>OY783213.1:15168665-16462691 GCA_963678705.1 Panorpa germanica
TCAAACAACATTTGGCAACATAGTACAAGTTGACACATAATAGCAAAAATCTCATAGAGAAAAGCACTTTTTTCAAAACACAAAGTTTTTCCACAATCCTTCGGGCAATTTTCCTATTTTTCTTTCCGTAAAAACCTTATTTAGACTATTACGAACATATAAAAACAAAATTAACCAAATCGGTCCAGCCGTTCTCAAGTATATAGGCTTACCAACGAACAGCATTTAATTTTTATTTATATACTCATAGGTAAAGATATAAATTGAATTTCGATTTGAATACTCTTGTGCCTGTTATCCTTGCCACTTAGTGTAATTTTGCTATTTTAAACGGGAAGATTTATTTTATTTGATGATATGACATTTTATAGTTAGATAAAAAAGTCACAACAATTGGTTTTTTTGTTTGTAGTAGAACATAAAATTCTCTATTAAATTGATTTTATGCATTTTTTCGCATGATTAGTGGCAAGGACCTTTGATAGTCCTTGTTTTTTGGGAATTGAGAAAACATAATTAGAAATGTTGTATAATGTTATTAGACATGTTAAATAAACCTGTGTCCAGTGTGCACCCAGCTTTAGCACCGTAAAAAAGAAGACACCACCAATAATATTATTGTGTAATTTGATGTTGCTTCATCTCTCCAAAAATTTAAATTTAACTAAAAATACTTGAAATATCAATATCTATGTTTTTTCCCCTTGTCAGAACCGGAAAGAGAAATATTGGATGACTGGGCGACTTGGAGTGGGAGGTAGAGGATATTTGATTCAAAACGGGTAATACTCGAGCTCGACAAGAGGGTGATGTTATAAATTGTTTGTAATCAAATAAACTTGATGTTACAGAGGAAAATTTATTATTACAACTTTAAAGAAGTTATAGGTTAAAAGTGAACGAGTATAGGAAATGTCAATAAAATCGATTTGACATTTGAGTAGGGCGGCGTCTCTTCAGAATAATTTAACGATAATTTATATCTATTTCACTAGTTCGCATATTTATGATAATACATTTAAAATAAAATTGAAAATCTTTATAATGAAATTTAGAAAATCACACAGAGCTGTTACTCCATTTTAGATTGTGGTCTTTCAGACTTTAAAACCATTCAATCATTCTTCATATTCCCATATAGTAATAGTCAAGAATTACAAAATAATACTAGTAATAAATGTAGTTTTTATATCACATTTACATGCGTCAACATCAACATTTCGTGCATCAGATGTCGCTCTCCTATCAATGAAGATAATATCATTTTTATTGACTCCTGAAAGACTAATAAATGTGGCCGAAATATTTATGTTCAGCGAACCGATGTAAGATCGTTCATCGCATTAAATATAAAATACGACGCAACGCAGTTCATCACACCACAGCACAACGTATAAACAACACAACTCTAAATCATTCTATAAAACATAACGTGTTTTATATCGAAAACACTTTGTCATAATAACTAAATTAAGCGAATTAAATTTATGTTGTGTTGATGGCTAGGAGTGGATGCTTTCGGTCAGTAGTTGTTAACCAGAGTTTTGCGGGGGCACTATTGTAAAGTTACAACTATAAAATAATTTTTTTTTTGAATAATACAAACGTAAAACTAACTTCTTTTTTGAATTTTTAAAATCTTAAAGACTTTTTCAGGATTTGATATTTAGATTTTTTTAACGTCAGGCTATTTTCAATGCTAAGTGTTATCGTCGATGGTGATTATGGCGGCACTTTTTATTTTGTTGTGGCCTCATATACTCGTATGTGTACTTCATCGTATTATAAAAATATATATATCCCATTAAATATTTTGGTGAAATGGCATAGCTGCGTGAAGTTTCAGTATAAAAATTACAGTGAAAAATTATTCACCTAAGAAAAAAGAAATTTATAAAGAAAATAAAAATTTTAGTAGTCATAAAATTCCACGTTCCACAGAAAAAGAAACAGGATATATCTGTCTCTGTTACACTTTAATGATTTATTTACTGATTTATATACTGCACCATAACACATGATGATGCACATGATATCAGTGTCTTTTGTCCTTACTTTTTTGAGGTTAGTAATAGAAGAAGAGTTTCGTGAAAAGGTTAAAAGCCCCTGGTTTCCTCATAATAAAGGTATTTAGCGAATATCAATAATACATCATTCTAATGAATAAACACAGTACTAAAACAATACAACATCCATCGTATCATTGTTTAATGGACTATAACGGTTTGTCGGGTAATGGGTAGCGCCCCTGCGTCCTGCCCCTTGTGCCACGGGTATAGGGGATGGCCGCGTCCTGCGGTCCTCAGCTGACATGATAAAGCACGCGCTACGCTGTACAAAGTGGGGGGTACAGAGGGTTGTTTTACTAAGGGTGAAAAGTACTAAATTCCGAAGCTATCATTAAATCAATACGACAACTGCAAGCTTATTCTATTTTTCACAAAGCATGGCACTATAAGTTACCAGCGACGTAGCAACTGGTGTACATAAACATAATAAATAAATAAATAAAATAATTACACCCAGGTAGAAAATGAACCTTTGAATTAGTTTGTGACAAGCTAATAAATATGAGACTTATATTACAAGACAATACCTGACCTAACTACCTGTGCCACTCAGAAGACTAGTACTTTAATGTAATTTTTCATATTGTGGTGAATATTAATGTGGTACAAGTGAATTTGACGAAGTTTATCACGCACTGTAATTTACCCGTCTATTACATAAAATTATCTCTTAAGGTAAAATATCTTAAGAGCAAAAAAACGTACAAGTAATATTACATTTCTATTTGAGTAGACTAATTCGTGTGGAACCTCTCACACCTTTACTGAAATTTCCAGTCTGTGTTCAAACAAGCATTAAGTTTTATTGAAAGATTTATAAAAAAAAAAATATATAATAATATATATAAATAAAGTTACGAAGTTCGAAAAATGATTAGGTCTTAAAACACTAAAAGCAGCTTTCTTTCAACACAATTTTCATCATAGTGGAAAATCACGGTTTCTTGTTTCATTTACGGCTTATAAGGGGTGTGGATTGAGAGGGGTGGTTGTTTTAACCACGTAGCAATACTAATAGCAGTAGATGAACGAAAACGAGGGAGGACAAAGACTGAAAAAATACTGAATTAGACGAAGGTATTGATAAGACTTTAAAAGGGTTTTGGTTTTTATTTCAATTAATATATATGAGAATAAAGTATTTAATTTTGTTATTTAGTAAAATTGTAGCTCTGCCTTGACAACTGTCACTTTCGACGCATGCGCATATTGAACTAATATGAACATATACCTTTCTCTCTCGTACACATTTTGGACACTTTTAATCTATAGGAAACATAGGTTATTCACACCCCATATATATATGTTCTAAGGTTATACCCATAATTATATAGGTTATGTTTAGATGTCATAGTGTGTACGGTATCTCGAATATGGCCGAAGCAAATATTTGGGAGCTTTGATTCATTCTATTTTACCGACGCTAAATTGAAAATGTTTGTTGCTTCCAAATGTTTGTCAAATGAGCACGAACATTGTGTTCACACATGTGTCTATGTCCACAAAAACCAAATGTTTGTACACGAATACGTAGCGTGAACAAGTTACACAAGAAATAGTTTTGGCTAACCTAACATATTTCAAAAATTCATCCACCTATTTCACTAGTAGGTAGAGAATGTCTAATATGCTGTAAAGCTTCTATGAGAGCACCACATTTCCCGGTGTAATAGCATATTGGCTGCCAGTGGTAGCTATTTGTAACTGGTTATCATAAACCGCAGCTTCTCTATGAACCAACCACCTGGTACACACTATCCCAGTAATAACGTGTACCGAGTGTTAGTTGGGTTGCATTCCAATCAGGCGTATGTGTCTATTTCGATCAACAGATATTGCTGGAATAGTGACATGTCATGCAATTATACATCTGACAGGTTACCTCCTCCATGTCAATGTGTGGCAATGTATGTATGTGTGAAAATATTGATTATGTTGTAACGTGGAGAGGAGATAATGGAAATAGATATGAGTGTTTAATTAAACTACGACGTTTTGGTTATTAAAAGCCGTTCAGTTTTAAGAGGGGATGCGCTAGCTGATTAGACAGCGGGAATAGTTTGGTTAATTGATAAATTGCGTGAATCAAATACGGAAAATGTAGGTATAAACTGGTAATAAGCCTGTCCGGACGGGCTTTATACCTAGTATAAATTTTATAAGAGGGTTATTTGTACAGCGAATTTTTTTTTGTGATAAATGACGGGCCACTTATTCGAAAATTTTCTTAAAGTGTTAATGCTAAAAATTAGTTTTATTTATCAATTTTGTAACTAATATACAAAATCGTATTTACCCTAATTGAATCTACGGATAAAAAATCTATTTAGAAGTCTATTGAGTAAGTATTAAAGCTATCTAACGGTACACAGACGCCTAAAGCTTAAATTACTTCATCAATATTACAAATATAACAAAACGGATTTTCTTTTGCAACTGTATATGACGTCACACATTTCTAATAGGATTACGTCACGGTATAGAGCCGCTATAATTGAAATCTGAGCACCCCGATAATCCCATATAATTATCCCCTGATACGATACAAAGAATGTTTAAAAGTCCACTAACTGAAGTCAGCGATCAGTACCGGGATTCTGTAAAAAAAATTCTTATAAGTACTTGGGGGATGTTATAAAATTAAATAAATTTATGTCAGTGTTTAATTTTTATTTTTATATACAAATTGTTTAAAATAAATATTGGAAACTCATGTACGGTGAAAATTGAATATCTCTAGTAAAAACTGGCGTCAAAAAATATGGCAGAACTTGTTCGATGCCCGTCAAGCAAGTCGAGCTATCATTTCAAAAATTCGTTACTGCGCATGAGTACTAATTCGATTAATGAGTAAATTATTTCAAATTGCTTTAATGCCGGCAGGCAGTTCACTCTCGGCGAGACATTTGTCAAAACATTTGTCGATATGTCGAGACCCCAATTAGACAAGATCACTCTCAATTTTTGCCGAGAGATCAAGTAACTGAATAGTGCGAAAAACACTCTTGCGTCTAGTCTCTCGTTTCCTTTGACTTGTGTCAAAATACCGGTTATGAAGAGCTACAGTACACATTCGATCTTGGCGAGGCACCTGAAACCACGCGAGAAAGGCCAACACCACGCGAGAGCTACTGTACACACTCGATCTCGCCTGTATCGGCTCGGCTGGAAATATTGTGTTTACTGCCAATAAATTTAGTGAATCCCCTTACTGACAAAATAGAAATAGGGTTATTCGCTTAGCTTAGAGAGGCCGTATAACAACGAAAGGATTCTTTGCAGTACTGTGGCACTACGTTTATCGTTCTCAAATAACACTGAAACATACCCGATGTCTACAGGTATTTCTAATTAATTACTGTACTGGTAGTACTGTACCCCATGTAGAGTAATAAAATAAGACAAATATAAAATCTGTTTATCTTCCTATTAAAGCGGTTTAATGTAATATATTATATTAGTTATAGTCAAAAGTTAATCTTAAGTACATTAACAAACTAAATTGGATAAAATAATAATTAAACTAATAAATAAACAATAAATATTATTGTTTGTTCTTTTGTTGTTTACTACAATAATTAGTTAAAGTGGTTATGATGGTGAACAAAATATTTGGCCAAATTGGGACGTACTTTTTTTAAAACGAAATTAAGAAAATTAAAGAAATAGGCGAATATGATTTAGCAGTTGAAATCACAGTAAATAAAAAAAAGTAATAGCAATAAAAACAATATGTCTTCTTCTTATTTTGGAAATTCAATATTCCAAATTGATAAAAATTGATCTCACCCTCGAAAAAGTTGGCCCAACTGAAACAAAATTACATCTTCCGTAAGAGGCTTAAAGTTTATAATTTTCTACAAAAACTTGAATTTTTGATACTTAAGTCAAATGTAGTAAATATCTATGAGTTTTCGGGTAAAAGAAATGTCAAAAATATATCAAAATTTGAAGCATTACAAAGGTAATAGATAACCTTGTAATAATCTAGATGGAGTACCTCTGGTTCAGTGTTCAAGTTACATAGAAAAATGCTCATCCTTATTTAGTATTTACGTAAGAAAATATCGAGAAATACAATATTATGAACGGCTCCTGATTTGTAATTAGTAAATCCTAATTATAATTTGTTTTGTATATGAACCTTATATTGAAAAATGTATGTTTCTATAATTGGTTTTCAGTCATAAAGAAAACCGAGCATTATTACCACTTCAATTATGCGTTCTTTGAATTTACCGTTTTGTTCATTCACTTTTTGTTCGTCCATTCATATATACAAGTACATATAAATTGTAGGCTTGTTTGTTTTACAATACATATTTTCTATTCTAATACAAATATTGCAGACTGCAGCCTCTGTGTCCCCACTCCCCCGTTACTATTCATACGTACGTTTTCTCTTTTAGTCTGTCATTGTTTTCTTTGAGTTTTGTTTCATTCTCTACTTAATACTACATTGGTGTTTGTTTGGTTGACGGCTTTTAGGCGCCACGATATATAATCCAATGCCTGGCTTACATTTCAGAAACACTGCGCTGTGCTTGGTGTTATAATTATTTGCTTTATTATTATACGTAGTCTATTGTTACATACTGTATTTTATACACTTCTAAATGATAATAAAATTATTCTGCGCGGGCGACCCATCAAGTTTTTTTATACAAATTTGTCAAGAATGTTAAATATTTCTAGAAAAGTTTTATTTGGTATTTTAAATGAAGTTGTTTTTTTAATACTTCTTTGAGGTTACTGACTTTGTAATTTAAATGACATCGATTTTTGTACATATACGGGTAACAATTATGTAGTTTTGATCTATTCTAGTAAATTTGATGAGTAGTGGTAAATTGCACGAGAAAGTGCAACACTCTATTTAAAAAAAAAAAACGTTATTCAATTGCTTTGATGTAGAAAAAGAACGTTAGTGGTGACGCTCTTTTACAACATCCAACAACGAAGATAACTTCAACGATATGCGCCTTAATATATAATTTGAAAGCGTCATAATAAAATATTAATAACCAACTTAATTATTAAATGTAATGCATAATTTAATCATTCATAAAAAGTCACAGCACTATCATCAAAGTAAACGTTGAGACAATATGCCCCTCCCCCTCCCCTATCACTCATCCCACCCATTAATTTCAATCTTTCGTGTAGTGTAAAGTGTGAAGTTAGTCGTATACAGTAAGAAGTAAGAAGAAGCGTCATACTTATAGTTGATTTGCATAATTAAAATATAAATCCCTCCATTCCAAGTGACTATTTATTTTATTGCACAGGAAGGAGGAAAGAGGAAAGGGAGAGGAAAGGAGCCTTAATAAATGTAATATACATATATTAAAAGTTGATTAACATTTGTGAATTTGTTGTACATCCTTCATAACTTGACTGACAGTATGTTCTGTGCTTTTGACGCATAAATACATGGGAAAACTTTTAATTGTTTGATTCTACAATATAATATTTAAAGTTAACAAACTGTTTTTCAACATCCGTTGAAATTTATCTGTTAGCATAGGCGTCTCACGGAACAGGATGTTGTATCTTTGTTCGATTCCTGAATCAAATCTTTATTTTAATTTGGATTTAGTTGTTATTACACTTTAATGAATTATGTGGGGCCACAACACCATAAAACCTTCAAATATACTACGAAGTCGTTGGTGGTAGCTACCGTTACATAAATTTAACTAAGAAAATAATACAAAACTACGGATTAGTTAGTGTCACTTCTTAGTGCTCTTCCATAAATTATGTGACTCAAATTTCATGATTGTTCCGCTGGCTGTGACGTCACACATTTGATAAAAGATATTTTTTTTTGTTTTATATTGTTTTTTTCTTTTTCTTGGAAGACAATTTTGGATTAAATGTGACGTCACAAAATTTGTGACCCCGTACTTCCCCTTTTAAATGTGACGTAATTAATCCCTAAGTAATGACCCTTTTAGATTTTCCCAGTATATTTTTGGCTAAACAAAGTAACATGTATCAGCCTGTAACAAGTAACAGGTTTCTTTTACATATAAAAAGTTAGATTTTACATAGAAAATGTTCAGTTCAGTTGAAACATAAAATGGACGTTTCTCTGTTAAAATCTAAAATCTCTTCTCACATCTTAAGTTAAATATGCATTTATTATGTAAAATTGCATCGTCTATCTAATAAAATAATAATAAAAAATAAAAGAAAATTATATTGCAGATAAACTTGTCGAATATCGCTGAAATACTTCCGTCGTTATCTCAAAATTCAATATTTGCAGATACCTATCTAATAAACTGGACAAACGATCATGAAAGGAAAGATCATGTCTTAATACATGTCGAACATAAATTTCTTTACAATTAATGAATAAAATCATAAGAAGACCGTTCTAACGATTAACAACTAGTAAAAAATACTTCTTCGATGTAAAACTAAAAATTTGAACGAAGTCGAACTGAATCAAAAAACCACTGAATGGAACGACACTATGTACGAAATACATGGTTGCAAAATAATTTGATGAAATATGCTGACACATTCAAACGAAAAAAATAAAGTAATATACATCAAGAAATATGCAAATAATACAAACAACGATTGCCTTTGCCGGTTCTTCTCAGATTTCTATTTGATTCTCATAGAATTTGTCACATCATCAATTTCAATTGTTCAATCAGGTGATACACTTCTAAGAATATATCGTATTATTCTAAATACGAGTACGCTGTATCTATATACGAAAGAAATGTTTGTACATTCAAGAGAAAATATAAAGCGTGTCCTTTGCGTATCTTAAGTTCAATGGATAATCAATTATGACAGGATCGATTTAAATCTCGAGCACTTTAAGAGTGTTTCAATTGTTACTTGAAAAATATTTTGTTAATAATTATTAAAATACGTAAAAATATATACGAGTATGTTATTGATATCAATGATTTTTCGACAATAATTTTGAGGTTAATTTTTCAATGACGCAATATAACTCGTATGGATACATATATTACGTGTACAAAGAATTTGTTATAAACAATCAAATATTGTGTAATAATTAATAATACGTTATTTAATATGTTATTGTATTGTGTCAATAAACAAAGTCATGATAGTGTATTACAAACAATATGGTATTATTATCAATAATACCGGGAATATTATAATATAAAAATAATAGTATTACAATCTCGATTAATATTTAAGGTTGATATTAAACAGCAGAGCTTAAAGAACTCAAGTTTTTGTACTTAAAAAAATAATAACACAAAGAAAATTGATCCTGAAATTGAATTTTAGAATGTTAGAACAAAATTAAGTTTACTTCTTCTCACAGACCTAAAATTTAATTATAAGAGTTTGTGGCACGCCAAAAAAGGTAATAGTTTGACTAAATACAATTTTTTTTTTTTTGTGATTGCACATTTGTGCACTCCAAAGAAAGGTAATGGTTTCGCAACAGAAAATTGATTTTAGGTAAGACCTAAAAATGTATTCTTTTCATTTTTGTCCTTAGAAACATTTAGGAATAAGTACTAGAGAAAAATTAAGCAGTCATCTCCAGATCCAATAATTTGGGTTGGCAAATGCAGAATGTGAAACTACGGTTGTGGGCAGAAGCGCAGCTGGTCCGTCTATCGTAGACAGAAATTATGACTGAATACAATTGATTTTGGCGTACATCAATTGTGACTGAATACAATTAATTTCTTTGGCGTAAGACCTATTTTATTTTAGCACTCACGATATGAATAAAAATAATATTTCGCTACACCTACAGAAAGGTAAATACAGGATTCTTTACTTGCACAACGAATTAAAAAATAATTCGTATGTTGGACGTACGAATATTCTAAAATACACTCTGTTTTAGTCACTATTTGTTTTTTATTTTTTTTAATTATTACAAAAAAAAAAATAAAAAAAGGAAAACAAAAAACGTGTAAATATTCTAACTGAAAAAAAAGAAAATTTATTCAGAGAGTAACTCAACAAAAAAACAGAAAAAAAGTGAAAATAAAAACTTGTAATAAAATAAGCGACTTTGTTAACCGCCAACGGCAACAAGGAGAGGAGGTGCTCTAGGTGAAAACACTCCGACGATGATCATATGCGGAGGCATGCCTAATGGTATTATACAAGTAGAATAACATGGAATAATATTAGGGAAACGTTGTCAAAACAAAGTGGTTCATTACGAAGGCGCTTAGCCGGCACTGATTATGCATATTAAATGTACGAGCAAAGCCAGGTACGACGTTAAGTAGGTAGTAGGTGTACGAGATCGAGTACCGTACAGGGTAGGTACCAGGGCAAACACCTCAAGGGAGGGAGGGTGCTATAAGCACGTAAAACAATTATAACATGCTAAAATTCATCCATTTTTAATTAGGTTATAACAGCGGAAGTATATGTACATGAGAATTCATTATAAATTTATGTAAAAATTATTTTTTATTAGTTCAGGTATTGTTATAGCCGGCTTATATTAATTTTTTAAGTCTTCTATATTTATATTTACGTATTACTTTTTGGGAAATCTAAATCAACGATTTCTTTTATATATCTCATACTTCATGTGACGTCACAAAGCTTCTGATCATCCCTCTTATTCGCGTACGACGTAATTTATGAATGGATATATAAATAAGCTATACAAATGAAAAAAAGATTTAAATAAATATTATCCGATTTATTTACAAATGAAATATTTCAACGAGTGTTTTAATTGAATACTTTAGGTTTCAATAAGCAAGACGAGCCCAGCCAAAAACCTCGGGCCTAAAACCGCGGTAAACATTAATTAAAACACTTGACTATTCGAGAGGATACCCAAGGTAAATGAATTCAGGGGTTTGATTATAAATCATATCATTTAATAATATAAACAGTAGGGGGTGCTTTCAGGACCAAAAGGGGTAGAGGGGAGTATTGGGTGTACAGAAGGGATAAATGAAAATGCGTGATGCTTTATCACCAGAGTTCAAGCATTTTGAGAAATGGTAGGATTTTAATTTCCGGATAAAATTAAATAACGAACTCATTTACCAATCGTATTACCAGTCCTGCATGGGATATAGACTGGAGACTACAGAACAGTGATGGAGAACCTATAGTACATGCACCAAGATTGAACTGTATGAAAATTTTTCAGACACATAAAAAATGTAATGATTTATTGCCTTATATGTAATCAACATTCGGTTTGGTTGCTGTCATGATAAAAGCTACGGTATGCCACATGAGAAGGGGAGGAGGGAGATCTTAAATCTTTATGAATTTTATGACAGGTATACATTGCTACATAAAAAGGTTGATCACTACTGCCATTGACTGTCTATACCTCTATACAAGTATACACAGTTTGGTATTTCAATCCCCCTTCACCACTCCACGACTTTGCGATCTCGCGCGTAATACGCGTAAACGAAAGGAAAAGGGTTCCGTGACCCCCGTCAAACAGCAGGCTTTGTATAGCAGAGGAGATTGAGACAGGCTGAACATGAAGCAAATCAGATTGAAGTAGCACATAGACACACCGTCCTCCTCCTCACCTCCCGACTCTTAATGCCTGCAGTGCCACCGTCTGATTCCGGCCAGAGGCTGAACTAAATAACTTCCTACATATTAAAGAGTATAGTTTGAATCATTATACTTCATTAATATATAGTGCTGTGCATATGTGGAATGAAGACTCATGGTGGCACAATATGCATGTATGTGTTGTCACCAATACTCTTATACGTCTGCTAAGTGTTAGAAATACGTATACCTGGGTGTAATGCCAGACAGAGATAAATATATAAAATCATCTAGCTTTTATACACTAAGCGTGGTTGTTAATAATTTGTCAGTTTCGTGAAGAAACTAAGTACGTTAGTCTCTTCAGAGATGTGAACTGATCAAAAGAGAAAAGTAGTTATTGTAATTTTGAAGTCCTTACTGCCTGAGTCCTAAACTAAATCTGAAGTATTTTTTACATACAGAACTCTGCATCGGAGAAAGGTCCGCGTTATATAAATGAAATTAAAACTAGAATATCTGTTTCCACTTTGGTTAAAACATAAATATGTTTGTATAGAATCTGATTATGTATTTCATGTTTTGAATTATATGCTTTATGAGATTGGCCATTTTAGTACCAAGCCATTGATATAAAGATATAACATACCAATAAAGTTTCTGTTAAAGTAACTATCCACAGGTCCGCACTGTTCGTATCATTTTAAAAGACTTATTATAGTATCTAGAAATTACAAATTGACTTACGTCAACGCCTGAACGGCCTCGATCACAGTACCGTCTAAATTGACGGCATTAATACAACAAAACTTACAAACATTTAAAAAAAAAAAAAATCCGGAATTATTTTCAAGGTATTATTAGGTAAAAAATAATTAAAAACTTGAATGAACCTTCAAATTGTAGTAAGCTCGTAAAAACTGTTATTAAAACCAAGTTCAGTTGCATAACTCATAAATATTCAATTAGATTGATCGATCCTTGTCCTAAGAGGCCATCGAGTTCTTTGATTACTATTAGAATTGATTAGTGTACTACGTTCATATCAACTCAGCGCATATTATAACAATTGACCTAATTTTAAATAACTCTTAAGGCACTTAAATAGAATTCATTTATTTTATTAATAACTATTTTAACTGTTATCGTTGTAGGTCTCTCGTTGTATGTACAGGGCCAAAAGCTATTGGGTCAGATTTAGATTCAAATTTAGACGAATGTCTGTTTGTTGTTATTGACAATCATCATTATTGACTTGGTTGTCCAACGTTCATGTTGAAAGAAATTTATCTACCCCCACCACACACTTGATCCACATATCAGCACTGCTGCACAAATCGTCGACCAAAGGAAGGTCAATAAGATAACAATAAGATGTCAATAAGATGTGAATAAGATCAACAAATTATTAAAATAAATAAGTCATTCAGATCAAACATTCATTCCACCGTATAGCAGGAAACTTGCCATGTCAATCTTCCAATATTTGACACACACGTTGGAAGGTGTTCTTAGCATCATTTGGAGCCGGCCTAATGCGAAACACAAGTAGAATTTGAAATCGTAAGAAAGAGAATTATGCGTCAGTAGAACCAATGTTGTTTTTAGGCGAATTATTACTTAACGAACGTAAATTTGAAGTTCGGAGAACTATTGCTCAATTTGTCATAAGGAAAATTTAAATTTCCTTTTTATTAGAAAAGGATCAAAAACTAAATAATTCATCTTTTATTATAATTGTTGTAATTTAGGATAAATGGAAAATTCATTCGCCAACTTTAAACCTAGAATCATGTAACATAAATGTATCAAACTGTATTTTTATTGACAGATTATATCTTCGATAATAAATCTACATAATTGATTTGAAAAAAAATATTAGAAATCAATTAAAAGAGTCTCTGAATACAATGTTTTTTACTTGGCATCTAGCATCAATCCACCATAAGTAAATAACAAATGTATACACGAGGAGCCCCCAGCCAACCTAATCCGTCACTGGTGGTACATGGTACATGCTTCACTCGTTATGTGCTGATTGTTGTATGAATGTTTTATTAACGGGTAATTATAAATCTTCATTATTATTACACTCGACAAGGGTACCGACACCATGGTATGGGTACTCTGGTTCTGAACCTCTATTTCCCCCAGGAGTCTGCGCTAACGCTAACGCTGACGATAACTGAAATGCCTCTAGATAGAATGAATAGATTATTATATTTCTAAAGAAGTTTGTTAATTTTCGTTTCTATAAGAAGTAATTTTCTTATTAAAATAACAGGAGGCTGTTCTAATTGAAATTATTTGTTTAGAAATTTATTTATATTAGTAGTGACATGCAATTAATACAATTTATTAAGTAACAATGAGGGCTATCAAGATAGAAGATGTTTCTTTAGAAATTTAGACATCATAGGAAATTGTTGCGATTTGTCACAAGAAAATTCTAACTGGTTTAAACATTATTTGTTCAATTTTTGTAAATTGATGACAAGGATATATTTTAAAATTAGTAAATGGAGAATATTACAGAAAAGCAAATTAGATTGGAAATAGTACTTAAGTTAGGGCTTAATTTTGTAACTTTATGCTCTTATAAACTCTTTTAAGTATAAGTCGCCGCCGACTATCGTGATTTGGACTATAAATATTTAACATATTTAAATACATTGCAACACTGCCCTACTCTCATCATTTTCTCACAGATATCTTTTTAGTTAATTGATAATCAATACTAATTTAAAAAAGTACATATAATATAGAATACCTACGAATTCTTATAACCAAACTTCGAGGTGTGTAATAGGTCAGATATTTTGTAATATAAATAATCATTGCATTATGTTTACAAATCCGTGAAGAATTATTCAACTTAGAAATATTCGACCTACGTTAAATTTAAATCGAATAAGAGAAAGGCATGCGCAACAACAATGACTGATTGTGCAGGTAGAAGTGGTAATTGGCATTTAGAGCAGAAATGTTCCGTTAGAAATACTTGTATCTTATTGAAATTAAAAAACTAGTATTGAAAAAAAGTATACACCAACTAAAAAAGGAAAATAAAAACCTCATTGGGATCGCATACAATTCTACGCGAGATCTACCGATATTAATATTGCATTAAATGATAAATATTTAAACAGTTAATATTTTACATTAATATTTTCTTTTTCGTTTCTATGTGTACCTTTTACAAAAATAATTAAAACATTCTTCAAACATTGATACCCTAAAAATTAAACAACAAGCTTAGTTAGCTTAACAAGAATATTTAAAATTCAACGAAGCTGTAATAATATTCCTCAATAACAAAGCTAAGACGAGTACAATTCAACCAACTGTAAATAAATTATGAATTAGAAGAGGGAGATGGCGCTGGGGATGGAGTCTTTTTCCTTTTGCTCTCCTCGAAATCAGTGAAAGCAGAATTATTTCGTAACCATTTCAAGTGCATCATTTATTTCTTTCTGTCGGCTCCAGTCAAGTCTTAACACATACAATTAAACAAAACGTGAATTAACGAGTTACTCGTATACGGTTAGGCAAAGGGCCGTTAGGGAGTCGCGGAAGTCGGAAGTAGGTACTGTGCACGTGCATTTAGTGATGGTGTTTTGAATTTCAAGTGGCCCTTAATAAGTGAAGCAGCTTTCGGCTGCCAGTTGCCTGGGGCTTGAGATTTGTTTTAGTGACTCCCAAAGATATAAAGTCAGGTACGAATTTACTGCAATTTAAACTTATTTTTAAGCGACTCGTTTGCGTCTATCTACACGTGCTTTTTCTTGAAAGAACTAAACTCCAATTAATTTAAAGTTATCTCCTAATACAGACAGGGAAGTAAAACTTATTTGTCACGCGGAATTCGTCACGTTAGCAACACTCTCTCACTAACAACACAGTTCCATTCTCATTCCGTCCGGGCAGATCGGTTTGCAGTCAGTCGACCCGTGTGGGGACGGCCTAAGTGTGTGTAGCTACTTTTACAAAAAAATGGTTTGACAAAGTTCTGCAAAAATAGTAACCAATACACATTTTCTCTAGGGGCCACCCATCTGCCCGAGAACCATATTGTATTGATGCGGTACTGCCTATCTCTCTAGTTAAGCAAGTCCCTAACCGAGAGCCCTGCCTCTGCGTGAGTAAGTCTTTTCTTGTTGTCTAACAGTTAACTTTTCATGTGTGTTTTCACCAGACTTTCGTCATTTTAACTTGAGTTAAGTTTGTACTCGTATATTCGTATACTTATTGTCAGCCATTCGTATGAGTAGTTAACAAATTGTGAAACTTAGTGAAATCAAGTTAAAGTTTTCTGTTAATATGTTTATTCCAGTAACTTTATACTAACTTTGGTTGCTTGTTAAAGTTCCTTTGTATATTGTTTTGTTTGAATACTTAAAACGTAGTCTGGAATCTACGAATATTAACAATACAAATGGAATGAAAAGGTTTTTTTAACATAACGCCCAACAAGAAATTCATTATACAACAACTTTTAGAAAAAGCATCGTACTTTAAATATATATCAGAGAGTTTGAACGCAATTTTCATTAACTGAAACTTTTTGAATTAGTAAGTTTAATTATTCAACGATTTTAAATTAATAAACAATTTACATATTTCACTTACAATTACAATCACATGCTTATTACAGACGCGGACGGTTTTTCTAAGAACTAAAGGCACTGCTTGTCTACAATCAGAAAAGAAACTTTTGATCTTAAATACATAATATTATAAGTTAAATTAGAATTGATCATCGTTTTGATGGCCTTGTAGTCCAAGATCCCAGAGCGATCTGACATAACTTATTTTCAAAAGCATAGAACTTTCGGTTCTAAGTAGTCTCTACATGTACTTTTAATACCTGCGTATTTGTGGAGTTCGCTCGGTGACACCTGGGCAGGTACCAGGTGAGAAAGGTAACTAAAAATCAGAGTTACTTTACTTAAATTTGTATGACTGATTTTTAAATATATTTTGTAGAATGTTATTTCTGAAGTAAAATTAAAAGTGTCAGACGCTTTCCATGGGCCAGAACTTTATAACTGACAAAAACATGTTAGTGGTCTCATAAACACAACTACACTGTATACTATATACTGTATATAATACGGTGTGCGCAATAGTATATACGAATACGTATAGACTGAAACAGATTGTGAGTTTAGGAAGGGGAACCGAGTCACCATGGATGTCAAGTTAATTTATTTTTTACAGAGCTTTAAAGCGTCTGACAAAAGTTCTGGCCCATGGAAAGCGTCTGACACTTTTAATTTTACTTCAGAAATAACATTCTACAAAATATATTTAAAAATGAGTCATACAAATTTAAGTAAAGTAACTCTGATTTTTAGTTACCTTTCTCACCTGGTACCTGCCCAGGTGTCACCGAGCGAACTCCACAAATACGCAGGTATTAAAAGTACATGTAGAGACTACTTAGAACCGAAAGTTCTATGCTTTTGAAAATAAGTTATGTCAGATCGCTCTGGGATCTTGGACTATTGGTTGCGCTTTTATTTGTATCTGTAGCAATCGGAGAAGCAAACATGTCGTTGCTTGTACAGTTTCTGCCAGCTATTCATTTATTTGTAAACTATTTTATCCTTTCTATAAAAATCCTTTTAAAAAATGTGTCACATATTTATATAGTATATTGGGTTTAAAAAATGGTTTGAATCATTACTAATCTTCACTGAAGTCTTCCACTTTACAGCGATTTAGTTCACTATCTATTAGATATACAAAAAAATGTTATATACAAAAATTGTACGAAATTTAGTACTCTATCAGATTGATAATAACTATTTATATCATAGAATCCACTGATAAGGAGATATTGTCTTAATCATCGAAATATTCACAAAAGTTTGTTTATCAGTTTATTGAATTAAGTGATTCAGACACACATTTTTGAATAGTTGTGTAAAGCAGTTAGTCTTGTTCTTTTTATAACTTGGAAAATATATTTTGATTAAAAAATGAAGTACTGTGCCACTAAAAACAGGTTAGTTTCTGTATCGTATACTGTTAAAAATGTTCTTATTTTTAATAAAAATGTAATAGGCGTATTAAAATTAAGAACCAGTTATTAATTTTTTTTAATATAAATTTGTTAAAGAATTCTATGAAAATGCACTGTATATGTTATGAAAATGAATACTCTGGGATCTGAATTTTTTGTAATATCTGGTTTTAAAATATATAACTAGAAAGAACTGTTAGAACTGTTCTAAAATATATAAAGTTTCTTTGAGAGTGTAGGCACAAACCCAAAACTAATAAGATAGTTTGAGAAACTGTTTCGCAAGGTATGCAAAGAGTTTATTTGTAAATAAATGAAAATGAAAGCAGTGGGAGAACTAGTTGCTCCACGATTGTGTATCAACCAGGACTTAGTCATTATCCACCATTCACCATCGTCTACTACCAACGCTCAATGAATAATGCGACAAGTTGAAAGTGGTTCAACTAATTGAGTCAACTATTGATTACGCGATCGATTTTATAATTTATTTCAATATAATTATCTTTTTTATTGTTTGTTTAAGACTGAGCAACATTTAGGGTGAAGTAAGACAAACCTTGGCGTTGTTGACAAGTTATTGAACTGTTCTCCAATGGCACAATGCGTTTAGAATGATATTACAACGAGAAACTTTCTAATAATGTAGCGTGACTTTACTGGATAAACTAATGCGACTAATATATAATTATTTCTAATTAAAATAAATTAAATTTATTAGTAATATGTGATTTATTTACTAACTATTTATGCCCCGCAACAATCTGAAGACACTAAAAGATAAAGCTAGCTCACAAAGCTAATTATCAGTCTATATTGTATTATTTATATAAAAACAACGCAAGCGTAATATAAAGCATAGCATTAGAAATTCAGCTAACGTTTGCGTTATAGGGCTGATTATTTATCTCCACTGTCACAAGTACGTTAGTTAGGTTCGTATGATATATACTATATTCAATGCGGCCCTGGCTATGACATTATGTAAGTGAACAGAGGTGCCTATTCTCAGAATGCTGATACAGTGACTTGTACCAGCGGATACGCACTTACACGTGACTGAGGGCAACTATTGGAGAGGGTTTTGGCCACGTATCGGTTAAGAGATCTGACATTATACATATTCCATTGGAATTGATTATTAATAAATGATTGTTATATAATTATAGACTTTTAATTTAGAGATCCTAACAATATACTCTGTATGTATTTATAAAGTTGGCCTTCAGGATCTCAAATGTCCAATTATTTTTTAATAAGTCACAATATTATAAGAGAATACAATTATAATAGTCATTTTTATGTCTTTAATCATTAAAGTGATTAAAATTTATAAAAACCTAATATGTAAACTAACCTTTGTAGTAAAATATTACCAAATTTATCCCTTATAACTAAATATTAACAATAGCCTGGAAACTTTACAGTTCTTGGATACATTTTAAAGTTAGGACTGTTAATCCAACACGAGCGAAGTACGTGCGTGGCGCCATCTTGGAAAAATGGCAACTAAAAACGGTTTATTGGCAATATCTGGCTCCCGGATGGCAGCGCGGGCCTTTCTCGCCCGTGTTGGATGATTTCAAGTTTTCATTAACAGCCCTAACTTTAAAACATATTCATGAATTAGAAGTACCGGCCCTCATGTAAGGTAAGTGCCTTTTTTTTGTAGTTGGAACTGGGATACCACGCAACTCCAAATTTTCTAGATTTTTTGAACGACGCAAATCGAATCGACGCAAACTACAAACTATGTAATCTAGTGTACAGTTTTATAGAAATTATGACATGGTTGGCAAGACCATTCTTGAATCACACAGGAAAAGGATTAAAAATATTCAGTGTCGTGTTCGCTTCGTCACAGATTCTGAGTGTAAACGTACTCACTGATTATAGCCGTTGTAAGTACGACTAATAAAACATACGACTATGACTAACACGTCCTAATAGTCCTATTTATTGACATGACGATTACAAGTGGATAGTACAAGTGTGCTGTTTCACTCGAATTGTTTTGACGTCGATTTAAATACACATGTTGTAATCCATAACACATGGTATCCTACAAGATCCGGTTCAGACAAAATATGACACTATTTATTATTTTTTTAGCAATGTTTACATCGCTTTATTTAAACGTCTACTATTATTATTTTTAATTAGTAGCTCTCAAATTTTTACTTGTGTTTGTATACCAACAAAAGCAACGTTTTTTTTTAAATCATAATTCTAAATCTTGAATTAATAATTTTCACATATTTGATTGGCAATTTAATATCCGTTTAATTTAATTTTAATTACATTTTTTAAATTAATTTTTTCTAATAAAAGTTTTCAATTCATTTTCGGAGAAATATTTTTTATATTTTGATTTTAATTAAATTTTATGAGACAGAATAGAAAATTCTTATATTAATTACAGCATTAACTCTCTAAGTGTTAAAATGTGAAATATTCTTCAGATTTCGTACCCTGCGACTATTTTCTGTTTCCAAATCTGAAGAAATGGCTAGGCGGAAATTTGGGTCTAACAAAAAGCCTTGAGAAAACCTATTATTATAATTGGAAAAAAGCTGGAATAAATGTATCGAGTATAGGTGTAATAATAAATAAAATGTAAATATGTAAAATGTAAATAAAATGAATTAGGAAGGGCTAAAAAAGGACCGTGGTCGCAGGAAGCCCGTGAATTATTAATAAAAAAAAAAATGTATCGAGCTTAAAGGAGAATATGTTGATGAATAAAGCGCTCCTTTACCGAAAAAATATTTCATTGAGAAATAAAGTCACTGAATTATCAAACTGCCCTCGTAATTCGTCACTGACGTATGACTGAGGTATGAGATATACAAAAACGTACGAGTATACTGTGAGTTATTCCGTAAACCAGGATAAATATATTATCGAACACCACACTGCTGGTATGACATGGCAAACATTACACAAATTACTAAATATACAGAATCTAACAGAAACACCAAAACCAACAAGCAGCTAAGACCAATATTAGGCAAGTACTGGTAGTATACGTGTGTGCTTTACAAAGTGTTGGTGTCTGATTGCGTTGGCGTGTGTGTGTGTGTGTCAGCATGTGGGGCGACGTTTGATTGCACATATGTCAGACACTTAGGCAGGGGTCCATCAGACCATAGCAGAGTCTCGCTAACAAAACTTAGTCAATTACCTTAGGAGTATGTCTTATACGAATAAATAACAAACTTACCAAGATTGATCGGTAATTAAATTTACGTGTTGAGACGGTAAATAACATATTGAAAAGTAAACTCACCTGAAACAAATAGAAAAACATAAATTAGTATATGATGTATAGGTAAAATGAAAAGTAAAGGCATAGTTTGTAGAAAGTGAGATTTACATTGAATATAAAAATATTAATACTATAGTCCAAATCACGATAATTCGGCGGCGACTTATATTTAAAAGAGATTAAAAGAGCGGTACAAATCTATAATACGATAATGAATTTTATCTTAATCGTTTCAATATACATTGTAGAAAAATAAGTAAGTCAGTGCTTTTTAGTTATATCGGCAGTTTATACCGCACAACTTGTTTTAAGTATGAGTCGCCGCCGAACTCTCGTAATTTGAACTACAGCTGACCCAAAGAATGTTGACTGTTCTAATTCCAATAAACCTTTTCCCAATTCAAAAGAAAATAAGCAACTGAATCAATTTTTCGTCTTTATTAGCTTCATTCAATCACATCTTTAATTATTATGCTAGACTTGAAGGACAATGGAAAAGAAATTATTTACTATAATATTTTTTAATTTAGATAATACTGACGTTTTAATCACATCTAGTATTTCACTATTGAATTTTGATCTTTCTAAACTATAATTTATGCATTCAAATATAATATGATCCAAAGTTCCTTCTTCACCACATTGGCATCTATCATCAGATTTAGTATTAATTTTATACAGTATACATAATACATAATAATCTCTTCCTTTTAACTGAGTTTTGTTAATGAAATCTTGGTTTCTCAATTAGAAGTTCAATTGTTTGATTATATTAAAAATCTCATTTGTAGGTAATTTCACTTTCATCTCAATTTCCAAATTTATAGATTCCTTTGCCAATTTATCAGCAATTTCGTTGTTCCACAATGTCCTGGTATCGACATAAATTTTATGGTTTTTTTTTAAAGTTATTAAGTTGAAAAACATCTCCTTAATTTTACATGTCAAAATATCATTATTCGATTTGTGAAACTTGTAAAATAGAATTATAAAATGTTAAATATACATATATATAAAAATGTTTGATGGTGGCTACGACGAATAAAAGTCAAGGCAGATGAATAAATAAATAAAAAAAAAAAATACTGATGTACGCCATTTAAAAAGATAAGATTGATGTAGAAGGAAAAACAATTTTCAATAATATTAAAAGGAAATTCAATTGCACTAAGTAATGCAACAACAAAAAACACAAGTTTCCTTCAAAAGGACCAGTATATGTAATCTACTTAGATAGATATAGGGATTCTCATCCAGAAGCACTTCAAGGAAGAGTTTGGGACAAGTTTAATCCTTTGTGAGACGAATCACTGACCAAAAAAGCAGTAGTCCACGCCATTGATGTGATGTGCGAGGATGGAGCGGCGCGAGGAGGAGGGATGGATGAGAACAAACTTTCAACAACAGATGCTTAAGTAGTTTATACATTTTTTATGTTATTCATTTATTTCTGTTGTGTGGACAATTTAACACTAAGGATTTTCTAAGAGATTTGACAAAGAAAGAAAATTCAATAAGAGTAAAACGATGTAAGATTCACAAAGAACGTGGAAAAGCTGCTTTTCTGGTTTAAATCCGCTTATGAATATATATTGTATTTAGTATATTAACCCATATTTTAGCAAAGGAATAATTAGCGTGTCTGTAATTACTTTTCAAGAGGTGGATACATCTCCTTAGGGACAAGAAAGGGTTATATCCTAATTAGGATTAATTCTAGTTGTGTAATTGGTTAAATTTTAAACATTTTATATAAAATGTTCTTAGCGTGGTTAAAGGTCAGGACACACTGCCTCGAGTACTGAACTACAACCTGTATGTATGTCTATATTCGTAGTCCACAATAGATATAAATACGAGAGTAGTTAGATAGAGTGTGAAAGTAGTTAAAGAGAGTGATAACTCAGTAAATTTGGTTTTTCTTTTAAAAAAGCGCTTTATTTTCCAATAAAAGATATTTTTTTCGGCAGAAAGTGCTGTATTTATCAACCTAGTCTCCTTTAAGCTCGATACATTTAGTTCAACGTTCCCTCAATTTTTTTTATTTATTCCAATAAAATAAGGTTAAGTAATAGGTTTTCCTCTTTGCTCACGTGTCGTTCCCTACTCAGATATGTGTATTACTCCCTTCCACTTGTTCATTGTTTAATTCGCCTAAATATACGTACTGAGTATTTTTAGTATTTACGTAGCTTTTGTAATTAATATCGCGATATACTTTATCCTACAAGAACAATTTCACTATGAAACGACGTAAGTACAGTCACTTCGTTCACGTTGAGATTCGGTTGATTTACAGAGTCGGAATATATTTATTATGAGATTGAAAATAAACGGCAATAATTAGGGGCCATCCATAAATTACGTCTTCGTAATAAATTCCTTATTGATTAAACAATTATAATATAATCTAGAAGACTAGAAGATTGACTAATATAACTCTCATCACATTGCAGCATCCTGTCTCTTAAATCAATGCCGACGGGCAAAGGGGTGACGTGAGAAAGCCGACGAATGACGACACCTTGATACCCCGCAGCTTATACGCGTCGGGAATGTCATTAAATTCTCATTTACTGTTTTTAATTATCACGAAAGCTACGTCTGAAACTCAATTTAATAATATTAAGTTTAAAACGAACGAAAAAATGTTGTAAACACTTCAAACCCCATCCCCCTCCCCCATTCCCCTATCCAACTACAGTCTACAACGTCTTCTGAAATCTGGAACGAACTTCATCAGAAACTTGGAAATTTGGTGAATAATTAAGTTAAGATACAAACTTGTAAGAAGTTTGTGGGGCAAGTTAAATTTATGGCATGATTTGATAAGGAATTATTATAGCTTTGTTATTATCAATAATTCTGAAGATGGTAATATATTGTAGTTTGAATAACTTAACTTGTCTTAACTTGTGTTTGATCAATAAATTCAATTTATGAGGCATGTTTAATAGTGTTTTCTTTTCACAACTTAGTTTTGCTCTCTTTTTATACAATCCGAGCATAAGTGTTACTCGAGATACCGGTGTAACATAAGTGCTCCGATCTTATGCCGATTTCACACAGAGCTTAAAAGACATTATTGGGTACAGAATTCCAGGAAATTTGTGTGACGTAATTTATGGATGATCCCAAGAAAGAATTTTACTCGGGAGTAATCGTGTTTTGATCGTCATTTTACAGTTTGATGCTATATTTGACAATTTTTCGACTAGAACATAAAAAGTGTACCCTTTTCTATTTTTAATTATTGGTTTTAATTTTGACTCACAAAATATTTAACCTTTTTTATTTTTTCCTCGCTAGACACCCCAAATAAGAAATAACTCTTTTATGATTAAATTTCACTCCATATCAATCATAATAAATTTTAAATTAGGTATCTTTTTAGAACCCTGAGAAACGCCATCTGCATGCACGCAACGCAACGGAACATTGGGTGACGTCATTCATTTTAAAAGTTGAACCCCTTTTTTAAATTATATCTAATTTACACTTTTAATTAACATAATTTAAAAATATAATTCTAATTACGTTTAAATGTATTTCTTAAATTTAATTATAATTTGATCTTATTTAACAAACTAATTATACTTTGTAGACTAATTAAAATATTAAAAGCTTTAGGACACACGAAGCAAGTAAGTCGAGTATAAAATCGTTTGTTTCATTATGGGTACGATCACAATGTAAATAGAAATTAATATATACTTCATAGTGGACCGCAGGGGTTGATAACCCTTTGACAAAATTAATTATAGATTTGTAAAATGAAGTGTCGGAAGAAAGAAGAAATTATTCACAAAATTTAAGTGCTTTTATTGTTGTTATTTTATGTAACAAAAAATGTTGTATAGTCCAAAATTTTTTTACTGCAACGCTTGAATAAAGAAATGAATAACTTTTATTTAGTTTATATATTTATTATTATCTGGAAGTATGTTAGCCCTTGCACTGCATCTTACACACTCCTGATGCAAGACATTTTAGAAAATATTGTGAAGGCAAGCACAAGGCAGTTCAGTACGAGAGTACAGACGTACCGAGTTCGGCCGTAGACCATAGGACGTTTGTCGAGGCCGGATTTATCATTTCGAGTTCAGTGGCAAAGTACTGAAAGAAATATATTCATTTATATTTTAATTGGTCATTAAGTCTGATATATTTTATATTTTTTATGTTATGACTGCTGTCTCTGTAGTACAAAATGTTTTCATTATGGTACAGTAAATATGAGAAGCTTAAGATGGATTAAAGTGACTAAAAGTAAGTCTTAGCTTAGCTGAGCTCTTATACCAATTCATAATAAAATTGAAATATTTCATATATTGTAATATATTAAATTATATGTAAAAAAAAAAAACTATATTTCTTTAGTTGGTAACACTGACCAGAGATATTACAACTGCCTTCTGGTCAGATGAACTAACGGTATATATTAGTTATAGCTACTTTCATTGTAGTTGATATTTGGAGTCGACAGAACTCACTGTGCATAATGTTAAGTTATTATAAAATAATATTAATTTATCCGCTACACAACTAAAAACACAAATGATGCCTCACTTACAAAGTCCCCTCGCCAAAAATTGGAACCTTTCAACGGGATCATCTACTTAGCTTCCCTTTAAGAACGCATTTTGTTCAACATCCGGTCTTCACTCTTTTTACAATTAATCATCGTTTGTACCATTTTTTTCTGTGTAAATTTTTTCTTCTTGCAGACATCTTAATATAAATTCAATTAATTATTTGTCAACGTCTAACCGGCTATGCGTCTATCTGTTTGTCATTCCTCCATTCCTCCATTCCCTCTCACTAGCCCAAGCACAGTACACTGCTGCCGTAGGATTAAAATGGACGCCATTAACATCAGTAAACAATTTGTTTTGATTCATACTCTTACAACAAATCCGATACAACAGTTCATGATTAATCCCCGGTCTCCGGTTGTTAGTTTTAAACTACGCTGTATGCTGTAGTTTTCTCAACCGGAAGTGTTGACGGCTGTTAGCTGTTGTTTTGATTGATAATGAGTCACGGGGTCATCCAATAACATTACAGGGTGTCTTGACATATTAAATGTTTCATTATTTAAAGATTAATGATATGTTTTTATCGTTTTAAAACTACACTCGTAATTTTCAAAAGAATCATCAAAAAGATTTAGAAGTCATTAAAAAGTTTGGAGAATTTATTTTGGGATGCATATTTAATCGAGAGGATATGATTGGAATTTGTAGAGGATGTAGAACGTGTGGTAGTTTTAAGAACGTATTATACAGTGGGTGTAAAAAGTATTCGTACATCTAGGTATGCAAAAAAGAAAAACGAATTTACTAGGCTTTCCTGTATATATTTTCCTACAAATAAAATAGTATCAAACACTTCAAGGTAAAAAAAAAGATTAAAAGAAAGACTAAGTGCGAGGTAAAATTTTTTTAGAAAATTGTTTATTTCGAAAAGAAAAAAAAATAACCAGCTAATGAATGCTCTCAAATGTATCTGAATACTCTATCGGTTCTACCCCCGTAGAATGCTTCAGTGCCTACTGGAAGGTTCAAAGAGTTATTAAAAATGTAATAGTATAGATTCTTGCATAAAAAGGTTTATTCACATCAGAAAACGAAAATTTGCGTCAAATGCCAACTTTTTTAAGTTAAATAAACCTTTTTAAACCTTTAATGTAAATGTAGCTGTTTGTCGTGTCCATTGTTAGATCGTTATTAATTTGGAATAGTCGGATCATTGTACACTATCTTATTTTTCTGTATAACACCTTAATTCTGCTTACCTTGATCTCTGATCAAAATGTTGAAATAACGTTGCTTAAGGCACATATAAGAACTTTTATATCACTGTACGTGATGATACAATTGTATACGGAGACAGTAGAGAGAAAGAGACAGCGATAAGAAAATGACGTACTAATTACAAAGTGTAACTAGCTGGAAACATTTTAATGAAAGTTTATGAAGTACAGAATGTGTTTGAAATGATATTAATTCGCTAAATGCAGAAAATTGACAAAACCAACCATTTGTTCAATTTAAAATTGTACGAATTTAATTTTATTTTAAAGTTTCTAGTAAAACAATTAAATAAAATGTAAATTAATTTTATAAACTATTATTTAATTGTTTTTTACTTTGTTAATAAAGTAACAACGTTAAAATTAACATAGTTACGTGTATTTTAGGTTTGTAAAATATAACAAAAGTTACTTGTTAAGTAAACAGTGTTATCTAATAAACTGCGCGTTAATATAAAACTTAAAAGGGCTATAAATTATCCTTGAATACGATTTATGTTTCGCTGAAGTAAAATATTACATAAATGGATAATGGATGGTATTTAGAGGAAACAAAGATCTTTCTCCAAAATTTGATGATTATTGCTATACGATGAATAACATATTTGCAATGAATTGTATTAAGAAATTTTTAGCTTTGTATTTCAATTTCGGTTTAATACGTTGTCGTTGCGTTTATAACTTCTGCTATTCAATTTTATATAGATTCATACTTGCAACAACTTAAATCCAAGGTCCATTTTCTACTTCTTATATAGAAAATTGTCTTGCAAATACAATGCAAATTTTGCATTTTCCTGTTTACTACAAGATAATTTAATAATCTATCACAAATATGTATATGATATTAAGTGCATTTTGTGACAATGAGCTATTGATTTGACAGTAATGATTAAAGTGATTCACTCCCTCCTAATTAATTAACTAATAGTTTAATTATTGACATTGAAGTGAGAGTAATGATGGTATACGTCGTTTCAATCTTTTATATTTTTGAGTAAAATTTATATTTCACAGTAAACATGTTTGTTTTGTGAACGAAATGTAATGTAATACACATTTGTTATATGAAGTATTATTTCATAAAATACTAATAAAATTATATCTTAAATCTTGACGTTCTCTACGTTGAACAAAGCAAGGCTGAAAGGTCATTGTCCACACTGGACATATTCTATTCGCACGCCACCTCATTCTCTTCAAAGTACCACCTTCCACTGTCAGTGTGCTTGTAGTCTGTCGCCCATGAGAAACAAATATATGTATATTATTTATATACCCGTATGAATTCATTTTAAATATACACAAGGATATCAAATTTCAAAATCTAATACAAAACTCTTTCATAACATTTTTGTAATTCCACTCCTACATGAATTTACAATTTGCATTTATTTCTATGGTTCATAAAAGGTCATGCTTATTAATAATTTTCTGCGATAATTAATAATATTTGAATGTAAAGTTTAAGTTGAAAGTAAATTCAAATGTACTCGTATTATTAGCGCTATTTAGCCGTATGAATAATCTCAGAGCATGGCTGTGACTTTAATCCGAACCAAACCCATGATATCATGCAAGGGAACAGAGGTGTCTATTGTCAGAATGCTGGTGCAGTGACTTGGATCAGCAGATACACAATTAGTGCATTTGTAGTTCAATGATCAAAAGAATTGATGATTAGTTTAATTCACGAACCAACACAATTTCTTTTTTGCATTTAAAGAGGCCTTAAAAAACTGCAAACGCAGTAACAGATCGTCAGTGATAAAACTCAACATCGGAAATAAGCAGACTTTACATAAATTAAAAAAAAAAAACAATCAAAACACTATATCAGCACTAGTTTTTATATAGGGTTCTAATATCAACTACGTGAGAACTATAGTTGCTTGGTTAAAATTGTAGTCTCTTGATAGCTTTTGCAAAAACCCTATTTCAAAGTCTTTGTTGATTCTCAGCAGTAGAGTATGCCGCTGTTAACAGATAAAACTGAATTTCTTAAACGCTATAAATCTAATGCTACAATATTTATTACTTTTTTATGTAAGCCATTGTTTATTGCCTTTTTACATCACTAGGTCTCCTCCGTATATTGAATAAATGGGATTCCATGTATGTAGTGAAATACGTATATACGACACGCGGTAGCTAGAGGTAGGTGTTGCGATCACGTCACGCGTTCTGCACACTGGAAGGGTCTGGTGGAGGAGAGGCCATGGCTCCTGACATCCCTGGAGATCTCCGGGAGCACCAGGGCACCAGGAGCACGCGTAATACCCCCATCAACATTTGTCACCGGAGTCAGATCAGAAAACAAATAGACTACGTCAAAAACCGACGTAAAAGGTAATTAATACCAATTTAAATTGTGAAAACTGTTAATTTATAAAGGTACCAAACTTCCATTTTGCTATACAACCTAATACTGCTTTCCGGAAGCCCCTTTGTTACTCGTAAAATTCTATTGGTTGGAATATTTGTTTTCCATACATAATTTAAGTAATAACCGCATTGTTATAAAATCCCTGTCGTAAATTTTAATAATAAAAAGTTTATTTGCGAACAGCGTGCAAAGTTAAGAAGGTAATAAATATTTCGAAATGCTTTGTTATTGTAAACGAAACTTCGCATTGAATTTTTATAAAATAGATGTACGTATACCAGTTTCATACTATAATGGGCTTGTGTCCTCATTTTTTAGTGATCGATTTTTTAATTGTTGATTGAAACTGATGTTAATAAATGTGTATTGACGTGTCTATTTTATTAAATATCTAAATGTTGACGGAGATATAGCAATTAAAAATTTAAATTGTAGTTTTAGCGCTAGAGATGGTCAGCCATTTGTATGACGTGAAATGCATTTTATACGTCACTTATTTGTTGAGTAGGTCAGTGCTGTGGTAATGTTTTGTAGATGTTGGTAGTCGAAATGTATCAAGTTAAAGAATAACAAGTTTTTATTTTATTTAACCCTGTTAACGGCAGACATAATATTGAAATTTTATTCTTTCTCAAAATAGCTGTAAATAATATTTAATATTTTGATATAGAAATACATATAGCAGAGATTTATGATCTGTAAGGTTGGTAAACTTACACAAGGATTGTGATGTCACATGCACTTGGAATGTGTACAACGTTGAATCCCTTTAATATTTAAAGAGACAAAATGACTTCATTAATTGTTCATATCTCCTAAAATATATAAAAAAAAATTGGGCATTTAAGGTTCTAGTAACCAACTTTATCAATATATATAGTACACTTTTATGGAAATTAAGACATAGGACACAAGCCCATTACATTGATTGCATCGACAAGCACTCTGTCGTTAAAGTAGAATTCTGTTCTGTCCGTTACATGTTTCATAAATGTTTGAATATTTCTAAAACATTATTGGTCTAGAATCATTATTTATGAAAATTCTTCTTTGATGTATACTAGCATTTTAAATATATTCATAAATTGTTGAGACATGAAAAGAACCCCACAACCCCAATTTGCAACGACGCGAATATTTTTAAGGAAGGCAATAAGTAACAAAATGCTGTACAAAATCATGGAACTGAATTTATTGTGTTCTTTTATTTATGTTATTCAAATGCTCAAGCTTTAAGAACATTTCTCATACTTTGATTTCATTTCAAATTCAAAATACGTTCATGTAAAGTACACGTTACAAGTGAAATGACATGTACAGTATAAAGACAGTCTAAGTACAGGTAAATGTCAAAAGAAAACTGAGCGTGTGACGAGTTATTTTAATACTGCATCTCTGTTATACTTCTCTTGTTTAACAGTGATTGTAAAGGTAGGCAAATGTGAGTGGGGACTCCAGATGGCAACAAAAGACAAAAATGTATTAAGAACTGCCTCTTTGGTGTAAACATTGGTGTTTTTGTTCAGAAAAAACAATTTTTGTTCGTGTTTTATTGAACTGTTTCTCTGGTGTGAATATAGAAAGTTTTGTGACTACTTTTTGAAAAAGAAATGTATCTTTTAACGCATTATCATACTCATACACTTTCGGCACTATCACCCGATAGAAAAACACTAAAATTTCTACAGTAACGCTTAGATGTGTGTAGCGTCATGGCACATAGTTCCATTTGGGTTAAGATACCAACAAAGACGAATAAAAGCAATTAGAAATAATGATAAATATTTAAATAGACTTTTGTGATATGGATTTTTAGCATTCAAAAGAAGTCCATGTCATTATAAATACCAACATTAAAAAAGACGGAATTAAGAATCAAATTACATGTAAATACGTGTTAAGTTTCTTTGAATAGACCACAAAAGCGGTTAGGATGACAGGCATCAAATATTTAATTCCTGGAACATAATATATATACGCACCACGAACCAAACCAGAAAAACTTTATTCATAATTAACTTACAAAACCATATTACAGAGAAAGAGACAAAAAATTACAAAGAATTATTTGACAAAGAAATTAAAGGAATATTTACTAAAGAAAATAATAAAAGAAAACTTTTTTTTGTTATCTATATCATGTTTGTTGTTTTCCCTGGTGGTTTTTCCTGCTATTCACATGCTGTTATGGTTTGGGCATTCAAACTTTATCAGTGTCTTTTCTTGTTGTCGTTTAAGTTGTGATGCCAGTTGCCATACCCTTGTCGGTTCATATATAAGCCTCTGCATTTTACTTCATCTTCCTGACTTAGTTATCAAGCTGCTGTATGATGGGAGAACACAGTTAAAGATCGCGTGTGACACTTGAGGGACCATTGAATTTGTATCATCCAATCGAATTTATTTATTTAAAAAAAAAACACATTATATATCGGAGCTATGTCTCGAGATTTACAGGTGTTCGATGTTCAAAAGAAAATCATACCATTATTAAATAAGAATAAGGGAAAGTAAAAGAATAAAGAGCAGTTGAAAGAATAACAACTTTTTATTATATTACACCTGTTTCAACTATGTATATCTCGAATTGTTATGTAATAATTCTATGTATTTTGTAGATTGGTATATTTCTTAGTTGATTTGTGTTTTTGTTTATTATAGGATAAGTTATTTCAGTTATTCAGCCGTGGAATAAATTTATTCCATCTCCGGGAAACAAATCCATTTAAGTCAACTCCATATAATAAATAAGAGTAGGTATTATACAAACATAAATATGTACAAATAGGATAAAAGCTGTTATAAAACCCGTTAAACACAAAATATGAACTCGTATATTTAACGTAATATTTTTTACCTAACGTTACGTTTTATTATTTACTGAAGTTCGAAGTAACAGAATTCTATTACATAGTCATTCAATAATTGAAGAAGGCAATAATACTTTTCTTCTGTAATTTTCTTACATAATATTAACCTAAATTAAGTTACTTTCTTATGTTAAATAAATAAGTATTAAGTATGTAGATTAACCGTATCTATCGGATAAAGTACAATTATTGATCGGTGAATAAAAGCCTACATAATTGAAATCTCTAAAAGAAAATATAAATTTAAAAAAAGTGGAAGAACTATTTACAAAATTGCTATTGGTATCTGGAGAAATTTCAATAACTTCGTTAGGTTTTTATTGAAAAAGTTATTGCCTACCTTTTATTACTTCTTTTTTATTATTTTATCGGATATCAAATATAAAAATAAAAGAAAAAAGTAATATTATATAATAGTTATCAGAATGAAAAAGACAAAAGCAATAAATTTAATAACAACAAGCAGGCTATTAAAAGATTAACCGAAAGTTATAAGGGTGGCCGAATATTTGCTCTTAAATAGTAAGGTACCCCATATTCTTAAGGGTCCCAGGGTGTGATTGACCACACGGCAATTTTCTGGATATGTACTTAACGATTTCTTTTTATTTTTTGTAGGAATGATTTTCTCTGTTGCATAAAACTCATGTTGTAATAAAAAAATAACTTTAAAAAATAAAGTAATTTTCTTTAAGAAAATTGAATGAAAATAAAAAATAATTTAATGAGACCTACAAAAGTGAAACTTTTCTCCTGTTATCTTATTGTAACTTTCCTTATGTAAATAGTTTTCCCATTTTCCCAACTGAACAATATTCGCACAGTTAAAAACACCTACACGATGTCGTGCAATGATAATGCTCGTATCTATCCCTACAACTTCCCAGGTTTATATCTTTGCCCTTGTTTTCAATTCTGACTTAGTTCGAGTTAGCAGAGGGGGGGTGAAGTAGGTAGTGAGCCTGGTTTTCGAGCTTTTAGAGCGTTTGGAAGGGGAAGAACGATATTCACTTCCATTTCCTGTGGTTTTACCACAATGTCTACGAATATACTTTATAAAAATCACCTTTAAACGAAACAAGCACACGACTTGTTTTATAAAAATAATAGTGAGTAAAGAACATGTGACATTAATTGGAGTTTGATAGATAGAGAGTAGTGAGGAGGAAGGAGGAGAAGAGGAGTTTAATCTAAGTAGACGTGAAAATGTTTTAATCGAAGGAAAAATAAGTTTTGAAAAATGAATGACTTTATTGTATTGGGTAAATGTGATTTATCTAGAATTTAATCTCTTTAAGTGTTTTCTATGGTTCTCAGGTTTTTACGTTTCCTGTTTGCTTACGTTTCCTTAAAACCATATTATTATTCATTTAATAAGTAATATTGTTATAGTTCTTATCTAGATCTAGACATAATAGCTTTGTGAGTCATGGATTTGCGTGTCAAGGATTTTATGATGGCTATATAATTATGTGTTGCGCCACTGATTTTTATGTTGGTTTAGAAGTTATAAAAAAAATGAATTTTATTATTTATTATTGTTAGAAGGATTGTAAGCGTTGACTGGTCGCATCAAACACATTGGTGTTTTTCGAATAAAACGTGGAAGATATTGTAATATTTTATTATTTTTAATTAACACAGCTTTTCGAAACGAGTCATTTAAGCTCTGTCATGTTTAGAATTAAATAATTTATTGAACAATGTGAAAGGTAATTATATTTTCAAAATGTTCAGCAGTAATATTTAAATTGAAAAAATAATATAATTTTAATTCTATTACGTATCACTTCACTGCTCGAACCAGATATTCTTGTTCATTGACAACCGTACAAAAATCTCGACCCTCTCTTCCTTCCTTCATTCACCTCCCACGAATTGTTGATGATGAGAAAACAACAAGAAGTAATTACTGAGTTAGGCAATTAATGGCTTTCAAGGGGTAGAAAGTTCTCGGAAATTCTAATTTCTTATTCAAATTATGTTGATTTAAATTACAACGTAAAGAAAAAATCAAAGCTATAAAGAGTAAAATTGAGAAAATATTATTTGCATAGAATTACATGGATTTAAGAGATGAAATTAATTTCCTAGTTACTCGTTAATATATATAAAAAAAAATTTGGTGAAAATATTATATAATATATATTTTTAGTATATACTGTTGAATATATTTATATAATATACAGTGATTTTTAAATTACTCGTGCTAATTAGGCGTATTAAGTTACTACGTGTTATACAATTTATTCCAATAAAGTTTGAATGTCACATGTTGGAGACTTGAGCATAACTTTAAATAAGGTAACATCCATGTTTTCTGTTTAGCTAGTTCAATTTTAAGGAATTACCTAATTTGTTAAAAGTTTCTTTCTTGCACGACATTTACACCGATATTTATTACTTTGTTTTTCACATTTTGCTAATATTTCTCCATTTTCTCATCTAGACAGTGTCTAGCCAAAGAAAATGTATTTTACTAATACTTACAAGCAAGTATCTATTACCTAAATATTGTCTTTCTTCGTTCCAGAGTCATTGAACGTAATTATATAGCATGTTACTTTGTAACATTAAGGATTATTTTGACTAATCTGTCGTCCACTTATTAAAATATTCAACTAGACTCTAGTCAACGACTGGATACAATTGATATCGTGTGGGCCTAAAATTTACGTAAGTAAAGTGATAATTTTATTTATACATTATTTTTTATGAATACAAAAAAGTCAGTCAAAAAATCTAGTCGTTTCGAAGTTGTGGGTGTATTACGATTTACGTTGTTTAAGTACATGCTTTGATTTCAGTAATATTTTAGCAATTATGTTAGTAATTTTATTTTGTAATATGAATTTTTTTCGGATACATATAAAACAAATAAATTCGGTTTGCGTCGTTCTTTTTCGGTTTCTATTAACGAACGCAATCAGGACACTAGTGTACATAATTTTTTGACAAAATATACTAATCTATATTTATTAGATATATTTATACAATTTTAATTACAAGAAGTAAATTAAACATAGACAAACATAGATAAAATTGTAATACTACTAATACAAACAGTCTTTTTTTATTTTATTTTAATTAAAACACAATTAGAATTCAGAACAAAAAAAACTTTTATAGCTTCAAACAAGTTTCAGAATTGGCGCACGTCCAATTGTCTTGGTAATAGAATTACTTTAACTGTATAAAGTTACACAGAAGGGTGAAAAACTGTAGAACTGTGTAAATGTGTATGGAAACTGTATACGAAGAGTAAATATACTCCATTTTAGTTGTTTCTGTTCCACTACCCTGGTCTTTTGGATTTAAGCCCAAACAATTGAAGATAGAGCGCAACGGCCAACGGGGCGGAGCAATAACCCGCTTATGTTTATTTCATTTATTTTCAAAACATTTAACATATGTTTGTACAATATTATTGTTATTTTCTGGCAACAATTTTAATGTGGCTTTTATTATTACTTAGCTTTTATAGATAGTCAATTGTTTCTGCGCTTAGCATAACTTTATAAATGGGTCATTTGAAATTAATAATGTATATTTTATGTGAAGCAGACGTAATAGATATTAGCCTTTATTCATAAAAAGAAAAAATTTAATTACAGCAATTATATTTTATTACGATGTTCAGTAACCCATTTCGAATGAAACTAAAAAAATACACATCTAAGGGCGGCAGAACACTGAATACTCGGTACTCGGTACAGACCATGAGAATATATGTGGCGCACATTTACGACAAGTCTATCTTATGCCGGTTTTACACCAAAGAGACAGTTTTGAAAACGGTTTTGTTTTCAAAAAACAAAACAAAAACATGATTTGTTTTATTTTAAAACTGTTCTGTTTTTCGAAAACAGTGTTAGTGTTTTTCTGTGTTTAAATTATTATGTTGGCGATATATTTCTATTAAATTGCGGGTCTTATCTTTTGTCCACTATATTCTCCACTTATTTATAACTGCTCTTGGAACTAGTTGCTAGCGCAAATGTTCACAAAAAACAAAACTGCGTGTTCAAACCAAGCAGACTAAAAATCAACAACAAACGTGTTTTCCTTTGATCCTATCGACTTCAGATGGGAATGGGTTTTGTTTATTAAAATTATAGGCCTTTGAAAAATCGTCAGAAGTTAACAGACGTCAGGTAAGCAGTTCCAAAATAGGCCTTTAGATAAAATTCTTGAAGCTGGTATAATAACTAATTACAGAATAAACCAGTGTCATTTAAGTTAGGTGAGGGGTTTGGAGTAAGTCGCAGAAGAAATATTAAAAAAATTAAGTTGTTAGGTAAATATTTAAAATATACAACAATACTTTGTCATTTTTACATCTGACCGTTATTATTTAATTGTGAAAATCAATGAAAATCTAAATAATAATTCATTATTTTTTCATATCTAAATAAAATTATTTAAAAAACTCCTTCATCGTTAAATTTTCCCATTTACTCTCAGTGGCGTATTATGTTATTTATACCACACCCTTCCCTTTCCACCAGCTTTCCTTCCCACCCCCTCTCCGCATACACTTTGAGGCCAGTTTCACTTTTACATCTCCCATATTTATTTGCCGACAACCGACGTACCTACTTGGGGTTTTTCTATAAGCCAATGTAAAGCTAAAAAGCTCAAGAAAAAGGGCAATTTAAACATATCTCTGAAGTGAGCTTCAAAAAGGAATTGTGTGTATATTTGTAAAGCTATATATATCTATGTATGTGTGTGAATGAGGAAAAATACTATACGAAGGGAAGAGGAGGTGCTTTGAATTCTGTACATAAACATTCCAGTGTTTATAAACATCTAAATGAAAGTAAAAATCTTCACTGAAATGCGGTAATACTCTTTGTGCACATCTGACGCTGTACGTAACATAGGCATAGGCATGTGGTGAATGAATTGTAGAGAATAAGGAAATATGTATGAGTTAGAGACTGTGCAAGGAAAAAGTTAATTAAGTTCATACATATATTGTACATAATACGATATTAAAAAGCATAGCGAGCTTTATGTGGTTAGTTAATTATAAGCCGCTTCTAATAGTCAACGGATGTTCTATCAAGCTGTTTCCATGATAAGGTGCGCGCCTATTAAATAACGAGACTAGCAGCGTCAGTGTGCATAAAAAAGAAGTGTGCATAAAAAAATGTTTTATGCATATATGTACCTATACGTATAATTGAAGTCTATACAAAAAATATAAAAATCGATGTGGAATCAATGTCTTAAGATATGATTATATCAATAGGTAATAGAGAAAATTTAGCGCAGACTTCATACTTTTTCACATTGTTGTTCAACATAATGCTGTAATAAGTGAAAAAGTGGTATAGATAAAGTATAGATAATAGTATAAGAATGTAAAATGATGAATGTTCTCTTAAATATCAGTACCATATGTATTCAAAAAGTAAATGGAATTTGTAAGAGATTCAAAAAATCCGGGCTAATTATTTTACAAAAATCTTTTTACAATAACCAATACATACATAATTCAATTTATTACTAAATCTTGTTCTTTGTTGATAATAAATGAAAGCACTGGAGTCGCCATTTAATTTCACAGATAAGCACTAATCTCGCGAAGTGAACAATTTAAAAAAAAAGATATATTACAGTAATATAGGCATAAATCTTGCTTAAACTTGTCATGTTAGATAATCCTAATGTAGAAATATAAATAATCCAAATTATTATTTAAATCTATGTAAATTACATACATTTTATTAGTAAACACGACCCATGGTTAGAATAAGGGTGGTGTTACGAGTATTACAAAACGAAATGAAAAGCGAACGAAAACAAAAGTTAAAATGGCGAAAACTTCATGAAACTTTTACATTTATTTATAGACAAAAGAGAAGTTGTTAAAAGTTATGCATTTAATTATTTTCAGGCGCTTGTTTTTTAAGATAAAAATTACTAATTGTAAAACAAATTGAAATTAATTTAATAATTCGGTGAGTTATTGTGTTCCATGTAAAACAAACAACGTTATTTGTACATGTAATGAAATGGGATTGTAAGACTAATAAATTATCTTTGTAAATGTACATTGGAAAAGGAAAATGCTTTGTTTGTTTCCGTAACAGCAATATTACTGTTTCAAGTATCAAATTATCTTCATTTTTGGATAGAAATATTTGCCTCCAAATACAACTTTGAAATAAGATTAAATAATGAAATTTAACTCCGGAATGAGTTAAATTTATTTCTCTTTAATGGCGTTTTATATTCAACAAAAAATACTACATTCGTTTTGCACTTTTTTTCTGAACTTGAAATTACCAAAAGTATTTTATGTGTTCTATTTTAAAACGACTGTAATTTTGTCAATATCATTGTGTTTTATTGATAAAAATAACGCACTGTGTAACGTGCTACTATGTGCCACTATGTGCCCTATGCAGATGACAGGAAAGTGCAAAACGAGTGCAAAATTTTTATGAATCGAAAACGACATAATAAATAATGCTAAAACGAAATGAATATTAATTAATTAAAGAAAAAGATGTCATTTTATATTCATGTAATATTTTACGTAAGCATAACCCAATAATATTTAATCTAAAAGGGTCTAATATTTAAGAAAATTTACATAAGTTTGTATAATTCTTAAGAACATGTTATTTAAAAGTTTTCTTTTGTAACAACAGTAGAATAGGTTACAAAAGATTATATATTACGTAAAATCGTAAGAGTAGTCTGTAAATGTGAATCATAAATCTGCGATACGATGGTGAATTTTAAGTTATTCGTTCTAATATGCATTATAAAAGCATTAGTGAGGAAGTACTTTTTCATTGTGCCTTAGATTTATATGACACAACTTTTATTATTATATTTATTTTGAGTGCATCATTTTTTGATAGTTATTATCACTGAAATCAATATATACATTAACAAACATTTCATAATTCATAATTTTTACAATTTATTTTCCTATTACTTAGTTTTTCCCATTCTATTTCAAACATTTCCATCGTTGCTTCCTTAACAACCTCATCGTTCCTCTTCCAACACCTTGTTCCTTGTGTCTTTATGGGTTCATTCGTTTTCCCTTTACAACAACCGGGTTACGATCTGATACAGGAATCACTTCCACTGCGATGTCTTCCTTGTCGTTTTTAAAATGTATATTCCGTCCATCTGCCAATTAAGTTTTCCCAGTGCAAAGCTTTCCTTCTTTCGACCTATTCTATCATTCATCAACCAATCCTGTTCTTTCTATTTCTTTCGTATTTTTCTTTGTGATCATATTTTCCAATTGCGGCACAACCTATTTTAAGCATGAGTCGCCGCCGAACTCTCATAATTTGAACTATAACTATCAAAATAGAATTTTCAATTAACATTTTAGGTTCACCATTGTGTCAACAATGTTTTGTAAAAAAAGGCGCAGTTTACATGATTTACACGTTATAAAGGTTTTATTATTATAAACGCGTACACACACACACAGGTTTAAACTTGTTCATAAAACATGTAAGCATAATAAAATGAGTCAGAATTTACCTAAAAGGGTGTGTTGTTTGTGTTATTTGAATGGTGGTGCACAACAAAGAGTTAATGCAGATTGTTAAGTTGAGTGCACAATATGTGTGCTGTATGTTGTATGTTTGTGTGGATAGTCATTATATTATACACGTTACGATGTTTCTGGTGCCTGCACAATGGCACAATGAACCAGTACTAGCAGCGGCGCTGATTCATTATATTCTGTACACAGCGTTGTGCTACGCTGTGTTAACACCGTGGAAAACCAATGCGGTTTGCGAGTCGGTTTAAGAAATTCACTTGATTTAAGTAACACTTCACAATGTAATGTTTAAACAAATGTTTGATCTACACCACTATCTAATTTCCGTGCAATGACATTTAGATTGCCATTTTGTGGTTTTACTAGTACAGTAGTATATTTTAAGAAGTTATTGATTGCCTTCCGTGCCGAATTAAGATATTGGAGGCCCATGGTATAAGCGCTGGGCCGCATTAACCATGTACGTATAAAAATATATTTTTTCTACCGCAACGTGATTTTATTTATAAATATATTGTTTTTTTTTACTATATTACGAAGGTTGAAAATTTGAAACAAATGAAAAAGAAATAGCGTACTTAACACAGAATTCGTATACATATAAAAAATAACTGACGTATCACTACGGCATGTTACGTCATAAATATGGAATCATATTTTTAATTGCAATATCTTCATCAACATTTAGATATTTAATAAAATAAAAACGCCAATATTTATTAACATCTATTTCAATCAAGAATTAAAAATCGACCACTAAAAACATTTCATTTCTAATTTAAACATTTTAGATTAGAATCTACTTTATCTTATTCTTATTAAAAACTGCCACATAGTATATGATCGTCGTCGGTGATAGGCCTAGATCTAGCATTGGAAATAGTTCGACGTTAAATAAATTAAATTAGAAAAATTGTTGTTCAATGTCATTCTTGTTCATCCTTTCATTTTACACCTTAATTAATTATTATTTTATTTGTATTATTTAAAATTTTAGTAATATCAACAGTAATGTATTATCTCCAAGGTACTGGATCATCCAAGCCAGTAATTCTTTCCAACTCTGCAGTTCTGAGGCTACTATGAGACCCATTATACTTCTCACCTTAATAAATGACCTCTACTATTCTTCTCTCACTCCAAATCAAATTGTACTGATGACGCAGGTTTAGAATTACATTCTCGCACTATTATATACACAACATTTTATATTAGTAATTGGTTCTCACTCAGCACAGTTCAATATATTGATTATTTATGCATCTTGAACGATAATCATCGTCTTTATCACCTAATTAAAAAAGCAATAAAGCTGATGACGTACAAACAAATGCATTAAACTTTATATGCATTTTATTAAACATAAATGCAATAAATAAACTACATTTACACAATGTCCGACAGTCGGATTAATATTTTGTCTATTTAACATTTATGTGTACTAGAGTTAAGTACATATGGTATATGAAAGCAATTTCCCTCACTACTATAAGTTCATAAAGTACATGCTTAAGTTGGTAGGTAGTCAGGCGGGAGTCACACTCAGGACCTTGCAAATTAAATGGACTGAACAAATATGCGGGTATTTTATGTAGCTTCTGAGTAATTCTATGCAGACTGCATTAAGAACGAAACTGCATCATGAGCATGAGTCTCTGCAACGGGGGAAGTTGTGGAGGTTCCTTTAATGACCCCTCCATATACCACAGCAGTTACACAGAAATTCCAAATATGTTCAGCATGTTAAAAAGTTATTATTTTAACACCGGAAAAAAAACTAATAATATTCTGTGCACATCAAATAGCGTAGCATAAAATTTAAGTTTATTGTGTGAGCAAAACCTAAAAAATATAGTAAATTTGTTAGATATACAGGTAGAGGCATCCTATACATATTGGGTCTATATGGTCCTTTTACTGAATGAGATATCTGGGGTCGTTTTTGTTTCCCGATCACATTTTAGTGTTAGGATACACATACGATAGCCGGACAGATTGTCTGAAACCGAAACTAATTTGAAAACTGCAGCCTTATTCCTGACTTTCGCTCACTAATAATATTACGGAAACTCTTCTTCTTTACAAAAAAATCAGGTAAAATTTAGAGAGAGAAGAAGCACAGAGGAAGAGAGCCCCTGATCTAATCGTGTACTGTCCGCTAGTTGATATTACCGCATCGAATTTATAAATCAAACATGCAAGAGAATAGAAGCAACAAAACTTACACATGAGCTGGTTTCTAATAGGCTAAAGGTCGAATTGCTTTTTGAACCAAGTATAGTTGAAATACGGGCAATTCTGATGTAAACAGTATTGTTTAAAATGCATAAGGTTGGTCTACAACTTGCGACGACTTTTTGAGTTGGGTGTATTGGGAGTTATTTCGCATTAGTACACCGTATTATTAGATGAACGACGATTTTGCCCACTGTTATCGATTCGCTCCTAATGAAATAATAAACACAACCAATAGCATTGCAATGCTTACGTAATTTTCGGATAGCATGCATCCAAGATTGTTCGGATACCTGCGACATGAAGTACACCCGTTTGTGGCTCTTTGATGTCGAGACGTATGAATTATATTATGAAAACAGATACAGCAGATAAACATTGAAATAGAAACTTCCTCTCATGATAAAGTTTACTAATGCACCTGGTTGGACTGTGAGAGACTTTAAGGCTATTTCATATGCTAATTAACCAAACAACAAACTAATTACAACACTTAAAAAAACACACGGAAAAGGGAAGCTATAATAATTAAACCCATTATAAAAATATACTGTTATTTCTCTGTAAGTTTGAACGCTCCAATACAAAAAAAGTTCTCTATGAATTTCAAAATGTGCAAAACTAAAAAAAAAAACTTAATAGTGTTAAAAAAGGATAAGTAAAACGGAAAATATAGCTTTCACAATATTGTTACAATGTAAACAAAAACATTGAAAATAAAGAAGAAAAAATCTGTACAATATCCATAAAATATAAAATTAGAATACATGCAGCAGTTCCCGTGATACATATTAACACCTATAGGAGTATGGAAGCAGTTCATAAAAAATTCAGTGATAATAATACTGGTATGTAATACACACGTGTCTACAATTTTAGTGATAACATTACATTATCATAAGTAATCGGTTAACCCAAATATAAACCCGTAAAGTTTTACGGAAATGTGTAAATGTCAGTAACTTTTAAGGGTGTGGTTTGTTTGTGGGTCATTCATAATAAATGAAGGGATGGTTTGCCTACATTACCTTTTCTAGTGAAAGTAAATTAGAATGTCTACCTTTATGGTCAATTTAAATAACAATTAGCTAACAGTTTTGTAGATTTATTAAGGTAATATATCGAAACTTTGCAAAGTAATCATGTAGGTTAATTTACATAAGAACAGATATTTTTTTTTGGAATCTTGATAGTCAAAAAATTGAAATCGATCAACTAAATCTGTGAATAATGTAATAGCACACTAACAGTAAAGGTTATTATTCTTTAATGCTCCTACTACTCATCGCACAGACAAAAGTGTAATATGCCTGAAGACTATAAGCAGATATTTGAAAACAGAAAAAATCTAACTTAATCAATGAATTTAATTTAATCTCTTAATTTTAAATAAACATACTCGTATTTACAGACAAATAATTTATGTATTACAAATGTTTATAAATGTATATATTGTTTCTAGTGCTAATAACTATCCAGTTGATGCACTCAAATAAATAAAAACTGATCATAAGCTAACTTTCTCTATTAAGGGTAGTTTTTTCAATTTTCAGTTAGTCTGCCAACAATGGCATTACAATTCTTTAGCCTTGTCTGATCAAAGAAAAATAAAAATAGATTTTTTTAGAAACTAAGTTACATCATTGTCTTAACAGATATACGCAGAAATCCAAGTAGGTTTTCAAAAGCGCGAGGCGCGAGATTCAAATACATATATAGTAACATTTTCTATATGGGCTATTGCGCGAGACCACTAGAAGTTCGAGGCTCTGGGCGGTTGCCCTACTTGCGCTTGCCACCCTCTAAGGCCGCTACTGATTAAGGTTCCGTTATTAATCTCTAATTTTTAAATTTAAGAAGTTGTTAACGTGTAAAAACAAAAACAAAAACTAAACGTTAGACCTCTTTTTAGGGTGGTATATCCGTTTAACAATATTTAATAGTCCTATAAAACATGTGCATATTTTAATTGCACAGGTAACATGTAAACGCGCCTTTACTACTGCAGTTGGCTGCGCTCTACTAGTCCACGAAAGCCTCATTGCCGCTGCATGCAAACTAGAGTTATTCAGTAGTAGTGAGTATGACCTATATGCTAGTTCATTTATTTTACATGCTTCAACGAACATTTTGAGTGCATTTAAATATTATGAAGCATAAAATAAAATATGGTTTAGATAATTTATAAAATTAAGTCGTTTCGAATATGAGTATATCCAAAAGTACGCTTGATTTGTTTAAATTAATTGTGTTCTCATATTATTTAAGGCTTCATGATTATTAATTATATTTGATTGATTATAATTTATTCTTATATGGTGGTCCGTTTAATAAATATGCGGGTTACTATGACGTGTTAATATTTATGATATTATTTCTAAAGTGCTGTTAATTTATATTTGACGAGAGATACAATTTCATTTAGGTATAATTAAACCCCAATTAGAAGACTAAATTTCTAAAATTAGGTACCCACTAAGTGCACCTAATGTCTACCAACTCACATAACAAACGAACATATATGGTTCAATTTCTATGAAGAAAAGTTTTCAATATTAAGACATATAAAGGTACAATATTTTCCAATGTTACTTCCAACTAAACTTAGGATTAAAATGCCATTTAAAGGTAAACATCAATCACCAACAATAAGTTTAAAATTGAAATGTATTTTTTATTTACATAAGAAGCTGAAATGAATGACACAAAGCTTCGAGCAGCAAAAAAAAATCTGAAATCAATATACTTAAGCAAATGTATTTCTATTATATACCATACCATATACAAAATTCTCCTTTGTCAAGAAAAAGTATTTGAACTTTATAATATTTTGTAAGTTGATAATAAAACTTTCTGGTGATTTCCAACTGCACGAAATATGTCAATAAAATATACATGAGTATGGTATATGTGAAATAATATCTAAGGTTTCTAAAACATGGAACCAATCATCTTAAGAGCGGCCCTGTACTTGCTGTACAAATTCTATACAGCACATACAATCCACGTAGTGGACGTCCTTGGTGTTTGAAGTGTATGAATCCAATTCGAAGCAACTCCAGAACAGAAGAACAGAGCAGACATTGAAAAGTAATCTCTTGCTTGCAAGCTTGCAGTACTGTGTAATCGCCCATGGAGCATGTCAGATCATATGGGTAGAACAGAACAAGCCATGCATGCACCTCTAATTCAAACTATGTACAGCTACACGTATGTATGTATGTATGTCTGCCTGTGTTAAACTGGCCTTTGGATATCCATGTCTGAGGATAACGTAATACGATTACAGGTAATAAGATTGCAGCTACTGAAGAATTCTCAAACTTATGCAATACTATTCCATCATACTAAGATGTAAGATATATGAAAGAAATATGAAGCACATTATGTGATATAAGTTTAGAAGAAATGTCATGTGATTCAATCTACACTATTATTGTTTTTTGTTTTAATTAATGTTTCATTCCCACTCAGTGCTTTTATTTAATTTAAATTGTTTAGCATATGTACCATTTTTATTTAATTTATTTTTTAAATTCTCTTAGTTTTTTAGAACCTTACAAGGTCCAATGTTTTAAATTAAAAATATTAAATTAAGAAAAACTATATGGAGCTTGGGCCATATTACTCTGAGACCTTTTTAACATTCATTATATAATCTTTCATTGAGTTACATGTTGCTTTGGATACAGGGTGGCCACAAAAAAATGATTTCAATTTCCCTGATAATTCCAGGTTTTCCAGTAAAGTTTCTCGTACTTTTTCTTAATATAGAAATTTTATTCGTATCACTTAAATATTTAAAGTTTTCTAGTATAAGCAAGAACAAATTAATTCTATATTTAATAGATAAAATAATTGAAGATTTTTAAAATGTTCATTAATAACTTGAATTTCAGCTAAAAGTTTAGCTTTTTTTGCGCCACATTTTTTTTCATTAGGTACACGTTTTCTTTTTAAATTTTCTGATTCATTTCATTTTAAATTTTAAATGAAATATAATATACTATATATGAAATAGTAGCCGCAATCAAATTCCCTGATATTTGTTGAAATTTCCTGAAATTCCAAGATTTCCCGGATTTCCAGGTTTGTGGCTACCCTGATATTTGTTCATTGAGTTACATGTTGCTTTGTATACAGTTCTTATATTTGTTAATAAATACTATTGTACCAGTATTATATCCGGTTTACAATTTGTAATTAATAAATCCTAATTATTCCTGACACTAAAAACAAACAAAAATTATATAAGAACGAGACATTGTACACAAATCGAGTCAAAATTTCTTCGAAAATTGTTATCCTAACCCGATTTGTTCGTAACTAGAAGCCGAACTCATAATCCGAGGTATCACTGAGTTATTCATATAAGAAATGTTCTTAGACGAATTTGTTCCAATTGACCTGCTACAAGATTGACATCGATGTACCTAATACCCAGTATAATTAACTCTCAATACAAAGGCAAAGCATTTAGCCAGTCCAGCGAACAGCAACTCGTACAGAGTCCAGCCAGGCAACAGCTGGAGCTGGAGCTGATGCTGATGCTGAAATGACCTCAGACAAATTCACGGAAGGCCTCCTTCAAACGCTAAATATAGACATAAACGGTCACCAATACATTCAAACAAAAAACACGTTTACATAGCGCAACAAAGTTCTCTGCTCTCTGTTCTCTGTTCTGTGTTGACGTTGACTCTAGTGCTCGTATGGACTCCAAGTAATTCGAAAGTAAAACATTTTGAACACAAAGAGATTTCAATTGCAGACTTGGTCGCCGTTCGGTCAATATTTAATATCAATAACAGTTTATTATTACAATGAGAATCAATAGACCATTGTAATTGAACATAACAATTAAAACTAAACAATGCAAAGCAAATGACTTATAAACTTTTAAAAATAAACTTATAAAAAGATTTATAAAACTAATTCAAATCAAATAGTACAAACAAAACAAAACTTATTCTTTTTAAAGCTTGATGCCCTTTTTACATCTGCTAATCTTTATTATCTATTTTTCTTAAGATAGTTCTATAGTTAAACTAATTTTGTATAAAATTTAATGAAATTAAAAGTGCAAAAATATTAATTTAATTACAAAATTTAAAATGTTTTGGCAGCTGTGAAGCGAGATATTAATAATTAATAAATACATATTTATCATCCAGAATGATAGGCTTTGTTTTAAGTATCATTCCAAATCACTGTTTTAATCATACAAAGTCCAATGTTTCTATATTAGAAATACTAAATTAAAAATAAACTATAAGCTACGCCAAAATGCATTACGATTTATTTTTAAAAGACATTGAATGTCAGTTTGTCAAAAATAAAGAAGGAAAAACGATTTCTGTTACTAATTGTTATTAAAAACAGCAATTTTAAGTATTCCACAATCAATTTTGTCCAACTGTCGAGCAGTCAAAATTTATGTTACTAACGACCAACTAAAACCAATTAGCATAAATAAAGTCCAATTAAAACACGAATGTGACAAGGAATACCTACTCTGAAAACTGGATTAAAATATTAAATAAAAATGTAAAATAAATATCAAAACAATGAATGAGAAGAAAGATTTAAAAAAAAACTAATATTTTGTAAAGAAATAAATTAGGAAAGCCTTAAATGTTTTTTCGATTGTTTGACCAATTAATAAAACGGTTTAAAAAGCTGCTTCACAACTAAAACAATATATGGTTTTATTTTATTTAATAAGTCTGTGATTTTAGCTAAGTTATATTTCGCATTTATTGAAATATCAAAATTGTGTGTATTTGCGAATTTATAATTTTGTATTAATATTGTCTTCGGGAATTCAATCCGAACTCACTCAGGACGATTTTGATGTTGTTTCGGCTAGTTTCAGATTGTATTGTATATTTTGGATATATCCATAGGCCAATAAGATCGTAAGTTGGATTTCTATCCTTATAGATTACATGACAAGGAAGATCTACGAGGGCAATCCTCAAACGATTGCAGATGATTCATAAATAAAAAAATTAGTTGTTATTTCGTTGTTATTAATTAAAAATGACGTCATATTTTAATACGATTATTCTCGTCATAGAAAAAAATACGTTAACATTAAAAAGAAAATATAAAATATACTATTAAAAAATTAAATAATAATTCTCACAATTTGTCAGAATAAAACTATTAATGCCATATGAATAAAATATACGAGGAGTATATGACAACTGTCAAAAGCATAGAGTGCTTATTAAGTTTTTACGTTACGAACATGTGTTACAAGGAGATGAGAAGATACAAGTAAAGGAAATGGTTGAAATTAAAATGATATTCAAAAGCAAAGTTTCATGTGCGTTTTATTGCTTTATGCACTAGTTGAGTATTATAATATTGAGTATTATTATCACAGTATTATAAATTATCACTGACGCTGCTACAGAAGAAGTGTGTATGCGCCAAACGTCAGTGATCGACAGCTGTTTATCGTGAAGCCTTCTCTTTCGAATGCAGTGCCTCTTGCTTCTGTAAACAAATCAGTATAGTCGTAGCCTTCGTTTGCATTGGAGTTACTTTTTTGTCTCACAGAAAAAAGATTAAGTGTAAGAATAGAGCAACGAGTTGTTGTGAAATTTCACATGAAACTTGCAAAAACCGATACTGAAACTTATAATTTATTGAAAGAAGTGTTCTTTACCTAGTTGTAGAAAAATATTCGTAAAATACCTGCTAAACACAATATATTTTTTTTTCTAAAGCAGGTTGATGGAATTCGTTGCATGTCGCATCAGTGTAGACGTGTTGTACAACTTCTTACATCAAATGTTGGATGTCGCATGTTTAAGTCGCAGCAGTCTGTACGGTACATTACATTTAAACACCTTCGTTCTACGAAATTTAGTTGCACTAACCAGATCAAGATTTTAAAATTAAGAGTTTTAATATATCTAGACGTATTAAAAATATTTCAGCTCTCTTGAACATCTTCAAGTGGAATCTGTTTATACAGCTATTACTAACGATTTCATTTGACAGACTAATGTCTATTCGATACGTTCGTAATTCATATTTCATGATATAAATAGAACTCGCGACTGATTCAATTTCAATTGGCTAGACTGACATTTAAAACTAATAAACCTTGATGAGTAACAACGACTTACTCAGTGCTCGCTCCTATTTACAATCTTTAACAAATAATAACAGTCAGTCAGTATACCGAGTATTTATAACAGTTCATCTGTAGCTTATACAAATGTTTTTCTCTATATGTTTTCAATTAATAATACATAACTAAAAGTCAGATTTATTTCTGTAACTCATAACATATTTTTATGTAGTTTATTTATTTTATTAGAGCATAAATATTTATGCTTGTAATTATTGTTAAACGATTTTGACGAACTTGAGGGATTTCTTAAAAAAAAATCCTCTTGGAATCAGTGGCATGGTCCAGCTTAGATAGCATATGTGAATTAATTTAAAAACCCCGCAATTGGAGTCCCAAATAACTGCAGGTTGTGGCCATTGGATCACTCATGGAACAGCACAACGATGCATTTATTAAAATTATTTTCTCTTTTCCTTCATTATTTCTCGTTTTGGTTGGGACAGTTCTATAAAACACGAACAAAAACTTCTTTTTCTGAACAGAAACACCAATGTTTACATCAAAGAGACAGTTCTTAAAACATTTTTGTCTTTTGTTGCTGTTTTAGTAAACAAAACACATATTCATCTTGCTTTGAACACGCAGTTTTATTTTTTGTGAACATTTGCGCTTGTCAGTTGTTGTTTATCATGTTTATAATTTTTATGGGACACACAGAAAAACAGTAAAAACGAAACCAGTCTGTTTTCGAAAAGCAGAACTGTTTTAAAATAAAACAAATCATGATTTTGATCTCTCTGGTGTGAAACCGGCATAAGGGGCCATTTTGCGATGATAAAATTTAACAAATTTATGGTGATCAACAAAAAAAAACAATTATTTGTTCTAAAAGGCAGCGTGTTCATATACGTAACACAATTAAATTATTCTTCATTATAAAATTATATAAATCCATAATAGTGATAAGCAAGCATCGATAACAATATAAATTGCATGACCAAATAAATATTTATTAGAATTATTAACATTAACTTATGCATGTGACTGACTATAACTGTTTTTTGTTTTTATTTCATTAATATTCTGAAACAGTGCTAAAAATATTAAAATGAAATGTACTGCTATAATAATTATGTCAATGAATTGCTGCTGCGTAATTATATTTTAAATTAATATGTTGGCCATGATGGCCCAGTTTCTATGCATGTGATATCAAATACATGTGATATTTAAAATGATCGCTACACTTACAAATAAACAATGTAATATTGACAACATCGTATAGAATAGTAAAATCAAACAATATTAATAATGGTACTTACATAATCTCCCAAAACTGTGTGAAAGTCTTTTCTTTAGTTTCTGTACGCGGCTTAAGCCGCCTCCCTTCTTTTCACGCATTGTCACTCCTGAAAAACGAAAAAAAAAAGTTATTCTTCATAAATACAAACTATTACTAATTCAATAAATACAACAAGAGCTCGAACAAATTCTGCATCAATGACTAAACATGAATTTCAACATTCTTGTTGATAAAATTAATTAGTTTGTTCATTAAAGTGAGTTTAGTTTAATTAGTAAAGCTGAAAATATTAAACTTTCTTAAAACTTGAAGTGAGTGCAGATATTAAGAATGTTTCTAATGACTATGATTGTTAATGATGTCATTTAATGATAACTGTTATTATTCACGCAAATATGTACATGCTAAAGTCATTAAATCTTAACAGAGAAATATATCAACCAGCTTATATTGAGAAACACGTACATGTCTTACAAATATTGCTTAAAATAATACATAATCAATACAAAAATCGGCAAAAAAAAAGAAGCATCTTTTCGTAATGTTTTTTTGATGACAAAATTAATATATAATTATTTCCATAATTACTACATGATAAAATAACATTTAAAGAATACTTAGTGAAATTTTCATAAATAAATGTCAAGAAATGAGGCATTGACAGGGAATCTCCGCAGACGTCTCAAAAAAAAAGTCTCATTGCGGATTGCTTGAAATCAAAAAACGAAAATGATTTCATTAGCTAATAAGTTTCTGCAGGTAACCCTGTCGAGATTTTTTTTTTTTAATTAATTTTTCAATTTTTTACAGCATTTAGAAGTCAAAATACCGATTGTGCATATATCGAATCGGTGCAGTAGATTTTGGGCTAGAGAGGACACCGACTCTGAGAAAGCTTAGTGTGAGAAAAACGCGTTTAAAAGCTTCAAAGAAAGACGAAACCAGACCAGTCTCAAAACTCTATATCTCCGACAGTTTTACTCCAATAGACTTCTAATTTTCATACAATAAACTTAGTATCTATATCTATATTAATATAAATAAATCATTAATATATAATCCTTAATATATAATCTTAATAAGTTTTGCGATTTGTAAATATTTTAATAATAAAATAAAGTTGTTCAGCTTGTTAATAACAAATGTTTAAACGATTGATAAATTTATGTATTAAGTATAGAACACGTTTCATTTTCACCTGATTGAGTAATAATTCTTATTGTACAAATATGACATTTATTCAATGTTCAACACATTTACAACAAAAGTAAGAATTAATTTATGACGGAGGAAATATTAGACAAGCTGTTGTCTGGCAAATGAAGGAAAAGCTAGTCAAATTATATCATAAATAGATTATTTCAATAATATGGTAAATGTAATTTATAACATCGCTATTTGCATTTCAAATCAATATTGTGCAAACATTGCATGTATGTCAATAACGACTTCGAGCAAATGCATGAATAAACATAGCACAAGTAAAATATTATATTTCAAGTAAATACAGAGAATATTATAAATAAAATAGTGAGAAGCATGTTTTCGAAAAACAATCTATTCTCGATTAGCGTGTCTCTTAGGCTAAGGCTGCACTGCAATACTTTTAAATCAGCAGTGGATGTATATTTATATGATTTAATGTCTTACAAAATTTCAGTGCAGTCTTAGCCTAAGAAAAAGTTCGCAGGCGACGTTCTCTTCAGTCTGTTGAAGGTAGTTCTGTCTGTCTTTCATTAGGTTGTCATTAATATATTAAATAAATTAAATTAAAAAAATACAATTTAGTAAGAACACGCAATTCAAAAATATGATGGTGACATAATCTTTAATAATAAAGTAAATATGAATAATAGTCATAAGTTTTGTAATACGAGTATTTTGCAGTATGTGTTAATTAATTGTATATGAGTTTTAATCAATGCATTTAATTTTAATACATTGATATGTATTTAGTACGTACATGTAAAATCATCTGTCTGTCATATATGCTAATACGTGCCACTTTCTTATTTTATACCATTACAAATTATAACATTGAATAATTTTTAAATGTTCATTGAAGTACCCAACTTTGCAGTGACGTAGCTCCCTCTCATAAGACGCACAAAAAAATATTTTACACAAAACTTGTAGGGAATTGAATCCCATTGAATTGAATAGGACGCACTAGTAACGAAATATTGCCAATAAACCTTTTTTGACCGCCATTTTTTCAAGATGGCGGTGCACATTAACGTCGCCCGTGTTGAATAGCTTTAAGTTTTCATTAACAGCCCTAACTTTAAAACATATCCTAAATTAAAACTACCTGCCCTTTGTAAGGTAAAAGTGTAAAGTTCCCGGGCTAAGAGATGAGATTTACACTATTGAAATTATATATTTCTTCTACACACAATTCTGTTCTATTCTAAATTAATCCATGGTTAATTAAAATAGTTAACATATTGTTATCTAAACTATATACATACTTATGTGTGACTCAAATATTTACTAATGATTAATTAAAGAATATAAGGTGTACTGACCTTCATCAAACGAACTATTTTGCGGTGCAACACAACAAACGTTCATTTCTTAGTTTATTAAATGTTCCACAAAACAATTAAAACAATCTAATTAGATATTCACGTATTTTCAAACTCTTAAGAATAAAACACCTCTATCTTGAAGGCACTATTGACTGTCTAGTTAGTGTTATAAGATAAAAAATTATCAATAAAATATTTATCAAAGTGTGATTAAAATGATGTTGAAATACCTAGTACATACAAGGTATTATAAAGTCAGTGTTTATAAATACTATGAATCATGACGTCATAACACGGGTGTGAGTAAGTCAGCTGTATTCGTAGGTTGAGTATTTTTCATAATAAAAAAGTTTATATTGTTATAATATGTTATTGTTTTAGAATTCCATACACGTGGATTAAAATATTTATGTGAGTATCAGTATACTTGGAGGATTATAGGTAGGATTTGTATAATAAATATGTTTTAAGGAAATTATAGAAGCTATCTCGCTCTTTCTCATTATATCGAGCTATTTAATTTTACGCAAGCTGGTTTCATATGACTTGTACTATAATTATTTATAGTATTTTAATAAAAAATAACAAAATGTTGTGATTTATTTAAAATAAGTTAATATTAGCTTTGCCCGTATAATCCGATATTTAAAAATAATGTTTATGTTTTGAACATTTAAAATATCAGTTTTGTTATCAGCTGAACCTTTTGTTATAGACTTGAACTTTTCTTATGAATAGAGTGAATTTTTCAAAGATTAATATTTAATTGATAAAAATGATGACGACGTTCAGACTGAGGTACGAATAGAGAGGAAGCAGTAATTGGAAGGAGGAGGCGAAGAGAGTCTGTAGAATATGTGTGGAAGATGAGGAAAGCTGAGGCACATGAAGAGTAGGTGGAGAGATAGAGGGAGAAAGATAGAAGTCTGAAATAAAGAAGAGGCGTAGAGAAGGAGAGGAATTGAAAGATGAATAACAAAGCAAGGCTGTGGAAGGGAACGAAAGAAGAAGAAGGTTTATTGTGGTGGGGGAGGGGTCGGAAGAAAGAAATTAGGAGAAAGATATTTTTTTAAATGTTCGTAATAGTCAGAATAAGATTTGAAGTGGAAAGAAAAACTAAAAGTGTCTTTTTCTGTAAGATTTTTGCTACTATGTACGCAAAAGTCGTTTGACAGCTAATTGTCAAATTTTGAATCACGTTAATAGTCACGAAAAATTGATTGAGTTGTTTATTTTCATTTGAATAGTGAAAAAATTTATTGAAATTTGTACAGGAGAACGTCTGTCGGATTAGCCAATTTTGAAATGAAATAGGAGTATGAGTAAATGTGATGTATGTAATAAATTAATAGAAAAGTAAAGAAATTAGTTGAGCCGAATAAATACAATAAATAACTATACAAACTATCGATTCTAAAATATTTAATACTTTCTGTGCAAATAATTTCCAAAAAGATGCTAAAAATCTTATTTTATCACTTAACTGCAAGGCAGTTATTTACTAGTCAGTCTGCTTGCTGAACTAATCTTGTTTTATTGCATTGTTAACGAGTTCAGTAGCTTAACATAATGTAAGGCAACGCAACTACAAAACAAGAAAATCCGTTAAGAACACCTTGATCTCATCTGTACATTGTTTGTTTTTACAATGAAATTACTAAAGTTGTAACTGGAAATATGAATTAAAATAATGTTACTCGTAATGAATCATCTGAGTCCGATTGACATTCCTGACATTCTTAACAATCAAGAAGCAGCAAGCAGATGCCCAAGGCTTCATATACCAATGCATGAATGTTTTTGTCACAGCCATTATATTGTTTACAGTTCTCGGTACTTCTGATTAGACGCCACACCACACGTCACCACGCCCCACGTCTGACTGACAACGACGAACGTCGACCACCATCCATGTCGACGTACAGACGAGCTTCATTAACATTGTTAGTCATCAGTTATTATAACGAAATTATGCATAGTGCAGTCTGCTTTCAACTACAAATACTCAACAATGAATGTCAGCATAAAATTACATTTAGATTAATTAAAAGAGTTTCAGCATATAACAGTGTCAGTAGTAAGGGGCGCAACTAGGTATTTAGAGGCCCGGGGGGCAAATTCGTTAATTGGATGCGACCCCTGTTGGGATATTATATCTCTATGAACTAAAATTCTCGGTGGCTCAACATCTGAAGAGAAGAAAGGGTGAAGGGAGTACACTTCAAAAAGTTTACACTTCACTCCCTTCTCTTGTGATTGTGTGAAGTGATAGTATCCTGACACTCAATAGAAATAAATAAAGCAATTATGTAATATTTACAGAGGTGCTTACTCCATGAGTGCGGCTCTGGTATAAATGGTATTTCCTTTCTTACACTTAGTTATTTATAAAAATAGTATTGATATGAGCAAACTGCACGTGCAGCTGGATGTAAAGTAATCAGACAAAGATACTAATCTCCCAGGGACTTTAATTCAAGACCTACGGAGACAAAGTCATACTAGAATTAGAATAAACACAATGTTTATGTACTCAGAACATATTATGATTCACTGCAATAGTAATATAGTAATTTATAGTATGTTTATTTAGTAGAACCAATCAAGGAAAATCAAGAAAACAAATTGAATCAAACAGAATTGAAGCATTGGATGGAAAAACTGCATATCTTTAGTCGAAACTCATAAAATTGATAAAGCTATAATTCGTTGAGTGTTTCATTAGTGTATTTAAGGTGTAAGTATATAACATAAGAAAAATTAAGTATTACATAAATGTTTTTAGCTAGTATACTATACGTAGAAACAATAAAATACTTGTAAGACCATTTTGAAATAAGTATTTTAGGTTTTGTTTTAGTAAAATATTACATGAATGTAAGGTAACATGGATGTTTTGTGTTTTGTGTTTTGCGGGATTTAAACAATAAGGTAATTTCCTATTTTTAAATTGAAGATATTTTAATCTCTACATCTCACAAATTTAGAAAGATCGTCTGCATATATAATTGAATAGGAAAAAACATGTTTTTTGTTTGTAGATATCACTCAAGAATGTATAAGAACCGGATTAACAAATTCTCTTTGTCTAAAATGGTGAGAAGATTTGAGTTCTTGGATGAGTTGGATTTTGTAGGTATGCATATTCAGATACTCTCTTGGTGCTTCTTGAAATATGTAATTCTTGTGAATGATGACGAAATGATGTCCTTGGGGTTTCAGTAACACTTTCTCTCACAGCGGTAATATTTTCGAGTGAACGTCCGCTACGAGGACGCAAGGCATGGGTGACACAAGAAACAATAATAATAACACGTTGTCTTTCGTGTAGCGTTCTATATTTACTTAACCTAACATTGAAACTCAGATAACATTTAAATTATAAAAATATATGGATAAATGATCTTTGTTATTAATGTGTAATATCCGTTGTAATATCTTTTAATATAAATAAATATCAAATATTTGAAATTCTTACTTCTGCCAACCCTATGCTTTATTTAAAAACCATATATTTTCCTTATTTGAGTCTGTTAGTTTACAAATGTGCTCTACACATTTACGTTTACCAACGTAAGGGGTATTTAAGATTGAAACGTTTAACTTTTACTCATTTTTAACAAAAATTATCTATCGACATAAATTTAGCTAAGTAAAAATATTACATTAAATAATACATGAGTTTATCTTTTTTGTTTTTAGTGCTTATGTTATAAACCAAACTAATTAAAAGATCTACTTACAGAGACAAAAGCTAACCAACTTCGTAACAAGATTTTAAAGATTGAATTAACATTTTATTAAATGCTATTATATCAAATTTTAATTCGATCAAGAAATGAAGGGGTTGAAATTAGCGGACCTCAGAATAACAGAAGGATGGAGAAATTGTAGATAAGGGTTTGGCCCTGCCAACGAATATTCAACTCTGCTCATAAATCCTACATTGCAGGTATGCTTGATTATTTCCAGGATATAGAGAGTGACGGGATTAAAAGTTTAAAATATTATTGTAATGTATTGTATAGAGTAATGCAAAATGCGAAAAAAGAAATATTTTTAATGCGCGTTACACCATTAATAGGAAGCCTTGTATTCAATAATGATATTAAATATTAATTATAAAATATATTCAGTATTACATCTATTTAACATTTATAGTGACAGTATCGTGACATTTCCAATTAAATTGATAAGAAAAACAAGCAAAAACTGATAACTAGCTTAATCAGAAAAATTATTAATAATGGATGAATATATGTGGAAGTACAGGAAGTGCCGGATCGTATCAGCGCATTTAGTGGTTATTGGATGTCACTTTAATAGAGCTACTGTCTTCCTTAGGATCAAAACTTTCCAAGTCTAATAATAAGTTTATTATAAGTACACTTTAGTGTCATAGACCATGTTTGAAACTAAGAACTTTCTTGCTATTAAAATATATAGAACTCTACTATAACTTTGAAACTGACACTTCATTTCTAATCTAGTTAAATACTGTTGAATATATAATATCTATATACTTATACATTAGCTAATTAAAGAAAAATGTAAGCGAAAATTTAAACTATAATCGAGAAACGTCCTCTAGTGTCTAGTCTAACGTCGCTGGAAGATATTTTATAGTCAGATTAAAGCATTTACAAATTGATGTTCTCTTAAAACAACAAATGTTTTTTTTTATAATTTGATGAGCTTCTTAAAGCTATGGCACTTTTTCCGCATTGTAAATTACAATAACATTAATTTACATTACTTGCAAGATCGTCTTAAACAATCTTTTCACTAACTCTCTGTATTTCGACCTCCTCTGCTTCCCCATCCTTACTTAAATTCGATCTAATCTTTCTTTTCCTTTCTGTATTCCGTTATGTTTCCATTGCATCAAACTGCGCCTCAACCACCGTCTTTCCGCTATTCTTCTTCTCTAATCTTTTCCATTTTACTCCCTTTTATTTCGTTGTCATCCTCTAATTCCTCTTCGTCATTAATAAATGTATATCGGGTAGAACTTTATATGATTCTTTTTAAATATTTAAAGCATTTCTTAATCAAACTCTAATACACATTCTCTGTCAATGCTTATTACACAAAAATGTCGTTAAAAACTTATTTTCCTAGGTATTATTATGTTCGTGTTATTTTCAACATAAAAACTCGTTTAATGTTCGTAAAAAATCATATCGCACTTCCAATAATCATCAAAAGCACGGATTATGTATTATTTACTAATAATAACAATAGAATCGTTATCGATTAGTGGTTAAAATATTAGTCACAGTGCGTTACAATTACTACGACTACGACTGACTGAGTGAACATAACAGACTAGGCGAGTATTTTACAACACATGAAGTAAGCAATTAATGTACGTAGCACTTAAATTTAATGTAGGTGAGAGAGAGAGAGAGAGAGAGAGAGCTACGGGTATTACTAACGCGAATAACAAACGCACTTAGTTTATTGATTCTAGCTGAATAAACAAAACAGAATGTAATACGAACGTGTGAAGGAGAAATTGGAGAGTATAAAAATTGGGAGTGAGGTGAGGAGGATGGTGATTGATTATTTTATGTAGTGTTATTACATTGATGAATACTAATGGATCGGTTTAGCAGAATTTGAAAAATATACATGACACTCCTGGTAATTTTGATGAAAGATCACTGTTCAAGATGTGGTACAGTGTTTGGAACGTCTTTATGGCAATTTCAAGATTGAAAAGCTTCCTTAGTTGGGTAATGTCTAATATTATGCTGGCTTGACACCAGAGAGACTGTTTTGAAAACAGTTTTGTTGTCAAAAAGTAAAAACAAATCATGTTTTGTTTTATTTTAAAACAGTTCTGTTTTTCGAAAACAGACTGATTTGTTTTTAGTGTTTGTGTGTCACATAAAAATTATAAACATGATAAACAACAACTGACAAGCGCCAATGTTCACAAAAAACAAAACTGCGTACACTCTAGTAATCTTATAATGTATCGAAATCGAAAAATGACCCTAATATGAACCATTTTTAACAAAAGTTATTTTTAAGGAAAGAATGATTAAACACCTACTAATGAAATTCAGTTGCCAATGTATTAACAATATGTAACATAAGATATGCCGCATTCTGAACATCTAATGAAAAATAATATACAAATCTTAGGTTAACTACGCTAGCTGTCATGTCACGTAAGTATTGATTTTTACTGCGTGTGTAAGAACAATATAGTAAAAGCAATAAATTTATAATTGACATTGTAAATGGATGTAACTGCTATGTAACATTTAAGAAATGAAATTGATTATGCTATAAGTTCTCCCCGAGTTTCACGGCTTTATAAGCATTACTTAACAGTATTACAAGCTTTATTAAAGGCTTGGTTATCCATTTCTTGGGGTAGAAGGGAGTGTAAAACTTACACAACTCTCCAACCCTAGGTAATCTTTAGAAAATAGTGATAATAACTGTAACAACTTGTTAAAAACAGAAATTGAATTTATTACTATAAAAAAATATGTACTTGTCAAGCATAGATACTTTAATGATGTAACGACCTTTACATTTTCAAGCATATAAACCCAGTTAACATTTTAGAGTCACTTTGCCATTATTTTGAAGATGCGTATGATTTTTTTGCTATGAAAGAGTTCAGTTTCTGACAGTCATTCATATGAAATGTCTATTTTATCGACTACAAAGGCCGAAACCACTCCACCTGTCGGAATACAAATGAAAATAAAGTTGATGCGAACTATAATTGAAGTGCAAAAATGATAGAAACGTCACAAAATAGGACACTTCACGAAATTGATTACTGAGAAGCTCGCAAACAATTACACTTTTAACAAATGCATAACATAATTTTATTACGTTTAAAAAAAAATTATTTGAAAAAGAGTATCTCATTTATATTTGAATATCCCGCTAAACACAGAACATTAATATTACATTAAATACATGGAACAATTTACTTAAACGAAAGCAAGTAATATTTCATTTAAAATGGTCAAAATTTTACTTATTTGCTCATGCGGTTTCTAAGATATCTTAAAATCCTTTAACTCTCAGAAACGTGTTATTAAGATTTTATTTAACAAGAAATTTAATTTTACGATTCTATTAATTCGACAACATTTTTCCCTCTGAAAAGTAACTCTTTTATGTTAAATAAACCTTAAATACACATAAATGTCCGACAAATGAACTAGATGATCGATTTGTATAACATGTAGTCATAACTGGACATTAACATTCGTTTTATATCGATTTTACGTCATCAAATATTCAATTTACATTATTAGGAACTGAACCATATTGTTTAAATAATCATTAAATATCATATTTCAATTCCAATATATCCTCTAAAAAGTTATTTACCTCTGTTAAAGTGAGACAGATATATGTATACATAAAATCAACTATCTCTTTTCGAGTGGTCAAAGTGACAGTACCGGTTTATTGTACTGAATTCGGATCAGGCTGTATCAACTAATAAACAAAATACAGTTTTAGACCAGTAAATTCTTGTATAAATCAGCGTACATTTATATAATTACTTCCTTGATTTAAAGAGTACAAGATTTACAAATTAATAACATTTCTTTAATAATGAAAATAAAATATCAACTTATTTAGACACTGTATCATTGTAGCGTACAAAATATAATACGTCAAAAGAAAATTATTTGGAATAAATCAAAATTAACACATATTTTAAAATATTTCTGAATAACTTATATCTCTACAACAAAATGCATAATATACTTTATGAACTTATAATATTAGAATGTCTGAGTAATTGAAGGTTATGTTTTTGTGTAATACTTATACGTGTGTGATATTATATCTACTATAATAACAAAGGTCTTTAACGTCACTATTTGAGTGAATAAATTGAGTTATGTGTTCAAGTCTGTGATATAAATTAGTAATTTTCCAAAGGTGATACTTATTAATCATCAACAGTTAAAAATACAATCCAATTCAACATATTTATCTATTATCAACAGATACTATTCAGCAGCATTGACAATTGACATAAAAGAAGTCAACAAAATATTAAAAATACATACGAAAATCTTTTAACATATGTTTAAACCTTCATCTACTAAGTCATTCATATTTGTCACTTAAATATTCAACACTGCAATGTCAAATTAATTCCGATTATTTTAAACTATACTAAGAATTCTAGCTGTATAATTTAAGAAGTAAAATTTATGGAATTATTTATTCATATCACACCTTCATAAATACTTTCATGCAGGTAGCTTTACTCTCTGCAACTATTAATAGTTATCTTAAAATAAATTAAACGTTGAACCTGTCCAAGAAATATGTTTAAGAAAAGATTCATAGAAATATAACCTAACTTATTTGACGTTACGTATTTGTATGACCACAAAAGTAAAATACAAAATAAAATACTTATGATACATGGAATATGTTATAAGTTAAACTTATATAAAATAAACATCCTTATTTCTTTAAAACAACAGTTATTTACCTTTAAAAATGGTCACAGTTGGTATAAACACTTGTATAAGAAATAACTAAGCACTGATAATTTTATACTAAACACGAAATGTCAATTTTTAAAACAAGAACTTCACGTATACAAAATTCACGGAATTTTAACAAATATGACACTTAAACTTATTAGTTTATTAAATAATGTATTCCCACACAGTTATAGTGTTAACCTTAAAATATATGATAAATTAATTATTTGATTAATAACAACCGCACGCTCGAACAGTCAAACATAGACTAACTAAATCAGCGGGCATAAAACAAGAAATAACCTGAAGTTGCCAACGATTGTTTAGCTTTGAGTGCACTGTGGGCTGTGTGTGTGTGTCTATGTAACGACGAACGGTTCACTTGCATGTATAGTCATTAATGATTTGATTATGAAAACTGAATTAATTATCAAGAACAGTTTAATAAATTAATGTTATAATACTTTTTTAATCTAAAATATTTATCGTATTATTAATCTATAAAGTTTCTTTCATAATATCAAGGTTATTAGGTTAAAATTGGAATATTTATATTTTCATTAATAAATAAGAAATACAAAAAGTTCATTGTGATTACAACTTGAAACGTATCTGTTGATATTTTCATTTTAATTAATTGATAATATGTTATTACAGCTGTCTTAGGCTTCTCTCACACTGGAACAGATAACTTGCAACGCCGACTTTTTCTAATGTTGCATTGTAGTTGTTCCGCATTAGCACACTTAATCATGAGGGAAAGCTTCAACTTTATTGTTTAATACAGTGGTATATCTTTCTCTCATGATAAAGTGTGCTTATGCGAAACAACTTCAATCAAAGATTGTCTAACATACGAGTATAAAAATTTATGAAGTTTTTAATAAGTGTAAATGATTATAAGAGACAGAAAATTTTAACCTTCCCGCTAAACACAAACTATGTAAATTCATGTATTATTTACGTAACATTTTTTACCAAACGTTACGTTTTATTATTCACCGAAGTTAAGATAGTTATGTTATATTGTCATTATATAAATGCAAAAGATATTAAAACTTGATTAATTTATAACTTAAGATATATTAAGAAACTAAACTGGTTTTGAGCAAGTTTTGAGGGACTCTGTTTCTCGGTCGCCGGGCATGTTTTTGATGGTGACATCATGAGCAGAGATATGCACAAATACTATTCAAAAGTATTTAAATACATACAAATACGACACAATAAAATTCCCTATTATTCGATTGTTAAAAATACTATAGAGTCACGAAACACAACTCGACTAGTTTTCAATCAGTCGCCTCATGTGCTGTGGGCCTAACAGAATATTCTAACATTTCGCAAGACTTGTAAAGTCCCCGTACTATACTAACTGCCGAATGCAGCTCGTGCTTGCAATGGAAGGGGTGTACAAAAAACACATTTACCCGTCATAACAAAATCTGATAATTTCAAGTTCAGTTATTTTTAGATGCAACGTTTTCGCTTGAAATTTATGATGGGCGACATTGTAGATAATAGAAAATCTTCTTTAAAAATAAACTGTCAGTTAAATGAAATATAATTTGAATAATTCTAGAAAGAAACAACAGACTTTGCAATGTGGTAACTATATGTGAAGAAACTAATAAATGCACATAAAGGAATGTAAAAATAGTTGAATGTGCGTTTTAATTTACTGATACTATTTAACTGATAAGATATCATATTTACATTACTCATCAGATGTTATTTAAATGCTAAAATGTTGTCCACATATAATAACATAAATATTATGCATAAATCGTTGAATACTTGAAGCTAAATTCTTAATATAAATATTCCTCTACTTACAAATTGGTTATTAGGGTTAGAATATATCACTGCATCGGGCTATATTTCTACGCACAAGTGTTCATGGCGGCAAACTTATGCGTTGCTTTTGAAATCAAAGACCTTTTTTTTAGTAATTTATATACACATTATAATAATTACAATGTTTAACCTAAGTCATACTATCTTACTTTAAATGAAAGAAATGACATTTAAAGTATATTATTTAAATTATCAATTCCTTTTTATCTAATTTTATAAGAACTTAACATTATGCACAGTGAGTTCTGTCAGCTGTTACTCGTTGCACAACACACACTACAATAATATAGTAGCTATAACTAATATATACCGTTGGTTAACTTGACCAGAATGCAATTGTAATATCTCTGGTCAGTGTTACAAACTAAAAAGTAGAATCTGAACCTTAAAATTAGCTTGAGGTAAGATAGCAAGTGCGGGACTCATAGATAAAGGATTTATTTTTAAGTTATTTTCTTCTACGAAAATAGTAGAAAAAAGAATGCAAAAAAAGATCACTGGAAGAAACAAGAGAGTGATGTTTTATACAACAATACAACAAAACAAAAACAAAGCAATAAATGTACACTAGATAGTTGTCGTAACTGTCATAAATCATATGACGTAGCTATCGTATAAAACAAAATATGGTAACATACGACTATATGAGTAACACCTAAACACGCTGCGCTTAAAGTAAATAAACGTTTGTTATTAAAACAGAAATGAAACTAATTAAATGTAATCAAAAAAATGTGTTATACGTACGTATGTTAAAACACGTTCCAAACAATAAATAAAAACTTTTAGTATGCGAGTACATAGGTATACCATACTCTCCAACCAACGTTATACACCAGCAGTAGTCAATTCAGTGGTTCTTAAGCTTCTCGAATTCAAATAATATTTTATGGAAAAATGTAAAAATTTCGAAATAGAATCCTTAAGGTCATAGAATTAATTATAAAACTGTACATAAAATTATAGGGTAAATACAGTTAAAGATATTTAAGGTATATTTAGTTTACTAGCTATTAAACATTTTTTGACATTAATAAAGTTTTTAAGATTAAGATTAAATAATATTACATATTAAATTAATATGTTTTGCATTTCTTTAATGACAATGTAATAGAATTATGTTACAACTTCGATAAATCATTAAACGTAACATTAGGTAAAACATATTACGTTAAATAATATGTGACTTAGGTTTATCTTTGGCTAAAGGATAAAAAAAAAATATTGGATTAACAAAAAAGCAACTTTGTTGGTTTTATAGTTGTAAAAAGAACTCATTTTCTATTATACAAAGATTGCACTATAATCAATTATAGATTTTTCATTATGTTCGATAACATTTTCCTATATTTCTGTTAATTTCACAATTCAGCGTTTAAAGATCTTATGTTTCTTATTATCAAAAAACTGAAACAAGAACGATCGTTAATGAAACTTTTATTATTCAAAGTGTAAACTTCGAAATAAATGGTAATCTGATATTGCATTATTAGGGATTGTCCGGCAGGCACTACCAAGCAATACCTTATCAGGAATAACCCAACGGAGCTCAAATCAGGCCCTTGTAAGATTAACCCAACCGGGTAATTATAAGAACATATTACATAAGATCCTGATCGGGTTGTCATCAGATTATCATGTTCAGAATGTACCAGACAGGGCCCTTATCAGACCTGACAGGGAATAACAAGATTCGATCCGCCTCATTTTATGTAATATGCAATTACAAAATACATTTCAATATTTACTATATATAAAACTGCATAACTAGCAATATTTGAATACCCTTAAAATATCATATTTATTTATATATAAATATGTTAGTCTGACGAGATGTTGCTATAATGCCAATCTCAAGGCAATAACGTATTTGCTAAATTATTATATGTTTTTGTAATTCAACCTCGAGTGAAATCGATTAAGAACCACTGAATCAATTAATACCAACACCATTATTTGAACAATAAATTCAATATTTTAAAAGTACAAAGGGTGAAGAAGGGGTATAAACTACAAACAGTTCAAGTTGATACTAATTGCAGCCGTTAACGATTCTTGTTTTCTCAACCATAGCTGTCCTGGACACACTCGTTCCATCCACTTATTGATTTTACATGAATAGTGACTGACTCATTAATAAAATAATAATAAAACTGTGTCAAATTACTTGGATAACGGTTTAAATCGATAAAATACGAGTACAGACAGATAAAGTACTAGAGAAGTATGACGTCAGAGACTTAGTGGTATCATATGTCGACTGCGCCATTAATTATTGATGAAACGGATGGCTCGGCTTGTTGACGTAGTTCTATGTTTCCGGTCATCTTTATACATTATAAATATTTTTATTTGGAAGTAATGGAATATGTGCTTAATACAATAGGTCATTATCTTTGAAATTAACGGTCTATTTAACATTCATTCCAAGTAGATTTTATACCACGATATTTAACTGAACGGCATATAAATTGACTGCATATAAATGCAGCTAGCACAAGCGTTAGAATCAGCTTAAAATTCATCATATTACTTGTCATTTACTTCACTGTCTTGTATGAAAAATTGTTGCCGTCGTTTTGGATTTTTTATTTTTGCAAAGCGCAGTTTTATTTTTATGGTCTATCGCAAAATGGGTGTCTGTCTTAACCTCATGTACCGGAAGTTTAAAAAAAAAAGTGCAAGAAGAAGATGGAAACATTTTTCTTGCATTAATCAATTAAATTCGGTAATGAATTTTGTATTTTTTCTATTTTTATGAAATTAATTTATTCACCATACGCAAATTAAATATAATGAAATTAGACATGAATTATTTAAACTATAATTCACACAAATACGTCAAATAAATTATGTTACATAAATTTCATGGTCTTCTACCGCACCTCCTACTTCCCTGTCCTCATTGTCACACATTGCGGAACCTCGGCCCATGTTGTGACGTAACACATTCAAATTTAAAAAAAAAATTGCCTTATTTCGTTTTTTGGTCTTGTTTGAATTGTTTTGGTCTCTGTGTCACTCATCCCTTCTTTGGATGTGACGTAAATAATAGATGGCCCCCCTAAAGTGTAACTTTTACGTAAAGAACTTTACCCAATTTATAACATTCAGTGATGTATTTAATTATAATAATCAGTTTTTAAAATTGGAAACCCTTTTAGATTAAACATTACTAAGTTTTATTAAAAAATATATAAAAAGGATTGGAGATATGTTTTATGTTTATCGGAAAAACGTTCAAATGATTTACATATAATACATACATTCGCAGACCTGAAAAAAATGCTCTCCGGTAAGAAATTTCGCACGAATGAAGAGGTTATCGCTGAAACTGAGGCCAATTTTGAGGCAAAAGATAAATCGTTCTACAAAAGTGGTATTGAAATGTTAGAGCGGCGCTGGAATGATTGCGTTGCTCTTGATGGAGATTACGTTTATGAATAAAGCTAATTTTGAACCAAAAAAACTGTGTTTTCTTTGTTAGGCCCGGGACTTTTCAGCCCATGTGCTATAATATTACACTGGATAGAAAGAAATATGAAAATTAGAGGAAGAGTTCTCAACATTTAAGGAAAATTAAGTGCTTGCGGATGGAGTCTTCAGACAATACCTTCTGCGCACACTACCGCGATCCTCCTAAGGTTATCAGTAAACAAAAATTTTACAAACATTTTTCTATAATAAAATTTCCATTATGTTCCATGTGTGTTCGCCTATTTGTGTTCTTTGCCGAATGTCAGATTCCTACGCTTTGATGTATTTTATTCATCGCTACTAGACCGAAAATGTTCGTATTCGAATAAGTTCGTGAATGAACTTTGTGAACACGAACTATGTATGCAACTACTGTCATACCAGTAATATTGAGCATTCGTATCCGAACACGCATGTATGGACGTAGGGTTCGCCATACAATAAAAATAGCTACAATATATATATACATATATATACATAGAGTAGTTAGTATATTTTACAATTATTCTACGAATGTCAATTAATCTATTCAGTGTACGTCACAATAGTCTCTTCTAACAGCATACAGTTCAACATTTTAATTTTATTTGTTTATTTATACTTGCATGGTAGGGTACCACATATGGCTACATTTCTATTGCAGGCTAGAGCCCTTCATACCATGCACCCATGTTGTGCAACGCCTGGCTTCGCTATTGCCGAGAACTATTATATACTCAGTAAACAATATACAGACTTACATTATATACACTTTTTAGTTTTTACTGCATCACTGTGAGGTTTTCGAGTTCGCATGGTATTCCCAAATAAGTGGAGCTTAGTTTTAAAAAAAAGGATTACATTAACTTTCAATATACAGTAGGTTTTTCCTAAATCAGTCTCCAAATTTTTTTAATCGTTCAGCCGTATAAACAAAAAGACTATTTGAGCAAACATCGGGGAGTCACTTTCGTTTAAAGGTTACACTGATTCTCGACTTTCGTGCACTATTATTGTAAGAGAAACCTCTTCTTCTTCTCATGCCCAATTACCAAACGATTTTTTCGAAAAATAAGAATAGTTTTCATCATATCACTAGTGAGCGAATATCAAGAATAATGCAAAAGAAAATCCCTTTCTTTGAAATATAAAGAAGTACTATTTTTTGACATTAGAACGAAATTTGATGTGAAAAAGTGTAAGTGTAGATGGCAAAGGTAAGAAAGAGAAGAGATGACAAGAGAAGAGATGACAAGAGAAGAGAAGAGACGAAATGAAGAGAAGAGAAAGACGAAAAACCGGAACAAGATAAATTTTGATTTTTAGGAAACGACGAAAGGGAGTAGAGGAGAAAGAAAAACAAGCGATGATGACAATAGCAGACAGAAATGTTTTGATTGTTCTTTTCTAATATTCATATTAGTAAGTAAGGAATAAAGAAACTGTAAAACAAAGAATGTAAGGCCTAACGGTAAGAGACATTAAATATAGTTCAAATTATGAGAATTCGACTGCGACTTATACTTAAACGATTATAAGACCCGTATAAATCTATGAAACGATAATGAGTTTTATCTTATTCGTTTCTAAATAGATTATAGAATAATAGGCAGTTTATACCGCACAATTTATTTTAAGTGTGAGTTGCCGCCGAACTCTCGTAATTTGAACTATGCATATTAAATTTTTATTTTAAAAAATTGAACTTCAAATCGAGAAACCAAGATTTCATTAACAAAAGTCAGATTATTATATGTTTCATCCAAATTTAAGTAGGAAAACATAGTTCAGAAATGAATCCCGCAAAATTATTTTTAATTATTATTATTATTTATTAAAAATGATTCATCGCCGAACTCTCATAATTTGAACTATAAATGCATACATACAAATAGATTTAAGTTGATCACCGGCTGAAATGTTGTTTACATTATTGTTCAAAATTTGAACCGAATCGTTCTATTTATAAGTGGCCTTTTAAACGATCAAATCAGATCTTGAATTAGTTTAAGACAACAATTTGAACGACGGATCTGAACCTGAAAGTATACACACTATAATGTCAGATTTAAGATCGAATCAGACTCTGATATAAGTCGCAAAAGGCCTTAAGTATATTCAATAAAGGATGGTGATATTTCTATTCTAAATCTAAAGAACAATCTCTGAGGTTAGTAACGAAATGCAATATCTGCAAATGTCACCAAAATATTGAATTCTCTATTGATTTAAAATGACCGTTCCTGTTGAAAGACCCTACATATCCTTTTTGTGTTATATTATGTAGTATAACTTCCTTTATTCGTTGCTTATCAACAAATGAATTTTCCGTGAAAGATAATATTGTTATCGTACCAATTAGGCTTTTGTTTTTAAATAAAAATAATTTGTAACAGTTTCTACATAAAAAAAATATGCCATAACATGTCTACCATATATTTTAGTAATAACACTAATTTTGTTATACGGCTAGAGCTATACATTACTGTGACTCTAATTTACAAAATAATTGCAAACCATTCCAACGAGTACAGAGCACGAGTGTGTCATGCCTGTGGTTCTCTTATCAATATACGAGCATTATCTATAAAAACAAAGCCAACATTAAAATACTGGTTTAGCCAAGTTCAGGCGAATACTAATTCAAAACCAATTGAACAAACAAAAAATATACGTAAAAGAATGTAAATATTATAAAATAAATGTTTTCTTTTAATAACTGCGTTCTAATTTAATAATTGTATATATTATGATTAGAGTTGATAAGTTTAGTTAAAAATTAGTCAGAAAATAAAGAATTGTTGTTGTTAATATAAGTAGGTGTCGTGTTACTTTGATTCATATTGGAACAGACTGCGTGCGAAGTCGACTAATATCAACAGGGTGTATTGGAGTTGTTTCGCATTACCAACTTGTTGGGATAGGTGCGATAGTGGTACCAATGTCCTCCTTGTGAGTACGATCTCGTATATAATGCCAGTTCACACCAGAGAGACAGATCAATAAAACACGAACAAAAACAGTTTTTTTTCTGAACAAAAACACTAATGTTTACACCAAAGAGACAGTTCTTAAAACAATTTTGTCTTTAAAAACTGTTTTAATAAACAAAGTACATTTCCATCTGAAGTCGGTAAGATCAAAGGAAAAAATCCACAATAAGAGATACAGAATGACCGTGATATTTGTAAACGAACTTCTCAAATACCCTGTTCTGTGAATATAGTTTATAACACATATATACTGGATGTTCTATAAATGTAATTCCCATAAAATCCTTTTAAAGTGTCGCAAGTGCTCTTTATGCTTTTGCACTTCGTGTGGTTGCAGTTGAGGAACGATGAGGCTGCTCATCAATTGTTGATGATGATGATAACTACGATGATGACGGTACTAGGTAGGTACACCTTCGTTGAACGAACAATGAATTCCCATATGCAACCACAACAAAGTTTGCAAATTATACAGGTGGTGGTGATGACGGTGACATAAGATTGAAACTCTCATAATATTATTTAATAATTTGATGTTGAGAATATTTATAATAAATATTTATAAACAAATATTGCATCATTTTAATTATGTTTTAAGTTTCATTGTGTGAAATAGGACAATTAAGAATGGATGGTCTGTTGAAAAGGCAAGGACAAACATAACATTATAGCCTAAAGAAAAGATGGAAGTGTATTGTTTAATGAATGAATGCCTGCATTGTGACATAGTGCATGCCTTTGTAAACCACGGTTTCAAAAATCATAAAATTTTGAGCATTTACGAAGAATCGATCTATTATGTGGAAGACAAAAGAAGTTCCATGAATTTTTAAGTCAACATAATTATTTAAAACACAAATATTATAGCTAGAAAAATAATAAAACTAACCAAAATAAGGGGCCATAAAAATATATAGGGAGATCGTATACTGGAGAAAAGCTCGTCTTACAACCGGCATTGTCGGCAGAAGTGACCATTGCGGAATCGTTTCAAATTTTTTTAAAATGTCACAGTTTCCTGTAAACGAACATAATAGCTGAAGAGTAATATCGGGAATTCCTTTTTTGTTTAAACGATTGTTGTTTGAAAAAGAAACGGTAGATTTTTGGCTAAAATTTAAAGTGTTAGCGCTAATTGGAACTATGAATGCTCCCATACCATTAGATGCCCATTCATGAGTGATGCTGATGCAACTGTTTCTAACATACTTAAGTTGATGTAATTGACTTAAGGAAATGTGAATTCAACACGAGACATTGGACACTTCGGTTAAGAGATCTGATAATATACATATTCGATTGGAATTGAATATTAATAAATGAATATTATAAAAGACTTTTGAGAGAGGTCTAACAAAAATTAGCCTTCTTTCCAAAGGAACGTGACATTTAGTTGAAGAAGCCTAAGGTATTCCATAGATAAAAGTATAAATATGATATGTATGTATCTATGATTTGGTACTAAAAGGACCAATGCCATTTTTTCTCTTTAAAATATTACGTTCTTATAAACATGCATTACATAATCACATTCTATGCAAACTACATATAAAATTTTCGTCTTTCCCTAATATAATCCTACATAAGCTTTGAATATATAATACAATATTTCAAATTTTCATTTATTGTGTTATTATAAGTAGTATATAAACATTAGTAAAACATTCTCACAATATTTGCTGTGAAATGTAAACAAATCGTTAAAGACGCATATAATACTCGTATACTGATATCCAATACATAGACTACATAGACTCCCCATTTCTACTGCTTGGTGAGTGCTCACAAAGTTTATAAAAGCAGGGAGTTTGTTTCATAATTTAATGAAAAATATACAGTTACATAGAACTTTATGAGTATGATACATAGGGAAATATATAGTTTAGCGAAACGATAGTGACGTATTTCAAAATCCAGGTAATACTAGATGGTATCATATTATCGATATATTCGATTAAAACAAAAACTTTCTCTATTACGTAGGTACATAAAATAGCACTTACGTTAGCACTTAGATGTATAAATAAGTTAATCTTGCAGGAAATAATTTATGAAAGGATTTTTTTCTTGTATATTTGTTTTAGTACATCATCAAATAATCTTTCTCCTATTATATTTTTAATGGTCTATGTCATTAAATCTATATAAGTATTAAAGCAATACATATGTAATGGATATTATTTTGTATCAATACAATCATTATCTAAAGCAGTGCTGGTGAACTTATGTCACGCCAATAGGTTTAAGCTAATCATGACTAGATAGAAAGAAAAGATCATTGGAGATGGATGAGAAGATAAAAGAAAAAATTTGGTAAACTACATCATGAACTAAGCAACATATATAAAATTTAGGTTTGCTAATATAAAGTAGTTTACCTAATTTTTTTAAGAGCAATTTGCAAGGTGGTAGCTTTTAACAAAATATGTAAAACATATATAAATGGAGGAGAGTAGAAAGGAGGGTGGAAGAGGATGAACAGTGTAGTACTTTGAAAGGAATGAAATGGCCAAAGAAAGGAAGAGAGAAGAAGGCACAATTGTGGAAGAGGAGCTAAGGAGCAGAGACAGAGAGATACAGCAACAGCAAAGAATGGAAAAAGTTCATAATAGCAAATATAATGAAAAATACAAGATAAAACTAAATTCGCCAATAAGGCCCATTCCACAGAAATCTTGACGAACAGCTTTCTAATACCTAATTTCTTTTTACCCGTTTTTAGTGACAGAAAGCCCGCTACCGCATTAGTTTGTTGGAATCTTGGTGTGGACCTGTCAACATGCCAGTAGCTTCGTTTAACATATGGTTCACCCTGTAGACCGACTGCCGACCTGCCGCTGCATGAAACTACTAACCACAGGCATTTTCTAGTTTCCATAGCATACCAGTTCCGGTTGTTATCTACAGCACGTGTTGAATATTACACTTTTCGAAATACCCATAGCATTTTGTACATATTTATTATATTACACTTTGTTATCAAATTATAGCTAATTTATTAAACCAGAAATAAACCTCCATTATTTAAAAGCTATTATATGTATAACTCTACGTAAATTAAAATAAAAGGAACCATAAATTGCCCAAATTTGGATTGAGTCAACAAATATACAGAAATATTTTTTAAATTTTTTAAAGAGCGCACCATTCAGTCGGTTGATGTCGTAGCGGAGCGTTAGTGGTCTCGTTCGAGAGGCGGGACAATAAAGTTTTGTCCCGACACAGTTCGCTTTAATTTTATTTAGCCCCGTTGACCCCTGTCCCGGACCGGAAATCAATTTTTACGTGGGTCACTAACAATAAAATTTTAATATTGGTCATACTGTTTGTGTCTGTTGTGAATTTTTTATTCACTACATCATAAGTAACAAACATGACAACTTTTATACTGGTAGTCAGATGTGCAACATCTTGTGCAACACAGCTCCACCAAATCCATAGTTAAGATAAAAATCACGTAAATTCCGAACATCTTAGTTTAGCATAACAAATAGAAAAAAAAATGGAAAAATAGATTCAAATAACATAAATATTTGATAAAGCTGCGATTTTCATATCACCAAACCCTCCCCTCGTTCTCACTTCACCCTTAGCACCGTTCACCTAAGCTGGGCGAACGTAGCGCTGCAGGTTGTGGCAGATTGTACAATGAAGTGTCGGAGTGTCGCGTATAATATAGGTCACATGTGGTAAGGGTCATAGCGTCACAGTGGGTCGAGGGAGACTGGGATGATGAAATAGGGATGAGGAATGAGGGTGGAGTGGTATTACAACGTACTCTATGCCAAATTTTAAATACACAAATACACGTTGGTGGAATAGCTAATAAGTTTTGAACGAATGGATTTATCGGATTTGTACTAAATAAATTAAATGTAATTATACACATTTGTAAAAGTAAAATGTGTACACTACGTTCCAAAAACGTGTAGCTTATAAAAAGATATGTTTTTTATATCATAACATTGGTTAAAGAAATGGTTTTGATGGAGATTTGCTAGCATTTGTGTCTACCGTATTCTACTTCTATGGATAAGAGTTCTGTTTTGAATATGCTATCTCTTTTACGCTCTGTTGTATAAAAGAGATAGCAACTTAGCGAGCGTGATGTCATACGCCTTGAAATGTTCTACAACGTTGAATAATTAAAGAGACAAAATGACTTTTTTAATTGTTAATATCTCTTAACATATAAGTAGTTATTAAAATATAATTGGGCATTTGAGGTTCTAGTAACCAACTTTATCAATATAAAGTACAGTTTCACATAAATTAAGACATAGGACATAATCCCATTCTTAGGGTCATGGTGAAACATGTCTTTACATAAAAAAAAGCCTTATGTACTCGTAATTTCACCTGGTAGTATACGTCAAGTTAATTAACTTAAGTATGCGATGCCGCCTTGAAATTACATCAGTTAGACTAGTGTGGACCTGTTTAATTAATACATTACTGTAACTAACACGTACACGCTTCTAGTTTTCTGTTATCAGCCATTGTTTAATCTGATAAGATATATATTATGTTTACTTTAAACATATACTAAACGGATTGCAAATTGTATAAATATTTATTGAATAATAAAAGTATTAATTAATATTTATTTGTTTTGTGTATATATTACTTAGTATTGTATATAACTACCATTCCAGTTTTAAAACAAAATTAGTAGTATGAACATACAAAATACATTTTCGTTTGATCGTAATATTGAACCAATGTATTTGGTATATCAAATTCTAGTTTCTGCTACATTATTTATTTATACAGATATATTATAACCAACTGTTTCATTAATTGAACCAGTTCGCAGCGGATAATTATCGTAATATCATTAATATTTCATAGGAATATTTAATTTGCTCGCAAAGTGGAGCGCAAAATATACTGTTGAATTTTAATTAGACAGCTTTATTTGTACTTTAATTATAACTATGGTAATTTTAAATAAAATGTTTTATTTTATGTTATATGATAATGTGTTTTTTATTTCATTTATTTAACGTTGGCCTTTTACTTGTTTTTATTTTGTCGTGGTCTCATATATGTGAACTACACCACTGCCTAATAAATGACTGATTATGTATGTACATAATCAATTTACCTTAATAACAACCAAACCCAAAAAATATAACTCGTATCCGGGCATCGAATACTAAGACACACCAAACAGCGTCAAGCAAAAATGCTCTCACTCACTGTGTCATCAAAAAAATATGATAAACCAACATTTTTACATTTAAATTTATAATACAGTTAAAACTATTAATTCATGTAAGCATTTTAAGTATTTTCAAAACAAATATCAAAAATATATTTGATTCTGCGATTGGCACGATATAATTGAAGTTATTTCATTTTTGAAATAATAGTAAGGAATTTACGATTTCAAATATTTCCAAATGCAAAACATGAATGCATCTTAAAACCCACTTGAGATTCTTGCACAGATTTATAAGATGCCGCATATCTTTTCTTCAAAACATTAAATTAATAATCAGATTCTTTGCAAACATATCTATGGTGCATGGTGCATTATCCAAGGTGCTTCTAAGATATTCTACTAAAAATTCTACAAAAATTATTTTAGATAAAAACTTGTAATGCAATTTTATCAAACTTGCATTTGATACATTTGAAATTTTGACATTGACCCTATTAGCATGATATATGTTATATAATAGAAAATAGTTTACCTATTACATAACTTTTTGTAGATTAATATAATATAAGGTTACATAATAAAAGTTACATTTCGACATAAATTTATGTTTTCTGACGTTTAGTAAAGCCTAAGAGTAAGGTAGTATCTATGTTTTATATTTAATGGAATATTATAGGCAAGAAATGAAACAAGAAAGTTAAACATTTCCTTGAATTTCACAATTCGAAATTCAGTATTTTCAAAAAGCATTAAAAAGTCAGGTATAAAATCTCACTCCCAGTCTCTGTTTTGCTATTTAACTTACGTTTTTATTTTAATCTAGATTTCAGGGTTCTAGAATAGGCATTTCTTGTCAAATTCGCGTTTTAATTTGAGTTTAGTTAAGTTAGTTGGTGCATGCGTTGTTAATAAAATAAATTGTGACAGTGCGACAATTGGATAATATTGAAAATTGCTGTTTTTAATAACAATTAGTAATAGAAATTGTTTTTATTTCTTTATTTTTTGATAAGCTGACATTGAACTTATTTTAAAAATAAATCCTACTGCATTTTGACAGATTGTCATATTTTGGAGGTTATAATATAATATAGTTTTTTTTAATTTAGAAACGTAAATTCAATTTTAAATGGTACAGGGAATGACTACGTATATTCCCATGTGCTATACAATTTAAATTAAGTACAACATTAAAACAGAGAGTGTGAATGATACCTAAGTGAATTTCAACTATGACACATATTTAAAATTTGTATTTTTAGCACTGACATAATTTCACACAAACCTAGTTTGGTTCTCCATTACTTCAGAACAGCTGTGAAAAAACAAGTGCACTTAATAAGGGAATAGAGCAACTACAAACGTGTAATACTCGGGGTAATATTACGGGAGAACATACTCATATTCAAAGCTCAACTTTTCTGGGTTAAGTGGTTATTTGCAAAGTTCTCGACATGCATTCATTTGTTTTGTATATTCTTCACTGTTTCAGAATAAATTTCTACTAGAATGCCGTAGTGTTAAAAAAGCAAGTAAATTCATTTATTTTTTCAAAAACATGTACTCGTTATGTACTAATTAATAATGTAAATAGAGAACAATTTTTAATTAAATAATTTATTAATAATATAGTCAAAAGAACCAACCACCAACCAATGCGCCAAATATTTATAAATAACGTAAGGTTCTACCTTGCGTGTTCGTGTCCGATTATTCGGGTTTTGTGTGCGAACACAAAGTTCGTGGTCATTCGGCAAACATTTGGAATCCGTACACAAAAACGAGCATTCTCGGTTTAGTGCTTGAATATGAAACTGATCAAAAAAAGTTCTTAAGAAGTTTTATGAATATGCTAATACTCAAAAAGGTAAATTTAGTTTTTACAAGACATTAAAATAGGTGACAAAATGTTGCACAAAAAATACAATCCTTTACGTTACAAGTTACTTTTGTTACATTACAAAAATCTTAAATACACGTAACTGTCTTTAGGGATTTACTATAACAATTAGATCAAAATCAAAGGAATAAAAAAGGTTTCTGATTTATTGTCTTTGCAAACGCGAGCCCCGAATCTGCTCGAACCGAATGAGAATGGAACTGTGTTGTTAGTGAGAGAATGCATGTGTATATGAGTAAGTGAACACACACGACACGAACAAAACTAAACTTATTTGAAATTGGTTTTGAGCACGTTTTGAGCATATTTTGAGTGACTGTGTTTCTTGGTCGCAGAGCAATTACGTTGCATGCTATTGATGGTGACATCATGAGCAGATTGTCTTTTACAAATTTTACGATCGATAGAATATATATCATATTAAATGATAAACAAAAATGTTTATTTCAAACATCAGAACCTAAATATTTATTTAATATTATTCTATTATGTACTTATTTTATTTACTTACAAATTCATTATTTATTTATTCGAGGAAACACAACATCAAAAGACAATTACAAGATCCTGTTCAAGGTCCATCTAACTCATGTTAGACGCTCCAGTCAAGATCAATCAGTTTTAAAAAGACGATAATTGACGATTATGACATCGTAGTTGAAACCGTCGTAAGTAAAAAAAGAATATTTATTTTTTAAATCAAAACCGATCAACTTCATTTCGACATCGCTTTTGGTTTCACTACTGTAAATAGTCTGTAATAGTTCAAATTACGAGAGTTCGACGGCGACTCATACTTAAAACAAGTTGTGGGGTATAAACTGCCGATATAACTAAAAAGCACTGACTCACTTATTTTTTGATAATGTATATAGAAACGAATAATATAAAATTCATTATCGTTTTATAGATTTATACCGCTCTTATAACCTCTTTTAAGTCTAAGTCACCGCCGAACTATCGTGATTTGGACTATAGTAACATTACTGCAATTTCGTTTTTAATCCAAGCTCAAAATAATTCGATAATTATTTCGTTAGTTATAGATAGCTAGTAATATGTTAGAAGAAGGTTAATGTAACGAAAACTTATGTATTATTTAACGTATTTTTTTTTACCTTTTAATTCTTACCGAAATTTAACATAATTATGTTACATTGTTATTAAATTAATGTAAAAGACAATACATTTTTTTACTAATACATTTATTTATTATGTAACATTGTATAAAAAGTTTTATTACCATCAGAAAATGTAAATTTATGTCGAAAGATAACTTTTGTTATTTAAACTTACATTACATACAAAATATTATCTATTACGTACGCCTTTTTACGTTAAATAAACTTTAAACATCCGCAAAACGCAAACCATGAATGTTACCTTCCTTGCATATATATTACTCAAGCAAAACCTAGTCAAACTTAATCAAAAGGAGGTCTTATTTTATAGCTATTCTAAAATCCATTAATCCGTAAAAGGGACTTCTTAAAATTGTATAAAGATTAAGAAGTGTTGTGAGTTTTCTAATTCGCAAAAGGATAGATTTATTATTTATATTAGGTTTCGTTTACGTAACATTTAACTTTTGTTAAGTTAAATAAATCTTAAATACAGATATAGTTCAAATTACGAGAGTTCGGCCGCGACTCATACTTAAAACAAGTTGTGTCATATAAACTGTTGATACAACGAAATATCACTGACTCACTTATTTTTCTATAAAGTATATAGAAATGAATAAGATAAAATTCACTATCGTATCATAGCTTTATACCGCTCTTATAACCTCTTTCAAGCATGAGCTGCTGCTGAACTCTCGTAATTTGAACTATAACTATGATTAGGGGGTAATAAATAAATATTAAAATTTAATTAAGAACATGCAGAATAGCACAGAAAACATAAATTTGAATCATGAATCTTATGCATTTGCTTATTAATAAACATACCTAAATAAACAATATCCACGAAAGTAATTAATAATATTATTTAAAATATAAATCAAGAAACAATGACAAACATTTAAACATATAACATACCTATGTTATCAATTATAACAAAACACAAAACACTTCGGTTGATCTGACAGAAAAATAATAAATTATTTCGATTTCGCGGTATACCGTTCGTTGACTACCCCCGGTTTTAAGAATCTCAGTCAACCCCTAGTTACATGTACCACTGTGTGCGTCTTCTTCAACGCATTTAGTGTTACTAGGCCAGAAGTTACCCCTATATGTCGCACCAGTTAAAGCTGTGCCCCGTTTTCCACCTCCACAATCACTCCGGGTATTTCTATATAGCTCGAAAAGCTCTCTACATATCGTAGCGATAGCTACAGCGATATAACGGCGTCTACGGTCTACATTGTTATCCCCTCCACTATTCTACCGTAGAACTCTTCCCCCACCACTTATCTCTACGGTCAGGTTATGAGTTCAACATTAATGAAAATGTATTATTATCTTCGAATGTTTTTCATTCAACTTGATATTCGTTTAATATGTTTTCCTTCGCTTCTATCTAAACATTTGTACTTCTATGAAATACAAACAATAAAATTGGAAGTGGTTCTATTCAGAATGGATCAGAGATGAAAAATTATATTATTGTAACTAAGATAACACTAGTGGCGAAGAAGTAAGAAGATAAAACACATGTACTCGTATATATTGTTTTAAGAAATACAAACCAGTTATTATTATATGTGGATTTGATTGCCAAAATAATTTATAGTTTACTTATAGAGGAATACGTTTTCACACTCGATAGAATTGCAGTGAAGTAACCAGTGTCGGATTAATGCTACAGATCACGCACTTAGGCTGAGCGGCACTTAGAGAAAAGTTAATTACGATTATAATTTGTGACTTTAAACTGTAACTATAAAATGAGACTAGATATGATTTAATTTGGCGAAATTGTTGCGGACGGTCAGACTAACCGAATAGGTCTTTATTTGGTGCGAAAGTTGCTTAACACTATGAGTCATACGTCTCTTCGGTGACCAGATCCGCATTGGGCGTAGTCAACAAATAACAATAACAGCAAAAATAATATAAACTATAATCCGGTCAAACAGAATGACGTGTATTTCATATTTATAAATTAGCTGCTACGTAAACAGTTTTAACTAATATAGGGTATTTCCCTACACCAATAACATGACAGTTTTGACATTTAGTTTTTTGACATATCAGTAGTATATGTTTCGGCAATTGTACGATGCATAGAATTTCGCTCTAAAATCGCATTAAAATTATAAAAATCCCCTATCACAATCCACACTCACGTCAACTAATTGTATTATGTGTTCTTAATCCAAAAACATTGAGACAGCAGTGTAGTTAATATATATTTGATCACCACAACATATATACTGTCAAAATTGAAGGAGTTTGTCCGTAATAAGACTCCGTATCGGCCGCATTAATAGGCCGCTGTTAAATATAATTATAAATAGATTTTAGAAGTACTTTCCATAATAAATTCATTGCAGACATATAGTTCAAAGTTCAAAAGGTTAAAATATCAGTAAATCTGATTTATCTACTTTACCTAATAAGGATTAGATTAGGTTTAGGAGTTTTCCTAAAGTAATTCTTAACCTAAGTGCTTCTTGATTTACTTTGAAGATACTATTTCCCTTGAGTGCTATAAAAAATTAACGATTGGGAAGTTCCTAATGGATAAACTTCTACAAATCTACTGACATAAAAGCAATTTTGTATTTGTATTTAACAATTAACTGAAAGAAATCAAATTGTTTTATAGCGCGAAGAGAATTAACAGAGATAATCCAAATGTGTCCATTAAGAGCCATGAAGTCGGACTGCGGACTGAGGACTGCGAGCAGCGATAAATAAACTAAATAATTCTTCGTAATAAAATAAAGAGATCATCATTAGAGATTAGTCAAGAAATTTAACAATGTTGTACAGGGTATTTGCGACATTAATGTCAATTTTGAAAAAGATAACAAAGGAGGTCAAAGGCAATGAATGTTTCTTGAGATATCAGTCTTCACTTTGGCAATATCTATATTAATATAAAAGAAATAATTACAGTTAAACCGTCCGCACATGAATCGACTGATTGCAAACGCGAGCCCCGAATCTGCCCGAACCGGATGAGAATGGAACTGTGTTGTTAGTGAGAGAATGCATGTGTATAGGAGTAAGTGAACACACATAGTTAAAATGGTTTTGAGCACATTTTGAGCGACTGTGTTTCTTGGTCGCAGAGCAATTACGTTGCATGCTATTGATGGTGACATCATGAGCAGAGATGTGCAATAGTAAAGATTTTTAAAGTCCTTTCCATTTATTTAATGATAATGTAGCAGAATAATGTTAAACATCGGTAAATAATAAAACGTAACGTAGTAAAAAATATTACGTTAAATACTACATCAGTTTACGGTTTGTGTTTACGAGGATTACTGCGTGTGGTTCACATATATGAAGCCAGGTCTCCATAAAAGGAATAGGCCCATTGTTGAATGCAATTGTGACTGGATACAAATAAAAAAGTAATTTGCGCCAAACGTAATGCCGGTATAGTAGGTATATCAACCAAATTAAGAAAATATAGCACTGGTCCACGGATAAACCTGTCGTCCAAGTATAAATGGTCTTGGCCAACATATTCATTTAAAAGATGGTAAAACATTTATATAAAACTTGTTCAATTTAATATGCGATCTAAAAAAAAGTTTCAGAATAAAAATTTACAATCAGAATCTGTATACAGGTAAAACTTATGTAAATAAAATAAATTTCTTCCATTATTTTACATTTATATGAAAATTGTTTTACTGAGATAATAAAAAGAAATAAAAATGACATAAATCAGCATTTTCCATATTCTTTTTACCTTAACATAACAAGCAAGTTTATAACGAGATAAAAATAGATTTTTGTACGGTTGTCTACACTGCATTCATTTTAACATACTTCGCACTTCATAGTAGTGCTTTGTGACTTCTCGTTTCTAGTTTGCAGGTTGTCGTTCTTGTTCTCGTTCTCGTTGTCCCATATGACCAACGTCATGTAACAATTCTTGTTTAATACATAACATTGTTCATGATCATCAGACCGTAGATAACCGAGTTCCGAATCGAGTGTTACGCAATGTATGGGCAGCTAGCAAAGACCTCTACGTTCCTTCTGTCACAATATGGGTTGAACAGGGTTAAAGCCCGTGTAGAACGTAGAGCTTAAGAGAGGGAGGAAGGGGAGGAGTGGTAGGGGTCGTATGATATGTTGTGTATGCGCTATGATCAGAACGTGTTCACATCAACGAGAAAAACATGATTGAACATGAACACCGTTTAGTTGTTGGGATGGAAATATTAAGAATTTATACAATGTAAGAATATGGATGTACGAGCATGTGCTTATATTACATATATTATTATATTACATATGTTTTTATTTAAATATAAACTATAATAATTGTATATTAATTGCTTCATTTTTTTTTAAGGAGGTACTGGACTTAGGCCCTCCTTACACAAGTCGACTGATTGCAAACTAGTCGAGCCGTGTTTTGTGACTCTATAGAATTTTTAACAATAACAAAACAATGGATTTTATTGTGTCGTATTTGTATGTATGTATATATTTAAAAAGTATTTTGAATAGTTTTTGTGCACATCTCCGCTCATGATCTCACTATTAAAAGCATGCAACCAAACATGACCGCAAATGTCATCTTAAAATCATCTGCTACCATTTCTATTTGATGTCTCTTTTTTTCTATTATGTTGGCAGTTATTTTTGAGGTGTGGTGTGGCGTCATATATGTCTACTACATCGCTACCTAATAAGTTTATGATTACGTACGTATAAACAATTGAACTTGATAAGCCCCCAAACCCAGAAATTATAACTCTGTTCCGGAGATCGAACTCGAAGACACAGCAGCCCAGCGTCAAATATATCATCAAACTAATATCTTCTTTCTTACGACTTAGAAGAATCTTTCAAAAGGTAACCATTATTCTTGACGATTAATATAAAGTTAAATAAAATTATCAATAAATAAATAAACCTAATCATAAAATGGTTAAATAACAAATAAGAAGAAATACATAAAATTATAAAGACACAAACCACACCTCCCAAGAAAACAAAGACCTATCACTATTTCTATCTAACACGATTATATTACCATCCAAATAAAATGTGTTTTGTCTCACTCAACCACTCAACCTATTTCACTCGTGACCTAAAAACATGACGTCATCATACGAAAGCACATTGCATTTAACGAGAGCTTTAAAGTTCGGATTGTAAAAAAGTTTTACTGAGATTTCAGTTATTGAAATATGCGGAGGAATGTATGGGTTATATTGGATATTTTATATAGCATTTTTATGATTGTTGGAATAGTAAATTCACCGATATTGATACAGTTTGATGGTCTTATTATTGTTACAGTACACTAGTGAATGGGATCGCTAGATGGTGTCAAGGGTCACCGATAGATGTACGTATAAATACAACTTTGTAAATATTGTTCATAAACATTAGCTAAATAAAGACCACATGAGTACAGTAGCACTATTTTCATTTGCAAATATATTTTGATGAATTTATGTACACTTCCACTATCTTTTTCTTCAGTTAATTTATTTAATGTATGGTTATACGTTAACGTATATATTTTATAACAGATTTATTTGTAAGGCGGTTAGTGTTTTCAAAAAATATTTAATATCACATATAATTTAAATGTCAAAAAAAAAACAAAACAAAATAAATGAAATAACAATAAATAATATCATGAAATGAATTACAAAAAGGGGAAAAGATAAATAAATCATAACAATACTTTGCAAAACACGACATCGATATTATTTGTCAATTTCCAAAACGCGACAATACACCATGGTCCCCTTTTGTTCTTAAAGTCTTTTCTTGTATCGATTTTGATATCTGGAAGTGTGTTGCTTTGTTCCCGGCACTATTCCTGTTCCTCTTCTCTATCGTATATTCGTATGTTGGTCATGCTCGATGCTCCATGTACCGTGCCCCGTGCCCCGTGCCCGACTTAACTAGATATGAGATACAATAAAGAGTTTTCTAGTCTATCCATATGACGTCACTGTCCGTGGGGTGTCTTCAACGGCAAGATCTGTGTCGCTGGCGCTGTCACTGTGTGTACAGACAATTGTCTATCTGTTCATACGGAAGGGGTAGATAAAGGGTTTTGTGCTACTCTACTATTCTTTAAAAGGCGACGTAATTGGACTAAAGATAAACCCAAAAATGTTCAGAGGGATTTTGTTACTTCTTTTAAAGTTAAATGTGCAATATAACATAATAGGGGTTTTAAAATGGTCTTTTAAAGTTCTTTAGCTTCTGAGATGACGTCGTAACTAAGTTAATTTTAAGCTGGGTTTCACTAGATGTATATCGGTGTATGTGTATCTAAAATGTAATTAATGCTGATTTTAACAAAATTGGGCCGCATAAAGTCGCAAATATATTCTGTTTTTAATAGAAGATAAATTAGGATTTATTTGAATTTTGAGCCATTTCATTATATGAGTCGTTCAGAATCAAAGCTGACTAGGTGATGAAAAATTAAAAATTGTGTTAGACCCTTGACTCAATAAAACTCGATACAAAGGAATTGACAATTTAAATAATAAATTTTAAATGTCGTTTCTTTGATTTCAGAAAGGATAATATGATTTAAGTTAAACAGTGTAATTATTATAATGTGTATGTAAATTACTAAAATAAAAGTCTTTGATTTCAGAGCAACAGATAAGTTTGATTAAAAATTTACAATTCTTAATAAAATTGGAGATATTATCTTACACATATATTAATATTTATTTGACTCAAAATTAAAAAAAAACTTAATTAATCTTAATTATTTCTGAGACTACGTTATATTTTCTAGTAGTCTTTATTTAGAAAATTGATTATCTAGAACCTAACTACATCTTCGTTTCTTAATTATCTATTTCACGTACTCCTTGAATATGAAAGAAGATATCTTTAAAATGAAGACGCTCAATACCCACGTACGAGAGATAGAAAGAGAAAGGAAATTCTAGCCAGATGTAAACTAACAATGCATCGAAAAGAGAAAACATATGATGCATTGAATTTCAATAATAATGGCTTAATTTTCTAATTTCACATAGAAGTTTATTAAAAATAATTAGTGCATAGAAAAGTAAATAGAAATTATAATAAAATAAACAATAAAAGAATAATAATAAATAATATGTATTATTATAGGATAAAGAGTTATTCGTTGTTTCATGCAGTTAGTTGTCTGGAATTCCCGTAGAAATTATAGCTGGATTAAAGTTGAGTATTTTATTCAAGATGAATTTAGTTTTAGTGGGTGGTGGACAATTTTACTTTAAAGCATCGTTCAGAATCGTATAAATTCGTTTAACATCGGAGACATGTTTTGCGCATTCTATGTACCTATACTAGAAGAACATACGCACGACTGACAACTTGACAAAAATAAATCTTATAAAGATGTCTTCTAGCTATATAGCCATGTGATAAATAAAATGTACACAAAAATATATATACAAGATACAGGGTGATTCTTGAAACGAATTATGTAAAACTGAATATCTGAATTATATTAAATATATGAATTATTAAAAATAAGCTTTATTTGATTTAATTTCGATCTATAATAAAAAGAAAATTCATTCATTCATTGCCGGATTTCAATCAAAAAAAAAGTCATTGACTATATCGCCGCGGATAAACGTATTGATTGATTTAATATGATTATTAATAAAAGAAAATGTCGTTTTATTGCAACTTTAAAGCAGCTCCTGTAGTCAGTAGCCGCCACTGATTATGACATATTATCATAAAATATTAATTCATCTAATCTTCATTACATAATATAATTGCATGTTTTAAAATAAAATATCCAAGACCTTCGCATTGATTCACTCTTTACCTAACATAAACACATTATTTCATTTTATAATCGTTAAAATTTTGCTGTGTGAGTTGATGTTTTACATACTTAAGACATTATACAAGATTATCAACTTGTAGATAAACATAATTATAGCATAAGCTGTTTATTTTTATCCGCGTGCCGCTGTCTCTGTCAGATATAGATGCTCTCGCTGCTGCTACAGCTACTGATGCTGTTGCTGCTGCATCCATATGGTACTTTTACTTCTAAGTCATAATTGGTTTGACAATTTTTAACAGCTGTGTTTTAAAATAGAAGCCTTTTTAAGTGGTTATTTGTTTTACGATCTTTAAATTTAAGATGAGTTAGCCACATGTATAGTTTTGCTTCATAGTTATGTATTTAATTGCATACAGCTTCCTACTTTAAAAGAACTAGGAGAATTGATCAAGATAACTTTTTAAAAATAATATTTCAAATGTTTGTTCTTTGTAAAACTTTTTCTTTTATTATAAAGTTTTTTTATTAAAGTTTTATTTATGAATGTATAATATCATGGCAATGTTTATTTATATTGTGTACATTGCCAATGCTTTTGTTTGATTTGGAATTGGTTATTGAATTTAAAACATCAATGTTGGCTTTCAATTCATCCATTTGTTTTAAGAGACGATATACCTCTCCTCCTAAATACAAAATATGCATAAAGATTTAATTCCTTGCGATTTCCTAAGTATAAAGTAACTATATAATAGGGATATTATATGATATTTTTTGGTCCTTTTTTCTTTTTTTAATTATAAATATTTGGTAATGCAGCGCACAAGTAATTGTCAATATCAAATTAAAAAAAATAATAAAAACAAAATTTTATTTATGAAATAAAAACACAGTTAAAATTGCCTGATGACCAGTCCTCTTCTGAGAATCAATCAATTACTTAGAGTTAAGCAGTAACTCGGGTTGCAATCTGTGACTACAATCAAATCAAATCAAGTCTAGTGTAGTCATGCAGACTTGATTAACACGATGCAAGGCCACATAAGTGTGTATATTCTTTAGCCATATAAGGCGAACACGACAAATAAGGATCTGTACTGCCAACAGATATTAACTATTCATCTTTGGACAGAGCTGTGATTAAGATACAAATTGTTTGTGCTACTCTCATGGCCAGCATCTCTGTTTATCAAATTCGTCGTACAGAAGATCATCGCATAAATTCACTCTTCTTGTACCACTCTTCTTATATAATAATATTCTTTGTTTAGAAAAGGCAACTGGATTTCCTTTTTTCTGTCAGAAAGTTATCGGCATAACATAAGCAAGATTTAAATTTAAATTTCGTATCTAGTATTTTTTTTTTATGGCAGCTGGTCAAAGACAAGGTTAATATTTTTGCCGAGTATTTTACTTAAGCCATCGACAAAATAATGCTTATGTCGTTTTAAATAACTATTAACAATAGCGTAGAAATAAAAAAAAAACTAAAAGAGAGAGCTGTCCAAGGAAACGCTGGCACTAACAATGTTAAAAAATGGAGAAATTAAAGAAAACTTTAAACTGACGATATCTCGGAAACCACGCGACTTTTACTTATGTCATGTAAGGTTTCCGGTGTCAGTTTGAAGTGCTACTTTTGAGACATCCTGTATATAAAAAAAAAGATAGTGCATTGTAAAGGAATTATTTTGCTAAAGTATATTAATTTAAATAAATTCAAACAAAAATTGAAATTATTGCATCTTAATGTACTCGAATCATAATTTGAAGATGCATTTGTCTATTAAATTTATAACGTTTTTAACAGTTTACCGTAAGTTTCTATTACTCCTATAATACCTACTGCTACCTCATTTTAAAGTTGCATCAAAAGTAACAAATTAAACCAATTCAAATGAATTAGTAAAAGTTTTATTTATTTTTAGATCACAACTATAACACAAAACTCAGAACTTTTTAAATATTTGAATTGGGCTTCATTTTCGAATTTCACAGTGTGGGTAAATTGATAAAGGTTTCAAAACTTTATATAAAACCCTAAATCTAAACCTAAATAGACTTCAGAAAGTTCTGCTAATAATAAACAATTTAAAATAAAACCTTTTAATTCATTTTTAACATAAATACGTTTGATTCTAATTATAGTTATTCAATTAAAATTGATCTTTGACATGGGCGTCCATAGATACTTTTCACTAAAAATTTGTATAATCCTTGGCGGTACTGTGATACTAGGCTACTAGTGGTCAGTGGCAGCTGCTGGCTACGAGAATTGGTAGTGTTCTTTACTACCAATTGGCTTTTCCTCTGCGTACGCCCATGATATTCAGTTTAAAAGATTTTAAGTCTTCTTCCTCTACAATTTTAACAATATCTAATATAAATACACCAACACAAACGCAGGGTGATGTAATTGTTGTAACAAGTTCCAGCAGCGCGTTTCAATTGACTTTTGATACTTGAGAAAACAAACTTTACGATGCTAATTAAAAACTTTGAAATAAGCGAGATTCAAAAATCTAATATTCATTTTCAGAGTAATATACATACTTTCAGACTGAGAGCTTCACTGTACTGTATACTGTACAAAATTGTGTATAAGTACTTTTGAAACTTTTATTAAGTAATCATAAATACTTTTTTGTTTTAAGGCAGCCCTATCTCATCGTCATAGGTTTGTTTCAAGTCTTCAAATTAAATGTAGGTATTAATATCTTAAAAGGTATTTAAAGACTTCATCTCAAGAACTGATTATTAAGGTAAGCAAAGCAGATTTATCGTCGCAAACGCTTTCTCCCCCGTTTTCATTCTCTTCCATGTTTGATATGATAAACTCAATGCGTTTGTTTCAAATGTTTAATAATCTTGAAGTAAAACTAATTATTTTAATTTTAATAACAATTTTTCATGAATTTTTAAGAACTTTGTTTTTTTAAAACAAAATAAAACAAGTAATTTGGATGAAAATGATTCAAATTTTTATTATATTAGAAAGAGTCAGGTTTGTCGATTCTTTTATCGAAATTTTCAATCAAAGTTTAATATATTTCCATCTCTCTCGCACAGTTCAAAGTTGAAAGTTTTGTATCCGAGTTGGAAACTCGTATTAAAAGTCAATATCCTCCTCATCACAGTTCACCTTACATAATATTAGTATTATAATTACATAGATGCGATATACCCGTGTTATATTAGCATACGCGCTTAGTAAGTTTATTACATTATGTAAATACAATGACACGAAGTTTAGATTGTGAGATTTTACAAGAGACAGCTGTCAACATATGCAACATATATAAATAAACAGGCCTACTCATATCTCAACGATTCGTAGGTCAAAATATTCAAAACCCATGTCAACTAGTTAAGTGAACCAAATGATCTATTATAATAATTTCGATGAAGACGGATTCCGTTTTCTTTTCAAGATGTAGTGATCGTTAGTTTAAATCTATTTGTGGAATGTATCATTAATTATAATCTCATTATGAGAAGAATGAACTGAGCGATCGTTATACAAATAACTGTCATTTGTAAATGAAATAGAGATGGTCCAGTAATATAAATATTAGCGGTCACAGTATTATATACATGTTACTTAAATGCTACGTGAATATTTACAGGGTTATAATTATTTTCCATCACTTCAAGGCTAAATTACAAAATCATTTACATGAAGAATTTACAAGCGTGGTCGGTCGCATCCAAGGTGGAAATATTTGGCAAAATAAACCAGAAACGAGTCTAGGAAGTAAATTATAAATTAGACACAGCTGTTAACACTAAACTGTGTTATTTCAAAAGCAACAACTTTATAAATACATTAAGTCATTCATAACGATATAAATTCATTCAATAATCTTATATTTAACTCGTAAATAACTCGATCATAAATAGAAAAGGAATCCGGCTCCAAGCGTCGACTAGCTGCAGCCTGATGTTGATCAGAGGCAGTCAGAGCTAGTGTGAGTCACATTCCTCGATCCCTGGAACGATGAACGATGAACGACGAAGCATTCACTGATTATAACTTGTCTTTAAAATGCGAGCACACGTAGTGCAATAAACTGGTTTTAAATTACTACAATAAATGATTTAATTACTATAAAATTGATTGGGAAACTATCTTGATGTGTTGAATATATAAATCATTCGATTTATGACAGTTTTATTCACATTTATAAGTAGCTCTTTATTTTTAACACCAATTTTACTGGAATACGATTTGGTTTTAATATGAGTAGAAAGTTCTATGCCTCACATAGGGTCCATTAAACACGGTGTCCTGTCTCCGACTACCATTACTTTAAAGGGGTTATTTTTATCTATTTATGTTATTGTACAACATATTAACTTTATTGTGTAAAAATTTGAAGTCGATTGGAGTAAAACTGTCGGAGATATAGAAGTTACTTTTAAACTTTTTAATGAGGTTTCTCACACATAGCTTTTTCAGAGTCGGTTGTCTTCTCTAACTTAAAATCTACTGAACCGATTCTTTTAAAATTTTGCACACTCTTTCTTTACATAAATGCCGAGGTAACGCTGTCGAGTTTTTTTATTTTTTTTAATTTTAACGTATTTTAAAATAACAAAGTTTCTGATTTTTTTCATGAAAAATCGGTATTTTGACTTTAAAGTAAAATAAATAAAAAAGAAAAAAACTCGACAGCGTTACTTGCAGAATCTTATCAAATAATGAAATCATTTTGGTTTTCCGATTTCAGAAAATCCACTGATGAGTTGTGAGTGATACCGCAATGTAACTTTTTTTTGTAACGTCTGCGGAGATTCGCTGTCAATGCCTCATTTCTTGATATTTATTTATGAAAATTTCACAAAGTCTTCTTCACATATCATTTTATCATGTAGTAATTATAGAAATAATTATATATTAACTGTGTCGTCAAAAAACATTATCGAAAATATGCTTCTATTTTTTCGTTCTGATCAATTTTAAGATTATAATATTAATATTAATATGTTAATAAAATAACATTAAGGTTTCATTCCTCTGATCCTCCAAAAAACCTCAATTAGTGTATAACTAATTACTAAAACAATACATTTAAAATAACGGTTGATTTCACGCAATTTACAGTCCATTACCTTCTCGACTACCAAGAGCGCTACTAATTGGCCTTCAAAATCTGGTTGCCTGGAGCGCTACGTGATCCATAATGATCTAAAGTGTGTTTTAAAACAAAGCAACTTTCAGAAAAGGGTTATACTCGTATAAACAAGAATATCTCTAAAACAAAAATGAAAATGGAATTTTACGGCGTTATTATTCGTATACGGTAACTTTCTTTTCATCTCTCTCTCTCTCTCTCTTTTTGTGTGTGTGTATCTTGTAGATCACGTCTCAACATTTTAGGACCGATTTTCCAATAGTCAGTTGTGACTCTTAATAGTTAGATGTGCTCATAATTACTTTCCAAGCAAATTACTCGCCATTCTGATAAATACGTATGCATTCATTGATACTTATATTACGAAACTAGTATGTTTCCTATTCAACAACCATTTCAACGAGTCCAGACTAATCGTTAGAACACTGCCGTAACTCATAGTGCGCTCATAGTGTTACATATAAATAATACTTCAAATGTAATTAACAGAGTGTTGACAGTAATTAAAAGTAAAAGCAGCTGTTGAACTTCAATAGAAACTCCTAAAAATAGTAATTACTGACTTCACACTCACACAGTGCGGGTAATTATAACAATCTTTATTAAATGTAACCCGTTAATTTAACGTAGTATATACTCGTATAAGCATGTATTGTTAGTAAGCATTACAAAATAGTCAAAAGAAATTAGCATATGTTAAAATAAAAGAATTGTTTGGGTTTGAGTAAATAATACTAAATAAAAACTAATTAGTAACTAAATATCTTAATTACATTTAATAATGAACCGTCTGCTGATTAGTGTAGGAATTGCAAACAAATTCGTAGAATCTGGTATTTACAATTTTTGTCATTTCTTGTTACGTAGCCTAACCTTTATCTCGAATTCAATTAAGCAACAAATTTTATAATTTTCTTAAATGAACACCTGTTCTATGACACAAAATTTAACTTTACAGAACTATTAAGTGGGGTGAAACGAATATTATAATAAAATGAATATTATCTGTAGTGAATCGTTATAATAAATTCATAAACACAAGTTTCATTTGATTGACACAGTGCCTAAAAGCAGTTTTAAAAGCAAATTAAACCTTGGAATTATTCATTTTATTAATCATATGCTATACAATTTAAATTAAATACAAAATTAAAACAGCGAGTGGGAATGATACTTAAGTATTTTTGTGTTTATCTCTACCTGATTTTAACACGATGTTACGGTGACAACATCTATTGAAAGTATGCTTTAATGCTTATCATATATTTCCAACAAATTTCATGAAAAAAATTATTATTATATTCTCCCCATCTCTCCCCCATGTAACCCACAAATGACGATCGCAAATTTAATATAAATGTAAATGAACAACTATTATGCATACTAAAATGTCTGATTTTTATAATTTATTTATTAACTGGACACTTTTTTAATTCCATTTGATTTTATTCGCCTTGTATTTAGTACGTGTTATGTCAAAGTGTACTCGTATTTTGCAGTACAGCGCTTTAAATGCAGATGGCATTGTCTTTATCGACCTCTTTCCTGAACTGCGGGAGCTTATGTACTCGTACTGCGGTTACAAGGATTATGGAAGCTTTTAGCAAAGTCTCTATGTATAAATACTTGTATATATTTTATGCTTGTAGTTGTATTTTGTCATTACACTATAATATGTACGGATAAATCCTGCTTTTAATTCATATGATACATTTAAATTATTTGGAAATAATGAACCAACGTCGTACTATTTCGTTCATAAAAGGAAAACCACAAATATATAATGAATTTGTCCGAAATGAACGTATTATTCTGACATGGGATGCTTAACTTAATTAGTTTTAGTTGTCTGAATTGGAAGCTATTATGAATTTTATTGTTTTTTAATGTTATATTTTAAGATGTAATGTTTATTACATTTAAAAATTAATTAAAGCAAATTTCTTCAATAAATACAACCACAGCCTATGCAAATATTTATCTAAGATATTCATTTATCAATATGCCACCGGCGATCTATAAAAACACAGTAAGTAATTTGTTGGACTTCATTTGAAATCATGTTTATTAAAAAAAAATTAATCGAATCATATCGACTTTAAAGAATGGTATAAAAAAGGTATGAGGCAAATTCAAAACCAGTGCTGGACACAAATAAGTAACAACAAATTGAGATTGATTAAGGCAAATACAAAAAAGTGGGAAACTTCTTTTCAAAGCAACAGACAATTTCAAAAGCCATGCGAAAGACTGTGGACAGAACATACGATGTTGACGCATTAACATCTAATCAGTAAAACAACAGCTAAGCAGTGCAGCAACTGTCAGACGCAAATAACAGTACATCATCTCCTAGTAACCTGACCACAATATCAAACTCAAGGGACAAAACACAGCATCAGTGGTGAACTAAAGAACATGATATCAGACAATCCAGAAGAAATTCAAAAAGTGCTCGAATTCCTAACTAATATATAAACTTTATAAATCAAATTTAACTAAAATAAAATAACTTCAGGCGAACATGAACTTGACGTTAAAATCGCCTCAAATTCTATAATAAAAAATGTTTGAATTTTTGTTAATAAAGAATCAATTTCTCACAGATGATAATTTCTCGTTGTTACGAACTACTTTATTGCGAAACTAAAATTAATGTGAAATATAATTAAAATTCTAAAGGAATAGAAACTTCATACGGCTGACATTCCACCAAATTGATTACTTGGAAGTTATGTACATTGGTTCTTCATTTTTTCTTTAAACATCCTCTGGTAAAAACTGGCGTCAAAAATTAGTACAGAACCTATTCCGTTACTGCGCATGCGTCTAATTTGATTTCAAGCGTATTCCGTTACTGCTTGTCTAATGCAGTAACAGAGGTGATTTTCCATATTCATATATTGGCGAATATGAAGATACTCCACTGTAATTTACAAAGCAATGCAAGTAGACCCCAACTAACCGAACATAGTTCATGCAAGGAGTTTATTATTTTATCGAATCTTGTTGATTTGTTTATTGTTATGTATATACACCGCCTCCACCACCCTCCCCCATTCATACACAGTATTCATAGTCAATGAATATACCAGAACAAACATTCCTGACTACGTGCCGGTTGTAACTTCCACATAGAATGCATGAATAATATTTAAGCGCCAGGAAGGAGAAGTAAATCATGGGAAGGAGAAATTATTTGTCTGAGAGTCAAATATGAAGATACATTTACGTCCGTAAATTGTGATGTATTTTGCTTGGGTAGAATACAAGATATTATCCGGTGTATATGAAGATAAGTACGTCACACTGAAAAATACTTAAGAAGGAAGAATAGGAGATGAAGGATTATAAAAAAATGTACTAGAATAAAATACACTGACGTAAAAGGCTTAATGTAGGGTTCATAAAATCAATTATGGTGTGATACAAATATGTGATTTTTGAGTTAAAGAAATTGAAAGGAGTAGAATTTAGGACATTAGACCTAAAACACCAAGATAGAAGTAGAATAAAAACATTTTGGGTGGCTTATTTAGTTCAACTTTAAAGTCCTATATGTTCTAAAGTACATAACCTAATTTAGAAAATACAGGCATTTGAAAAATCGTCCGAAATTAACGAACTTAACTGGAACCTAATTTAAAATTTATCTTAGCTGGGAATCTTTTTATTATAAAAGTTCAACCAAAAGTTATTATGAAAAGTTATAGTTATCATTAACTACAAAAAAGCTCGTCACAAAAATTTTGTGGAAGTTATAGTTTCAAGAGAAACAAAAACTTAATAATTACTCCTTTATTTTGAATGAGTGTGCCACTCATCTCATAAACTCAAATTAAAAGACAGGTTCCATGCGGGATTTACTTTACTACTGTTATATCTTCGTAGATGTATTTTTCAGCTTTATCGAACGAATAGTTTTAGCTTGACAGCCAGGAATAATTCTCTGAATGATATAAAACGTATTGTGTACTTCAAGTATTTATATGAAACTGCTTTATTCACTTACCAATAAGTAATCAATCCACCACTCTTTGTAATAATCAAATAACTGACTCACCTGTAACAAAAATAAAATCATATTAGATTACACAAATTTTGAAGGTACAAAGAAGATTTAGAAATAACACATATGGAATTACTGGCGTGTTAATCTCTCTTGAATTTTGTAGATGCAACGTCAAATTAAATTGTGTGAAGTTGCGACTGCAAATCATTGGTGTATCACACATGCCATACTACTTTAATGTCGTAGTTATAAACTAAATCGTTTCTAGAAATTAATCTATATTTCTTTATTGACAAAGCATCATAAATATTTGATAGATTTAATGTGAACTCTGACCCTGTAAATCGTGTTTCGTTGTACATTTGACATTGATAGATTTATACATTTATTTTATAATCTGTAATTATGATTTTGATGTTAGTTAAAGAGCTTTGACTGCATCAGGGGTCAACACTGAAATCGTTAATTTATCTTAATTGTCCATCAAATTGATATGAACAGTTATTTAAAATGAACTAGTCATTAACATTATTTACAATATATTTTTGATAAGAAAGACATTATTTTTATGAAGATATTTTATTATAACTGAAGTCAGTGATATCCAAACCTTGTTTGACAATATTCTTAGTTTTTTAGTCTTATAGGCCTTTTACAGGATCAGACTTACATTTTAGATTCAGACTAGAATTTAAACGGCGTATCTGAACGATGGCTGGGTTCTGAACTGGGTACGAATCACTTTTAAAACAGTATTTCTGAACTATTATAATAATTAATAATGAAATTCAAGAATAGGACAGGAATACTGTTCTAAACGTAATTCGTAAAATGTTTCACTCATATAAATCAGATCTGTTCGATTACGATCATTGCTCGCAAGACTCAGGAATAGGGCCCCTGATTTGAAAATAAGGAACATTACGAAATGGGAAAAGGAAAGAAGAAGGTTCTACGAGGGAAGACGGATGGCAATGGAGGAGATATAAAGGTGGAGAGAGAAAGAAAGAGCCACATAAAGGAAAAGGTCAGATAAAGAAAAAGGATATAGGAAAGAATGAAGAGGATAGATGCAGCAAAGTACAATAGTTGAGATACAATAGTTGGAGACGAGGAGGATGCCGAAGCAACTGAAACCCAGAAAAAGAAAAAAAAAAAAAAGCGAATGATGGCAACGTTTATATTAGGAAATGAAGAAAGAGGATGCAGGTAAGAAGCAAAATGCAGAATGTGTGTGAAGAGAAGGTGTCACAAAGTGAAAAGTGGATTATGGCCAGAGATACATGGAGATACTGCAAGGAAAGAGGGAAGGTAAAGTATGGATGGAGGAAGGAAAGACAAAGGGAAAGAGGAGAAACGAGAGAAAGATAGCGTGTGGTTGGATATCAAAATTTAAATGTAAGTTAGATGTTATACGTCAACTAAGTTAATTGCATAAAAATGGGCTTCAAATTAAGTAAGGATTTTCATCTAAAAATCCATATTATTGCTCCATTTCTCCATAAGAAAACTTATAATGTATGAGAAATAAAATGTAGTGGATGGCTCGTACCATGGACACCACTGTGCTAAAGCCAAGAAATCTATAGAAGAGAATCAAGTAGCTCGGTAATGGTAATAAAGATTTGCCGATAGAACTAGGGCGCCATGTGTAGTTAATTTAACGACGCTAATAATTTATATCGTGTACTTAACTACTGAACATAATTGTGAAAGACACGTTAACTGCATTATGATTAATAGATGGTAAATTATAACTTTATTTGAAGATATAATCCACATTAGCGCTTACGTAGGAATAAGGGGACAAACTGTAAACTGTCATAAAATGAAATCAAATGTTTCGAAGTAGCATTTCACAAAAATAAGGATGTCTTTTTATTTATTATTACTTAGAATACTTCAGAAAGGATAGAATTGTATGTAAATATGCCTAAACCCCATATAGTCTAAATAATCGGAGCCTGCAGCGCAAACTCCACGACGCAATAATAAACTTTAGGTAATACAACATAATATTCATTAGCTTTATTACCATCTTTACTCTTTAATTATTTAAATTGTTTTCTCAATCTATAAAGCAACGTCTTGCCTATGTAAACTGCACCGCTGCCTCATAAATATTAATTTATCACAATATTCATTAATGCTAAACACCCATGGAAACAAGGTCAAACAACTCAACCAAATTCAGCAAAATTCATTCAAAACAATACAGTAAACTAAACGAATAAATAGATTATTTCTAAGAAATCTGATTTTATATTAAGGACCATATATAAATTACGTCACACAAATTTGTTGCTATTTTGATCCCCTCCCCATCCCTTTGTGTGATGTCACACATTTTCAATTAATACATTTTTTTTGTGACATAGCTATGCGGCATTTTTAAGTTTTTGGAAGAAATGATCCTTTGAGACGGAAACTTTTGAAAACATATTTAATATCACCATTTTTCAGTGTCACTTCTTTTCGAACGATATTTACTAATTTTTATATTTTAGATTGCATGTGATGTCACAAACCTTCTAGCATCTCCCTCTATTGTCATAATTTGTGGATCCTGCTTATCCCGATCTTGTGAGTGACGTAATAAATGGATGGTCTCTTATATCGAATGACTAACCAAGTTAATGATCATATATGTAAATTAAGACAGGTGTTACGACATAGTACGGTTAAACGATTGTCAATTTTTTAATTGTAAGCCTATTTATAAATGTCTATATGACAGATCGCAATAAAAATATAATTTTTAAAAAAAAGTATATTATAAAATTTTATAAATGAAATCCATCAAAAATCGGTTCAATTTTGACTAGATTCCATTAATTTTCCGTGTGCTCTAAAAGAAGGTAAAGGTTTGATACAATTCATTTTGCGCAAGATCTAAAAAAGGGGCAGCGAATTAACTAGATACAATTGATTTTGCTTGGGATCTAAAGATCTGACTAAATAATTGAGATAGGCCTTTATCTCTCTTCATTACTGCGTGCTATTTTCTATAATTTCTGTTTTCAATCTTTATAAAAAATTAACACTACTTTATTTATATAGGTGTTAGTTGATTATTTATATTTTCTGAGTAACAAGTAATAAACGCGTAGTGGCCGAGAGTCAAATAACTTGATGCCAGACAACTGTGTCTTCGGATTTGATCCCCAAATCAGATCTATATTTGCTGGATTTAGTTGCAACTCAGAATCAGAAATATGCCGACGTTATATTTAAATAATATCGCGTAGCGGTATGTATTACATAAACAATATATTGCAATATTATGGAATTAAAATAAAGAAACAATTTCTCACACAACATGATAATAAATATTGCTGTTGCAGTTTATACCACAGGTGAATAACCATAATTTCTACTGGATATAAATAATGTTTATATGAGGACCATTAATTCTCTTTGAGAATTAACCACAACTCGTACTCGTACATCAAACAATTTATAGGCAACCATCATTTGCAATATTGGTGAACGTTCCACAAATTAAATCCATCGGTGTTTGTGTTGTTTGGTGTTGGTGTTGGTTTACTGTTAGTTTGCCTATAATTTGAATCACAGAACGGAAACTTGATTTGATCAACATTGAATCCTACAACAGTACAACACCCGTCTTATAATTAAGTAAACTGTGTAAGTGTATAGTTAGTTGTATACACATCCATATATACCGACCTGCATATATATAATTTCTGTTGGATGTACATGAATTATGCATGCTTTTATAACAGTACTTCTAAATCTGTGTTCCGCGGACACCAGTGTTTTATTCGTAACAAACAAAATTTATTCGTAACTCCGAAAAGTTTAAGAACTGCTGGTATAGGACCTATATATACAGTAATAATAATACATAGTAAATAAAGGTGACCGCAGTAGGATGTTATATTATTTATACCGATAAAACAATTCAGGCTACTGAATTATATCGTGCTTCTAATATACTACAAAAGGGTGAAAATGATAGGGGGTGGTGTTAGGTGGTCGGTCGGTGTGAGGAAACCAGGGACTGTGACCTGACCTCTGACCCGAACAACTATAACTTTATACTTTGACAGAATCACCGAATTTAGTTAGATAAAGTGAGCACCTATTATTTTCAAATAGAATTAGAAATGTTGGTAACCAAAATGGATGACAATTGTGGTTTTGTTGTAAAAGTTGACGGTGTGGCGCTAGGGAGCCATCAAAAAAAGGTTTTTTAGTGATAATAAAAGTTAAAATTTGGTTACAATCAAATTTAATTGGATATGTGCTAACATAATGATAAATATGGAGAAAAAACATGATCACAATACGAAGAAAAAAAAAACATGAGTTACAAAAGTGATACACAATAATAAAGAAAAGTGTTAATAGCAGAAATTCTTCCTCTAAGATAGTTATAATGTGCATTTCAAAAGAAGCAGGGAGTGCAATGTGGGACATCGCAATAGAGGCGATTCCTGTATCAGATAGTGATGTAGTCATTGTTGAAATAGAAACAGATGATCTTATAAAGATGCAAGGAAAGGGATGTTGGAAGATGGATAATGAAGTTATTAAAGAAACAACGATAGAAGAAATTGAAATAGAATAGAAATAAAAGCTGAAAAATTGGAGGGGAAAAATATATATTGTATAAATTGTGTATTATAAATGTTGATAAGGGGGCGTCCATAAATTACGTGAGATGTTTAAGGGGGGGAGGGGGTCGAGTCAAATCTCATCTAATCTTCCGTTGGAGAGAGGGGGGGGTCTCGGCAAATATCACGCAATTTTTTTTCTGATTGAAACAAAAAAAAATTATACTATTTTGGTCCATTTAATCTAGATTGTACATGCTTAAGGCCTGTCTCAGTATGGGACCGTATTTAAGCGAATTTCTGCCGGACGTATACAGGCTACTACGCTTTACCTATCCGAACCATGTAAATGTAATGAGATCGCTCTGGAGCTCTCAGACTGCACGCTACAAAGCCGTCCGAATACGGGCGGCACTACCTCGCACAGTAGAACCGAATAAAGGCGAATTTTATCCAAGCGTTACCACTACTACAACGATACCCTATCCGAACCTTTGTAAATGCAAAAAGCCGCCTCAGACTGGAGGAGATACCCACATTTTGAAAAATCTCACGTGAGATTGGGGGATGGGGGAGGGGGTTCAATAAAATCTCACGACATCTCACCAGGGGGGGGAGGGAGGCACAGAAAATTTAAAAAAACACCTCACGTAATTTATGGACGCCCCCTAATTGGTTTAAATCTGATTATTCCAGGTTTTCCAGAAAAGTGTTTCGTACTTTTCCCTGATGTACTTTTCTTTTTAAATTTTCTCATTCATTTCATTTTGAATTTTAAATCAAATATAATATACTATATATGAAATAGAAGATGGAATCAAATTCTCTGATATTTTTATTAATTTTCTGAAATTCCCAGATATTTATTGAAATTTCCTAAAATTCCCTGATATTTACAGGTTGCATTAAATTCCCTGATAATTTCCGGATTTCGCCCTGTAAATGCTAATAACTATTAAAAGTTGATGAAAAAAAAGGTGAAATTGTAAACTAGTTCATCGCAACGTTGCTCTGCGCTGTTGTTCGTCATAGTGCATTTATTACGAATTACTATTTTTTTAATTTTTTTGCGAATGAATTCACAACGGAAAGACATGAGAATATTCAGAATCGTTTTATTCTTGTACAGTCGTATTTAATTTTCTTATTCAACCTGTATATAATTAGTAGCTAGCTGTGTTGTCTAAGGTCAGAACTAAATAAATACACAAGTAAATTTATAATAATTACTTAAATACATGCAAAACTAATGAAATTATGGTAACAAAGAGAAAATGTCGTGACAAATTAAAATAAATAAATGAATATTAGCTAGAATACCCGTAATTTGAGTTAGCTATGTATACACTCATAAGTTACAGTACGTACGCTTGCAGAATACAAAACGTTGTAGCCAAGAACTAAATTAGAATGTATTGTTCTACGGATGATAGATATGAGCAAGTAAGTAGAGCTGTTGGTTGCAAGTAAATGAGTCAAGAGTGCAAGTAAAAGGTCAAGGTGTGACAATAATGCAGAAACAATTGTCTCCGTTCGTAATATTTATGATAGTGTTAATATGGAAATTTAAGTATTTTATTATGTAGGAGTGTGTGTTACTGCAATGCATATTATGCTGCACAATACATACACGTCTACACTGATATATTACAATTTGCAATTATTTTGTTATAGCGGAGTGGGGTAAATGTCTTAGAGAGGGGAACCAGTTTACTCAAGTGAACTCATTTTTAGCTGTAGTTTTCTTAATTTTGGATTGAAATATACGTTAATAGATGTATATTTGCATTTCTATTTATTTAAATATCGAAAAGTTAACGGAAATATAGCTATGTATAATCACAGAAGTAATAAGAAATCGAAATGATTTTTCTTTATTTTTAACAATCATGATATAAAATGTGCACAACTCAGCTGTTAATGCATCTTTATTGTCTAAAAAAGATGGCCTCATACGCAGACTTAATTATTATAACTTTTAATAATTAAACAATCAACAATAAGTATTTTAATTGTTAATATCTCCTATAATCACGACTTATAAAAAAATAATTAAGACATTTCAGACACGGATATATTTGTAATATTTAAATACATTTCGTAAAGCCTCATTCCCATTCAATATTTTAATCAAGATTTCTGGTTGTTTTAATTCTTTATTTTTAACAAACTGATATTAAACTTCTTTTAAAAATAAATAGTACTGTATTTTAACAAATTGTCACATTTTGGAGGTAATAGGGATTGAGAAACATGACTTTGACGCCAACTACCGAGAAAAATGTAAAGCAAAGTGGTGGCAAGTGGTATAGAAAACAATAAGGAATTTGTTAAATTAATAATTTTTTTAATCTAATCGAAATAATTTTAAGTAATGTCTTCTTCAAAAGTATCGTGCTGTATCCGTGGCTGTTTCAATATGCCATATAAAAACAAAAACCAAAATACAAGTGTGAAATTTTATCGTTTCCCTGCGAGTACTATGGATAACCTTTAAACGTCAACAATGGATAAATGCAGTGAAAAACTATGTGTAAGTAAATTATTTTAATAAAAAAATTTAATTAATCACAATCAAATTTGAAAAGCTAAGTATTATAAAATAGAATATTAAACTATATAATAATTATTTTATGAAATAAATAAAATAGTAATAAGTAAAAGTAAAATTTAAAAAATTTGTGTTTCAGAAAATATCTAAAGGATTGGGAACTAACTAAAAATACACGCATTTGTAGTGATCATTTTGTGAATAATCAAAAGTCAGAACATCCTCGGCATCCTTCATACACACCAACAATTTTTCCTGGTAAAGTAAATACCAAAACATCCACTCAGTCATTTGAACGTTTCGAACGATTACGGCAACGGAATGTACGAAGTGAAATGAATATCATTAATAATAATAATAATAATAATAATGAAATTGAAATTCATGAGGATAATTATGTAGATATTGAAACACAGAGCGTTGAAGATCATTATGCTTCTGATGCTACTCCACAAAAAACAACTCGTAGTATAACATGTCAAACTGATGAAATTGTTGATGAAAGTGTTTTAGATGAACATAAGTATTTTTTTTGTAACATAAATTCCCGTGATGGTGTAACTACTGCAGAAGTGCAAGTAAACATTCCAATATTATAATATATAATATAATTAATTTGCCGCTTTTACGAAAGAATGTTGAAGATGTTGGGTGTGATCCAATTACTCCAGATCCTATTAAATCTGATTATCAAGGTTTCAATGGAATTACTTCTATTCATGATGACCAATCGTTAAGCAGTTTAACAGGTGTTAATTTTTCAATATTTGCATTTCTATTGAATATGCTTCCCGACATAAAATCTACCAAAATAGATAAAAAAACGAAATTACTTATCACTTTGACGAAATTGGAAACTGGTCTGACATTTACAGCATTAGGAGTACTATTCTGCATCCACAGAACTTCAGCACAAAAAATATTTATCAGTAACTTACAAAAACTGAATATTTTATTGAAAAATTTTATAGTTTGGCCTTAATTTAATTATTTTTTGCATTATTTATTTATATACTATTCTATGCATATACTATTTCTACGCTGTTTACATCACAATCCTTTACATTTATGACACCAGAGCGCTCCACTTTCGGCAGTAGTGCTGCCTCTACAGTTCTTTCTCAATCCCTATAATATAATTTAGTTAATTTTAATTTAGAAACATTGGATCTTACAAGATTTAACAAAAAAAACGTAAATTAAATTCTAAATTAAAAACTGTTCAGGAAATGAATAGAAAATAATATTAAAAGAATAAGTAGGAATGATACTTAAAAATTGGTTAAGCTTATTTTTAAGTTAGGTTAGCGTAAGATGAAATGTAATGGAGATTGTAACGCTGAACGGCAAAAACAATTATAACCCTAACGGCTAACCAAATCCAACTAATCCCAAACAAATCGGCCTTAAAATTCCTTAAAATTTGAAGTTTTACAGTCGTATTACCCCTTAATTCATGTGAACAAAAAAATATATTTCTGAACTCAGCAAAAAAAAATTTAATTATAAAATATCAGCAGATACCAATCGTAATCTCATTACATTAACGCCAAGCCTGGTCATTCGTTGTTAGTTTAGTACAACGAATTTTCAAACTGACCGCGTGTGCTTTGTGTTTCATGTATCATACAATATTAGATTACAAATTTCATCTTTCAGGATATTTGTTTTGGTTATTTTTTCACTTTAATACAGTAGACCAGCTTAGTAGGATTTGCGGATACTATTTACTGGAATGTACTCGTGCTATAACATCGTTTGGCTTCAGTTAATGCGGTTTTTGTTTTGTTGTGTCTATTAGTATGTAGTAAGCACTTTCATAGGTTTCTAGAAAGCTCAGGACTTATACTAGTATTGCTTTTTTAACCACCCCCACCACTTCTTCAATACGATTTACTGTACTGTAATCCATAAAATATACAAATACTAGCTGTCCCGGCCACGCGTTGCTGTGACTAACGTTTTTGTCATATTACATTACATAGCGCCATCTATTGAATATTTACTCAATCTAGTCAACAGAATATTTACTCAATCTAGTCAACAGATGTCGCCATCATCGTCGCCAGATGTCATCGTTTGGAGCTAACAGATAATTAATAGACAAATAATTTGCAATAAGATAATATTGCAATCATAAATTGAGATGTAAGCTATCCTATCTTTCAAGTTGGATCAAACTGCACACGGTGTACAAATTTGATTAAAATCGGTTAAGTAGTTTAGGAGTCCATCGCGGACACACAACGTGACACGTAATTTATATATATTAAGAAGATGACCCAAAACAAATAAAGATGACAGTCAGCGTTTTAATATAGGATATGAAAATCAAATTAATTAACTGCATAATAAAATATGCATTGACAAATTGAATATGTGTAACATGAAATACAAATAACAGCCCACAATAACGCAGTCATCGTAGCAATTGACAATATTTGTCATTATCCCATACTAATTACTATTGCATAGCTAATGCAAGTAAATAAAGCGCGGACACACAACTGATAGCATACGTCAAAGATAATATCATAATTTATGAAACTATTTTATGATTATCTCTATCAAATAATGACAATAAATTAATTACTAATATTTATTTGCATAGAGATAAATAATGAATAATAAATAACATATCTATAAAATAGTGGTTAAAAATTAATTAAATAACTTTAGTAGGTCGGCATTTGTCATCAGGATGGAGTGGGAAGATTCTGTGTGATACAACTTTCATCTAAAACCAGAGCCACACATGAGTGTGTACGATTACAAGTGATCTTTGCCGATGATTCGTGGGTGAATTTCCATGCAACAAATATGTATTAAGAACAATCATTTAGGCCGCCCGCACATGAGGCGACTGATTGCAAACCTTAGCCCCGAACCGAATGAGAATGAAACTGTGTTGTTAGTGAGAGACGAACGTGTATACGAGTGAGAGAAAACACACGACACGAACGAAACTAAACTGGTTTTGAGCACGTTTTCAGCGACTATGTTTCTCGGTCGCAAGGCAATTACGTTGCATGCTTTTGACGGAGTACTTCCACTGCTTGAAGAGAACTATAGAGAGTGACACTGGATATAATTATATAATTGAGTTAATAAATTTGCAATTACAAATTACTGCTGTATAAAGTTATATAACAAAATGTTAGCAGCTTCAAAAATGTAGGAGCCCTGTTTGTATATTCTTAAGTAAAAAAACAAAAGTGTATTAATAACACATAAATCTTATTAAAAAATCATTAATACATTTACGTTATAAAAACATAATCTAAAAATAACAAAACCATATAAATTATTTACTCTTTTCTTAATAATTAAACCAATTTATTCATTTACTCTTTTCAAAACGTGTACAGAGAGACTAAAATACAGCATCTTGATTACCAGCAACTTCAGGCATAAACAAATCTGCTTTTTATCTATTGGTACATTAAATTTTACAACATAAACATAGATCGGTACTATTTAAAAAAAAAAAATTAAAAACATAAAGTTCTAAACAGAAAATAAAATTGTTTTTGGTGGAATCTTTTAGACAAAACCACAAATACTGGTCGATGGTTCCAAGCACGACACAAGGTATCTTATTCTATCCCAGCAGTTCCCTGGATACTACATTTCTTAAATATATAACGCCGGGACCGGGACCGGGAACGGGATGCTTTCCTTCCTTTCCTTTTTAGAAACATTGCTACCTTTGGGAGTTACAAAGAAACTCACATACATATATATAAACCTAGATTATATATTAGATGGTCTTGCCAAGTTATATATTACGGCCCAAAAGAATTTCACTGAATAAAATAAGAGGAAGACCTTAATTTTTTACTAACAAAAAAAAGTACTGCAAAAGTTTTGTGAGTGTTTCTTAAAGAAAATGGAAGCTGCATTGGGCTAAATATCCGTGTCGACTTGCATTAAAAAAAGGTGAAACGAATATCGTCAGGTATCAACCGTGTTTACATATGCGCGTTCGATTTATCGTGCTGTTTGCTTCTTATTTGAGGACGAATGCTGCTCTCCTACATTTACCGGTAAAACAACTAGGTTGGGGAACATTTCTTCTCACTGTTTTGATATTTAATTTAAGTTTTTATTTATTATTTTAATCTAGATTTCAGATTTTAAGAATATGCATACCTTGTCACATTCGTGTTTTAATTTGACCTTTGTTAATTTAGTTGGTGTGCATGCCTCGTGAGTAATATAAATTTTGACAGTTCGACAGTGTACAAAATTGAATGTGAACTTATTAAAACTGTTTTTAATAACAATTAGTAATAGACATAGTTTTTATTTCTTTATTTTTGACAAACTGACATTGAACTTCTTTTAAAAATAAATCGTACTGTATTTTAACAGATTGTCAAGTTTTGGAGGTTATAATATAATATAGTTTTGTTTAATTTAGTGTTTTTAATTTTAAAACATTTGACCTTGTAGGTTCTAAAAAAGCGAAAACAACCGTAAGTTAAATTCTAAATTAAGAATTATGCAGGGAATGACTATGCATATTCCCATATGTTAAGCCTCATTCCCACCCACTGTTTTTAGTATTAATTTAAGATTTTAACCGTAAATGTAATTTTGAACTTGTGAAATCATACGTTATGCGTCAGTAATATATATTATTTTGTATTATTATATTATATTATTGTATTATTAAATTAACTCTAATATAATATAATAATATTATTTTGTAATAATTAATATTGAATTTAATATAATTCATTTCATTTTTTTATATTTCATAAGCTGACATTTACATTTTAGGTTAAAACCTTAAATTAACTCTAAAATTCAGTGAGTGGGAATGGTATATTTAAATGTCTATATAAAATACAGCAATATAAATAAATTTAAATTTAAAAAAATTCAAACGATCTTGTCAATAATTATTATATAAAATTTTATAAGTATACGTTATTATATATAAGTTATTTTATAAAATTTTACATGTTTGTAAGTATACATGTTTCCTAAAGTATAAATAATAAAAATTGTAAAGACATCATTTAAAATGTCTGCTAGAAATACAATCTTGAAAGTAAAACAAAGACTTTGTATTTATTTATTTTGTACAATAAAAATAAAATTGTTTAAAATCACAAACTTAGTTCATACAAGTAGTTATCATAAATCGAAAGCTCAAGTCTTTTGTAGTGAGGTAGGTCTTGGGGTCTATGGTCTGGGGCCTGGAGTCTAGCATATTATAAAGTACTCGTACATATTATTCTAGTAACACAAAATAACATGAAAAACTACATGTAGAGTCAGATAGTATATCCGTGGACGCAAGGGAAACAACGGACCAAGAAGAGAACGAGAATTGAATGCATTTGTAGGATGGTAAATAAATTGGTTGCAACGAACACTGTAAAGAGCCTCGTGAATTCACAATTTAAAGCTCTGTATACATGGGATGTTCTATGGCAGAGGTGGTGAACCTACAGCACGCGTGTGACCAGAAAATATGCAACAGTGAAATTCAAAAAAGATGATAGTTAATACACAAAAAGCGCAAATAAAATATAGCATAATAAAAAGCATATCGATCGTACAGTTTATTAGTAAGACATTCTCGAATGAGATGAGTACGCATATACATATGTAAAATAACCGCTCTATCTGATTTAATATTCTAACGCACTGTAACCAAATAAAATTATAACGCAGATAAACTTATCGACTACCGGTGTAATGCTTGTAACCCGAATCATCTTTATATCAACATTTGATCTTCGAAGATGTCTCAGTAATTAACTAATACACTTTAAATGCAATGGACGTATCTTTCTTTTTAATATTTATTTGAGTTCATCAACTTTCAATCGTTATTAGCACTCGTATGTACGTATTATTATAAGTAATATTGATTTATAATAAATCATCCGCTAAACACAAAATATAAATTTATTTATTATTTCATATTAACTGTAATTGTATTTAACGAAGTTGTCTTATTATTAAATGAAACTTAAGATATGTATGCTACATAAATCGTACATTTATAGCAAAAATAACATTACTAACACTATATTAATCTACAAAAAGTGATGTAAAAGTTAAATTTTATATGTTAAATCAATAGCTATCCTTCACTTGATGATTATAATTTAAAAAACACAGAATATTTACGTTTTTGAACCCATGTTAAGGTAGGACATGAGGATTTTAAGGTAAGGTATACGTAACACAGTTATATGAACATTAAATACATTTATCTTTAGTATATATATTATATTATGACGTTTTTAAATTAGTAAAATATAGCCGTGACTTTTTTTATCCAGTAAACGGCTCTTACTCTCCTTGACTATATTGTAAACACATTACATTATAATAATACATCTGATTACATCCCAACATTTAAAATATAGTCAAAGAGATTAAGGTTATTAGTTATGAATTCATATTTATAAAATGCTATAATTTTTTTAACTTTGTTTCATACAAAACTCTCCTTTTTACATATCCCATAAATAAAAAGGTTTGCCTCAACTGTTCTATGGTACATGCACCCAAGCGAAGTGCATCTCGAGAGAAGCCTGGCTGGCTTGTAGGCAGGTTGGGGGTGTTAGGTTACAGTACTGAATATTTTATACAATAATATTTTACAGTTTTAGTGATATATGATACTTTTAGCACAATTGTAAAGTACTGCGTTATTTTAGGTAACCATTCTCAAGTTCTATGAAACAAACTCCTTGTGAAATTTAAATCGAATGTTGAGAGCATTTTGTAAAATTATACAGAATTATATAAAGATAGTAACTGAACTTATCAGGTAAAATTCTTTAGTAAAATTATATCTAAATGTACTTAGTAGAATGTATTTATAGCTGAGTCTATAAATTCACAAATACAATATTTATAATAAAAATTATTAGTTATACAAGATTTCTTGTTTAGTTCCCATTATACTCGTATATATGCTCTAAGGTATTTATAAAAGTTCGTTTATGTTCAAAATACGCCTATATTTTATTCTAGTTGAATCACGAAACTTTACAAAGTCCCACAGACCCGGTCATTTTCCAAATCGCTTTGTTGAACTTTCTACATTCATAAAAACAACATCTTCAATAATTTATATTCTTTTTTCCGATTCCAATTTTTCTGTAATTACATACTTCACCTATTTTCAGCCGTATGTCCAAAAGTATTATCAAAAGATATTTCAGCTAAAGTTAAATTCATACTACCAATAAAATATCGAAAATAGCTTATGGTTAATCGACATATAAAATATTTGATACTTTCTTTTCAAATCTTTTATTCCCTATTCAATATATTCTTAAGGAGTTTCGTTGTCAGGAGCTTTCGTTAGACTTTCTACAAATTCTACTTTATATTCCAAAATATCATCGGATTGGCTTTTGAAATACGGATATACGAGTACGGTACCATTGATGTAGCTTCCGTTTTGCAATAATATTTTCTTTTATATATAAAGAAATATATTTCATATTATTATTTCGGGATCTGAAGCCAACATAAACAAATAATTTATTTCAAATATAAAAGTACGAGTTCTTCTATTTGAATATCTGATGCGGGTTAAATAACATGTCAACTATTTTTAGCGGAAAGTAATTTGCATTTTTTAAGAAGGAGATGAATGTTTCAATTTCTAAAAAATGTGAAACTGTCCAGGCAAACTTTAACTTTAAGACATCAAGGGACCCTTACTTAGAATAAAATTCCTCGACACGGAAAACCCGCTTTTAACGACCTCTCTTGGTTCACTATCTTCTCGGCGACTCAACATAAGAAGGGAATGAAGAGGGTACATTTAAAAACACCAATTTTAGCGACACGACTTGAACTTGTATTAACTAAAATTCTCTGCGAGTCAACATACGAACAGAAGTAAGGGGGAAGAGGGTACATTAAACTAATTCTAATGTCATATTTGACAACTGTTACTTTCGGCGCATGCACATAGAAACATATACCTTTCTCTCTCGCACACATTTTGGACACACTTTCAGGTCTCTCATTCTCTCTCCATATATCGATATATCGAACCTCAAGGAGAACTAGATAACTTCGAATTATCGATGATATCGATATTACCGACAGGCAGGTTCACGGAGAATGTAAAAAAAGGAGTTCGATTATATCGTGCTTCGATATATCGAAGTTCCACTGTATAGTTTTAAAAATGTAGCATGTATTTGAACGACCAGATTAATAATTCAAGTAGATGCTGCTGGTACTTAGTTCATGGCACATAAAATGTCTTGACAACACTTTTATAGCGGTCTCGGTTTTATGGCATCATATAAATATAATTTTATTGTCAACTTTAAATTTATAGTGAAAGTATAATCAAAATGTACATGTTTGAATAAAGAATTTCTTTAAAATGGTGAAATTATGTCTTGGTATTCAATTCGCCTTTTTCAACACAAAAGCACGTTCTCATGTGTGACTTTGAAAAAATTAATATTTTAATACATGTTGATGAGAGCATTATATAACCAGAAATATATTTTCTGAATATGGTTATTTTATCAAATTAAAATGATGATGTACATAAATATTTATAAATTTATCAGGTAGCAATGTAGTGCACATATATAAGACCATAGCATCAGAAAAACTGTCAAGATGGTAGAAGGTAATCGGTAATAGGACTCAGCATCGGAAATAGCACAACACCAAATAAATTCAATAAAAAATAATATGTGTAGTAATTAATTTATTTTGTCTTTTTCGCTTAAAATGTTGTCTTTAACATAGGAGTGCATAAATATATCATGAACTATTTAAGAATTAATTTAATATAATCGAAATAATGCTCGCATATTCGAATAAATAAGTCCTTAAGGTTTGATACTCTCCGCGAATCTAACGTCTTAATTAAGATTTTAAACTTTAAATTTTCTCCAAACCTCAGGTTATAAGAAAAACTATTTTATTCTCTTAATGCATAACATATGTAGTGATATCAATGCATTTTTGTGACGTTATTTAGTACATCGCTTATGTAATAGATAAATAGAATCCAGATAAATACTGAAGTGTGTACTAATTGATAACAATATTTGTTTTGTAGCTGGATTCTCTAACTTGGACCAAGTGTGTTGCTAAGAGGATACTTTGATCAACATAAAAAACTACCGAGTCACTCACCGAGTCCTTAAATAATGTTATTCCATATTGAATTAATTTTTTAATTTTTTTTTTTTACTCGGCTACCAGAGTTAACTTTCGAAAATTATTGAAAATTCTTCACGTGACATTATTAGTAAGGTAACGGCAATGTTTCTTCTTAAGATACTTAGAGAATTGCGGTACTAACTTCACTTGTGACAGTGCTATCTTTAGTTAAAAACTATTAACTTCATACTTAATCGTTGAATCATGGAAAATCCCATTATTTGTGGCCTAAGAGAAGTCGAATTTTCCGCATTTAAAATTTCATAAATGATTTATCATGTACTCCTACATTATGAATTCGTAAAAATATTTCAAAAAAACCATCACATATTTTTTCTCTGTCTAAAATTACTGCCTCTACATAAGTTTGTTTCAATCGCATTAAAAATGGTTTTTTATTTTATATTCATAAATTTGCTGATTATATATACTTCACAGATCCTGAGGGGCTCTCGAAAGACGTTTTTCTTATATACTTTATAAAAAGATCCCTACTTATAACTTGATATTTTTAAAACATTGATGAACAATTGGATATTGAATTCCGTCATCAGGGCACACAGAGTAGAGAGGGAGAGGGCTCGTTCGTTATTAATGCTTATTTTATTACTTACTTATTTCCGTTTCTCAGTCAATTAAATATTAGATTCATCATTATAGATAATTTTTTATTGAAATTGAGACATATTTTCTTCCCACTTATTTATTTTCAGTTATCAAATAAAATTCAGTTAACAAATAAAAATAACAGATTTTATTTGGTCGGCAGAATAGATAACGCTTCTTCTAAGAACGCTCACAATAATGCATAAACTATGTCTCCTCTCCAAGAATAGCACTTAGACGACTAACTTCAGTGGGAATACTGGTAAACGTTTACAACCGTTTCTTAATTGTGTGCAATTAACCCCACCCGCAAAATCTACGTAGTGTGCAAGCTAATATATAACAATGAGCATATATTTATTTATATATTTGACATAAATTTTACAAAATTGACATAAATTTAATATATAGGTTGACTCTACGGTATCACCCACACTACAATAGAATAAAGAAATATATAAATAACAGTAAAACAATATAATGTTTGTATATTTACGACTGGCATATTTCTAGTGACTGACAAATCTTAAATAATATTTATCTGTGCCACTCCAACTGCAGAACTCAAAGAAAAATATGAGACGAATGAAAAGGGTGGTAGGTGGAGGGTGGGAAAAGAAGAGCTGGATTTATTTACTGGAAATCATGAATAAAAAGTTGTGTACGCTGCAGGCGATGTACGATGTAGTTCCATAGTTCCATGCACTGGAAAACTAACGCAATAGTCTAGGTCTAGGATTCAGGAGTCTATACTCTCAATTGTATATTCAAGAGCCACAGGCAAGACTATGGGCTATGACAGCTATGGCAAACCTTTAGACCGTAGGAAAATTGTGTTAGAATAAGTTATACATATCTGAAAATCTAGTCAATTTCTAGAAACATCAAAATATACACGTGTTTAACATTCGGCAACTGATAGTTTTAAGACCTCTTAAAAATCGTTATATTCACTCATATTTTTGTTCTCACGCCAAATTTTATTGTATTCAGTCTTAATTTACTGAGTTTTGTAAAAATGCGATACCTTAGGTTTTATTATTAAATAAATCTAAACGACACATAAAATGTTACACTAATATATTAGTCTAATATGTGACATAATACAACCTTGATAAAACCTTTTATTTACATTAGAAAACGTAAGACTAACGTTATGTAATCTGATAAAAATGTCGGCAACTAAGAAATAAATTATGTATTATATGTTAAATGAACCTTAAATAAATGAGACTACCGAGTCGGTACCTAGCTAGTTCACCAAATGACAATCCACTCAAGTTGCACCTTCACGAAATTCTGCATTAATTTTTCAATTCTGCTTAATATAATTCTGATATTCTGAAATTATTTTCTATTAGTGTTTTCATCTTAAAATCTGCCCGGCATATCAACAAAGATATCAAAAATGATTATGTTCGCATTCATAAAAAGGTTCTCCTTCGCTGTGTTAGGACTATCACAGTCTACTAGGACCACAGTTCACCAGGACCACTCCGCTATGCCAATCGTCAGAGATTTATTTCTTTTTTCTATCTTCTTTTTAAGTTAGGGGTTTTTTTTATTATATTTTGGAAATGTTAGTTCATATATCTTCACAAGTGGATACCTAAATAAATGTTAAGTATATTGTGTTTTTGCTCGGCTGTAACTGTAATGAGATAAAAAAAACACGCTCAAAGAATAAAAAGAAACAAGTAATGAAATGTAGTTTAGTTGCGCTTGATAAAAAATCTTATTTATGGATACACATTGCTTTCGTTATTTAGTACTTTGAGACAAAAAATATAGCTTTTGAAATTATATTTGACTTCTTTTGGTAATAGGCTTGTGAACTATGACTTTATTTCTATAAAACTGTACTATATATTGATCAGATGGCTAACATAACCTCAAATATACTATTATTTTTTAATAACTCGCTATATTTTAGTATATCTCTTTAATATATAAATGGTACGTCACGTCCGATGATTTCCAACTTCTGTTATGCAACAGAGACGCAAACAAGTGAGTGTGGGTGATACGTCACTTACCACTAACAGCTGGGTTGCGTAGCCCATCAAGTTTTATATTACGATGATTGTTCTGTGACGCCATATGCAGAGTTAAAACAAGCGGCAAAACTGAAATTCAAATTTGGTATAGCTAAAACTCCGTCATCTTTTAGATACAGTAGGGCCTCGTTAATCCGGAGAGGCAAAAACAAGACCCTTTATGGATTATCGAGGCGTCCGGATTATAGTATGCCATATTAAATGTTAATAAAACACATGTTTAACCTTAGTTTCTTTAATCAATTTTTAAATTATAGCATATAGACAAAATGTACATGTTGAAAATTACAACTATGTAAGGAAATCAGTAAGTTAAAATAAAACATTAGTTAATTCTTCTTGAAAAAGTCTGTAATATTCTTCTGTTTATAATTTTCGCACTTCATTTCGAAAGCCCGGTCTCTAAGTCGACGGAGAAACATAACTTCGTGGCTATCAAATTCGTTATCTTCAGCCCATTTTAAAGCAGTGTTTAAAGCTCCTACTGCCTCTGAATTACCAACTTTTGTGATTTTTAGAATTTCAACGCTATTGTCCTCATCTTCCTCATCGTCCTCACACATAGCCGCTCGCACAATCTCCTCATCAGTTAACACTTCATATCTTTGTAACTCGCTTTCGGCACCATCATTTACAGCGGCTTCATCATTTGACAGTTTTTCACCGGCCATTTTTAAACGTCTTATTCCGTGGCGTTTTTTAAATTTGTCTAACCATCCCCGGCTTGCATTAAATCCGATATTGGAGTTTGTAATCTGGCGATGAAAAATTCGAGCTTTCTCACAAATCATATCACCACTTACAGGAACATGCAAATCGCCTTTGTTGCAAAAACCACGTAAACAAAGCATCTTCTAAAACAGGATTTTCCGATTTCCTCAGTTTTCGTACACCGGGACCACGTTCTGTTAGGCTAACAAACTTCAAGAGTTTGTCTTTGTTTTTATTTATGTCGCCTACAGTTGACCTGCCTATACCAAACTTCCGAGCAATGACAGGGTAGCTGTCACCCTTATCTAACATTTCTATAATCCGTAATTTGTCTTTTATTGTTAATGTCGAATGTTTACGTGGCGGCGCCATGATGTTAGCGAGCACACTTAATTGACACTACGTATTACACGAAAGGCGATAAACAAAAGACTGACGGCGCATTGGCTCATGACAGCCCCCGCACCTACACGCCGCCGGGCCTCCCCCGCTAATCCCATTGGATTACATCCCGGCCGGATTACAGCGACCACCGAACAAGCGAGAGTCCGGATTACCGAGGCCCTACTGTATTTGAAAAAATAAAAACGTCAATATAAAAGTGCGTCCTTGTCTGATGGGTGGTGTGGTGCGTTAACTCTCTCTCTCTCTCTCTCTCTCTCTCTCTCTCTCGCTCTTAAATATCTTGAACAGTCAAATCCCGAACTATATGATATTCGGATTATTGGAAGACAGCCCTGCAACCTCACAATGGAAACACAATTGTCTTAAATTTAATTTTATCTTTGTCCTTAGATTAAAATTAGAAATTACGAGAGTTCGGCAGTGAGTCCTACTTAAAACAAGTTGTGGGGTATAAACTACCGATATTACTAAAAAGCACTGACTCACTTATTTTTCTATAATGTATATAGAAACGAATAAGATAAAATTCATTATTGTATTATAGATTTATATCGCTCTTATAATCTCTTTTACGTATAAGTCGTCGCCGAACTATCGTGATTTGGACTATAGCTTAGTTTCATGTAATATTTTACTTAAGTGAAAGATAGTAAAATTTTATCTAAAAAGGATAGGTCACAATAAATTAGCAGGTGACGATAACCCTCTTTTATGTTGATTACAGAGAAGATTTGCGCAGCGAGTCTACAAAAATTCTTTCACCGCAATAGTTACAATACAAAAAACAATAATTTTATGTTTTAACAAATTCTCGTAAACTGAGTGTAGCTACTCTTATTTTATTTTACCAAAGAAACGTTTTATATTACATTTTACGAAATCCTCCCTAAATTGAGTGCTAGTAAACGGAGTGGTAGATGCGTATAAACTGAACCATGAGGGTTTATGTCCATGTTTATTCAAGCCATCATTTAGCACAAAAATGTGTTTACCAGAACTTCTATAAAAGTGTGTCTCAGGATCCAGGATTATCCCTTTTACTACTAAATTTCTTGACTGGTTCACTTCTTAATATTTTCGATATCGTTTCCACCAAAGAAGAATCGAATGAAGCGTTTTCAATCATACCAACTTACGAATGAGTAAGTCAAACCAGCCGTAAGCGATGTGCGATGACACAAAATATCCCTGGATTACATCCCAGCCACCGAGCTCCTTTACTGAAAATCAGAAATAGACCTAGGGGAACCGTCCCTAAGGGTTTTCAATACTAGAATTGAACTGGCAGCAGTTCGGGGTATGATAATGTCATTTACTGCAAATCGCTTGCGGCTGGCACAACTAGATGTGACAGAGACATCTTTGACGTAACAAAGCTTAAAAGCAGGTTGTTGTTTGGATAAATGTTAAGTACGTATGTAAAACCGAATATAAAATCAGCGAAATATATTTTCGGATTAAATTTCTAAGTATTATAATTAGAAGGATCAGGATTTATTTACAAAATAAAACGCATATTAATTTAAGAATTACAAGTTTGAAGATCCTTTAAAATGTAATAACAAAAAAATGATTTCAAATTTCCATGATAATTCCAGGTTTTCCAGTAAAATTTTTCATACTTTTTTCTGATATAGAAATTTTATTTGTATCTACTTGTCTTAGTTGGTGTTTAATAACTAATTAACTACAATTTATTACTCGTTAATAAAAAGTAATTTAAATTGAGTAAAGCAAAAATAAGCTAATGACTAGTATAAACTTTAACAAATTAACTCTTAATATTTAATAGATTAAATTATTGAAGATTTTTAAATTAATTATCAATAACTTGAATTTCAGCTAAAAATTTAGCTTTTTTTGACGCCAAATTTTTTTTCATTAGCTACACGTTTTCTTTTTAAATTTTCTGATTCATTTCATTTTGAAATTGAAATGAAATATAATATTCTATATATGAAATAGTTGACGCAATTAAATTCCCTGATAATTTTTAAATTTTCTGATATTCTCCGATATTTATTGAAATTTCCTAAAATTCCCTGATAATTCCCGAATATTCAGGTTTTTCAGTTCTACGGCCACCCTGTATATTGCATTTACAAAAGCACTTTTGCGCGCCGGAAAATTAGCGCCGATCGTGAATCAAACGCATTCGCAGTAACAAATTTCTAAAAATATAACTAGACTTGCTTAATCCGGCATCGAACAGATTCTGCACTATTTTTTGACGCCGGTTTTTACCAGAGAAATACATTTTTCACCGTTAACGGATTTAAATATTTATTTTAAGAAGAAGAAATTAAGGAGGGCAGAAATATAGCTGCTGACAAGAGGAAAATAGAAAAACACATTAAAGTAAACAATACAATAAAATATTTATTTTAGACAATTTGTGTACAAAAATTATAATTGTTTATTATATTAAATAATCACATAAATTTATTTAATGACGACACAGTGGGCTAGAGCATTGATTCTTTTACGCTGACTGCTGTGTCTTTAGATTCGATCAGGATTATATTTTCTGGCTTTGGTTGTTATCAAGGTAAATTGATTATGTACAACATATCAGACCACGACACCACAAAATCTACCAACATAGTAAGAGATCGTAGGTCATAGAACTCGTAGGCATCATAAATAAATGAAATTAAAAAAAAAAAAAGACAATGAAGATTAAGACAGTACGATTTCTTTTATCAGCTGTTTCCAGACAATAAATATGAAATATACAACACATCAATAACGTCGTTTTATAGATATTACAAAAACACAATGGAACCTCACGATATCGCCCCGTTTAAGCATATCATTACGTCAGATAAAGTCGATTGACAAGGGTGCGAACACGCAGAACTTGGGACTGCTACTGCTACTGCTACAGCTACTGTTTATTGCATGGACTATGCAGCATTGTTGAGTGAAACGAAAATCAAATGAACGACACCATTAGAGTAAATGTAGAGAGTTAGGGAGCTTGTAACTTCGTGGCAAAATACTCGTAGGGGAAAAAAGAGAGTCCATTGACAGCGGGTTACAATATGAGAATGCATTGTGTAGTATACTGCGATGGCCCCCGGCTGAAAACTACGCGCAAAGTGCAAGTAGATGTCATCCAACAGATTTATCATGAAAAATTAACAAATGACACTTGTACAGTGCATCAAGTATTTTCTGAGCTGGGAAACTGAAGCTTTTCAAAATTTCAAAGCAAATATTAAAAATATTCACTCGAAGACAACTCAAAAATCCATCATAAACTTCTTTACCCATCATTAACATTCAATATAAAATAAATTAACAAATAAAACGAATAAAAGAAAAAAAGTCATGTGGCTGCATCTGTAGGCACTTGATAAGATTTACTTTACCACTGAAAGCAAACCTGACATTTCGACTTGTTATACTTGTTTGCGTCAACTTAGGACATTTCTGTGATAACAAGGCTTTTCCCTAATTGATTCTTCGGTCAGACCGTCCTGCCAATATCTTGTTATAAAAACACACAGAAAATAACATTGTGCTATTATTATTATTATTAGAATATATTCCAAATAAATAAAATAAAATAAAAACAATTGAATAATCCAACAATTTCATTTTTTTTAAATTCAGTTTTATTAAATTTACATCGTTTAATACTTTTTCTTGATGGGGTCAATGACCTCGTACTTTTTAATTTATCATAATATAATCAGGAAATTTTTCAAATATAATGTAATGTAAAACATTTAAGTAAATATTTGATTCTCTTTTCACATGCAAAACCAAACTATAGAAGTTGATATTAAATTTAACATACTCGGATCACAAGAGAGCTTACAAGCATGCATGCTTTATTATTTTTTAATCTTAAAAAAGATTTTCTTAAGAACGTGTATGATTACATTAATCCAAAAAAAGGTTATAATTACAATGAAATAAATCACAAAATGCTATTTTACACGTAAGTATAAAATCTAAACAAACTAGAGTGAAAATAGAGCCGACTGTACATATGCAACAGCCTTAAGGTATAACCTGTGAATTTTAACATGTAGTAAAGCTTTTCAACAAGTTGCATAAAAATCTATAAAAATAAAATAAAAATAAAAACAACCCAACAACTATTACAGAAAAAGTAAATTTTATTCTAATAAATGTATTATATCAAGTTACTTTACATAAAAAAGGGAATAAATATATTTTTCAGTTAGATTTAAAATTCTATTTTCCCGAACCCTCTGTTGTCGTTGCCGAAATGGGTTCGACCTATACCGTACACCGTACACCAATGTAGCCTTCTTACCTGCGTACTCACAAATGTTTGTAAGGCGACACACATCCCAAAGATTGATATTCACCAAGGGAATAGTACTGGCAACGACAGTGGTACATTGTGGGAGTAATGGGAATATTCTAGTACTCATAAACCATCCTGTGAAACACCCCCACCAGGCCCCCTTTCCTTACCATTACTGCCGAACTAGGCAGCAAATATAATAATACAGGTTTATATATATATTTGTATAATACAGTAATCAGTAAGCATGAAATACTTGAAAAACCCATAACAATTTATTTTAATCTTATCTTTGAGATTTGACGCAGAAAAGACGCTATTGTTAAAAATATCCTAAGAAGCTTACGTACCACTACGGATGCATTACTTAGATGAGCTCAAGTACATACCGAAAAGAACAGCAGATTTTTTATTATGATCAATTTTAAGAATCTGACACCTCAAATCTATTTATTTACCTGTTTGTTACAGATAACACTAATTTATAGTTTTACCTAAAATTTGCATTCCTGTATTTGGGTTGGGTATAACTAGTATTCTGCTCAAATTAGACAGATTCCTGGTCAGCCCCGAATTAAGCTACCACTGGACACTAGACAAAATATAGTTCAAATTACGAGAGTTCCCCCCGCTACAGACAAACAAGGATGTTATACTTGAAATTACGAGAGTTCGGCGGTGACTCTTACTTAAAACAAGTTGTGGAGTATAAACTGCCGATACAACTAAAAAGCACTGACTCACTTATTTTTCTATAATGTATATAGAAACAAATAAGATAAAATTCATCATCGTATTATAGATTTATACCGCTCTTATAACCCCTTTTAAGTATAAGTCGCCGCCGAATCACCTATACAACCCTTATATACGAGATGTTTTAAAAAAGTAACAGGAATTGGTAATTTAAAAAAACCCAAGCTAATTATTTTTTTTTAAATCTTTTTTTCCGTACGTTGGCAGCACTGTACTTAATTACTATGCCAAATATGAGAAAGATCGGACAAACAAATTTGTTTATAGCAGCTGGTTGAAACGGTCGACTTAAATAGTGTATGACGCTTTTTGGCTTTTTGGTTTTAATCGAGCCAAAACAGATACACCATACAGATACAGATAATACAGAAAAATGCGAAATTCGAACGGGAACAAAAAGAGCAATTTGCAATAGTAAACACGCTCTAATATAAGGTAAGTATATTTTAATATACGCATTCCTCTTTTATACTTTTCCCTTACATCCCATCCCCTTCATTTCTCAACTTTCAAATAACTAATTCTGAAAGTATTCAATATAACGAACGAACGATAATAATTAATTATAAGCTAATTAATATTAGCAATTAAACAATGAGTAAAGGATATTTCGAATTAGTAGCATTCCTAACATCCAACGGGAAGGAACCCTTTTATATTCATATAACGAACGCTGTTACTATACATTATCTTTAACAAGATGCTGTTCCCAATTCCGTCCGTTCTGATAACCGTCTATTCCTGCTCTTATCCTGTCTTAAAACGTCACTCATTCCTGGAATTCTGCCTCTGACAAGTTCAAACCAAGAAAAGATTCTAACGGTTGACATTCACGTCATACTTTATACTTTTTGCTCTTTATAATATAAAAGAAATTTAAAGAAAATTGTACAAGATTTTAATATTCTTCACAGTAAACTTAAAATGTAAATATAGTATAACAAATGTTATGTAATTACTTTATTACCTAAAACAGTAAAAACTATTATATAAACCACAATATTAATAATGTAAAATATACATAATGGGCTTGTGTCCTCATTGTTTAGTGGTCGATTTTTCAATTATTGATTGAAATTGGTGTTAATAAATGTGTATTGGCGTGTCTATTTTATTAAATATCTAAATGTTGACGGAGATATAATAATTAAAAATTTGAATTGTAGTTTTAGCGCCAGAAATGGTCTGCCATATTTGTATGGCGTGAAATCCTTTTTAACGTCAGTTATTTGTTCATATTGCAGAGATTTATGAGCTGTAAGGTTGGCAGCGGTTGTAATGTCACATGCATTTGGAATGTGTACAACGTTAAATCCCTTTAATAATTAAAGGAGACAAACTGACTTTTTAACATAGAATATAACATTTATATATATATATATATATAACATACATTTAGCATATTAATTAAGAACACAATTTAAATATAAAGTAAATACTACTTAAATGTTTTTAACGAAAATGTATTACACATTTCAGGGAATCCCTTATTATACAATTATTCAAAGTAATTAAAAAAAATAATTGTAAATTGAATAACATTTACATATTTCACTATGTGTTCTCTTTAATGAAATACAAACAAATGCATAAATTGCTAATTAACAGTATTACTTAACGTCTATAAACTAAGAAAGATGTAAACCCCATATTTACTGTACTTTCTTTACGTATGCAGTCAGTTATCTTGCGTGCTTACAGCTTGTTAAGCTGCTGGAAGATTTTCTTATTTCTGTTTTTAACATGAAAAGCAATGAGTTGGTCCATTGCATTTTGTGTCTTTACTCTCTATAGTGCTCTATAGACAACAAATCCCATTTTATCATAGATTCATGGTGCTATGTATCATATGAAACATCGCAACCCACGAACCAGTTACAATTAGTATAATCTTAATTAAATACCAATATTAAAGATTATGTATTTGATACAGACTGTTTATTTACATTTTTAAATAATGCAGTCTTACTTTTACATGAAATAACAGCGTAAATAGAAACAGAATATCTTGAAAAAGGATTAAATTGTACGACTACACATATTATATATCAAAAATCGTATACCAAATTTGTTTTTATTTTAAACTCAATGAAACAAACTTGTTAAAGTTTTATTTTCAAATAAACTGGGAATGTCAAACTCTGCAAAAAATGTCAAAAAAGTAAAGTCAGCAAAATGATAAAGTAAATAATGGAATATGTAGTTTGAACACTTTTTAGAGGTTTTTCGATAGAATACTCTACTACTTTGTAGATAACTCTACGTTATCGTTCTAATTGTATTTTGTTGTACTTCTACAGAGTAACTGATAGCACACGTGCAATATGAATTGTATGTAATTATGTGTCAAGTAGTATTTAGGATAACACTACTTTGAGATGAATTAATCCGCTAAATTTATTTTTGTGTTAAAGTTAATGAATGGAATAACAAAGTTTTTAATTGACAATATACCGACACATAGATAAAAAGTGAATGCCTTTCGTTTTAGATAAAGTAGAGTTTAGTTGTCATTTACTTATTATAGTAACAACAAAAGCACAATATAAACAATGTTTATATATGTAAATATGTATAAACATTAACTCTAGAATGACCAATACAAAAATTGATTAAAATTCAAAATAGAACGGCGCGGAATCATACTAATACTTTATGTCAATTTAATTTTTTAAAAGAATGTATTTGACATTGAATACAGCATCTTACCGTCTTTAACAGCATTTTTAGGTTGTGTTGAATTCGCCCCACTTGTCTGCGTCTTCTCCACGGAACAATACATAATGGTTTTACTAAATCACTAAAAAAATAATTCACTCTCACCGAATTAAAATAACCATAACGTGTTATTATTAATTTCACCACAAACACTGATTACGATGCACCGCGGCCATTACGTTCGACTGATTACAATGAACTGTGATTATATTCTAAATTTACCGAATGGACAACCACCAACATTACAAGAGTTAAAATCTAATAAGAATCAAATAACAGGTTATTGAACCTCAGAATGCAAAAACTATCTGCAGATGATTTACTTTGTAGTGTTGGTATTTAAAGAGGCTGGCTGTCATCTGTCAGAGTCTATTTTAAAAAATCAGCAGTAAATTATATTTTTTTATAAACATATACATGTCCTTTGTTGACATGCAACACCAGTATTGGGTAACTAAGCAAACCGTCCTTCGTAGATTAGGTGGTAAAGAAGATGAATGTGTGGTTGCATCAGACGCAGAGCTGGATGCCAAATTGGAACTCTTCCGATCGGTTTCAGAAAGCTGTGTTCAACTACAGAGAGTTATAGACACTTATCAGGAACGTATATGTATCTTAGCCCAAGAAGAAAATGCGCTTGGAAGGTTTTTAAAAGACGCAGGAAAGAATAATGGGGGAGTAGGTAAACATATGACAGTTGCAGGAAAGGCTTTATCATATTCTAGTCAACAAAGGATACAACTACGATCCCCTCTGTTACGACTTCATCATGAAGTCGATACATTCAGAGCAAGAGCTGTGGGAGATACAAGAGGTACCTTAACAGCAATGGAAAGATCACGTACTGAATATAGAGCTGCACTAAGTTGGATGAAAGCTGCCAGCGGTCAGTTAGATCCAGATACAGGTAGAGGAGTAGAAAAATTTCGTAAGGTACTGTTTAAATAATAAAACGGAACATATATTAACGAAATATATCCAAATATACAATCGTATTCGCATATTTTAGGCTCAAGGTCAAGTAAGACTATCAAAAACACGATTCGATCGTCTCACATTAGACTGTCTCCAAAAAGTGGATTTACTTGCTGCTGCCCGATGTAATATGTTTTCACATGCTCTTGTCCAATATCAAAGTTCTCTTTTGTCATTCCATTCACGTACGTGTCAGACACTTCTTGCTTCTGCACATACTCTTCGTAGTGCTCCACAGTATGATTTCTGCATTTTAAAAGAATTAGCTCCACAGCCTGTAAATGAGTCATCAGACTTGGAGACAAATGAAATAGTGCCCGCTGATAACGATCAGTTATTATTTTTTCAAGTGTGTTAAATGCATATATGATAATTTATTTTTGTGTTATAATTTATTTTCTAACATACCTCAATGTATATTTAGGATGAATATACAGATGAAAAACCTGATGATGAGAGTCAGAAAACTACTAAGAAATCAAGTGAACCTAAGGCTTCTCCAGAACCATCATTGACTGATGACTTCCTTGGTCTTAGTAATGATCTCCTAGCTTTGAATAAATCTACAGATCCTACATTGGAAGAAGGTTTCGATTCAGACCTTTTAGGGCTTACATTTGGGAACGAATCTGGTTCGTTTATGCCTTCACAGTTAATGCAGGTTAATTAAAATGTTCATTCAATTTTACTAGTGTTAATATACACTATTTTAACTATAAATACTAACTTTTATATTTTACTAGGATTTTCAATCTCTGGATTTAAATGTGAGTTCCAACTCATTTGACCAGCAACCAGCTTCTTCTAACGTAATGAGCGATCTTCTAAGTCCTTCTGCATTATTATCATCGCCGTTAGATTTGTCAAATGGTGGCAACACTACTCCGTGCACTTCCGATTTACCCATAAACGGTAACCAGAAAAACACGAAAGCTCAGAAAAAACCATCAACTAAACAAGACATTAACCGTAAAGATATGTCTGCTTGGTTTCAATTGTTTTCTGAATTGGACCCTTTGGCAAATCCTGACTCTATGATGGGCAACAATGTGTCTAACAGTCATAGCGCTTAAATTTTTAAGTTACGACGTAAATATTATATACCAAAGATTTATACAGTATTTGCAAATCTCAACATTCCACTATTTTTTATTTTTATGTGTAGGCTTTATTACTATGACAAATATAATTTGTATGTATTGTTTAAACCAAAGATTAATTAATAAACAACTTAAATCATATATTGAGTATTTTTACAATTAATTTACAAATTTAAATTAAAGCAATATATTAAAAACAACCTCTTTTATAATTAAGGTATTTAATACCCTTACTTGTTTTTATATTTTATCACTCATGCCTTAAATTAGTTTGGTTTATACCATTTTCTCTGTTATATGTATATTTAATGTTAATCAGGTATTATTAGATTAGTCTATTTCATTATTATAAATTTTCTACTTTAAAATTGTACAATCATTAACTGGGTTTGTGTGTACTGTTATACTTTTCACCAAAAGGTATTAATTATTTAGGAGTCGTTGAACTGACCGATTGCTGTTTTAACCCTGAAAATAAAAATGATTATATTTCTTTTCTTATTTTCTTAAAAAGAATTTTTTTTATATAGCAATAACCAAAGATCATTTGATATTTTTTATTATTTTATAGATACACATTTTTTAAACTTACTTCTCAAATAACATAGAATCGCTAGTTGTAACCAACTGTTGCAAAAGTGCCAATACTCCTAATTCACGTAAACGGGCCTGTCTCTCTTCGGCTCCAAGTTCACTACGCCATACCAAATTTCCAATTGCAAATAAAGCTGCTCCTTGCAATTTAGGTTCAGAATGTACCTAAAAATATACAATAAATAAATACAAAAACAAATTGTATTTGAATGATGCATTATAGAGGTTCAACATATGTCCAGTATTTGGTTGTTTTCGTAATACGTAATAAGTCGGTTGCTGAACTCATATTTATTGTAAATTTTAATTAACCTAGCCAGTTAAAGAGCCAAACCATTTACTGTTATTTCTCCTTAATTGAAAAAGTTAACTAACTTTTACGATAAATAGATATTCAGCAACCGGCAGAAGACATGGCGAGATCTTCCAGGCAATGTGTAATTTAATTATTCGATACATTCATCACTCAGATTTTTTTATAATCCAAATCCCAACGCAACAGTGGTGTAGGTGGCAGGTGTAACACTTGCAGCAGTTCTACCATTATGATGATGTGTGACTGTGATTTTTTGATATAATTGATTTCGGCGAAGCAATTGAGACTAGACGTAATTAATTTTGGTGGAAGGCAATTGCGACTGGATACAATTGATTTTTTGTCATTGCGCTAGACATACAAAAAGAATAATCCGATCTTTAATACCGCATTCGCTCTAAAAAATCTAGCATTTGTGGTGGTGCAATGATTCGTCACGTATTGTTCCTTCCTAGAGAGCCTCGCGAAACTTATTGTTCACTCTCATTGCCCTATGGTTTAAGAGAACATTTTTCGGAGCAAACTAATGTGTGATGAAACTTGAAAGAATAGAACATACACACCGATATCATCTATGTACTGTAACTGCAGTTAATCTTTTCAAAACTTATAGAAATACTATGTCCAGTAAATATCTCTTACAATTTAAGGCAGAACACAAAATAATTCTTACTAAATAATCCAAGAGTTTTTTCAGAACATGATCATTCGCCATAATATGTTCTTTTGCACGTTCACCATCGCCGATGTTCCCTAGTATACAAAGCGCTTGTTCTTTCACTTCTGATCCATGTGTTCCGTCTAAAACTAAGATTACAGCATCCATCACTTCAGTCGAATGCTCAGACCTTAAATCATAATAAGATAAAAGATTAATTAAAAACAGGCTCTGGGATTCCAAACATAACCACACCCGATAAATGTTATTTTATCAATATTCTAACGATACTCTTTATAGCGCTAAAATAATAATTTTTAGAGTTATGTACAGGGTACCGTTATTATTTGTTGGTATTTGATAACGTTATGAGAATTTTCATTTCGTTAACGTAACACTACTATAAGGAATTTTTTAATTACATTGTGTACAGGTCCGGTAGTATACCCCGTATACAGTGGCTGATTCATAATATATAAATTCATACAAGTATAACTTTGTTAAATGTTTATTACTTACATTATGGCATCTATATGTGCACGTGTAGATAAAAGATTTCGTAATAATCCCAATGTTTTCATGATAATCCTAGTATCCGTATCTTCTAACAGTCTAAAAACTTGATCCATGCCCAAGGAAGATAATATCCTAGTTTTTACTTTTTGCTCAGCCTATAATATTTAAGAAAATACTAAAACCAGTATTTAAAACTAATGCATATAAATTCTACAATTTATATAATAAACATATTTTTATGCTTTTATATAAAAAATACTTTCTTGGAACGCCATATTCATAAGTGCCCACACACCATTTAGACGGAGTGCGGGCTCCTCACGGTGAGTGAGTTGACATAGTAATTCAACAGCTCCAGACTCAAGCATAGGTTCCTTCGCGGGACTAAACTCCAACAGTAAGTTACATAAAGTGGATGTTGCAACTGTTAAAAGTTCGCAAGATGGATTTCCAGATAGTAGTGACATAAGAGGACGCCATACAGAATGATCCTGAAAGTTGTTCAAAATAAATACTGCTGTCGTTATTTAATTATTATTTTAGAGATGTATTACTAACTTGAAATGTTGTTCTTAATTGTTGTACAGAGCGTGACAGCGAATGCAAACATCGAACGGCTGCTAAACGAACCTAGCAAATAATTAATCATTATAAAATATTCATTTAATATATAATTACATTTTGTTGGATTTCTTAACGAAATGGCGTTTTATTTTAGTTCTTGCCTATTTTGTTGTTAGATAAACCTTACGATACACGTAACTGTGTTTAGTGGGCTATTTTTATTGAAATATATACATACAACACTTCTAGATTATTTATAAATGACTTGTAAACATTTACATCTGCTTCCTCATCTTCTAATCCAGCAACAACGCGCTCCATAAGCCCATTAATATCTATAATTCTTTTCCGAATATCTTCATCGTTCGCTCCTAAAGAAGCGAAGCATCTAAATGCTCCTTGTTGTGCCTCAGAAGCGGAACACATTAGTAAATCTGCTAAAGATGCAATCACATGATTACTAATTGCAGCTAATTTTTGTAGTGATGTATCCACCTAAATAAATATTGTATATTTATAAATGACAGAAAACATCTACAATGTCAATTAGTTATACTTTAACATTATACACACTTCGGCTAAATACGCTAATGTTTCAGCTGCTGCAGATCTTATATCCATTGGATTTTCCCTTGAACATAGTCTTGCTAAACATGGAAGTGCTCGATACACAACTCGTTGATCTGAAGAATCCAATGTACCAGCACGATGAAGATATGTCATACATCGGCTCGCTGCTAGTTGTAAGGAAAGTGGTCGATCTCGACTTAAAAGTTTACTTAATATATCAGGTATGTAATTTTCTTCGAAACTAAAATAAAAACGTATTTAGAAAATAAATATTATAAATTATAAAACGCAGTGTCTTTAAAATTGATATTAACTTACCAAGTCCTGCACGCTACTTCAGAAACAGCTGCATTTTCAAAGCACATAGCCGACAGACATGTAAGCGCGGGAAGTTGCACAGTTGTATAAGAAGATGACATTAAACGTGCAATAACACCACAAGCTCCCGCTTGACTTAGCAGGTTCTGTTCAGTAGGAGTCCGACAAGCGGCCCCTAGTAAACTTCCAACACATGATTGACATGTAACGGAGTTATCTATTGAAGCAAGTTTTAAAATGTGTGCAAGAATAGTTTGATTGTCATGAAAAACATCACTTGGTGCACATGAATGTTGATATATAGACCGTAATGCGCACAGACAAGCTTCTGTTAGACGAAAATCTGAAGAAGATGTAAGTACATTAAGTAAAATCGAAACACTATTTAGATCTATTAATGCCTGAACATGTTCGTCATTTCCTTTAGCGAGAGAGCCTAGAAAAAAGGAAGCCAAATTTAATATTCAAAGGACACTATTTGTTTAAATATTTAAGTGTATATTTTCATATATGTATAACAGTCTCATACCAATTGTAATAGCAGCTTCAAACTGTACTGAAACTCCAACATTCTTATCAGAAACCAACTGTAATAACCGGGGAACAACGCCTTGTGCTATTACTGATCCCTTTTGCCTATTGCTTCCTATAACTGAGTTTTTTAGACAAACAATAGCTTCATGACACTTTGCAGGATCTGATGAATATAGCTCGTCAATATACGTTCGTGAACTTTCTACGTCCTACCGGATAAAATATTAGGTTAGTTTTCAAAAATGATGTTTGGTAATGTCAACTTCTAATTAGTTGTACGTACCATAAAGCAAGAAAAAGGTTGCATGAGGGAAACCATCACTCATCAAAATGCTCTGTTCAAAGCACTATTGTACTTAATCATAAAAAGGCAAATTTATTAAGAGTAATAACTTTAGATTTCTAGCCCTTCGAAATAATTAGCAATACAAATGATTAGTAAATTTTACGAATTAAATCACTGAACTGAAATCTCATGTATGTTGAGTGTCTCGAGATGGAGACACTCATTGCTTTTGACATAGATTTATTTTCAAATTAAAAAATAATTTAATAATAATTATGTAGACATGTATATTAAATTATACATTTGAAATCAATTAATTATAGTAATCTACTACAATTTCTTATTTTTTACTTTAGGAATATGAATATGAGGTTTCTAATTTAAAAAGAAATTATTGTTTTGCCAGTCTTACCAGAGATAATAAGTCTTACTTGATATACATCCTGCATCCACTGTTTGGTTTTATTCAGTTTATTGTTCAGTTCATTCTATTCAGTTTAGTTCAGTTTATTCTTTGACGACTGAAATAATATTTCATATCAATATATACATAATATACGTCAATAGAATAGAAACAAGATAGAATAATTATTTATTTTTGTATCTAATGTCGAATATTTACATTTTTGTATACTTTCCTATTTGAGGCTATCTGATCCATTATTGTGTGTGTTATATTAGTTTCATTATGTTATGACAACTGCATATTTATCTCTGCCGCATGTCAACATAACCATCGTCGTTGGTGTATACATTTATAAAAATACCAATCACACTAATTATTTACCGTTAAGAAATGGCATCAAATGATTCAGGTGTTGATACCAGTAATGATAGCAACGATAGTGGAGCAGCAGGACCAAGTGTTTTTCCAAGAGTTGGTGATTATGGAAATTTCTTATTACCAAATGCACCAAAAAAAGGTACTTTTTTTTCAGCCGTACGAAAAATTCGTTGTCGTAGAGGTATGATTCATTTTGAAAATAAGGACATTGTGACTACCTTTATGGGACTTCGTGAGCACAGAATACGTAAAGCAGTAGGCACAAACAATACAGAATATCTAAAAAGATTACTTGAAAGAGGGATGTGTCCAAACCTACCTGATGATATGCAACGTACAAATCTTCACATTGCAGCATGCAGAGGTTATACAGAAGTAGCTGAGCTACTATTAAAATATGGAGCTAATCCAAATGCGCGCGATATTTTAGGAAATACTCCTCTTCATCTGGCAGCGTGCAATAGTAATGTTAAGATGGTAACTTTACTATTAAGAGTAACAGATATAACTACTGAAGATCATCACGGAAGAAATCCAATACAACTTGCACAAAGTAAACTTAAACTAATAACTGTAAGAAGACTCGTACAACAAGAAGCTCCAGAAATGAATAATATATTGCAGGAGGTTCAAATGATAATTGAAATGATGATGACGTATTTAGAGAAGAAGAAAGTAAGTAACCCTGATCTGGAAGAACTCAGCAATCGTGTAGCTGCATTGACCACGACTGAAGGAGTTGACAACGAAGTATCCAGCCTCTTAGCTAACTTAGAGAGTTTAACAATTGACAAATAACAAATAGACTGAATAATTTTAAAATTATATATTATTTATGTTATTGTGTAAGAAATTTTATACATAACAACTATACATAAAAACTTTAAATGCAAACAATTTTGTAATACATATAAGAGTATTTGAAACTGTACAAAGAATTATTTTTAATTTGTAATTGTATTATTTGTATTGCTATCCACAACCTGTATTCAGGATGGCTCCTGATTTTGATATATAAATTAAAACTATTACTTATAATAAGTATTGGCATTTTTATTTATTTGGTAATTAGTTAAATATTAATTAAATTACTTTTATATTCAAAATTCTATATACTATGCACTATGGTAACGTAACGTATTCGCTATATACATATTATTGTAATGATCGGCGCAAATATTAAAATAAACATGTCTTTACGCCACCTTCGCCATCAGTCATATCAAATTAGTAAATATATTAATAATAGCTATTTTTGATTCTCTAGGAATTGCCTTTCACAGCCAGCTACAGGCTTTTGAGCGCTAGTTAATATTAAATGTTGAATTATCTTAAAACACAACAACACTATGTTCTATGCAACAGATTCAAATTCTAACAAGAATATGTTAACCACAAGTAAAGACAAATAGCGAAGAGTTAAACTTCAAGTAATTAGTCTAAATTTGATATTTAAATTTGTAGAAATACTTTCATTGCACATTTGTTAAATAATGTAGTTGTGAATTATTTTTTAATATCATTAAATAACACATTAAAATTATTTAAATAGATTTTCATTGTTTTACATCTTTTTTATAATGTTTACTAGAAATGTGGGGGGGTCATGGTACCATCACCCTAGCTAAACCTGGAAACATCTCTCCTTGAATAGGACCATACTCCACGCTTTCTCCATCGACAGTCATATGTCCATTGGTTCCTTTTGGTTCTATTCGAAATGCAGTTACTGGTATCATCTGTATATTATCACGATGATTATTCGTCATATGTGTTCCAGTGTTAAGTCCTAATAGAAACGCAAGCAATTGCCCTCTGGAGGTGCCCCCTTTTATTATTAGTAAATATATAATTCCATCATTAAGTTTAGAATTTGGTGCTATGTGACAATCTGTACTGATATGAGTTTGATAAGAAGCATGAACCATAATAAAACTTCCTTCTAAAACTGTCCATGTGTCAGGCACTGAGGCTGTAATAGCTGGTATCTGTGAAGCTGGTCCATACATCACAGCAGTGCCTCCTGGACATATATCACTTCCTTGAGATACTGTATCGGCAACACTTTCATAGCAAGAAGCCGTTGTTGAGTAGTAAGCACTTCTGCGAGATGTTGCAGAGTACCAGCTGTCTAGACGTTGTCTACTATATGCCAAGTTAGAAGAGGTTTCTAAACTAAGTACATCACCAAAACCTGTATCACAACTATCGCAGTCTCCTTGGCCATTACACACCTTACATTCAATTACGATATTTTGTGACACGCTGTGAGATAGAGTTGGAGCTTTCTTGCAGTTTGTAATAGGCACACTAGCTGCGGGTAAGTAAGACACTTTGCCTTGATATGTTCTCAGACTGATCAATCGGGCTAAAGACCACACAGTAAAACGTTGGCCTCCTATTGCACGCAGACGTTCGCTCTCGATGTCGATGTCGGACAAAAAACCCCAGCCAACCGATAGGAAGGAAAACATTATCTGGAACAATAAATCAATGTTAAATAATGTTTACATTTTTATATTTGTCAGATTTTAAAAAAATAAATAATAATGAACGCAAATAGGTACTCCTTGTTTATTATTAATTTTCTTAAACATAACAAAAACTATGTCAATTTCCATTACATACTCTATTAAGAAGAGGCAAGGTTTCATTATTATTTTAATAATAGTTTCGAAGTACATAAATTTATGTCGAAAGTCGAACTTTTCTTTATATAATCTTACATAAAATTTACCTAAATAAAATTATGTAGAAAAATAATCTTTTTAAGTAAATATTAAATAAGCCTTACTTATTATTTGCTATGACACACTTAATTGTATGAAACCATGAATACGTCTTAACTTTTGTCTTGTTATCTATTCTAGCTGCTACAGAAAAGACACACATTATGGATAAATCCGGGTAAAGCATACTCTTTCACCATTATTCAGATTTTGGACTTCGGCTTACTGGTCTATTAATAATCAATACTTTTTAATCAAATATAAAAATATTTATTACGAAAAAGAATAGCAATAGATATACTTCAGGCTGCATGTGATGTTAATTGTTATTAAAATTGATTTGTAAATAAAATTATTAAAGATAAGATAATAAACAATTCATTATTTATCTAATCTTATAAAAACTTTATAATTGTGTTTTTTTTATATATTATTTGGTAGATATGTTATTTTTAATTTTTTTTAATTGAAGCAGGAACAAAAATAACTATTGTACCTGATATCGAAAAATTTACTACAGATGCTGCAGGAGAAGAAAATAAATTGTATAGCATATTTTAGGGGACGAATTGTCGTGAATCTGTATTTGCTACTGCCACCAAGATCAGAACCGATGACAGGCTCCAGGCAGTCTCACCATTGCGCCCATCCTATTCTTTTATAATAATTAAAACGTCGCGTCCAGGAAAGAATTGCAATAAGATGAATAGGAATTGACGAAGATAAGACAAAGAATTAAATTAATAGAAAAAGAATTGAAGTTGTATTAATTTAATATCTTAGAAAAAAAGCATTCATTTTTAATTAATGTAATCTCGAAGAAAACTTTACATTTTTTAATATGTACATAGAAAATGTTGTGTTCTTCTTTTATTATCAAGAAACAACAATATTTGCAGTCCACTTAATAGGTCAGTGTTAGTCAACCCCAGATTATCAACAAAACAACTTGGATATAAATTATTTATCGAAGAGAATTCTCCTTGTCCGCTTGACTTTTAGTTTTATTTTTATGTTTTAACTTTAAATGTTACAGCTTGTAAAATATAATAATTTTTTATAACATTTGAAATAAAAACTAAAGGCCTAGGTGAGAATGTGGTTTTATAATAAGAAATATATATTTATAACTTTAATATAGTGACATATAAATTTTTACATTTAAATAAAGCTGAAGAACTAATAAATATGTTGGAATTTTAATTTCCTTGTACCTGTGATTTTGTTTCAACGCGAACGAGATCCATTAATGAGGTTTTGCCGCGTACGACAGACAAGGCGGCGCCCAGGACAGGTTTTGCTTCATAAGGTTCACTGCAACAAGAGAAAAACAAACAATTATAAATTTAATAAAATTATAATTAAAGTCAATATTAATACAATCTCGTAATCAAAAATTATGAAACTTTGTGAATAGAAACGAAGCAGGGAATTCAATTATTTAACACTAATATTATCACCTGAATTCCCCCAAGTGTGGACCCCGGGATACAGTACCTATTTAACGTTGACCTATTTCCGATATTATCATTGTCGACATTCTCCTACTAATGTTAAAAGTTTTTATATTGTCAAAACTTAATATGCATATATTGTTTATAGTCTCGTGCTCTAATAAATGTATATTTGACATATAATAAATGAAACGAAATACTTAAATTCAGTTCAATGGGATTGTGTCCTATTCCTTAATTTCTATAAAACTGTACTATATATTGATAAAGTGGGTTACTAGAACCTCAAATGTTCAATTACTTTTTAATAACTCCTTATATGTTAGGAGATATTAACAATTAAAAAAATCATTTTATCTCTTTAATTAAAAGGGATTTAACGTTATACAACATTCTAAATGCATGTGACATCACAACCGCTAGTTGCTATCTTTTTTATACAACAGAGCGTAAAAGATATATTCTTGACAGAACTCTGACAAGTTTACAGGTTACCAACCGCTCATAAATCTCTGCTATATGTATTTATATATCAACATATTTTAGGAACAATAAAATTCAAATATTATGTCTGTCTTAGCAGGGTTAAATAAAATAAAAACTAATAATTCTTTGACTTGACTTCATTATTTCGACTACCAACAGCTACAAAACATTACCACAAGCCCATTATAGATTTGTAGCCACAGCCCGAAAAACCAGTATTCCTCCCAATCGTTTTGAATAAACACAATTGTTTTAAGAATTATAAAATGACGTAGTGCGAACAGGCAATCCATCATACCATCAGATTTTCATGTTAGCTTCTAAGAAAATCTTGACATATTCCGGAAATATTTAGTATCTAGGAATTTGTTATGTCATGAAATGCCACACAATCTGTAGTCTCAGAGTTGACATACTGATAACAAAATATAACCCTACTTATTGTCAGTGTTCAATGCAGACATGTCAGGAGAATGGCAGCTAGTCATGAACATGGTTTCAACATTCATGAACCCTATCGGGAAAGGGGGAACGCGCGATGCCTATATCTCAATTTGCTATATTTATCCTAAAGAAATACAAGTTACTTTCAACCTTGTCATCTTACGTTGCACTCTGTCACCAACTTTTATATTTCTGTATAGTTTCTACTATTCATACTGGAAATGAATAGAATTCCAACCCGGTGTCCTTCACTTGATCAAAAAAAAATATATGAGTGCAATGGGCTTGTGTCCTTTGTCTTAATTTCTATAAAAAGAAATCATTTTGTCTCTTTAATTATTAAAGGGATTCAACGTTGTACAACATTCCACGACATGTAACCTCACGTCTACTACGTTCTTGACAGAACTCTGACAAGTTTACAGGTTACCAATATTACAGCACATAAATCTCTGCGATATGTATTTATATATCAAAATATCAAATATTATTTACAGCTATTTCAAGGAACAATAAAATTTTAATATAATGTCTACCGTAACAGGGTTAAATAAAATAAAAACTTATTATTCTTTGCTTACTAACGCGCATTTACACAAAACTACCAACAGCTAGAAAACATTACCACTGACCTATACAATATATTTTCACGTCACAAATATGGTCGACATCTCTAGCGTTAAAACTACAATTCAAATTTTTAATTACTATATCTCCGTCAACATTTAGATATTTCATAAAATAGACACGCCAATACACATTTATTAACATCAATTTCAATCAACAATTTAAAAATCGACCACTAAAAATGAGTACACAAGCCCATTTAAAAGAACACGAATATGTTGGCAGCAGTTATTAAAACGGCGGTAATTTTAAATTTAGATCCGCTTTGAAACAATCCGAACTACGGGTCTGGACTCATTGTGGCATACTTTTACTGTATCTGCACACTAGTTTTTATCTTGTGTTATTCGTTATTTAGTTGCAGTGGCATATGCCAGATACAGTCACTGTTACAGGATACACCACCATTAGCAGGGTTCAATAATTGAGCTCATCATGTTGATAAGCTAACGTAATATGATGCGATGAAATAAATCTGATAACTTGTTTTAGTTGACTGCGTTTGCTTTTTGTGGTAATCTAAAACAACTATAATGAAATCCAGACTGAGCTGGGCTATTACCACTACTATTTAAAGTATTTTTGAATACCCGTGCAGGTTCTTCATTTAATGTCAACTAATTATGCCGTCTTATCAGCAAAGATATTTATTTTATTTAAAAAGCCTGAAGTAATAAACAAACTACTTCGAAAGTACAATATTGGTGAAAGCACATACACTTATAAACACTCAAATATTAATAAATTGTAAATACATATAATAGGTTGATATTCCTTTGCGATTACACTTTGGTCTGATGTGTTAAAAAAGTGTAATTATATATCTAGCAATATTGAATTAACATATTGGAGAATTTTGTTTTGTAAATAATGAAGAAACTCGACGTTAGATTTCGGTAGATTTTAATTCAAATATTAATTTAAATTGCAGTGTAATCCATGGTGGTTGAGTTCTGTTAAATATAAATCTACTTTTAATTTAAGATTTTAAAACGACAGTAATAAAATAGCAGGTATTTTTAGAAACAATGATTACATTAATTTCTTTAAGGATATTTGTTGAGGGTTAAATTTTATTTGTCTCTCGAATTATGCCAGCTTCAAAACAATCGATTTTCTTTAGTCTTGTTTATTTTGAAGAAAAATATAATAATAGTAAAGAGTGAATTGTAATAATAATAAACTTTTAATTTGTGATGATCGTAATTTGTTTCATTCCCTTGTAACAAAAGCATTGTAATAGTATATTTTAATATTCTACATTCGACTTAAAAACTACAATAGGCTCAGTTCGAGATAAATAGTGCTTGTAGCATGAATTTAACTTTTTTTAAATTCTACAATTTTTTTATTATTTTAATGTTTTTGCTATTGGGCACTACATTCTTCTGCCTTAAATCGTTAAATTACATATCATTGTGCTTAATTACATTTGTGATCCTTATTATATCTAACCATTCTCACTCCTTCCAAAAAGAAAAAAGAAAAATAAAAACAAAACAGATAAATTTAAACTACTACTGCTTCCCTCTTCCTGCTACTCTCACTCTGCCATTCCTTCTCTTTCCTCGTTCCTTTTCTCTATCCTCGCCATCCACCTCTTCCCTTCACTGCCTCACTTTAATAACTGCACAATATTCTTTTCACTTTTTACCTTTTTCTCACATGAAAACTTAATGTGCTCCACCGTTTCTATCTTCATCCCGCACACCGTGCACATCCTTTCTTCGCTATTTGCCCAGTATCTGTTGGCTTTCTCTTCGTTTCCCAATCTAAATCTTTAAATTCTACATTTATATATGTAAACGTAAAAATTAGAAATCTAATGCGGTCCTGGTAACAGAAAACATCTATAAATATATTTATACGTTTCACATTTGGCATCTGTTGAATTAGTCACGCGAGTTGTAGATCTAAGTTTTAATTTTATTAGAAAAACTAGTTTGTGACGTCATCGATTAAAATCAACAGTTTGCAAATATATGAGAAATGTTTACGTGACTTACCACAGTTAAGAAGAGAGTTACATAAATTGTGTTTAGCGATGGTAAAATTACCATGTTATGTTATGTGGTTTTTTTTATTACAAAAAAACAATACTATATGTATTATAGTAATATTTAAAAGCCATAAAACTTTCTAGAGGTCGAACATAATATTTTTACATTCCGCTTATTAGAGGAAATAAATGGAGAGATATAAAATGACTTTGTTATTTTTCAATATAGTCTCTTTGTACTTTCTACACAGTAAACCATATAAAAGCTAAAGTATCATTCCCATCTCACTGCTTTAATTTTATTTTGTATCTTGTATTTAATTTAAATTGTTCAGCATATGGCAATACGCGTAGTCATTCACAGTACCATTTTTAATTTAATTTATTTTTTCAGTTTTCTTAGTTTTTTTTGAACCTTACTAGATCCAATGTTTTAAATTAAAAATATTAAATTAAGAAAAACTGTATTTTATTATAATCTCCAAAATGTGACAATCTGTCAAAATGCAGTAGGATTTACTTTTAAAGGAAGTTTAATGTTAGTTTTTGAAAAATATAGGAATGAAAACAATTTCTATTACTAATTGTTATTAAAAATAGTCCCCGTGTCCTTCAGACACGTCCAAAACTCCCGAAACAGCATTCTGAGAATAGACACCTTTGTTTCCCTGCAGGATGTCATGTTCAGGCCCGGGTTGAAGTCTTAGCGTTGTACTAGAGGTATTCATAGATCAAAAATACAAAAAAGGTGTAAAAAGGTAGCCTGCATTTCTACTAGCTGATGCAAATCTCAAGACCTGCATAGTGTTAATAAATAATTATTTAAATATGCATCATAAATTAATTGTTATGAAACAATCATTTTATCTTCGTATACATAATTAATTAATTTACGTGATTTTCATATTGTATATTATAAATTATACTAAATAATAATTAATAGTTGTTACAGATCATTTTTAATAACTTAATCAGTTATAAAATCATTAATAATAATTCTATATAATTTATTTATAACCTTTGGTGTTAGAAATAATAACTTAACGCAATTACGAACTATGAGTAGTATCAATGTATTATAACATTACGATATCAACTTTATATTCATCAGATAAATGTAATCTGCTGCCGAAATCGCAGGAAAGACGCGTGGCGCCGCATGAAATAAAAAGCTGTTGCCTTGCTGACTACCGAACGACAAACCACGGACACGAAAATCGAACGGAAGCGAAAAACGCTAACTGTAACTGTATAATACGACCACAAGCCTATAAAATTCAATACGACACAACAAATTTTTAGCATTTTATTTTATAAAATACAACACAGAGACTGACAACCTTTTTCGAAAGTTTTACTGAGAAAGAATTTTACTACAGAAATATTAAAATTAATCATTCACAGGCATTCACTTTCCAAAATGCTGTGTTAATATTTCGTCGCTTAGGTGTTCTACTTTTAATCCAGGATATGCAGTATTTGTTGATTATTGAATAACACTTCTTTGCGATATTACTCCTATCACCAACTACTTGCTAAACACAAAACATGGATGTTACCTTGTAATTTAAGTATTATATTACTTGATCGAATTGTAGTAGTATTTAATGTAAGGGGGAGTCTTAAAAAGAACTTCTTAATATTTTATAATCATTAAAAAGATGTTTTTAAGATGTATTATAAGTATGCTAATGCACAAAAAGGTAGATTAATTTTTCAAAAAGCAGGAAATACGTCACAAAACTTTTTATATTATGTTGTGTTTTCTGAGATGTAGATGGTATGTATTTACATACAAATGATTGAGTAGATAAAGGTGTTATATGACATTAAAAGAAAAATTAAAGTTTTAGTGCTGGAGGAAGTTTTTATATGTAACTTTATCGCAGTGCCGAATTTGGAGTTCTAGAGGCCCTGTGGCAACGAAAGAGTGAAGGCCCCTAATTATTTGCCGAATAAAAGGGTCTTTCTAAAATTTATTGCAAACAAATAAAATTATTTCAACAAAAAATGTAGTAAATTTCCCGTCGAAATTTGGATATTTCTTTTTATCGCTATTGCTGGGCCCCTTTCTCGTGGAGGCCTCGGCGCAGTAGCCCCGTCTGTGAAGTGAATAAAACAATTACAGTTCGCTTTATTTGAGTTAATGTTAACTTTCTTTATGTTAAATAAACCTTATGTGAAGTAAGAAATAGCCATGACTCCATGTTGGTAACCACTGGCGTGTTTATTTGATTATTCCATATTTTAGATCGCCATATATATTTATCATATTATTATATATAACATTTCATGCTTTTAAAAAGATTTGATTAAATGTGACCTTGAGGTTTGATAAAAAATAATTCAAAACAGCATGCAACAAAGTATGCAAAAACGAAAAAAAAACAACACCTGCAGAATAATAGATATTTATGAATTAAGTTATTATTGTATTATAATTTATTGTATTAATAATATAACAGAAATTATAAATAAAAGTTAGTTATCAATATTCGTTGATAACGACGTAAATATTTAAATTAATTAAATAATTAATAATCTATTAATCTGTTGTTCAAAATAATATTTTAATATTATTTTTACAGAAAGATTAAAATCCGTTTTTGTTAGTTTAATTTGTGGTTAGAACGTAGTGAAATATTTTTAAGAATTTAATCTTTTTTAATTATGTATGTCTTAATTTCTATAAAACTCAAATGTCCAATTATTTTTTAATAACACAGTATATTTTAGAAGATATTTATTTACAATTAAAAGTCATTTTTTCACTTTAATTATATGTAACACCACGTCCGCTAAATTAGCCATTTCTTTTATGTAGCAGAGCGTAAAAGAGATAGCATAGAGATACCCTTAATAGTGCGACATGTTACGTCATAAATATGGCCGACATCTGTAGCGGTAAAACTACAATTCAAATTTTTAATTGCTATATCTTCGTCAAAATTTAGATATTTAATAAAATAAAAACGCCAATACACATTTATTAATATATATTTCAATCCCCATTTAAAAAGTACAAAAATGGGGTCACATACCGATTCCGTAACCGACGTTGATTGACACAGTAAGAAAAAATGTGGTGTATACAGCGGAATGTCGTAAAATTAAACCTACAATTGTCGTAACCAAAGTACACATTGATATTACTGATAAAATTAAATACCTAATAAATAATAATAATCTTCCAATCAAATCTTGATTTCACATTTTTTTAATACCCGCGCGGTATTTCAACGGGTATTATCGCGCGCTCCGTCTTATCTATTTGACGTACAAGTCCCAGCATATCTTTATATGTAATTATAATTTAAAACGTTACAACGTATTACAGCACATGTAAATAACGTGCTTCTCATGCCCTTGAACTCATCTAAAATATTTGTAGTTTCTTAATCAGGTTCAACATTGAACCTGCTAAAGTATCATTGAATTAATTCTGCGTCAATATGAATTTAATATAGATACATAAATCACATTCATAAATAATCTAAAGTGAGTTTAAAGATTAGAATTAACCTGTTTAGACCTGTCAACATAAAAAATTAATATTTTTGATTATTTACTTATAGAATTAAGTACTCTTGTCAATCTTGAACTTTAAACAGTTTGTACTTTGTCATGATTGTTTTTATATGACATAAAACAGTACTTTACGAGACATAGTGATTTTCATCTCATAGAAGAATGGAGGAAACTACAAATCACAATTAGGCATGTCGGAAAAGGTTAAAACAACTGCGGTATACAGATCAATCTTAATTTATACATTGATGACACCCTAAGAGCGACGATTACTTAGAAGGTGTAACATTTTAAAGATTTCCCGATAAATTAATTACTTAAGTAGTCGTATTAGAAAAAAACGGGTATCATATTAATCAAGATTATGTTAACTATAAATAGAAATTTCACATTTTCATTTATTTCCTAAAATGGGCTCTTCCCTATACGGGATGTGTACAATGTCCCCTGTACGATGTACAGGAATTATTTTGTAATTTATTGCGACATAAATCACCTCTGATGGTCGGGGTTCCGCAGTTTGATTAATTAATTCGACGCAACTTCCGTTGTAGCCTTTTATTTTTTAATGTAGAAATCGATACATACAGATGGGGCTTTGTCAACAGTACCATTGAGTTATTTATCCTAATGGGGTTAATTCAGTTTTCGCTAAAACTGAATTACTGTTCTTTCTTTTCTGCTCCAAATCAAAGTAAATATCAACTTGTCATCAATATGTTATGGTTAATCATGATTGTATGGATCAGTTTAAATAGCATGTTTATTTGCCCATCAACACGTTCACAAACGTACAAATATACGTAAGAAATATAGTGTGACCCACCTGTAAGACACGAAGTCGTGAACGTGTTCAAGTTCTAAAAGCAGGCAGTGATTATTTTTTATTAAAAAGACACGTGCTACTGGTCAACTATTTGTTAATATAAAAATTAAATTGAACGTAGAAAAATGAAATAATTTACTATGTGGTATTTCTTCCTCTAGATCTACGTGTAAATTATCCCGCAATAAATGTTAAAAATCTGGCTTAAAGGTAAGCGTCTACAGGTTCTATTCTATCAAACTTGAAAGAGTATAGGAATAAAATAGGTCAAGGATCGAGGTTACAGATATCATTTATCCCAATGCAACTCCAGCATGCGACAGGTTTTGACATGTTGTACAACTTCTTTCAATAAATGTTGGATGACGCGTGTTGGAGTCGCACTACTTTGAACCAACAATACCTACGACTAGATTCATTGTCAATGTGAACGCAGTTGACACACATATATACAGTAGGTATCCAACGCGAGTAGAGCAAATTGGTTAATCTCCACAGAATCCAGTCACAGAGATTTGCTCCTGTATAATCCTGTTACTTAATACTTAAAATCCCTTTATAATGATTATTCTGTCAGTTTACTTATGAACTCGTACAGCATTTTGTAAGGTATACCGTAATGGCTGCCGGTTGTGGGTTTGTCTGCGGTTTCATTATATAGAAGGTTAACAGGAACGGGAACTCTGTTAAACCGGAACTGCCACAAGTTACCGTACCATACATTCTTAATGAATCACATGTTGGAAGTGAATTATGAATTTCATTTCGTGTTATGCGTTGCATGCAATCAGCAATCACCAGACAACAGACAACAGACAGGAGACATGCCTATTGCTTAGTTCAATAGCGAGTTTGTCCTGTAATGAAAAATAAATGTACAAATAATTGTTAGTTACTCAGTATTTCAGCATGTAGTAAATTATGCAAGAGCACGAAACATGCAATTTACAGGAAATTGGTTTTCTTTAAAAAAGAAACTAAAATTTAAAAAAAGCATATACAATTACCATTCTATGTATATAATTTGATAATTCAGTGACTCTTTGAATTTCCCGCGCAGCTCTCGTCAACTGCCATCAATTAATAGTAACAAAAACTTATTATTCTTTGTTTTGACTTGATTATTTCGACTACCAACGGCTACAAAACATTACCACAGCACTGACCTACTCAACAAATAACTGACGTTAAAATGACCATTTCTAGCGCTAAAACAACAATTCAAATTTTTAATTGCTATATCTCCGTTAACATTTAGATATTTAATAAAATAGACACGCCAATACACATTTATTAACAATTCAATTATTCAATCAACAATTGAAAAATCGACCACTAAAAAATGAGTACACAAGCCCATTGGGCTACTAATATATTCTCCAGATTTAGTCCCTTGCAATTATTCACTGTTTCCAAACATGAAGAAATGGCTGGTTGGTAGAAGATTTGGGTCTAACAAAGAGTTCATCATTGAAATCACTAAAAAAACGCCTATTTTGAGTGTCTTGAGAAAACCTATTATTTGGCGACTATGTTTGATAAATAAAACGCTTTTTCAAAAAATAAAAAAGTCACTGAATTTTCAAACTACCCTCGTATATAAAGAATGTGTATTATGTTCCAGGTCGATGTCATGCAGTAAATAAGGAAAACAGATGTATGTATAAGAAAACTTTGACTTTGCTACTAGCACCGATGACGGCTCCAGGTAGTACCAAGTTCAGATCCTCTTACTCTTTAAGGGTTTTTAATAATTATACCACAAGTTATAAAAACTTCACTTGCCCCAACGGCTGAGTATAGGCATAACGCTTCAGCGCTATACATTTTCAGTGCTAGTTCCATAAAGCAGGTCTGGTATATAATACGCTTCCCGTAGTTATAGCTCGAGAGCTTAGTTTAATATTGATGAGCCCTCTTTCATCCTTTCATCTTTCATGAACAAAATGTGTAAGATTGAATAGTGTTAGTATGTACAATGATCGCCTGCTAATTTGACCAGGCGGCCATTTTCCAGGTATAAGATAATCGAGGTTTATGTCTCACTCACTCTCATGCGCACGGATAATGTTCTCTCGCTCCTACTCATAGCGGAATTAAAATTGGGCCTAGGGGATGTTTGGCCCCTTGGATCGGTCTATCCTCTTGTAAAACGTTATAAAGGATCTTGGACTATAAGTAGCACGTCGGCAGTGATAACATTCAACATCGAAAATAAGCCGACTTTAAATAAATTTAAAAACAATGTAATTAAAAAAATATTAAATAGCAATTAAGAGTTGTTACATTTTTGATGTTTGTACAATACGTTATGGTAAATTAGCAGTTATAATATTCGTACTAATTGCTTTTTAATTAGGATCACAGATGAATATATATATATGTACATAATAATCTTAGACACGAGGCTCCAGTGGGAGAATAAAACTTGCGTCCCCATTGAAACAGGGCCTGTCCGAATTACGGATCCTAGACATTTGTCTTAATTGTACCAATATAGTTATTCCTTAAATATAAGCGCGAATACAGTCTCAATGTGCATTCAGTCTAAAAGTAAGTGTCTCCTAAAAAACATTACATTTAAAGACTTTTTGAAATTAATTTTTAATTAATTAAACTAGTGTTATCTGGAAAGGTCACATGATTTATTATTAAGACACATAAATTAGGGTTATTCTTAAAGTCGACCTAATTTAATTGTATCTAATTAAAATGTAACAAATTTAAATATTGTTTTTACGGTATCATACGACATACTGACATACAACATGGAGACTCGTATATTTGCATATTAATAAAACACCGTGTAAATAAAAAGGGTTCGTGCACGTAACGTGAATGTCAAACGTCAACCGGTAGGGTTCGGAAGCATCGACTGATTGTGAGGGTCAGGCAGGAGTCAGGACCAAGGACTTGGTAGTGAAATTCACTAAGGTTTTAACAACAAATGTTAACTAAAAAATCAAAGTTTTTTTATTGCGATTTTCTAAAAATAGTACTTGATAAATTTAATCAAAATATTGGGCGAAAATACTGGGATGTAAGGTATGGAGAAAGCGAAATGAGTGTTGGGAGCGGATAAATGCACTCCAAGATACCTAGTGTTGCAAGAGGTAAAGAGGAACAACAGGAGATAGGAGCAGGGATGACAGCAATAAGGTGGGATGAAAAGTGAAGTAGGAAGAGAACGGATTCGTAAAAGTGCTGGGTGAACAACATAGAAATTAAGGAAATACAAGATTAAAAAGAGAGGAGAAGATATTACGAAGGAAGAGACGACGAGTAAGATGAAAAGAGGAAGGAAGAAAGATACGGAATCTGATGAAGGAAAGAGATATAGAGGTACAACAACAGGACAGGATGAAGAGGATGGATGAAGCAAAGTACAATACCAGATATAGTCAACTATGTTGGAAAAGAACGCCGCAATACCTAGAAAAAAGGGAGGTAAAGAAGAAAACAATGTTCGCGAGGTTTATACTAGGGAATGAAGAAAGGGAGAGTAGATTCTGTGGTGCAAATGAAGAGAAACGACCTGATAGACCTGAATCTTGAAGAAGTTGTTATAGAAGAAGGAGGGAATAAAATGGATTAATGAAGTTATGAGTAAGTGAAAAGAAATAAAGAACAATGGAGATGGAGTTTGATATGTAGTTTTAAGATAGTTGTAAAATAGTTTATGTATTAAAATGAAATATAGTCTGTGAATTTAAAGCGGAAGAATGTAATGCCTAACGGCACATATGTCAAATTAATAAACAATGACAAATAGCAATCAAAATATTTGAACAAAATTTTACGGAATACGATTTGTCATCCATTTTGTCGTTTAGTTCGTGAACAGTACAGTTTTAAGTTTAAATAAAGTTAGAGAATCCCGCTACAAGATCCGCTACACACGCGTCCACAAAACAATCGGTGTGTGTATCTTGTATAATTAAACAGGTTTTTTACGGTTGCAAACACGAAAAAGGAAAACACTTTAACGGAAAATATAAAAAATTCATAAATTGTTCACATTTACAGATAAAATCAAAAAGCTATTTATATTTTATATAAATTTTTGTTCATTTGTTGTTTTTTATTTGCCAATGTAAGACAGAGGTGTGCGTTTAGAAAGTAGTTTAGCTTTTAAATTATATAGTCCAACATTTCAGAACCCCCAGAAAGAAGTCTTTTTAGTAAAGGTGAAATTTTAAGATTAAATTGTGTTATATATAGTTAAGCACGTAGTTCAAAAAATTAGGTAAATTACGTCTTGAAATATTACCTTAAGAAAGATATATATAATTTAGGCTTGGTAGTATAGCATAGTTTTTATGTTTGTTGAATCACTGTTTTATCAAATGAAAATACATATTTAACTTTGTTTTCTTTTCTTTAAAACAATGAATAATAAAAAAAAATTGTTCAAATATCATAACATAAATTGTTCAAAAGAAATAACTCTGTCATTTACGAGGGCTTGTTATACAATTGTTGATTCATTGTAAAATAATATAGACGAATGACGACCCAGCATTTTTTAAATTATTTCTATAGATATGTAAACACTCTGCAATTGTCACTTTGAATTCTTTTTGTAATTGCTGAATTACAGAACCGCCTGCCCTCCCTCAAATCCGAGCCTGCTGCTCATATATAAAGAAGTGCTAAAACCAGTGCGGACGTATGGAGTGCAACTCTGAGGTTGCACTCAGGAAATCGAACGTTAAAGAAAGTCAAACGTTCCAAAATAAAGTTCTGCGAGGAATAGTTAAAGCACCGTGGTATATCCGCAATGACGACATACATAGAGACCTGAAGATTAACACAGTCGGAGAAGAAATCAAATCTATAGCAGCGGAGCACGAGTTGAGACTTCGTAACCACGAAAACATCGCCGTGACGCAAATGTTGCTTGATAGTAATGAAGTTCGCAGGACTAAACCTTCGGACCTAAGTAAATTGTTCATTGAAGCAATCTCTACCACACCGTGTAATTATTGATATGTAAAAAAAATGACAGAGAAAAAAAAGAAATTAATATATACAAGTAATAATAAATCACAGTCAATTGCATCGCATGCAGCTTATAAAAAGTGAATGACAGTGTAAACAAACATCGTGTTATCTGAGGAATACATTAATCACTGGGATATGCATTGCACTATGACCGTACAACGTACAGGTGTATGATAAATTACTAATGAATGATTCGAAACATTGCTGACTGGTTTTACAATACTTCAACAATTAATTTAACAAATATATGCAAGGACATAGTACATAATGTATTATAAGAAAATAAGAATAGAATCAATAACAATAAGGTGTGACCTTTTGTTATTTATAACATTCATTCAAGTTCACGGTGTAATTATGATAATTTTCATTCAATATCGATAATTAATATTAGCTTACGGACAATAGTACATAATTATTCAGATATTTAGGATTTGTTTGCTTTATGTTGTAAGAAAATAAACGAGAGATAGTTTTTAATAGAAAGAATAGAATGGAATTAGATTTTTTAAATTTGTTAACTTAGAGAATATAAAGTATCATTCCCACTCACTGTTTTAATTTAATTTTGTATTTTTTTTTTAATTTAAATTGTTTAGCTTATGGCAATACGCGTAGCTATTCACAGTACCATTTTTAATTAAATTTATTTTTTAAGTTTATTTAGTTTTCCTTAAAACGTTTTAAATTAAAAATATTAAATTAAGAAAAACTATATTATATTACAAGTTCCAAAATGTGACAATCTGTCAAAATGCAGTAGAATTTATATTTAAAAGAAGTTAAATGTCAGTTTGTCAAAAATAAAGAAACAAAAACCATTTCTATTACTAATTGTTATAAAAACAACAATTTTAATTATGTCACCATCAATTTTGTCCAACTGTCAAAATTTATATTACAAAAGACGCATGCGCACCAACTAAATTAACTAAACTCAAATTAAAACACGAATGTGACCTGAAATCTAGAGTAAAATATTAGATAAAAACAGTAAATTAAATATCAAAACAGTGACTAGGAATGAGGCTTTAAAAGAAATAATTGTAAACAGATTATAAGGCCAAAAAGGCATATAGGTACAATAAAATAAACATACATATAATTAAGCTATGACACTTTAGTTATCATTGCGGAACTAAATAATTTCTCATGGAAATATACAGAACGTATATTACCCGGTCTCCAAATAAGAGTCCGTAAGGTTCTAGGTACGTCACTAAACATGGCTTATAAAAAAGGACGGTTATATTTGCAGCAAAATGACGAAGAACCTATAAATTATATCACTTACTCATCGTATCAATATTTACTAACTTTTTAACGTCATATACTCGTACTTAGAATAAATACACAATAATTAACACTAATTTTTAGAATGACTATTACGCATATGACGCATAAGACTTCACGTAAACTTCAAAGTGAACAAGAAATGACGTCCTTGTATCTTTTATTTTGATTGAAACTTTGCACAAAAAGAAAAAATATTTCCTTTTGTTTTTTCGTCAGATTCAGTTCATAACAGACAGTTTTTTGTGAGTCCAGTCGGTAAGACAAAAAAAATTCATTTAAAAAAGTTAAATTATTGACGAAAATATTTACTTGTTTATTAATTCAAAAATAATATGAGTTTAGAGGTCATAAACGCTCTGTCATATATATAAATCTTACAATTTTTTGGACTGAGATCTTAGGATTATTTCAATATTAAATGTAGATGCAGTACACCCCATAGTTGGATACCATATGACTATACCGGTTTATAAATCTTATAATTTAAATTATTGTATTATCTTTTATAGTTTATGAGATATAAACGCAAAAAGTTTCTCATTCTTTTGTATAAACCACACTGATAAAAATAAGAATGCCAGAAGAAATTAAATTTTTGCGTGGAATTTTCCATATTGTTTGCACATTTAGTAACACACCGTTTAAACACAAAATGTGAAATCATATATTATTTAAAGTAATATTTTTTATCTAACATTACTTTTTATTATTCACCGAAGTTTATCAAAAATTGTCATTAAATAAATGCAAAAGACATTAAATATCTTTTACTAATATATTCATTCAATAAGTAACATTATATAATCTTGCATAAAAAGCAATAGTAACGTCAAACATAACTTTTATTATGTGGTATACTTTGTGGTAGTATACTGTGTGATTGATACTTGACGCTGACTGCCGTGCTTTCACATTCAATCCACAGACCAGAGTTATATTTTCAGGGTTTTGTTTTTATTAAGTTAAATTGAAAGTTTGCGAATATAATCATAAACTTATTAGGCAGTGGTGTTGTTTACATGTATTACAGTTGAAGTGTCCTGTTTTGTGACGTTTCTATCACTATAACACTTCAATTATATCGACTTTATCTTCATTTGTATTCCTATAGGTGGTTTTGTCATATGTCGACGATAAAATAGACATTTCATATGAACGATTGTGAAAAACTGAACTGAAAATGAACTCTTTCATGACAAAAAAAAAGCATACGCATCTTCAATATGATGGCAAAGTGACTCCAAAATCTTTACTGGGATAATAAAAGGTCGGCGATGAAATGACTCAGCATCGGAAATAGACCGACGTTAAATAAATCAAATAAATATATTTTGTAATTATCTTTAATGAGCACAAAGTATAACATAATCTATAGAACTGAGATTGATTTATGTTTGATTTTCATTTCTCATAACACAGTGTTATTTTCTATTATTTTATACAATTGCTATTGTCTATTACGAGGCGTGTTTTTTAAGTGAGTACCGTTTTGGAATTAAAAAAAGACGTGCAAAGATATCGCAATAATTTTTACATGAAAGCCTGTACCTTAATCTACTTTTCTACATAATTTCCGTGAATATTGAGGCACTTGTCATAACGTGGCACCAGTTTTTGAATACCCTCCTCATAAAATTCTGCCGCCTGACTTGTTAACCACTGTATCACAACTGTTTTGACTTTTTTCATCATGCACATTTGTGCGGCCATCTTTAAATGCTCTCACCCATTTCCTTACCATTCCATCACTCATAATGTTTTGTCCGTAAACTTCACAGATCTCACGATGAATATCGATCGGTTTTACGCCTTTAGCACTAAGAAATCATATAACAGCCCGTACTTCACAATTGGCGGGACTCACGATTGTCGGAGGCATCTTAAACACTCAGTAAACAACGTATACAATGAAGAATCAGACTGTAATGGCTGTAGAAAAGTAGATTAAGGTACAGGCTTTCATGTAAAAATAAAATTATTGCGATATCTTTGCACGTCTTTTTTTAATTCCAAAACGGTTCTTACTTAAAAAACACGCATCGTATAATTGATTGACAACCTGTTACCAGGTAAAAGACTACAATTCCTTGATGAGGTAATTAATATCATATACGTCAAAATATTTCACGTAAGCAAATAAACCATTCCTAGAAATAACATACAACACATAAAAACATATTTCTTTCTTTTGTAAAAAATACAATTGTTTGTGTCTATGGGTGGTAGTTGGGTGTCTTTCTTTATTTATTTCCATGCAAACATTGTTAGTAGTCAAGTTGCACTTTCGCGAAGTCTTTGACTTGTTAAATAGGTCAACGACTACTGGATTGCCCCCTATTGACACAATTGTATACTAAAATACAATTATCATGAACCAAAATAGTCTGCCACTGAATGGGGCTTTGTATTTACTAACAAAACATATGCAAAACGTACAGTCACATTCATAAAGCGATTTAGGTTAAATCAAATATGAGATAACTAAATCATGTTCGTGAAATTTGAAGGACTCGTCTCATTTTTAAGTGTTAATTAACATGTAGTCGTCAAATTAAGAAATAAAAATATTTAGAACATCAGTGATTCATTAAAGATTCAAAGTTAGAGAGAAAAATTTAAACAGAAAGTAAAGGAGATGCATACTGATGCTTCAGTTATTGTTGTGAAAAATGAAAAATAATCTCGATTACTTATTTCTTTTGTGACGTCACAAGCAAAGTTATCACAAGCGGCAAAACTGAAATTGAAATTTTAAGTAGCTAAATTGTCGTCAACTTTTATATGTATTTAAACATATAAAAACGCTAATGGACATATATTAATCTATATTTCAAGCAATAATTAAAAAAACGACCCCTAGAATAAGACCATTGCAAACATATTTTATAGAACTTCTTTATCTTATCTTATCAATGTCGACAGATTTTGGCAATATCAGAAATTAGTATTAAATTTCCTGTAGGGCCTTATTCTGTAAAGTATTTCCACCCGTGAAAAAATTTGATCGCTGTAAAATGACGTCACAAAAGTTTTTATTTGGTATTCTGTATTTGGTATTCTAAGAAATTTCCATAGATTTTATTTTTGTCGCTGGAAAAAAATCGACCAAATTGACTGTGACTTTAAAATTTTTCATCGCTGTATTTTTGAGAATTGTCGAAACAATTTGAACTATAATTTGAATTTCAGTTTAAATTTTTTAATATACAGTATTTAAGTGTATTTTATTTAATATGTTTATAAATGATTTCGCATTTGCTGTAGTTGGAGGATTTTGCGAAAAAGTAGAAAAGAAGTTAGTATTTATATGAATATAATACATCAGAAAGTGAGGTTATGTTGTTTGTCAATTATTGCTTCAGGAAAATTACGGTAAGATAATTATTCTTCAAATTTATTCTTTATAATTCTTAATTTTTGAAGGCAATACTTTAATATAAATCTTTATTTAGCTTTTATGAAGAATTTGAAATTTCACCGACATACCAGAATTTATTACGTAACGAAAGAAACATTTCAACTCTACCTTTTCAAAATTCCGTGGAACAGACGCAGAGAGTTCGCAGAATACTGGTATATCCACCTAATCTGTTAAAAGAGTAATAAAAATCAGACCTACCAAGGTCATCTTCTAAGTTGTTTGTTACTAAAGTAAAATAAATATGTCAAAGCCACTTATTTTAGCAAAAAGAAAAATATAAATGCGAAATGGTAATTAAAATTCTTTGATTGGATATATGCTTGACGTACTTTTATTGCTGTGATTTTACTAATTATTATTGATTCATTGATAAGAAATTAAATTCATAAAACATTTTTATTGCATTAATTAGTAATTTTATGATTTGAAATGAATACCAACCAAATTAATGTATTACTAGAGCAGAATAACATACTCGTACATTAGTCTAAGATCCTACACCTACGTTATTTTAGAAAAGATGAAATTTTAGAAATTCACAGCTTAAAAATATTCATAAGTTAGTCCAAAAAATGGAGCATCTGATCTTAGAGATCTGAGCTTATATATATGCTCTAAGCATCTGATTTACTTTTGCTCTTGCAAAATAAATAGTTTCAAAATAATTACATTTTAATCTGTCAAATAGTCGCTAGCAATAACAATGCTTTTTAATTTTAAGTATCTTTAAATTCGTTTTGTTCATATGACGTTTGGAACCCATAAAAATTGTCAACATTAGTAGCACCTCGTCGGTAATATAACTAGTATTGAAAATAAACAACCGACGGGCAAAACAACGTTAGTTGGAATCTGTTTTGAGTCACTAGTTAAACTAAATCGATTACTACACAGATTTATTAGTTTCTATTAATAAGCATACAGCATACACCTATTTAAATCGGTAGATTATTTTGTAGCTTTTAATTATTGGTTATTGTTAATCGATATAATGGTTTTCCAGGCAGGTGGAACCGCGACACGAGGCTTTTATAATCATTAAATGAACGTACGAGTAACATTATATTCCCAGTACATGTATATTATTATTTTCTTTATCAACTAACGTGATATGATACCTGGTATGAATTTGTTGATTGTTATTTTCAATTAATTTCTCATGTTCTCGCGAGTACACTCTGTGAGAAATACAATCCATTAATTTACTGTATAACCGCGGTGTTAAATTTAATGTGTTGCGTAATTTAAGCCGGTACCAAACGATACTACGAACACATTCCAACGTTGGACGCATCGTGTGGTCGATGCTGTAAGTATATGTCTAACGTTCTCTTTAGAAGAAGTTCGGGCTGTTGTCGGCCTTTTGACTCGCGTAAATTTTTTTTGAGCATACTTGATCCACATGTCATGCACTGATGCACACGAATCGTCCAACAAAGGAAGGGTTTATACTTGAAAGTTTATTTATTTACTTGAAAGTTTTTATTAAACAGTGTCAGTGCCAATAATATGAACAAATTAATAAAATAAATAAATCATTCAGATCAAACATTCGTTCCACCGTGTAGTAGAAAACTTTCCATGTCTCTCTTCCAATATTTGACACACACATTTGAATCAAACGTTCACCGCACGTTTGGAGCAGGATTGGCATTAGAGAGGGTGAGAGGAAATTAATGTAAGTTGTTTTTTTTCTTAATAATAAGCGAAGCGAATTTATATCCGCGCGATTTTAATTCGCAGCGCGAACTTAACCTTATGAAATAGTACACATACTTCATAACTAATAAGTTGTCATATAAGGAAGTTTGTAACACCGGAAGTTAAACAATTAATAAATAAAAATGCTAATGAATCAAATAAAGATTTCTGAAATTAATTTTATGAATATAAAGTATATACAATACACTAATAAGATCCTAAAATGACATCCCTTATTGCAAATCTCTAAACTTATACGCAATTCGTATGTCTAAACAATCAAACAAAAAAACAAAAACAGAAGATTTAATTCTGGCGATAGTCATAATAATAATGCATGATAATTGAAAAAAAATATGATTAATCATTTAAAAAATAGAATAATTATCGTATTACATAACGTTATGCAATAATTGTTTATGAAAACAGAAATATTTAATAATGTTATTCTATAATTAACTTCCTGTGTACATATTGTACAGATGTTGTAGCAGCGATTGTGTATGTGTGTGTGTGATAGAATGCATGAATAGTTGTTATACAAACATCAAACTTGTTACATAATATAGAAACTATATAGAAGGCAAACTGTATAAAAAATCGTCAACGTTTTTTAGCACGCACTGCGTACGCAGATTCATGAACCAGCGGACCAAATATATTGCTTCGGAACAGATAGTTGCTTGCAGCAATTGATTTCCTAAAGACATTACCAATTTTGAATTTGTAGCCTTTCAATTCTTACTTCAATACTTTTACTACCCTTCACATTTTGTTAAAAGGCTTTAAATCAATGTCATAAAGCAGGATTCCGCGAACTTTTTTGAGAATTACATACAAAATTTCAGATTGATTTATAGGTTAGATTTAATTTGACAGCTATTAGTTCTTTTAAGTTTCCTAAAAATTAAAAAAGGCTCTCACTCAAAAAAAATCATCCATAAGTTGAAATCTAACTATATCCTGGCAGGACCTCGGTTACGAAACCCAAAATATGAACCTCAAAAACAATACTATGCCATTAAATGAATCACACAAAATTTTGAGGTTAAGTTTATTATTTCTTTGGAAACCCCACAAGAGAGGTGCATGATCCCATAAACTATTTAAACTCTTGTTATGTCTGGAATTGTCGTAAGTAGAAACTGCAGATGTTAACATAAATTATTTTTATCGTCTTAATTTTGCATATTAAATCAGTAAAAGAAGCACGTAACGTTTAAATGCATAATTCAATTTAAAATAGCGTCTATATATTTTTATCTCTTTCTATCTGTATTAAGAGTCAAGTCCAGAAACAGAGACAGAAAGAAATATGAACAATAAATGTAATTATAAAGTGAAGTTTATGAACCTATTAAGTACTGCAAATTAAATGAGCAACATGACAAGATTATATTATATTAAGAGGAAATAAAACTAAAGTTGTTTCCACTGCAGAACAAGCAATTGTTTATGCCGATTCATGTTTATGCGGCAATTTAGTTATATTTAAATTATAATTGCGTCGATTTATTTATTTTATTTAGATCCTTAGACCTCATCTATTTCCAAAAGTACTTTCTGCTCTCTCCCTTCATTTTCCCTAGTCCATCATTCTCACCGTTTCCTCACCTCTTGTCTTCTTTGTCTCCTCTCGACAAACCCTCTATTATATTTTCACTATACTTCTTCCCTTCTGTCTTCATTTTCACTTCTCCCGCCTTTTACGTCTATCACTCTGTTTCGTTTGTCCGACCATTGAGTTGATACTAGGAAAAATATTCCCTCCACATTCACATTGTGGTTTGGAATGGCAACAAGGTGTTCGCATGGTTTTATTAGACATCACTCCTGATTAATATTACTTCTGCTATGGCGTTCCTTCTCTTTCCTCGTTCCTTTTCTCTATTTCCGCCATCCACCTCTTCCCTTCACTGCCTCCCTTGACTCACACGTGGCAAACACATTTGAATCAAACGTTCACCGTATCGTTTGGTACCTGCTTTATTGGTATACGGACCGTGCGAGCTATACTCTACTCTTTTCATCGCATCACAAAATTCTGTGAATTATTTTTTTAGTAATAAAAATGTATTTTAACATATATAGTTACATAAGTTTGACTATTCCTATAACCCCATGACATTGTTCTTTACAAACGAGTAATAATATTTACCACAAAATACAATTATATTATATAACTCATTTCTGTGTAATTCCTTATTGTCTTATTGTGTAATAATTCCCTGATGTAACAACATACAATTAAAGGATTATAAGATGTGTAATGTTCAGATTATTTCAGATATAATATACTACGTTCTTACTTACACGCGATGATTACAGGTTACTTATTGCATTGTTTACATCATTGTGAAGATACTAGTACGATGTGTGAACAATTGTTTTGATAACCTATGTACTCTTATAAATAAACACAAGTGGCGAATGTCAGAAGTCTGCTATTAACCTTGACTACTGGAAAAAATAACCATGATAACGAACGAATTAAAAATTTCATGAATAATTCAAGAAATAAATATAGAACCCAAGATCAGATTCGTGTTAATACCTCGAAATGGTCCTCGAATGGACCCAATGGTCATTGGGTATTTTCCAATTAGAGCACAATGCCAATGAATAAAAAAATGATTCTACTTCCAACGATAGTTATTGATGTTGTGAATAACATATTAAAATTTCATACGATTCAGTTGAATAGTTTTTTTTTTCTACAACATCATGCCGAAAAAAGTAGTTTTGAAATAAATAAGATTAAAGTTTTAAGTATGCAATGGCTATATTGGTATATGCTACAACGGCTGTAGAAACGAACTAGTTTAAAACAGTGGTGTATTGAGAAACATTGAAATATAAGTTTGCTCTCATTATAAATTGTCCTAATGCGAAACTATTTCAATACACCCTTCTGATAATAGTCTGTTCTTTAAAGCTTCTCTCTTGCATTACATCCGACTTGTTCAGTTAATATGTAGTCGCACTAGACACATTATCAATAAATAAAGCTTCCATTTTAATGTTTGTCAATATACCACTGAGCGGTACAAGTATGTATTTAGACCAAAGTGCCGCCGTTCCGTTTATACGGATGTTGCACATATCCGAGCAAGGCTGGGAAACATACAATTACGTGTAAAGGAAGGCGGTACTGTGATCTACATCCGTATGAACTATAAAATGAACACGGACATATAAACTGAGAATATTTTTCACAATAATAATGTATTGATAAGTATTAAAGTACAAACTTCCTCTTATGATAAAGTGTGGTTAATAAGAAATAACTCCAATAGACGCTACTGAATAAGTAGGACGTTGTAAGGAGTTTCTTCCAGCGTAGGAGCACCCTAAGGGATGTGTTTTACGTAACAACTACTGCGTATTAGTGATAATGTCCATACACGAATATATTTCCAAGGAAAATATCACCTAAATATCTGGTTCTAATCGATATGTATGCCGGCCGGCAGTGACACACATTCATAGTCACATGTAAAAAATGTCAGTGGTAAAAACCCAGAGTTTTCAACTTCAAAAGAAAACCACAAACATTGACAGCGTGTAATTAATGTACCCAGCCCCGGGATTAAGCCTACACCTTGGACAAAATATTAAAAAAAATGTACGCCAAAAATCATGCTCAAAAAATTGAAACACGTCGATATGTGATTAATTTTATGAACCAAATATGACTGTAATTTATTGATATGTGTCAGATTATATTATAGATCCTATAACAATATCAAAAATATTGCTGTCAAAGTTTTCTTATTGCATTATTATTTTCTATTCAAAAATATTCTTTGCCAAATATGCATTTTAAATCAGATATTGGCAAATACCCAATGACAGTTACAATCTGATATTATTTCATACAGATTATCAAACAATATTTTGTTATTTTACACAAATACAATATTATACAGGGTGTCCCGTAAGTATCACACATTCTTGTAGAGGAGATAAGACTGCGTCAAGAGAAACCAAAATATCAAAATGTTTCCTTGATAAAAACCTCCCCGTTTTGACCCAGTAAACAATTTGGTAAAGTGATTTGTTTTGTAACGTTTCTATCACTATTTCACTTCAATTATAGCTCACATCAACTTTACTTTCATTTGTATTCCGTAAGGTGGAGTGGTTTCGTCATTTGCAGCCGATAAAATAGATATTTTATATGAACGACTGTGAGAAACTGATCTGTAAATGAACTTTTTTATGACATATAAAGGTCTTGCGCATCTTCAATATAATGGTGAAGTAAATCCAAAATGTTTACTGGGGAAGATATTTGGGCTTTTGTAAATTATCGGAAAATTGTTACTTTGTATCGAATTTTTTGGTTATAGTACTCTTTTATGACCGTTTTTATGGCCTACCATTGATGTCAATTATGACTGGATACATTATATTTTTACCAAGCCTACGATAAGGTTATTCCGATACTGTAGGTTAGGGCAGAGGTGCGGCTTTGCCTGCAAAAATACATTTTCACGGTTCTAATCAAAAGATAAAGTTTTACAATAAAATAAACTTATTAAATTAGCTGGAGCTATAAAAAACAAAAGGTGTACCTTGAGCATATACATTTCTTTGGAAACTTTAATTACATTAACCGAAAGGTAGAAGTTAGTAGCGCAACTGTAAGCGATTGTGTAGGTCCAGGAGTACATCTGCATTATACCCGGTTAAATACAAATTGGTGTGTATAACCTTAGGAAAATGGGCTTGTGTACTCATATTTAAGGGTCAATTTTTCAATTTTTGATTGAAATAGATGTTAATAAATGTATGTTGTCGTTTTTATTTTAATAAATATCTAAATGTTGAGAGAGATATAGCAATTATAAATTTGAATTGTGGTTTTAGCGCTACAGATGTCGGTCATATTTATGACGTAACATGTCTGTACTATTAAGGGTAGGTCCGTTATTTTTTCTATGGATAAGAGCTCTGTAAAGAAGTAGCAACTTAGCAGACGTGATGTCACATGTGTTGAAATGTTCTATAACGTTCAATTCTTTTAATAATTGAAGGGACACAATGACTTTTTAATTGTTAATATCTTCTAAAATATAGCGAGCTATTAAAAAATAATTAGACATTTGAAGTACTGGTAGCCAACTTTATCGCTAAACATTTTCTGCTTTACGTACTAAAATAATTAATCAAATTAAACTAATAAAATTTGTATACCCAAAAAAAAATTAAATAATTTAAAGAAAAGGAAAAAAAACTTTTTCAAGGTAAATATATTAATTTATCATAACGAAACCGTGATGGCACTATGTCGTGGCACATTTACGCCACTGGTTAAATCAAAATTAAAAATTAATTATTAATTAGGTACGATTTAAGAATAATCAATGAGCAATTCTTTCAATATTTACACACGTTTTGCTAATTACGATGCTAATCGAATAAATTGTAGGCTGAAGATATTATTATCATTATCAGCAATATCAAGATGACCTTGGATATGAGTGTTTTAAGTGATTCTATTATTTCTGTAATTGTGTTAATTTATTGTATTCATATAATAATATATACGGTTTGCATACAATAAATAACAATATAAATAAACATTAAAGGGGATCGGTTCATTGGTGATTTACTAAAACCTGCTAAAACCAAACGACTAACATTTAGTTAACATTGATCTATTCCAGATGGCTTGTCACCTACTTCGTTTGATATTTTGATATATAAAACATATAGCAAAGATTTATGAGCTGTAAGGTTAGTAGCGGTTATGATGTCACATGCATTTGGAATGTGTACAAAGTTGAATCGCTTTAATAATTAAAGAGACAAAATGACTTTTTTAATTGTTAATATCTCTTAACATATAAGAAGTTATTAAATAAATAATTGAACATTTGAGGTTCTAGTAACCCATTTTATCAATATATAGTACACTTTTATAGAAATTAAGACATAGGACACAAGCCCATTGGAAATAAAACGTTGTATATTAGATAAAATTGTATAAGTAACAGGTAACTTTTATTATGTTAGAAAACCATAAATATACATAACTGTGTTTATGGATTGGCAGTTTAAGTGACAGTCCTATATGTCAGTTACACCACTATAGAAATTAACACCCGAAGAATGTATTTTAAGATATTCTTTTAGAGATTACACAAATCTACATAGGATAGAATGACATTTTTCCAAAATTCACGATTAACAAAACGTACAACACTGGAAATAAGTTAATTATTGGAATATTAAGGCAGTGATTTCCCCCGATGGCTAGTTTCATTTGTTTTGCCTTCCTCAAAGATTAAGGAGTACTTTTAGTTTCACATCACTTTTACAGATCACTGAATAGGAACCTACCCTAGTCTAAACACGGTCCTGCTATTTTGTAAACATATGACAGAACACAATAACAAAGAAGTTAGGAGATGTGACAAATTAAATGTAGGATAATTTCTGTTTGTTGTCATATGTGTTTTGCTTTTAAATACATGCTAACTAATCTTTTATATTATATTATAATCTTTTTAATGTAGAAAAAGAATCTTCTAAACCATGCATCGTAGTTCAGAAAACACATTGATTATAAATAGAGTTAAAATAATATAAAAACAATAACTCACTCATAGAGATGACTGATTGTTTTCGCAAGTCCATTTCCAGATCCGCATGGAATTATCCCTACACTAATTTCTTCGACAGCTCTTTTCCAGTCAGGTCGTTCGAACAATCCATTCAACACCTCGTAGTATATTCCATCACCTCCAACAGCAGCGATTCCTCGCCAAGAGTAAACATCACGAAGTCGAACAAACTCTCTAGCAAAATGCGCCCTTTTTGTGACATGTAAATCAAAAGGCATCTCAGCCTCTGCAAGCAAGGGGGCCACACGTTGTTGAAATAACTCCCGAGCTCTACCAGGTCCAGATTTAGGATTTAGTAAAACCAAAAGCTTGCGGTTGTCACTTGGAGTATATGACAGGCTCACAGGTATATCACGCACAAGACATTTTACTGCAGCTCGCCACCTCTGGGCTTCCTTATTATTTTCTTCATATTTATCAAACGATCTGAACCTTAACGTTATAGTTGTCCGTTCTCTCCTACCTCCACGTCTATTGTGTTTTAGAATATATGCATAAATATACAAATAAGCACTGACATCATTTTCATCTTGTTCTCCAGAATTCTCTTCAACAACCCTTAATGAATGAGGGTTTGTCAAAGAGCTACAGACGCAGGACCCGGCACCGGCAGTCCGACGTTTACTTCTCATGCACCTACAACCTATAATGTCACGGAGCAAAATTGTCTGTTCTTTTGTAGCTCCATTACTTTCTTTTCTTAAACTTAAACCTTTTTCTGTTAAACGCACTTTAAACACGGTATTTTTCTTTGATAAAATATAAAATGTCTCTTCTAACAACACTCCCACATTAGGGCTCGAGATATCCCGATCCCCCGAGCCCAAAGAGACATCCTGCATCTTCGCTGTTTCTCCCATAACTAAACTGTAACTTGCCGTATGCGCCGTGTGGTGTGGACTCGCTGAATTCATGTACAAACACAAACAAAATTAAATAATATTACGTCATAGATTGCGTGATTGCTATAGACATACGTTTGTAGTTTTGGTTTCTTGGGTACTTATTTTTAGGATATCACTTATGTCTATTCCTAGTGCAACATAGATGCTGCTTAAATTCTGTTCTATTCATATAAAAATATTCTATAAATATTTTTTCTTGCATTAAAACTATCGCATCTTTATTAAATGTATAACTATCGTTTAAAAATATTAATTTAATAGATATTTCAATTTTTTTAATTGTTTAATTATAATTTAATTTTACATTTAAACTATATTTCAAAATAATGTTTGGAGCAATGTTTTCTTCGAGTTTTTTTCAATAGCAATAATCTGAAAAATTCAAATATTTCAATTTCAAATACATAACTGAAAATTTTGAAAATCTTCAATTTTTCTATTATTTTATGAAGTTAATCTGCTAAACACTGTACTCTAAATTTCGAAAATAGAATTAAAACAATTAATTGCAATTAATTAGTTAATTATAATTATTATTATTTTTATATTAAGGGTTTATATTATATAATTATATAAGTTCTTTGTAATTTAGATACGGTTTATCTAATTAGTGTAAATTTAGAGTATAGTAGATTAATTTGCTGTACCACATTTTTTAAATAACATGTTTGCATGCCATATGCAAATTTATAAAATGACATTAATCAATATTTGTTCGCTTAAACACACACTGAAATATATTATAAAAATCTAACATTATTTAAATTGGTTTCAATTATTTAAAAGATTATTTTAAAATAAATTTGTTTATTTTATTATATTCTGTAATACTGCTATTTTATTTTTATGTTGGTAAGGTATACATGTAAAGTTAGCGAAATTAGAGTTCATAACTACACGTTACTGTCGTTCGTTCATTTTGTATAAAAGATCTTTTTGATATACAGGATTTGCGATGGTAAGACGTTTTAACATGCTGTATTTTTTTCATTTTTAATCATCCACCGTATATAAATATTTTATGAAATAAAAGTGTATATATTTTGTAAATTATAAGTGAAAGAATATTACTAAAGTGTGATTTTTGTTATTAGGGTATTGATATTAACCATAAGTACGACCGCAAGGTTCGCCGTACTGAACCCAGGTCTCAGGATGTATACCTCCGTCTGCTTGTTAAAGTAAGTTCTATTTTCTTATTAGGATCTTTTTGTAAAAATGTTATTGATAATTGTTTCAAAGGAAAACCATTTTACCGAAGTTTTTGGAAAATGTGTACTCTTTTTACTGTCTTAACGCTTTTTTGAGGTTATGATACTGTACCAAGTAATTTTGTTTTTCTAATGTATTCTGAATAGTGCAGTTTTTTGCACGTTGTTTATTAACAGTAAACAAGATAGTGATAATGTACATACTTCTCCAATTATTTATAAACCTTAAATAAAATTTCCTAGCATTTCAAATCAAACAAACAAGAACATGCATGACATGTGAAAGTATTTACATGTTCTTAAAGGAATTGGATTTTTAACTAACATTATCTAGTATTTCAAATTGTATACACTCGTTAACTCAATCTAATATTTTGTTATAGTTGTATCGCTTCTTGGCTCGTCGTACTCAAGCTAAATTTAACAAAGTTGTCTTGAAACGTTTGTTTATGAGCAAGATTAACAGACCACCAATCTCTGTAGCCAGAATAACCCGTTTGATGAACAAACCAGGTCGTGCAGGACTCACCGCCGTTGTTGTTGGATCTGTAACTGATGATGCCAGAATTTTCAAACTTCCTGCATTAACTATCTGTGCTCTACACGTAACAGAAAAGGCCCGTGCAAGAATTCTTAAAGCTGGAGGTCAAATTATCACATTCGATCAGTTGGCATTAAAAGCTCCAACTGGCAAAAAGACAGTGTTGATGCAAGGACGCCGTAACGCACGTACAGCTGTGAGACACTTTGGACCAGCTCCTGGTGTACCACACTCTCATACTAAACCATACGTCCGTTCCAAGGGACGTAAATTTGAACGTGCTCGTGGGCGCAGGCGTAGTTGTGGATACAAGAAGTAAATATTATTTTAATTATACCCAAATAGTTTTCGAAGGTGTTATAATTTCAGTTATTAATATAAATGTAATCTTACAATTTTTATTGGAATAAAAGACCTTCTTAAACAAAATAAACTTATGTATTTTTTAACTATACTAATTACATGTTTTTATATTTTATTTGACCTATCCATCCAATATTCAATAATAGAATTATCTTGAGGTTGAACTCCTAGAATTTGTCTTAACGGTCCAAGGTCATTCAGAGGGCTATTTTTTGCTCTTTTTAAAGCCATAACAATACTGCAACAAATCAGTTATTTAATACCGTAATACAATTCAAAAGTAAATAAATTTTATATTTATACTTTTGCCATTCTTCAATCAAAGCTTTTATATGTTTTTCTAACGTTGGTTCAGCCAAACGGGTATCTCCAATAGCTTTCAATATTTTTATAAATAAAGTAGGAGCTGAAAAAAAGTCAAGATTACATTAGTGTTACTAGAAAATATTAAACGTAGATTTTTATAATATTCTTTGTTGACTGCAGATACAAAATTTATAATAACATTACTTGCAATAATTAATTCAGTTGTTTCTAATAGTTTTTATTAAATTTGTACACTAATGGGGCCCGTAAAAGATCAGTTGTAAACCTTGTCAATTTATCGTGTTGAAGCGAAAAGACTTACTTTTGTCTGGTAGCAATCCTAACCATCGAACAATATATCGGTTTTCAACGATATCAACTCTAAAAATAGCACTGCACGGCTGAGGTACAGCTACATGTGTTCCAAGAACTAAAAGGCGAGCTTCACTTGGGGAAAGGTAATCTCCATTGCTAAAGTGAGGTTTACAAGGTGCAGATCCAGGAAATAAACAGCATAATGATGAAATAAGCTTAGATGCTTTACTTTCTGGGCCTCTTGCGATAACCTTCATAAAATTAAATGAAATGATGTAAAAAAACAACTTTTGTTAATAACTGAAGTTAATATTTTATATTTACCTGTATTCCACTTAAAACGCAATAACATATTCCTGCAAATGAATCATTGCCTATTAATTCCTTTAATTCTCGCAACGAATAGCATTGATCCTTAACTGGTTGTTCATACGTATTATCCGGTATGAATAAATCAATCTGCTGGTCCATTTGAATTAAGGTAAAACCTTCTTCAGTATCCTTACCAATGAATGGGGGCATGTGCAAACTACCTAAGTTTATATATATATTAAATACATATATTTATATATTATTAAATAGCTAAATCATTATTTATAACCTTGAGCAATTCTTTCAGTTAAGCATTGCCCTCCAGAACTAAGTAACCATGTAAAATGCGAATGCAAATGTGCGAAGATGTGAGGTTGACCAGTTAGTTCCTTTAAAGATCTAGCAGGTCCTATAGCTGAATGTTCTACAGTTTGTCTGAGAGCCCGTTGAGAACACTTAGACTGATCTTCAGTGTTCACAGATGTAGCATATGACTGGAGTTCTGCAGATATTTCCTAATATATCAAGGATATTAAAGAAAATGTCGTGTATATAAATCGTGGATTAGAAAACGGTATACCTTTAAGTGCTCTGATAGAAATGAAGTTACATTGAGTAAAAACATCTTATCTTTCATTAAAATAATAATAGAAAACCACCTATAAAAACCTCTGGCTTGTGAATCTCGTATTTGAAAAGTATGGCTCAATACATGGCCCCTAATTGTGTCTCCAAAATATACAATTCCTCCATCTTTACAAGGACTGACCTGTATAACAAATAGATTGAAAATAAATTGCTTGTATGGCATTGTTTCAATTACATTGCTTACGTACATCGCAACTTAAACTTCGAATACAAGCCTGCTTCAGAAGAATCATTACATCTTTTAGAACAGGTTTTTGTGTACTAAGATAGCTTATTCCCCCATCTTTATCTTTTGATAATATACCAACATCATGTCCTATTGATATACATGATCCACATGTTGTATCAGAATCTATAACTTCTCTCGGAATTTTAGTTTCCCTTAAACTTTGCGTACAAAATACAACACAAGGGCCATGTGTTTCACAAAAGTGGCAAAGTGCAATAACAGCGTTCATTATTTCAAATGTTGATCTTTCCAATAAAATAAAAATATATTACAATAAATTTAAGCATTCCAATAAAGGATAACGCATTTAGTCAAAATTATACTAGTTGATAAGTAATCTTTTTAAGAAATGTCACTAATGATAATAAATAAAGCAACAGAATTACTTGTCAAAGTGTCACTTTTATAGGTTATGTTTAAACGCAACAAATATTTTCATTTAATTTGAACAACTTTGAATAGATGCCTGTTGCATGACTAATATTTAATATTATGTAATAAGTAGATCATAAATGAAAACATGGATTACATATTTTATATTTACAATGTGACAGTTTATTAATAAAATATTTACTTAGATACAATTACTCTTATATTTATTATTTATGTTACATGTTGTTCATTTGAAAATATCTTATTATAATATGTAACGTAACTGCTGCAATGCTCACCTGAAACATAATTATATTTAGTTACTACGTTTAGTTAACCGTATGAAATTATTATCTCTGTTTGAAATATGAAATTAGTAGCACTTGAATATTTAAACTATGCTCAAACAACATGATATACGTTATTATATCAAACCTTGTGAAAACATTGTTGTTCCCCTTAATCTGAGATTTCTTTGTTCAAAAAAATTATATACTATGTGAAACAGTGTATTATCGCCAGAGTTTTGGGCTGCATCCAAAAACTTTCTGGCCGGAACTGAGTCATCTCCTTGTAAAGATCTGGCTAATCGTAAAGCCTGTAATACCTGTCCTTGACTTAACAGAACTTCCAGAGTTTCCTAAAAGGCATAAATGTATATCAAATACAATTTACTTATTTTATTTTTTTAAATATCTATTTTACCTCATGAGCATTTAGTCTCGCCAACATATCTTGAGCAAGTTGGGTTGCAGCTGGATGTAGATTGGATAACGACAACAGCAGACATGCTAAAGGCTTCGAATCGGCAACAGCGCTATATTGTAAAAGCTGTTGCAAAGTACCAAACTGTTTTCTTCGTACTAGCGTTGTCACTAGTAACTCTGTGAGAGCATGACCTGCTGGTATGGAATGCTCGTTAAGAGATCTAAGATAGCAAACTAACACCCATCCCGTATGATGAACTTCTCGTAATCCAGCCAGAACGTGACTGTACATATCCAACTGATCAATTAAAACTCTAGGAGGCGATGCACGTGGCAGAGGTTTTAGTGATGCAACAGTTGCTATTTGATTCTGTAGTTCTGACTCCATCCAATTTCTAAAATTACTTTATTAGAATGTTGTACTATAAAATAATCTAAAACTGTAACATCACTTACTTGTAGACAACATTAAGTTTTTCAAATACGTCTGTAAGAACTGGTAGCATAGTTCCTGCATCTTTTGAATTTAATAATTCACGTAGTACGTTGATTAGGACAGGTTTACCTTCTGTACGCTGTAGAAGAAGTTCAACAAGGCGAGCGCGATCGGCTACAAGTTCGCATAATGGAGTTAACTTTAAACGAACGTACCATAAGCACCCTAATCTCGCATCTATTACTATGTTTGGTTGAAAAACCACCCAGTTTGGAGAGTCTAGTATATGTTAAGTTTGTATAGATTTATTACAGAATTCATTTCGAACTATTAAAATGGTCTTCTTCTTTTAAATTAGAAAGATACTTGTTAAGAAGACAGAGTTAAAAAAGACGCCATTTTTATATTCTAGTAGTTCTAATATTTAAAACACAATCGAAATGTTTTTAAAATCTGTCTATAAAGGATACAAAGATCGCATTCTATAGTTGGAGAATCCAGACTGTTATGTGTTAGAACGCACGGTTTTAAAGGCCGAGCAGGAGCCACTGGAGCATGATGAGTTATAGCATTTTCCACTTCTCCCGACAGTGCGATATCGAACAATAGCGAAGTACGAGAGGCCTACAAATAAAAATAAGATTAAAAAATGCCTTGACCATATTAAACATATTTAGAAATTACCTGATGATGTACAATGACAAGATCGTCGACAACATTTACTGCGAATCTTCCAGCTAATCCTAATCGAAGTACGTGAGCTTTACGAGGTACTTGTACTCCAGGTCCTAGGAGATATACATGAACTTCAGCAGTTCGGCCAACTAAATGACGAAGTATAAGAATTGCCGCTGAACCATATAATTCAGCAAGTGTAACATCTCGTTCAGCAACATTCCGTCCCGATTCCACTACAAATCATTGAAATAATTAAAACAAGAAGATATGTCGATTTTTAAACAACATTAATGATTTCGAATGAGTTTAATACTTTCTAATTTTGGAAGTTTTGTAATGGATCCTGCTTTGAGTAATACAGGTTGTAATACGGCCCCATTTCCACTTGCAAGTAGGCCAAGATTTCTTTGGGGACACCAAGCGAACCATTGAACATTCAATGATTGATTCTTTAAAGACTTTAACTGTCTACGTTCTTTAATTAAAAATTAAAATTATAAATACAAAATATGACATTAAATTGAAAATAAAACAAAAATTACTTTTATTAAAAGTTACCTGGTAAAACTTGAAACAATTCTATACCATGGTCAGTTATAAGAGCTACCTCATTATTGCAGGTCCAAATAAAACCTAAAATAACTGAGCTTTTGCCCCTGCAACACTGAGAATATTCAGCAGGATTGGGACTCCTATTTGTAAAGTTTATAAATTCAACAGACGTTGTCGATCTTTGCACAGCAAGTACTTTCTGATCAGGTGAAAATTTAATAGATATCACAGACCCTATGTTTAAAAATTAACGACAAACATTTTAAAATAACTACTGAGAGTATTAGTTATTATTTGTAATTAAGACTAGCCTTTATCTTCCATACGAAAGCTGGTACTAGTTTCTTCATCTGGTCCTTTGACCATAACCCCAGTGACACCTCCAGAGCGCACAGCAAAGACCTTAAATAAATTTAAAAATTATTTGGTATATTTTAAAATGTAGTTTAACAAATACGTAGTAATAAAAATAGAAATAAAATACCTGCTTGTTAGAATCATCAAAAAATACATTTGTAAGTTGACTGACAGCTTCGAACCTTACAGGATTATTTGATAATTCTAAATAATACTCATCTTTATGATCTAAAAAATTATTTTCGTCCATTGCTTCAAAGTAAAATTGCAAATGTCAAATTAAGCGAACATGAAGAAATGTCAAAACACTGCCGTTATAGGGAAGGGGTATTAGCTGGAAATTTGGCTGAGGTATAAATATCAATCAACAAAAATATATTTTTTTATCTTTATAATTATTTGCAGAAACGTACACCTAAATAAGTTAATATAAATTTGATTACGATCATAACCCGTTTGCATTAAAAAGTTTACTTTCAATGATAAATAATTTTATATAACGCACGATACCTATATTGGTATTGATGATATGCGCCAATCTCTTCACACTATTGTCATCACTTAAGTTTTGTGTTTTTGTTGCAAAATAAAATACTCAATTTTGACATATTTGCACCATTCTAAAACTAACATATTATTACAACAAGATATTTATCTATTTATTACATATCATTCTTTGTGTAAATTAGTTCAAGCATAGCAATGCATAACAATGTGTTCAATGGTGAGATAGCATACATAAATATATATTTATTTGTATGACATTTGGTTATCTTCTCTTTATAGTATTAAATAGAAAAACAACAGTTTTAACAAAAATTCTAAATTTATAATAGGATTCAAATCATTTTCGTACACATTTTATTAGTGATATATTAATAGTTAAATTTATTAAGTACATTCTATAATAATGGGATGGTTTGGAATTGGTGCTTTGGCATCTGGTTTAGTACTCCGTGGACTCCTGGGTGGTGAAACTCCTCCAACAAAAATATTAGAAGTGAAGCCAGAAAACTACACTAATCGAAACATACATTGTCGTGAAGATGCAATTGTTTTATATGCTCCGGCCAAGGCTGATCGCAGAGCATCCAAGTGCTTCGACATTGTTTTACATCGACCATGTTCCGAAACATTACACCAATCGTACAGGTAGGATCAAGTAAATGATAGAAGTACTACAAGATATGATATTCAAACTTAAAAAAAGAAATATAACGGCAGCAGTGGCTTTAAATTAATTGTTAAACAGCGTTCAAACCAATGAACGCTTTTGTATTTAACGATACATATAGTTGATATATCTCTATTAAAATCTTATCTATTTTGCATACTATTTATTAATTTTAAAACCTAAAAAGTTTGTTATTTTATAGTTAGAGTAAACAAGGCTCAACTGATTTTAACATTTTTTCTTACTCTTTCAGCATATATCGAACAGAAAGACAAGATGAGGCTGAAGCACGATTCTTATGTTTAAAAGACAAGCTACCAATGTTTATTGATGTGTCCAAAGAGGTAATTACTTAAAAATGATTTCAAAGATCATAAAGTGTAGAAACTGTGTTTGTAAACATTTATTTATATCCCCATTGTATATCATTATATATTTCAAATAACAGGATTCACTTATAGATGTGCCACCTTGGAGGTATTCAAAAAATTTGTGATGCTCTTAACGAGCATCCTTCTTGGACAGTAGCGCATTTGGCAGCATTCTTTGCGTGTCACAATACATTTGGAAATCATCTAGTTAATTCCCATTTAAATACATCAGATGGAACTGGAATGTCACCTCTGCAGGTACTATATATATGTTTTATACAATATTATGTAATGTTACTTATTAAACATATATTAGTAAAAGGTTTTTAATGTCATTGTAACAAAATTAAGTTATTTTTCTGTACATATAACAAAACGTAACGTAAGGTATATATTTTAATCAAAGTATTTATGGAAAAATTTGAATTTAGGTTGCAATTACGACAAATAATTTGAAGACCGTGCAAATTCTGGTGGCAGCTCAAAGTTCTTTAGAACACCTAGATAACAATGCAAACTCCGTTTTCCACTACGCAGCTAGTACAAATAAAGATATTATTATGGTATGCAAAGCGTAATAAAGTTCAATTGAAGATTCTGTAAAGATGGAAGATAACGCTAATTAGAAATATTTTGTCAATGTAGGCTTTGAGTCAAGGTTCGCCTCGATGTCTTAATTCTCGAAATGGTAATGGCCATACACCACTTCATATGGCATGTCTCGCCGATAAGCCGGACTGCGTAAAAGCACTTTTACTTGCTGGTGCTGATGTTAACATTGCTGCATCTAAAGCAAATGTTTTAGTAGAAAATGTTGCATCCCCAGGTAAGTAATATATTTTCTGCAAAGAATAATAATATACGAAATAATATTATTTAAAATATTACTTTTGATCTTTAGGCTACGTAGTGGACTTTCTACAAGATAATGCAAATAAATTGTATGCTCAAGATATGAAATTTGGAGGAACTCCGCTACATTGGTGTTGCTCACGAGAAGTTATTGAGACTTTAGTAGGAATGGGTTGTGACATTGATGCTCTTAATTTTGATGGACGTACCGCATTACATGTCATGGTTCTTAGAAATCGATTAGAGTGTGTTGTAGCTTTGCTTTCAAGAGAAGGAAACACTGATATTGGTGATTATCAGGGCAATACGCCGCTTCATCTTGCCTGTAGAGAGGGATACTTACCAATCGTTCAGTGCCTCATAGTGTTTGGCGCAGATTTGAATTTCAAAAATAATGTTGGAGCCACACCAAGACATTTACTTCAAACATCAGGAAGTAGTACTGACAAAATTCTATATATTTTACATTCTGTTGGAGCTGAAAGATGTAGTTCTGATATGGATGGCTGTTCTGAGTCGTGTAAATTTGGTGGGTCATACAATGGTGTAGCACCTCCTACACCAGCATCTATGGAAAACAGGGATATACTTAATCAAATGTTAACAGTGGCGGGCATGGGAGAAGCAGCAATTAAAAATAACTTAGGAAAAACAGAATTTATAGGAGGAAGGGTCTTATGTCTGGATGGAGGTGGAATTCGTGGATTGGTGTTAGTGCAATTGCTTCTAGAACTTGAGAAAGTTATAAAAAAACCAGTAATCCATTGTTTCGATTGGGTTGCTGGAACAAGTACAGGGGGAATTTTAGCGTTAGGACTTGCTTCTGGGAAATCTATGAAGCAATCTTTATGCTTGTATTTTAGAATGAAAGAGTTTGCTTTTGTTGGTGGTCGCCCTTATCCTAGTGAAGCGTTGGAAAATATTTTGAAAGAATCTTTAGGTAAATTACAATTTATTATTTATAATAAACCTTTTGTTGAGTATGTTTTAGCTATGAGTTTGTACTTCTTTTAGGCACGAATACTGTTATGGCTGATATAACACATCCGAAAGTGATGATAACAGGAGTTTTAGCCGACAGGAAGCCCGTAGATTTACACTTATTTAGAAATTATACGTCTCCTGCAGAAATCATGGGCGTTGTCTCAACTTCGTCTTTTGAGCCAGCTCCACCTCCAAGAGAGCAATTAATTTGGCAAGCAGCTAGAGCTACTGGAGCAGCACCTTCTTATTTTAGGTAAAACTATAATTTGATTTTAAATATTAAAGTTTCTATTTGAAGGAACATCTATTTATATATTCAATATGCTTCAAATAAGTGATACTTTGATAAACTTAACATCTTAAAATAACATCTTATAATATTTTATTTTAGATCATTCGGTCGATTCTTGGACGGCGGGTTGATTGCCAATAATCCAACTTTAGATGCTCTTACAGAAATTCATGAATATAACTTAGCTTTGCAAACTATAGGCCGTGGTGATGAAGCTAAACCTGTTACACTAGTTATATCATTGGGAACAGGACTAGTGCCTGTAAAAGATTTGAAAGGCTTAGATGTCTTCCGACCTGAAAGCTTGTGGGATACAGCTCGACTCGCTATAGGAATATCTGCACTAGGAACCTTACTTGTAGATCAAGCAACTGCGAGTGATGGTAGAGTTGTAGACCGAGCTAGAGCTTGGTGTTCTATGATAGGAGTTCCGTATTATAGATTCTCACCACAAATGTCTGAAGAAGTTGTCATGGATGAGAGAAATGATGAAAAACTTGTCAACATGCTGTGGGAATCGAAGGCATATATGCATAGGCATTTATCTACACTACTTGAAATAGCAACATTATTAAACTAGTTTGTAAAAGATAATAGTATTGACCAAATCAATGATATTATAATTTAATTTTGTGATGTAAATAGGTAGCATGTAAACGGTCCAATTTTTTATAATTTGTGAAATTATTTATATTTCCAGGTTTTGATAAATTTCCAATTATTTGTATTATAATAGACATAATTTATTTAAGTATGGCATATATATTAAACCATTAATTTATTATAATATAGTGTTTTCAATTCCGTCTATCTATCGATATATCTATCGTCTTCTATCGATTTGTGTGAGATTGTACAGCAGTTTTTAAAAGGTATATTTCAATAATTCATAAGGTTGTATACATATATTGATTTGTTTATCAATAATCGAGTGAACACATTTATGTAAAAATTAAGAATATTTTCGTTAAAACGTGTCTGCTGCTAATATGTGGCGTTACTGTTTGCATGGAATTTATAACTGAAGGATTAGCTATATGTGTTAACAAATGATAACAAACTGATCGATTAAACGATAACTTAATTTTAAACATAAAATTGTCTAGTTAAAATAGGTGATCAAAACTATGTCCTCTTATTGATAAGTTTCGTGGAACAATTTATAAAATCATCATAATTTCTGAGGCTAATTGGTTATATCATTTATGGGCCAAATAATTATCGAACATAAGTTAACATTTTAAAAATATCGACTCCTATAGTTAATTCACAGTTAATAATAGGTTTTAATTCAAACATCAATACATTTTAGGTTATGTGTTTTTGTTATATATAATTACATCTTTGGTATATTGGTATGATAGGTCAAGGACAAGGATTTTGTCAGCCCATCATATTACTCATGTCTCATGTCTTAAGTCTAAAGATTGTCTGAAAATTATATACATCACAGTTTAAAGTTTAGATTCGTTGTATATTTTGTGAGTGTAGTGTTTGCACTTTTTTGTGTGTTAATATTTTTTAAAGTTGTTAAAATATGTTTAATGGTGAGCTAGTTGATGAAATAATATTTTCACCAATATTACCTTTATTTAGATTAAAGATAGTATATATATATAGACTAATATTGTTTATAGTATAGTTTTTGTTGTATGTTGTCACATTTTTTTTAAATTTACCATTATATTGTCATTGTCATAGTATCTTGCAATGCAAATATAGTTTTCATACGTCATTTTCGATATACATATGTCATTTTCAACTAATAAATATAGTACAATCGATTTGAATAAAGTATACAATTATAAATTCAAGGTAGAATAGTCAGTGGTTCTTCATGTATATAATTTATTGTTTGTATAATATTAGGAATAAATATTATTTCTGTTACATCTGATTAATCTGATATATATTTCCTTCCGGTTTTTTAAATTAATTTTCACTTTCGTTATAACGTTCACTTGCGTTACGTTATGGAATGTCCGCAGGTGGTAATTCTTATTAAGATTTTTTTGCGAATAAGTATGAGTGAAACATATGATAAGAAGTTCTTGAACAAAACTTATTCATCAGAGTTAAAACATCAAGGAGAACTAAAACTTGAAACTAACAATTGTATATCACCAAGAACTGCACCGATGGCGGTTCCATTTTGCGCACACCACCGCGATTCTTCTGCTTATTTAGGCTATATAATAATGATAACAAATGTAGAAAGTAATTAAATTGTTATTGTAACTTTAGGTAGGATCGGTTTTTACACATTTAATAAAAGCAGTTTATAAAAATTTCAAATTATTGCTTCTGTAATTTGGTTTAGTACTGCGTGAACTTCTTGGAGTGGAAGCTCCGCCAACAAAAATATTGGAAGTCAAAGCTGAAAGTTACTCAAGTCGTGAAAAACTTGATCATCAAGATAGAATTGTTTTATATGCTCCGGCATCAGAACGCAAAGAAGCAAAATACTACGAGGTGGTCTTACATAGCTCTTCAGATTCTTCGACTCAATGTTACAGGTAAAGAAGTTTGTTTTTGATTCAGTTTTTTTTTTCACTATTAGAAGGTTTGCAATTTGAGTTTCAGAATTCTATTATATGTGATATTTGTTAAAAAGCTTAGGAGCTATGAATAAGCTATTCAAAAAAAATATTTTACATTTTGCAAATTGAACGTAAATAATAATTATATAAAGTTATTGGTGTTGCCATAAAGTAAGGCGTTTTGCGATTTAGCAAGGAATTGAACATTTGTAACTTTTAATGATGTTTCATACTTATTTAATAAAAGAGAGTAACAAACTCTTGTATTTATGTAATATATCGAGGAAATGTTTCATGTCACTTCTTTTGACATATTTTAAATAATTAATTAAAGGTTTTAATCTGCAGCATTGCATTTGCATCGAAAGTCGAACAAATAGTATAGGATTTGAAATATAGATGGTGGTGCCGAAGTAAAAAATTTGATCAACTTAATATATAAAATCATTTGCTTTATATTATTTCCAGTATTTTTCGTACCGAAAAGCAGCCAGATGCCGAAATCCGATATACATATCTTAAAGATAAACTTCCTAAGTTTATCGATGTATCGAAAGAGGTGATATACCGATATAATTACATTCCAATTTTTAAAATATATACTTTGTTATTCATAAATACAAAGTTGTTCAATTCGACAGATGTTTCAACTCAATGGTATCCAAAAAATATGCGATGCACTAAACGAACATCCTTCATGGACCCTGGCACATCTTGCGGCATTCCTGGGATGCTATGACTCCTTCAGTAATAGTTTAATTTCGTCTCATTTAAATACGGCAGATGGAATAGGAATGTCACCATTGCAGGTAAATTAACACACGTGATTATGATTAACTTCAAATATTCTTGATTTATACAATACAGTGAATTATAGAAATAAGTGTCCGGTTTATAACTTGAATACATGGCAACATAAGTAACTTATAAGTTATTTGTGTTGCCATTAATTCAGGGGTAAATATTGTTCTTAATATTTATATGTAAAATTTAATATTTTTATTGCGTTAATATTATATAATATCGAATAATGTTTCAGGTTGCAATTACGACGTGTAATTTGAAAGCCGTACAATCTCTAGTCACAGCTAAAAGTTCATTGGATCATTTAGACAACAATGCTAATTCTATTTTCCATTATGCTGCTGGTACAAATAAAGAAATAATTATGGTAATGTCCGTTTTTAGCTATTTATTAAACTTTTTAAACTCTTATTAAACAGTATTTTTACTGCGGCTAAAGCTACCCAAGATCACAACCTCAAATTCTTGCTATTTTGAATACGGGCTATTTCCGAAGAATCGGTTAAATATAACATCGGAGTTAACAAGAAATTAACCGTTTATTAATTAGTTATAAATAACTTGGTATCAGGCTTTAACTGACTGTAACTCACAACACCTGAATGCTAGAAATGGCAATGGACATACGCCGCTGCACATGGCGTGCTTGGCTGACAAGCCTGATTGTGTCAAAGCGCTGCTGCTCGCAGGAGCTGATGTTAATATCACCGCCTCCAAGGAATATGTCCTGGGTGAGAGTGTGTCAATATCAGGTAAATGTTCTTTATTCATTTTATTTGAAAATTATGTGGTACAATTTAATTTATTATATTATTTAACTAATATTTTAATGTTACATTTTATTATTTAAATACGTTTACATATCAGTAATATTTTATGTGAATTATAATATTTTTTATTTAATATATGGATATATATATTGTATTTTTTATAAAACATTTAATTTTTATCTCATGCAGCCTCATGTGAAATTGATGAAACTAGTATGTATATATATTTTAATGAATCGATATAAATTAAATGTAATTTATATTAAAATCGCAAAATAATTAAACGAGAATTAGAAATTGCTTATTTCATATATTCTACACAGTGGTGTAATTATGTTTATGCAAAAGAAGTCGTCACAATTTGCCTATAATATATATGGTACAGATATGTGCTTTCAGAATTACAAAAAAAATCTTTTAGGGTTGTGAATTAGGTGTTCCTAGAAGCTTTTGATTCCGAGGCTGTGATCAATACATCCTAAACAGCCCTAAATATGGAAGTCCATTTACACATTATCAAATGGGCAAAATAACGTCGCGGAAAATAGATCGCACATGCGTGCATTTCTTTTTTCTTAATGGAATTAACGAAAAATTAGTTTCTTATTTTTCCTTTACTAATTTTGCTTTTCAAAAATCTTGACAACGATATTTAAAAATAGCTGTTTATAATATTTCGCTGGATTTGCTATTACAGGTAATGTAAGTGAGTTTTTGCAAGATAATTCTAACAAGTTGCACGCCCAGGACATGAAATTTGGAGGAACTCCTTTGCACTGGTGCTTCTCCCGGGAAGTCATCGAATCCTTGGTTGGGATGGGTTGCAACATCGACGCATTGAATTTTGATGGACGCACTGCTCTGCACGTCATGGTTCTTAGAAATCGCATAGAATGTGTTGTGGCATTATTATCTCGAGCGGCAGATCTCCATATTGGTGATTATCAAGGAAACACACCTCTTCATCTTGCTTGTTTGGAAGGATATTTACCAATTGTACAGTGTCTCGTTGTGTTTGGAGCTAACTTAAACACCAAAAATAATATTGGAGCAACTCCAAGACATTTACTAAAAGGATCTGGAAGCGCTAGTGATAAAATTCTATATATATTACATTCAGTTGGTGCAGAAAGATGTTCTCCTGATATGGATGGTTGTTCGGAGTCTTGTAAGTACAACGGGGGATTCAACGGCATTGCTCCACCAATACCCCCTTCTATAGAAGACAGAGCTATGATTAACCAACTGATAACAGCAGCTGGTTTAACAGATAGTAAAGCGTTAGGAAAAAGCAATCAAGGTGGAAGGTTGTTGTGTCTTGACGGAGGCGGAATCAGAGGATTGATTCTTGTACAAGTACTCCTAGAAATTGAAAGAATAATTAAAAAGCCAGTAATTAGCTGTTTTGATTGGCTAGCTGGTACTAGTACTGGAGGAATTTTGGCTCTAACTCTTGCTTCTGGCAAAACTATGCAAGAATGTCTCTGCCTGTACTTCAGATTAAAAGAGTTTGCGTTCGTTGGCGGTAGACCGTATCCTAGTGAAGCCCTGGAGAATATTCTAAAGGAAACATTAGGTAAGTCTAATGGGATAATTTCAAATTCTATAGGATCTGTAATTGTACTATATAATTAATGAAAAACACCATAATTTATAGGAACAACGACAGTAATGGCAGATGTAGAGCATCCAAAAATAATGATAACTGGTGTTCTGGCTGATCGAAAGCCTGTGGATCTCCACTTATTTAGAAACTATACTGCACCAAGTGAAATAATTGGTGCAGTTTCAAGATCTTCATTTGAACCAACTCCACCACCTTCGGAACAACTGGCGTGGAAAGCTGCCAGAGCTACTGGAGCGGCACCCTCTTATTTTAGGTATTATACGCATTATTTAGATCATCCTAGGTCACAGTAGGTGTATTTAAATTAGGTAATTTATCTGAGATAACAAGAGCTAGCTGTTACTTTACGGTTTTTACACAATAAAATTGTCTTGATCATAGAGTTACCAATAAAGGTTCGAATATTGAAAGATGGATGCTTGTATACATATATAAATTACCCCTTGCACGTAAAAATCATTATTGCCTTTTTGAATATATTTGTTATTAAAATGTGACTAATGAATTTTTAGAAGTTTCGAACGCTTCTTGGATGGTGGACTGATTGCCAACAACCCAACTCTAGACGCTCTTACAGAAATTTATGAGTACAACCTAGCATTAGGAAGTGTAGGCCGCGCTGATGAAGTCCATCCGATATCATTAGTCATGTCTATCGGAACTGGACGGGTGCCATTGGAACAATTAGAGAGCGTTGATGTATTTCGCCCTGAAAGTTTATGGGATACTGCTAAACTAGCAAAAGGAATATCGGCTTTGGGTACAGTTCTCGTGGACCAAGCGACTCTCAGCGATGGCAGAGTCATAGATCGATCGAGAGCGTGGTGCTCTATGATTGGAGCTCCATATTACAGGTTCTCTCCTCAGATGTCTGAAGATATCGCTATGGATGAAAAGAACGATGAAAAACTAGTGAATATGCTGTGGGAGACAAAGGCATATATGCATAAACAATTAGCCACGTTACAGGAAATAGCCACATTATTAAATAATTAATAGAATAGTAGTTATAGTAGCACAATTGTTTTGTACTTTAATAAGATAATAATGTTATCAATCACTTAAATATATAGTTTTGAAACACAATATCTTAATGTTTTTAATTTTATTGTAACTAAAACTAAAACAGAATATCTAAGTTATTAATATTTTTTGGTTTTTAACAATTTTTTAATAACTATTTTCTATTTTTAATTAACTAGTTTTCTGAATTTCTTGAGATGAAAGACGATTGGAAGAAGGAAGGAGTTTTTAAATATATCTTATAATAGATATTTTTGCTTTGTCAACAGTTTAGTAAATTATTTATAATATAAAATCTCTATTAAAATTTCTCAGGATACCGTTGTGTATTTTATTATTTTTCGAAAAATAATAGTTTTACTGCCGTTTGAAGTTTTTCTTTAAATAACGCAAATGTCGAAGATAAAATATACATAAAAAAGATTCAAATATATAAAAGTTTAGTTTTAGAAAAAATATCTATTAATTTGTAAAAGTTCTGGAAGTAATACACGTTTCAAAGCGCCTGATACTTACGCTAATACTATAACACCAGTTGCTCCATACCGTTTTAATTTTTACGTTTCTCTGGCTTATGACTTCATGGACAATTTTTCTATAAAAAAACTTATATTTCTTTGATATTTTTCAATGCAGTTATGCTTATTATGTTGTAAAATAAAGAACTTTGTCATTACATTTTAAATACCTACACGATTTTGGCTTTTATGCGACCTTTTTTATTTTCATGGACATTTTTTTTCTAAAACTTTTTTTTGATTCTTTGGAATAATTTGATGCAGTTATATTCCTTATGCTCTAAAATAAAAAACTGCATCATTAGATTTTAAATACCTCCGCGATTTTGGCTTTTATGCGACCTTTTTTAAATCCATGGACATTTTTTTTCTAAAACTTTTTTTTGATTCTTTGGAATAATTTGATGCAGTTATATTCCTTATGCTCTAAAATAAAAAACTGCATCATTAGATTTTAAATACCTCCGCGATTTTGGCTTTTATGCGACCTTTTTTAAATCCATGGACATTTTTTTTCTAAAATTATTTTTTGATTCTTTGAAATAATTTGATGCAGTTATGTTCCATATGCTTTAAAATAAAAAACTGCATCATTAGATTTTAAATATGTACGCGATTCTGGCTTTTACGCGACCTTTTTTAAATTCATGGACTTTTTTTTTCTAAATTTTTTTTTTGATTTCTTGAAATATTTTGATGCAGTTATGTTCGCTAGGCTTTAAATTAAATAACTGCTTCATTACATTTTAAATATCTACGCGATTCTGGCTTTTACGCGACCTTTTTTAAATTCATGGACTTTTTTTTCTAAAATTTTTTTTGTATTTCTTAAAATTTTTTGATGCAGTTATGTTCGCTAGGCTTTAAATTAAAGAACTGCTTCATTACATTTTAAATATCTACGCGATTCTGGCATTTACGCGACCTTTTTTAAATTCATGGACTTTTTTTTCTAAATTTTTTTTTTGATTTCTTGAAATATTTTGATGCAGTTATGTTTGCTAAGCTTTAAACTAAATAACTGCTTCATTACATTTTAAATATCTACGCGATTCTGGCATTTACGCGACCTTTTTTAAATTCATGGACTTTTTTTTTCTAAAATTTTTTTTGAATTTCTTGAAATTTTTTTATGCAGTTATGTTTGCTAGGCTTTAAATTAAATAACTGCTTCATTACATTTTAAATATCTACGCGATTCTGGCTTTTACGCGACCTTTTTTAAATTCACGGACTTTTTTTTTCTAAATTTTTTTTTGGATTTCTTGAAATTTTTTGATGCAGTTATGTTCGCTAGGCTTTAAAATAAAGAACTGCTTCATTAGATTTTAAATATCTACGCAGATACTCAAAAAATTGCATTGCTCTTAAAATCATAAAAGTGAACCTTTTCATCATTTTTAACAAGATTATAGTCTTCTTTCTATATGGAGATTTAATATATTGATATATCATAAACTAAAATACTTAATTAAAAATGAATTATAAATATGAAATCAGCATTCAAAATTAAGTTAAAATTCAATATAAAATGACATATATTTTTCTTAAATTTTTATGAAAAGTAAGAAGACTATAGTCTTCTTACTTTTCATAAAAATTGTTCGATTTTTTATGTCGATATCTCGTAAACCAAAAGACTTATCTAAAAATTAATTACAAATTTGTAATCAGCATTCAAAATTATATAAAAAACCGTTAAAAAAAAAACATATTTTCTCCTTCAGTTTATCAACGAAAGAAGACTATAATCTTGTTAAAAATGATGAAAAGGTTCACTTTTATGATTTTAAGAGCAATGCAATTTTTTGAGTATCTGCGTAGATATTTAAAATCTAATGAAGCAGTTCTTTATTTTAAAGCCTAGCGAACATAACTGCATCAAAAAATTTCAAGAAATCCAAAAAAAAATTTAGAAAAAAAAAGTCCATGAATTTAAAAAAATTCACGCAAAAGCCAGAATTGCGTAGATATTTAAAATGTAATGAAGCAGTTCTTTAATTTAAAGCCTAGTGAATATTACTGCATCAAAAAATTTCAAGAAATCCAAAAAAAATTTTAGAAAAAAAAGTCCATGAATTTAGAAAAGGTCGCGTAAAAGCCATAATCGCGTAGATATTTAAAATGTAATGAAGCAGTTCTTTAATTTAAAGCCTAGTGAACATTACTCCATCAAAAAATTTCAAGAAATCCAAAAAGAAAATTTAGAAAAAAAAGTCCATGAAAATAAAAAAAGTCTCATAAAAGCCAGAATCGCGTAGATATTTAAAATGTAATGAAGCAGTTTTTTATTTTAGAACATAAGAAACATAACTGCATCAAAACTTTTATAAGAATCTAAAAAAAAATCTTTTCGCAAAATTGTCCATGAATTTAAAAAAAAGTTGCATAAAATCTAGAAATGCATAAATATCTTAAATATAATTGAATAGTTTATTAATTAAATGTATAGCGGATATAACCCCATCAAAATATGGAAATTTAACTTTTAGGGAAAAATATCCATAAATTGTATAGTTGCAAACTTAATTTAAACAACGTAACTTAGGTTGCCTGCTCTTCAGGCTTAAAAATTTAGAATATATTGATTTAAGCCGAATACTAATAAGGTTTAAAAGGAAGTACAAAACCGAATGTGATTGTAAAAAACGGAATGATTACCCAGTATCTTACGCGTCTGCGCTGCTCTAATCTAAAGAAAAATATTTAAACTAAAATTTTACAAGCTGATCATTTACTATTCTATTTACTATTCGTGCGGCACGTAGCATTTGTTACTTCTGCTATATGGCTAATACTTCACTGAAATATTCCGTTAAACATTTTATTTTCAATTTCAAAAGTTACGTATATTATGTTGCGTGCTTTCTAGGCGTTAAAATAAATGTGCCATCTATTATATAAATAAGTAACTTTCTAAATCTATTATATAATAGATGGCACATATCTTGGTTCATATCTTTGATAAATGATAAAATTAACATTATAAACAAAATAGACAAAATAATAGAATATTTATTGATATAGAGAATGACTATATTTTTTATAATAATATAACACACTAAATTGTTATTTGAGCTTTAAAAATATTATCAACAATTGAATGGGACACAGTAGTCCAAAATCACCTTTTGTCCACTAAATAAATACAAAAAAATAAACGAATATTTTCTCTTTATTTAATAATGTAGTATATACAAGAATTAACATAAATATAATTAAATATGCCTTACTAAACTCTATAGATTGTTCCTCAACAAATAACATAAAAATTCATGATTAAAATATTATTATAAAACAACATAACCCGCTTTTGGGCGACCCTGTATATCATATATATTTATACAGAGTGAACCAGAGCTCACTAGTAAATCTAGCCATTATTAAACATAAGCAACACAGTGCTATAATATAACACATATTCAAATCCTAGGGGTCATTGTTCAATCTCAATCATTTTATTACTACAATATGCAACGATAACATGTTAGTCAAACAATCATATTGAATTTAATTGATTTGTGGGCACGTGAAGTTGTTTATTTGAAGTACGCGGGGTCAAAAGAATAATGCACAATCCACACTATTAACTGCTATTAAAATTATGTATTTAACCTTGACTAAAACAAAAAGAGTACAAATCACACAAATGTTGAATAAAGTCAAATAAAAGTTGTTAAAAACAGCTGAGGCGGGTGGAGATACTGTTTATAAATGTAGAAATATGTAAATTGGAACACTATTTGTACGTTTTCATTGTAACCTGCAAGAAATACAATCTGATATAATTTTTCCTTTACTGAGTAAGTTTATTTACTGAAATTATAATGTTTTTATAGACAAATAATCTAATTTTTCTTGATACTTTGACCTACATTTCAAATGTCAAATTTCGTTTTGATTACAAGCTGCTAAACGGAAACCTAGATATGAATTACGTACCTGCTGGTTTGTATATAAAACTCATTCGACGAAATTAACCATAAAATTGTAAATACTTACTGTTTGGTTAACCTTTAAAATACTTCTTGTAGAAACTAATAATCATAATAACAAATATGACTTTTGTAATATAATTTTCAAGATGAAATATATTTTATGGTTTTTTCTAAAATTATTCTCATATATATTATTGATTGTGTATTTATTATTTTTATGGAATCTATTCTTGCTTGAACTATTCCACTGTTTCTCTGTTCAATGTAAAGTATTGTATGTGTATGCAGGACAAGAACCAGGAGGCGGTCGAGGAAGGAGAAGCAATTCTGACTCTGATAGTATAAGTGTTGTTAAAATACGCGTACAGCAGTGGCTGACGGGTGTTTGGGCAGAAATGCGGCGTAAGAGCCCTGTTTCTGTGCAACAGTGGGTAGATGCGCTTCCTTGCCCTTCAAATGAGCGCCCTGTTAGTTCTGGTGACATACTAGAAGAAAGAGATATGATTGAAAATGAAAACATCAATGAAAATACAGAAACCGAAGACAATATAATTGATCATCCAGCATCTGAGCCAAATAATGTTGAAGATAGAATAAATGAAGATGCAGCAGTAGATGTACAACCTATTAAAGTACCCAGGAGAGGGCCTATGATTCGAGAAGCATCATTACCTTCAGACAGTCCTCGACATAGACGATTGCTCCTAAGGGATTCATCGTTTCAAGTAGGAGAACATATCAAATTCGTCTTCTTCTCTTCGCCTTTATTATAAAAATTTTGAATTGCATTTGTAATGACGAGCTCCTATTGACACATCTGTGGATTTTTTAGTAGTTTACAGAAATGTTTATAAAAAGCAAATGTGTCAAAAGATTGAATGTATGTAATGCAAATGTACTTTTATTAATTTTACTTTATTCTCATTTTTCACGCCTTCTGGAGATGGACTCACTTGTAGTAGTATGTTTTAATATAATCAGAAATACCTTCACTTTGCCTTTTGAAAAATATAATATTAAATTAATCTGTAACTCTTCAATCTAACTCTGGAATTATTTCTTCTTTACATAGTCTGATGATGCTGCAAGTCATTGCTCCAGTGTAGAAAGCTTGCTGGAATCTCGTCGAATAGATCCAGAGGCTGTTCTTTTGGGTCTTGGTTTTGGACCTACTTCATCTCAAGATGATGTATCTCGTATTCCTCAACGATTCTTGAAACCATCGCAAGTCCGAGGAGTTGATACTGAACAATTTTTGCGACAGCAACAACGAAATATGGAAATACATGAATCAGGGGTCTGGGGATATCGAGGATTAACAGGTAATTGAATCAATTCACCACCTTTAAAAACCCTTAATTATACAATAATTATTCTACAAAATATGCCCTAAATAAAGGATAGTTGGATATTGTCTGAATGGCAAGACTGTAGTTTAATTTTAACAGGTTCGACCTCTCACCTGCAGACAACAGTCTACATTCCTCCGTCTCTGTAAAGCTTCACCATCTTGCGCTCATCTGATATTTTGTAAGATTCTTGCTGTTAGAATGAGCTTTTACTTCACATTTCCTTATTATTTTTTTTACAAATTATCACAAACTTCTAAAATAAGCTAAAATTAAATAATTTTTCAAGTTTTATAAGACATTCTTTATAATTTTACTATTTATTGAATTGATAACGCTTTACCTACATGAGTTTGCTTTTATGTTGTAAATGTAACACTTTTATTTTAATATCTTTTTGAAATGCTGCTTGTGTTGTATTTGTGTGGTTTACGTATTTTTAACTTATTATAATATTTCTTGATGAAGCTACTTATGCATATGCACACACACATTTTAGTGGGGTTGATTTATTTTGGTTTCGCATGGAATGTTCTTACAAACTAATTTTTTTGCCATAATTAATGAAATCAATTTATTTTTTAGGCACCCCACACTCTCCACCTTCTATGATTGTAGCGAAGATAATGGAAAGACTTAGAAATAATAATGAACATTCTCTCTCAATGTCTGAATTTCCGCCCCACTCTTCGGGACCATAAACTTAATTTATTTTGGACTTAATATTTTAAATTAGTATAGAATTTTAAACGATCTTTTAAAGTACTATAATATAACTGCACTGATCTTACTATGATGGACCATTCTTATGATATGTATATAGATATAGCCGTATTTAAAAATAAATTTAAATTATATAAACGAAACAGGTTTTCTTTTTTACATATAAGTTAAACCGATTTAAGCAACTCCTTTTTTTGTTATATATTAACTGATTATATGCCAAATACTAGGTATTGAACTATATTGCCTCAGTGTATTTCTAATAATCATATTTACTCAATGTAATAAGTTTCTATATATATTCTTAAAACAATATGTAGTAAATATAAAATAAACGGAGCTTGTCGAAACTAGTGTACAATAAATTCAATTCGATGGGGAAAATAATCGAGAAAGGAAAATGTCTAATAACATTAAAATAATGAAATCACTATATTTTCTATTTGAATTATTAATATTAGCAACGCCTAGTATTTATAAATTACGTAAATTCCAACAAATATTAATACTCGTACGTTTAAAGCAGTTTACTTTTATCAATATTTTATTTACGAGATTTGAAAGTCTAACCATATATGGTGCATACAAAACAAATCGCGTTCTAATTATTAAAATGTAATATAAATAAATACAAAAAATGAAATAAAACAATGCAAAAACGGTTTAAAGGAATGTATAAAACAAATTTTTCTTTAAATACATCACAACTTAAGCACACACATATAATACTTACATAAACGTAAAAGGAAATATTAGACAACTATTACATGTCAAATCAAAATTGATCCTCCCTATCTATGACTTCGACTTGATGTACGTAATTTTTTCTCAATTTCAAATTGTCGTAAATCTGTTCGTTCAAGAAAGTCTTGCTTTTCCAAATAACTATAACAACAAACAAAAATAAATACCGTTTCAAAATTGAGAACAGTTCTAGAAAATACCACATACCCGTCTTTGCCTTTGTTGTGTGTTTTTATTTCTTCTTCAATCCCTTCATTTTTCTTAAAACCATCCCAATCCAGTTTGCTTTTTTCTAGGGTACTTATTTTTTCTTTTTTACCTAGTTGGCCAAGAATAGACTGTATTCCACCAAGCCCTCCTCGTGTTCGTAAAGGGGTACTCTTACGCTTATCAACATTTGGTGTACTCAATTTTTCAGCAGCACTTCCTGAAGGAGAGTTAAATAAACGAGCTTCTGCCGAATCAATGGGAACTTCCTTTGTTACTTTAACCTGCAAACAATATTATATTCTACACGTGCAAAAGATTTAGATTAAGAATAAAATATTATCTGTTTTACCTCTTCACCTGCGAATTCAAATATTTTTGTGACTGTAACTTTTTCTGCAGTATGATTTGTTTTGGAAGTCGATGAAGTTTGCAAGCTTCGCTTGTTATCAAGTGGATCTTTCTTTACTTCTTGACCAGCTTTGGGTTTCGTACCTGTATCTTTGAGAAAATCAGCCCATAGGGAATCAGCTCTTTTTTTTTCATCTTCTTTGTTTAATACACTTCCATCTATATTTTTGTTCTCTTGATCACTATTTTCATCTACTTTTTGCCTCTTTTTTCCTGCGGTTTTGTCAGATTTAGTCCGTTTTCGGCTACTTTCTTTTGGTGAAGCGTCATCATCACATTCTGATTCATCCTTAGAATCATCTTCTGAGGGTAAATCAACTTTTTCGTCAGGACGGTAGTCTTCATCACTAACGTCGCTATCAGAAGGGTATTCTTCCTCGTTCATTTTTACTACAACAGTTTTATTAGCTTACATATTCTTATTGTCAAATGTAAAGTCATTAAACAATAAATATATTTTCAGATGTTAAGAGAATACTAATCAATGCATACATGAACCAAAACAAGATATAATAATTGTAATAAACTCACAAAAATGGTGCTGCAACAAGGATATGTCACGGTTTAATACTGATAATAAAGGTATAGAACTTCAAGTATTTTAACAGACTAAAACAGCTTTAAGAACTACGGTTTGAAAATTCAATAATTTTAGAATAATAAAAGAATCAACTTGAAACAATCCAATTAATGTCAACCAAAGCCACAAAATTATCTACACTTATTAAACACAGACTATATTCCTAAATTAAAACAACAGATCTCAGATAGGCTACAAAGATGTGAAGTGCGGCTCAACTTAAATCCAGTAGGATACAGCAAGTTAAAAATTTGAACTAGATTGAAGTTCGCTATTAATACTTGTGTATAAAAAAAATAATTGGAAACAATTGGAAATAAAATAAGTGAAGAAAAGCGGCATAATTTCTTACCTCAACAGAAATTATTATTCGTAAATTCAGTATATTTATTTGTGTTTCGTAGTTTTTAATTTAAATGTAAGTTTCAACAATTTTTATTGTTATAATATCTTATCAGAAATGAATAATTTTGGTAAACGTTTACAGACATAACCTATTCAAGATGTCAGCGGCTATGCCAATTAACCCTAAACCATTCTTAAATGGAATGACTGGAAAACCTGTGATGGTTAAGCTAAAATGGGGACATGAATATAAAGGTTTTCTAGTATCTGTTGACACCTATATGAATATTCAACTCGCAAACGCCGAAGAACATGTCGATGGAACTTCAACCGGTATAAATAAATCCAAATTATATTATTCAAAATACTTTTCGCCATCCATATAAGTGTGACTTCAACATGAGACATTTGTTAGTAGAAGTTGTACAACACTTCCTAACCGAGGTTTTCTTAAATTTACTTATCTTGCCATCTGCCCTATAGATATTTATATTTCACAATAGGTTATAATAGAATTCAACTTGCGCGGTATGTGACAAATCCTGAGGCGCCCCCTTATTCAGTCTGCTGAAGAAACATGTAATTTATTATATTGGCATTGCAAACGTAAATACATTTTAGTTCTAGTCTACAAAGGTTTTGCTATTTAGCAACTGACTGGCAAATGGTAAATAGATAAAAAAGAATATATTTCGAACTTTATATGAATGTCACATGTTGAAGTCACACTAGTGTATAAAAATATATGAATGTTGGATGCCGCAATAGTTTGGACCGCATTTCTAATTTGTATTATATTATTCACAGGCAGTCTTGGCGAAATATTAATCAGATGCAACAACGTCCTTTACGTTCGTGGAATAGAAGAAGAAGATGAGGAAGGTGAAATGAGGGATTAAATAAAATAATTTGATGTGATTTATATTTTTATTCTTAATAAATTATAAAATTAAAAAAAAAATTATAAAGTATTTCAATTAATTCAAAATCTAAGAAATAAAGAGACATATTAAAATATCATAAACGTTTAAAAAAAGGTTTTGTCGCGCTAAAAACTTAAAAAAAATTACTAATTACATTTCTTAGTTTGATTAAAACAAATTCCCAAATCTTAATGATTTATTCGTTAAGTAGTTCTCCATAGTATGCAGTTAATGCTACTAATTTCTTGCCCAAGAAGTTTTGCTCAATTTCAACCTTTTCACCAAGACCTGCCAGCACCACTAACTGTAATTTGAAATGATGTATAAAATTGTTATTATTCCTAATTATTAAAATGCATTATCGATTAGCTAATTTAATATACCTGATCGACGGCACTGTTCCGCGGCAAAAAGATAGCAATATCTTTTGTTATTTTTCGCGCTGATGCAAGTAAAACTGAGGCGGAAACTGGAAGTAAACTTTTTTCTATATCGTAAACATCTTCCTACAAAACAATTAAAAAATATAAAAATAAATTTATATCATTTAAATACATAGAGAAATTGTAGAGTCTAACCTTAAGATATGTGGGACCACCCCAAGGTGGACTTAGGAATACGACATCTGCGATCATTCGATCAGCTAGCTCTAGGAAATCACCAATAATAAATTCTATACGATCAGCGACTCCATAAACTGCAGCATTATGTCTAGCCAGATCAATTTTCACGGGGTCGATATCCATTGCAATTACTGAAAAAACAGAATTGTAACACATGTACCACCAAATTTAAACAATTATGTAATAGAAAGTCATTGACTTTCTAGTGGCTATTTTCTGTTAATATTTAATTATATACCTCGTTCACACGTCATAGCAAATTGAATGGAGTTTCCTCCAGCTCCGCAAAATGCGTCCAAAATAATATCAGAACGGCATCGTTCTGCTGTATGGCATGCAACTTTTTCCGGAGTTACAGAAAACCAGCTCTCTGTTAAATATAGTAAATATGTTATAAATTATAAAAATTCTATTAAGTAATATACAAGAATAGGAGAAGAGGAGATACTAACCATGATCTAATTTAATTCCTTGATCAAATCTTGAGAATAAAGAAAACCTTTTGTACCAATATTTCATCAAACTTTTATCTGCGGGTAATAGATCTGTGGATCCAGGTATTATTTTATTCTTAGATTTTTTTCTTTTCTTCCTTTCTCTTTTAGTTTTACTTAAATTTTCTAATTTGTCTGTTATTGAAATATCGGTCTTATTAAGATCTTCTGTATCTATTATTTCCATTTCATTACTTCTCTCTTCATTAATGTCATCTCCAAAATATGACCTCTGTTCCCAAGAGAATTTATCCTCCACTATAACAGTGTTATCATCAGTAGAATCAATATCTTGCATATCAGTGATATTATCATATGGTGTCCTTTTACAAAACTCTTCACCAACATCCATACTAACTTCTTTGATCGTCATATTTTGTGTATGACTAGGGCCAGCTTTAGCAAAATGATATATATCTGCATTATCCATATTTTCACCTTCTGCATTTAAAATACTACTACAGGTATAATTTGTATGTTTAGGTAATACTGGCGATGGTGTTAGTTTTTTATTTTGATGTTTGGATAACTCTTCATCTGAAGAACTGAGGCACACATTATTTATAACTGAATTATCGCTTTCTTGACTGAGTTGTTGGTTCTCCTTAGACAAAATATATAATATAATAATATATTTAACATATTTAATAAATTACTAATTATTTAAATTACCTTTTCATTAGAACCTGTAATTTGGTTACCATCCTCATCAAAGAAAGTATGTTTTGATTTTTGATTTGTACTATGTATTGCTTTATGGTGTTTCATTTTCAAATATCTATTCTGTAATCGAATATTTCGTTTTCTATAGACCACGTCACCGGATAAATAACTTTGTTCACTACTACCATGCTGCTCGGCAAATGAATAACCCATAAGATAAAAGGCTGCTTTTACTTTTTCTAAACCAGGTTCATCGGAGTCACTCTCGTGGCTGAAAAATAAAATCTTTGCATTAAATGAAAACATAAATAAAGAAAAATATGATTATTCTACTAAGCTACACACCTTCTTTTCAGATTATTAGGACGTTCGTCTGGTTGTGTATCATCTTCAAAATCTGCTACGACCTGCTCAGCTCCTGACAATAAACTATTGGGAATCATGTTAGCTTCAATGGGATTCATGTTAGTAACTGATTCTGACAAGGATAGTTCACACTCTGGCAAAGATACCTCACACCTTGACAGAGACACTTCGCACCCTGGTAGAGATATTTCGCACTTATCGGTAGGCTCTACAATGTTCAGAATGGAATCAGAGATACTGATTAAATTTGGAGAATTTGAAAAAGGCAATGTCTCGTTTTCACCCTTAGAAATAGCTTCATCTGAAACTAAATTTAAAAAACTGTTAGATATTGTTTCTTCTTCACATTCTTTAGCAGATCTTACATTTAAAGTTTCGTTTTCAATATGGGTATTATTAACATTTAGAGTTTTTAATAAAAAACCAACTGAGTTTAAAACTTTCGAATTTTTTATTGGATTTTCTTTAATGATTGAAGAATTGTTTCTTTTAGTTTTTTTACTTTTATTGCTTTGTTGAATTATTGTATTGTCTGCATCACCACTAGAACTTGGCGCCGTTAAATTCACATTTTCTTTAATTAGCGATTCATTTAAACTAAAATTAGACTTATGTTTTTTAGTATTCTCATTTTCGGATGAATGATTTTGTGATTTATCCTGCGATATATATGAATTATAATGCATTGCATATTGCTCTTCAAAATGTTTTCGCCATAAAACTTGCCAATACTTATCAACATCCATTGTATTCTCTGGGTCATAGATATCTCCGTCACAATCCTGTAAAATATGGTTATCTGCAGGGTCTCCACTTCCCGCTGAGCTCTCGGCAGAAGAAAGCATAATGTCTGATGATTCTTTGGAACTTTCAGAGCTAACTTTGCTGCTGCTTAAATCATAACTTGAAATTGTCATTCTTGTAACATTGGTCATTGAATCTGCTGTTCTTATGGTATTTGGAATACTAGCAGCTGAATCACAGCGTGGGCTTAGCAAGTTGTCATATTCTTGAGAATGATTACGATGAGTATTCCACGTATCATCGAAGCTTGCTGGAGATAAAGGATTCCATCCATCAGTGACAGAAATTTCACAATTTGATTCTCGGTACAAATCCGACTTCCGTCTGGATGTGCCTGCTTGATTTAGAAATGTATTAATATCTCCTGGTTCAAAAGAAAAATTATCCGAGCTAATACTATTTTTTTCTACATCTTCGTTCTTTCTATGAATTTCTTGACTATTGTGGTTGGGTAGCTGATTTTTGTAGTCAGGGTTCATATAATCACTATATTTTTCTATCCATGAAGCCCATATCAACCTTTCACCATTGTGATTCCAAAACCTTTCCCATGAGAATTTTTTTAAACTTTCGCCATAATTAAATTTTGAAGGTTCCGCATTTTCTGAAACACTAGTAAGAAATTCACTCTGAACTTCGTGTATTATGTCACCACTTTCTGCTAAATCTGGGATAATTACATTTTGAGGAAGCTCAAATCCATTCTCCGATAAATCTGCCCCACTATCACTAGATTGCATATCTTTGCAGACACCATCTGGTGCTCTAGGAGTAGAGAACACGTGCTCATGTTCATCAGTAGAACAGTAATTATCAGTGTGTGATGCACTACAATAGCAGCTCAGTGCCTCCGCATCTTGATCATGATGTTTACTATCATTTGTATCTACAGAAAAGTGAACATGGCTCTCTTCGACGTTGTCAGAATCATTGTTAGCGTTATTTTCATAATCAAACGTCGTTGTAACAAAATCGTAATTGTTTCTACAACAATAATTGCATAGATTGAACTTATTTAATATCTACAAAGAGTAAGTACATGAAATTCAATATTTAACCTAATTAGTACAACACTCACCTACAAAAAACTCTGCTGCATAAGCAATATATTACATTCTGACTTAACTTTGTACGTTCAACGTGAAAATATACTTCGGCCAATGCTTCCCACTGTTGATCGCACATATTTTAAACTTCCTGGTGATATAACACCTGAGTGTTTATTTAGAATAATATTTTTAGATAAAGTTTTCTAACTTTTGACATTTTTCTATCGGTTTGTAATCTTCATCGGAGAAATGGAGACAATAGTACCAACAGCATACATAATACTTAACACTACTCTCCATTATTTAGAATTTAAGAAAACTTTTATATGTGGTATACATTGTGAATGAAGTGCTTATCAATTAGTTATAAAGGCGGTAAATAAATATTATACATGTTTTAAGCAGTTTGTCAAAGTGGTTATAATTTATTTATAATAACAGCTAAATCTAATTACAATGAGTTTGTGGGTTGATAAACATCGTCCTCGGGAATTATCTAAACTTGATTATCATAAAGAACAAGCTGATCAGTTAAAAAATATTGCACAGCAAGGTGATTTTCCACATTTAATGTTTTACGGTCCCCATGGTGCTGGTAAAAAAACAAGAATTAATTGCCTTCTAAGAGAGCTTTATGGAGCTGGTGTTGAAAGACTAAGAAGTGAAGTAATGAATTTTACAACACCTTCAAATAGAAAACTAGAAATTATGACTGTTGGAAGTAATTACCATTTGGAGGTTAGTCCATCAGACGCTGGAATTTATGACAGAGTAGTAGTAGTTGATTTAGTAAAACAAGTTGCTCAAACACACCAAATTGATCCGTCAGGACAAAGAGAATTTAAAATTATTGTGTTATCTGAAGTCGATGATTTAACAAAAGATGCACAGCATGCTCTAAGACGTACTATGGAAAAATATGTTGCAACTTGCAGAATTATTCTTTGCGTCAACTCCACTTCTAGAGTTATACCTGCAATTCGAAGTAGGTGTTTAGGTATCAGAGTAGCAGCCCCAAGTTCTGATGAAATAATTAATATTTTAAAATTAACTTGTAAGAAAGAAGGATTAACTTTACCCAATGAATTAGCAACGAGAATTTCAGAAAAAGCCCGAGGAAATTTAAGAAGAGCATTGTTAATGTGTGAAGCATGTAAAGTTCAGAATTATCCTTTCACTGCAAGTCAAGCAATTACAGAACCAGACTGGCAGATATTTTTACAAGAAACTGCAAAAATGATTTTACTAGAACAATCTCCTGCTAAATTGGAAAAAGTTAGAGAACGCATGTACGAATTATTGTCGCATGGTATACCTGCTGATGTTATATTTGAAGGATTAGTGAAAGAGTTGGTTAAGGATTGTGATATGCAGCTGAAATCTCAAGTCGTTGAAAAGGCAGCAATGTTTGAACATCGAATGCAACAGGGTTCCAAGCATATCTTTCACCTTGAAGCATTTGTCGCACATTTTATGTCCATCTATAAGAAGTTCAATGGAGAATTGTTAATGGGGGATTTTTAGATTACTATGTTAGTTAAGAAAATAAAACTATCGTTTTTTTATTTCATTTAATGTTTCATATATTTATTACAAAATAAACTGTGGTTAGAAATATACATTTTCTTTAATTAATTAATATATTTCATAACATTGTTTATATTTTATTTAATTTTCTTTGAAACAATTATTTTCGAGAATTTAATCCTCAATGTATTTTAAATAAAAAGATATTTATTCTTTGTCGTCTATCTGGTTTTCGGAAGAATCGGCAACTGCATCTTGAGATTCAGTAGGTGGTTTATCTTGGGGGGATTTGTCATCTCCGCATAGTTCCTGAATATTATACTTCTTTAGCAAGAGATAGTCTGGTACTACGCTAAGTAAACACAGCCCTTTTATTATTTCTACAATAACAGCCATCTGAGGATTTTTTAAATTAGCTTTGTTCTCGGAATTCTTTGCAGTAACTAAAGCCGCGAGCTCAGTAATTACCTCATCTCGATTCATTTTATTGTTATATCGCCGATTAACAATAATGGAGAAGGTTTTGGGTTCCTTTAGAAAATGCTTATCAAACAGAATTCCAGCTGCATTGATTATGTCTGTAATATTTGCTTTGCACACTGCCTCAATTGGAACTAATCTTATCAGGAATCTAGCTTTATTTTCCTTTCTTTCAGATATATCCTTCATAATATGTAAACCTAGTTCAACATTATCATCGATCGTAGATTTAATAAATAACATGTTTTGGACACCTGTGTCTACAGCATTAAATCGATAATCAGCATTTTTTCCTTTGGCATTTAAAGCATTAACTTCTTGTGCTAATTGAGTTGCTATATCCAGTTCTTCAGCATCTTTGTCTTCTGTATTTGATGTAGTTGTTTCACTATCATTTTTAGTATCAACGGGTCCGTATAAAATATCTGCATAGTGATTTAATATGTTGTAACTTTCGCGGATACAATCATTTTCATGAAAGTTGCATGTCGCAAGAAAACCCTTATTGCCTGTTTGTAAATACTGTTTACGCCTATGATTTGGTGTGTAATAATTCTTTTTCTTATTTGAATGACATCCATTTCGTCTAACACTCGACATAGTGTATGTATACTATTAATTGTAACTAAGATGTTTAATTAAAATTTATTTGTAGTAAACTATATAAAGTAATTATCGCTAAAATAAGTACCTTAATTTTCAGCACGTTTTGGATTGTGACATTTACAACGTTCACCACAACAGCAAAAACTTAATACAAATAGTGTTACCCAAAGGTATATACCGCACTCAGCTGATAGTTACCCAGAATCCTTATTATCTCTGTGTTACCATACTCTTATTCATCACAAATTAAAACATTTTTTCTTTTAAAATATGCATTTATTTATTTAAAATGTATAAAATAATTAATGCACTGAAATAACAGAAATAATTATTTACCAGAATAGGTTAATAAATAATTATATCAGAATAGGTTAATAATAAAAGAGTGTGGTGTTTAATTATATTTATAAATTTAGAATACTATTTCTAAGTGTCCCACGCTTTTATTATTATAAAAGATATTTTAAATATTTCGAACTACTAATTATCTATTCAGATTTTTCTTGATATATTATCGTTTCTTAAACGGTACTTTATTATACCGCATACATTGACATACATAAAGAATGTGTCTATCAGGAAAAAGTTAAAAAATTGATGGCAAAGACCAAAGCGACAAACACCAGCGAGTTTAATGTATTAAAAAAAGCACTTCTCTCATTTGTGATTAATCTATATCTGGCCTGTATTTCATTTTAGCGTATAGTTAATATATTTATCTAATTGTCATAAAATTAAGTCATATATAATTACTGTAAATAACTTTATTTTATAAATGTTTTACATTTTACAATAGTTTTAAGAAAACAGTAAACAGTACATAGAAAACAAATTCAAAGATAAATCTACAAGATAAAAACCCAGTAAATTTAATAAATATTTATCAATTTAAATAAATAAATTTGGTAACTAGAAATTCAAATTATATATTAATTGCATCGTTAAATAGAATGTATCATAATTGTCATGAGAGTGAAGTATTATACTTTGAGTATGGGTTTCTTATGAAGTAACAACGATAAAACAAATGTAGCAATTTTTTCATAAACTGCAAACATAAGGGCTGCAGTGAGTACAGTTTGTAAAAGTTTTGCTTCTAATCCACGATAAAGACCTGGAACACCTTGACGTTTCAGAATGTATAACAAAAGTTGCAGTGCTCCTACATTGGGGGGCAAATCGTTACCATTCTTTCCGTTTGAGGATTTTCCATGACGAAGTTTTGTTTGTACTAGCTGCATTGGGTAAGTTAGACAGGTAGCAACAGTCTTTGCGATAGCTCCTACAGCAAAGAATGTAATAGCAGGTAAATCACCATATGCCGCTGTAAGTTTTCGTTTAATGGCTTCATAAGTCATAAACTGAATAGCTGGATTGGCAACTAGAAAGAGGGATGGTAAAGCACCAGCCCAAAGACCAGCAACTCCTTCAGAATGTGCAATTTGAGCGAGACCATCTAATAACCCTGAATACGAAGGGTCTGATGATCCTTGAACGCCCTTCATCTTTAGACGAGTATTAACAACCCACAAAGGGGTCGTGATCATAACGTTACACATTCCTGCCAATGCACCTAATAACAAATCACCGATAGCGGATTGTTCTGTAGAAGTGCGCCATCGTTTCAGACCATGGAATGTGTAAAAGTAAACAAAATTTGATGCACAAAGACTTTGTAAAACTGGTACCATTCCTCGATACAACGTAGAAAAGCCTTCTTCGGTGACCAAATCCTTCAACACAGCAAGAGTACTTTGCGCTGCTCGTTTTTCTGCGTCTTCCACTGAAACAAAAAATAATTAATTTAATTAATATAACATTCTTTAGGTTTATACGAACTTTGATATAAATTAGGCTTTACTGAGCTTTTGAACTCATGTATAATCGATATAAAAGATTTCAGGAAAATGTAATAATAGAAGTTATTCGCTAAAGTTACGTGCATTTAAGGTTTATGTAACATATCAAAAGTTACTTGTTATGTAAACGATTTTACCTAATATGTGCTTTTATGGTACCTGCAAAATAATAAAAGAAAACCCTTTTAGATCATATGTGATTAGATTTTGTTTAAATAAAATATTAGATGAATGTAAGGTTTTGGAATGAAGGTAATGTTTTGCGGGTAACTTTCTTGAAAATGATAAATTTAATGATGTTTACTCATTTAGGAAAATATACATAAATGTTTTTAGATTAGAAAAATAATAAATTTATGCAAATTGAATACGTAAACACCAGACTTCATTTGGTAAACAAGATAATAAATCACCTTATTAAAAATAAGACAAAATATTAATTATAGTTTATGAGATCTATCACTGGCATTTCAGATACTTGACTGAATGTACGTAGACGTAAACAAGTCTAAAATTTTCTCTTTTTAATAAAAAACTTAATAACTCCTGCATTATGATGTCTCCATCTGCAAGCTATTGAAATAATTTGTTTTGTGCAACATAGAGCTGTAGGACATCTTGCAATATTTTCGTGCTATGTTGTCTTTGGCACAGAATTATGTTGTAAACAAATACAAACGCTTATTCGGCAATCTACTTCATCTACTTGGCCTATATTATTTTATTCGGTTAACAATTTAGGCCGGTAAAGGTAAGTTGCGTAAAAAGAAGTAAAATAAATTGCTACAGGAAATTAGAGCTTGTACACTTTAACATTACATAGATGTGAATTCAGAGATAAAAAGAAATAAAAACAATAAAGAATGTTAATTTCCCGCAAAATACAAAACATGGATGTTACCTTACATTAATGTAATACTTTACTTAAATATTTAATCTAAAAAAAGAAACTTATTTTTCAAAAAGCAGTAAAATAGGCCACAACATGTCGTATTTTTAGGTAACATTATTTACGTAATAACTCTTGTTATGTTGAATAAACCTTAAATATAGTTCAAATTACAACCTTCGGCAGCGACTCATACTTAAAACAAGTTGCAGAGTATGAACTGCCGATATAACTAAATAGCACTGACTCACTTATTTTTCTATAATGGGTATAGAAACGAATAAGATAAAATTCATTATCGTATCAGTGTTGCCGAAGAAGAAAATTTTATATACCGGCTTTGCTGTTTTTAATATGGTAATAATTAATTATTTCGAAAATTGCTCTTGTATTAACTTTCTTAGAACTGCGCTGATCATGCATACCATATAATATAAAAATAAGTACGCCACTGCTACATTTCATCCATCTTATAAAAACCGCCATTGAATTTTAACGATTGCATTGATCAATTCGACCTTTGAACTTGTATTATAATATTCAAGGTCAATTTCATAGGTTTTGTATATTCTAACGTGTTAGAAGTGTTAAAAGTTGGTAAAAGTACTGCAAATATTTACTAACATAACTTTATACACATTTATCAACTGTTTGTCTGTTTCAATACTGTTCTAACATGTAATTAACAATTCGCAAAGTCATTCATTTTAGTTTCAAGTGAATTTATGATAATTTTAATTACCTGTCCTATTTAGAAAATATTTAAGTAATTTACAAATACTGTTAAGGCTAACATTACAATTGTTTATTAAATTGGTTGAATAATAAACAATTTGCTATATAGAAATACGAAGATACATATATACAATAACATTTCTTTATGTGAATAATTAAAAAATATAAATAAAATATGTACGCAGTATAAATTCGGTTAAATAGTTTTGGAAATAAACTAATATCGGAATATTTTACTTTTCATTTTGGTTATAATGAAAATTATATCTTTGCGATTCGATTTTAATAATAGTTATTGTATATTTATACTTACATTGTAATCTTGACCGAACTGTGTCCAGTGGATAAAAGGTAGACATCGCCACTACGCTACCCTAAATAAATATATTAATTAGTATAAACAAATAGGATATATTATAAGTATAATTAAGCAAAATCTTACCGTTGCTCCAGCTACTGCGTGGACCCATGTTTTATAACTAAATAAGCTTGTCATGGTAATATTTGTATTCGCTAATTACTCACTATTATTTTATTTAATTTAAATGCATTTTAGCTTATTTATATTTGATTATTGATCCATGATTTTCCTTGTTACGCCCTATAACTGCAGACGTGCTGTAAACTTGAGTGCCGAGTGGATCATGAGATACTTAAAAAACTTGAGCTTGCCACTAGGGCCACTAGTAGTAATACTGGATGATATGTGTAGCGAACTGAATAATGCGATAGTACTCAAAGCATTATATACCTTCCGAAAAATACACATTAACTCATTTTGTAATATATGTTTGCAGAATGTTGTATATTTAATTTTCAATTACCTATCTCATTATAGAAAATAAAACTGTATTTGTCATAATATTGATATACGTCTGACAGAATTGTCAAAGGTTGTAAGAGACATCTATTAATATTATTCGAAGGTTTTTAGAAACGCTTGCTCAGTAAATAAACTTTGCTTATTAATCACAAAGCTTTTTCTACGATTTCAAATAAATGATACTTTTGAGCACTTTTGAGTATATAAATATTATAAGTACAGGGTATTCCAGGTCTATACTACAGAGAGTACCGTATATTTCGTAACATATTTAATGTTGGCTTAATTCCGATACTACTCTTATCACCGGCGACCTTCTACTATGTTGGAAGTCTTTATGGTGTCGATGCTTCACGTATGTGAACTAAACCGCTGCTTAAAATTTGATTATACATATAATGAATAGAACACAACACCCAAATCCAAAAAATATAGCCCAGGGATCAAGTATGAAGACATAGCTGCGTATGTGAAAGTCTCAACGCTCTATATACCCGATGGATATAAACCGTTTTCATTTCGCTTAAATAAAACATGTGTTTAAGGTAATATTAATGATTTGTGTTTAGATAGAAGTACATAAGATAAACTTACAGATAAAATATATAACGTAAAGTAGTACAAAACGTATATTACAACGCTCATTAGATGAGCGAGCACCTCTAGTGGTCAGAAGATTTTTCATTCACTGTCAGATGTTTGTACTTTCACGTTTTCGGCTGGTAGTGGTCTTGGCATCATAAAGTGGTCTAATTCAATAGAACGCTCTTCTTCTTTTCTAAGTTCGACACTCTCTGTTAATATAGGTAATGCTTGTTTGTTTTTTCTAAGTTGACGGTACGATATTTTTCCACGGATGACATCATGGTTGTGTTCCGGTACTGTCACACAAAGTAATGTTCTCATTTCCTTTCTCTCAGTAACAGCTTTCGCTTTGCATTTTAAGGACCTATTTTGATTACATTTCCAATATTGTTTGTTACTTCTTGATTTGTATCTTTGAAAAATATGATTTTTATAGCAAAGTTGTGGAAAACCGTGTGAACTAAGGGTATATTGTAATGGTTCACTGGAAGTACCTGCAAGAAAATTTAAGTATTGTTAGTTACTTTATTTGTTGTTACAGTATTTATTTATATTATGCTTAAATCATAGTTGCGTATTTTGAAATGTTTGTTAATGGGTAAAAAAAATAAACCGGGTTTTAAACTAATTTTTTGGGGGTCTCCTTTATTGAAATATTAGTTAAGTAATGTAAATTGGTGTTTTTATTTAATGAAATTTTCGAAAATTGACAGAGATATATTTATATTTTAGCGCTAGAGATGGTTGGCCATTTGTATGGCGTGAAATGCATGAAATAATCAAGTCAAGTCAAATAATAATAAGATTTTATTTTATTTAACCCTGTTACGGCAGACATAATGTTGGAATTTTATTGTTCCTTGAAATAGCTGTAAATAATATTTGATATTTTGATATATAAATACATATAGCAGAGATTTATTAGCTGTAAGGTTGGTAACCTGTAAATTTGCCAGAGTTCTATCTTAAATATGCTATCTCTTTTACGCTCTGTTGTATAAAAGAGATAGCAACTAGCGGTTGTGATGTCACATGCATTTGGAATGTTGTACAACGTTGAATCCCTTTAATAATTAAAGAGACAAAATAACTTTTTTAATTGTTAATATCTCCTAACATATAAGGAGTTATTAAAAAATAATTGAACATTTGAGGTTCTAGTAACCCACTTTATCAATATATAGTACACTTTTATAGAATTTAAGACATAGGACACAAGCCCATTCAATATATATTAGAAAATATATATTATTTACAATGTGTTTTTGTTAAAAATAAAACAAATTTTTAGCAAATGCTCATGTATAATTTTTCCTAATACATATACATTTTTTAATTTGTAATAGTAAATGGATATATGATAAAAAATTATTCTTATTTATTGGTCATAAAATGTGCCCCGACTGGTTGTGTGGTAGTTTCAGCTGGTCCTGTGTATTCAGCAGCCATTTTAGATCTTGATCGATAAGTAATTTTTTCTGGTATTACATCGTGGTTATGTAAAGGAGATGTAACTTCAATAACTGTTTTCTTTCCAATTTGTTGTGTTGACAGTCTTGCTTTACATTTAACAGTCCGATTTTGTTTACATTTCCAATACTGCTTAGTACTAGATGCTTTATGTCGTTGGTACACATGATTTTTGAAACACAGTTGCGCAAAGCCACGTGAACTGAGTGTAAATTGTAACGGTTCGTTCGAAAAGTCTGAAACAGAAATACTTGTGTCACTTTTTTGATACAACTCTTTGAACTTGAATAACTCCAAAAACTTTACAAGATCGTGGGTAGCTCAGAGTTGAAATTTTGTATTAGACATATTAAAGGCAGGATCTAATTTTAAGTAGTTTAATTTTGACAAATCTGAAAGAAATCTAGAACGGTGCGACTCCAGCATGCGGCATTCAAAATTTGTTGAAAAAAGTTGTATTCTAGCAGATGAAGTGGTTTTGCCATTTGTAGCCCATAATCATGAACGACTTTCATAACAAAAATTCATAGATTTTAATAAATAGAATTTTGAATGGAATCCAAGTTATTTACAAAGATTTTGAGGGAGATAACAATTAAAACAAATTTTGCGAGATTTTAAAAATTGTTTTATTAAATAAATGTACACCTTATTATATATCAATACAAAAAGTAATCATTTAATTTACCATGAATATTACAATCTAAAAAGCAGTTAAGAAAGAAATGATAACTTTACATTTTCTTACAAAAATCGAAAATAAGCAGAATAGATTAGATAGTGGCAAAAATAGAAACTTTATACAAATAAAGTGCTAGAAAGCTATATTAAGGTAGTAAGGAATAAAATATTTTTCTTTTAAACTTCTGAGTAACATTTATGATTTCAATAAGAATTATTCAGTTATATTTTTATTTGCCAATGACAACGTGACGTAGTTGCAAAAACGATATATACATTTTTAACATATAAATTTATTAACTTTTGTAAAACGTAATTATCCAAATAGAAAAATATAAACATGTAAACAAATTCAGTACTTTTCTTTTTATCAATACTTTAACACTTTCATTTATTTAAGATAATTATTTATTACAATTTTACTTCCAATGGGCTTGTGTCCATCTATAAAATTGATCTATATAATGATAAAGTGGGTTACTAGAACCTCTAATGTCAAATTATATTTTAATAACTCCTTATATGTTACAGAGGTATTAATAATTAAAAAAGTCATTTTGTCTCTTTAATTATTAAAGGGATTCAATGTTATAGAACATTCCAAGACATGTGACATCACGTCCGCTAAGTTGCTATCTCTTTTGTACAACAGAGCGTAAAAGAGATAGTATATTCAACACAGAAATCTTATCCATAGAAAACATAACCGACCTACCTTTAATAGTACAGACACAGCGCTAAAACTATAATTCAAATATTTAATTGCTATATCTCCGTCAACATTTAGATATTTATTAAAAAAAAACGCCAATATATATTTATTAACATCAATTTCAATCACCAATTGAAAAATTGACCCCTAAAAAATGAGTACACAAGCCCATTAATTAATTTAATTAATGTTAATATTGCTTTTTATTTTGAGATTTAAGTAGCATAAAAAATACAATTTTAGCTAAATACTCTTACAGATATTATTCGTTTTCTTGAATACGTGTATTATTGTTAACCATTCCACTAGAAGAATCCACCGCATCGCATTTATCATTGAAACAATGAAGAGAAGGGAAAAGGAAAGAGAGCGAAAACGTATGATCGACCCAGGTATTGTGAAGCAGCAGCTGTAATAGTCGGATGTTTTTCAGGTATCTATGCTTTTTGAAGCAAGTCTCGTGGAAATGTTGCCAATGCCTGTCAGTAATACATTTATATGAGTAAATGTATAGATTCCACTAGTCCCTACTGCATCAATTGCTGTTTGAACGATAAATGCGATGCGGTTCATGCTGTTACTGGATATTTACAGACTGACTTCAAATTAAATTTTTAAAATTGTTTTTTTTTTTTGGGTTTTGTTCTTATTATATATTATTAAAATTATTGTCAAATAAAGTAGTGTTGGAAAGAGAAAAGTTACATGAACGAAACACAAAATAGAAGCTGTTGTATTACTTCATTTGGATTCTTTTAATTGAATTAAATAATTTGATTTTTATATTTTATTTTATAAATTTTATTAAGGAATATTATTAGAATATGAATATTATTAACAAAAAAGGTATGTTTTATTATAAACTTTATTAATTTAATGATTTTGATTAACATATACGCGGTGTGTTGACTAATTATGAAACGTATCGATCTTTCAGTTCATTAGTGAGACAATTACAAAAAATATATAAAATTTGATCCTCTATTTTATTCAATAACAAAGTACGTCGTAAATGCAATAAAAAAAATTATAATACAGATTCACTTAGCCAATATCGGAGATGTTTCACTAATGAACTGGATGATCGATATGTCATAATTATCATATGCCAAAATTTAACCTATATTTTTAATATCTTACAAATCTTAGTGATGTTGGATTACTGGTCCGTTTGAGATCAGAGCCACATTAAGTTTTAAGGTACCAAAGGTGAAGTATGTAATATTAAACTTACAATTTGTTGGTTGACCTTTTTTCAAAAATGTTATCTAAATAAAATATTCAGTTACATTATTTATTACTACTAGAATTATAAAAAGACACTTTTTCATGTTTAATAGTTATAAAATGACCTTTATGTATCTTGAGAATCATTAAAAAATATTTTAAACAAAATTAAAATCTTTTTTGAATAAAAAATGATATTTAAGGTTATGTATACGTTTTGAGTTAAGCAGAAACTTTATTTTTGGTGTATAATTAGAGCCGTTTATTATGGAAGTTAAATAAATGAAGTTCTTGAAGGTTAAGCATGGATGTAATGAAAACAAGAGTAGTTTATTGTAGCAGGACTGAATAAGTTAGATTCAAAATTTCGAATTTCAATTCTTTTGATATCTTCAAAAATTGGCACGGATGTAAGTTATTATGAGTTGCTAATATACAACGCATAAATAATATGCTAGAAAAGAAAAATAGCAATGTAACATTACATAATCTTACATGAAAAGCAGCATACGATATGTTTTCAGTTTCACTCATTTTTTTCAGGTGAAAACATGTCGAATCTTGCCACATATGCTTCGTAGATAATTATATAGGACAAACGCAGGTGAATACTGGCTACAGATTGAGACAAGTTCTTACATGTTCAAATTACAGTATTTAAAACAGGGTCATTATCCGGTTTAACTAATTTATCGTTAGCAGTTGGTACTCCTGTAGGATTCATAAAATGATCATAATGCTCCTGTTGTTGCTCATCCTTTTTGATATTTGCTAAAATTTGCAACATTCTTTTTGAACGAGAGCGGTACGTTATTTTTTCTGGTATTATTTCATGGTTGTGCTTCGGTGCTGTCACGGCGATCAGTGTTTTAGTTCCAGTGCTCTCCGTTACTAGCCGCGCCTTACATTTTAAGATACGACTTTGGTTACATTTCCAGTATTGTCTGTTGTTCCATGATTTATATCTTTGGAACACGTGGTTCTTATAGTAAAGTTGTGGAAACCCGTGAGAACTTAGCGTAAACTGTAACGGTTCGTCTGGAGTACCTGGAAGAGAAATTAATTTCTTGTTAGTTATTTTATGTATGTGATAGTTCAACCGAAATTTTATTTAAATTTGAAATTATAGCTGAAATAAGTTTTATATGGTACTCCCCATTTTTGAAGCGTCACAATTCACAAATTAGATAAATCCAAATTAATATTTATAAATCGCCGCTAAACACAAAATATAGATATTACCTTATCCACTAAACATAAAACGTAAACTCATGTAATACATAATGTAATTTTTTTGACCTAACGATACGTTTGATTATTTACCGAAATTTATCCATAATAACGACAGTAAGATAACTTTTGTGAAGTAATCTTACATTATACTAACCTAACAATTATAAAAGGTAAACTTTTTTATGTTAAACAAACCTTACTGTGTTTAGCGGGGTAGTTATAGAAAATTATTATAAAAGTGTACAGCGCATTGCACAATCAAATAAATAATTGTACTATAAAAGATCACCTGATTGGACGACTTTCTACCAGAGATAATAATACGAGTATATGTAAATAACAAAGATAAAAAAGATGACTGTTCCAGACCTTTTTTTTGGAATCATCAGGAAAAGAAAGCGGTATATATATAAATAGACCACAAACCATACTATACAGAGATACTAATTGTTATACTTCTTACTTAAAAACGATTTTATAAAATGTAGTATTTCTGCAACAGATGTGTTGCTAATTTAAGGGGGGAGAGGGGGGGGGTTACGAGAGGGGGAGAGCTAAAGTGAACAACTGAGATGGTTTCATTTCAATCATTTCATTTATTTGAAAACACACTGTATAAATGTTTAAATACTCGTAGTTTAATATTGAAAGACAAGTTTGTTTTTTAATAATATTTTATTTCTTTGATATATTATTTCAGAATATATTTATATACAACGATTAGGTTGATCTCACATTTGAACTGTATATGCACATATCTTTGACGTGTGATTATTTGCCATTTTGGATTTACAAGGTAAGAAAAGGACAGATATAGACGTGCGATAAATGTATACTCGTATACACTTCCAATGTGAGAATACTTTCGTGTCAAAACGAATAATTTTTAATCTTAAATACAGAGTTTAGGAAATATGCGGTAGCTCTGAATTAGCCCTTAATCTGACTAGAATAAAACCTAAGAGTGGTCGCACACTCGAGACATTCAAGCTGTTTGAGACATTAGAACATAGAACAACGGTTAGGCATAGGCATATAAAATTGTTAGCTTTGTCTCTCTTTGTTCTATGTATTCATATGATACTGTCTTTATCTTTCTACTACAAAAACAATATTGTTTTCAGAACCCAGTAAACATTTTGGAGCATTTTGGAGTCACTGACATCATATTGGAGATGCGTATGATTTTTTTGTCATGAAAGACTTCATTTATAGTTCAGTTTCTCATAATCGTTCATATGAAATATCTGTTTTATCGGCTACAGATGACGAAACCTCTCCACCTGTCGGAATACAAATGAAGACAAAGTTGATGCGAACTATAATTGAAGTGAAATAGTGATAGAAACGTCACAAAATAGGGCATTTCACTAAATGTTTACTGGGAAGCTAGTGTCTCCAGAATGAGACCACCTTAAGGTTCGCGTTTACGAGCTAAGAAGACTAGACTACAAATAAATATTTTGCATGCATTAACCAGTTAAACGGGCTTTTGATTGATGAATTTATCAGCCTGGATTCCTATTAACTCCATGGGTTTGACAACAATCGTGGAGTCGGTTTTCTCTCCAACATTAATCGTGCGGTCGCGCACTCTAATTACTCTCTTCTCACTTTTCTTCCTCGAATGAATTGGATAGTGCGTGTGCACTGGCTGCGTTTCCCGGATGGTCGTTCCCGTGGTGTACAGCCTCGCTTTACATTTCATATTACGAAATTGTGCACAACGCCAATAATTTTTGCCTTCCGTGTTGTGGGACCGATTGTAAATATGATTTCTATGGAATAGCTGGGGATGACCATGAATACTCATCACGAACTCCAGCGGCTTGACTATTGCTTTTTCTCCTGGAAGAAAAGAACATTTCAATGTCTTTTTAAGGTTGTATGTTACGTAAAAAATTTAGTACGATTATAAATGGCTAGGTGTTGTATAGAGAAATAACAATTGGGTTGTTGGATCATTGAAAGATAGTGTTTGATATGTTAGAGATATAGCTATTTAAAATTTGAAATGTTTTCGCTTTATGCAATCCAAACGTTGCAAAATAGAGTTCTCCGAGGAATAGTTAATGCACCGTGGTGTATCCGCAATGATGACATACATAGAGAACTGAAGATTAACACAGTCGGAGAAGAAATCAGATCTATAGCAGCAAAGCACGAGTTGAGACTTCGTAACCACGAAAACATCGCCATAACGCAAATGTTGCTTGATAGTAATGATGTTCGAAGACTTCGCAGGACTAAATCCTCGGACCTAGTAACCTAATCATGTATAATTGTTCATTGGAGCAATCTCTACCACACCGTGTAATTATTGAAATGTAGATAAGTGTATCTATACTTAGTTGTAGTATTATAGAAAATAAAAAAAATTCAGACTTACTTCATTAACTTGGAATAGATCAATTGTTTGGAGAACGACTGGCTGCGTTATATGGATTCTACCCCACAAAAAGCGCGTTAATTTATTTACCGTCGGCCTATTTTCGATGCTGAGTCCTTCACCGACGACCTCCTAATATGTTACCATCTTTTGTGATGTTACCCACATAGTTTCCTAATAAGTTTATGATGTATATTTATGTACATAACCAATTTAACTTAGTAACAACCAAAGTAAGAAAATATATCTCTGGTCGGGGGAATGAATCAGTGTTCACAATATTTTACTTATACAAAATAGCTATTCTAAAAGGGAGACGTAAAATTAGACATGAAATTTAAATTTTATGATTTTTACAAAAGTGAGACGTTTAATTAAGGTAATGCGAAAAAGGTAGATTTTCATTTCGAAAAACAATAACATTGTACATTATGTAAAATCGTTTACGTAACATGTAATTTTTGTGATGTTAGATAAACGTTAAACATATGCTATGTTTAATAGAAACTATTTAATTGTAGGATTGTACCAAACGATGTTCGATCTTAAATTTGTATCTTTAGAAACAAAGATTTTAGATAATACGTAAAACTTGGTCCAGAAGTGGTGAGTCCGATATTATTGATAACTAAATAAATATAGAAACATTTGAAGATTGCATTTCTTAAATTTCTCATTACTTGCTATTTACTTTTAAGGTAACCTTACAACAACGCAATTTAAATAAACCTTGAAGTCATCGTATAATGTTATTACGAAGTAATTTATTCTTACGTAAGATAAGTAATATTTATGCACACGCACCTCAACAATTCAAACAACACAAACAATTCAAAATAAAGAAAAAAAATCCAATCTAACCAAATAGAGTTAGAATATATTTTTGCATCACGACGCATTCCTTTTAACAATCACAATTTACTCAGCTGGGTTACTGCTTTTTAGGTTAGAGACTCAGGCTTTAGCCTAATCAGCCAGACGATTAATATAGAGAAAACATTTGTAACATTTCTTAATAACGCCAGCAGTGCCGCACGTGCAGGTTCTGACTTCTTTATTTACAAAGTTCCAAGAAAAAGTGAAAAGTATTTGTTATATATTTGTCTTACAATGTTAAAAATCTCAAAGACTTTATCTTCTTTTGTTTAAATTAAGTTTCTCTTTTATTTCTATTTTCTGTTAACATCAATTACAATTCTGCTCCAATCACGACCAAACCCTCCTACTCAGTGAGGATTTAAAATAATTATAACGGAAGTTAAAAATACTTTACTTGCCCCAACGGCTAATAAGCCTAATGTTTCAACGTCGTTCATTTTTAGGGCTCATTAAGTCTGTATAATGTTTAAAGCTGCAGTCTCAAGTATACTTTCCATAAGTCACTGAATGCGTAAATATTGCTAAAGTAATGTTACTTCACTTCCTATTGCAATGAACTCTGTGAACTTTGTATTCATACTCATATAATGTAATTCTGACATGTCCGGTCAGGGTTAACCTATAAATTAATGACGCAGTAACATCAAGCCGACACCTTAAATCGTAAAGTTGATAAATGGACGACGAGACATTAAATGACCACAACATCAGAATTATTATGTAAAGTCATTGCATAACTTTGTTTAAGAGTTTAAGAAATTTACATCTAAAACCTAATGAATTCGAAGTTGCTAATTTTCTTTGTTGTTGTTTATTTTTAGATGTGATATTTTGAAGAGATATGCACATTACTTTTCTAATAAAAAGAAGTGACGTTTAATGTAATCATTTACAATTTGTAATGGTCTTTGTCCTCATTTTTTAGTGGTCGATTTTTCAATTGTTGATTGAAACTGTTATTAATAAATGTGTATTGGCGTGTCTATTTTATTAAATATCTAAATGTTGACGGAGATATAGCAATGGTCGGCCATATTTGTATGACGTGAAATGCATTTTAACGTCAGTTATTTGTTGAGTAGGTCAGTGCTGTGGTAATGTTTTGTAGCTGTTGGTAGTCGAAATAATCAAGTCAAGTCAAAGAATAATACGTTTTTATTTTATTTAACCCTGTTACGGCAGACATAATATTGAAATTTTATTATTCCTTGAAATAGCTGTAAATAATATTTGATATTTTGATATATAAATACATATAGCAGAGATTTATGAGCTGTAAGGTTGGTAACCTGTAAATTTACCAGAGTTCTATCTTGAATATGCTATCCCTTTTACGCTCTGTCGTATAAAAGAGATAACAACCAGCGGATGTGATGTTACATACGATTGGAATGTTGCCACCGTTGAATCCCTTTAATAATTAAAGAGACAAAATGACTTTTTTAATTGTTAATATCTCTTGAAATATAAGGAGTTAATAAAAAATAATTGGACATTTGAGGTTCTAGTAACCAACTTTATCAATATATAGGACAATTTTATAGAAATTAAGACATAGGACACAAGCCCATTGTTTTTGCGTCACATTTTTGAGGTTATTTTGAATTTTGTTATCTGTTGTGCAAAAGGAGCGGTTGCACCATCCTGGATATCGACTTACCCTGTTAAAATGAAGTCCAAATTTACAATTTATAGAAGAGAATGTGGGTGTAGTTTTATAGTTTTAAGAATGGCGTATAGCAAATATAATAAATATACACATATTTTTATAAATAACATTTTATTTGTGTAAGTTCAGTTGTGATAACATCTTATGTTGAAATGTACAATACAATTGAGAATCCAAAGTCTTATTTGAAAATATTTTAATCTAAGTATTTGCTAATTGTTAAATGAATGTTATATCAGTGATATAAATATTACCTACTTTGATGCTTTTGTATAAATTCTTGGTGAAATAAGTGCTGACGGAACTATAATTCATTTTATCAATATTTATTCATTAAATATAATTGATATTTTTTACTGTACATAGCTCATAATTAAAAGGTATTATTCAAGTAACTTCTATCGTAGTTATATTCCACCTTTATAGTTTTCTTCCTCCCATGAATCGGGGCGTGGGAGTGAACAGGCTGAGTTTCGCAGAGTATGGTCCCCACGGTGTACAGCCTGGCGGAACATTTCATATTCCTAAATTGCGCGCATCGCCAGTAATGTTTACCATTTCTGGAATTATCTTTGTTAAATATATGCTCCTTGTGCAGTAGTTGCGGATGACCGTGAATGCTCATTACGAATTGAAGCTGGCCGGGGGACTGGTCTTCTGAAATACGAACAATCAAACTGAAATAATCAAAATGCAAACCGTGAAGCGATAGTTTAAGAAATGAAAATTACTCTTTAGTTTTAAACCCTATAAAACGGTACTATATATTGTTCTCTTTGTTGGATGACTAGTTTTCTAAGTTAAATCATTACAAAATGCAACTTTAATAAATAATTAATTAGTTTATACCTGGTATAAATTTTATTATAGGTTTATTTGTAAGGCGGATATAATGTATTGCTTTATTGTTTAAAGAGGACCACACACGTATCACAACAGGTTTGGATACGTACAATACCCGTATAAATGGAAGGCTACTTTATCTACATGTATTCGAATATGCGCGTTAAAATCTTAGAACATACATATATGGAGTGTGAATAGCCTATGTTTCCTATAGGTTAAAAGTGTGTCCAAAATGTGTGCGAAAGAGAAAGGTATATGTTCCTATTTGTTCTCTATGCGCATGTGTCGAAAGTGACAGCTCGAAATAACTCGTGTACTGAAAATAGTAGGAGTCACGAGTAGTCTGTTCCACTGTGAGATCTCATTAATTCTATTATCTCGGCTCAGCATATTTGGAAAAATAGAGAGCAATACTACGCCAAAACAAAATGTAAAAAGATTCTTCCAAGTTGAAAGAAGCTGTCAAAGGAAACATAACCTACAATTATTTATAATGCAAATTCGAGAATATTTTATATTTCTTCTATCTTCTATCTTTATAAACAATAAAATGTGTTAATAACAGATTATAGTCTAAAAATGATAAGATAATTAAAACCGTTAACAAGGTTATAATTTATAATTAATGCAGTTATCTGGTAATAATCATTTCAAGAGGTGAATTAAATACTTTTATCATACTTCAATACAATGTAACGATTATCAATCCATAAAATCTTAATAGAATTAAAACCATCCTTATGCTGTGATAATATATGCGTGTTCGATTATTCATTGGTGCTGTGTTTACCGATTATTCGACGACGAATGATTAATATTAAAATTAATTAAAGAAAGAGATAACATTTATTTTTCTGTGAGATTAAATAAAAAAGGTAAAAAATGATATGTCCTTGTTTAACACATTGTGTATCAGCAATTATATGCATAATTACCCAGTTGCAACTGATGCATGAGTAAACACAAGTTAACGACTAACCTTAGTCCATCGTATCTACACTGTTTTTTTGATTGGTGGAAAAAATGCTTTAGACGCCTCTTATTACAGAATTACGGATTTATTTCCGCACTATCCTTTTTCGTAGTGCAGCTTTAGTCTAATGCCGTATATTTAAGCGAATTGAACACTGAACCAGAAGGATGTGTGATTTATGCAATCACACATATTCGAGTAGACAACTTGTGAGCACAAGATCAAGGAAAAAATTTACGGTACCCTAATACTGCGCATGTATTGTGAAATACGAATAGACACATACAAGTCGGAGCTTGGTACTCCAACTAGTTAGGGTGAACAATGTATTATCAATATCAAACTGAGCTGCAGGTCCTGTCACAAACAGTTATGTTGAAATTAAACATATAACGTCTATAAGAATTAATAATGTTGTATTCTACAGTTGGGGACTATGATTTAATTTTATAATTATTTTTTAGGTTAGGTTTCGAGAAAAAAAAATACATAAATCAACGAAGTACTGTGGTATTTATTAAAATATATTTACGCCTATGGATCCATGCTACGCGCATGTTCAATAAATACAAAAGCACAAATCAATCACTTAAATAATTAATAATGCAATTACATTAATTATAGAATAATATAATATAAATGGTACAATGATACAATACTAAATTAATTATTTCGATTGTGTTGATTAAGCCAATTGAGATCAGCTTCTTGCCCAAATTTTTGTCTTCTCTGAGCAATTTCTGCAATTCTTGTTGGATGATTGTGATGAGAGTTTCTGATAATCACACTACTGAAATCGATCGAGGTTTGACATCTAGCTGGACATTTTTGGACGCCCTTTAGATTACAGCTCCAATAAAGATGTTTTTCACTTTTTCGTTCTAAGCAATATAAGTGTGAGCTGTGAGCCATCAATCGACCGCCTTTCCTGGTTGGAAAGAATTCCAATATGGCGGACGCGTCTGGAAAATTATTAGTTGATGAAAATAGATTTAAATCCTTGTTAGACGATCAGATCACATTTTCAATAAGATGTTTTGATTTGATTTTAAATCTGAGAGAATGGTTTGCTCATACTTTCAGATTCAGATAAACGGACAGTTCGTCTGACTGTAAAACTAATTGAAGATTTGATCTGATCGTATAAAAGGCTTATTAAATTAACAAATAATGCAATCCATTCTTTTATATTTTAAAAGTTTATTTATAAAACATTGCTACACAATATTTGGTAATTTTCGTTCAATATGTATAGTTAAATAATGAAAGTTTTAGTTTAAAACAAATAAAATTATTTTTGTCCGCTTTCATAGCCATTTTTTCGCCATATAAAATAGTACCCTCGTAAACATGCTACCCTTGTACCCTGGTGCTATAGGGATGATTAGACCGTCTGCACACGGATCGACTGATTGCAAACTAACGAAAACGAAAAACGAGCCGTGTTTCGTGACTCTATAGAATTTTTAACAATAGCATAATAGGGGATTTTGTGTGTCGTATTATGAGATATTTGTATGTATGTTGTTACAGATGTAGGAATTTGTACAGATGAAAAACATCAATATTGAACAAGCTGTTTTAGAAACGAAATGAACAAGCAGAGTAGAGACATATGGTTTTAATATGTGGAAGGTTACGATTGGTCAACGTTACGTAATATTTGTCCTTAACACATACACCTATAAATGCTCGAAATAATAGAAATAAAAGAGGTTGATTCGTAAAATTTATATGTAATAACATATTCAATTAAATTTGATAATCAAAGCTTTTGAACACATGAAAGACAAGACTGTCTTAAAACATTCAGGCGATTCGGTATGGGTTATAGAAATATATAATGATATTTTAAGATTGATTTAAGTTTTCAAGATTGTCAGCAGATGATGTTCGTATATCAAAAGACACTGGTATAAAAAACTTCATAAGAATTTCCCAAACCATTCATTCATTGATGCATTTTAATATAATTGTTTCGTAAAATTATACAAATTGAATTAATATTCCCAATTTTAATACACATTTGTGTTAAATTTAAGAACATTTTAACCGTGTTGTTAGTAAAATTATTTAAGAAAAAATATTTAATGAATAAAAAAAATACAAGTAACTAAAAAATAAATTAAAAAGAAATATATTTATTTTTAACAATTTATTTATTAGATAATATTAACAACAAAAACTAATTACATATAATTAAAAATAACTTGATTAGAATTTCATAAAATAATATAATATAGTTCCGACTAGATTTATTTTTAATTTACATAATAATCAGACGCAGTAAGTGGTTTATGCATATATACAAATATGTACATCGATGCCCCGATTTGCGCCGTTAATAGGAACCGAAAAAAGACGACGCAAATCGAATTAATTTTTTTTATATGTAATAATATATTTCAACAAGTATTTTGTTAAGTGGTATACAATTAAATTACATATTTCATGAAAAAATACAAATTAGTGATAAAATACTAAAATCCAAATACTAAAGCAACGAATATCGAAATATGAAAAACGTAACTTCGAATTTACTAGATCTCATGAACGACCGGGACCATAGTATATTTATTGAACTATCAAAATTATGTAATAAACTTTGTTACATTATTCATATCTAAAAAGACATTTATAGATATTAAATATTTATTCCCGCAAAATGATAAGATTACATCAGAAATAGATCTACTTTACATGTAGTAAAACCAAATCAATGAGATTTTTTCTTTTTGTATTTTCATATGCAACAATATCAATAAGTGTTATTACTTATTAAAAGAAATAAGTACTCTTAAAAGGAACTTTGTCAATTTCATTTGCAACAAAATATCTTATCTACTAACATATACAAATATATTAACGTTTGTCCAAACTAGTGTGACTCCAACATGCGACATCGAACATTCATATAATTTTACTCATAAGTTGACGACATGTTTCAGACATGAGTGTATTAAAATTGTTGAAGTTTTATCGTCCAAACCAATGCGATGCAATATTCATTTAACTCTACTAAACTCTTGAAATTCTACGAAGTATCAGAGTATTTTATTATTAATTATACCTTTTTACTGATTTCTGAGCGGTAAAAAGTACAAACCTTACATGGTATATGAGACTGAGTCTTGAAAAAAATTAAATAAATAAAACACTATTTTGTGAACCCAGGCCCAAAGGTAAAGAATTAGTCTTAGCTTTATTACCTTTTTTATAAACAAATAAAACTGTCTCAGTGAGTACGTAATATCGATAAACGATGCCGATATATTAAATTACATACAGTTTGAACGAATCTAACAAATGTTGTATGTCGCTTGTTGGAGTCACACTTATGTGTACGACGCATTACGAGATTTGATAAAGTTAAAAAAGGTAAAACTAACTGACACTAAGATAAAAATTCAAAAATACTGACCTAGATTAGTAATATAGGTGTATATGTGCCCCACGTATTTACTAGGTGTAGCAGATACATGCAATATATGATAACGCTTGACTCACACTTATTTGGTACAGGAAATGTGAATGAAACATAAACATGTGGCATATATCTGCAACATCCAGGCTGATCTCACACTGTACTATTTTCAGTAGGATGTATTTTAGTTATTTCGCATAAATACATTTTATCATGAGCTTCTTCTTTAATGAAATATTATATACTGTTCGTTGCCTCTTCGTTCTATAATCAAGATACAATATTTGCGACCTGCGACATTGTGGTGTACTCATGATAAAGAGTACTACTTTGAAACATTTTCAATATGACGAGTTTGTTTAAGTGTGAGATCTGCTCTAGTAAATAACATAGTTTTAAAATGAAGTAATGAATTAAAATGAACAAATAATGAAAACGACGAGTATTAATGAACATCGTCGTAGTTTCTGAAGAAGAACCCATATTCCGATTGGTGTTTTCCAACTCGCTCCCATGGCGGCTCATGGTTGTGCATTGTCTCTTTAAGAATATGATTCCCTTTGGTGATGACTCTTCCGTTGCATTTAGTCTTCTTATAATTAATACAGAGCCAGTAAGATTTCATTCCGCTGACGCGTTCGTTTCTGAAGACAAAATCGTGGTGTACAAGCAACGGCGCCCCACGTTGACTTTTGATATATTTTAATGGAGGTGGTTCTATAATATCTTCTAATTTAATATCTAATTGATAATTATAGTCATCTCTTTCTGACTCACAGGGATTTGAATCAACATCATTTTCTTGTATTGCACTTAAGTAGTTTGTTTCACATAAAACGGTCTCGCTTGTACCAAAATGTTGTGAGTCAAATAGCGCATGATTTTTGGAATTTCTTCCTTGTCTTTCTGACAGATTTATCAAATCCTCGAACGCCAGCCCTGCTGTGGTTAATATATATAGTAATTATAATTAGTTTTAAGAATTTGAGAGTTTTATAAGGATAGATTGTTTCGATTTTAATCAGTGATTATTATGTTTAGATCAAAAACAGATTTTTAGTATTTTTATTGTTCATTAAGGGTACTAAAGGGTCTATAAACAAGAGCGGTTATTCATTAAATTTCGCATCGTTTATGAATTGTCATCATACAACCGTCATTGTGGTGACATTTGGCAGATATTGAGTATTTTCCAATTATCACATTGTGCGGATGTTTAATTGGAACATAGACTTGGAACACTCCTTCCTTCTATCCAATCACAAAAATTGAATTCCCGTTTACAATTTCGTTCATGACAAAATTTCGATAAACACAGGTTTTCAGTCCCTGATTTTAATTGGTATATTACGCTTTGTTTCAATTTTTTTTAAATTCGGCTTGCTGCTAAAGAGGCCAATGGCAAAATACCAAATTTTGAAATTATTTTAATTTCAATTTACACAAAGAAAAAATCGTTTGTTTCAACTTTATTAAAACGTATGTTTGCAAAGAATCTGATTGGATATTTCGTGTTTTCAAAAATGTAATATTTTGAAAAGAAAACTTACATGGACTGTTTAACAACAAGCCGTTTTTATTTTTCTAAATATCCAAAATATGAAAAAGATATAGCAATTTAATTTGAATTTAAAAAATATGTCGGTGTGCAACACTGAAAAATTAAATTTGGCGCCCAATTCCCCCCCCCCCCCCTTCTACTCTCCCACTCACTTTATTCCGCGACTTATTCGTATGTATACAAAAAAAAAATTATAATAGGATGGATCTCTCCAAAAAGGGAAATTATGTAAAATAAAATGCCCTAGTTTCATTGAAATTAAACTTTATTTTATTAAAAGCAAACTTTTCGTCTACAGTTCTTGTGCTTCAACTATTAAAATATATTAATTATTGTTCTATTTTATTATGCATTTAAATTATATATAATATTGCAAACAACCCCCCAGTAAACATTTTGGAGTAAATTCTACTTAATTTCTATTACGTATCATGAATTTTTTGTCTGGAACGTGTTCGTTTTCTATTCAGTCGTTCAAAGGAAAGGTCCTTTTTATGAGCTACAGACATTGCAACGACGGTTCACTGCTGAATTAAAAGCGGAGTAGGTTTATGATTTATGACCGGATAATAAAAATATACCCATGTGGGAAAGAAACAGAAATACTTAATGAATGATGTTGGAAAAAGAAAGAATATTATTATGAAAAACTAACACAAAATCTGTGACAGGTAGAGAACTTGTAAAGCGTTAGAATAGAATTGTACGAGTGACTCGAACTTCACCAAATAGGACACTTCACCAAATTGTTTACTGGGCCCTACGCTAGTTAATAAAAATCAATTCAAAATCAGAATAGACCAGGTTAACTAAAATGGGAAATTATTGTCAGATTAGGTAAGCGAATGTTGTTCATTAAATAGATTACACTAAAGAAAATCAAATGGATTAACTTAAAATAGTTTCAGATCTTAATTCATTCATTTGGTAATGCAGTAACTGCGAGGATTGTTCACCCTTTCTTCTAGTAACTTTCTTAGTAGTAGGTTCTTTCCTTTTAGGACGAGGTTCGTGACAATGTAGTGTTGGATATTGCACTATATCATCATATTTTGTCCTCATAAGTGAATGACACTTCAGAGCCCGACTCTGTCTGCATCTCCATGTCAGCACTCCATTTAAGGTACGAGTTGGCAGATATTGATAATCCATGTAGGTCAAAACTTGTCTGCCCTTCTGACTCCTTGAAAACTCCATTGTTGGCACTACCAAAAAAAAAATTGGTAAAACTAGAATTAATATTCAATATAATAATTGAATGTAATAGCTAATCTAATATAAATACGGATGTAGACTCCTATTTTGAAACGGTTTTTCAAGCGTGCATTAATTTCTAACGATCCTATATTTTCTAAATTAGCCCAGATAGAAAATGAACCTTAGAATTAGCTTGTGGTAAACGAGCAGATCGCGTAAAAGTAATCTCACTATACTCGTATTACTAAATAAGATTATGAAAGTTTTAATGGCCATAATTTAATAGGTAATTTAAAAAAGGAAAAACATTTTTTTATTAAAAAATAATTTCATTTTATTAAACATAATAAAAAAGAATTGCGTCATTTGTATAAGGTCTTAAAAATTATAATTTTATTTATACATTTCTTTAATGAAGTATAATTTGTTCTATTTCTACAAAAATTTCCACTCCAAAAGTAATTGTAATTCCTTACGCGGTTACAAATCTCCGTAGGTAAAAGACAAGTTTAAAATATGTAGTTAATATTTACATTCGGTTTACTAATAATATGCTATTTATGTTACATTTATATTACATGTTATATATTTCTTATAAAAAAAAATACAAGTCCTGTACGACACGGTACTCGAGTAGGACAACAGATAAAAATGCAACACGTCTCGCTTGCACTCATATGTCAAACGCGTGAACATCGCACCATGTCATGTAGGTTGGAATAACGTTCGTGTTTTATATTCAAAAGTATTTACATATATATACATAATCACTTCTTAAAATATGTGTAATATATAAAGGATTCTAATAATGTTTATTTTCCAGTAACACCATGTAGTTTGTTCAATAAATTATTAATTCATTCGTTACTTATATTGCTAAATCCCTACCACTACAAATTTTTACATCTAGTATTTGAAACAGACGCATTTCTTAACATTAATTTTAATGATACATTTCATACTCTGACTTTGCGAGTGAATGAATTTCATATTTAACTTACAGGATTACCAACCGCAAAAAAAAATATTTTGAAATTTAATTACAACTTTCCGTAAAATTGGGGAAGATCGTGGAATAAATCACGTACTTCTTATTTTGTCTTGCTGCCGCTTTCAAATGCTTATTACATGTTAGGTGTTTTCTTAAATCTGTTAAAGATGGAGCTGCAAAATTGCAATTACAATAACTGCAATGGGCTCTGGTGGGCTCGTCAGGAACTTCCAATAACCAATTACTGAAATTTGGATCAGTTAACCACTTTTTCCGAAATTTTTGTTTATATTTCTTTACTGCAGGCATACCTGTAAATTATTTTCGTATGGTAATTAACACATTTCGTTTACAAACGCACTTATAACATATTTTAAAACCACAACTTTAATGTATAGGATTACTAAAAATATTTAGCAAAACTTATCAGCGGAGAATACAATAACTATGTAACAATTTTTCGCTTCGATGCAGTTTACTTGTTTTGGAAATGGCGTAAATGAGCAGGCTCTCGATTTCTATCCTTATTTATAGTTAACGTATGCTTATATTAAGTGAAAGTATATTATTTACTTTTACATTAATATTATTAATAAAATATTTGCATTTGGTATGTAAGGAGGTACTGGTATCCAGTAAACATTTTGGAGTCACTTTGACATCGTATTGAAGGTGTGTGATTTTTTTGTCATGAAAGAGTTCATTTACTCACAGTCGTTAATATGAAATTTTATAGGCTACAAACCACTCCACCTGTACAAATAATGCTAAAGTTGATGCGAACTGTAATTGAAGTGCAATAGTGATAGAAACATCACAAAACAGAGCATTTCACCAAATTGTTTACTGGGAAGTGTAACAGAGGGGAAGGGGGTTAAAAATTCCTGCCTGCCTAATTAAAAAAATGTAATTTCAAATAAGCTGGAAGGATCTGAGATCGATTAATCGAAGAATCGATTTTAAACAATGGATCGATCCTGTGAATCGATCCCAAACACTCAAAGATCGAGATTCGATTTCTTTTTTGTAAGAATGCCACTATACAATTATTTACATTATTTATTATAAACTTGGACATGAAATAATATGAATTATAATTATTTTATTCTATAATAAATAACGGATATACATGATTTTATCGATTAATCAAAAACTCTTCACTTTCTTTTTGATTATAAGAAGGGCTTGTATTTTTTTTTTACAAATTTTATAAAAATAAAATCGATAAAAGATCGTTTACAAAACTCAAAAAGAATCGAAAAATCGATTTTTGAGAAATCGATTTCTTTCTGAATCGATTCTTTAGACTTCGATTCGAATCAATTTAAAAATCGATCTTTTTTAAGAAGAATCGCCTCTGGAAGGTAATTAATTTCGCATAGACCCTAAACAAGTGATTTTGTTTGAAATAAGTGGCTTTCCAGCAGGCGGAGTGAATTTACAATGTGTAACATACACCATGATATGTTACCTCTAAAATAAAAATTGATTTAATAATAATAGGTATATTATCATATACCATTACCATATTACCATAAAACATAATTCGTTTATAATCTTTGGTAAATACATTGAGGTAAAACGTATAAATTTCTTTAATGCTTCATAATAACAAATGTGTAGCTTTCATGTGCTTAAGGCTAGCCATATGATGTCTTAGATCTGTAAGTTTTGCCGATATTTCACTATTACAAAGAATACATCTAGCTCTTGTTGGGTGACCCGGCACTTCCGATAACCAATGTCCAAAATCTGGATTAGATAGCCAATCTTTGCGAAATTTTTGTATATATTTGATTTTCGTTCCTTTTACGAGCACACCTGGAAATTTAAGTTTTTAAGATAAATAATGTGAACAAAAATTCATCAGAACCGGGACAATTTCAGGCGTGCATCCGTCTTCGTATTTATGGTATCTAGAGCCGTGGTTGGCTAAGTGGGGTAAATGAAAATCTTGAAGATAATAATACAGATTTCAAAGTGATATATACAGAGATGTGCACAAATAGTTTTCAAAAGTATTTAAATACAAAATAGACCAGGCTATCAGAGTAGTTTCTTTACAAAATATGCAGATCGTAAACTGTTGGCAAACGAAACTGCTCTGGGAGCTATCCTAAATAATGCGACATATTACGTCATAAATATGGCCGACATCTGTAGCGCTATTAATACAATTCAAACTTTTTATTGCCAGATTTCCGTCAACATTTAGATATTTAATAAAATAAAAACGATAATATACTTTTATTAATTTCCGATCTAACATTATTCCAATTCGACACAAATCGAAGCTTTAGGATAATTATAATAATCTGATGAAGACAGCATAGAGTCAAAACTAAGTACATATTTTTTAAAATGTCACTTCAAATCTTTACATATTCGGCTCTTCTATTACCAGTAAACAATTTTGTGAAATACCTCGCTGGGTGCGATTGTAGTTCGCATCAACTTTTTCATCGCTTTGATTCTGAAAAGTGAAGTTGCTTCGCCATTTCAAACGGCTTATTCATAGATTTCAATAAGTATGATTTGGAATGGAGTGCAAATTGTTTAATGGGTTGTGTTTATAATTGAAGCATCCTATGCACATTTGAGGTTGTCCAGGACATTGGACACAGTAAGTGTAGCAGTTTCTTGCCCGTTGTCTAGCTGCTTGACGTCCTCCTACTTTCTGCATTATTTCATAGCAATCTTTGCATTTTCTACGTATCTTGTTGCCATGTATATCAGTTCTATTTAAGAGACAATGTTTACTGGAACTTGATTCGAGAGGCCTTTGTAGCTCGTGGTCTATATTTAGTAGCCTTGCCTCTAATTGTTCTGGAAAAGTACGAATTATCCAGTAAAAAAAAAATACTTGGTTTTGTTTGTAATATTTACTACAGCACACACTGATATTGTTCATCGTTACAGGTGGGAAGCCATTTTGTAACGATTACTTTGTACACTAACCGTGAAATATAATTACATGCGTGAAACATAGAGGCAGCACTGCTGCCGACGGTTGCGCTATTAGTGTTTTATTTTCAGAACTAAATGGATAAAATATTCGTTTACTACAATAACGTACGTAAGATGTTTTTTTTTTAAAAAGTAGCAGTAATAAATAATCGTATACATGGTCAGAATAATTCCAAATTTCAATCTGGCCATGTATATAATGTTGTGAAAAAAGATTTAATTATGCAAGTAACGATAACTTGTAAAGTTGTACCCCCAACAAGTGTAAATAATGTCAGAATACCGTTATTAAATTAAATTTATAAATCAGATTAAGAATAATAATATAAATATTGTGTTCAGTTTGACGAACGTATCAAACCCATGTTTCTGACGCGCTGTATGCGTCCACGGACGCAACAAACTTTACGGAAATAGTTTGAATTTATTCAATCAATAAATACTAAAAATTAAATGACATATAATAGCAGTTTAATAAATTAACCATAAAGTACAGATTTTTACCACCAGTTGGCGTTAAAATCATAACGTACTGTCCCAATTACGAGGTTATATACAGTCAAGAGTCCCAAAAAAAAAAGCGATTTTTAAATAATTTTTCCTGAGAAGACTTTTAAATCTATTAATGTAAAAATTTGTACACATATTATGGTAACTTTTATCTGTATTTTAACTTTTTTTAAATAATTTTGAAAGCTACTATAGCTGATCTCCAGGAGCTCCTCTGAATAAAGGCATCTTGCGGTGACCACGAGATCTCTGGACTGGATCATTTAAAATGAAAAAAACTAAACGGATTTCGTTAAAGAAATGTATAATCTAGTAATTAATCGAAGGAATCAGCAAAATTGATAATCCATAGTCAGCCAGCAGGCAACTAAAATCTTCGTTAAATTATTCATTAATATCATCTACTGGCGAATCAGATACCGATTTCTGCCTATTTGAAATAATATACAGTCTGTCCATTTAGTGTTTTATAGAAGCATTTATATAATTTGTTACACGATTGTCTTTAAGGATTAATAATGTCAAACTTGACAATAAAATTGAAGTAAATAAAACTTTTTATAGAGGATATTAAACTAATATATTATTAAAACATTTTAAATTTATTTTGCATTTATTTAATGACATTGTAAATAAATTATGGTTAATAACAAAATGTAACGTTAGATAAAATGTAGTACATTAAAGAATACATAAATTTACGTTTTGCGTTTATCGGACAGTAATCATAAGTGAACATGCTCTTTATTATACATAGATTTATATAGTAGACCTATATTCTATATACCACTAATGTATTTGATGTTAATGCGGTCTCACACTGACAATATGACTTCTTTCAGCCAATTCACAAGTGACAATCAAAGGCTAAAGTAGTTGGATATTTTCTTCCAAGAGTGTACTTAATACATATAAGCTTTATATACATATTGACTAAATACAATCAGACAAATGGGAAATATGGTAACGCTCTCGTATACATATAGTGAATTATGTATAGTAGAGCAAGAGTACTTGTACAGAGCGTGGCAATATCCAACGGTGCCAATGCGATGTATATTTTAATTCCTTCACAATATCAACCTTTATATCTTTTTCATTCAAGTGGTCTTAAAACGAAGCCTTCTTCATACTTAGTGTAGACCTTCTGCATTTTCAATATGCGTACTTTAATTGTGAATATCTGGTGGTCAAAACATTTAAAATTATCTAATTAAATTAAGAACTCTTTTATTAACATCATATTTAAATTTAATGTATTTTCTTCTGTATTTTTACTAGTGAACTATCTTAAAACAGATGTGTATTTAATGTACCGTACACATACGTGCGACTTAAACATGCAACATCCAACATTTGTTGTAACAAGTTGTACAACACGTCCACACTAGTGCGACATGCAATTTAATACGTCGGAAGCTTTCATATTTCGAACGAATTCCTTCAACTTGCTTTACAAAAATTAAGTGATAACACTCAATTATTTAACAAGATCTCTACTAAGTATTGGGTGTATTTCATTTGTCCATTAGAACACTATTATTATTTATTTACTAAACACAACTACGTCAACGCTCAATGAGATTATACTGGAAACTGAGTAGGTACTCGACTCTTCTGTTCGAGACCATCTTCAAAACCCTAATTTCTATGATTTACCGACATCTCTTTGAAACATTTTTGATTCACAAATATAGCATTAGTAAGAGTTTTATTAGTGTCGCATGTTTATGTCGTACTAGCCTGTATGTTAAAAGTATAACACATTTAGTACTCCCATGTCTAAATAATGTCAACTTATGAATGAAAATATATAAATGTTGGATGTCGCATCAATCTGTACCAAGCATAATGTACAAACGCACTTAGATTTCGAAGAAACGTTATACGATACTACATTACATATAAAACGAAGGGTTAAGTTGAGAAACCTTCTTTAATATATGTATATATGTATATAAACAAGGATGTATTCAATTAAACAAATTATAAATATAATTTTAGAAATTAATACTCTATATGTCTATGATATAACATTATTTTTTCCAACATATTGGTATTTTTTGGAATTTTCTGTTACAATTCAGCCTTAATTCATCCGGAATGAATACCACCTTCAATCATTTTGAAAAGCTCTTCATGAAAATCTGCTGATGCTGTTTTTCCTTTCATTTTATTACTATGTAAAGAAAACCGTTTTTTGAAATTTTTTAACCAAGTTTTGCTAGCAACGAAATCTTGCTGTGACTTTTCTTCTGAAGAACTTCGATCATGTTCCTTTAACTGTTTGTACAGAGTAAGTGCTTCTTGCTTAATAAGGTTACCATTCAACGGAATTTTCTTTTCAGCGCATTCTTCTATCCAAGCGATTAGAGATTTCTCCATTTTTTCCATTAGGATGCCCCGAACACGGGCAAGGCGTTTTGCACTTATCGATGATCCTGCTATAACACTTTTTCGGATTTTATCTTCATTAACTTTGATTGCTCGAATGGTTGATTCATTTAAATGCAAAGTTCTTGCAACAGCTGATTGTTTCTCTCCATTTTTTAAACGATCTAAGATTTTAATTTTTTCTTCTAAAGAAATCAGGTTTCTTTTGAGCGGTACTTTTTTCACGTTCTTTGCAGTTTCAAGGTCCATTACTATAAAAATAAATTGTTTTATGTAAAAAAAACATTATATCCCGATAAAGATAAGTACATGTTACCCGCTAAACACAGTTTCGTAAATTTAAGTTTTATCTAATATAACAAAAGAACCTGTTACAGAAAGAAACTAGAGATTAAAGATTATAAATTTTAAGTAGTTCTTTTTAGGGATTAATGGTAATAAAACATCTTTGTTTAGACCCTTTTAGAGCAAATACTATTAGGTTTCGCTTAACTCATTCGAGGCACATATCTTTGGAAACTATCTCCAAAATCTAACCTTTTTTTTTTTGCTTAATATTGACTATTTTTAATAAAAACAACGTGTTTGTCGTTGTAACACTCTTCGTACAAATAAGACGATTGCAAATCAAATGCGTTAAGGTAGATCCTCTAAAGATTTTTATTACGAGTGACGAATTGAACACAAGGTGTGCAAAATAATATAAACACATTATAAAATTGAATAGAATTAAATTTATTCCAAAAATTATCAATGACATCGTTATTTTAGGTTCAGTAATGAAGAAATCCATATAAGATACGTCACCCAAATAACGCCCAAATAACGATAACTAGATACACATAAAAGCTAGAAACTGCTAAACGCGGTGGATAGGAGAAGACAGGGTGTGTAGTTATTTGTCACATTTGCTGCTGTTTCCGGCTATGTGTAGTTTAATCAGGTGCAATATAAGAAGCGGAAGTGACGCGCGTTGCGATTTTATTATTAAATAATAAGTTGAAGGGGAAGCTATTTGCAAAGTTATGCACAAACTTTTTATTTAATAGCTTCGACATAAGTAAATGTGTTTATATTTCATAATTTATTAAAAAAAATCCATTGCTTTTAGGGTAAATTATTTAGCATAAATGTGTGAACATATAGTGGAGTCGTGCCCAATAACGCTCATAGTATACGTGCAGTGGGCAGATTAATAGTGAAAACGAAATGGCTTGCCGAAATATCCAGGCTTAAATGCTGAATCCGGCAAGAGCCAAAAAATGATCATGAACTGTATGTGGGTATGGCTGTGTACCATGTCTAAGTATCATGAATTGTGTGTGGGTATGGCTAAGGAAGATATATATTTCAATTGTCCTAGAGGCTGCAACTGATTCTATTTAATGAAAATGTTTATTGCTTCGATTTGTTTTGGAAAATGCTTTCAATTAATGTTATTTCTTTGATTATATTAGTCCGTGCGTTATTTGGATCAATGGTGCCTAATAACGCCCATTGACATAGACTTTTTTTTATCATAAATTAGTAAATTTAGCAATTTTGTTAATTAAAACTCGATTCTTTAATAGAAATATATATGCTTTATTAAAAATATTCATAGTTTTCAATCCACTGGTAACCTTTGTTGAAATATTAAATGAAAAACCCTTTGGTGGGCGTTAATTGGTTAACCTACCTTATTATATGATTAAAGAAATAAATAAATAAAAAAATTAAGAAGAAGTACATGGTAAGAATTTTTCCTGGAAAGACGACCTTTACTTTTGTTGTGCATAATGATAAAGCCTGAAACAATCTCCCAAACATAATCCAGGGTTACCAATACAAGCAGGGCAAGAATAATTACTGCGTTGATATATATTGTCTTTGAGGCATTGTCGGCAAACCTTTCTTAACACTCTTCTATTCCTACCTCTTGGCAGAATTTCAGGTGAATGATCCATTGATACTGATGGTATTGATAGTTCGACTCCGGGAAACAATAAATCTGCAAACAATAAATCAACACTTTCACTATCATTGCCCATTTTCTGTAATCCTGATGATCCTGGTTTTGGTTCACTCATTTTACGGGCTAAATTGAAACCATCACCAAATAAGATAATCTAAGATAATTTTTCTTTTAAATATCCTGACGGTTGCTTTTTCCATATCAACTGATAATTGCAATTCAATAACATAGCACACAGGGTGTGCTACTGAATTTAATGGCTCGAAAATGTGTTGCACACAGAGTCGGCCTGAATGAAACTACTATTATAAATCTTACTATTTTAAATCACGCACTGAGCGGACTATTTTAGAAATGAAAATGATATAAATAATTTAAACAGAATTAATTTATTGGCTAAGAAATAGTATGCCACATCTGTATACATATTCAAAAAACATTTTTATTATTATAATTATATCATAAAACTAGTAGCGGAAGTAATACAAATGAAAATATTATTCATCTATTATAAACATATCACTAAAAAGGAATTACATCTAAAATGTTTCTAACTTCATTATCATTCATTTAACCTAAAATTAATTCACGTTTTGAGATTGCGTTTAAAACTTCACACTATTTCTTCAATAACAGTACCATCATCTTCAAACATGACACCTTCCATACAGTCTTCTATTTTCATTTCCATATTTTGTTCCAATTCTTCAACATCTACATAATTTTCATTCTCTATGTATTGATCCCCTCCAGGTAGTATATGTACCAAATTAGTTCGTTTAGTTCTTCGTTCTATTTTTTCAGTATGTGGTCCATGGTTATGTGGTCCACCTGTCATGGCTTTTATACGACCATCTCGCATGACCACCCTTGCTCTGCAACGCTCGTCAGGGTTTTTTCGGCTGTAATTATGACATCGCCAATATTCTTTGTTACCACGACTACTGTGACAGTTGTATATGTAATTGTCAATTGTCAAACATGGCGTCGACCAAGGTGATTGTATAAATTTTAGTTCTACTGTTGAAATAAATAAATTCAAATACATTATATATTGATTAGATTAAATTTAATACCATATTTTGTTGTCGTGGATTAAATAAGACTTCTAGAAATTCCTAAATTGAACCAACACGTTTTTTTGACGTTACAGTTAATAACATTATCGAAATTTACAACCCTCCCTCCTCCCCCCATTCTACTCTGTTACTTTTTAAAGCGACTTTTAAGTGATTTTCTGGATTAGATAAAGTGCAAAACGAAAGCAATATTTTCCTAAATAGAAAACGTTCTATTGCTGTTTCTCCGTGGTACAACACATCGAATTTACAGAAATTCTCAGTCAATTCGAAACGATTTAGGAATGATATAGAAGTCTGAGTAATATCACGTTACAATACATGGACATAGCTATTTTAAAGTCACTATCAGTTAAAAAACACTTAGAAATTTCAGGCCCTTTATTGTATACGTATACATATATCTAAGGTTTGGTGCTAAAAGGGCCAATGTAAATTTTCTCTTCGAAATATTAATTTTTTCAAAACATGAAATCAGATAAAGTTTTAGCCAAAGTTGATGCAATCATATCACTTTGTCAAAATTGAAATTTGAAATCAGTTTTGATCAGAACTTCAAGTCCCAAATTAGAAATTTTGACATCAACTTTGAGATCTTTGATATCTTTTAGCACCAAGTCTTAATAAATAAAAATTTAAAGAAAAAATATCACTTAATGTCCGCTACCAATATTCAGGAGTACTAGTCTAAAACAAATTTTAATAATATTAAGGAAATATTTTTTTTTAAATATATATTTTCATTAATCGGTTGCTGATATTAAATTATTGTACACGAAAACAAAAACGAAATAGAAACAATTTTGTTTGGCAGTACTGTAAGGTGAACCTTCTAGGGTGAACTATAAGTTAAACGACTTATTACAACAAAATAATACACGTACTTCCAACTGAATTGTATTAGGCCTGTCAAACACTGCAACCGAATTTTGACCAGATGAATACGCTTACCTAATGTAATGAACACACTGCACACTGCAAGCGATAAAGCCGTCCGAATACGGGCGTTACGTAGGTCTCATACTGGAACCGTAATTCAGCGAATTTTAACCAAACGAATACTCTGGAAGTGATATGAAAGAGAATGCAGTAGTCTCTTTCATAATAGTGGTGTATCGATAACAATTAAATAAAAGTTTGCCCTCATGATAAATTATGTTAGTGCAAAACAACTCCAATACACCCTACAGTACACAAGTTTGAATTTAGCGCCGCTTGAATACGCTTACAGTGTGCGACAAACCTTGTTCATAATTTTCGCTAGTACTCCTGTATATTCGAGACATTGGTGTTACTTTTTGTAAGTGGATGGATTATAGAGAATTTGTATCAATAAAGTTACTTTTTTTATTATTTTACCAAAGTTATATTTCCCACTAATTGTAATATAATAATAGTATGTTACATAATTACGTATTTTATATTATGACGTAAACCGCTCCATGATATTACTTATTATAGTGGAACACTACATTGGTGAATTTTGATAGTGGAATACCGATAAGACCAATAAACTGAAGACGGCACGGCACAGTGGTCGAGAGTGTCCTAAATATAATCACATATTTATTAAACAAAAAAGAGATTATAAAAATGTGTGAAATGGGTGATAATAAAAAATAACGGGTGAAATTAGAAAAAACAGATCTAAAAGTGTATATACAGAAGTGCGAAAAAATAATTGGTTAATTTTAGAACACACATTTTGCTCCTTTAAGCAGCAAAATGTTGCCAAATTTATTTTTTCTAACGTATTTGTCAAATTTCAAATTATTTATTGTTTTGTGACAAATTCATTTATATTTGCGCCACCAGAGATCTCTTTTATCAACCAGATCACAGCTGGTCACAATCCCTTCTTCTTTTGCTGGCCTATATAAGTGACTGCACTGTTATCAGTGCCCGCTCTTTACATTTTATTAGTCGCTATTTACGCTCGGCTCTTTACTATTTATTAGTTGCTTTACTAGCTACTCGTCTTTTTACTATTACGTCTCTTACTACATGTTACTTTGTCATTATCTATATTTAGTTATATTTATTATTAGTTATAGTTTAAGTGTTAATTATTATTTATTGTTATTCAAAACTTGTGATTTAAATTAGATCCAATAAACAAGTGAATCGTTATATAAAATTTAAGTGAAGATCTTTAATTTCCTGTGCTTGCCCCTCAAGAATTGTCAACCAAGCGTAGTGCTGAAAATACGCACGATCTGCTTAGTAACATTTGGTCCTTCTAGGCCAGATACTACTTCTTAAGATTTGGTCCTTCGAGCCGGATACCGGATAATGAAAATAATTCATCCTAAACCAGCGCATCAGTAGATAAGGTTTCAGCAGAACATCCATCTACATTTAGTCCTGATCGAGTCGGATGCTGGATTTTAAATCATCTTACAATTGATCGAAGACCAGCGCATCATCCAACACGATATCTTCAGGACAAGCATCTACATCAGGTCCTTCGAGGTTAAAAGCGGATGTCTGAAGATCACTTCATCAGAGCCGCATCGCACCTGTTCTTGCCGAAACTGATCCACGAAATTCTCGTCAATCCTGCACAGAAGATCTTCACCCAGATGTCCACCTCATCACTCAAGGAGCACCACTAAGTCTTCATCAGCAACGATGCTAGATTCAGATCACCCCTGAGCACATCCACGCTGCAATTTGACTTCTTTGGTAAATAGTTCTTTCCTTTTTTCTAAATCCTTTCCTATTATTGTTGCATCTGCATCAAATAAGAAGCATTTTCACAGTATTCACTTTAATCTCGCGCACTTAATTATTTCTTTACATAGACTATTGATTTTGACTATTTTGTAACTTTGTATTGTAGCCCGATACAATCTGTGATTGTATTCGTATTTTGTGAATGGCACTCCTTAGAATAATTAATGGCCTCTTTGCGTCTAATTCTAAATCATTCACAATCCACAAGTAAGCATTTCTCAAAATATAGATCTTCTAATACTGCATCTTATGTCCACCGGCGACAGATCGTTTAGATTTTACTATTTTTGGATGCATACTACCTTAACACTGTACGTCATTTTTAATGCGATCAGTTTTTCACCGCTGAAGTTAAATATTTCTACGAACCAGTCACCCCTGCAAGTAAAATATTCATACGACCAGCTCCGATGATTACGTCATCAATCCACATCACATTATATTACTGTAACTTAAATATCTTTTACTCCTGTAAAATATTCATAGTACCAGTAATTAACCCGCTTAAGTATTATATCTGCACATGTAGATTGTAATCTATGCGCGAACATCCACACATAAATTATTGCATCTCCAATAGATTGTAATAATTGTTCAAATATACACATTATTTGTCGCATACAAATGTACAAATACACATCGGTATTTGCTACAAAGAGCATTCAAGCTACGATAATTACGTTATCACCCACAATAGTTAGAACACGTCTAGCTACAAGCATAAAAATACCATTTATTTTATGTCAAGACATTCATCACGTGAATTAAAATCAGTAATCCATACTCACTTTACACATACACATTTTAGCTGTAAGTAAGACAACCTACTGTCAAGTGTCATATCTCCATATGATTTACTTATGAGCATAAATACGAGCACCATTTGCATTACATAAAATAGCATATACAATTATTCAGTTTTAGATTTTAATATTAAATTAATTACGTTATTTTAATTGTCCTAATTTATTCATAATTGTAACTTCGCTAATCTATTCACCAATAGAATTTATGTAAACAAAGCCCACATCTACAAACATTTTACAAAATCATTATTTGTACAATAGCTATAAGAATTCTTTTCAAAATTAACTAAATCATTGTAAACACTCGGTAACCTTGGTTCTAATTTGAAAATAATAGTTCTTTTATACTGCTAATCTTAACGATTATTCAATTTTGATTTATTTGTTTCAAAATTATTTTATTTTTATCAGTTAAACTAATTATAATTTGTTCAAGTACTCAGCAAATAGATTTTGTAAAGATTGTAATAACATTTTGGTAATTTATATTTTGGATTTTACTTTATTAATTCATCAACAAATCAATTGAACTTGTTTTCCAAACAATTGATTATCTTCGTTCTACTATTCAACATTCAGTTTACTTTCATTACTTAGAAACATTTTTATAATATTTAAATAACTATACATTATACATACATTTTCAAATAACTTAACCTTTTGTGTTTGTACAAATGTTATTTTGAATACCGCAATTAAATAATTTATAAATATTACTCAAATCATTTGTTATCATGATCAAAATTAACTGAAAAAGTTAATATTTTAACCAATCGTTTACCCGTCATACAGGTTTAGTTTCCACTTGAAACTCGATTGTTAAAATAAATCAAGCGTTCCTAGCTTACTTCAAGTAACAATAGATTGAATATTTCCAACGAAATATAGTTTTCTAACTTTGAAATTCTAACACCATGCTTACGTTAAAATATTCGCATCACATACATAATACCAAATTATTGTACTTGCAATATCCATTACGTACACTAAGCAACGATTAAAATAATTATTATTTTATATTTATCACAAAATTAATTTAGATCACCATCTACATTATGGATTTAAAGCGATTAAATGTTCAGGCTCACTCCCACAAAGCCAACCTACACATTTATTACAAAAGTGTTCATAGGATTATCGCTAACAATCTTACATCTCTCAGCATATCAGAACTCCTAGTATGCAAGAGGCATTCTGACCCTCTACTTGAGTCTTTTATTGAGACCTGTAACCACATGAAAACTCTATTATGCAATGATCCACAACGTATCTCGCAAATTTGCAAGGAGATCAAAGCATTTAGACTGAAACATTTAACAATTATGTCGATTATTGATATCGTACTTTCATCACCTAATTCGACATTTGATTTGACATACACACCACAAACGTCTGATATCGATTTATCAAATTTCATTATACCAGATTTTAATGGAGACATGCAATCATGGCCTTTATTTAAAACTCAGTTTAAAAATCTTGTGCACTGTCAAGATATATTTGATGAACTTGATAAACTACGTTTGTTAGAGATCTATCTAACAGACATAGCTCAGACTACACTTAAGAATGCAAATCACGGTTTGGAATGTTACTCATCTTTATGGACCTCACTGCTATCAGAATTTGATAAACCTAAGTCAACCACACAAAGTATGAACACTTGCAATACTCAAGCTGTATCTAATTCGGAGTTACAACCATCTGTAATCCTACCTAAGGAAACAGACAGTAATAATTTAGACCCACATCATACTTCTGTAAAGCGTGACATCAGTGATCACAAATCCAAACAAAACGTTTTAGATTCTGCATTGATTTCCACATCCAATCACACAAATTCGGAAAAGACAAATGAACGAAAAATGTATTCACCCATACATGAGTGCCGTTTGGACATACCATTTACTTTGCCATTAATGAAAGAAGTCACGTATCAAGGAAATTCTTACTTGAATAGAATTGTTTTTTCGGAGACGAAAGAGAAAATTATTTATTCTATGGAAACGCCTAGCATCGTAATACAATCTCTCACCAAAGTCATTGGGAAGTCAAGGTCAATACTCGTCTCTTTCATTCTGTCGTTTTACTTTATGTTTTCAAAGCCGTCTGCTTCAAAACATCCCGCTTTCTTAGCAACTTGGGAATCTTACGTTCGAGTCACTAAAAGCCATCAGCTAAAAATTCCTTGTAATTCTTTGTATTTACTTGTGAAGATGTTTCTTAAGTTGACCTCTGCAATGTACATTATTCCCTCTCTACACCCTCGTATATTCTCACCCCTATACACTCTACGTCCCTTCTTTCCGAGACCTTTTACCAAAAAGCAGTCACTTCGCTTACTACAGTCTACGGAAATATGGATCTAGCAGTTACTTCATCAGCAAGTTTGTCATCACCATGCAACTTCAACATTACTGATAATATGAAGACTTGGAGACAGAACACCAGATCTTCCACTCACATAAGTGCAGAAGCGCACTCTATTAGAATTTATTATATAGTTATAAGTTTTGTATGTAAAATGTTTACTTGTAATTTTATTTTAATGAATTCTTTATTCACTACATGTTGACCCAATTCGTTTATATAAATGAATTTCGTCACCGCCGGGAGCATGGTTAATTTTAGAACACACATTTTGCTCCTTTAAGCAGCAAAATGTTGCCAAATTTATTTTTTCTAACGTATTTGTCAAATTTCAAATTATTTATTGTTTTGTGACAAATTCATTTATATTTGCGCCACCAGAGATCTCTTTTATCAACCAGATCACAGCTGGTCACAATCCCTTCTTCTTTTGCTGGCCTATATAAGTGACTGCACTGTTATCAGTGCCCGCTCTTTACATTTTATTAGTCGCTATTTACGCTCGGCTCTTTACTATTTATTAGTTGCTTTACTAGCTACTCGTCTTTTTACTATTACGTCTCTTACTACATGTTACTTTGTCATTATCTATATTTAGTTATATTTATTATTAGTTATAGTTTAAGTGTTAATTATTATTTATTGTTATTCAAAACTTGTGATTTAAATTAGATCCAATAAACAAGTGAATCGTTATATAAAATTTAAGTGAAGATCTTTAATTTCCTGTGCTTGCCCCTCAAGAATTGTCAACCAAGCGTAGTGCTGAAAATACGCACGATCTGCTTAGTAACATTTGGTCCTTCTAGGCCAGATACTACTTCTTAACAATAATGCAGAAATAAATCCACAATTCTGTAATACATTGACTGATATAAATGTACACGTCCTCTAATAATTTGAAATTCGCGCGGAATATATTCTTTTGACTATTACAATAAAGGGTCCGAAATCTTAGTGACTAAACCTCATTGAAAAAATAACACTGGTGTTATGCCGGGTTCAACACCAGAGAGAAAAAAAATAAGAAATTAAAAGTCATTTTGTCTCTTTAATTATTAAAGGGATTCAACGTTGTACAACATTCCAAATGCATGTGATCTCACAACCACTAGTTGCTATTTCTTTTATACAACAGAGCGTAAAACAGATATATTCTTGACAGAACTCTGACAAGTTTACAGGTTACCAATCTTACAGCTCATAAATCTCTGCTATATGTATTTATATATCAAAATATCAAATATTATTTACAGTTATTTCGAGAAAGAATAAAATTTCAATATTATGTCTGCCGTAACAGGGTTAAATAAAATAAAAACTTATTATTCATTGACTTGACTTGATTATTTCGACTACCAACAGCTACAAAATATTACCACAGCACTAACCTACTGGACAATTAACTGACGTATAAAATGCATTTCACGTCATACAAATGGCCGACCATCCCTTGCGCTAAACCTACAATTCAAACTTTTAATTGCTATATCTCCGTCAAAATTTAGATATTTAATAAAATAGACACGCCAATACACATTTATTAACATCAATTTCAATAAACAATTGAAAAATCGTGGCATTTGTATTTGCCACGTTTGATTCGGTTCAGCATATCACATAGTCGTCTTTGCTTCTTTCATGAGAGACAAGTGGCATTCGACTCTACATGGAAAAAAGATTACACTACTTTGCAGAGAGAGGAATGTCTGTTCTTCCAAAGAAATCTTGTACAACAATTATATAAATCTTGTTCTTAATTTTTATTAATAATGTTGAAAATTCTATTTTATATATATGTATACGTTTATCAATAAATTAAACAAATTCCTTATATACAATAGGTTAAAATGGCGTGTAATCTGATTGCAGATTTTGTGTTAAATGAGAAGTTTTAAAAATAATCAATAATTTGCAAAATATTGGCTTTTATTTTACGTTATTACCTTAATGTGTGAGTAGCGCTTATGAAATATTGTCAGAATCAATTAATAATAAAACTACATATAGATATAGTACTAGAAAGAGAAACTTTTTATGTATAATGAATCACCATATATTATTTCTCTTTCTGCACCAATGTCTACATATAAGTTTGTCTCAATTACATATTAAGAGGGGTAGATAGATAGAAGTAGAGTCGAAATTTTGACCCTATTGTCAACCTAACAGAACCCGTTTCTCATCTTTTGCATAGGATTTTTGCTCCTCCTTTATATATATACACATATTCTAAAGTTTACTTCAGAATAAAAAGGTCTTTCTTATATTTTCTGTTTAAAACTTTATTTATAAATAAATTATAAAATTAATATGCAAAGATCCTATATTATAATGTTCCAGGTGTATATTTATATTCTTATATGTTTGGTACTGAATTTTGTAAAGTAGTTTGAAAATTTCCTATTTCGTCTAAGACTTTTGGCGTCCCCGGATTTTTCACTGAATTTGCTGGAAACCAGTAATTTTGGAAAAACAGGGGAAAAAATGGGCTCTTTTTTGCTGTATAACTTTGTATTCGTAAAAAGATAGAAATGTAAAATTTTGCGTGTGTATTACGCTATTAAATGGAAACATATTTCAAAACATAGAAATTCAAAATTTAATAAAAATGGGCCCTGAGAAAATTAAAGGGCTCTGTAGGAAACTTTGGAGAAAGCTCAAATTTTGGATTGTTAATAATTGAATATATTTTTTAAAAAAATTCAAAATATTGATTTGGTTTAAATCAAATAACGAATAAATTGAAAATATTTTTTATTTTGTTGAAGAAAATATATTTTTGTAGTCAGTTTATATAACAAATGATTTGTTTTTATATGTAAAATTTACATAGATGGAGTTAAATATTTCAATTTAAAAATAGAATTAAAATTTGTGGAATGAAATTTAATTCACACATAAAAGACAATCGTCGCTAGCTCGTATTTCACATATTTTGATTAAATTACTTCATTATGTCACTTATATATTGTAATTATGCCATTCTTGTTATCTTCATCGTCATCGTAGTCATTTTCCTCATTTTCGCCATCATCGTCGTCATCGTCATTATCTACAAAGAAAAATTAACTTTCGTTAATACAATGACATTAAATATAATATTAAAATAAAAAAATGAAATGAATGCACAATTACCAGAATTAATTCGTGAATTTTTAATAGTTGAATCATTTCGTCGTTTTCTACTTTTCCTTTTATTGTAAGCATATTTGTTTATTGAATTAATAAAACTTTGTCGCGAAACAGCTCCTTTTTCGCACCGATTTACCCAATCTATTATTTATTATCATATTAATATTTATGTGATGTAATGTTTGAATATAAAGATTATATTCCTTTTTTTCTTACCAAATAACCCTTTAAATAAAAGATCGTTTATGGCAGGACGCCTTCCCTTTTTTCCAGTGGCAGAATAATTGGCAATACTAGCATCGTAAACTTCTAACAGTGTTTCGTTCACAATACAATTCCATTTGCGCGTTCTATCATAAATTATTTGGATCCTAGAGTATGCAGATTCTCTAATATAAAAACCACCATTTGGTGAAATTTCAACCTGTATTAATCGTCGAAAATAAATATCATATATATAAAAATAAATCAGTGTTAATAAGTGTTAATTATACTCACCTTACCAACTCCAGGAGTTGTATAATCATTAGTTAACTGTAATTTCAAGAATATAATTAATAGCTTTAATAAAAAAAATAATTAATATTTAAACAAATAAAATATTACCGATACTGTTTCTAAAGATGCGACATTTGATTTATTTTGTGCTGCATAAACTTTTTCTATAGTTTCCAACAATTGCCTCATGAAAATGATATTTTCTTTACTGACTGAAAAAATAATTTGACAAATTAATAAAATGACATACATATATTATTAACCGTATGTTATTAAATATGACAATTAAAATTTACTTTGCTGAGAAAATACACCAGAAAAAATATTTGCTTCCTCTGATTCAGCTGATGGTGGCGGTAAAGTTGTGGGAGTCGCTAAATATTTTTGCATAGAAACCTTTTCTACGATCGGTGTGTTAGTTGATTCTGATGGCATAATCACTGTCGATGGAACCTTGGCATTACTATTCTTGTACATCAGATGTCCTGTCGGAAAAACATTATTCAAATGACATTGTCCAATATTTAATTTGTCTTCACTTCTACTCTGCGCATATTTAATTGGCGAAAAATCTGTTTTTCGTATGATTGGTCGTATATGTTATTTATTATTTTATTATTTTGAAGTTTCATACTGAGTACTTCAGAGGTAAAAACTTTTTGCGACGAATCAGCTAAATTTCCGTCTGCCGTCAGAATCATGTTGTGGAACTTATTTTCATCTTCTACACAAATATAAAAATAAAGTAAAATAAAGTAAAAATTCAATAAAAAGCGATATGTACTTACCATTGATTTCTACAATTTTCGCAAGTACTTTTGATTCTGTGTTTGTTTTGTAATCTTGCCATAATAACTGTACGACACTCCCGATAACACGCTGTTTTTCTGGGATGACGGTTAATGGAATAACATCTTTAAGATTACTTTCAATCCAATAAATTAGAGCGAATTTTTTAATTCTTTTCACCATGATTTATTTATATAGATGCAAGTTTATTAACGTGTTTCTTATCTGACGGTTTTGTAGCAAAGAGAAATTATAATGATACTTCGGAACTAAAGCAAACAATATTCAGGAGAGCAGGAAGGTGTAACAAATTTGTGGGGAACTAACATCCTGTGCGTGACGTCACAGAACTCAAGATCAACTACCTGTTGGTGCCGTTCGTGATTTTTGTTTGAAGAAAAAAAAACAACTAAAAATTATCGAAAAAATATTTGAAAACTGTTATTCTGTTGGCGCATATAAACTTTTCATCCCAACTAATTATTTAATTAATGCTTTTACTATGCTTAGCATATAATAACAAAACAATACGACAAGAGTATAGAAAAAATTTAAGTACGGATTCTTACGTTATACAATATATTGGTGCTAATTACCAGCTACACTTAAGTTTAATTTTATATTTTCTTAAAATGTTGAACTGTCACTGCATTCAAAACTTATGTCTCTGTAATGGAAATCATTATGCAGTTACCAGAAAAATTATCACTGATGATTATTTACTAACTCGTGCAAACAGACATATGTATAATAGTGCCTCTTTCTTACAAATTGCCTAAAATTTATAATGTATTTCACATATAATATTAAGTATTTCTAGGATAAATTATAGTTTATCGTTTAGGACCAAAGGAGGGTCATATAATAATGTTTAGGACGAGACGAGGTTTACTTTACTGTATTTAGTACGAAAAGAAGAGTAAAGATCCCTTTTAGGATCAGGATACGTCTAAAATTTCGACTCGGGTATTCATTTCCAATAGACATATGTCTATTCCTTACTCCTAAGCGATTATAAAACAAAAAAGGAATCGAAAGTACTTGCAAAAATTGTAGAAATCGATGGTAAGTACATACATATATCGTATTTTTTATATCATGAATTTTTTTTTTTAATCAAGTTTAAAATACTAGTGTTTACCGCTTGTCATATATAAATTGAAATATAAAAACATAAATATTAAGAATTAATTAATTATAAAAAAATACTATATTCGATTTATTATTATAATTCATTTATAACAGTAATTGTCATATGTAATAACATACTGTGCTAAAGAAAAATCGATGCGAAAAAGGAGATCTCTCACGACAAAATTTTATTAAATTCATAAAAGAAAAGCTAGAAAACGAAATGAATTAACTTCAAGATATCGCGAATTTATTCTGGTAATTTTTCATCTAGTTGCATTTCTTTTTTTTAATGCCATTGTATTAACAAAAGTTACTGTTTCTATGTATATGATGACAATAAAAATAACAACAAAGAAGAGAATTCCATAATTCTATAATCGTGTTGTTTAATTTAATCAAAATATATATATCTCTTATTATTAATCATTTCTTATATAAACTGACAATATAAAAAAGACCTTTTAATTCTGACTTAAACCTTGGAATATATGTTTATGAATATATATATAGTATAGTAGTACTACTATAGTAGGGCGTGAATAGTGCTGAATAGGTTTATATCAGGTTTTAAATACCATCCTCATTTGAGCCTAAAACATCGTAATTGTCCGATAACTGTCACATGTAGGCTCCAAGGATAAACAAAAATCTTATGTAAATGAAACCCAGAAACGGGTTCTTTTAGGTCGATAATAGGGTCAAAATTTCGACTCGGGTATTCATTTCCAATAGACATTACCAATGAAATATGGATTCTACATACCTTGCTGGCAAAATAACTAACACTGTTACATGTTTATTTAAATATTTTTATAAACTCACTTTAATTGATTTGTTTTTAACATGAAATTTCATTATTTAACTCTTTCAGTGCTATAGGACCCATTTCTTCCGTAAAATTAGAGTTCATTATATGGGTACAGTTTAATTGGTTTTAAGAATGGATTGCAGATTACAAAATTACATAAAATGGTACATAGAGTAAAACTATACTACTAAATATAATATCAATTTAAGTGACAAATTGGAAATCTGCATTTTAGTTTTTAATATTTTTTTCAAAGTGAACATTGAAAATGTTCTTGACATTCTGTTTCGTTGATAAGGTAACACATTTTGCATATGATGGATTTATCGGTACTGGCTTCTATGTTCAAGTTTTCTTAAACAAAGCTTATAAAAGTTAAGTAAATTTAGCAAATGTTACTAAAAAATGAAGTTTGAACTACAACAAATATTTACTTTTGTTAAAATGTATAAAATAATGAATTATTTTTTTGTTAATTAGGCGCCAACAAAACAAGAAACAAAATACATCCATTAATGCTTGCAATTGTATTATTTAGTGACCCCTCGCAAATCTTGTGATTTAAGCAAAACGGCGGAGGTTAATAAGATTTGAATGTCTTCCTCATAGGAGGATAAAATGTCATTTGTACGATTTAATGTTTAAAAAGATATGTACTTGAGCATATAAAGAAATGGATTGTAGAGAACATGAGGATGGGTCCACTCTAGCACTGAAAATGTTAAACAATTTTAAACTGATATCATCATCAAACACATAATAACGACGGCTTAATAATAAATAATATTAATAAACTGCTCGGCGTTGTTATTCAATATTGAATAATTAATATTATGTTTATAAATTAACTATTACAATGCCACATACAGTCGTAAAATATTGATAAAATCTCTACAATCCATCCTTATATAAACTGTTATATATTCAAAAAATGTATTATATTAAATATATGTACATAAACTTATGAATATGAAAATGCAGCGTATTCCAATGTGGCACTGAAAGAGCTAATGCATTACTAAAAATAAATATAAACAAAAAATTCAGTCAAAACTTCATTAAAATATGGTTATATATTTTGTATCGCATCTGGATAATTTATTACAATGCAATTTAAAAGTACATCATAGTGGCAATTCATCGCATGGAACATATTTCGTGTTAACAAATATAATAAATAATAATTTAATATTGAATAGAGTTGTGTCCTTATTTTTAAATTTCGTAAAATTGTACTTTATATTCATTAAGTTATCCACCGAGAACTTTGTTCTATTAATGTTTAATTAACTCTAATATTTACATATAAATTTTATCTAATAGTCATTACTTTAAAATCTCTGACGTCCTTAATATATCTACACTGCTCTATGCTACCTCTATTCTATAATACAATAATAATTTGTTATATAGGATTTCTATATAAAAAAAATATTGGTTCTAATATTTATTTACATTATTATAACCCTATGTTCACACATGTGTGTTCGTCTATTTATGCTCTTTGCAGATTGTTACCAATACTTGAGCCAAAATGTTCGTGTTCGACTTTATGTACGTATTTGTACACGAACACAGATATGTGATCCAGGTTTAAGCCATATTTCACTTAATTTTTATAAATATAAATCTACTACATCTATAAAAATGAAGTTATAAAAGCTATATCTCTGTTTCTTAAATAAACTAAAAACTATGTACATGTCTTAATAAAGAAAGAAATAAATAGAACACATCACAATTCGATTTATTTAGGACATTATTCCAACTGCGAATATTATTATAAAATAAACGTATGTAGGAAGTTCATTCTGCAATAATATTCCTTTCACCCCATTTTAATTTAAAAATGAGAGCATTTTTATGCAGTATTATTCGAATTAAAAAAAATTAGTATATACAATTTTAAAATAATAATTATATAAGTAATACTAGTTATTTATTTTATAAATAAGACCAATTTCAAATCTATGAGCTACTTTCCTCAGACAGGGGAAGGCAATTTAATCAGTAACGTTTACTACTTCCGTTTGTTGAATTTCTTCTTTCACTTGTACGACTTCTAATGGAAGAAGTTGAGGGATGATGGGGGGATCTGGGGTCACATCATTTTTGAGTTGAGTTTGGGGAACAGGAATTGTCATATTCCTCGTATTATGTAACACAGCTAAAGGATCTGTGTTAATCTTATTTGCATGTTTAACAGCTCGAATTTTTACAGTTTCTCTTCCATGATTGTGATTTTCTTTAGACAGTCGAGTTATTTTTCCATTTTCAAGATGGACTCTAGCTCTGCATCTCGTGTGAAAATAAGCTGCGCATTTCCAAATGATTTTCTTTGTTGTTGAACGTTCTTTGTTATAAACAAATCCATTTAATACTAAAACACTTTTTCCTTTTTCACTGATTGTCATTGAAAAATCCAACTCTGTGACAAAAATAATACAATTTTTGGTGATTATGTTGGTCTTATTTACAAACTAAATAAAAAAATGTAAATACCTAATTATTATTTTAAAAATAGTGCAAAATTCCTATAATTAATCAATTTTATCTATTAAAAAAAGTTTATATTTTCATGCTACGCCATAAATAGCTACATCGATTCACGATAATACTTCGCGATGAATTGCATTGCGATAAATTAATCCAGGTTCATTTTACATATAAAACAAATTTAATACATTTAAATAATATACAATTTCAATGAGTTTTTGACTTCCATTTTTTACAATTTTGAAATATGAAGTTGCTTAAAAAATTAAACTTACCGTATAGAAAAACAAAATCTTAATAGCCTTATAATAGAGAAATGTGTTTAACTTAATAAAATTCTGCAGTCATATAGAATTGCAATTAGTAGATAAATATAATTATTGCGCCTATGTTGTACAATCTGGCAACCATTTTAACATCTTAATATTGCATATTTTAAACGTTAGCTTTATTATATACATTTGAAATGTTAGAAAAATAGTGACATTACATCAGATTTAAATTTAGTCTTAATGAAATATGTACATAGTTGTTATTCTTGATAATATAAACAGAAGATTCCTTAAAATTATTTACTCTCTGCTAAACATTTTCCACAAATATTTCTTGCACAGAAAACAGGCTTTATTTTCTTTGCACCTAACACTAACACTTTTTACGTGCTTAAGCACAACGTTATTTACACTGACGAGGCTGACATATTAATTACATTTTCTGAAATTGAAATGAAAATTCTTTTCTTGAATTTCCATTTTTTGTTTAGTATTCAATCTGATTCATTAAAATTTCTAGTATAATGGCTTCTTGCAGATTGTTTGCGGCGATATAAGAAACGCACCAATTATCATCAGACGTAATTTGTTTTAGAATTAAGTCAGTACTACTTTATGGTGCTGATTTTTCATCATTTAAGTGAAATGATTTTAAAGTTGACCGAAAAAAAGAGAAAGCTATGAATGAACATTGGACAAAAGCTCAAGAGAAATGAATACGTCTAGATTAATTTTATAAATACTACTTTAAATCAACTGAGAAAACCGATAAAACTTAAAAGCTAACTTAAGGTAAGAAAAACTAAAAAACGGGTCATTTAGCACGTCATATTGAATATATTTATTTTATGTTTCATGAAATAATTTAAAACAATTAATATTAACATGTGTCCTTAATTTACATATAGGATTTTTACATCGTATTCTTCTTTTATTCCAAATTGGAAAATGATTTTCTCTATCTAGCCGTACTTCCTGTAGAGGCATTTGAGCTGCGTTAGGTTTTTGTCTTTTATGTTCTATTTTTTGTTCAAGAAACCAAGAAATTTGTCCTCGTTGTGACATCGAAGACTTGCCTTTAGAACACAATATATGCGAGTTAATTCAGCCAGTTTTTTTTATTTTTGCAATAGCATCGACGTTATTGCAAGAGCTAATCATTTATAGCAGTTTAATTGGAAAGTAGGAAGAGGGATATGAATAAAGGGGGCAACGCCCCCTTATTATATATTGCATTCCGACAAATTGTTTCTGCGATGAACTGCTATACGATGTATTCAATGAGATAAACTAGTGAAAACGATTAGGCTCCTTATGTAAAGCGTCGAAAAGCCAACAAACGAAAAGAAAAGTGTTACCAGTTTATTATCTTTCAATGGACATTATGTCAAATTGGTGATAGCCATTTAAAATCAACAAGTGAGATGCATGCTAAAACTGTGAATATAATAAGACTGTCTTAAGTTATAGAACTAAAATATGTGTGATGCCACTATGCAGTTAATCTGAATATAAGTGAAATCGAGATAAGCCAATCAATGATCACTGCATATAATTAAACCTATGGCCAACGTTTCATGACTGAATGTTTATTCCACAATCTACTAGATAGATCTAGTTTCACATTTACTTTATGGGGTGACAACATTGACAGAATTTTTTTTGTTTAAAATATACTTTCAACTTTTGAAAATAATAGGAAAAATTCTGCCGTAACAGAAGTGATACAGAAAATAAAAAATACATAGTTTTTGTGCTATTCCTCACATTGTTAGAAGAATAACAACTAGGTCGCCGTTTAGGAAAAAAATAATTCAGAAAAAGATTATAGTATGCATAATAAAAATCCCCAAATAGACTTTCTGTATGCCACTTGCGCTGGGTTCTATCACAAGGACTATTACTAGTTCACCTATTTAATATTAGGTGCGAATGCATTATTGAAAACAAATAAATTTAATGAGACTTTTTTTTGCATAACTCAGTGTGCTCAAAAGAATATCGTAGAAATATAAAACATCCGAATAATATTTCGCTTCAAAATGCAACGTTTACAAAAAGAAAAAAATATATAAAATCCATTTCTAAGATACAAAATACTAATTTATTCTATCCACATATGGATTCATTTTTTAATTGCAACATTATTCAACTTCATATTTCAAAATAAAAATAGCTGTGCAATAAGTTCATATTAATATCAATAAAAGACAAAACATCGCTAACCTTATAAATACAGTTTGCTAATAAATAATCTTTCAAATTAATATTATCCCATTGTTATTGTTAACATTATTTACTTCTTTTAAAAAATTATCGAATTCAATATCCTCGAGCTACATATCTTTGTTATTTATATACTTATATAGTGTGGTTCTACCAATCCCCAAAGTATTTAAGAAGAATTTTCTGCAAACTTTAAAAAATACTACATGTTTAGTTAGATGATATATAACTCTTTGTAATTGACGATGGTTAAGACTTTCTCTCATTACTGCTACTGTAGTAGTAACATTTGTGTTATTAAGTCCTTCGATATCAATCATAGATTGAACATATGATATTCTTTTTTGCGGAGACATACTCCAAAAATTTTTAAATAATATTTTACGATCTTCCTCTTTGAATTTTGAGCATTCGAAAATTCTTTTTGATGTACACTTGCATCTAGGTTTCATCACCTTCCTTCGGTAATAATATTCATTTCGTGTTTGTTCCTGTAATTCCACTGCCTCACAAAAATTTAAATCAGGTTCCAATTCTTCTACATCTTCTTCAATAGTACTCCCATCATAAAAGTACAAATCTACCAAAAGAACAAAAATTGAACTAATTGAATGTATAGATTTTTGAAAGTACACAGTTGGATCTGATTTTAAAAATCATAATGTTCAATGTCCATAATTTATAAAGTAAACAATATTCAAATATAGTACTTCTTTCTTATTTTATGTCTATTAAGATTTATTTCGAGTGAAAGTTAGAACTAAATTGTATTGTATGATAAGTTTCTCCAATTTTTAACGGTTCTTCAAATTAATTTTCTATATCGACATTTTATTTTTCGATTTACGTTAAATTGAAATTTACAATTGTTTAAAGTTTTATTGATACCGACATCAAAATAATCTTACAGAGTACAAAAAAAAATGGACATTTGACTCTGGAACAATGTACTCGTCTATGAAAAATAACCCAATGTTGTTTCACTTTTTGACTGGGGAATTTAGATTTGTTGACCAAAGAGATACTATTATGGCAACTTTTTTTGTGAATCACTAAAAGCATACTTCAGTTTCTACTCTGCGAACTTGTTTATGATTATACCATATTCTCTTTAGTTAATAGTGTAATTGTGTGTGGTATTTTTCGAAACATTGACCCGGATGTAGCGGGATCTTACAAGAGCAGCACATAAATCCAGTAGAACTTCTTCTGTGCGCAGCAGTGCATACCCTGCAAGCTCTCCGAGGATTTTCGATTTTACCTCGTCCAACTATTTTTGTGGTCATATGTTTTCTCATGTCTCCTAATATTCTGTCTGGAGGGTCATATTTTGCAGCTCTCGTTATATACGCTCCAGGTGCATCTGCTTCAAAAGTGTAATTGTTATTACAACAGGCGATACAGCGTCGTCTGATAACCACTAGTTTAGCGAGTTCACGTAGGCGGGACAGTAATCATCAAAGTTCAGTTTTAACATATCTTCAAATATTTATAACAATTGGGTTGTTTCTTTTATGAGTTATTTTGAATCTTCATTAAAACGTATGCTTCTTAAATTGAATAAATATACAAAAAATTAACAAAGATATAGCTAATTACAATTGGAAATTGTGTGAACACAACAAAACCATGCACTATAAATGAATTAATTGAGGGAAATAATAACAATGGCATAATCTTTTATCTTCACTTAGCATTCCAAAATTTTAGCTATACCCATCATACAAGTACGAATACCCACGAATTAGAAAATAAGTCTTATTTATCTACTATATAAGTGAAACCGAAATATATTTTACTTAAATACAATATGAACTTACACGCACAGCTATATGTCAATAATATATATCTCCACTTATATTTAACGATTTTTAAAATATTCATCAAATAAATATTTATTCATTTATTAAATATTTCTGATAATATATTTTTATTATTAATCACAAATAAACACAAACAGCAAATAATATACCAATCAAATAATGTAGGTGTATCAAAACATTAATAAAAATAGTGCACGAAAAACTTTTGCAAAATATCTCTTTTAACACATTCCATGACCAAATTTTTCATTCAAGCCGCACAGAAATGGACCCACGCGGTACGGAATGTGTTAATAAGAGTTCCCTTCATCCCTTTTTCCCTTTTTCATTGAACTCTTAATTTTATACTTCATATGCGGCAAGACGCTCTAACTTGTTATATATAAGACAGCTGCCTTATATAATAACCTTATATATATATAATAACTAACAATAGAATACGAACACCTTATGTCTCAATTATGACAAACTGGTCTGAGAAACGTCTTTGCATCAATCTTAGCACGGCACCAATGAGTAAATGATTAATTTTTAGTTCTTGACTGTTCTTCTTAACTGTTTTCATAGAAATTTTTTATATATAATTTTTTTTATATCTTTGTGATCGACCACCAAAGTAAAATAAAAGAAATTGGTAATTATTTGCACTTTTTAAGATTATTATAATTTTTGTACATTTCTTTAAATCTTTTCAAAAATCGTTAAAACAATGAGGAAAACTTAAAATTAGTAATAAAATTGATGTAATTCAACTTACCGGTATCTGTATTGTTGAGTTCTTCTTTTGGCTGTTTATCCTCATGAGTATCCTCTGCTTCGCTATATGTGTTGTCGTAATTATCATCCTTTTCAACAAGATCTGCTGCGTTAAATGTGTCATCTCCTTGCAAATAGCTGGAATCCATATCCTGATCGTCATAAGTTGTTGGCTCAGTCTTAGTATGTAGTGCTATTATTTTAAATCAATTAATAAATTATATTTTTGGATCAGTTTTTTTTAATTAATAAAATATTTAACATACCATCCATTTCAATAAATTCTGCAGTACTTGTTGATGGAATAGATGTAATGTCTTGTTGTAAGGGATCCTGGCTATTAGTTGATAGCTTTTTACCTATAATAAGAAGTTTAATATTAAAAAAAGGTATATTTTACAATCCTGTCCTCGAAGAACATTAATCAAATTTTGATAATATATATAAATATGACATGCGAGTTTGCCATCCATCGATGACTCACCCTTTGAGTTAATCTATTACATTAATATTAAGTACATAAAATAAATTTCAAGTACCTGGTCGAATTCTTGAATTTATTGTTCTTTTTTCCATTTTTACAGGTGTGCAAGATACTTCTTCAAGTTCTTGTTTCTTTCTACTTCTCTTTGCAGCACGTAGAGGTCTTGATCCAGTTGTATCTAGTTTTGTATTATCAGGAGAGACATTTGTTTCACCTCCAGATTCTGTCAATCCTTTGATTTGTAAAGATTCAGCAATAGCTATAAATCCTGCTAAGTCATCTTGTTTAACATGTACTTCTCCACAATACATGAATTGTACCAAATCAGAAAGATTTTTATACGATATATCCTTCAAGAAAACTGAAAATAAAACATGTTCAATTAATGCATAAACTTATAGAAAAAATTATAAAACAGTAAAACTTTATAATTACAACTATCGTCGTGTATTATTTTTTGTAAACGTTAGCAAACATTTATGTATATTTGTTATTAAACGAGTTGCAACGCAGACTAACATTGTTATAAAAGAAGCACCAAAATGCATAAACTATATATCTAATAAGACAGTTGTAATAATTATTTCTTTGACGTACCGGCTCTTCAATCAGAAACTGGTAAATATCAGGTAATTCTCATAAAAGTATTACAGAGCCGAAAATGACACTTGATTGTTAGTCAGGTTTAGACATTCACTTACTTATTGGATGTTGAGTAGGGGGCGTAGACTCAAACATTGCTTGAAAGTAAGGAGAACACACAGATAGTACCATACGATGTGCCTTTAGAACCTGTCCTCCAGCTGACAATGATACATCTGTGAAGTCACCTCTTGAATAAAGACTGTGGAATCCAGCTGTCAGATTTTTGTTGAAGTTATTCCAACAAAGAGCGTACTGATCATCATCAGCCATTTTGCAAATTGTACGAACTCCTAGAAAAAAATCAAGTTACCTCGTATCTATTACAACTCGTATACATACATAAATATTAGAAGTTATATGTTGCACAGATTTTCCTATTTATTGATTTTTTAAATGGTAACATGGCGTATTAAATATATATACATCCCTAAATATTTTTCCATTCTATGTGTTGATGTGACAATTGCAAAGCCTTATATTAGGAATTAATAGATAACTGCAATCTAATAAATGAATTATTACTCTTATTAAATATTTATTAAAAATAAAAGTTTGCTAATTTGAGGTTGTAATGGCGTCGAAGTATATTTTATATATTTGTATACTACAGAGTTTATAAGAGTGTATTAAACAACAACTATAACCTATTGACTTTTGACAGTCTATATCGAAAAAAATATATATTTCTAAAACATATTGATGTGAAAATTTCGATATTCGAAAATAAATTTCTATATAATCTGAGTACCTAGTGGTGTTGTAAAAATGGCGCTCTACATTTGTCTAGAACTAAACAATGCATAAAGTCTTGTACTTACAAATTAACAATAAAAATATTTTATATCTCGATACACAGATTAAATTAATCAGCACAATCCATGTAATATTAATATTAGTGAATGTATTTATTTGTACAAAAACTTCTTTAAAACAAGGAAAAATGAACTACTTCACATCCACAATGGAGTTAGCGGCGTCACTCGTCATTTATAAAATGCACTCTTCTCATGCACATGCGTGAAGTAATGCGCATGAACATGAAATCATGAGATAATAAGATAATTAGAAGTTATTAAGGAAACAAACTATCATTTCTTAATCTTTGAGTAAGATATCACAGAATAGCATAAATAAATTTGGATAAATACAGTCAATATTAATCAATATAATACTTAAAACAATAAAACGGCAGCCTCGTTTTGAAATTTTATATTACAATGCAAATATAATAGATGTCGCTACTATACTTTTGCGTCATCTGCAACACACGCACGAAAAACAAAGTTGACATTTAGTTTAATTCAGTATAATTTTAATAATCTTGTTTGATATATTTTAGGTTAAGTTTATTAAGCTTTAAACTATGGCTCTTACTAAACAATTACTTAGATATTTTAGTAACTGTAATTACTTAAGGTGCAATACAATAAGAACAGATTCAAAAAATACACAATTATGCAATACAAACATAACGGAAACCAAAATGAAAGCCTGGCATATTCATTCGTATGGTAGTTTAGATGAACTCCAACTCTCAGAAAGAAGTCGTATTCCCCTAATTTCTTCCCCAAATGATGTTCTTATAAAAGTAAATGCATCATCAGTCAATCCTATCGACGTTAATATGATAGGTTTGTAAAAGTACTGTATAATGTCATAAAGAGTAATGTCTCAATTATAATACACTGATGTAATTTTTTCAGGTGGATATGGTTCTACAATTCTTAATTTTATGAGGTTTAATGAAATAGAATTTCCACTAAGCCTAGGTCGCGACTTTTCTGGTACTGTTATTCAAACTGGTCACAATGTGGGTCGTAGGTTGTATTCAGGACAACAAGTGTGGGGGATTGTACCATTTCCTAGACAAGGCTGTCATGCTGAATATGTTCTCGTTGACAAAGATAATGTATGTTGTTTTTACTATATGAATCTTCTTTGGTTCTATTAAGTATATGCATAAATAGCATGTATAATATTTGTGCATTATTATATTTTATTAAGGTAGCTCCAAAACCTGATTCCCTCTCTCAAATTGAAGCCAGCTCTATGCTTTTCACTGGTTTAACAGCGTGGAATGCATTGCGTGGGATTACTAATTGCGGAGATGCATATAAAAATCAAAAGGTAAATTAAATGTACTGTATTATTATATAAATATACGGGTAATATTTCTAACAATAACCATTTGCTAAACTTTATCTTAGGTTCTTGTTCTCGGCGGTGCAGGAGGAGTTGGCGTTATGGCAGTTCAAATGCTGAAAGCTGATGGAGCAAAGGTATAATGATTTTATTTTAATTGCAGTTATAGTTTTCTTTAAATACGTTATTTTTTATTTTAGTCCTCATATTTCTAGGTGTCTGCAACCTGTGCACCTGATGCTATTGAATTAGTCCAAACGCTAGGAGCAGAAAAAGTGTTTAATTACAAATCGGATACTTACAAACAGGAGATAGAAGAAAATGGACCGTTAGTATTGGTTTTGTATACGTACTTGTGTAGTTATAAGACACACATTATGCATATTCATATATAAATTATTTTTATTCTAATCCTGCTAAACAGTTACGTTGTCATGACTTGAAAAGTGCCTGTTCCCGTTACAAGTCATCATCAATTGTATGAGTATTAAAATATTAGTTAGAAGCCGGTTAATATAATTTAACATTACATAAAGAAAGTTATGTTTCTGCATACATTTATAATTTTTGACGTCAATGAAGATTTTTATCCAAATTTATATAATGTTACGTATTAAATTAATATAGTAGTAAAAGATTTTTAATATCTTTTGCATTTAATTAATGACAATGTAAAAGAATTATGTTAGACATCTGTAAACAATAACGTTATGTAAAAAATATTACATTAAATAATACATGAGTACGTTTTTATTCAGCGATATGTGATCTCCGTTGTCTTAAAATTTGTTACAAGTATTTGACGCTATAATTATCATAGACTGAAGTTTTTGACGCAAGGCTGCTATACTTTTGATTCTAGTCCCGAATCAGCGTTATATTTTCTGAGTTTCCACCTTATTTCGTTATCCGATTATATACAAAATATAATGTTCAGGCAGCAGTTATATGTATATAAAGACTGAAAAGTATAAAAATTGCTTAGTAAAAGAACGTCCAAGATTATGATGTATATTTTTATTTTTACAGGTACTATTTAGTGCTGGATTGTGCTGGGTTAGGACCTGATGGTTTTAACAGTTATTCCTGCAAATATAAGGTATAATAAAGATTTCATTACGTTTATTACTAATATGTATTTAATTTACTATAAATGGGTTATGTATGTATCTTCAATTTCTTAACGTTAGGTAACACGTATAGTTAACATGTTTTTTGTAATTTTGTTTATTTGTAGTAAAACGCAACGTAGTTTTCAATACATGCTATAGCGAGAATTGTCCATAGCTTCTATATATAGCTATATGATTCCTTTTTTTTTTTGGTAAATCTTCGAGTGGATTTATGAACTATTTTGTATGATAGATTACTCAGACTTCACGATACTGTCACTGTCTGTTATATTAACTGATATAATTAACTTGATATTCTTTTTTTTTACAGACATATGTAACTTTAGACACACCTTTATTAAGAAACACAGATCGATATGGTTTGCTAAATGGAATGTTAACCAATTTAAAAGAATTTATAGAACCAAATATATACGCTCGACAGAAAGGTAGTTGCATCAAATGGGCATATGTCCAGCCGTCCAAAACTGGAATGGGGTATATTACTTGGCTTGTTAATACAAAAAAGGTAAGCTTTATCAATTTGTTACATTAGAAACCATAGAAAAATTATTTTTAACAGATGTTTAATATACAGAGTTGCTCGATTATTTGCATTACGAATGTTTTTGTTGAGATGAACTGTGTTTTATGAAACTCTTGTTAGCGTCAGATAAAAGAAATCGCAAAACAAAGGAATACTTTTCTGTTTTCCAATTGTAGTTTTAAATATTTTGAATGTATCCAAATTAAACTTGACCATTTCCCCTGGAGTGTATGCAATTTTAATAACGTCTATTGCACATATTACGCAGAGCATATTTTCAACGTTTAAAGTTATTTATTGAAAATGTTTTCACTGATATTATGTTCCTTTAAATAGTAAAACGACCGGACAACCAGGTCTGTGTTCTTTATCCGGTTGATTGTATGTAATATGTGTGTGTTATCTTCAAATAGAGATTATAAATATGAAGTTCTTACTGTAATATATTACATTTTGTAACAACCTTAAGATAATATATTTAGTCTAAATATTTTATATAGATAATTCCTAATTTGTGAATAATATATCGCCTGTTGTTTATGCAACCTATAATACACTTATATATGATACAATGCAACGTATAGAGATTAACTTTAAATTAATTTCATATACGTCGCTGTCATGCTAAATATGTAAATGTAACTAAATTTTGAATCATTGTGTTATGATTATAATGTTTCATACTTTTCGAAAAAAAAATGTTTCGTCTGTTGCGTATACCAATAAATTTTTATTAAAACATAAATGTCTTACGTAATGTATTACGCCTACGCTCTAGGCAACTTATAGAGCACTTTTATTGATTAGTGTTAAAATCACACATTTTAATTCCATTGGTAATTTGATTTACAACAACCAGTATGTTTTTACTAATAAAAATCAAATGTCTAAAGTTTTTGTTACAATAAAATTGAACAAATATTGTGGTGTCTTAACTATACTAATGTATGAATTCTCCCGATTAATTATCGGATAAAACTAATTTGAACAAACAAAAATTAGAAGTAATTAAGAAGTATTCGTTGTACTATTATCTTTAGACGAAGGTCATTTAACAAGCCCCAGGCCTCACACACAGATGAGGTTAAACAATTTAATCCGTCGTAAACTTAAGTTACGTTTCAAATCAATACGTATGGATTGAAAAAAGTAACACTTTAACAATCAATGTTTAGTTATTTATAAAGCGTAAAATTTCTAGTGATCTAGATCTAGATATTTCTAATGATCGTGAACTTATGAACCTCGCAGTATCGAAAAGCGAAGTGTCTAAGTAAAAAACGCCTTCGAAATGCGGACGCAGCCCGAAGAACATGCATTTTAATATAGAAACATACTTATATATCGTGAGGGGCTTAAATTTTGCAAGTATTGCAATCTCTAAAATTATTCAATTATATTCGGATGCGTACTTCATAATCATAATCTTACGACCTTCAGAAACGTCACATATGTACATATCATATCATAAAATACTCAACGCGTTTTAAGATACTACAAATGAAATGGGTGAACAAAATTATCATGGGCGGTAAGCGTCGCACTCGGTTATAGCGCCTGAATAGAATATATTATTCAGGGTTGACCTAGATTTTCTCAAAAGATGAAAAATGTCTTTCACTAGAGTTAATATAGATAACAACTTTGAAGCTTCTATTAAAGACGATCACTGAATTTGTTAAAATAAAACTTTAACCAAATGGAAAAAATAAATTGATTTGCTGTAGTCTGATTTAATATTCTCAGTCTACTATAGTATAGAATTGTTAATATTTGTAGTTCAGTGGAACAAGCTTACTTAGTTCAGTGCCGGTTTCAAAATTTATACTCGTAACATAAATTTAATACCGATTATTGGTTCGTTTTTGTTCGAAGAATATATCTTGTGTTGTATATTTTTATTCTTGATTAATTTTTTTAAAATTATTGTTTTGTTTTCGTGACCCTAATGCATTACCGGTAAAAAAGCATTTATTCTTTACAATGATAATCCCCAAACTTTATTTTATCCAGTGTTCATCTACTAACAATCTGATATTTCATAATATTCACTGTCATTTTCTGCTAAATTTTTTCTTTAATTTGTTTTTTTTAAAGAATTCACCCTATTTGTTTTTTAACAAAAGGGTTATTAAATTGTAAGCTAGTACGCTTATGTCAAAATTTCGCAAAACGGTGTTGTCTTCAACACACCCGAGAACTTTACGCTTAAATTACACAGGAAATAACTCAAATATAAAATTTGAATTTAGAATGTTTGTTATTTAAGAATTATTGAAAATTATCAAAATACAAAAACGTACATTTTATTCTAGTTACGGCCTGTCGTTCAAGGAGTATACAATTTCGTTGATCTACCAGCGGCCTACGAGAAAGTTGCACAAGGGCATCTCAGAGGAAAAATTGTTTTAGACATGCAAACTGTATAAGAGAATTATTTATACATAATATAAGATAGTATAATTTATTACGAAATATAGAAAATACGAAATTCTTTTATTGTAGAGTTATGATAGTAAATTTATTTGTCAGGGCCGACTTCGGTTTGTTTAAGACTGAGGAAAAATTTGTATAATGTTTATCATGAATTTATTTAAAAATAATAGTTTTGGGGATTAAATTCTAAAATGTAACGCACGCAGGAAATGGAAAGTAAACATTTTGATGATTTTTAGGGGTCGTCTCTTTAAATTTTTGATTCAAGTAAATGTTAATATTCAAAAGTTGACATAGTTATACCTATATCAAATTTGATTTTCAGTTTCTGCATAAGACGTCACACAAGATTTTTTAATTGTTAATATCTTCTAAAATATAGGGGCTATTAAAAGATAATTAAACATTTGAGGTCCTGGTAGCCAACTTTGTCAATATATAGTACAGTTTTATAGAAATTAGGACATGGTTCACAAGGCTATTAAAAGACTTTAGTACAGAATGGAGAAGTGGGAAAAGGATGTAGCGTAGTTGCAGATAATGGAGCGACGAAAGGGGAGAATATTAATTTTTGGTAATTTTTCTTTCTATATTTTATTAATGTTAAAAGAACTTTTATCTTTCATCTATTATATTTAAAGTTTAGAAATATAAAGAAAGAAAACATTATTGAGAAAATAAAAATAAAGAGAAAATTGTTTATATCCTGTTTGTGAATTTTAATCGGGCTATTCTAGTACGTATCTCAGTGCGACCCTGATTTTTAGTTATGTAAGTTGTTTATTTGAATTTCATTCAATTTCCTGTAACGAGTGTTTTAGGGTTTCCATAGTCAATAATCAATGTCGATGTTTTGTTATTTGACCTTTATTGAAAAACATGAAAAACAACTAAAAACATTACAAGTAAATTAAAATAAATTTGCAGATTTGATTAAATTATTATCGAATTAATAACTTAGTAGCAGTTATAAATATACAGATCAAATAGTTCATTTTGGATTATTTTGATGCTATCAATATTTCTATTTGACTTTCTATTGACCTTTAATTCACGATTGCATTAAAGGACATTATGAAGGTCATCTCCGGTGACATTGTCATGTTGAATATTAATTATCTTTTAATATCAAAAATATTTATTAATGTACGTACATATTTGTAACATTTTTATAAATTTTTCATAGCTCAAGATAAGATACAAAATTGATTACCAAATGAAAACAGAGTGGCATGTGATGTATATTAAATGCACTTGACGTTACTGCTTACATAACCTTACTTTTTTTTAATTAAAGTTACTACATTGTAATCTTTATTTGAAGATTTTTAAATTAAGAAATAAATAGTATATAAACTTGAATTGCGATTATACTCTTCTAGAAGTTGAAAATATTCATTGTAAAATATAAATTTAGATGCAGGTGTATATATTTTTAATATAATAAAATAAATATATATTTATAAACATTTACTAAATGTTACGTTTCTGTCTTAAGTTATAACAAAAAATAAAAATTTACCAAACCATCTATTTCCACATTACAATCCATATTCAGATTAACACAGAGGTTGAGAGCGTTGACATCAAGCTGTTGCGTTTTCATTTTCAAGACTCCATCGAATTCAGAGGATTTGATTATTATTTTTAAAAGTATAACATTGGAATTGATCCTTAAATGTTATACAAATGGAAGATAAGAAATTAATATTTCTTAGAGCAAGTTATTTATTGTTCAAGAGTTTTCATTTACTGTCTAAAGCAGCAGGTAGCCTTGGAAGCAATTAAATAATTACTATTGCGTATTTATTTTATTCGTTTCAATGTTCACATGATTACGTAGTTAATATTTATTATGCAGTTATTTGCTATGTCAGGTAGAGTAGGAAATAATTGGACTGATTATGCAGAAGCTTATGGGCCCGATTTAAAAGACATTTAAGAGCAGAATATTGATAGTAAAAGAACGTCATAACATTTATCATATTGGTCAGACATAATTGCTGAGATATTCTTAAAAAGATTATGAATTTAGTTTTTTTGTCATAGGGGACTACGAGTAGTGTTCATTTGATTTTGTCATTTTTATTTAAAGTTATTATTTCGAATTATTTCTTTTGACAGCATAGTGTACAACACTTTTAGACGTTGATGAGAGGTTTCTTTTGTATTTCTTAGCTGTCACACAATGTGAAGAGGCCCTTGTGACTGGATACAATTTTTTTTTTTGCGTCAGATCAAATTAAGCGATTTTTTTTAGGTTTTAAATTTTAGTTTAGGTAACTTTTAAGTACCCTTTTTTTGTAGCTTTTAAGAGTTAATATTCCAGAAATAATTAATATTACATTTTTTTGAAATTGTATTTTATAAAATATTTTTTTTTATTATTATGCCACGGTGATGTTACATATATATTTCTTATACGAAAGACACCCTCCATATTTTGGCGATCTTCCGTGGTGCACAAATATACACAAAGGCATAGCTTCTCTGCTCATTAAGTAGCGGTGAAGTAGAAAATATGAAATGGCTAATTGATATGTCAGATCTTATATAAATTTTCGTGATGATTTTTTCAAATGCTAGTTAAAAATTTGAAAAATATTCAAATTCAATTTTTTCCTCCAATTGCACTGTATAGGATCGATAGAGAATTAAATCTTTTCTTAGATTTTTTAAAGTTCTTACAAGAAGAGTATACATTATTAAATAAAAAAATATTTTTATTAAAAATACATCTGCAAATATATGTTAATACTAGAATGTGTTAGCAAGTTAAAGTTGATACTTTTGCACCGCTCCCTGCCGATTAGGATCTTGACTCGCATAATGAATGTTAGATGTCGTAGGAGTTCCAATTTCAACGCCGTGCAAATCTATGGGTGGTGAAGGGAAATGCATCGGATATCGAAAACCACCACCTGCAAGCATCGTAGGAGGAGGTGTCGTAAATGGCGCAATGCCTGCTGGAAAAGGTAAGTAATAATCTCTTGCATTCATCATTGGAGGAGGAATCGAAGTATTAGGCGAAGCATCGATATTAAAAAAGTTTAATGCAACTTCTTTCGCTGGTAATGGAAGTGGTTTTGGAAGACCTGGTACAGGAGTAGTTAAAACTTCTGTGGGATCCTTACGGTTGCCTTGCGATCTCCCCCATTTAATATTTAATCTCTGTCCATTTATGATTAACTTGTTAAATGTTTTATCAACTGCCAGTTCAGCGGCTGATCTTTTTGTGTATTGGATGAAGCCACATTGGTGCGCGGCTACAATAGTTACCATACGAATTTCACCATATTGGTAAAAATAATCTCTCAAATCATCCTCGGTAATCTTTTCTCCTAAATTACCAACATATAATGTAGTTATCGATTTGTCGGATGGTGGTTCTAACTGAGGCATCGCTGAGGCTCTTCTCAATAATTTTTCCCCAACAGGATCATTGATTCCATAATATCTATCTTTGATATTTTGATCCGCCAAAGGATCATCTGGGTCTGTTGGTTTTTCATGCCGATATGGGCATTCTTCTCCACGTCTACATTCTCCTTTCACCCAAAATGAACAAATATGTGGAAGATTTCTCTTGTAATATGGAGCAGTACGCGCTAACTTCATCAGAAGATCACTTTTTCTCTGCACTCTTCCTACCGCCCCACCTGGGACTGTTGTATCGATTTTATTCATTTCGTAATCCATATTTTGTATATAATACTCTTTGTTAACCTCACTTCGAGGAAGATCATCTTCCACTTTAAGAGCAGCGTCTCGAACTTGAGTTGGTAGCCCATATTCCAGATCAAGGAGACATGTTTGGCACACATTCTTTAATCTACTGCATGTTTGACATACTTCAGTTTTCTTAAAACGCATTTTGACCCCTGTACACCAACGAAATACTGTAAATGGACGGGAACATATTTTACACTCTTTTCCATATTTCTCTTTAGTCATTCTGACGTAAGGGTTATCTCCCAGACATGTTTGACAAAGAATTGGGAATTCGGCATCTTCCCAATTTTGTCTGTTATATGTGTTTGTTGTTTTTGACATGGCCATGTTATAAGTTTGAAGTTAACGTTATGGAATATTATTACGTTATTATAAGGATTATTTACTAACCTCACTTTATTTTATAATGGAAAAAGTCCGTGATTTTCAAATGAAGGTAAGTTTTAGTAACGTGTTGTGAGTCACTTTATATAAAAAATAATGTTTTATTTAATTATCAACGAAAACCAGTCACTCTTTTATAAAAATATTTATTTATAAACAAGAATTCGGTATTTAATGCTTCTGTTTGTTCAGTTAACCTAACTTCGTGTTTTGTTTTAAAATAACCATTCTCAAAACATTTGTAAATATAATTTTTTTGTTTCAAATTGTTTCAAATATTAAATATAGGTGTCAAATATATATAAGTTTGAAGTGAATAGTGACTAGATACAATTGATTTCGCGTGGAACTAAGAAACAATTTTAGTTTTGCCCGTGATGTCTAATTTGAATTCTGGTAATTTTGTATGCGATAAGATGCGATGGTAACTGAAATTAAAAAATTATTTTCTCCATCTGTTGATATTTCAATCATAAATCATTTTATGCGGCGACATATCTTGTACATCCTTATTTATCTAACAGAATGCGAATAGAAATGAGAATTTAATAAATATAAATTTTATTTATTTATTTATTTTTTTTATTTTTAATGTTTTTGCCATTTGGTTCTACATTCTTGTGCCTTAACTCATTTATTTGCATATCATTGTGCTTCATTCAATTTTGATCTTTATTAAATCTAAACATTCTCACTCCTTCCAAACGAAAAAAAAAAATAAAATTATCCTTATAAAAATAAAAATAAAACTGCTACTCTCCCTCCTGTTTCTATTCTGCCATTCCTTCTCTTTCCTCGTTCCTTTTCTCTATCTCCGCCATCCACCTCTTTCCTTCATTGCCTCCCTTTAATAACTGCCCAATATTCTTTGCGCTTATTACCTTTTTCTCACATGAAAACTTAATGTGCTTCTTATGTTTCTATCTCTGCTCTGCACACCCTACATATCCTTTCCTCGCTATTTGCCCAGCATCTGTTTCCTTTCTCCTCGTTTCCCAATCTGTATCTGGCAATCCTCATATTTTTTGTGTCTTTTTCTCTTAAGTATTATCCTGTTGTTGTCTCTCCTTGTCTCTTCTTCTTAGCTCCTCTTCCAGACTTGTTCCTTCTTCTCTTTGCCTCTTCTGTCGCCATTCCATTCCTTTCGTAATACTCGTTTCTCTTTTTCGGGCTTCCTCCCCCACCCTCCTTTCTACTCTCCTCCCTGCTCATTTTCTCTACTGCTTCTATTTTAATATAAATTTTATTTTATTCGTCTTATTTTAAAAGTAACTTACCGCCGTTACTATGCAAATATGACCACGCGACATATGTTATAAACTATTTTTAAAATTACAAAAGTGTAAATTTATATTATTGTTTATTCGTGATAACGATTGCGTTGCAAAAAAAAATCATTATATAATTTTATGGCAAAAGTGTGATAAGAGGTTAATGAATATATTAGTAGTGAAAGCAGTAAAATAATTACATAATTATTCTCTAAATAAAACATACAACAAAGCATCCATCAGATCAGAGCGCGCTGGCCCTGACCTTCGCAAGTTCAAGTTCGGTTTCAGCCCGCTGCGCCGCGCCGCGCTCGTTGATCTTTCGTGAATTCGTGGATTCTCGATTGTGAAAGATCGAATGAATTAACGCGCTGGCATGCTGCCGTAGAGCTGTTGCAGAGGTGGGAAACATGTTTGAGGAATTTCATGTATATACTTTCTTATTAAATTTATTTATATTGCTTGCATCCAAAGTGTGAGTCAAATATTGGATGATCGACATGGCAAGTTTCCTGCTACACGGTGGAACGAATGATTTATTTATTTTATTAATTTGTTAATTGAATTTAGATAACGATTTTAACTATGTCCGAAATTAAAAATGATTTGCTTGCTAGAAACGTTCCTCACCTCTGGCTTTTTGTATACCCGGGGCGAGGCCATTATCTTATATTACGAATATAGGAAAGTGCTCGCTCGACATGACATAATAAACGTGAAATACATTTCTAGATTTCTGTTTCCATAGTAAGTAAGTATATTTCCAATTTGACATACGCAAATATTACGTATTTATTAATGCGATGAGGAGGAAGTGTCGTAGCCTGGAACATCGGCTTATGTAAGCATGGTCGGTGCCCCCCGCCCCCCCTTTTTTAGAAAACACACACAACTGTATAATAATTTAACACACATTATATTAACACGCAAGAAGAAAGTAATAAAAAATAATAGATCATAATACAATCGCATCTTGATATAATGAACTAATTGACCAGAAAGAGAATTCAAAGAAATTTATATTAATGAAGGTCATAAATTTAAGCTTATAGATGATATAAGCAGTATAAGCTTGTAGATGATAATAATTAACAAAAAAATATGGTTCTGCCGGTTTATTTATCAAAATATAGCAACCTTATCCCATCGTGTAGAAATAAATTAGGTTTAATTTGATATATAATTTATTAAGATAAATTTGACGAAGTTGTACCTATTTACATCTGGTTGGGAAGACGTTGCGGCCAAGTGAGAAACGGCAGCCCAAAATTTTTAAGTTCTTTACATATCTCTCTTTGAAATGAATTATATTTTATCTTCTAACGATCTGAGATAGTAATTTTTAATATTATAAATTTAAAAAAATGTCGTTTGTTGAAGTCGCACTGGTGTGGACGGGAAATTATGTTAGTTTAAGTATACGGAATTTTAAAAAAGAAAAGGAACATGAAAAAGTATTGTCTCACGAATTTTTTTAAATGCATAAATGGAACGGAGTAGGCCCCTATTTTTTTTATAGAAAACTGATTATGTACAGGCACATACCAAAGATACTCAAGAAAGTATACTCAGGTCATTTCTTTTTTTTTTTTTTTTTGAAAATTGCTAAGTATGTTAATTGTCCATTGTAAACAACATAATCTAATTACATGAAACAGCTGCGTTATTTTATTATATATGGTATATAAATAATACAATAGAAATATTTTAATTCCTGTGCATTCTCACGTTGGGGAATGTTATCATAAGGCAAATGTAACTGTAGTAAAAAACATTTGCCGTGGTCCCCAAACTTTCAACACATTCAATGGGCTTGTGTCCTATGTCTTAATTTCTATAAAAGTGTTCTATATATTGATAAAGTGGGTTACTAGAACCTCAAATATTCAATTATTTTTTAATAACTCGTTATATGTTAAGAGATATTAACAATTAAAAAAGCCATTTTGTCTCTTTAATTATTAAAGGGATTCAACGTTGTACACATTCCAACTGCATGTGACATCACAATCCTTGTGTAAGGTTACCAACCTTACAGATCATAAATCTCTGCTACATGTATTTATATATCAAAATATCAAATATTATTTACAGCTATTTCAAGGAACAATCAAATTCCAATATTATGTCTGCCTTAGCAGGGTTAAATAAAATAAAAACTTGTTATTCTTTGATTTGACTTGATTATTTGACTACCAACAGCTACAGAACATTACCACAGCACTGACCTACTCACAAATAACTGACGTTAAAATGCATTTCACGTCATACAAATATGGCCGACCATTTCTAGCGCTAAAACGACAATTCAAACTTTTAATTGCTATATCTCCGTCAACATTTAGATATTTAATAAAATAGACACGCCAATACACATTTATTAACATCAATTTCAATCAACAATTGAAAAATCGACCACTAAAAAATGAGGACACAAGTCCATTGTGTTAAACGTACACACCATATATCATTTCAACTTTAATTATATCCAGTGTTATGCTCTGATATTCTGTTCAGGATAAAATTGAAACTTGAATGTTTGTCAGGAATACTTATGATTTTCTAATTACAAATTATAAGCCGAACATAATATTGGTACAATATTATTTATTAACAAATATAAGAACTGTATCCAAAGCAAGATCTAACTCAAGGAACGATTATATAATGAATGTCGTCTGGCAGTATCGGGACTCAAATGCAAAAGTGTTTCAAGGTTCATGTTACATCACTCTTTTCGAAGTCCTGATCTGCACCATGTAGAGCAGACCAATGTGCATTCCAGAGATGTCTATGTTAAGATAAGACTTAAGCAGAACTAGAGTAGCACCAGGGTTGTACTGAGAGTCTTAGTGTGCAATATCGCTACTACTTTAGTTATATCCAAAGAAAATTGGTCTTAAAATACCAATAAACAATCGAACCACCGTAGTTTGAGAACTATAGCTAACTATCATTTACTTCTAGACTAAATTTACACAAGCGTTAGTGAAACCATCCAGTAAACATTTTGGAGTCACATGGAGTCATATGCGTATGATTTTTTTGTCATGAAAGAGTTCATTTACAGTTCAGTTTCTCACAACCGTTCGTATGAAATGTCTATTTTATCGGCTACAAATAACGAAACCACTCCACCTGTGAATACAAATAAAGACAAAGTTGATGCGATCTATAATTGAAGTGCAATAGTGATAGAAACGTCACAAAACAGGACACTGGTCTTGCCATGGTGGTTTTGCCATTTGTAACCGATAAAATAGAACGACTGTGAGATACTGATTTGTAAATGAACTCTTTCATGACAAAAAAATCATACGAATCTTCAATATGATGTCTCACTTCATTAGAAGGACAATAAAGAAATAAATAAATTTGCTAAAAACATGAAACCACTCTTATGAATGAAAGTGTTTCATACATGTAGTAAGCACACACTACACTAATCTATAATCAGCAAACAGCAATCAGAGCCGCAGAACCACGCGACATTCATGTGCTGTGCTTATTTATATAATGAACATCACCTGATAGTTCGAAAAAGCATGTTGGTAGTCAAATCAAATGAATCATCTATAGAAATACAGTACGGGTAAATCGATGAATTCAATGTTCATTTTTATACAAATTGTCCCAGTCATTCTTGTAAACATTGATGTTTGGATATTCTTATAACTCATAAACATTGTACCGTGAGCTGTATTTCGTATTTCGTATTTCATAAGACGTTAGTTCTTGAATCTTGATGTCTGTCAATGTTTTCATTCCTCTTCTTCCGAATCGCACAAGCGCACTACGTTACTTCATTCCTATTGGCTGTGGCACATGGCCTGACATCGCACCATGGTTACCGCGCTGACGCGCTATTCAATACATTACATTATTACACTAGCCGTATGCCCTCGTATCTGTATACTGCTGTATACTCTATAGACGCTCACAACTCTGGCAAACGACGCGGCCGGGTATAAAACCCAAAGAAATACGAAAACGAAAATCCACGCGCATCTCCGTGTGGCGTGGTCGGATGTGTCATAAAATATGATAAATTGTCGAATTTTTGGTCGAAATATAAAATAATAAATATTGATAAATGGAAATTAATTATTGAATTTATATACACATAACAATTAAAAAACCATTGTTAAATGGTTCATTGGCCGTTGTTCTATTAGCCTTTTAATACGGTTGAAGGTTTTTTACACAAATGGTCATTTACACAAATGTCAATTTTGCCACCTTCTATCACCAAAGTTCTATTCAAAATTGCATTCTCTTTATTTTTGATATCACCCTAAATTCAAAGTTTTAGCCTAGTTTTAGCGCTGGAAATGGTCGGCCATATTTGCATGACGTGAAATGCATTTTGCTGTGGTAATGTTTTGTAGCCGTTGGTAGTCGAAATAATCAAGTCAGGTCAAAAAATTACCCTGTTACGGCAGACATAATATTGGAATTTTATTGTTCCTTGAAATAGCTGTAAATAATATTTGATATTTTGATATATAAATACATATAGCTGTAAGGTTGGTAACCAGTAAACTTGTCAGAGTGCTGTCAAGAATATATCTCTTTTACGCACTGTTGTATAAAAGAGATAGCAACTAGCGGCTGTGATGTCACATGCAGTTGGAATGTTGTCCAACGTTGAATCCCTTTAATAATTAAAGAGAGAAAAATTACTTTTTTAATTGTTAATATCTCCTGAAATATAAGGAGTTATTACAAAATAATTGGACATTTGAGGTTCTAGTAATCAACTTTATCAATATATAGTACACTTTTATAGAAATTAAGACATAGGACACAAGCCTATTAAGGCTTATAGCTAAATAAAAGATAAATTAATAAGGGCAAATTAATAAGACATAGACAATTAATTGTTTTAAGTCGTCACAATTTAATGTATTCCTATTTAATTAAAACTTTTATAAATTACAATAACTTTATCATAGCGATAAATGGAATAAATAAAAACAGCACTTCGCTCTAATTTATGACATTAATTAACATACATTACCATGTTCCGAATAAGTTATTTGTAAGCATAACAATTAAAATAAAATACATTATTATTAAAAACGATTGTTATTTTTAGGTAAACAAATACACACATTACACTAATTGATATGAGGTATGTATATACGTCGAATTTATTTCGGTATTTTTGCAATCGACTATATTCTATTTTTTCATTTCGCCACGCGCATGTAGTAATAGTACAATAGTATAAAACGTATAACCATAGTCAAACGTCGAACGACCTATACACTATGCATGTATATTTCATATAACACAGTCTATTTACCCTGAAAACAGTGTCACATTTTTGCCGGTACTCATTTTAATATAAAATTAATTTAAATATCATTTGTCTACCTGTCTATTATATATTCTGATTTATTCATTGAATTAAAAAGAAAATAATTACATTTATCAATTAATACAAATAGTATTACTTGATAATAATAATCTAATTTATTTTTCCTGGAAGAATTACGTGTGGTGATTAAATAAATACAAAATAATAGTTTAATTCTTGAATCTCCGTGTTTTAATCAATAATTACTGAGTGACATAATCCAGCTGGGCCAACGCACAGGTGAGTCAGTATTCTAAAACACCTCATCGTGCTATAAATGATATCAGTTAATCGATTTTATGATTATTTTCTAAATATACTTTATATATTGTTTACATTTGCAGCTATGTAGATAATAATAATTATTTTGCATTTAATGATAAACGTATAGAAGATATGTTTATGCAATTTAAGTAATTTGCATGTTTAAATCAAGCTTGTTCGAATAGGTGGATTAAAGCTGATTAGCTGATTAAATAAAAGGTGATGGACATTTGAATAAATGTTTAATTATTATTGTTTTCAAACCAGTTTTTTATATACTTATTGTTTAATGTTTCTTTCTGTTCACACATTATTTCATCTCTTCATACACATTTGAGATAAAAACTGGTGTAGATTTAAAAATATTTAATGATAATTTTTTTAAACCAGCTTTTTACATATTTGCTATTTAACTTAGTTGTTTTTTATCTATTCAGACAGAGGCAAGGTATTGTCTTTACCAAACTTTTGTGCATCAATTGAAATAAACATTTGGGACAAATGGAATTTAATAATGTTGAACTGAAATAGAATTCAAAATTGACTGATTTAAACCAGTTTGTTAGTATTGTTTATAAAAATTTATAAACACGTTTAATTTTCCTAGTATTTGATTATTACAGATTCCATTAAGTTATAAACAAATGAACAAATTGAAAATTATTAACAATTGTAATTTCGTTAAGCGAGTTTTATTTCATTTGAAATATAACTACATTAAGGTTTTTGTTCTTTCGAGATTTTTACGTCTGAAAGATCAAGAAATATATTCTTCCACCATTATAATATGTGCTTTCATAATGATAAAAACTTATTAGCTATCGGTGTAAAATAGTAGGAGATCCTCGATTATAGGACTCTGCACCAGAAATAGGCCAACGTTAAATACAAAAAGGTATAACCCAGTAAACAATTTGGTGAAGTGCCCTATTTAGTGACGTTTCTATCACTATTTCACTTCAATTATAGTTCGCATTAACTTTATCTTCATTTGTATTCCGACAGGTGGAGTGGTTCCGTCATCTGTAGCCGATAAAGTAGACATTTTATATGAAAAAATGTGAGAAACTGAACTATAAATGAACTCTTTTATGACAAAAAAATCATGACGCATCTTCAATATGATGTCAAAGTGACTCCAAAATGTTTACTGGGAACGGTGATTTAGGACCGTCAATGTAACTGTTATTAGCAGGACAAGTCTATGATTACCAATTCATTTATATTTAGTCTCAATCTACCAAACATACAGCTGCCTCGTTTTAATTCATAACATAGAAAAGTCTCTGGTAATAAACTACTTTGAGAAAGTACAACAAACAATTTGCTAAATGAACAATAATTTTCATAAATATAAACATTTAAATAAACGTGTGTCGCGCTGGTAGGGATAATAGTAAAATAATAATAGGAGTTGTAAAACATAAATCTTATTAATTGATTTTTTTGTCATTAATTATATTTTTTGTTTTACACTTCAATATCACAATATGTAATTGTATTTACAATGTGGCATTTACCACAATAATTGCTGATGCATGTTTCAATGTTGCTTGTAATCAAGACGTCTGTCACATTTAATAACACTACAAAATTAATCGATCGCAGTGTTCTTTTTTATCTCTTTTTTTGTATTTCATTTACACATATTTTTTAGTTATTAAATTTATTTATATTGCGATCTTTCATATTTACAATAAAAATACAACTTGCACAGTTTGTGTCCACGAACATAATCGTATCTATTTATTATTGCATTTAATGAGATCCTGAAGCAGTTAGACATGTAAATACAGTATTATTATAATAATGTTTTTAGGTCATAACGTTGTAAACTATTCGCGTACCTACTTTAATTTTTTAATGGATTACTGGATTAGTTTAATAGTTATCCTTTGCTTTTATATTCGAAAAGTTGAAACAGATACAGCTATTTTAATTTAACGTCTTCATTACTCAAAGATTTTCAGTTTTGGTGTGTTTTCATACTGGAACAAAACTACTTGTTGTTTCGCATAAACACATTGTGTGAGCTGAGAGCCTTACTACATTCTGCAACACCTATTTTATTTTAATCTCACTTGGAAGCTTCATTCACAAGTGTGGTTATCTGCGTTGTGTGTGCAGTCTTTTTTTAGCTTCGTTGTCAAACAGTAATTGGAGCAATTATGAAATTTAAAATAATAGCAAAGTAGCAAATTATTATAGAGCGACCTTTACTCATACATTGTAACTATGTAACAGCCAACAATAAAATAATAAATAACGCCTCTGTGTAATTAAGAAACAAGGAAGTTATCATGATTGGTTTATGATTAAATTTAGTGTTTGAAGTTCGTAAGTGTGATATTGTAGAATCTAAGGTTGCCAATTTAACGAAGTATTATCTGGTTGTTACTAAGAGCCGGATGCTGTACTCATAGTTAGTTAACTTGGACTGTTAAGGGTGTACAAGACTTTGGCGTAAATGATGAAAATGTCGTGAAATTTGGAGGATCGATAAAAATAGTTAAAATACATGCTGTCTCAAAATTAGTGACCTAGGGTTCATAATTTTCTTTCTAGAATTGATATAAAGTAGCCAATTTCCATATATATCATAAGATTTAGCTCAATTTCGCCACATAACATAACTTTTAACTATGAAAAATGTTGACACGGTTTTCAAAAACTACGTGTATATAAAAAAAATATTTACATCATCTCAATTTGTTTTAGATTCAATTAGGGACTGGTAGCATTTTTGGTTTATCGCTAGGACATTACTCCGTTCACATAAAACATTATTTTCAAAAAAGAAAATAAAAGAAACGACTAACAAAATTTTCGATTAGTCGTTTAGAAAAATTCGATTTAATTTTTATTGTTAATATTATATTTTTTAATAATTTTACTATTTGTTTTCTACATTTTATTTCTAGTTTTTTACATTTACTCTGTTATTTTTTACACACACACAAAACACTAAAAATGTATAAAACCAGAAATAGCAAATAAAAATAACATGTAGAATCAAATTGTAGAATAATAAAAGTCCGTTATTTTAGCGGTTACGGGTATCTAATTACTGACGTCATCACTAATCGACGAACAATGCGAGTCCTGTTACAGTTACACTATACCACTACAGATGTCTCTACCGTCTATACCAGTCCATAGTATTTGTGTTAATCACTTATAAATTATTTACAATTAAAATTGACAGTTTTATTTGATTTGAATTAATTTTAAGACCTACTTCACCTAACATTTGTAACTTATGACATATGTAACTCTGACCATCACTAATTCAATTTTGATAATATTTATGTTTTTATAATTTGTATAAACATATGATTACATATATTTATTTGTAAATAAATATTTTGTTCAATAAACTTAACTTAAGCGTGTTAGTAATAGAAATATATCATTGCCGAGGTCAGTAGCTGACCAGGTGGGCTATGACCCGAGTTACCATTTTATAGGGCCAATTTTATAAATTTCAATTTTTGTTGAAGGTCATCCATAAACTACGTGGTCCCATTTTGACCTCTTTAGAAATGGAGTTGTTTCGCATTAAAACATTTTATCATGATTCAACTTCTATTGTAATGTTTATTAGTGTCAAGGATCTCTCAATTATAAGTGAATAATTATATAACAATCATTTATTAATAACCCATTCCATTACATTAAGTTTTCATGTGAGAAAAAGTCAATAAGCGAAAAGAATATTGGGCAGTTGTTAATGAGAGGTAGTGAAGGAAAGAGAAGGAATGGCAGAGTAGAAACAGGAGGGAGAGTAACAAGCGGAGCGAAGCAGTAGCAGTAGCAGTTTTGCTTTTATTTTTATAAGGTTAATTTTATTTTATTTTTTTTTCGTTTGAAAGGAGTGAGAATGTTAAGATTTAATAAGGATCAAAATTGAATTAGGCCCTCCGCACACGACGCGATTGGTTGCAAAACTTAGCCCCGAATCTACCCGAAGTGAATGTGATTACTAACTTTTCAAACACCATAAATATTAATGATGATAAACTAAGGTACATGAATGCTTTAAAAGATATACGCAGTGATTCTAGCGGGATTTCTAAAGAGCGAGGCGCGAGATTCAAATGCATATATAGTAATAAACTTTTCTACTTGGATTGTTGCGCAAGAATGCGAGGCCCCTACAAGAGCGAGGCACCGGGTGGTTGCCCTGCTTGTGCCCCATAAGGCCGCCTCTGATCATAACACTTATGTTACGCCAATTCTTGTGTTTTAATTATAAGTTTTTTGAAGTATAAGAATATCTGTAGTTATATTTTAAGATTGCGATAACGATACTAAACTATTATATATTATATAACGATACTACTATTTATATACATATATCATGATCTGTTGGTAGCTATTTATTCAATGATATAAGATATAACGTTATTTTATCGGTATTAACATGCAACTATTGTTTTTTTATAGATTTAATTTTGTAAATATAGATTGGACGAAAACTAACACTAGCACCATCTATGGTCCAAAACATTCGTTTTTATATTTCCTATTAAATATTATAGATGTACGTGTCAGTTATATTCTTCCTTTTACCCCCACCTTAAGACACTCTTGATAGCATGATCTCGCTCATTCTTCCCTGCACTGCGGAGACATCGCACCACATCAAACAATTAAATCCAAATCTAATTCTTATTCGCAAATCATTTCACTATCTATCCAACTGCCTTCAAACATTCCACATTCCTTTCATTCAAACGTCACAAAACAGGACACTTCATCAAATTGTTTATTGGGTAACTTGTCCATCAGAGCTACATTTTTTTGTGTAAGTTGAAAAGTCGATACTTAAAATTAGATTTTTATCGACTTGAAGTTGTGAAAGATGGATCCTACAAAATCGATTATTTTAGACAAAAAGTCCACTTTACTTTCTGTAATCTGTTCTATTCAGACTGAGAAATGTGCAAACTACACACGAGGAACTGTTTACACACGTTTAAACGGAATTAATCTAAATTACAATAAAAAAAGAATAAAACTTCCAAAATATACTTTTTATAAGTATACTGTAGACTGTTTGTTAATATCATTAACAAAGGTAATAAAACTATGAATAGAACCACACGTGGGTTTAAGATGATATGCCTTTTTAATAGGTCTTTAACCATGAACTTATTGATTAAAATAATATAGTTCACGTTTTTGTTTTTATGCTCTTTTCGAAATAGAATAAAAATAAACTAAATTATAATAATTCTGAATTAATAGCAAAGTATTAAACAAACCACTGAAAAATGTACTCTAACACACTTTGCAGGATGGGTCTGATGGCCTGTTAGATATGCACTTATATTTGAAGGTCATTTGTTTGTTAGGATTACGTATATGCAATATTCCAGCAAGGTTAGATTGTGTTCAAAACGTGGAGTTCAATGTTAATCGGTTAGTCAGATAAGGTTAATACATTAGTAGCTAAAATTAATTAAAACATTTCTTATGATTTTCTTTTTAAATTTGCAAGATATGCACATAGTTCGTTATATTAATTTATTATAAGCGATAACTTTTTAATTATTTTATATAACTATACCCGCGTGATTAAAATTTAAATAATTTAAAATAATTAAGATCAGATGAACACGGAATGTAAATATTACATACATTATTTTATTTTAAAAGAAAGCTATATTTTATGTAAAACCATTATCAAATTTAAATTTATTTACGTCAATTAAATAGAATTTTGATATAAAATTTTAATGTAGTTCTTTTTTCAATCATAATAGGCGATTTAAAATTCACTCGAAAAATTCTGTAGTTTAATGCAAACTTAATGCGGATTTATTTCCGAGCAGTGTTTTTTTTTTGTAATGCGGGTCCAGCGAAACTTTGTTTAGGGAAGATATTCTATTTATTACTCTATATAGGACCAACGAACATTCTAAAAGATTCAGAATTTAGTTTATTGTAGTTCACATTGCGGTTAATTAAAAAAGGAATTGCGAACTTTCCGATAACGAGTTTATGAAAATACACTGTTAAGGAAACGACTAAAGTAATTATCTAATATGAGAACATAACCTAATTTCTACTAATATTATCGCATTAAAAATAATTTCTTTAACAAAAATATCATGTCAATAATCATATGTTTGTTTTTTTTTTATTTGACGTCCCCTGAGCATTCCTTATGAATAGGCACCATTATACCTCTGCAAGATATCATTGCTAAGCCTGGGTTGAGGTCATAGATATGTACTGGAGTATCGTAAGGCTAAACAGCTCTAAGAATGTTTTTTTAAAACCACATGCAGAGAGGTACCAAAGCCCCCAAAACCTCAGTTTAATAATGATACAATGGATTTGTAATCTCTTTTTTTCGAGGTCGTTCTTTTAAATTAATATATGTATATTATTAACGTTTTTATTTTTTTTAAATATCCATCCAAAAATTGACATAGTTATAGCTATACCAAATTTGAATTTCAGTTTTGTCACATGTTTTAGGTATGCATAATACGTCACAGAGTAAAAAAGTAATCGATATTATTTTTCCTTTTTCACAACCTTCTTTATGTAATAGTGCAATACTTCATGGGAAATACAAACACACACTCACTTGTATAAAAGAGAATTGTTGTTGTATAAAAGAAAATTGTCGGATATGACGTACAATGCATTGTAATTTTATATAACGTTGCATCCCTTTAATAAAATATAAGGAGCTATTAAAAAGTAATGGAACATTTGAGGTTTTGGTAGCTTACTTTATCAATATGATACATTTTTTATATACTTTCGTTTTATAGAAATTAAGTCATGGCTCATTGATTTTACGTGATATATAATAATCGATACCAAACGAACGGATAGGTGCCCATCACTCTCGGTTATTATGTTACCAATTTTTATGGTAAAAAAATGTTTTCAATTATATTGTGCGTATACCACTGATTTTTGAATTACAACTTTCACCAAGATTCTTTCAGCTCACTAATAATAATAAATGTCTAAGCAATGTAAAGGTGTACAATTATACAATTGTACAAGACATACTTGTACATACCTGTGTTATATTTATAACTATGAAAGATGAGTTAACCTTGGCGAATGTTTATATAAATGTAATCATTTACATAAATAAAATATCTTTACTTTAAAATAATGGCAATTCATGATTTTAGGAAAACTATTATTATATAATAAATACTAAAACTTGAAGATAAAAAAAACAATGGCAGAAAATAGTATTGCGTCGTAAATTCGTAAGAAACAATTGACACTGGGCCGAGTTAAGATCCTAGTAGAAACCGGTATAGGTATATGTACCCATTCAATAACTAACGAGTAGTCAAAATGATTGATATTTTATCATAAATACCAAGTTATTATTTGTTTTATGATCATTTATATATAGTATTCTTGTACTTACTATCCCTGAATTTTATTATTAATTATTATTATAGTACAGAAATATTCTTTTAAAAGTAATTCGTAAAATGTTTCACTCATATAAATCAGATCTGTTCGATCACGACATTGTTCGCAAGAATCAGGAATAGGGCTCCAGGTGATTACACCTGATGCGCAAGCTGATATCAGACGGTTTACTCCAGTGAAGCATTCATTTTCCTTTCATTGCATGTTTCACGCCATTCGGTATTATACTCTACTATGTCATCAAGCGATGTTGTGCGTATTGGAATTCGTTACACTACAGAACACGAGATAAAGAGACTGAGCCAGAGTGAACGTTCATTTTGTGTTCAGACGTTTCATTTTTCGTTCATTCGCCATATGCGCAGAGCGAATGTCCCTGGATTGTCTCACTAATGAATTCATTCGGACTTTTGATTCATTTTGGGTTCAGACGGTTGGTTCATTTCGAATGGAGGCTTATATTAACAAAAAGTAAACCGAAAAAATGCACTCAATGAAATATGCGCTGGAATGACCACGTCGTCATTTCTATTCAGTCATGAAGTCCCCACGTGAAAGATGCCGATCTCTACAGGCTAAACTATAGGAGATGTGAAGAAGAGTGGTAAATGTCCTGGGCTAAGCTAATTGATAAATTACACTGGATAGAATGACATCTCACAAATGTATAGTAGATTTGATTGGCGTCTGATTGGCGTCTGTCGATACCACTTTAACGACCCTTCACCATTGCATAGGACAAATAAAATTGGTTCTTAATATTACGTTTTTTTAATTCTCTCTGAACTAAATAACTAGTTTTCTTAATAATTAAAAATTTTAAAAATATTTTTCTAAAATTATTTCCTTGGCGCAACGATATTTTTAATTATTATTCTTAGAGCATTAGAGGGTAATGGTATATTTACTTAGTTCTAATGAGTTATAACAGGTGTTCAATTAGAGTGTATAATTTTCCAGGCGTATTCATTACGGGAATTATTGTTACAAGGCCCTTACAAAATTATTAGCGTTGTCTCTGTTTCATCAACCTTTTCAAATGATGTTGTCTCTATCTGTGTATGTTTACAGTGTGCGCCTAGGCTAAGACGTAATTTACTATTATATTTCTTGTATATTTTATCAATAAACGCATTTTTAGCGCTTCTTATAAGTGGCGTCCTCCTGACCTTACACCAGGCTGTAAGTACTTCAAATAAATACATATAAGTGGACGTTCGTATACTCGTATATTTCTAATCGTAAACAATTCATTATTATCTTTCTGGTTATTCCACAATTAGCTACTTCAGTTAAAATCACACTTAAATAACGAAATATTTTAATAAATTTTGGAAACTCCGTAATAACAAAATTTACTTTTGAAAATAAGAATTAGATATCTGCTGATATGCAAGAGCATATGCAGTGGGACAGATACGAGTTCTGGAAGCACAACGCCTCTGCATTCATCACATTTAAAAATTTCATTCAAAGAAGTTCTTTATGGTATTGTTGTAATATTAACATAAACAAAAAACAATAAAATCTCTAAAAATAACGTTTTTCAATCATCCTTATAATTCATAACATTTTTTATTCAGAAACCAGAACTTTACAAAATTTATGCGAATTTTTTTTTAAAATCTTTTACCATTTTCAAGTTATACGCCAAAAAATAATTTTGTGAGTGATTTTAAATTTTTTCTACCAAACCCAGTGGACCTGCGAATTTTTTCATATCACTAGAGATTTTCTTACACCAAATATATCATTTTGTCAAAATTGCAGGTCGATTTTAGACCTTGAACTGAGTAAACAACACATTAAATGAAGTTGTATTCATATTTAAATTAATTCCATAATTTACTTAGATTTTTTATTGTTTCTTCATGAAAGAAAATAATGAATTTGTGATAAAGAATGCAAAATTAATGCAAGTGTTTGATAAATAAAATATAATTTTTATTTACTATTGTATATTTATTATTATTATTTAATTGTTATATTTATAATATAATTGTTACTTTTATATATTTTTTAATTTATTAGTTTATAAATCATATTATATTCTTTATATTTTTATTTGAGAGATAGATATAGTTAACTAAATATAGCTTAACTAAAATGTTGTCAATAATGTGTAAAAACATTGCAATTTGAAACAAACAATTATTCGAAAAACAAAAAAACATATGTAATATTTTACTTTTTATCCAGTAATATTAAATCCAATAGGATTGTTTTATCATTTTATAACTATTCCAAAAGCCTTTAATCCAGTGGCGTAGCTACCGCCGTATCAATGATATGGGGCCCTGGGCTACAAATGTGTGTCCTTGTTCCTTTTGTGAAAAATCTTTACCCATCATTTGGGCACCCCAACAAATTTTAATACGGGGCTCGTCTAAGGCACGCTACGGCACTGATTTAATCCTTAAAAACAACTCATGATTTCATAGTCCTTAAAAAGGTATTATTGCGAATGTTTGGGAATTTTCAATTACAACACAAAGTGCCACATTGTGTTGCATTGTGCAGATGTTTAATTGGAAAATACATTAGTTTTTAAATCTGTACCTTCATCCATAAATCTTTATTTTTATTCTCAAAAATTGTTTATATTTTAATCTCAATTTCATTAATTTTACTTTTAATATTATTTAAAAATATATTTTTATGATTTAAATAAAGTAATATTGTTAAAGGTATTAAATTGTTTCATCCAATGGTATTGGAAATAGTAATCAATAGTACTCTACAATTTCTACATTTTACATTAATTAGTTGATTTTAATTACACACATCAGACGAGAGCAACACTTTTTAAAATGCTCAACTGTGCGAGGCCTATTGTAATTGGATTGGAGGCAATCGTGAGCATAATGCTGCATTATGAGAATGCCTCTATGAGAAGTGGTAGGTTTATTTTTCAAACAACATTAAAGCAATTTTGCAAATCTATTTCCGTGGTAATAAAATCGAAACATAAAAATATACGCAAATAACGCTGTCTTTGATAATGATAATATTAACATATAAAATAGTTCATTATGTTTTATTTTGGTTCTAAACGACAATTTAATGTTCTGTCCGTGGCCCTTTGTAGCGACATTATCGTACATACTCTCCAAATGAATACATAAATCTATGACGCCGACTGTACACATCACGCCACGCCACCACGCTCGCCGATGAGCTCTCACACTCGCGTAATGGAACTCCAGCTAAAGTAAATAAACAAACAGAAGGTATTTTTACAACTTCAGAAAAATTAAAATTACTAATTATTGTTTAATATTTGTTACATAACAGTTTAACAATTTTATCAGGCATTGGTTGGTATAAGCACTTAGACAACGAAGCGATGTAATGAGCTTGTGTCCTATGTCTTCATTTCTATAAAAGTGTACTATATATTGATAAAGTAGGTTACTAGAACCTCAAATGTTCAATTATTTTTTAATAACTCCTTATATTTCAAGAGATATTAACAATTAAAAAAGTCATTTTGCCTCTTTAATTATTAAAGGGATTCAACGTTGTGCACATTTCAAATGCATGTGAAATCACAACCGCTGCCAACCTTACAGCTCATAAATCTCTGCTATATGTATTTATATATGAAAATATCAAATATTATTTACAGCTATTTCAAGGAACAATAAAATTCCAATATTATGTCTAAACTTATTATTCTTTGACTTGACTTGATTATTTCGACTACCAACAGCTACAGAACATTACCATAGCACTGACCTACTCAACAAATAACTGACGTTAAAATGCATTTCACGTCATACAAATATGGCCGACCATTTCTAGCGCTAAAACGACAATTCAAATTTTTAATTGCTATATCTCCGTCAACATTTAGATATTTAATAAAATAGACACGCCAATACACATTTATTAACATCAATTTCAATCAACAATTGAAAAATCGAGCACTAAAAAATGAGGACACAAGCCCATTGTAGTTTTATACCTATCCAATATAAATTTGTATTTTTAGTTGAAAAGGGGTTTAGTGTTGTTTGATTCCTTCTCTGCATTCATCCAAGCATTTAACACACGAGTACGTCTATGACAGTTCTTAAAAAATGTGCGCTTTATACGTCTACTACCATATAACTTATTTCTCAACAAAATTATGACAGTTAACCTGTTCTTGACAGATACGTTTATCTTTAAGAACGGTCAAGATCTTGATCTGATAACCTAACCTTAAAATTTAATAAACAAAATTTATGACTAATTTGTACTATGAGAAAATGGTTTCTTAATTTCCCTCTGTTATGCATGGTGTTATGGAATTAGAGAAGCCGTTTATAAGCGTTTGTCACTCTTTTAAAATAATTTTGGACTCGTGTGGAAAGATAAAGATAACCTTGAAAGAACAGAGACAATGCAAACAATTTTGTTTGTTTTTAAATTTTTATAGTTTTTAGATATCGAAAAAAGAAAGACACTACATTATTTCGAAAGCTTATAATCTAAAATAAAAAAGTCTACAACCGTTTTCCTTAATATTTATTTGTTATAAAGTTACGAATTTTTTAACAATATTCCGTTTTTTCAGCGTTTTTTACTATTTATCAATTTTTATTAACAACGGTTTTAAACTTTGGATTTTGGCAACTTGTGGACAATGTAGTGGACTTGTGGACACTTCAAGAAATAATCCAGAATTTTTTCAGATTTTTTGAAAGCTTAGAAAACTCAACTGTTCCCTCAAAGACCTAGTGTACACACCGTGACTCGAAAAATATATTGTTGCAAATGAATATCACACTAGTCCAAGTCATGACGCATGACATCAGAGCAGAAGTTAGTTAAAATTAGGTACTAAGTTAAGAAATAATTTTGAATCAAATCAAACGCATTATATACACTGGGCTCTGGTCCACCAGTGGGTATCATCTATAACAATTGTCTATAAATAAAAGCAAAAGATTGCAGATTCGTCGCAATATAAAATTGGGTATACATATGCTCGACGTACCCAGTACGTTACGCATATGATAAAACGACGGTATTGTTGATCAATTATTGGACAACAAATAACACCGGAAACAGCCTACGATATTATCCAATTACAACCACGAATAATGTGACAGACGAGCTTAAAATCATTTTACAATGGATCTCGTATTATTAAATAACGTATCATATTAAAATCATCAGATGCCTTTTTTTGTGATGCGCGTGGTGAAGTGGTATTAATATCATGCGTACAAACCGAAATTATTCTGCTCATTTTTGTTTGGAGTCTTTTTTTGCTCCTGTTGTTTTTTTTATTAAACAAATACGTTTTTTGTATCAGTAAATGTATTTTACTTATCTAGAATGAGAATTATTTACGTGTGCTTTACATTCTTCCCACACTAAATCATTAATTAATTACATTTTATTAAATTTATAGAATCGAATCAAACTTAAACTAATGACATTAAACTGCACGTTTTTTGCAGAAAAAAAGCCAAAAATATGAATTCACTAGTTTGTTTGGTTCACGAATTGAACCAAATTAATTATTATTTTGTAAATAAATAATCGACCTATTTAGTAATTTAAACGATAAAAATGAATTATTCATTTGGGAGAAGTACTACCAGACATCAGACTATATATACTCGTTGGTTTCTTTCAGTGTGTGTGTGAGTCAGATAGAAATTCTCGCACTTCAGACTATCATGACATGTCGTCTAATAAAATAATTTATCAAATTCATATAAAATTTAAAAAGAATCACACTTTGTCCATGGTGGTGGCGGCGTGTCTACTTCAGCTGTTCAGTGTCTCTAATTGATCACGTGATCGCTACCTCTCCACGAGTTCAGTCCATGTTCACGTCGTTGAGGCGCGACGCACCGCGGTTCAGTAGTGTTATAGAGGTGGGTGGGTGGGGGTGGTCCGTGTCAGCACATGCAGCGAGTGACAGAAACATCGTGACGTTCGTTCATCTACGTCCTTTTTCACACACGATACAAATAAATGTTTGTATTTCATGATTTTCATAAACAATCAAAATATTTATTGTTTTGATAAATTTAATTACTAATACATGTTTGTTTTGTTTTCATTTTTGTAATTATGATTTGCGTATTATTATTCAGAAAATTGCTTTTTTATAAATTTATAAATGCCGTCCCATTTGTCACACATTTGAAGAAAAAATATTTTTCTGATCAACTTTTTTCTTTTGTTTGCAAGTCGAATTATAGAGTAGATGTGACGCCGCGAAAATTCTAACTCCTCCTCCCCCTTGCCACCTTTTGTCACACTTCGTGGGCTCCCCTCACCCCTTTGCGTATGACTTAATTAATTAATGACCTTTAAAGAATGGTAAATAATATTACTATAAGATTACCTATTTTTCTTGATTTCAATTATACTTGTATACTGTAAAAATAAGAGACCACAAAAAAAAAATTTCAAATTTTAAATAGCTATATCTCCGTCAACTTTTGGATATTTAATCTATCAACTTGCAAACAAGAGCTACTGGTCAGACTAAATAGAAGGCTGGAATAGGTCATACAAATCTCACTCATACCTATTAAAAAAAAAACCACAACCAATATGTAACAGGCCACTACAGTAAAGCATATTATTCTTCAATGCTCCAAGTACTCATCGCGCAGACAATACTGTAATATGCCTGAAGACTATAAAGTATCATTTCCAGTCACTGCTTTAATTTAATTTTGTATTTAATTTAAATTGTTTAGCATATGGCAATACGCGTAGTCATTCACAGTAACATTTTTAATTTAATTTATTTTTTCAATTCCAAGTTCCAATGTTTTAAATTAAAAATATTAAATTAATAAAAACTATATTATATTATAACCTACAAAATGTGACAACCTGTCAAAATGCGGTAGAATTTATTTTTAAAATAAGTTCAATGTCAGTTTGTCAAAAATAAAGAAATAAGAACAATTTCTATTACTAATTGTTATTAAAAACAGCAATTTTAATTATTCCACATTCAATTTTGTCCAATTGTTGCGCACCAACTGAATTAAAAACTCAAATGTGGGAATGAGGCTTAAGCCTTAAAAACCTTATTAGCTTTATCAATGAAACTAATTTAATATCTTTTTAATACCCATACTCGTGTCTATAAGTTGTAAATTATGTGTTGCAAATGTTTATAAATGTATATATTGTTTTAAGTGCTAATAACTGACGAAAGTCTTAATTATGGTCTTAATCGGTATTTAATTTATAAAGGTAGTATTTCTATTAATTATCAAAACAAACAAACAGCAGTACTACAACAATTCTTTAATTAGTAATTCATTAAATCAAATCAACATACTTTCTAAGCGTGAACGATTGTCTATTGATTTGAATATTTACATTTACTTTGACTTTGAAATAAATAACTAATGAACAGCTATTTATAAATGCGCTCGTGAATGAACAACAAATAGAAGTAATTCTAAAGTAAGTGATAAAACAATCAAAATTAATGTAGGATTTGTTTTAAATTCGGTTTCCGATTGTTTTTAAAAATAAAATAATAATGACGTACATCAGAACAGAAGTTTATGGTCAAGGTTTTAAATATGTTAATTTTTTCTTTATGTAATTGACACCACAAACTTGCATATGATTGACAGTTATGATTTTTGGATATGTTTTAAACTTTAAGTTGTCATTTTGTAAAAAATTAAGGTTAAATTTCGGATGGGCTTGTGTCCTCATTTTTTAGTGGTCGATTTTTCAATTGTTGATTGAAATTGATGTTAATAAATGTGTATTGGTTTGTCTATTTTATTAAATAGCTAAATATTAACGGAGATATAGCAATTAAAAGTTTGAATTGTAGTTTTAGCGAAATGGTCGGCCATATTTGTATGACGGGAAATGCATTTTAACGTCAGTTATTTGTTGAGTAGGTCAGTGCTGTGGTAATGTTCTGTACCTGTTGGTAGTCAAATAATCAAGTCAAATCAAAGAATAATAAGTTTTTATTTTATTTAACCCTGCTAAGTCAGACATAATATTGAAATTTGATTGTTCCTTGAAATAGATGTAAATAATATTTGATATTTTGATATATAAATACATATAGCAGAGATTTAAGAGCTGTAAGGTTGGTAACCTTACACAAGGATTGTGATGTCACATGCACTTGGAATTTGTACAACGTTGAATCCCTTTAATAATTAAAGAGACAAAATGACTTTTTTAATTGTTAATATCTCTTAACATATAAGGAGTTATTTAAAAAAAAATTGAACATTTGAGGTTCTAGTAATCCACTTTATGAATATATAGTACACTTTTATAGAAATTAAGACATAGGACACAAGCCCATTGTGATCACCGGTTTTCAGAAAGTAGAAATGTTACGTTTAAATTAACTTGTAGCAAGCTAGCAAGTTGATTCTTGCTCACTCTGCGTTATAATTTCTAAGTGAGAAATAGAAAGTGAATCTTGAAAATAGCTAGAGTCAAGGTAGCAAACTGGAACTCTCATTACAAAACAATTTTAATAAAAAGAACGTACTGTTATATTTTTAAAATTTTCCCGAATAAGTTTAAGATGTTATGTGTAAAATATTTTCGAAATCGAATGATTGAAATATTTTTCATCGGTTTATTAATATCAGCAAGCAAATTATCTTTGTTTATGCGCATGTCATAATGTTACAAATATTTCCTTAAATAAATAGAACGTATATTTCCCTTTATCTCTTTTTATTTATAGCATTGTTTCCTAACTATGTGTTAGTCTGAAAATGCTTTAACTTCTTGGAATTTTTTAGACTACCTTTTAATCTTTCAATATACAAGTATTAATATTTTTTAAAAGAAATTTCTTTTGTTTGTTTCACTCACACTTATTTTGTTACAATAAGTGTGAGTGAAACATAATATATTTTTGAGCTACTGCAAACAACCTATTTGATACTTGACAGAATCAAATAGGTATATGGGCGTTAGGTTAAATTTCTTAGTGAAGACGTAGTTTATGCATTATTATATATGTTCTTAGTAGAGATGTTAGCCAACGATGCAGCTTCGAGCTTAATCCAATCTATATAAAAGCTTATTAGTAATAAAACCAATATATTTAGTAAAAAAAACATATGAAATTACTTTTATTAATTATAAATGCAGTCAAAAAGTATTGTAGTCAAATCCCCTGAGGTTAATTTGATTCTTCATTCGTGGTGTCGCTTCTTCAGGAGTGTATGGAATACAATTACATATTAAGGCTGTTATTATTCATTAATTTCAATAAATTATTCCACAATTCATAAATTACTATACGAACTCACACGTACAGGTATAATCGAGACTGCATTACATTTGAACCACGGTCGTAAACACAGGTCTGACAACGAGCCGCTTGAAAGTAACACTAAGTGAGGTTTTAACCGTGCAGTTCATATTGCCGTCTACCTGATTGCGTTGAGTAAGAACAGTACTTTTCCATAGTAGTATTTTACCACATGATGTTGTAAAGATTGTAAAGGTCAGGCAGTCCTCACTTCCTCATAAGGCTCTGGTAAGGAATACACTGTGTCTGCCTCACGAGGATGTTATCGAGCAAACCTGACAGTGTTTTAGATGGGGTAACCTTACAGGTTGGTAAACCTTGTATATTTTTTTTAATATAGATACTCGTAAAAATAAAATTTGATATAGATGAACAGTCTAGAACTGACAGGTGTTTCTGAAATTGCAATTCTACTGGAATGCAATTCCCGAGTAGAATTTTACCATAGATGTTGTAAGGGTTCTGATAAGGTTTTGATCTGGGTCCGTATTCCTAAGTCTTGCGAGCAGTGATCGTAATCGAACAGATCTGATTTATATGAGTAAAACATTTTACAAATCACTTTTAAAAGAGTATGCCTATTCTATTCCTGAATTTTATTAGCAATTATTATTATAGTACACTAATGAATGCTCTTTTAAAAGTGATTCGTAAAATGTTTCACTCATATAAATCATATTTGTTCGATCACGATCATTGCTCGCAAGACTCAGGAATAGGGCCCCTGGTTAGGTTCCTAATAAGCCCTAATAGGACATGCCCTGTCAGGGTCTGATCGAACCACCATGTATCTCAAATTCAAGGCGTTCTAAAATTACTGATTTCTAGGAGCAAATGAATGTGGAATGCATATACAAATTATGATAAATAATATAAATACTTTTATTAACACGTTAATCGCCATGTCAGTCATATGTGTCTGACGCTAAGGTGTTCTACAGGAGCCATGTCAGACATATATGTCTGACATACGCGATTTTTTAGAAGGCCACGTCAATCATAGATGGTCGACGCAAACGATACATTTGCATAATGTTTCGAAAGCTTGGCCTATCAGGATCCAAACCTGAAAATTTCTTGGCTTACTACAAACAATAAAATGAAATAAACATAGTTATATAATGGTATATTGTGTTTATGGTATATGGTATATATTTATTATGGATAATGGTATATTTATTTTGATATAATTAATTATATTCATTTATTATGCTGTCCAAAACATTCTATGCAAAAAAGGGCTGTTGTTCGCAGTCTGAGCAGTACGTTGAAATTTTTTTTCCTTTTTTTCTTGCTGCATCTCGACCTTCTGCTTCTTTTATTTGAGCGTAACATACAGTGCACATTCTTCTTATTTTCTTTTTTTCAGCAGTATACATTATTTTTAGCATATGAGTTGAAATTTTTGGGTTTTTAGTTTTGTCCGAGCTTAAGCTAAGCATTTCAGTGACCAAATTTTCCCGAAATTGTCTTATTCCTATGTTGCTTTTATTATTGATTTTATATATTGTATAAGCATTTACTACTGATATTACAAGAACTTATTCTATTGCTAACTTCCGGTACCATTTTATTCCTTTTCTTAGAGTAGTTGTATCTTGTTTGGATGCGTCGCGTCAGACATATAAGACTGACACGGCTTGTCGAGAAAACAAGTTTTAATATAGGGCCATGTCAGTCATATATGTCTGACATAAAAATAAGTATTTTTCCGGGAATTTTGGCAAAAAAATTTTTTTTCTGTGATACATTAAGTTTCCTTGATACATTTTAAACTAAATTATCTAATAAAGTTACCATGGCCCACGAGGAAATTTTTCTAAAATTACCGTGGCGATTAACGTGTTAAAGTAATAATATATATTTTTTACGGTCTCGCGTGACTTATGCACTATTATTTTACGAATTATCGTAAAAAATTAAATTGCACGAGAATCTTATCTAGGATATTCAGGTTTTAGAGTTTACGTTTAGGATAGAGTATCGCAATATGTAATTCGTCGCAAATACGTCATCACTAACTATACTATTAGCGCATAATTCACTTTAATTATCACACTTTCACCTTCCCAGGGTTGCACTAAAAACAGTTCTACTCTCAAACCTTTTGAACAATAATTGAGAATTCGGAATGACGAATTGAGTTTGAAGTGTAACCGCCTTACAAATAAACCTGTTATAAAATTTATACCAGGTATAAATTGAGAATAAGCCTGTCCGAACGGGCTTTATTCCTGTTATAAATTTTATACCAGGTTTATTTGTCAGGCGGTAAGAGTTTATTTTATGGTATTGTCATATTGAACTGCATATAGTTTTTGAACAGTATTTTTCCTGGCCCAATTCATTTGTGAGAAAGCGCTAAAACGGAGCCATTAGGACGTAGAAGAAAAGAGAAGCGAAACTGACAGCTAAGGATTTTATTATTATCTGTATCGTTTAGTGATTATGTACCATCGTCGGCGTAGCCTAATGAAGTTGCTTCAAAGAGCAACCGTTGCAATGCATGCCGATCTCAATTTTTGTCACAGTATACCATAGCTGCCGCTGCATACGATTTTACGCTCGCTTCCATCTCTTTCATATTTTATTTACTGTAGCCCTGGGCGACTGTAAACTATTTGAAAGGATTGGGAAAACCTTTAAAATTCATTCTATCCAGTAGAATTTTATCACAGATTTATTTCCAGTTAAGGTGGGTGAGAATTGACTCGTTTGCTTCATTATGCATACTCTTACGACATAAAGCATTGTGTACCAGGCAACTAAACAATGATTTGATAACAATTGGTTTTCAAGGTTATATTTTATAAATATAAAATCATATTTTTTGACATTTTCAAAGATTTCGGATAAAAACATAATTCCCGTCCCCCTCCATACCGTTACCACCAGCAACGCTTGCTATTTAGAGATACTTAAATATAATTAAAGTCACTTGAGGTCTTACTGATTCCATAGATAAGATTTCATTATACTCCTAGGAAAATTCTAACCTCAACGACATTTTAATTATAAATTGATTAACAAAACCGATACCCTGATACTGTGTTGTCATCCACACGGCATGATCCGCCAGCGCCACCCGCGGCTCTACCAATACATCTGTGCAATATGGTTCGATACAAGATCGTACGATTTTCCTAATCTAGAATTTAACCATTTTTTTGTCTTATTTTGTTGGACTGTGGAAGTCTGCAGTCTCCGAGTGTATTTTATCATGTTTCGATGATGACTCAAGTGTGGTCACGAATTACATGAATTCGTGTTCGCGTGTACAGTTCTAGAGATTGTGAGAGTGGGGACTAATCAGGAGACTTCAAAACGTATTAAAGGGGGGTTCGCGGGTATAGTGGAGTACCGTGAACCGCGGAAACATCAGCAGTTCGCTCAGAAAATCAGAAGTGGTGTGGTGTCGGTGGTGAAAAGTTCGATGTTTTAAAATATTAAATTAATTGTGTTGAAAATAACAGTTTTATGTGGCAAGGTGGCAATTTATATTAAATAGTAGGTGTTCTTTTGTGTTTCTCTAATTTAATTTAATTTAAGTATCTATTTAAACGCTAAACACAATTTTTTTTTTATTTAAATTTTTTCCGTAAATAAACTGAAAAAATTTAAATAATTATTTATGTAAAACTTTTATGAGTTAATAAAACGGGAATTCGACATAAAAATTTTATGTAAATATAAACGAAAATATTTTACATAACCTATATAATTTTTATGTAAAATTTACTTGTAGTATACATAACTGTATTTAGCCGGTTTTTATATTATTGTTTTATAAACTCTTCTCCCTGAATTTAATTAATAAATTTCGCATGACGTTTCAAATTAAAAATTAATTTTAATTATACTTTTAATTAAATATTTGATGAGGTGAATACATAATAAATATTTTCGTTTAATTTTTTTAGGTTAAGTGAATAACAGTCATACATATTATTGATAATAAAAATTTAAATATATTATATACATTATAAAATTTAATGATTTTTTGAAACATAGCTTGTATACTTTTTGATAAGTTTTAAAAGTATTTTCCTCTACATTCTGTCATATATTCAAACAAGATAATATTCCCGCTAAACACAAAACATGGATGTTACTTATTTTATTATGTTATAGCTATTTTAAAAGCCTTTAATCTTTCAAAAGGATTTTATAATAAATCCTTAAAAAGATGTTCTTAAAAGTGTTGATTTATTTTTCAACCAGAAACAAAATAGATTACAAAACGTTTTATATTAGGTAAAATCGCTTAGGTAAAACCTTAAATACACGTAACTGTGTTTTATAATATGTGTGTAATTTATATTATTCTTAATTAGCTAATGATATTTATTATTTCTTCAAGAAATTTTTTTTAATAATTTAAATGTTGCGCTTAAACTAATGACACTTATCACTGAAAAATTATGCAAAAACACAGAATCCTAATATAGTTCAATTTACGAGAGTTCGGCGGCGACTCATACTTAAAACAAGTTGTGGGGTATAAACTGCCGATATAACTAAAAAGCACTGATTCACTTATTTTTCTATAATGTATATAGAAACGAATAAGATCAAATTTCTTATCGTATTATAGATTTATACCGCTTTTATAACCTTTTTAAGTATAAGTCACCGCCAAACTATCGTGATTTGGACTATAGTCCTTTAATAGGTAGTAGAGCGAAACGTCATTTTACGAAGTTATGTCGCATGTAAAAATCACAATCTAGGATTACATTCTAGATATGCATAATTGCAAAAAGGCGTTAATAATTTAGCTGTTGAGGAAAAATAGGTCGACATTATGTAATAGTAAATAAATAATAATAATAAGAACCAATAGACAGTGAATTTAGAGTCGGGCTTTTAAAACATTATAATTTTTATTTTTGCATCAAATTTTTGTTTTCGTTACTTTTACCTTTAGTAAAATAAAAATTAATTTGCAGATTATGCAACATTTTTAAGAAAACCAGTGAAACAATAACAGCAAAAATGTTACCTAGTAAAACCCTTGTAACATTTGAGTAACATTCATGTAGCAGATAGGTTTAGGGGTAAAAGCACGTGGTGGGTTCCATTTCCTGAACGTCTCGAGAAATAAGTTAATAGCGACTGGATACAATTAAATTTTTGGGAGTGAGAGCAAGTTATTTTGGGAAGAAAAAGAAAGAGTTTGACAATTATTCCACACTGTTTTCATTTAATTGTATGCAATGTTGATATGCAAAAATATAAGCATAAACTTATTAAGTAGAAGTATGGTCTGCATATATGAGGTTTAGACACCATAAAAACTACGGTCAATGAAATAATACCGGAATATAAATGAAAATGATAAAAATTAGTCAATGTATGTTTTACAATTTCATATGCAATATAAATTTTATGCAAATGCTACAGACGTTTACATTTACTGGGTACATTGTACTAGATGACATGGCTTTCCTTATTTTGCAGTTTAAATATTTGAATAATTCCAAATATACGTCTTTATAAAAATATACGATAAATCATACGATATTTGTGTCATAGAGAATTCCCCGAACAAATTGTTTATCTTAAATTGCGACAGCACCACCACACCAAAAATATGTGAATAGAGAGTTTCATAGCCATTCATTCATTTATATGTCCTGTTTAGTTAGTTTTAAATGAGTGAAAACAAATACCTCAATAGTTAAAATAACATTATGTTCGCCTTTTAGTAAGGTCACACTTTTTAAAACACAACTATTGTAATTTACATATTTTTAGGTTAATTTATTAGTTTTCTTTTACTTATTTGTTATTTAAATTAGAAATGATGTTTTGTTTACTGAATGTATCACCTTTTTGCGTACAATGTCAAAGTAAATATTAATTTATCGATAAGGCAATGTCATAATTGATGATAAGTGATAATGTGAAGAGAGATTAAGTTGGCATTACTAGGAATACGGAACTTATTATGTTAGAAGTAATATTAATCATATTGATATTAGTATTACGATATTGATTAATAAATTATTATGTATTATTCCTACTCGTAGTATGTGACGAAGTTTTATCATTGTTTGAATTGCGTAAAATATCTAACCCTACTTTTTCTCTTACGTCAAGTCAAGTTTTTGTAGATAAGTTAATTACTGCTTGTAGTCCCATTAATAATTCTAACCGGTGTAAATATGTGAATATGTGAATATAATCTGCAATCAGTACTTTACTTCTACTTTAGGTTTTACTCCGACGACTTCCTAATATGTTAAACGTTTTTATGCTGTCAAAGCCACATATATGTCGAAATGTGAATGCAGTATTTACATTTCAGTATTAAAATATTAAATTAAAGAAAATTGTATATCAGCTTATACTTATTACCAATTTAAATATTTATCAGTAAGAAAAACTTATAAAATTAATTTAAAAGTTAAACTAATGTTAACAACAAAAACAGCAATTTAATCTTTTGAAGTTAGATATTTTATATTTAATAATGGCATCGTATCTCAATTCAATTGTTTGATTGTGTGACCTTCACCTTCATATTACTGTAAACACCTTATTTAATCAGATAACAATTTTAATATTAACACATAATTAGAAAAGTAATTCTTATTGCAGTACTGTTTTTTAAAGGCGCTTTTAGTTTCATCCTCAATTTCAGATATAAATATTATAAAAATAGAAAAATAATATAGCTAGTATATGAATATATAAATTTAAGATAATAACTCTTTACATATGATCTTGAATTTTAATATTAATCACACTTTTTTCGATGATAGCTGTGATAACATATTGACTTTCAAGCGAAGGTCATTAGAGCTTGATAAGATATTTGTTATTGTAATACAAACTGATATTGCATTGCAGATGCAATTCAAATGATAAAAATCTATTAATTATAAAGATTAAATTGATCTCTTTGAAATTATGCAATTGTTTATGCATTTAAATCGTGTTGAATAAATTATTTGTGTATAATAGTATATAAGTATATCTTTTATGTATTATTTATTATACCTTTTGTTTTAGATTACACCTGAGAATTAAATAAGAAGACCACCAAGGCGGCAACATACCCCGAAAAAATAAATCAAAGAATAAAAGAAAAGCAAAATCACGTACCAAAGAAACAATGCCTGCCCGCTTTCCAGACGTTTCTGACCACGGCCCTTCGAGGGGCTGTCCAAGGACAGGGAACCTAGGAAACTGCAGATATAACTCAGATGATGAAGTCGTCATCTCAGGAATATCTGGAAAGTTTCCTGAGTGCAACAGCATGGAAGAATTCAAAGAAGCTCTGTTTAATCATGAGGACTTAGTCACAGCAACTGACAGAAGATGGCCACTTGGTAAGTTTATATCTCTCCTAAGTATCTTAATCATAAGCAAAATAAGTTGACTCAAGGTTCGAGAAACCAACAGCATGTAAATTTATATAAGTATCAGTGTAACCCCTAAAATTAAACGATACGGCAACACGTTATACAACTAATTCAAAGAATTTTCAAGTAAAGTTGCGCTTCAGTAATAACAATGCTTGTTTGTTTAAATATTACAATCATAAAAACAATTAAAGTTAAATAATGTATGTAACAATGGAATAGGTTCGCAATAATTGTTTTTATTTTACAACAGGTATGTATGGCTTGCCTCATCGCAATGGTACTTTGAAAAACCTGGAATTCTTCGATGCAACATTTTTTGGCGTCCACGCTAAGCAGGCCGAATGTATGGATCCTCAAATGAGATTGGCTTTGGAGCTAACATACGAAGCTATTGTAGATGCAGGTATATACCAGAATGAAAATGTTATCTCTCTAAATATAGTTGAAGTTACGTAACATTCACGTATAATTTAATCTTCAAGTTTTCACTAAATGAATATTAAATTATTTCAGGGTATAATCCTCAAGAGCTTCGTGGATCTAGAACAGGTGTTTTCTGTGGCATGTCAAACACTGAATCAGAAGATTATTGGAATAGTGATCCGGATCTAGTCAACGGATATGGATTAACTGGAGCAGCAAAGACCATGTTCCCTAACAGGATATCTTACACATTCGATTTCAAGGGACCTAGTTATGCAATTGACACTGCATGTTCTAGTTCCCTCATGGCGCTTTCACAAGCGTTAACATCAATGAGAAATGGAGAATGTGATTCTGCTGTTGTTTTAGGATTAAATCTTTGTCTTAAGCCGGCATTATCTCTGCAATTTTTCCGGCTTAGCATGTTGAGCAAAGAAGGTGATTTATCGGTCAAGATTATTATTGTTAATCTTAACAGAAATGTATATTCAATACATAATTTATTTGTGATTTAGGTAAATGCAAGGCTTTCGATGCAACTGGTAGTGGATATGTACGCAGTGAAGCAGCCTGCGTTATTTTCTTGCAAAAAATACCAAATGCAAGAAGAAATTATAGTACTCTGGTAAATGCCAAATCAAATACAGACGGCTTCAAGGATAATGGAATCACTTTCCCATCTGGAGCAATTCAAAATCAGTTGATTAGAGAAACATATGCTGAGGTCGGTGTAGAACCTGAAGAAGTAGGGTACGTCGAAGCCCATGGAACTGGAACAAAAGCTGGAGATCCAGAAGAAGTAAATTCTATTGCAGATTTCTTCTGCAAAAATCGCAAAACCCCTCTCTTAATCGGATCCGTTAAATCAAACATGGGACACTCTGAACCAGCATCTGGATTATGTTCTATAGCTAAAGTACTTATTGCAATGGAAGCTGGCGTTATTCCAGCAAATCTTCATTACTCAGAGCCAAACCCTGATTTACCTGGTCTTTTCGATGGTAGTTTAAAGGTACAGCATTAAATATGATTGTGTAGTATTTCATACCGTATCATTTTTATTTATGTCAGTAATATATAATTATTTTCTTATCTTTAAAGGTTGTTGACGAGAATATGCCATTCCCTGCAGGATTAGTGGGAATTAATTCATTTGGATTCGGAGGAGCCAATGTTCATGTTATTTTAAAACCTAATCCTAAACCACGGATGCTTCCCTCAACCGAATCAATTTCCCGATTAGTAGCTGTAAGTGGCCGCACTGAGGAAGCTGTTGAAAAACTTCTTGAGGAAATAGAAAAGAATCCTAATGACGAAGAATTATTTGCTCTATTAAATCAAATCCATTCTAAAAATATAACCGGACATCCATATCGCGGTTACACATTATTGGGTCAAAAGGAACCTATCAGAGATGTTCAGGTATATTAATAATTTTTTATAAAGAAAATTCTTAATCACTCATTATACTAATATTTATTTTTATTTTAAAGGATATTCAAGGAGGCAAACGTCCCATCTGGTTTGTGTATTCTGGCATGGGCTCACAATGGGGTGGTATGGCTCGTGATTTAATGGGAATTGAGATATTTAGAAAAGCAATTCATCGTTGTGCAGATGCATTGAAACCCGAAGGACTTGATTTAATCGACGTAATTGTGAAAGGAGATGATTCGAAATTCGACAATGTTCTTAACTCATTCGTGTCAATTGCCGCCGTTCAAGTTGCCTTAACTGATGTCATTGTTTCTTTAGGAATTAAACCCGATGGCATTGTTGGACATTCTGTAGGAGAGTTAGGTAATTACATATCATTGTCTTGTTTGCTTTACTAAAGTATTTCACCATCGGCAACAACCTCCACAATTATGCTAAACGTACTTATAATGTCCAATCCTTTTTCACAGGTTGTGCTTATGCTGACGGTACCTTCACCGCCGAACAAACAGTCTTGGCAGCGTATTGGCGTGGCCGAAGTATAATCGAAGCTAAACTTATTAAAGGACTCATGGCAGCAGTAGGACTCAGCTGGGAGGAATGTGGTAGACGGTGCCCAGCAGATGTTATATGCGCCTGTCATAATAGTGCTGATAGTGTTACAGTACGTATTAGCGCACTTTTTAATATTATACTAATCTTATATCAAACCAATTAATGATTTATATTCATCACAGATTTCTGGACCTGCTGAAAGTGTAACTAAATTTGTGAAAGAACTAACTGCAGAAGGTATTTTCGCTAAAGAAGTAAAAAGCTCAAACATTGCATTCCACAGCAAATATATCACAGAAGCAGGACCAAAATTGCGGAAATCTTTGGATCGTATTATTCCAAATCCGAAATCGAGAAGTTCAAGATGGATAAGTTCATCTATTCCAGAAACGTTATGGGGTACTCCACTCGGTAAGTCGAAAATGCTCATATTCAAATATTATATTTTTAACGAATATTAAAACTAATTTTTTTTTCAAATTTTTAGCTCAACAAAGTTCTGCAGCCTATCACGTTAACAATCTCCTATCTCCAGTACTTTTCCACGAGGGCATCTCTCATGTTCCAGAAAACGCTATTGTCATCGAACTGGCTCCTCACGCACTTCTTCAAGCAATTTTAAAGAGAAGTCTTGGTCCCAAGGTCACTAATGTTGGCTTAATGAAAAGATACCATGAAAATAACGAAGTCTTCCTTTTATCTGCTCTTGGAAAGTAAGTTACATTGCTGCAAACAAAACCATACCAAATTAACAATAAGCTAATTTTGGAAAAATTTGTTTTTCTAGAATTTTCATTGCTGGAGCACAACCTCAAATTGCAAAATTATACAAACCAATAAGCTATCCAGTTGGTCGTGGAACCCCCATGTTAGCATCAATGGTTAAATGGGATCATAGTACAAAATGGACTGTAGCATATCTAGGAGGCAAAGGTGCCACATCTGGGGAATTTGTTATTGATGTTAATTTGAGCAAAGAAGAAGACCAATATCTAGCTGGACATACAATTGATGGAAGGGTTCTTTTCCCTGCAACTGGATACATGGTAAAACACAATAGTTCTTTTTGTCTTATACTCGTATCTTTAATATCATGATCGTAGTGTTATAATTTACAATACCCTTATTTCTAATCATTTTCAGACTCTTGTATGGAAGACATTTGCTAAACTACGCAACGCTTCAGTTGAGGAAACACCAGTTGTCTTTGAAAACGTAACATTCCATAGAGCCACCATCTTGCCTAAAGAAGGTTCTGTTAAATTCATGGTCAACATTTTTGAAGGAACTGGAGATTTTGAAATATGTGAAGCTGGTTCACTTGCAGTATCTGGAAAAATTTACATTCCTGACGATGTAAACAATGAAATGTTGCCTTTACCACCAGTTGAAGCAGTGAAAGACAAGAAATCTGTAGAACTTCGCACTCCAGATGTGTACAAAGATTTAAGGTAAGATAACTAAAATTTACTTGTAGTTAGTGGTAAAGCTACTTTAATCTAACTTGATCGTAACATTGCTATAGGCTTCGTGGGTATGATTACGGGGGATTGTTCAGAGGTATAAAAGCTACTGACACTTCAGCAAATACTGGACTTCTAAATTGGGACAATAACTGGGTCAGTTACATTGATACTATGCTTCAATTTACTATATTGGGCAAAGATATTAGGGAGTTGTACCTCCCAACTAGATTGCAGAGAGCAACTTTGAATCCCAAGGTGCATTTACAGGAAGCTGCAAAATATGGCGAGGAAGGTAAATAAAATGAAATTCTAGTTTTTCATAAACTCATGTACTGTGGTATATTTATATACTTAAAAATAATTTTTCTCTCAGGGATTCCAGTGCATATGTATCGAGATATTAATGTAGTGAAAAGTGGAGGAATAGAGTTACGTGGTTTAACTGCAAGTCTGGCACCAAGAAAACAACAAGCTCAAAATCCACCTAAGTTGGAAAAATATATATTTGTTCCATATGAAAACACACAAGACTCTGCTGAAAGCTCCCAAATACAAGCACTTACAACTAATTTACATATAGTACAAGAAAACTCCGGTGGAGCGCTGAAGCTCAAAGTAGCAGAAGTAGTCATCGATCGTTCTGTTGAAAGTTTGCTAATCCAATACATTCAAAACATCTTAGAATCTGAACCACTATTAAGTGTTGATTTATCCGTTGTGACTTCTGAACCTGTAGAATTATACAACCCAGTTTTAGAACCCCTAGGCATTAAAGCCGTCCAAAAAGACGTTTCTACAAATGTTGTAGAACAAAATTGTCATTTAGTAGCCGGAGCTCATATTTTATCACGTAGCAATTCTATATTGAAGAATATGGCTGATTCCTTAAAACAAGATGGCTTCATACTTTTAGAAGAATTCATTTCAACATTTGAAAATCCTGCAAATAACAAAACATTCCAAAATTTAGGGCTAAATGTGATTTCTGTTCAGAGATGCGATAACAAAGTATTTTTATTGCTACGTAAAGATGCTGAGCAGCCAACTAATGCTATTGTTTTAAAAATTACCGAAGATAATTATTCATGGGTGGAACCTCTCAAAGAAGCTCTTATAAAATCAGAGAGTGAAGGAACCATGATTTACTTAGTGTCTCAAGGCGAAGAGCAGTCTGGTTTAGTAGGCTTAACAACATGTATCAAAAATGAAGCAGGAGGAAAGAATGTCCGTACATTCTTCATTCAAGATAAGAAGGTAGAAAACTTTTCTTTGACTGGAAAAGCATATGACAAGCAACTAAAAAAGAACTTAGTGTCAAATGTTTACAAACATGGACAATGGGGATCCTACAGACATCTTAAATTGGATCTTCAAACAAATGAAGCTTCTCTTCCAGTCGAACATGCTTACATTAACGCTCTTACGAAGGGAGATCTCGCTAGTTTGAAGTGGATCGAAGGCCCACTTTCATATTACAAGTAAGATTCTCTCTCTCTCTGAAATTTTCATTTGTACTTAAAAATTCGTTTAAACAATTGCAAATTTTTGTAGGCCAAGCAAAACCGATACAGATTATGATATGTGTACAGTTTATTATGCACCGCTGAATTTCCGTGACGTCATGTTGGCTAGTGGAAAACTAGCTGCAGATGCATTACCAGGAAATCTTGCTACACAGGTAATAGATAATAAATAATTCATACCTATGCTCAGCAAACACAAATGCATTTATTATATTAAAATTCGTGCCTGTCCTTTTTCTTATATAATAAATATTTTTAGGATTGTATTCTTGGTCTTGAATTCGCTGGTCGTGACTCCAATGGTCGAAGAATAATGGCGATGGTGCCAGCAAAGGGATTAGCTTCAACAGTTGTAGCCCATAAAACAATGATGTGGGAAGTTCCAGACAATTGGACCATGGAACAAGCTTCCACAGTTCCATGTGTTTATACTACCGTTTACTATGCCTTAGTAATGCGTGGTAGAATACGTAAAGGGGAATCAATTCTAATTCATGCAGGATCAGGGGGAGTTGGACAAGCTGCAATTTCAGTAGCGCTTAGCTTAGGTGCTACAGTGTATACAACTGTAGGATCACCTGAAAAGAGAAACTTCCTAAAGAAAACTTTCCCACAGGTATACATTGGCATATAGAAATAGATAATCTTTTTAATAAATAAGAATTTCTACTATTTAAGTATGTTTACTATTCAGCTCACTGATCGAAATATCAGTAACTCTCGTGACACATCTTTCGAGCAACACATTATGAAGGAAACAGCCGGACGTGGTGTTGATCTTGTATTGAACTCTTTAGCTGAAGAAAAACTTCAAGCTTCAGTACGGTGTTTAGCCATAAACGGACGATTTTTGGAAATTGGAAAGTTTGATTTATCAAAAAATAACAGTTTGGTAAGTGAAGCTATCAATATATACAATAACTTTAATACAGTTTTATAATAAAAATAAAACTACCTTTTATTGCACGTTTTAGGGCATGGCTGTTTTCCTTAGAAATGTTGCGTTCCATGGCATTCTTTTAGACAGTGTTATGGAAGGTGATCCAGCTATATGTGAAGAAGCTTGCAATCTTGTTGCTGAAGGAATCAAATCAGGTGCTGTTAGGCCCCTGCCAACCAGCGTATTTGCTGAACACCAGGCTGAACAGGCCTTTAGGTATGAAGTAACAAAAATACGTGTGGTTAAATGCTTTTATATTTAAACTTGATTTTTACTTTAAACATCTGATTATAGATTCATGGCGTCCGGAAAGCATATTGGAAAAGTAGTTCTTAAAGTTCGTGATGAGGAACCAACAAAAATAATGAAACCTGCAACAAAATTAGTAACTGCCATTCCCAGAACTTACATGCATCCTGATAAAGTGTATATTTTAGTTGGTAAGTTCTTTATTAAGTGTAGGTGATATTTAGAAGATATGAATGTAACTATAATACATGTATTTTTTATAGGCGGTCTTGGAGGTTTTGGTTTAGAGTTAGCTAATTGGTTAATAGTAAGAGGTGCTATGAAAGTAGTTCTTACATCTCGCAGTGGAATTCGTACTGGTTATCAATCACTTTGTGTTAAGAGGTGGAGAGATCAAGGAGTTAAAATTCACATTTCTACGTCCGATGTTGCTACCCTCAAAGGAGCTGAAGATTTATTGAAAGAATCTTCTCAGCTTGGTCCAGTTGGTGGTATATTTAATTTAGCTGCTGTACTCAGAGATGCTTTAATGGAAAACCAAACTGAAGCTGATTTTAAAACCGTATGCGTACCCAAAATAAATGGTAAATATTTTATTTAAATATACAAACTCCCTAAATATCAAACTAAACTTAATTCAAAATATAATAAATAACTTTTTTCTTTTCAGGAACCAAAAATTTGGATATTGTTACAAGAGATCTATCCGATTTGGATTATTTCGTTGTTTTCTCCAGTGTTTCTTGCGGACGCGGAAATTTAGGACAAGTTAATTATGGCTTAGCAAACTCAGCAATGGAAAGAATTTGTGAATCTCGTCAAGCAGCAGGACTTCCAGGGTTAGCAATTCAGTGGGGCGCCATTGGTGATGTAGGGTTAGTTGCAGAAAATATGGGTGATAACGACACAGTTGTTGGAGGTACCCTCCCACAAAGAATGCCATCATGCCTTCAGACAATGGACTTATTCTTGCAACAACCACACGCTGTTTTAGCATCTATGGTTCTAGCCGAAAAGAGAAAAGCAGATACTGGAAATCAAGTAACTCTTATTGACGCAGTTGCTAATATTTTGGGTAAATATTCACATTATTATATATGCATATTATCAATTAATTAAATTCAAAAATATTTTTTTTCTAATTTGCTTTCTTGTTATTTACAGGTCTTAAAAATACGAAAAATGTAGCTGCTTCCACTACACTGGCAGATTTAGGAATGGACTCACTTATGGGTGCCGAAATAAAACAAACATTGGAAAGAAATTACGACTTAGTACTTAGCGCTCAAGAAATTAGGGCACTAACTTTCGGAAGAATAAATGAATTGGGATCTGGAGCCGCAGTAGTATCTTCAGAAACAGCAGCCCCAGGGGATGGAACACAAGTTAAATTTTATACAGAATTAATGCCAGTTAAAGTATTAGTTCCAATGCCTTCTAAGGATAAAGATTCTAAAAAACCTCCTCTATTTGTGGTAAGAAAATTATAAATAGCATTTTTTAAATAAATTACAGATATTTTTTGATATCTTATAAAATACTGTTTAATTTATTATAGATACATGCTATTGAAGGTGTTGTTGCGCCATTGGCAACTTTGGCCGCTAAAATCGAAAGGCCAGTGTATGGGTTACAATGTACAAGTGAAGCTCCTCTTACGTCTATACCTGCATTAGCAGAATTTTATCACAAACAAATTAAAACGGTTCAGTCAAAGGGTCCTTACTCAATCATTGGTTACTCGTTCGGAGCGTCTGTAGCATTTGAAATAGCACTTCTGTTTGAAAAGGTCAGTAAATAATAAAAAAAATTGATTACATTTTCAATTTGACATTGAAAAAAGGCGATTTAACAGCTACATATTTGTTTTAGGCTGGTGAAACTGTAGAACTTGTTATGTTGGATGGATCTCCTGATTATGTCAGCTCTTACACAGGACAGTATAAAGCTAAGAAAGGTCAAACATCACAAGCATCAGACGAAGCGCATGGTTTGGCATATTTTTCGATGGTGTTTAGCAATTTAGACTATGCAAAGGTAAGCAGAAATAACAGAAAAATTATTATTTTCATTCGTATATTATATTTCCGTAATTATATTTTAATATTTCATATTCATAGATGGCACAAGAACTAGAAACATTCAAAACTTGGGATGAAAGGTTGAAGAGATGTACGGAGATGCTTCAAGGATGCACTCCACACCCAGCTGAAGAATTAGCTAAAGCAGCACAATCATTCTACCTTAAACTGAAGTGTTCCCATTCTTATAAACCAACTGGAAGTTTTGGAGGAGCCGTAACCCTTATAAAAGCAACAGAAAGTTATGCAAACTTACAGGAGGATTACGGTCTATCACAGGTAACTATATATTCCTTTGAATATTTTTACTAGTCACATACTGGAAACAAGTCTGTCGTCAGACACTCTACATAATCAGCACGCTTTGAAAGCATTAGGAGATGAACACGCTTGAGCGACAAGACTGTTTTTAGACAAAGTTATTTATTGTTCAATGACATCTGTCTTAAAAGCAGCATTGTGATTAAAAAATAACCCTTTTTATTACTAAATTAACCATTTATTCTTACAGATTTGCAAGAAACCAATTAAAATACACAAAGCACAGGGTGATCACAGATCAATATTGACGGGAGAGTCCGTTGAGAAAGTATCAGCAATCGTACAAAGTGCGATTAACTAAATTTAGAAACATTCCTTTAGACAATTTTATTTTACGTAGAAGTTATAATTATATGGGAAGTGTTATAATAAATAACTTATAAAACTTAAGTGGAAAATTCCATGACATCACGAAATTATACTTCTGCACATCATCAGTGATAAACTTCTAAGCATTTATTTAAGTAATTTGTAATTAATTAATTTATATCTAATTGGTATTCCAAAAATGTTAATTTATGGTTTTATTATATTTATTAACTTAATTTTATAATAGACCTAAGTTAAAATTAGTTTGAATGTAATATTTAGTGTGAAAGTGAATATAGGGGTTAATGACTGAAATTTCTCGTAATCTCCATGTTAGACAAATATGAAATATTTTTCAGTTAGAAAAATTTCTATTTCTGATAATCTATTTAATCGGGATGACATCTGTATATTTTATTTTTATATTTATTACTTTGGGAATATTCAAATTCTTTGTAAGTTTTCTATGTAGAAGTTAAATATTATTTTAATCATTATAGTAGTCATTTAATTTTATTATTGAAACCAATGTTTTAAAATTATTTTTTTTTACTATGTGGTTTTTATTCTATGTGTAAAAATATTATGTAAATAAACCAGAAAAAATAACACTTGTGTAATTTGCTTTTAAATTCAGTGCCGTAATAATTATAGTCACTGGACTGGATACAATTAATTTCAATGAAAGGTAATGATGACTAGATACAATTGATTTATCGCGGGAGTATTTAAAAAAAAGTCATTTGAGATTTAATGTGCCATTTTGCTTATTATTATTTTATTTGGTGCTTGCGTACAAAAATTCAAAACTGAATACAGTTATATAATACTACACACTGCTCAATAAAACATATCTTATACAAACATTTAATATGTCAGTTTATTTAACACATGATTAAAGTAAAAGTAGTATTTAAACTATCAATATACAATAGTTTACTATTTGCTAAACACTTGTACAATAAGTTACGATATGTGGAATGATTTATAAAGGTACATACCATTTTTGGTTTAATCAATTTGAACTATAACCAGGATCACTTATGGCAAAAGTAGGATCACATGTAAATGATACAGTTAAGGCGTATCGAACTCCCTGAGTTACTTTTTCAACTAAATGAACATTTTCTGCACCTGATGTAAACATGGACACCCGCCCTTTCCGTGGTTCAACTGTTGAGTTTCCAGTTGGTTCAATAAAAACGAAACGACCTCCTTGAAAATCGATGCCGTAATCATTTAAATATAATAACGCAGTGTAATGGAATGACTTATAGGTTTCCTATAACAAAAAATTGCACTTTATCGTCTAAAATCATTTACAAAAAGCTCAATAAGAAAATTTCAGAGTTAATATTTATTTGCTTACCTTATCAATATGAGAATGCCAGTACTCATCGTGCACAGTGGCTGGTGGTTTGTCAGTTAATTGTGAAAAGAAGGTAGGGTGAGTGAGAAATAGATTATTGCTATCTATATTAAAGTTGTCCGCAACAGCATGTTGAATTCTTGTTCTAGCTTCCTGCAGAAATATATCTAATGTATGAAACAAGATTTTTAAGTATAATTCAATTAAAAATGGAAAACTCACCTTATAAATGTACCACTCTCCTTTATTGAAGACATCCTTTGCAGATTCTAGAGCATAAATATTTACAAATTGTTTTCCGTATGAAAGGGCTCCTGAATGTAGATCTAGAATAGATGCACCCCCATCGGATCCTCCAAATGCTAAACCTTTATTAGCCATTTTTAAAAGTGCATCAGCGTGCTCTTGAGAAACGTAAAAATCGGAAATAAAACGACCACATTTCTCGGGTACGCAGCCTTCAAATTTATTTAATTCTGCCTTGTAAGAATCAGAGCATAACACATTTTGACTCAGTTTTCGCACAGATTGGTCTTGTTTAACTAAGGTTCTATTTTTACCACCTTTTGATGAAAAGTAAACAATTGTTACTACACATAGAACAATTATTGCTCTGGTCCATATCCGTTGTTCTGGAAACGTTGGTAGTGGTCCATATTTGCTAAAATTTAACATACCAAACCAATATTGTATATCTGCTGCAACATAAAATTCAAATATATATGCATATTTTTAAACAAAACTTACAATTTTGAAGAATCTTTTTTCTTTTCTGGTTTAGTAGTTGAGGATGAATCTGATTTCGGTTCTGCTTTTGATGTTTTAGCTGTTTTTCTTTTTATCAAATTTGCTTCAGATTCCATTGTCGAAAACTGAGTAATCTAAATATATAAACAAACACAATCAATTAATTGATGTTTAAAAAATTACTAAACATAAAGAAGTGAAGCATATAGACACATACATAGAATTGACATTTGACAAACACTGACAGCAGCGTGTCACACCAGAGAGTACACGCAAGCCTCAGAGATAATAACCAAACCATAATACCTGCCATCTGTTAAGCAAATTATAAACTGAGTATACTTTAAATGAAAACAATATTTTTGCGATTGAGCACCTGCTAATAATTATATAATTAATTTTAATTTTAATTTTCTTACAAAGTTACATTTATAAATTGCTAGATTAAAAAATACAACACATGTACTGCTGCGGACTAGTCGTAAATTTATAATTAATTAATAATTTTAATTATTCCAGATTTCTTTAATTCCAGTTTTGTGTAGAATATTGTTTTAAAGAATTTGCAGTTCAATAAATGTTCCAATTAAATTGTTATACAAGGTAATAATTCTTTATTCTCATACACAGTATAGAAATGAATATACAAATTCTATTAAAACTACACATTGCTTCGGTGCTATTTAGATTTATTTACATAGATAAAAAAGAATGTCAATAAACAACATAACTTATTCTTATTTTGTAAATTATCAATGGAATATAATACTATATCTCTAAGCTGATTAAGACTATTGATTTTTCAGAAAGAAAAAGAACAAAAAAGATCAGGAGAATGGATAGGAAATCCTAAAATATTTCTTAGAAACACAATTATTTTTATGTAGAACATATCACAGTCTTTTTATTATAAAAATCAAATTTCTTTTCAACAAAATATTTTATTCCTTTTTAATAATTTATTTTCTATACCGAATAAGCTCGAAAAGGATTAGTTAATCGATATATTCAATATAATACTATTAAATAAATACTATTCTAAAATTTGTAACAGAAAATTCTTAGAAATAGTCTAATGAATTTGTATAAAGTTGTGTAAATTGACAATAAGTTTTGTACAATAATTATTGTTATCAACCTTATTGTAGTTTCTTATTCGAGGCCTTAAACTGATATCATTTACACCCGATGGACTGGTTAAAACAGAGAATGTGTTCTGAAAAAGTATTCACAATATTCCGAAACAAACAATTAATTTATTATTAGTTATCCCGCAAAACAAAGTTATTTCTCATTTACAGACTTTACTTAACAAACTTTATTTTACAAACAATGGCTATATAAGTAGAACACAGTAAATCTAAAAATCCTGGAGCTGACACAATGTAAAATTTCTCATAAAACATTCGTTACAATAGCGACTCCATCAGGTCCAAATCTGCTTAATATTAATTGACATTTTCCACACATTATTCACACAGAAAACTTTTAAAAAATATCTTCAGTAAATATTAAGATAAATTTTTAAATCAGTCTGTAACTACGGAATGTCAAAATAGGAATGTCACATACTTATTTTAAAAAATTGTAAAAAAGTAATATTTGTGGAGCATATTAATCCTCACGGTTTGAATCTTCTGGAACACACATAAACATTTTTGCACAAAACAGATTAAATTGTTGCGATGCACGCACTAAGCATGCTGGTTTATTTTTCCATCCTATTGTTACAAAGTAAACTGGAACTCCAGATAATATAATAGTCACACCGACACTGACTTCCATTGGTGATACGTAGCATGGGAATGTTACGAGGAAGGTACAAATAATGAAGAACAGGATTGGTAGTCCGATATTGACCTATAATTATGAAAGTTTCATGTAAATGTTATGTAACACAACTCAATTGAAATACAAATTTAGGATAAAAATGAACAATATGGAATACCTTGATCGGCCTATTTGCATTTGGTTGTTTATACCGAAGCCACAGAAGTCCTGAGACACTTAATAAAGTAAATAAGGCTTCTACAAAACTTACGTAGTTAATAAGAACATACACGTCTTCTATAACGAGCAACGCTAAAGTTATCAGGCACTAAAATTATAAATCAATATATAAATAACGTCACACATATTACCAAATTAAGAATTTCTGTTAACTTTTTTACCATGAATAATAGAGAAGGCACAGGCGTAAGGCGTTTGACATCAATAAGAGCGATAGCCATGGGTAAATGTCCATTACGAGCACCAACGAAAAACAACCTGTAAAAGTTGAAATTAAAGAATAAACGTGTTTGGAAAATGAGAAGACAATTAACACAAATTTACCTGGATGATGCAAATATAGCTCCGTTTAGACTGCCAAAAGTTGAGCAAGCCACAAAAAATGGCATCAGCCAAGAAGCAAACCCGAGCATTTTATCTCCAAATGTAACTGCAACGGCATGCGATGATAATATACTATCACGTGATAAAACAGCAAAATACGAGACGTTGGCAACTACGTAGATAATGGTTACTAGTGGCATACTGATGCAGATTGCACGTGGTAGATTCCTAAAAGAAGCATGATATTCTCTCTGATCAGTATTTATGTTTAAATAATTGATGACATTATATTATTATTCGTGTTATAATAATCACTTTTGGTTTTAAAAAGTTCTAGTTAAAGTGTAAACAAAGAAACTTAAAAGTAATCACGATGTACAATAGGAAAACGTATAGGCAACTACTTTTACACGTTTACTCATTTTCTTAGTGTAACATTTCCTACAATTTACATGTATGGTGATTTTACAGTGGTTATCACAGCAGTACATATATTAACTAGTAAAATATATTACCTATATGGATCTTTCAGTTCTTCAGTTACAAAATTTAAATAATTCCATCCTGAATAAGAAAACAATCCAGAATAAAATGCTAATGCAATATAACCAGGATCAGTTTGAGTTCCCGCCATTGGTTGTTGAAGATTTTCTGTATTTCCTGTAGCTAAATAAACAATTCCAGCAACCACAATGACCAACAGTGCCAGAATTTTGGTACCGGTAAAAATATCTTGAACTCGTGTTACCCATTTCACATTATAGCAATTAATAACCGTTAAAAGACCTGAAAATATAATTATTATTATAGAAAATAATGTTGCATTACTTCTCTACACCAATATAGATTATTTATTTCCTTATATCTAACATAATTATTTAATGTTAACAAATACAATATACAACTGTGTTATTTCATGTTGGTAAACAAGGGGATAGATTATCTTTTTGCCGATATTTAATTACACTGCGCTGTCACTCTTGATTATCCTGCTGTGTACGACATACCAGGAGGAGCGTACGGAACTGGTGTGACAAATGTGCTTAGTCTGCGCATGTCATAAAACTATTTCCTTCTATAACAAAGGTACAAAGGCGCTATTCATAAAGTTAATAACACAACACTTCTAATTCTAACCATTTGTTTTAAATTATGTTCTAGAAAAGTTAATGAACGAATTTATCTTCTTTCAATAAAAATACATTTATCAATAATAATAATTAGTTAAAACAGAAAGTGGTCATATGGAAACTTAATAATCTTAGATTAAGAAACATACATAAAAAAAATGAATGGCTGTTTAACACCGCCGTCCCCATTTTCACGTTTTATCACACACTGTGGAACTTACCATCCTGTTTGAAGGCGCACATATAAAAAGAAATAATTTCCTAATATTTTGTTTTTTGGTCTTGTCCGTTTATTTTTGAGTTAAGTTGAATTTTAGATTTGGCATGTTGTCAGGATAGCATAGTACTTTCTCTGGCTTGAAATATTCTAGAGACTGCCTCTCCCCCCTTTGCGTGACGTAATGAATAATAGATAAGCCCTATAATATAGCGCTTATATTTAAAATGAAACTTACAGGTGATAACAGCCGCTAGAAGCCTAACCGCTGCATAAGGAGGCTCACACGTCGGCCACATTGGCTGTAGTATATACTGCGCGAAGGTTAACGCAGTAATTGCGTTACCGGTTGGCACCAGGATAAACAGAGCCACCCATAAGTATAAAAACGCCGGAAGTGGTCCAAAAGCTACGCTGATGTATGCGTAATCTCCACCAGATTTTGGTATCATCGTCCCTGTAAAAAGGAAAAATAAAAATATTTTAAAATAAACTCTACAATAAAAAATAATAAAAAACTTTGCAGATTGTGAACAGAAATTGCTCAATTACCGTTGAATATTGAATGTATTATGCAGCAGCGTAAATAACAAATTGTAAACGTCAGAGGTGACAATGATCAGCATTATTACAGAATACAGTAAAATTTACAATGGTTAATACGAAAATTATGTTAGAAATAATTAGGAATTAATAAAACATATAATTTTTATTGCCAGATTCTATACGTGATACTCTAGCTAAAACTGTGCGACATATAACCGTTATTTAAAATATTTAGATTCTATTTTATAAATTATCTGTTACTATCAGTGTTTATATTTCAAGTAATGCAGGAAATTCATTTGTATTGTTATCATTGCAGGAATTTGTTAAATGATGAAGGAAACATTTCTGTCACTCGAATTTATTCGATAACGTATCAAACAAATCAATGAATTTGACAGCACTAGTAGGTCTAGGCATTCATAAATCCAAAAGTACGAAAGTTTCGAATATTAATTTGACAGCTATCGTTTATATGGAATCAGATATTTTCAATTATTCTTATGTACAGTATATTTCTTTATCACTACTTATATATTTACATAATTATAGAAGAATCAACTGGCAATTGCAAACTGCAACATGTTAGTTTTGTACTCATGGACACTGAACTATAATTTAATTTATTTATTCTTAATGCCTAAACTTTGAACATTTCTTACTCATTAGAACTTTAATTCAAAATAAATTTGTTAACGCCTACGGTTTTGAAATGGCAGCCAAAATAACACTTTAAATTATTGTATAATTAGTGTATAAAGAAATCATCTTATAAATAGATATTCGCAAGCAAAGACCAACGAGACACTTGCCAAATAGAGTATAATCTGTGATATGTATATATATTTCGAGAGATAACAAATAAATGGAAAAATGAATAGAATTGATTTGTGTCATTAGAGGCAAAATATTTTATAGTGTATTACTGACTTTATTTATTTTATATTTTTACTCTACATGACTTTTTTGAAAACATTGTACTTATAAATATTGCAATAACAACAATAACAAAAAACAACAACAAATTATAACTATACAATATTTGGAGCGGTAAAGGATGGCTCATCACAATCCTTCGAAAAAGATTTCAGATTAATTACATATTTTTTATCGGTTTTAAAATTCTTGTATGCTTTTGCGAGATTACCATTTATACAAAACCTAAGTTTCTATTTGAGAAAACAATAAATCAAAGTACGTTTTGCAAAATTGCAATTAAAACATTATCTAATACCTTTTATAAACACTTTTTTCAATTTGTAATTCTATTTTGTTGTATTATTTAAATGGAAATTTAATGGACATTTTTCTAAAAAAAAAAAAAGCATTTGGAACCTAACCTAACATTCTAAATAAAGAATTACGTCGCAGAATATAATAATATCTCTTCAAAATCAAAAATATTCTTTCATGCCACTAATATTTTAGTAATAAATTTTTAGATTATAAATTTTGTGTTTAGCAGGTAAGCTGTCATCTTAGTCAAATCTAGGCATGATTTATGAAAAAGTATTAGTGTAATGTACACTAAGGTATGAAAAATTGGTTGTATAGTGATTTACCTTTTTGTTTCAACAAATTTTATTCTATGTGCATGAGTTTATAAAACGCGATGACTAATTTGCATCACTCGCCCCCTATGTGTTAAAACCAGACATAAAGTCAGTCACGCTAGAATGTTTTGAAATAATCTTTTGAATGGGGCATCATTCTGACAGCGGATCATCGGAACACAGAGCTACAATCGCAAATAATGTAGCAGATTAAGGATTAAACGGACAATATAAGATTTGAAGAATAAATTGACACGTAGACATTTTATTTATTGTATGAATTACAAAAGCCCAACAAGACTTGAAAGCGAGCTCTCTCAGTTATTATTCGGCATTTATCCAATCAGTAGGTCACCATGAAACGACAAGGTGTTTGAAAATATCTCTAATGTTCGCTTTAGCAATACTAGAATTTAATTAAAAACCATACATTCCACTTTCATTTAAATTCTATGGTTCATTAAATCAACTGTTATATTCTAATTTTAATAAATTATACAGTATGAATAACTAGTTTGCCTTTTAGTTTTTGTTGAACGTTTCTTTGAATATGCTGTTCTTTTTTGTTGGCTCAATGAACCGCTGTTTATGACGACCTTCTCAACCAATAAAAATCAAGCAGATTTTCAAATCAGGAAATGTTTTCATTCAAATTGTACAATATTGTACCTATAGTCTATAGCAGTAGTAATTCTCTATCTACATTAGATGTCGGCAAACTTTCTTTGACCCTAACTTACTCCCCACCCCAAAAGTACCTGTATTTTTTATACAATATTAGATAACCTAAAATATGGGTCTGCTTCGATAATAAACATTACCTCCAGTAGAAAGAGAATACCTTTTTAAATTGTACTGCATCCCAATTGTAAATTGAAAATATTGTAGTTAACAAATCTACTTTTATGGAGAATACAATGGGCTTGTGTCCTCATTTTTTAGTGGTCGATTTTTCAATTGTTGATTGAAATTAATGTTAATAAATGTGTATTGTCGTGTCTATTTTATTAAATATCTAAATATTGACGGAGATATAGCAATTAAAAGTTTGAATTGTAGTTTTAGCGCTAGAAATGGTCGGCCATATTTGTATGACGTGAAATGCATTTTAACGTCAGTTATTTGTTGAGTAGATCAGTGCTGTGGTAATGTTTTATAGCAGTTGGTAGTCAAGTCAAAGAATAATAAGAGTTTATTTTATTTAACCCTGCTAAGGCAGACATAATATTGGAATTTTATTGTACCTTGAAATATATGTAAATAATATTTGATATTTTGATATCATATAGCAGAGATTTATGAGCTGTAAGGTTGGCAGCGATTGTTATGTCACATGCATTTGGAATGTGTACAACGTTGAATCCCTTTAATAATTAAAGAGACAAAATGACTTTTTTAATTGTTAATATCTCCTAACATATAAGGAGTTATTAAAAAATAATTGAACATTTGAGGTTCTAGTAACCCACTTTATCAATATATGGTACACTTTTATAGAAATTAAGACACAAGCCCATTGATAAAATATAATTTGAATGGTTTCTTTACTTTATTTTTCCGGTCCCTGCTTAATACCATATAGTAAATGAACAATATTCACGTTCTTTTGAATTTTCTTCACCCTGTACGATTGTTTTAAATTCCTACTGTCTTATCACAGTCGTGATAGTAAAGCAATTAGATGGGATATTTATCCTATCAATATAAAAATACCTGCATATATATATGCACTCTATACATGTGCATATTTCTTTCATACAGTACATTTTTAGTGACATATTCAAAAATATATAAACAGTTTTGCATAGTTAATCGCTGTATGCTATTGCAGAATTATCTATAAAGAAGGAGGGAAGAGTAATTACTTGCGAAGAAATGCATTAACAATGATTCCAATACGACCATTTGTTTTTGCGATGAATTTATTGAATACCTTAACCCCATTCCAAGCTATTGAATTTTAAGTATCATTCCCACTCATTAAAATATAAATTTCAGTTAATAGTAACTATCTTTATTTAATATAAATAATTATGTTTAATATAATAGCTGAAACTGACATTTAAAGTTAAAACATACAATTAACATTAAAGTTCCACACCACATAACCTAGAAGTAAAACTCCGTAGGTGGCAATAATTCTCAGTATTTGTAATAACTTTAAATCATTGACACTTTCTTTTGAACAAAATATGATTGGGATTTGAAAAATGGTATTTCATTGGTTCTAACTGTAGATTCCATATCGTACAATAGAAAGGTATTCTTTTGTGTATTCGAACGATTTGACAAAATTCTTGAAATTGTATAACAATAGCTTCACATTTTATAAGTAGGTAGTGAGAGACAGGTAGAAGTTACCTGCCTGTTTGTAATAGGCGCAATGCACTTTCAGATTTGGCACGTGTTTAACACGCATGCCATATCAACGTACTTTTAGATTAGCTATTTTCTAAAATGTAAAATTTTATTGACAATTAATATTAATATTCAGTAATTAATTAACAGATATAGTATGCTAATTAAATTTTTGAACATACTAATAGTATCTAGATATTTAAAGTAATTGCATCAACGCTGTAATGTATATAGCTACGTCACGTATCTAAATCCGAAGTATAATTTTTCACTGACTATGATATTGAACTAGAAAAACATACATATATTTTATTACAACTGCATGTTTTATATATAAAACGTTTACTACTGCCTGGCAACAGGATTGAAATGTACAAAAAATCTATTCCGACAATGGGGTTATAAACCATGCCTTAATTTCTATAAAACTGTCCTATATATTGTTAAAGTTGGTTACTAGAGCCTCAAATTTCCAATTAATTTTTAATAACTCCTTATATTTCAGAAGATATTAACAATTAAAAAAGTCATTTTGTCTCTTTAATTATTAAAGGGATTCAACGTTCTGTAACATTCCAAATGCATTTGACATCTCTTTTATACAACAGAGCGTGAGAGATATATTCTTGATAGAACTCTGACAAGTTTACAGGTTACCAACCTTACAGCTCATAAATCTCTGCTATATGTATTTATATATCAAAATATCAAATATTATTTACAGCTATTTCAAGGAACAATAAAATTCCAATATTATGTCTGTCCTAACAGGGTTAAATAAAATAAAAACTTATTATTATTTGACTTGACTTGATTATTTCGACTACCAACAGCTATAAAAAAATACCACAGCACTCAACAAATAACTGACGTTAAAATGCATTTCACGTCATACAAATGGCTGACCATTTCTAGCGCTAAAACTACAATTAAAATTATTAATTGCTATATCTCCGTCAACATTTAGATATTTAATAAAATAGACACACCAATACACATTTATTAACATCAAATTCAATCAACAATTGAAAAATCGACCACTAAAAAATGAGGACACAAGCCCATTCATATATTTGAATTAGAATTTAAAAAATTCTCTACTCTAGAAAATGAGCTCACTTAGTTTACTGCAATATTTAGTAGGTCGACATGTGTTACGCAGACCTCAACATTTCGGTCAGAGAGCCACGCTTGCAGTAACAACTTACTTCTGAGGTTTCCGGCTTTTACGGATAATAACAATACGTACTGATAACAGAAATGTGCGTATGATAGGAGAGTACATTCCTATTCTGTTATTTTCCATACGCTTACACGTGTGTATTACTTTCCCTTCGTTTAATCAGAATTCGGTAAATTACATGCGATATTTCATAACTTTATCATTAAGTGGAAAATAAAATTTATCAGGTTGTTAATTACAAAAATATATTTTAAAACATAAAATTCATATCGTGAAATAAAGTACACGTGTTTCAAGTCCCACAGTTGTGTTTAGTATCAATGACGTCATCTAAAAAAACAACGAAAAGCAGATGCAAAGGCGACATTTTATATCGTAGATACTATATACATATATTAGTCTGCATACAAACAAATTTGAACATGGAACATGAAAAAATGTGCTGGTACAAACAAAATGTCAGCATTTAACGAAACAGAATTGACAGTTTTGTAGCTGATGCAGCAAAGCAATCGAACACGCAGAGAATAACAGGGCAGTGGCGTAGCTAATTATAATAAACCAAAGGAGAAACATTTAGTTGTCATCGTACGAAACTATTTCTTTATATCTTCTGAAATCTGAACTGTATCTAATTAAGTATGAATTTGTATTTCGTTTATTCCACTGATTGACTCTTTGTGCAATTCTCTATTAACCAGTTAATATAGCGAATATCAATGAATTTTTTAGAAAACAGTCAACGCATTGGATTTATTGAATGAAACGTGGAACAAAATGAAAAAGAGAGGTTATGTTTTTCTGCATAAATGTGTTTATTGTCGGCATCGTCATAATTTCACGGATAGTTATGGTCCAAAAAGCAACCCTTGTTAAAATACTGTCGGTGCTGTACAACATACATACATACAACTTCCCTCCTCTTCCACGTTTCATTCAATAAATACAATGCGGTCATTCGTTTCCATTGCTGATTAGTGCACGCTTACAAACTACTAAAACACGGTCCACAAATTTTAAGACAGACAACGTATTTTAAGAGGTAGACTGCGCTTTTTTTAAACTAATGAAGAAGTACTGAATATTTGATCTTTAGATGTATATTTTACATTTTCTGCGTATTAAAGAAATGGCAAGGAAATAAACAAGAAGACTAAATTTTATATGAAAACAATTAAAAATAATAAGAATCGGAAACATACATTCCAAGCCCACATACTTTACCAATATTTTATAGAAGACATAATTAAATTTCATTGATTCCTGTCGCCTAAATGTCGGATTGATTCTAGTGAACGTATGTTTTATTAATTTTACTCAGATATTCCTAGTATCAGAACCGTTTTTAGTTCACAAGTTTTGCCGCAGCTGGCCTTATCCTAATGGCTTAATAACAGGATTTTATTTTACTAGACTCCAGCCTTAAAGAATAAGTCACACAACGTGTTGGTGGAAGTTTATTAATTCATTTTAAGATATTTTTAAATAAACTAATATATTCAGTTAGTTATTATATTGCATAACTCGTAGTTTTTTGTTCAATAAAAGTTAAACCCACAAATCAAAATGGGTTATAGGACACCTGATATATAAAATTAATTAAATATAAATTATCCTGTAGGTATTTTGTTTATCAGCATTGGCGTCATAGAATGCTAGTAATACATATCCCGCTGTTATCAATGACGTCATAGTTACGTAGAAAAGCATGTCATACCCTTTTATTGATATGTGTATTATCCGACCCAGAAAGTGTGGGCTGGTGTACTTCCACTGGACCACACATTTTTGGCGGGAAACCAAATAAAGGAAATTTCTGACAAATTAGTAAATTGTGGCTGATAAACATTTGCCCGGATCTTAAATTTTCACCTCTATCAAACTTACCGAATTCTCAAAAAAAACCACGACAAATCGAAACATCCAAATTACGTTGTGGAATCAAAAATTAATTCATATAAAGCTACACTATATTGATAAAGTTGGCTATCAAGACCTTAAATATCCAATGACTTTTTTATTCAATTCACAATATTATAGAAGTTATTAACGCTTTAATACGATCTAGTGACGTTAAAAATATGACTAAGAATTAAGCGGTACAACAAAATTCAAATTATAAATAGCTGTATCTCTATTCATATTTAGATATTTAATAAAATGAAAACGCCAATATACATATATTAACCTATATTTCAATAATATATTTAAAAAAACACTCATAAAAATTCCAATTAATAAAAAAAAACAATTGATTAACGCAATACATGTGTTGAAAACAATGTCAAATGCAAAACAATGTTGCATCAGTGGAAACGTTGTTTTAGTATTATCACACTCCAGAAACACGTGCTCCTTTGAAAACACACAGCTTGTACTATTCTCACTTTAACATTGTGATGAAATGGTTTCTTATCTAAACCGTTCTAGCAGTAAGCTTAGACGCTTAACAGACCTCGTGGCCGTATTTAAAACTACACAAAATGTGGTTAAGTTTATTCCTATTATAGATACTGAAAACATATGTGTAAAAAAAATGAATGTAATGCAAATATGAAAGAAATCAAACTTATTACATCATCAATATATTAAAATGCCACCGGCGTTAATTTAAGGCTAATGCTCGCCCGAATTAAGAATGAGATAACGAGCCATGTACTAGAAAAGATTAACAATTCATTTAGCGGTAAAAGTCGTTAGAAATGCGCCGTTGCCATCGCGGTGAACCATGCGGTAAATTAGAGATGAAGAGCATGATGCAATAAAAAGAAGGAATCAATAAGCACAACATAAGGAGTGTTGGACAACAATTGAGTTTCTAATAAAACAAATTTTACGGATGATTTGCAGTCTTTAAAAAATTCTACAGTTTTTAAAAAAAGTATGAAACAACTTTGATTAGATATTTAAAAAAACGAAGATAAAAACTTCCAATTGCTATTCTATTTTCTGATTAAGAAAAAGTATTGCATTCTTTTTTAATATATTACGAACTTCCGGTAGAGCTCAGTCATTTTTATGTTCTATTAAAAAAATGTTACCCTGTCTTAACCTGTAATAAAAATCGTGTTAAATTAATCTAAAAGTGTGAAATGCAGATTAAAACACAGAATTTGAATATACCTGTACACAGGACGGAATTTTTATCAACAAGACACGAAAACATTCGCAAGCAACAGTCATTTTGAGATGGAACACAAAATAACTTTACTAATTTAAGGTTAGAAAAAAATCAATCATTTTTTGTTTGAATACAAAACTCCATTAGAAAAATTAAATCTACGACTCTGATATGAGTCTGTACACTCATAGATGCCGTTATTTTACTATATTTACATATAGCTTCAGATGTAAATAAATAATTATCTTAATTGTTTACTACTTTGTGAATTTAAATATAAATAAAATACTACGAGAAATAGTAAACTTAAAATTATGTAACTAAAACTGTATATATCAACTTGAGGTGAAGGAATCCCTCGAAACATCAATTATATTATTTATCTGTTAAATCAGAAGTTTATCTGTTAACTAAAATGACAATTGTTCGTTTAAGTTGTCATAAAAATGATTTCACATATTGAGCATTATTATTTTAGACAAGATTAGCCTACTTAAGTCACCTAATACTAATGACCGACCTTAAATAAGTAGGAATATTCTATAAGTAGGAATTTAAGACCACGTGTCTAGTGTCAATGCTCTCGGCATTGATACTAGACACTAGACTGCTGTGTTTTTAAAGCGTCTAATGTTAAACGGAAGGAAAAGGGAAATTAGTTACAAAATAGGCTCCTTTTTTATCTACATTGTTGGAAATAAATCGACGTTAAATAAAATTTAAGAAAGCCTTTCGCAGTTGTTTATCTGAACTAAATTTATATTGACTTCAGATGTTTAAAATATGTAAGAATAGAAATATTTTAGCATAACTGTGCGCTGCTTCCCCTTAATGCTTATTGATTAACATGTTTACAACAGGTTTATGATGTGCAGTATGACACATTTGAAATTCAAAAGGGTTGGACTATATACCGTTACCATAGGGTTGCAATGATTATTTAATGTACATAAATAAAATCCGTTTTATATCATCTATAGATTCGCATTTTGATTAATGTAGCAAAAAAATAATATAATAATTAGTGCATTAAAAAAATATTTGAATAAAGAAATGAATTATTATGACATAAAGATTAAAACGAAATAGATTAAACAAAATGGTAATTAAAATTATAAATTACTAATTTGCATATCATTTACGTACCCAATTCGGCATAACATAGAGCACCCACCATCGACAGGACGCCGGAAAGAATCCATACGATGAGGGCCTGACCCACGGAGCCAGAGTATCGCAAAACTCCTTTGGGGCTAACAAATATTCCAGCACCAACAATAATTCCAACGATGATAGTAACACCATTCCATAGTCCAATTTGTTTTTGCATTTTAACACCGGCATTTTCACTGGAAGCTGTAGCTGCATCTCCATCTCCACCTCCACCTCCACCCAGAGATCTTGGAGTTTGTAATTCTACAGCTGATATTTTTGCCATAATGTGTATTTATAATAAAATATTGATATTCGTTAATTATAACAATTGAATGAATTAAACTTTTTTTGTAAAATATTTAAATTATATGTCCTAAATATTTAAAATGAGATATTTTGCTCAAGTTATTATGTAGTTAGTAATTTCTATATATTTAACTTGTATATAAAATAAATTAGACATTCACAAATAAATAATAATATACGAATTTCATATAAATATCACTTAAGTTATTATTAATTAACATACGTTATTTGGCACTCACGACACGTGTATATAATATCTAAGTTATTAATTAGATATTTTGTAGTTTTCTTTTAAAGATTATAAGTTTCACACAGTGAAAAATGATTAATTAAATAATATTTAATAACAATCAATATTCTATTAAATATCAACAACTGTAATTTATAGGTTATATTTTGTTTGAACACGTGAATACTTGGCAATATAACCTGCCGGACGTCAGGACATATTAAATACACTAGTTCTCAATTTTGCTTTAAATATTCGTTCACCAATCTACAATCATTGTAGTGTTAGTATTCAAGCCATATAGGGAAACCATTGCTTTCTTTATTTACGCTAGCTTTGTACAGCGTAACAAAGAGAAACAGCAATATTTAAACGAAACGACATGATTTTCCGAACGTGTCTTGCATTTCCGTTTGAATCCTAATAGTGAAGTCAGATTTACAAAACGAAATTTCAAAACATACAGGCAATAAATAATAATGCGAAAAAGCTAAATATATGAGTACACTTATATAATAAACTTTTACAAAATTAATTCTAGTCAATTAGCATCCAAATTTGTTTCATCTCACTTCAATTATATCCTGTGACAATTTGTCTTAAATGAATTTATTTATAACTTATTTTTAATCTTTATTTGTGTCTTGACTGCTCCTGCTAAGTCACTTGAACCTAATTTAGCCCGCCTTGTATCGTATTAGTCATGGTGCAGGTGGCGCAGTTGCGTCAGGTCTACATTTGAAATAGATCTACGTAAACGACAATTTTGACTGGATGCATTCGATTACGTCGAAAGCTAATAGTGACTAGATACAATTGATTTCGATGCATAGTAATTGTGGTATATACAAATGGTTTTTCGCGAGAGAGTTAAGAAAAAAGGTCAATTCAGTTTTGGCGTCTAATTTGTTCTGAATATAATAAAGTTGAAAAATATTGTTACTGGATAGAATTGAATTTAAAAATAATTAACTTGAATAACTCGTTTAAACGGCACATATTTGGAAAAACACATTGTTTGGAAAAACGAAGTCTGAGCGAATACTTTCAACCCTGTACTTCAGTTTGATTAAATTAATATAACATTAAAATATTTAGAAAAAAGTTTTTACACTCTAAATAGAACGAATTGAATGATTCCCTAGATCCTTATAGGATTCTTAGAAATATATGGTGTTGGTGCTGGGTATACAACGATGCCTTTGTCAGTTTTTTCTTTTCCAGTCACGGGACTCCAGTCCAGAGGACTCTAATCGCCGACATAGTTTTAATCAACAGGTATTTATGTAAAATACGTACAAGAAGGTTTATAAGGAAATGTTACGCCTGAATTAATAGCAACCTCTTATACTCCTTGAATCATATCTATTTGCCTTTTTATAAAAGCGTAATATTTATCCAATAACAACAGTTTTAAAATATTTATGTAAAATGCTCATTCTTTAATCTTGTATGAAATTATAATGGATTGTAATTAAAAACTGTAATATACAACTAATCTCCTTTGAAAGGAAAAGTCTTATATCCACAAGACAATATATATTTTTTATTTAATTTATTTAATTTATTTAACGTCAGTCTATTTCCGATGCTGAGGCCTAACACCGACGACTTCTATGTTACTATGTTGGCAGTTCTTGTGATACCGTGGTCATGTGGTGGTTCGTGTACATATATGTGTACGTACAACACCGCTGCCTGATAACTTTACGTGTATGTGTGTACATAATCAATTTAAATTGATAACAACAAAACCAGAAATAATAACTTCGGTCCGGAGCTCGAACCCGAAGACTCTGTAGTGATAAAATGAAAATAGTGATTTATGCATCTTCTAAATATTAAAAAATATTTTATCTTTCTTATTACAAACTTCTATGTACTCTAAAAAAATAAGTTTCTTATAAATTGAATCATTGTTGATACAAGGCTAATATATTGTCGCCAATTCAGACGTTGTGTCTATCAACCATGATACTCAAAGATCAAAAAGTAAAATTCTGGTAATAATAATATCGACGAGGGTAGTTCGCAACCTTCCTGTGATCTCAACGAAAGCAGAGGACATTATATAGTAAAAGAAGGACTTGCCCTTTCCAAGGATAACGGTTTACACCCTACACAAATAAAATATAAAATTTCAATAATTACAGTTTTGGTTCGAGGCCCGAGTGTCAAACAACCGCTACACTCTCTAGATGGCGGACCTTCTACGTGCTTTCAGTTTAAAAGAAAGAAAAGCTCAGAAAATCTTGGAATTCTTTATGACTTGAAAGCTCATGAAGCTTTTAAAGTAAAGTTATTCAAAGTAATATATTTCACGAATTTTAAATTGAGCACACCCTTAAGTCGACATCTTTCGACAAAGTACGAGTAAATACGAACAACACGAAGTGATACATTGGTTTTTTATTACTAGGTAGAAGAGTTTTTTGACAGTTATGTGTTTAACTAAGTAGCACAAAATAATTTAGACATATTTACACAATAAGAAATGTTTTTTTAAATAACTAATCAATTATATAAATATGGTGCATAGAAGGAACCTAAGAAATAATTTGTAATCTAACCTTAAATATTTAGAAATCAATTTATTTTAAAAATGAATCTCGGGGGAACAATAAAATTAAATCGATATGGCTTTATTTTAACTGGTGCAATAATATTTCTACTTATATATTGGTATTATATTTTTTCTGTTAGTTTCGAAAGTGACAGATCAATAAATTCTGTTAATTTAAGAAAGTTATTGATAGGTTCTGTTGAAGCGGCAATAAATGGTGGTAAAGAAGTTGTTGAAATTTCAAAAGATGGAAATTTTAACACGAAAAGCAAAGGAAAAACGAAAGAAGGTGCAAATGATCCTGTAACTGATGCTGATTACAAATCAAATTGTGTAATGTATTATGGATTACATACGATGTATCCCAAACTGAGGATTGTTTCCGAAGAAAATTCTAAAGAGAACGAATGTCCGGTAAGGAAAGTATTGGAGCTAGATCCAACATTATTACGTGGAGATGTTCATGAATTGGCAGATGAATATGTCCCAGTTGAAGATATTACCATATGGATAGATCCATTAGATGCTACCCAAGAATATACAGGTAAAATATCAGTTATATTATACTTTGTTTTTATTTCAAAGCAAATATCAAAACAAAGTTCTTTTTAGAAAAAATGTTTAGCTACGTAACGACAATGATTTGTGTGGCTGTGAAAGGAATACCTACAATAGGGGTTATACATTTCCCATTTACTGGTGAAACATCCTGGGTCTGGATTGGGAAGAAAGCCTCTCCAGACTTATTGAAAGTTAAAGAAGTAATAATTGTTAATATTTCATTTTTTGGTTGACTTTATTTGCGACAAGTGCTTTTATAAATCTTACTGTTGTTTTTCTTCAGACGCTCTCCGAAGAAAACAAACCCCCAGTTTTCATAGTTTCAAGATCTCATGCAGGTGGTGTTGGCAACATGACTAAAATTGCATTTGGTGAAAATGTAAAAGTTATACCAGCAGCAGGGGCAGGTAAAATTTTTTTTTTAGAACCATTTTGTTATGTAGTTTTTCGTCATTATTTATACTTTTAGGATACAAAGCTATTCAAATAGCCCGTGGTAACGCTACTGCATATTTGCACACATCGAATATTAAGAAATGGGACATTTGCTCTGGGAATGCTGTATTAAACTATCTTGGTGGAACAATGACAACTCTATCAAACGAAGTAATCGATTATTCAGACATTAGAAAAACTCTCAACACGGAAGGGGTTTTAGCAACTTTAAGAAACCATGATTACTACATAAAGAAATTAAGCAAATACATGTGAAAATAAATTTTCATTGCTTATAGAGTTAGGAAACAGAATAGTTTGATTTATTCAATTGGGTCTATATTTAAGATTTTATTATGAAAAATATTTGCGTTAGCATTTCTTATTAGATTTGATAGTTTTTTTTTAATCTTTCTTATAGAATAAACAGTAAAACTAAATAAAAAATATTTTAAAATGTTATATATATATTTTAGAAACTTTATTACAATACGTGGTAAAAAATTCTTTTGTTATATAAATAAGGCACAATATTAATTTGTTTATATTTTAAAATAAAAGCTACCATAAATTGTTATCTTTATTGAAATGTTAGTGTTTTTAATACTTATGGTAACTCTTAGAGTCGGAAACAGTCTTATATCATCTAAAGCTATCACAGTGTTGTAATCTTTGGATAATCAACAAAAAAAAGAACATGCATGTCGATAAAACTAATCTGCAATTAAATCTTTCAGACTAAAGAATATTTACGATATTTTAAATTTAAAACGAAGCAATAAAAACAAAACTAACAAAAAATTCATGTGTAACAATCTTGATTAATATAATGGATCTCAACTCTTATCTTGTTAGTGTAGAGAGAAATACTTTCTTTGTAAATTCTAATTAGTGATTAATGATTGAGTATGTTGTGTCTTTTATGAGTATTAATAACTACCTTAGCACCAAATCTGATGAAACTTGATTATTTTTATAATATATCTAAATGAATAAATATATACAGGACATAGTTGACAAATGAAAACGATTCAGCAATAATTGTGTTTTGGATACGATAAATATGTTCCTTGCGACAAAAACTACGGAACTGGACAAAATAAAATTGAATTTATAAAATCTCAGAAGTATATGTATGAGAAAACAATAAATGATCTCAAGTAGTAGATATATGATTATAACAATAAATTAAATAATAATTATAACGTCGTTTCAAGATGATAATTAACAAATAGTAACTCTAGCAGCGGACACATCACAATCCTTGACTGGACTTTTAGTGCATTGTATTGAATCAACATTAGGAGAATCATTGCCATTATTTGGGAATATACTTTCTTGATTTTCTGAATCCATTGACCTTTGCATTCTGGCTTTAGCTAGGGCTAATCTCTGCTTTGCAGCATTCGCCAAGTATGCATGATCAAATTTCAATTTAGAGTCCACGCTCATGGATCTTATATTCATTTTCTTAGGTTTTACGAAATCTTTCTTCAAAGCAATCCAATTGTTATTCTTTAGTGAATTTAATGAAGCGAATTTATTATCGACGTCTAATATCTGAATAGATACCAAATCCCAAAAGCCTTGTAGATCTTCTGATGTCATTATTCGCTTATCGTATTCACGATTAGCTAAGCTGTTAACTAATTTTTCAAATTGAGGTAGCTTGCTTTCTAGTAGCAGTTTCGTTAAACCTGTAAATTATATGTAAAATTAGTACACAATAGTATCTGTATAACATAAGCTATTTTTAACCTTTCTAATAATGAATAGAATGAAACATTTTAAAATATTCTAATCTATGTTCATTAGAAAATACGTATAAATAAAAACAATTGCTAATTTTATATAAATATGAGAGTAATGTGACCTAATAAGATACAATATCTAAAACATAACACACTCCTCCTCAAATAATTTGCAATCCAAATCAATTTCCTTATTTACATAAATGGGAAAGTTCCATTGTTTAACAAATTACTCGGATTGACGACATCGACAAATCCGGCAATTTGAATGTTGCATGACCTTACTTTTAATATTCAAGGATGTTGAAGCAATATCACTAATGTTATGACAATAAGATATGCATAATATATATTTTGATCTACATAATTTAGACATAATAATATTTTCACATTGATTAAATATTTAATATAATTTCCAAATCAAAAAATATAACCAATCTTTGAAAATGGAATGTTATCTAAATTAAATATTAACAATAGACTTAGTAACTATGTAAATACTATGTAACTGACCTATGACTCGTAAAATCTCTCCAACTGAATCGTCTGGACACTCTTTAGAAATAGAATTATCTTCTAAAAATAATTCCCACTCACTACACAAGTCTTTCAAACGACATGTTTCATTAGTTAATAAATTATTGAAATATTCTGAAGACATGTTTTTCAAATATATTTTAAAATAAACTTGTATTAAAAAAACCTATAAATTTTGCGAAGTTTCACTGAATAAATTAGTATCTAATGGTTCTAAATAATTAAAAATAATAAACAGTTCCAAAATTTCCTCTACTTCTCACGTGCGCGCGTCAAAGGACTAAATAAATGCTTGGCTTGCTTGTGTGTGTTTGATGGTTTGCAGTAAGAGAGACAGCCGATAGGTGTCATTAGTTTTGCATTTACAACATCATGGTTTTAAAATATTATGACTAATTAAAAACATAAATGGAAAAATATTTACTTATGCTAAAATAATTAGGTTGTGTTTATTTCAAACTAATAAACAAGTCAATCTTGTAAGCATTAGTTTGGCATTAGTGTACACTTAAAAAATATTAGTCACTATATTTATTTTTAAATTTAAAATCCATAGTATGATTTTGTATTAATTGTACCTAGTACCTTATATTTTGCAACAGTGGCGACAGTGTTCATTTTACCGCGAGAATTATTGCAGGTGACATTCGATCCGGCCGACATTTAAGTCACTTTGATTTAAGAGTTATCTTCCGTCAAGAAAGAGTTTTCTTATAAGAATCCTTTAAAAGAATTTAAAGGAAATGGATTTTCTAAAATGTGTTCCTGAAACCTGGATTGAAAATGAATCGAATTGCATTCAATACTTCAGTGACATTAGTAATTGGAATAAAATTCCTCTATTGAACCACTGTGATTCTCATGATATTGCTGATAATACCTTGGTTAGATTTCGCGGTATGATACAGGATATGCATAATCCAGAATTTTATTTCGAAAAATATGAAGTTTTAAACAGTGAAAGTAAAGTACTGCGGTCTCAAAATGGAAAATTTAGAGATACTCTAAAAATTGAGGTAAACAAAGACTAAATTTGTTCATAATGCATGTTGATTCAATGAGGCTTTTATCGTTTTATAATATTATGGCAATTTCTTCAAGTCCAGTGAGACGGTTAATCAGGAGTCCGCGACTAATGCAGAACGGCAGACTATGTTTGTTATTTCCATACCTGGTTTGAACAATTGGGCAAATAAAGCTGAAAAGAAAAACAATATGATCTTGCCTAGTACTGGTGAAACTACACAGGGGTTAAAAAGAGCATTGTCCTCTGACGATGATATGGATGTTGATTGCGAAGCCAGTAATAATTTACCTACTACTTCTAATGCAAAAAAATTAATAACAGATTCTCCTATTGTTGATAACGCAACTGGAAGTACTCGTAATTTTTTATCACCCGAATATATTCTTAATTCACCATTATCTGACAGGCCTAGCAAAGCAACTTTAGTGAAGGTATGCAGGTAATAATGATATTCAGTTTTAGTCTAATATAGTGCTAACAATCTCCCTTGGTTACAGATTTATGACGGATTTGATAATTATAAATTAAATGATCTCATAGAAGTTTTGGGCTTTATTTCTGTGGATCCAGCAATGTCTGTGTTAGATGATGATGAAATGGATAGTGAGGGGCAAGCACACAATCCTTCACCATCTCTAGTACCGCGTATTCATGCCGTACAAATAAAAAAGTTATCTTATTTCAATCCACTTGTCGATAATAGTACACCTCTTGTAGAATGTCAGTATTACATGCCTAGGTATTATTGTTAAATCATATTGTAAGATATGTTATTTATAAAAAGTTCATTTTAGTAAACAATAAGTGTTGGGTTAATCAAGTAAGAGGTGATTTGCATTTAATTTTCACACAAGCTTTATTTGGTGATGGCATAGCTGCAGATTATTTGATTTGCCATCTTATATCCGCAATGTAAGTATTCACTTTTAGTATATGGACTGTCTCAATGTTAACTAAACTAATTTCATACCATTTATTTTGATAGATACAATCGGAGAGATGATATAATGTTGGGGAATTTTTGTTTAAATCTCAGCAATATGCCAGACCCAGTAAGAAATCCCACTGCTTCCAATTATACGAAAAACTTTTATAAAATTTTGGAAGAGCTTTTAACTGCTAGTCATTACTTACCTATGACCATTGATAATTTAAACACTCTCGCATTTCTACCAAAGTAATTTTTAATCTCTAATATTTTCTATTATTTGAAATAAATAAAAGTTATGAAACGTTTGTTATATAACAATGATTATTTTTCAAGAAAGGACTATGAGACTAATCGCCTGGTTAGTGGTGTTCTGCAACTTTGCAAAGGGACGCACTTAGTTCTCGATGAAGTGCAGTTGAGTCCTGGTCAGTTGAATTCTAGTGGAATCAGTAACCTTGAGACTTTGAAAAGTCTTACCAAGATGCAACAACTAAGTTACGATTTTAAATACTATCGGATGGATTTTGATTGCGATATACCAGTTCTAGTTTTAAGCGAAGGGAAAAGTTTATTGCAAGTTAGTATATTATATTTATTAAATCTCTATTATGCCATCAGTTTTAATTATATGTTATTAATAACTAAACTACCTATATACACCATTACATGCCTTGTAAAATTCATAATGGAAATCTGATTTAAATTAACACAAATTTATTATAGTACTATATTGTATTATCTATTGTTCTTTGCTACACTGAACATTTGCTCCTCTTTTAACTAATACTTTTGGTTATTTTAAATTATTTTATTTAGCATATTTAATATTCTATTTGTCTTTCGACATTTCAACTCATATTGTATCTGTGAAAGTTGTTTTAGTTGCTACATTCCCGGAAGAAGATCCGGGCTACTGAGTTTCTTACATAATGTAAAATTATTCGAAATTTAGTCAGTCCGAATTCTTTTTGGCATCTATTTTGAAATATGAATCTGTTTATAAAATACTTAATATTAATAAAATATATCTAAAGGTTGTTCTTAAAAAGTTATATGATTATGCTAATGTTTTATACGATAGATTTATTTTTTAAAAAGCAGTAAAGTAGATCACAAAACGATGTATATTAGGTAAAATCTTTCGATTTTTCTTTAAATATTAAAATATAATTTTTATATAATAGTAAAAAGCCAACGACATATAATGTTTTTGAATGGCTATTTCTTAATTTATAGTATTTCATTTCAGCTAGATGTTCATGTTCCTATAACAGTCGACTATGATTATGTAAGAACTATTGAAGATATATTCTCAGCAATTCATTACTTCCTTACTCCGAAATTAATTAAACAGATTCGCAAATATTTAACTGCCATGAAACAGTCACAGTTTAATGTAAATGATGACATGCAAGAGGTAAGAAATTTGCTTTTTAAACTCTTTATGCTAATTATAACAACTAATTAACTTTATTAATTTATTTTCAGTTTGTTCGAAATGATTTTGTTAATAATATGAGTCGAGTAGAAAACGCTGGGCCAGATGATTTACATTTGCATCTCGGTTTTGCGCGGTTAGTAGGTATATCTCGAGGTGAAACGGAAATGAGTAAAGATATCTGGAAGATTACAAGAGATTTGGAGAAAATTAGAAAACGACGTCTTATGAATAACAGACGTTAGAGCTAAAATGTTAATGTAGAGTGAAATGTATGTGTTTCTTAATAAATTTTTTTTTATTTTTTCTAGTTTAGTGTTTTTACTGTTTACAAGTTAATATTCCATTCATATTTACGTATGTACGTTAAGTGCGGGAATCGAACCAGTAGACAGTAAATATTTTTGTCTAGTATTAGTTTTAATAAAAATAATGTATTGTAACTATGTATTAAAAATATATTTGAGACACTTCAACAGTTATCAAAGACGCAACCAAGTGGCGTCATCTATTAAGGAGTAGTTTAAATAATGACTTCAAACTGGTTGCGCCTGGATAGCCTGCAACATCATTGACGCTGTTTGAATTTTGATTTTTAAAAATTAACAATGAATAAAATAAGAAAAAGAAAACGTCGATGCCTATTTTTTCTTTGGTATAATATCTAATTCTAAGAGATAAAACTTTCAATTCATTAAGTTAATTTATTCATATATATATATATATTTATTTAATACAATAACAAAGATTTGTACATGTTTTTTGTTTACCTAAGATATGATCATGTTACTATTTTATTATTTCAGCTTGGAAATAAAAAATAGTGTAAAAATAATTTAAAATAGGAATAATATGAAATCTCTTACAAACTTCATGTTAACGAAATAGTCGAGATTAGGCTAAAAGAAATTTTTGTGACGTAGGTAAAGTTGTAATGTTCAAAAATATATAATTTTCTTCAATTTTCTTATAAGAAGAATGTGTTCTGTACAATTATTTCTACTTAAGTGTATTGAGTATGTATATCTAAGTAATCTAATGGACGGATTGTGTCGCGAAATATTCGCTAATACTATTATGTAAGTATATTATCGTACAACCTACAACATACCTGTACATATAATGGATGATAATCCCCAACGGGAATGTTTCATTTAAACGTATATGCTACATAACTATGTTTAGTGAGTAGTGATTATCTAGTAGCAGGCGCTTTCTTTTAGAGCGTCTGTAGGTATACCCTTTTCTCATAAAAAAATCACAAATGAGGGATAGCTTTATTCTGCTATCCCGATAACCTAAATAGAGTTTACAATAAAAGTGCCTAATAATAATCAAATGTAAAAGTTATTTCTTAAAAAAATAATCACTAAAAGGTGTCTAATAGGGGTCTTGACCCCTAAATATACGAAGCCTATCAGGGCTCTATTGATATGAATAAAAGGCAAGATGTCGAAGAAATACTTCTTTCGTTTTAACCACCAAAGAATAATTATTGATTACTGATTATTTGATTGTTCTTTAATGAATCAGTAGTTAATTCACTATAAGCTCACTGTTCTTGTATTCATAACGAACTCTATATGAATTCAGCTTCGGTAAATATGAATTTCTTTTTCTATGTAGTAACAAATAATTATACTTGAAATAATATTGTTTACTGGATGTGTTCGCCTGTGGATGTAGTTTTAAGCTCTGCCTTTTCCTCTGGCATCTACTCGAGCTTCTCGTTCTTGTCGCAGTATCAGCAATGCCCTTTGCGCGGCACTGTGATATCGTTGTGATAAAGATGCTTCACCGCTTCGCACACGTGGTATGTGACCAGTATAACCCGCAATTGGAGGGAACTCGGGACTCACATGTTTTTCTACAATCAAAATTTAGTATTTAATTAATTTAATCTTTAAGTAATGGAATTACTGCAAATTACCTTTGTATTTATTGAGATCTACATAATGGTTCATAGCATCGGCAACGCTGTCACGGGAATTGACTGTCGGAAGAGGGTCGTACGGTTTGGGAAGTGGTTTCCTTGTCATATTGTCTTTGACCATTCGTTGATGGGAAATTCGATCAGTAAATTCTTCGAAGCTGTCTGTGGCTGATCTTCCATAAGATTTACCATAACGGAAGTGTAAACCAGGTACGTATCCTGCATTAAAAAATCGTAAAGCATTATGTAAACACCTTCGTGAAGGTTTACTTTGACTGCTGTCATTTTTTTGTTACCCGTATATCCTCGGATGTATCGTGCTTTTACCGGTTGCTGAATTGGGCGATCCGGAGCAGTCCGTGGTCTTTCCGGGTATGGTATTCCGGAAAATGAAACGGTTTTGTATGATTGTTCAGGTTTTTTAACATATGCTGGGCTGTAAAGATATAAAACAATTAGTATTAGCTAGTAAATTATTAACTGTTACAATATGTAAACTAACTTACTTCACAATTCCTTTTCGTGAAAGATCTTGGATAATTTCTCTAGTGTTAGCACCATAACATCGACCGATTCGAAATTTTAGTGTCGGACAGTGTCCAGTATATCTGAAAACATAAAATAAAGTCAGCGCGGGCCTGTAAGAAATATTAAATAGCAGCCAGAGCGGGGTGTCTAGCAAAAACATTATTGTACCTATATATGTAGCTGTCTTGTTACAGCGAGTACTTGTACAATTATTAATAAAATTGCAGCTTATTCTCAGGACCATGGTATTTCCGTAATGTAGGTGTATTTCATTATTTTACGAAAAATAGTACAGTTTTTACTGTAGTTTAAGGTTTTTTTTAAATAACACGAATATCAAAGATATAAGATACATAAAAAATTTCAAATATATAAAAGATAAGCTTAAAAAGAAAAGGTTCATGAATTTCTTAAAATATTACATATTGCAAAGCGCCTGATCCTCACGCTAATACTATAACACTTACATAATGTGTATTTCAAAATAACGAGAATATTATTTTTTACGTTTCTCTGCCTTGTGACTATGGATATTTTTTCTAAAAAAATAATTTACATTTCTTTGATATTTTTAGATGCACAAATGTTCGTTATGATTTAAAATAAAGAACTGCGGCTTTACATTTTAAATATCTACGCGATTCTGGCTTTTACGCGACCTTTTTTAAATTCATGGACTTTTTTTTTCTAAATTTTTTTTTGGATTTCTTGAAATTTTTTGATCCACTTATGTTAATTCTGCTTTAAATTAAAGATCTGCTTCATTACATTTTAAATATCTACGCGATTCTGGCTTTTACGCGACCATTTTTAATTTCATGGACTTTTTTTCTTAAATTTTTTTTTTGGATTTCTTAGATTTTTTTGATGCTGTTATGTTCGCTATGCTTTAAAATAAAGATCTGCATCATTAGATTTTAAATATCTACGCGATCCTGGCTTTTACGCGACCTTTTTTAAAGTCATGGACTTTTTTTTTCTAAATTTTTTTTTGGATTTCTTGAAATATTTTGATGCAGTAATGTTCGCTAGGCTTTAAATTAAAGAACTGCTTCATTACATTTTAAATATCTACGCAATTCTGGCTTTTGCGTGACCTTTTTTAAATTCATGGACTTTTTTTTTCTAAATTTTTTTTTGGATTTCTTGAAATATTTTGATGCAGTAATGTTCGCTAGGCTTTAAATTAAAGAACTGCTTCATTACATTTTTAATATCTACACGATTCTGGCTTTTACGCGACCTTTTTTAAATTCATGGACTTTTTCTTTCTAAATTTTTTTTTGGATTTCTTGAAATATTTTGATGCAGTAATGTTCGCTAGGCTTTAAATTAAAGAACTGCTTCATTACATTTTAAATATCTACGCGATTCTGGCTTTTACGCGACCTTTTTTAAATTCATGGACTTTTTTTTTCTAAAATTTTTTTTGGATTTCTTAAAATTTTTTAATGCACTTATGTTAATTCTGCTTAAAATTAAAGAACTGCTTCGTTACATTTTAAATAACTACGCGATTCTGGCTTTTACGCGACCTTTTTTAATTTCATGGACTTTTTTTTCTTAAATTTTTTTTTTTTATTTCTTAAAATTTTTTGATGCAGTTATGTTTGTTATTCTTTAAAATAAGAAACTGCTTCATTAGATTTTAAATATCTACGCAGAAACTCAAAAAATTGCATTGCTCTTAAAATCATAAAAGTGAACCTTTTCATCATTTTTAACAAGATTATAGTCTTCTTTCTATATGGAGATTTAATATATTGATATATCATAAACTAAAATACTTATTTAAAAATGAATTATAAATTTGAAATCAGCATTTAAAATTTAGTTAAAAACGATTATAAAAATAAGATATTTTTTTGTTCAATTTTTATGAAAAGTAAGAAGAGTATAGTCTTCTTACTTTTCATAAAAATAGTTCGACTTTTTATGCCGATATCTGGTAAACCAAAAGTGTTATCTAAAAATTAATTACAAATTAGAAATCAGCATTCAAAATTATATAAAAACCGTTATAAAAATAACATATTTTCTTCTTTGAGTTTTTCAATGAAAGAAGACTATAATCTTGTTAAAAATGATGAAAAGGTTCACTTTTATGATTTTAAGAGCAATGCAATTTTTTGAGTTTCTGCGTAGATATTTAAAATCTAATGAAGCAGTTTCTTATTTTAAAGCATAACGAACATAACTGCATCAAAAAAAATTAAGAAATCCAAAAAAAAAATTTAAGAAAAAAAAGTCCATGAAATTAAAAAAGGTCGAGTAAAAGCCAGAATCGCATAGATATTTAAAATGTAAAGAAGCAGTTCTTTATTTTAAAGCCTAGCGAACATAACTGCATCAAAAAATTTCAAGAAATCCAAAAAAAATTTTAGAAAAAAAAAGTCCATGAAATTAAAAAAGGTCGCGTAAAAGCCAGGATCGCGTAGATATTTAAAATGTAATGAAGCAGTTCTTTAATTCCAGGCCTAATTAACATACCTGCATTAAAAAATTTCAAGAAATCTAAAAAAAATTTTAGAAAAAAAAAGTCTATGAATTCAAAAAAGGTCGCGTAAAAGCCAAAATCGCGTAGATATTTAAAATGTCATGATGCAGTTCTTTAATTTAAAGCCTAGCGAACATAACTGCATCAAAAAATTTTAAGAAATCCAAAAAAGAATTTAGAAATAAAATACCATGAATTTAAAAAAGGTCGCGTAAAAGCTAGAATCGCAAAGATATTTAAAGTGTAATGAAGCAGTTTTTTATTTTAAAGCATAACGGACATAACTGCATCAAATTATTACACAGAATCAAAAAAAATTTTAGAAAAAAAATGTCCATGAAAATAAAAAAGGTCGTACAAAAGCCAAAATCGCGTAGATATTGGAAATTTAATTAAACAGTTCATCAATTTAAAGTGTAGCGGATATAGAATAATTAAAAAATTAAGCACATTTGAAATATTAATTATTTAAAAAACAAATACATAACTCACACTCGTTGTCTTGCGACGAGCCGAACAGCTAGTGAATTTTAAATTTAAATAGAAATAAAATATTCTCAGTTTTCTTGAATCAACAAGAGTATAACCTTCTTAAAACCAAGAATTTTTCAATTTAAAAAGGAATAAAATATTCTCAGTTTTCTTGAATCAACAAGAGTATATATAACCTTCTTAAAAACTATAAATTTTTAAATTAAATAGAAAGAAAATTATCGAATAGGCGTGTAGTGGACATTAACCCATTCAAAAATTTAAAAGATATGAAAATTTAACTTTTAGAGAAAAATATCTATAACTTGCATAAACTGCAAAAGTTGATTTTAAACCACGTAATATATTTATTATTATAACCATATATTTATTTAAACCAAATATACATTATTTTAGTTAGGCAATTTTTATTCATTTCACAGAAGGAAGCTGTAAATGCTGAAATTGAAAAGGATAAATACGTTACATCTGCTCAAAGAGATACAAGTAAATGTTTTTGGCATGGTTAGTAAATTTACGAGTGTTAATATAGTAGTGTGCGAATCAGGCGTAATAATTTACAAACTACTAGTGCCATCTGTAAAATAAATCTATAACTACATCAGTTTTTTATACTCTTTAATAGATGGCGTATTTATGGTTTAAATTTTTGCTTAATTAAATTGTTTAGTTTTATAAACCTAATTATTAACAATATAAATACTAAAATAAAAATGTGATACGAATTAAATAAATGAGTTATGAATTAAATAAACTATTTCAAATAAATGTAATTTTTCTTTTAGAATTTTAATAGATTTTTCTTTCATGTTGGAGTAAAATACTCTTTGTCGGGACAGTACCTAAAAAAAGAGTTGAGTGAATGTTGTCCTACAATGTATAGACCGGGAGACTACATTATTCTAAAATAACCAACCCATTTCGGAGTTTTAAATGCAGCGTGGGAAAATCGGCGTGCAACACGAGATTGTTAATAACTGGCGATGAGTGGCACTGGCATACATTATTAATTCGCATACATTATGCCCTGCAATCAATATGCTATCGTGAATAGAGTAGGGCGCAAATAACAGCGGTTAAAATTAGATCATTTCACCAATAGTTGGATAATATAATATATTCACAAATATATTTCTGAGCTAAATAGCTAAATGTCTCTAGGATAATAACAGTATTGAGAGAATGGAAAACTAATTTAATTTAATTTGTTACATTTGTTTTTACAGATAGCTAAGGAGTTAAATTAAGCTTAATTAGTAGTTGTAAGAAGAAAGTTCTGTAATAAGTTGCTCTTTTCTTGACGTTGTACAACATTTCAATTGCATGTGACATCACAACCGCTAGTTGCTATTTCTTTTATACAACAGAGCTTAAACAAGATATATTCTTGACAGAACTGACAAGTTTACATGTTATCAACCTTACAGCTCATAAATCTCTGCTATATGTATTTATACATCAACATATCAAATATTATTTAAAGCTATTTCAAGGAATAATAAAATTCCAATATTATGTCTGCCGTAACAGTATTAAATAAAATAAAAACTTATTATTCTTTGACTTGACTTGATTATTTCGACTACTAACAGCTACAAAACATTACCACAGCACTGACCTAATCAACAAATAACTGACGTTAAAATGCATTTCACGTCATACAAATATGGACGACCATTTCTAGCGCTAAAACTGCAATTCAAATTTTTAATTGTTATATCTCCGTCAACATTTAGATATTTAATAAAATAGACACGCCAATACACATTTATTAACATCAATTTCAATAAACAATTGAAAAATCGACCACTAAAGAATGAGGTCACAAGCTCATTTTGTGTTTTTATGGCCTATATATTATATATAGTAAATTTCTTTTGTGGTCTACCCTACATGTCAGCAACCTCAGAAGCAAATAGTTTTAAGCTTCCGGAGGGTAACACAGCAGCTCTCCGATATACTCGTATAACCAATAAATAAAGTATGATAATAATAATAAAACAACGACCCACATATTGACAGTTACGGGTTTACTTTCTTTACGGAAATAACTAGAAGTATAACTAGCAGTAGTGCTTCCACATTTTGGTGTTACATTCAGTAGGTCAGGGTTTGTAACTTTAACCTGTTTATATAATAGCCGTTTTATATTTTTCTGGACTATTAATAAACAAAGTTCATTAAAGTTTTATGAGATGATAAGCGGTTACGGTTACGATATAAACTCAAGAGTATTTGGTGTTGCATAAAACACTGTAGCTTATTATAGCACTTGCATGCAACGGAACTGCACTTTATTATCACTTTTTTAGATTTGCATGTAGTTCAGTATTCAGTTAATTAAAATAGGTAATATAAGTCATCGTATTGATTTATATTTTCTGTTAGACGAAGCTGTATATTTCTATTTTGATCTATTTTCATTTTTACACTAAAAGAACATTGTGGTAAAACATGAGTAATAATAGTTGCCTGCTGAATAGGGGTCAAATCATTAAACAAAAAAGACTCAAGAGGCAAATTAAAAAATAAAGTATATACGAACAAGGAAGATCATATTCATAACGTGTTTTTGTGTGATAAATATCTATGAATGACAGTTACATGGTTTTTTCTCTCAGAGGAATAATTATATAATAAAATGGCGCCATTTTTGTGTAATTTGTAATACATTGCAACAAACAATGATGAAATAAAAATGAAATGTTTTATAATTACATCATTTTTTTGTTGACAACGAGTGATTATTTTATTTTGAATACTTTGTGCAGAGAATTCTGTGAACTCTCTTGGGAAAGAGTATATTGGGTAACTAATTACTCCTCTCAGTGACAGAAAGTAACAAAAAAAATCATCATTCATTATAATGAGATATAAATCTTCATCACCTTCAAATATTCAATGACATTTCTTCAATTTCAGTAAATTGACCATGATGCTTACATATTTACTATCAAACTTCCTGTAACTCATCTTCCGGTTCATTCGGTTTCCGTGTATATTATTTGATCATTTTGATTCAAAATAAAAACGGAAATATAATTAATTTAGGGGTTATTCATAAACTACGTCACAGAAATTTCATGATTTCTTAACTTCCCCCCGTTGTCACATTTTTTCACGCATTGTGAGCAGCAATATATAGAAATATAGAGAGAAAATATATATTTTTTAGGTCTTGTTTTGTTTTTTGATCTTGCTTTTTCTTTCTTTTGTAAGCCAAATTTTAGATTAATTGTGACGTTACAAAACTTGTAATTCTTCTCCCCCTCTTGTTAAACTTTGTGGAATCCCTCCTTCCTTTGCACGTGACATATTTAATGGATGGCCCCTTATTAATAGACAATATAAAGAATTTGAAAGGAATTTGATAGGTATCTACCAAACTCTATCAACAAATGATAACGTAAATTATTTATAACCTATATAAATATTTGTTGTTCGGGTATTTATATAAACAAACAAAAATAAAATTTGTGGCTTGTGTCATTAGGACTTTGATTGCATGGTTCGTATTTAGTCCGCTAGGATGCGTGAATTCCTAACCTAAGTTTTAGTAAAAGTGTAAGTGTTTAGTAAAGTTTTACATTTTCATGTGACAATATATTTTAAAGTGCATGTACAATTCTTCTGTACTTGTAGTCTAAGAGATATGCTCGAACATAACCTTCATCTAAACTAAGTTACATAACCTAAAATTCTAAACTGTCAAATAAGTAAAATTGTTTATATTGCGTGTTTTAATTTAAACATTGTTAAATAAAGAGGTTGGCTTTGAATCGCATGTAAATTCGCGTGTTTCTTCATATAAATTACTTATGAAAATACATTCACGACATCAGTCTACAGTAACGCAGCCGTACTCCCAAAAGTAGACATTGCAAACATCTAACTTTAATATATATATTTTAACATGTTACGACTTGTTCAGATGCGATTTACACACGATTCGACACGCGAGTGTCAGACAGTAACAGTTATAGTTAATCAAGCAAAGTCTGTGATAAATTTGCACCGATTATTTTACCCTTTTTACAATCTATTTGTCTATTATCACAAGAAAGCCTACCCCAAAGCGGTCCTGGTCTAAACGTGATACAATATTTCAATCATAACCTCACTATATGTCTTTGGCTTTCAACTTTCTTATTTTTAATATCAGACGCAAAGGCTCATATATAATTCATCATTTAACCCTCCTGTAGTAAAACTAAACTAAACGTAATAGTATTTAGTCACGTTCGTTTTCTAACCACGTGTAGGGGCTCTACGTCTACGTCTACGGCTACGGTATACACCGCCACGTGTCTAGAAAGTTCATGTCTTCCTAAGATTTTATTAAGACGTTATAATATTTTTTAATCAATATAAAAAAGTGAGGTTGGTACCGGCTTGGTACAAAAGAGATGATCTGATATAACCAAATAAACCAGGAATAACATTTTTTTGACATAAATACTAAAAAAATAATGGTCGTGCTAATATCTCATGAATTATAAATGATAAACTAATGATTTAAATTTTGTTAGATAGTGCATTTTTCGGGGGATTTGGTAGGCCATCAGAAAGTCAATCATCTCTGATTACACAATTTAGACTGAATTGAAACAAATTAGGCTAAAATAATTCCTCAGTGTATTCTATCCAGTGTAAATATGTTTAAATTTATATTGTGAGACGAATTTTTTTTTAATTAATTATATAATTTCTCAAAATGTTTTTTACATTTTGTAATACCGTTATATATCATTTACATATAAATTACTCTTTGGACGCATCCACTACATAAAAGTTACGTAATAATTTTTGTTTACGGGTCAATTTATTTACTTGAATCAGTTCATTATTATTGTTATTATTTTTTAATTAACTATGAGAATTTACATACTATCAACCTAATGTTATTTTTATCAACCTAACCTTAAATATTATTTAATTGATGAAGTTTAATACCCGTTCATTGTTTTATGCAAAAATATTTGATTAAATATTTTTTTTGCTATAATAACAAAAGTAATTATAATTCCAGTTCGCATTTCTTGAACTTATTGTTATTAGCCGTAACTGTAGGTGTCTGACACCTCGTGATTTATTACGACCTCGTGGACGGAACAATAGATCCAAAATAAAACCGCGATAATGCAGAGAGGAAAACAGAAAATGATGATTTATTATCAACTGAAGTTTTCCAGTGTCATATTTTTAAAAGACAACGAAATTAATTTCTAAATATTTATCGAGTTTCACTTAGAGTTGAGATTATTTATTTATTTATTTTTGCTCAGCTTTTCTAACTATCCTTCTCCTTTTTCAGGAGTCGTTTTTTGAATTTTGTTTGAAATAAATATTAATATATATACATTGATGTTTTTATTTTCGGAATTATATCTACATAAAATTTAAATGTCAATTTTACCGCATGTTTTAACTATGCAAAAGATGTCACTGAAGAAAGAAGTAATCGAGATTATTATTCCTCTTTCACAGCCATCGCAATATAATACTTCATGCGATGCACAACGCAGCTGTTAGTAGTAAAGGACGTATAACACACACACTCGTATGCGTTTGTTGATTAACGTGACGGATAATCCCTTTAATAATTAGACAAAGAGACAAATTACTTTTTAAATTACTAATATCTCCTAAAATATAAGGAGTTGTTCCAGTGTGCGGCAGCCTTCATATTGTCTCCAATGAACGATTATTCCCATGTTTCATTGTATTTGTCTTACATGTACTTCTTCAAGACAACTATCACACCAAGATCTTTCTATCGACCACACAATAAATTACTATTACTTTCAAAAACAGTTTGATTTGTCAATAACGAACCCTAGTGGTATCATAGGGGTTTATTCTTGCACGCGAAGGGATGAAGTCGTGTATAAAATCCAGAAGCGGATCAAACGTTTGTTAACCTTTTGGCGATTGAAATTACCGCTGGAAAGAATTGAATTGAGTTCAAAAATTTCCACTGGTCATAGAATGAGGACACAAGCCACAAGCTTTTAAGTGCTTCAAAATTTGTGCGGACGAGAGCTATTAGCTGCCTAAATCCACCACTGATGAAACTATAAAACAGACTGTTATGATGAAAAGAAACATGACAAAATATGTAACGTTGTAAAACAAAATAGTTGACGGGATGAGGGCGACGGAGGGCAGGGGTTTGTAAGAACAGTACGATGTACGGTGTACCAGCCAGTTTGTCTGGAACTGAAATCTTTATTGAAGATCCAGTAGAATGTAATCAGAATTATACGTATCTGAAGTTCAACATCGGAACTATCGAAAAAAGTTAATTAACTTTCAAAAATAGTTTTGTTATTGTTATTATAAGAAACCACTATACTTGAACTTCATTTTAAGAGGTCGATATGACATTCTTATCGCTTATTATTCGAGCTCTAAGGTTAAATAGCGCTTATCATAATATAATCTGTGAACTCATTTTTTAATGGTAGATTTTTCAATTGTTGATTGAACTTGATGTTAATAAATGTGTATTGCCGTTTCTATTTTAATAAATTTCTAAATGTTGGTGAAGATATAGCAAATAAAAATTCAAATTGTAGTTTTAGCGCTACAGATGTCGGCCATATTTATGACGTATCATGTGGTGACATAGGTGAGTGCTGTGGTAATGTTTTGTAACTGTTGGTACTCCTGTGTTCCTAGTACACATCAGAGATAATAGTACACATGCCTTACTTAGCAAAGAATAATAAGTTTTCATTTTATTTAACACTGTTACGGTAACACTGTTCCTCGAAACAGCTGATATTTTGATATATAAATACATATATAGTCCAAATTACGACAGTTCGGCGACGACTTATACTTAAAAGAGGTCATAAGAGAGGTATAAATCTATAATACGATAATGAATTTTATCTTATTCGTTTCTATACACATTATAGAAAAATAAGTGAGTCAGTGTTTTTTAGTTATATCGGCAGTTTATACCCCACAATTAGTTTTAAGTATAAGTCTGTATAAAAGAGATAGCAATATACGACGTGAGGTCAGATGTCTTGGAACGTTCTACAACGTTGAATCTCTTTAATAATTAAATGACTTTTTAATTGTTAATATCTCCTAACATATAAGGAGTTATTAAAAAGTAATTGTACATTTGAGGTTCTAATAACCCACTTTATTAATATATAGTACACTTTTATAGAAATTAAGACATAGGACCCATTGCAGGTCTCAAGAAATAATTGCAGTGTGATGAGTCACAGTTGGATAAGATTGTTATTAACCTTAAAGATTAAACAATGATTTAAGAAGGCTCAATGTAAAACAGTGTTCTTACTCTTGAACAATGACATTTCATTGTTGTTTATAATTTGATTTTACGATTTGGTTACGTAATTCAAATTACGTTCGACAGTTGTGATTATTTCATTAACGGTAATAAAGCTAATTAACATTGTTTGTCGAGATTCCACCTGTTGCGTCATCTGTTGTTTTAATTACCCATTCATGTTGAATTTCTTTTACTGCAAATAAATAAAATTTTATTCTGATCAAGTGATTTAAACATCAACGGTGTGCTCAAATCACACAGTGTGGTAGAACTAACCTATATTTTACTTGCTAATTTTTTTATAATCAATTCCGATTTCTTTATATTAAATTTAGAAAGTATATGAAAAAACTATAACAATTAAAATGTTGTAATTCTCGTATTTTAAAAGGAAGCAAAAATCGTTTAACTTGTAGTTATATGTAAGTGAAGTGATTTTATGCAGTATATTTTATATACAGGGCTAAACCAGTGGCGGACTAGGTCTGATTATTAATAGTATGACACAGCTCTGATGAACATATTCAAGTAATAGAATATTTAAAAAATACTTTTGCATTTTGTTATAATTGAATTCGTGATGAAGTTTGTTCATGATGCAAAACATTGTGTCATGACGGGAAGATAAAAGAAAGCATGCTAAATGATATAATTAGAAAAATAATTAATCAAACGAAACTGTATACAAATCGCAGACTTATTACATTATTCACGGCCGTGGAATTTGCAAATATGATTTCTCACAAATCGTTATTTCATTTTTTAGAGCAAGTAGAATTTTAAACAGGATCGAATTGTCAACTGGAATAATTATTTGTTTTTAACAACCCTGGATTAATCCTAAAAAGAAGTAACTTTCAGACTTCATCAAATTTTTAGGTTAGGGGTTTTTGTTTTACACTAAATGCGGTTCTGCACACAATTCAATATTCCTTAACAACAATGCAATAATTTTCAGCAAAGAAAGAGAAACTTGGAATAGAATCGAATGAACCGATTCCTGTGGGAAACATTCTAAACAAAATGAAATGAAGAAAGTGAAAACATGAATAGAATTATGTTTTCTTGTAGATATAATGTCAATTTATCTTAATTATTGTAATTTTATAATTAACTTAATATTACATTAACTCTTTGGCATGTTTTGTACATGGTATACATAGTATTAGCTAAAGAAAAGGAAGTCTGCTTTCAAAATTAATGTTATCATATTTTAAATATCATTGTCAGAATGACATTTCAAAACTAGCTATAATTAGAATTAATTTAGCTGAAATAAAAACACAGCCAGGTGTTTGGAAGTACATCTTAAATATTTTTTTATAAATAATCAATTCTGAGATGTAACGTATCTAACGTGTAGGTAAGGCACTTTTACCATGAGTTCACTAGTAAGACATTCGAAAAATTGAAATGTGAGTTGAGCGTGCAGTTATATATAAATTGTAACCTCAAAAATGAATCCAAACTAAACTAAAAATGCATATAAACTTGACGAATATCGCTGGAATACTTGCAACTTGGAATGCTTTCCTCGTTATGTCAAAATTCAATCTACGGAGATGTCTCAATAATAAACTTTGCTATCGTATTGTGAAGACGTATCTAGTACTCCGTAGCTGGGGCCATATTCCTGAGTCTTGCGAGCAATGATCATGATCGAACTGATATGATTCATATGAGTGAAACATTTTACGAATCACTTTTAAAAGAGTGTTTCTGAACCATAATAATAATTAATAATAAAATTCAGGAATAGTACAGAAATACTGTTTTGAAAGTAATAAGTGCATATTTGCACAGTAAACATTTTGGAGTCACTTTGCCATCATATTGAAGATGCGTATAATTTTTTTGTCATGAAAGAATTCATTTACAGTTCAGTTTCTCACAGTTGTTCATATCAAATGCTTATTTTATCGGCTACAAATGGCAAAACCACTCAACCTGTCGGAATACAAATGAAGATAAAGTTGATGCGAACTATAATTGAAGTGTAATAGTGATAGAAATGTCACAAAATAGGACACTTCACCAAATTGTTAAGTGAGCTCTTTGTACGCCACTGGAAATAGGTAATTTATTATTCTTTATATGCACTTGCATCGCGTGATGTCAATGGTATCCACAGTCAAGAGTTGACTGACCCTTATTCCAGTCAACGTCTAGTAAAATGACGTCAGGCAACGTTTGACCGTTGAAATTGTTTGACCGTCCAACAATTTTTTAATCAAGTTTACAAAATTCAATAAACAAAATGGGAAACCTACTATGGTTGAAGTTACGAGAGTTCGGCGGTGACTCATATTTAAAACAAGTTGTGGGGTATAAACTGCTGATATAACTAAAAAGCACTGACTCATTTATTTTTCTATAATGTATATAGAAACGAATAAGACAAAATTCATTATCGTATTATAAATTTATACCGCTTTTATAACCTCTTTTAAGTATAAGTCACCGCCGATCTATCGTGATTTTGACTATAAATAATATTTATTTTTACTTTTCATCAGTAAGTCTTCATAAAAAAGTTTGTAATCCTCTGTTTTGAGCGAAAAACAACCCTAACAAATTTAATTACTAATAAAAATCGTTTTAATTTTAAAAATAGGTTACGCTTTCATATTTCGTAATAGCTGGTAAACGGTTTCTGCTGTAAGAGTAATATAAGTTTAATTTACTGGGACATTTTATAATAAAAATAACCTCACACCAACGAATAGAAAAGAAAAGAGGAGGTGGGGGTCGGTTTCCTTGACGACAGCTTGTGTAGGTAGCTGCCGACTTAGTTAATCAATTAGGTACACAAAATATTTCTATTTAGAAAATTATATACGTATTAAGCTATTGTATTAATGAACTTTAGCGCCAGGTGAGGTGTAGTGTTATATGTATGAAATATATTTAGTAATAAACGTTAATTCATATTTCACTGTGCGACACGAATCAACGGTGTTGTGTTACTTCAACTTTAGAAAAATCAATTGTAGACTGAAACTATATGGTAAACCACTAGTTGAAGGAGCACGATTTACATGGTGATGGAGGTGCCGGCACGAACAGGGCGTTAGGTATATCCAAGGGATGTTATTCTTAGTAAGAATATGAATAATTTAAAAATGGACAAATGGACAATGTTTTAAAGAGTGGTATTCCCTTCTTCCCTAGGAAGAACGTTCAACTAAGATCGAACTCTAAAGTATCATTCCCAATCACTGCTTTAATTTTATTTTGTATTTTGAATTTAATTTAAGTGTTCTTTGCAGGTGTTCTATCACAATACATACATGCCACATACCGATACGACAGTACGCAAAATCAAACTTGTGTACTGTAGGGTGTATTGGAGTTGTTTTGCACTGACATAATTTATCCCACTGTTGACATGTATCCCACTGTTATGAAAGAGACTATTGCATTCTCGTACGCCCGTATTTGGACGGCTTTGTCGCTTGCAGTGTGCGACGATCATTACATTTACAGGATAGGCGTATACCTCCGGCCCAAATTCGCTTAAATGTGCTTGCAGTGTGCGACATGCCTAAGAGAGATATGGAATCTGATAAAGAAAAGATATATAGAGGTCCAACAACAGGATAGGATGCATGAAGCAAAGTACAATACCAGATACAATCAGTTATGGTCGAATGAATGCTGCAATGCTTAGAAAATCAGGGGGGTATTGAATGACCGCGAGGCTTAGACTAGATCGATTAATCGAAGAATCGATTTTTTGTGTCGAAAAAATGAATCCCGTGAATCGATCTCAAACACTCGAAAATCGAGATTCGATTTTTTTTGTAAGAATGCAACTATACAATTATTTACATTATTTATTATAAGCCTGGACATGAAATATTAAGAATTATAATTTATTTATTCTATTATAAATAACGTGCATGGTTTTATTGATTAATCAAAAATCACTTTTCACTTATTCTTTAACGGCTTGTAATTTTTTTATACAAATTTAATAAAAATAGAATCGATAAAAAATTGTCTTCTTTTTTCTTGTTTTGGGTTAGTCTCTTTTTTTATATAATCGATTTTCGAACTTCGATTTTTTTCTGAATCGATTCTTTAGACTTCGATTCGAATCGATTAAAAAATCGATCTTTTTTAAGAAGAATCGCCATCGCTAGCTTAGACTAGGAAGTGAAGAAATGGCAAGTAGATACTGGGGTGCAGAGGAAGAGAAATTATGTAGGATGTGTGGCAAGGAAGTTGGAAAATGAAGTAGACCTGATAGCGATCTTCCAGCCCAGTAAACATTTTGGAATCACTTTGACATCATATTGAAGATGCGTCATGATTTTTTTGTCATAAAAGAGTTCATTTATAGTTCAGTTTCTCACATTTTTCATATAAAATGTCTACTTTATCGGCTACAGATGGCGAAATTACTCCACCTGTCGGAATACAAATGAAGATAAAGTTGATGCGAACTATAATTGAAGTGAAATAGTGATAGAAACGTCACTAAATAGGGCACTTCACCAAATTGTTTACTGGGAGGTTAATATGGAAGGAATAAATTGGATGAATGAAATTAGTAATAAGCGAAGAGAAATAAAGGAGAACGGAGATGAAGGTTGAAATGTAGCTTTAAGATTTTATGGTTTTTGTAATAAAATGAAATGTAGTCTGTGAATTTAAGTCGGAAGAATGTAATGCGTAACGTCACATATCTTAAATTAATACAAGTAATAGTTGGTGTCTTGATTTAGTGTGCCAACATTTAAAGACCAATTATAGTTTGTTCAACAACAGTTCAATATTACTTGAATAATTTTGCAGTTACATATTTTATGTTTAATAGTATAATTGTTTAATTTCTATAATAACTTTAAAAATGAGTCAGTTGAGCTATAGAATCACGCTGAAGCTGTATTAGTGATTGTCACAACTGACTGACGATGAGTACTGAGTAGTATTATATCCACTGACATAATTACAACAATCATAGTGATATAACTCTTACTTTTGTTAGATTCCTAAGCGCCACCACAGCGTAGACCTGCAAGGTGAACAAGACGGAGCTCAGGGCCCATAGCATGGCCCCTGGTCAGCTGCCATTCAGACAGATGGGGCACCACTCACCAGTAAATGTATGGAACAAGATCAGCGAATCAGAACGACTCGAACAACTCAACAAGGTTCTCAGAGTATGACAGATCTGATACCAGTCCTGATGAGTCACCATATAACTGCATGTAACCTTACGGATTGGTTTACTTTTTGTTTAATCCACTTTTGTTGAACTTGGTCGCTTTTAGGCGATATTTGCCTTTTCAGTGTTAACTTGTGAATAACTCTGTGTTGTCCTTAACGTGGCCCAGATATTTAGGTCATAAACTCTAGCTAATACAATGTTTATTGCGTGACTGGTAATGAAATGAAGAAAACTAATAGAAAAAATGTAAATGTCTATAAAATACACAATTAAAAATCTACAAAATCTATTAGGGTTAATATATGTAGTACAAATGTAGTATTTACGTAATATTTATGTATTAGATACATGTAGATATAAAACATACGTAAATGATATATAACGAGGATGGCAAGCCTATTGTATGCTTATTGGTACTTATGTAAATTTTGCTGTTACGATTTGCGAAATACAACTATCTTTGGTTTACGACCTAAAAAATAATAAAACTCTCCAATTTTTGTTTTTATTTTAAACCCTTAACATATATAGGATTTTCCACTAAGAACATATATATATGGAGAGTGAATGTTCGACCTGAAAGTGTGTCCAAATTGTGTGCGAGAGAGAAAGGTATATGTTCCTATTTGTTCTCTATGCGCATGCGTCGCAAGTAACAGTTGTCAAGTCAGAACTGTCTAGATGTAATACGTGACAGTTGTTAAATATGACAATATATTCATGTTGCATAATGTAGATAAATAAACTATATATAAATATAACTAAAAACATGAGTTCTGTTCACTCAAAATATCAACAGTGTTGGCCTACTATTACATCACTAATTTTAAACTTTTATTAATTAAAAAAGTTGATTTTGCAGACAATTTTACTGTACTAATAACTGTGTTCAACGGATTTGAATTACCCTAAATTATTAATACGTATATTCTCTACTTCTACCGCCTTACAAATAAACCTGTTATAAAATTTATAGCAGGTATAAACTGATAATAAGCCTGTCCGCACGGGCTTTATACCTGGTATAAATTTTAAAACAGGTTTATTTGTAACACGGCTAGTTTTATTAAAGTCAGATGAACAATTTTTGATAAGTGTTTTAATTTATAATTTGATGATAAAACTCATTGATTTTTAAATAAATAAATATTGTATGAACCACATACAACTGTGAAAATAACCTATTCTGTTCCTTGTTGGTTTCTTACTTCATTGATACAATCAATAAACTACAAAAGCAGGTGCCAATACATATTGCTTAGAGAATCTGCGTGAATTTGTTCAATATACAAATTGATCACGTTAGATAACTCCTTGCAATTAGGTTATAAATGACTGACGGTTGTTCCGTCAGGGAAAGGGCGCAGGGGTGGGAGGCTTTACAATGCGAGCTGTGGCCCCGATAACTCATTTATTTATAAATTTATTTCTATATTTGGTATAAACAACAATTTACAATATTGCATAAAACGAGTGACCTGTACTTTTTTAGCTGTTTCATGTTGTCTGGCATTGATACAGATATCAACACAATAAATAGGTTAGATTTTGAAATAACTGAGAGTTTTATATATGTCTTTTTACTTACATTGTCTTTTTTTAATTACTTAAGAAATCAAAAAATTGGTGGATGTAAAAGGAAGCGGCGGAGTAGTTATTTACAATTTGAGGTTATGTTAACGCTGTCTAACAGCATTCAGCAAGTGGTTCTTTCGTTATTCCTTGAATACAACGATCCTTGTTCTTTGGTTATCGGGTTTTTGTAGTCGCTGCAATATGTTGGCAAAGTGACTTCAAAATGTTTACTGGGTGGCTATAAAGGGTCTTCCAACGAGAAGTGTCATTTTAAATCGAAAGAAAAACGCAATATTTTCGTGAAAAGTGGTCATATTTTTATTTTAATCCAAAGTAAAAACTTTAAAGTAATAGTAGAAGAACACAATATCGGCCATATCTTTATAGTCTGCAGTTTGCAGTCCAGTGCAGTCTATACCCTGAGGTCGATGTTTTCACCTGTGACCACTGCGCTACAAGTCACAGAGCGCGCAATACGATCAATGAAATTTATGAATAATAAAAAATGGTAAAAAAGAGCAAAAACATTCAGCTCATTTTAAGTCACGAAAATGTTTTACCGGCGTCGACAAAGTACCGCGTTTCTGTGTAATGGTTGCATGCTTAGAAATATTTAGGAATATTTATAACAAATTAGTTTTACTAGTATGTAGTTAGACACATACATATATTATTGGCTGGTACTGATATTAAGTTGCCGAATTCTAACTCGTTAATATATTTGTTTATCACCTAGTATTCATATTTGCACAGTAAACATTTTGGAGTCACTTTGACATCATATTGAAGATGCGTATGATTTTTTTGTCATGAAAGAGTTCATTTATAGTTCAGTTTCTCACAGTCGTTTATATAAAATATCTATTTTATCGAGTACAAATGGCTAAACCACTTCACCTGTCGGAATACAAATGAAGATAAAGTTGATGCGAACTATAATTGAAGTGAAATAGTGATAGAAACGTCACAAAACAGGACACTTCATTAAATTGTTTGCTCTGGGTGAATACGTTTTTTATATGCGACCCGCTAATGCAAATTTTTATAAAACTTGTAGTTGGTTCGTTGTAAAAATAAAAGTTGTGCATCTCTGATAAAGAATGTGTTATAAGAAAATTTATATATAAATATTTAATTATATTGTTTAATATATAATCCTGCCATATGAACATAGTATACTTATATATTTATCATCTTATTATAACAATCATGGCCCATAAATATATTTATCGCAAATAATATAAATTTATGGCAATGTATTAATGTCATTAAAAATGTAATTCTTTGATTTATTAAAAAAACAGCAAATATGTATGTTTTTTAATAAGAGGTTGATTTATTATGAAATAAAATCTCTTAACTTTTAGTACATAAATCATAATTTACTACTTCTATTATTTGAAAGACGAAGTTAATAAAGGTGTTATGTGATATAAAAAAGTGTTTGCTGCAGGAAATTTTATGTATTACTTTATCACACAGACGATTCATAAGAATTTATTTCACTAACTAAAATAACAAATATCTGCAGAAGGTAACCCAGTAAACAATTTGGTGAAGTGCCCTATTTGGTGAAGTTCGAGACACTCGTACAATTCTATTCTAACGCTTTACAAGTTCTCTACCTGTCACAGATTTTGTGTTAGTTATTCTTTCTAGTATTCTCTCTTTTTCCAACATCATTCATTAAGTATATCTGTTTCTTTCCCACATGGATATATTTTTTTTAAGTTCACTTTCATCTCATTTATTCCAAAGTGAGAGAGAAACGAGATGCGGTTAGACAAGTAAAATATATTTTTCACTGTTACACTTGTATACTTGTATAATATTTCGTTCAGTACAGTAGTTTAATGTATATGCTATCATTTTTCAACAAATATTTCTTTAATGGTAATAGACAGACGATATTATTTTATAAATACGATATAAGTCTTTAATACCTAAAAAGGATTAGATGGCACTGATGTTTTCAACAAATCTCAAAAAACAATATGAGCTGTTTTATTACTCATACTTTTAATAATATTTACTAAATATAAACTAATTATTTTCCAAAGGACATACCTTTTATTCTATGACAATGAATAAGTTAAATCTTGCTTTGTATACAGTTCTTATATTTGTTAATTGTACCAATATTATATCCGGCTTATGATTTGTAATTAGTAAATCATAATTATTCATAACATCTACTTACCTTAAAGTTATATATCAATTTATTGATATAATTAAGTATATTTTATTACAAATAAAATTTTTTTTTTGCTTTTATGTGAGATAGATTAGATAGAATAGATTTGTGAACCATGTCTTAATTTCTATAAAATTGTACTTTATTCTGATTAAGTTAGCCATCAGGACCTCAAATGTCTAATTATTTTTTAATAACTCTTTATACTTTAGGAGATATCAACAATTAAAAAGAAATTTTGACTCAACATTATAGAAAAGTCCAATGTATTGTACGTCACGTCCACAGATTTGCCACCCCTTTAATACAACACAGAAACATACGAGGGTGTGTGTGATACGTCATTTACTACTTACAGCTAGTTGTTTATCCCTTTAACTTTTATATTACAATCCTAGTGAGAAAAACAAATAGACATCACAAGTTAGTAGGGATTTTGTTAAATAACTGACTTTTATTACTTATTGTTGTACAACTTCTTACAACAAATTTACGCAGCTTTACATTTTATATCAAAAATTTTTATCCGTAATCCGACCTACTAATATAACAATTTTTATGTAAAGTTAACTTTTTATGTTAAAGAAATCTTAAATACGTAACTGTGTTTAACGGGTAAAAACGCATTACTTTGAATATAATATATATATATATATTTACATTTTGTATATAGCGAGTATATAGTATATGTATATACATCTTGCAAGTATAATAGAATCATTATACATGTACTATATATCCGCATTATCAAATTATGCAAATGTCATTATCAATGTAAAATACGTCGTCATAATTCTGTTTATATACGCGGTGAAGTACATAATGTAGAAAGTCTTTTAAGTTTTAATAAATACAATAATACATAACACATCATGTATAACAGTATTTTCTTAATTAAGCAAACTTAAAAATAAAAATGATAATTAAAACATAAATAATGAAACATATAACAAACAATTTAAAAATAATAAATGTTAATATTTTTACTGCAAGTACAGAATCACGACCAGTATTCATGACCGCATTAATACAGACGCAGATCTACCTTTGAAATAGACCCTTTAAAGGAAATTATGACTGGATACAATTGATTTTAGCAAAGTAAATTTCACTAAATGCAACAAAAAGGTAAATCCACCTTGCCCAATAATAGGGTGCTTGATTTTGAAGCTAAATTCATAAAATAATGTATGAATTTATATTTACGTATATCTAATTAACTTAAAAAAAGAAATTATAGTTTCAACTTACCCTGGTATCAAACAACCATAAGTTTGCGACAAAAACGCATCTCTTTCAGCTGAAGTTACATCAACAAACATTTCGAAATGATAAGATCGCTAATAATTTGTCATTTTTATTGATATTATTACAAATATATAATGTTTAATAAGACTTATTAATTTAATTCATAAACTTTATATATTTTGCCACGAGCACCGTAAAAGTATCACAAACACCTAGCACCGTTTCAAACAAGCAACTGTCAAAAGATAAGCCATGCGTGCCGCGTGCTTTAACAGGCCACGGTGGGGCTAGGAGCAAGAACAAATAGTATCAGAGCATGTACACAAAACGACGTCACTCGGTCAAAATCGGCACTGGAAATGCGATCGGATGCACTAGACTTTAATTATTTTAAATGAAAATCATGTATTAAAATCGTACCTAGACAATGATCTTTTATCAGTCCACGAAAGGAATTCTTACATAAATTTCCGCAGTGTAAATCTATATAAAATTAACACTGGATGGAATGGAATCTAAGACGCATTCCCATTAATTAAAATGTAACCGCCACGTGTAAAAAAAAGATAAATTACTTGCAAGATTAAACGTACGGTGTACGTATTTGTTTTGTTACAATATTAGCCCAAATAAATACATTCTGGCAACGAACATAATACAACTGTAGTGAAGAAAAAATGCCGGGACACAAAAGCTTCTGATGTAGTGAATAAAAAAAATGCCGGACACAATACTAAAATAAAAAAGAAATGAAACAATATATTTATCTCCAATATTCATTTTATTATAATACTGTATTACATACAAGAAATGCACCTGATGGAAACTTACAGAAGAGTTTGTTATTATTTTATTATTATTTTTTATAATCCTTACTTTTATAACTTTTTGTCTCATTTAATAAGGAAGATCATTTTTATAAACCTATCATAGCATCGTCTCAAGGGTCGTATCTTATCATCTAATTGTCATTTAATTTAACAGGGGTGTGTGTGTATTTTAGTTATTTTTAATTAAACAACTTGGTAGAATATTTATAATTTTTTTCTAAAAACTATCGTATGCTGGTATGATATTTTGTATCACTAAATTTATTTATATTTTGTTCTCTTGTATTTATTACTATGAATCATTTTAAAAGCAGACAAAACATTTTAAATAAATATTTTTCTAACAAAAATTTTACTTACACAAATATAGAACTAATAAAATACAGAAAGGTGTCCAACTTTTAAAAAGATTTTACAAAAAATCAAAAAATAAATACATTTTTATATATACTTTATATAACTAATACATTAAATATTGCTTTCAGTTTATGAACAAAATAAAATAAATTTTCATATAATAATTTTCAGCAAATGTAATATAACTTATTGATACAAACTTATTTTTGGGATTTTATAATAAATTAGTGAAATGTTATTTTCAAGTTAAATAAATAATCTAAATAAATAAATATGGAGTGATCTTTAATTTTTAAGAACACAAAAGAAAATAAGTTTTGAACTTCATTTTCTTTTAGATTTAAATAAAAATAATAAAAAAATTACTAATCTATTTTGAAAAACGGTTTTAAACACTGATTTTTTATACGTGGTGGCTATGCTAACAAATAAACTTAAAGTATTTTGGCATTATAAACAAACATAAGTAATGCTGGTAATTTGTATGTTTTTTGTTCATAATAATACATCATTTTGTGTTTTGCAATGTATTGATTGGATCCTCATGTTTGCTTGCTTAACGGTTCTACCTCACTTGACAAAATTAAAGCCAGAAAAACTTATTGACTGATTATTAAATATCCATAAATTATTAAACAAATAAACATGTATCGCAATTCAATTGCACGAACATTGTGAGCCCTACTATTTTATTTTGTATCGTCTACACGAGAAAGGCAGGTGGCATACAGCACAATTTTAATGCGTTTTTTACAATTGACACATCGGACGAGTTTTAAAAAAACATTCGTTCTAGTTTTTAATATTATTTAGACACACACGAAAAATATATTTAAAAATTTTTGCTTTTTCTAGCTTTATAAATAAAAATAAATATTTCCTATGAAATTTTTATATAGGAATTGTTAATTGTATTCGTTTATGATAAAATACAAATAACTGTATATTTACGTTACTAAAAAAAACTGCGCATATAAACTGTTTGCATTAAAAAAATATTTTAAAAAATACATCAGTCTTTAGTTTATTTATATAGAGAAAATATCACATAAGTTACCAAAGTGTCTGGAAAATCCTTAAAGTATTTTGTTGCAAAACACAATTATAAGTTGACTGTTTGTACTATTTTTAATACGAAAAATAATTTAGTATGTTATTCACAATAGCGACTCTGCTTTGCAGATTTTGGCATTTGAATAAACTAATCATTCTAATTAGATAATATAACTTTTATAGACTAGGATAAGTTTTTATTTATATTTTCTAAATATTTTTTAAGAAATAGACACCTTGATTATATCAACGAACGAAATTCTTTTATTGTTTCAAAAACTTGAACAATCAAAAAAAACATTTTCTTTTTATAAAATAAAATGTGCTACTTATATAGATCAAAATGTCTAGGAATAGTTATGTATAATATAATAATTATATCAGTATCGATAATTTATAAGCGCACATTTAATAGACTAACATTTTGTTTTTTTCACACTTATAAAGGACGCGACGCGACACGCAACTTCCACGACCACATACTCGTGGAAATCAACCAAAGTCCCGTACCGAGTTTTGTACCGATTTCCCGAGAAAACCGACCTTTCCCCTGTCTGACAACACATTTATAAAAGTAATTTATCTTTTATTCATTATAAATTATTATTTAAAACAAAACACATTTTTCGGCTACCTATTTTTTAGAGTTTTGGAGTTATTTTTCCCATAGTTTTATATCACAGAATGAGCAAGAGGCTTTCCAGATCCTTATATTTGATATATTTTTTACATCACGCCTCCAGTTTTTCGCGTCAAAAATTTATTTCATTACTATATTGACGCGTTTTATATATTAAAATTGGGGCAACTGTACAAAAATCTAACAATAAAAATTCACACGTTTAATTTCTGTTAATTTACGTTAAGCCATATTTATTTAAATATTGCTTACTGGCAGTTTTTATTAATATGTTGCTTATTTCTAAAATATATTTCTTTGCCACATTATTTTTTATTTGCATTGTTTAATAATTGTCGATAATTTTGTTTTAATATTTATAAATTCAACAAAAATGCCGCGTGTGAACTGCTGCATTTGGATGCCTACAGGGCCGTTATCACTAGGTTAAGATGTTATTAATGTCTCCGTCAGAGAAATTTACATCTAAGAAAATCACAAATCAGTCAACCTGCATTTAACCGGCCATGGCAAAAAACTATGCATTCAAAAAATATAACAACAATATAACATGAAATGTTGATTATATTTCTCAAATCATTTCTAAAACAAATACATCTCAAAGCTGAGTTCAATTAGTTAATACATTAATTAATATAATTAAGTGGTTATTAAGGATAAATCTATTAAAATTAGTTATTTGACAAAGTGACTTGAGAATCTTTTTTTAGCATGTTAGCCAGAAATAAATAAATAGTAACAATTCGGTTCTTTTAAGATGAAACTAATCATAAAACAAAACAACTCATACAAAACATTTTGATTCTCAAAGCACTGTACATTAGCTATCACCCTTATATATACCGTTGTGGACGACCCGAGCCCTGACAGATCACAATAATAACGAGCGATGGTGGGGTAGTGAGTCTGCAATGACCCACCTCCTTGTGATAAAATATATCATATTTTCCATTAAATATAATAATTACAAATATATTTTTACGATAATGATTTTAAGAAGAAATATGTTGAAATGACTTTGATAAATATTTCTTCTAATTAAATGGAAATGACTGAAATATATATATATATATTAATATGCTTTATGTAACGGTGAAATAAAAAGACTAATAAACCTTATTTTATATATAATAGTTTAGGTATAATTATTTTTCAGCAATTTTATAGTAGTATATGTTAAAGTTGCACTTTTTACTATTTCTTTCTCGATACATAACGCACATATGAAAATTATTTTTATTCGATAAGTTACATTGTAAGTGTTATGAATTCTATTCTGCGTAACATTTGTTCGTTTAATTTCAAACAAATTTATTTTGAGAGAATCGTAATAGTCGTAAACACTTTTTTCTTATTTGTACTCTTTTTATGATAAATTAGTATAAAAATGCACGAAGAACTCATTAATATCAAAAAATACTTATTGCAACATTTTGAACAACTATACTTTAGCATTCAAATAAGTACTTGAAGTACTCATAAAATGCAAATTACGAATCAAATTCGAGTGCACTTTCTATTATTCCTTTTTTAAATAGATAGAATCGAGTAAATTGGGTTTTATATATATTTGGTAAAAAAAAAACCTTACATAAAATAACACACTCACACAATTGATTCACACGCGGATATTTAACATTTACTTTCATAACGTTTGATGCGCCCTTAGCGTTAAGTTAGTTTAAAAACTTCACAGCTTGACTCAAATACGATATTTAAATTTAAAGACCAGGTACGTTGTTAAACTTGTGATTCAAAATTTATACACGATAATCCTACTATCTAAAATGAGTACATATCGCAAGAAAAAATTCATCTATTTTTTCTATTTTTAGACGCGACACACGGTTCTTTTTAAGTATTTCTTTCATTTTATTTTCCTTATTTAAGTCTTTTCAGACAGGCACAGTGTTGAATTGTATTTAAGATCAGAAATATTTCTCTTTAAATACCTATGACTTTTAATTTCAAACGTTCAACTAGCAATTGTTTTGCAGTGTCAAAATCATTATATAATTATTACTTTTGAAGCACTACTAACGAATGTTTGCTGTAGTAACAGCTAATTATTGAAAAACTATCAAAGCGCGATTGTAGAAACTAAATGTCGCTCTATAGAATTGATTTTATGTTTATGTATATATTTATTATCACGTTTGCAAAATCGTTAAAAATACTAGAGTTAATATTATGCCCAGTTCAACACATCATACGGGAACTGACACATGTTGTTTATACATTATCTTTATTATTTCGAAAAATATATGATATATTCCGTACAGATGCAAGCATTTAAGTTAGCGTAAAAATAAGAGAGATTAAATAAATATATGAGCATAACGAGTAATCTCACGTAATTTGCTTTGTGGTATTACATAAGTTACGACACTTCTAAAGCAATAGTAGTTCGATTATAGTATTATTATTTAAAAATACTTTTAAACGTATGCCATCATTATAATTAACTAAATATTCAAATATGTAAGTAATAATAAAAAATAAGAGTAATTTAAATATTTTACGACGTTACGAAAGCTTATCCTCCCCTCCACTTTCCCTTCTATATGTTTCGTGCATTTCAACAGCATTAAACACTAATTAAGATATAGGTTTATTCTACACATGAATTTAATTCTATTCTAGAAAAACAAAAAACAAAGTGACTGTCTAAGAGACACTCATGGGACCTTGTCACTTTGGACAGCAAGTTACAGCGATACAGCAGAAAAAAAGTGTTTTGGAATGTTATATTTTAACAGTGTACATTAAATGTTAAATATATCTTTTGCCACTGCAAATTATTTTAAATGTTTTATTTCATTATAAAATAGTGTAAATTCCAAAAACAAATTATATTATTTATATTATGCGTTACAAATTTATAACACGCATCCCATTTAAATATATATTTATTATTAATTCTAATGCAGATTAATTATTTTATTTTAAGCGAAACTTGAAACATTAAAAATTGAGAACTACTCAAAAATCCAATTACCATATGTTCTTTTAAGACATGTTTTGTTTTTTTATACCCACAAGACGTGACCTACCAGGTTACATAACGACAGTCATAATCATAAGAGAGGTTTTAGTTATTTTAGACTAGCCATTGATGTTGCAATCTGATTATTTTCGCAAATAGACCATCGTCGAATTTTGTTACCTGGAGTTTTAGTCACGTTTTCACTGTTGTACTGCGGTGGGCGCTGGTGTATATTGATAATATCCACCTTGAACGGGGGCGTACTGTCCGTAATGCGCCGTAGGAGCAGCTATAGACTGATACGCACAAGGGTTGGTTTGTGGCGCACGACTCGGTTGGAAGAATTTATTACCTAGAACAAAAGATGATTTACATCCTTAATTAAAATCCATTACTTAGTTTCATTGTTTTTGTAAATGATAAATGAAAAATCCTTATGGCAAATGTTAACGAGATACTGTGCACGCAACAGTGCCAAATATGTAGAGAAAAACGCGACTGAAGAACACCAACAACACAAGACACAACCAACGAACACGATAACAATAAACCCCTTGTATACGAGAATGTTGGAAGATAGGCAAACGCCTTTCCCCTTACCGATTAAAGACTGGATATTGGCATCAGCGGCCGCAGCTTGCGCGGGTATCATGCACGTCGCGGTGGGAATAGAGTATAATCCCGTGGGTTGTGGGGACCCATGGAACTGCTGAGGTGCACCATTCTGATATTGATTCATAGAGTGTTGTGAACCCCGGTTGTACCTCTGAGTTTGACCCTGACCATTGTAACCGTTGCGATTGTTACCATTTCCTATAAAAAAACCTACATCTAAACCTGCTCAACAAAATAAAAAATAATTTAATATATAATGGAATTTACCGTAAGTTCTAGGTCCGGAATTCTGCCCCTGATATCCATTTCCAGGACCCTGATAGCAATTTCCTTGATAACCATTCTGGTTTTGGTATCCATTATGTTTCTGAAAACCGTTGCGTTGATATCCGTCGGGGCCTGGGTTACGCATTTGATTGCCAGCAGGATTATTAAATCTTGGTCCAGTCTGTCGTGGTTGATATTCTTGGCTGTTATTCCACTGATTAGATCGACTGGTTCCACTTCCACTGGAATTATTATCTTGTTTGCTACGATTTTGCCAGCGATTACGGCCTATTGAAATAAATAAAACATGTCATTATTCTTATTAAAAACTATAATTATTCTGAATGCTAAATAGAAATGAAACTTCTAAATGTAAATTTTTTATCAGAATTGTATCAAATGTTAATGATTTGTGTGCACCTGGCACTATATTACCTTTACCGTTGAAGGAAGTACGTCCCATATCTTGCAGAGCTTGCGGGGCAGCTTGCCCTGCTTCTTCTAAAACAGCAATAAGTTCACGCGCTTGTCGACTGTTACCTGGTGTAAAGAAAGTATAGGCAGTGCCGCTTTGCTGACATCTTCCAGTGCGACCAATTCTATGAATATAGTCCTCTGAGGAGTTAGGATAATCGAAATTTACAACATATTTCACATCTTCAACATCAAGACCTCGGGCTGCCACATCCGTAGCTACCAAAATTGTAGATTTTCCATTTCTAAACTCCGTAAGTACATAATCTCTTTCTGGCTGTGACTTGTCACCATGAATTGAAATAGCGGGATATCCCTCACGACGTATTTGCTTGGTGATATCGTCCACCTTCTTTTTTGTCTCAACGAAAATAATAATCTTATTAAGGCGATCAGAGGCTATTTCCCGAAGTAACGTCGATAATTTACTTTCCTTTTCCGTTTCTTGACAAATTTCAACAATTTGGTGAATATTGTGATTTGCTGCTAAATTTAGAGATCCAATATTAATTTGAATATAATCTGTTAAGAAGTCCTCTGCAAGTGCTTGAACTTCTTTTGGCCAAGTGGCCGACCACATAAGCACTTGTCTGTCAGGGCGTATTTGCTCTATAATTTTGCGGATTTGTGGTTCAAATCCCATGTCCAGCATTCTATCCGCCTCATCTAGTACGAGGTAAGTACAACGACGAAGATTCGTTGTACCTTTTTCTAAAAAGTCAATAAGACGACCAGGCGTAGCTATAACTATTTCAACACCACGTTCCAAATCGCGTGCCTGTGGGCCCTTGGGCGAACCACCGAAAATACAAGTATTACGAATTTGATTTTGCGCACTGAAATCTCGTGCTACGGTTTGGATTTGTTGAGCCAGTTCTCTAGTGGGAGCCAAAACCAGTGCAATGGGTCCGTCTCCTCGCTGCAAGCGCTGTTGATGACTTATATGAACAGCAGCTGGCAGCATGTAAGCAAGGGTTTTTCCAGATCCAGTTTGTGCTATACCTACCATATCGCGCCCGCTAAGCGCTATTGGCCAACCTTGAGCTTGAATAGCGGTAGGTTCAGCAAAACCCTGTTTACGGATTTCATGCATCACATACTCGGGAAAATTTCCTTCAACAAAATCCTGATTAGGATCAGGAACATTATTTCCATTAACTGTGATTTCCTTTCCTTCACGATACTGATCAACTTCTTCAGACGTACGCCCTTGAATACTAGCATGAGGAACATAAAAATCTTTACGAAATGGTTGAAGGTTATTAGAGTCCCATGTGGGTTTCTTTAAACTCTCCCCAGGATGTTTGGCTTTTATACTTTGTAGCTTTGGGCCTCCCATTTCTCCAGTTTTAGACCCACTGAAATTTTGTTTTGGTCCACCGAAATTATTTTTGGGACCGCCAAATTCTTTGGGGCCACCAAATTCCATTCTGGGGCCTCCAAAGTCATTTGCTTGTTGTGGTGGCCCTCCCCAATAATTATTCTGTTTACCGAATTGTTCAGCGCGGTCCGTACGAGGTCTGTTGTACCTAACAGATAATACACACAAAAAATGATTACTACCTTCATCGTGACATACTTAAAAGATCTCGCTAAATACTAAAATTAAAATGGCCGACCAATAGAAGGGTTTTACTAACATTTCTAACATGAAAATTTTCTAATAGATTTATAAAAATGAAAAAATGGCTTTTATACTCTACGTTACATTCAAATGTGGCTTACGTTTTATCCGTACGAGATCCGTACCTAGTTAGAAAAGAAAATTATTTTATTCAATAATTCAAGCAATAAATTTCTTTAATATTAGTTTATTCAAAATGGCCGACCAAAAAGATTCACGGATGAAAAAAAATGAAGTCAAGAAAAAGCAAGACATTTTAGCAAAAAAAAATTATTGCGAGATGTTTATTTTCTATTATATTTCTTACATTTGTTGTTGGTTGGTAAATCCGTTGTGGTACTGCATGATGCAGTATGTGGTGTTTCAGGTGTCAATGGCTTCTAAACCTAAGACAAAGGCAAAATAAAAAATATATTCTCTATAATTCCAACCAAAATTGGTTTATATAAATTTCTAAAAATATGAAATTGCATAATAACAAATTTATTGAGGTATTTGTTTTAATTTTATTGAAAACAAAAAGCTAATTTTATAATAAATGTGATATGAAATCGTACCCCTTTTAATCCAGACCGGCGAACAAAACGATAATGGCTGTTACAAACTAATGGCTGACAGACTACGAAGTACACGTAACTTCATAGTGTTAAATAAACAGCGCATAGAGTGGGTCCGGAAATAGCGCCACTTATGCAACAGCAAGATATTCGCGGTTCGCCAAACAACTAATAAACGCAATAAATTTGAAACTATTGTTGTTTTATAAAAATCAAGACGGCTTTGATAAAATTATATTCAGCGTGATTAAAAAGCGAAAATTCTATGAAATATTATAAAGATTGAATTGAAAGTATTACCCTTATGATTCTAAAATATAAGATGATCCACAATATTTAATATTCTTTATATTAAATTTTATTAAACACAAATACAATATGTATACATCTTACTTGTTCCTTAATTATAAAATCAACAATACAAAATAAAAACTAATTCTATAATACATTATATACCTTTAAATAATAAATATTATACAAAATGTACTAAGTTGTTAAAATTAGCTGTAATTAATAATTAAACATAAATTATAAAATAAACTTTTTAAAATATTCAGTCAAGATACAAAACTGATGATTCAATATACCAGGAAGTTAATTGTTACTACTAACTACTAACATTAAAATTTAATCTGCGTTCTGTTTACGAGAAAGTGGTACTATACATTCATAAAAATTATATACAAATAAGTATGTTGTTGGCTATTGTTATACAATAACACATTTACAAAAAAAGAGTACTACTTCTTGATGCTATTCCAGGTTGTTAATTCCAGGCATCAATTTATAAAAGTAGTATTCCAAAAACGTTCATATAAAACAATATACGTAGTCTAGAGCATTGATCCTTGATAATATCATACAGACTATCATTTGTTACCAGTAGCATAGCTATAGGCTGCATACATATTTTGTGGACCAGGAGGGGGCGGGGGTGGTGGTCCACCATTAAAAAACATTGCAGGATAGGGTGGAAAAGGATTACCACCATTTATAGCACCCATAGCAGGCGGCATTCCTGGAGGAAGCGGAGGTCGCATATTTGGAGGACACATATTTGTCGGAGGAAAATATGCACCTGGTGGGTGATATGGTGGTAATGGAGGCTCGGGTGTTGATGGAGGTGGTGGAAGTGGTGGTTGCGTCCGCGGTGGTGGCATAGGAGGTTGAAATGATACATTCGGAGGCTGTCTTGGTAGTGGAGGTTTAACAATTGGTGGACATGATGTTGGAGGTGGAATTAACGTGTTCTGCTTTACCGATACTTGCGACGGTGGTTGTGGCTGTGATAAAGGTCCTCCTATTGTTCCAGATACAGAATTTCTTGATGTGGGTTCTGCGTACTTGCCTGTATTATTGTCTGCACGACCCTTACGGTCTGATAAATGCGCAGGTGTACGACTTCGACTATGACTGGAACGTATATGAGAACGATCCCTAGATTTATCACGGGACCTCCTACGCCTTCGATCTCTTGATCGCGATCTACTTTTGGACCGTTCCCTAGCTCTGCGACTTTTCTCACGTGAACGTGATCGGCTTCGACTGTATGAACGCCCACGTGATCTAGATTTTTCCCTACGACCCCATCCTTTTCCTCTACCACCACGATCTGATAATTAAAAATTATTATATTTATATGTTTCTAATTATCTCATATTTCCTAAACAATAATCATACAAATTTCAATTGGAATATCAACTAATCTTTAAAATTCAATAACATTGAACTATATACTCACTAAACACAGTTGTGTATATGTAAGGTCTATTTAACATAAAAAATGTGTCTTTTACATAAATTTTATATAACTACCTGTTAATATAAGATTACATAACAAAAATTTTGAAAGACATAAATTTAAATTTTTCTAATAAAAATTGTTATGCAACATTTTATAATATTACATATTATTAATATTTTAGTAAAATATGTCTGTTGCATTTATTTAATAAAACAGAATTATGTTAAGCTTCGGTAAATAAAAAAACCTAACGTTAGATAAAAAAAATATGAGTTTACGTTTTGTGTTTAGTGGGGACTAGTAGATTTTCAGCGTATCGAAAGAGATATTATAAAAAAAATAGTAGCAATCAAATTGGTAATTTAAGGAGACAAAATTTAAGGGTTTCAAATTATCCAATAGAAAGAATGGTTGAACCCAATTCTTTTGAAAATAGTTTTAACTTACTTCTGCCACCAAATCCACTACCGTTAGTCCATTTATTTTCAGCCATTTCCTGAAGTTTAGGATTAATGACTTGATTAGCCTCCTTAAGAACTGCGACCAAATCAGCAGCCTTATTTGAATTAGCTGGTGTAAAAAAAGTATACGCAGTTCCAGTACGTTGTGATCTTCCAGTTCGACCGATTCGGTGAACATAATCTTCTGAATTACTCGGATAATCGAAATTAATCACAAATTTCACATCTTCCACATCTGTAATAGATATTATTCATAATACAAACTCAGACAATAGTTTTCAAAAATTAAAAAATAATAATATAATAAAATCCCATCCAGCCTCCAAAAAAAATAAAATTTAAGTAAAATTAAAATACAACCAAAATAAAATAATTTTTTTTAACTAAATAAATGAAAAATTTAGTACATTAAATAATAAAAGAAAATCTACCCTGGAAGAAATATACAATTAGACATGTTACAAAGATCTATTAATCCTAATGGCTAAATTGACATTTTTTATATCTTACGAGATGGCCACCTACAATGTGTCGCAGGTTAGCTCAGCACAGCGAGCTGGGCCCAGAACCCTTCTGGAACCCGCGCTAGCTGCCAATGCCCAAGCGACTCAAGTCCAATTGGCCCAACTGACTTACTGGTCCAGACTTAGCTGACCATTGTTATTGGACCGTAAGGTCGGGCATTCTGCCAGACGGACGCGCACAGAGAGGCACAGCCACAATGACTAGGTCAGTCATTAGCTCGCTTGTGCCTCTGTAATCAGAAAAGTTACCGATGTTATCTTTTTTTGAAATCAATGAATATTATTTCTTTAAAATATTTGTGAATAAAATTTTTAAGTATTAAGTCATATACAACATAATGAATTTTACTTTATATATTTGAAAATAAGCATACATTTTTTATGTGTAATGAATTTAATATATTTATTACATATTTCAATGATAAGGGTGCAAATAAAAAATAAAAATGTTGCTTTTTGTTTAACATTTTTTTTAACTAAATAGTAAATAATGATCTATATTATAGTATGATGTGAAATTACGTTAAAAAATTGTGTAATGTAATGTTGAAACAGATGTAGATCAAATTTTAATGTTAATTTTCGATAGTTTAAAAATGTACTATTTACTTACCAAGTCCACGAGCAGCTACATCAGTGGCTACGAGAATTGGTGCCTTTCCAGATCGAAAATCTAAAATCGAGTCTTGTTAGAAATGCTGTATCAACTAATAGATTTGAAATTTAAAATATGTACCTTGTAAAACCCAATCTCGTTCATTTTGAGATTTATCACCGTGAATACAAACTGCAGGCCAGCTGAAAACATAAACAATAATCACAATCATCAAATCATAAAATAATCTAATTAGTGCCATTTGTAGACGCTTATTTTGATATGTTACTTACCCGTCCCTTTTCATTTTTCTTGTGATGTCATCCACTCTTCGTTTCGTTTCAATGAATATTATACTTTTATTTTCTTTTTCAGCCATTATTTCTTTTAATAGAGTACTTAATTTAGTTTCTTTTTCGTATTCCTGGCAAACATCAATTATTTGCAAAATGTTGTGATTTGCTGCCAGTTGTAAGGATCCAACATTTATTTGCGTATAGTCTTTGAGAAACTCTTGAGCTAGGTTCATAACTTCCTTGGGCCATGTTGCAGACCACATGAGAGTTTGTCTATCAGGTCGAATTTGCTCAACAATTTTACGTATTTGTGGCTCAAATCCCATATCCAACATTCTGTCAGCTTCATCAAGTACCAAGTATGTGCATCGTTTTAAATTAGTCCTTCCACTTTCTAAAAAATCTATTAATCTTCCAGGTGTTGCTATAACAATTTCGACACCGTCCATTAAATCTGTTGCTTGAGGTCCTTTTGGTGCTCCACCAAAAATACATGTATTTCGAATTTGTGAAGATCGCCCAAAATCAGTCGCTACTTGTTGTATTTGCTGCGCTAACTCTCTCGTTGGTGCCAATATCAATGCAATTGGTCCATCAGAGCGTTGCAAACGGGGTTGATGATTTATGTGAACTATAGCTGGTAATGTATAGGACAAAGTTTTTCCAGATCCAGTCTGAGCGATTCCTACCATATCCTTACCACTAAGTGCAATAGGCCAACCTTGTGATTGAATTGCTGTGGGTGCTTTAAATCCCATCTTATTAACTTCTTCCACAACATAATCAGGAAAATTTGCTTCTTCAAATGTTAATACTGGACCAGGAATATCTTTCCCTTTTAAAGTTATATCTTTTGCACTACGCCATGTTTCTATTTCAGACTGGGTCCTATTCTTAACTACAGGATGTGGTACATAAAAATCTTTTTTGAAGGATTCCAAGCGCGATAGATCCCATTTAGGTTTTCGTAAAGTTGAGCCCGGCTGTCCTCTTCTGCCACCTCCACCACCAATACCACCACCACCCCCAGTACCCCAACGATCTCTACTTCGGCTTCTTTCCCTACGACGTTCACGACTACGATCTCTGAAAACAAGTTTATTGTTTGACATTAGACTAAAAGATTTAATTATTAATAAACAAAACTGAAAGAAACACAAACTTACCTCCCCCGCCCCATTTTTAACACATAAAACTATTCACAAAGATTTTATTATCAAAACAATTTAAAAAACCAATACTAATATTTAACTTAATATTTATATAAGATCTAATTTTGTCGTCCATGAACCCGGCTTTAAAATGGCGATGTTCTTCCACTGTTGTAATTTATGTAGACTTCACAAACCACTGGTAGACTTCTACGTAATCTCTGGTACTTAATAATGGTAACGTAAATGCCTCTCCTTCCATATTGTATAAAATATAATCTGAGATACAATTTAAACATATAAACAAATTGGAATTATTTGTACCATAATTATAATATTTTATAAAATCTCAAAATAATATATAAATTATACGTATAATAAAAATTTATGAATAAAATGAAACTATTACTAACATCTTAAGTCGTTTGTATTGTAATTATATTTTAAAAATTTGTTTATATTTGTATATATTATTTGAAGTCGACTTATTTCCAATACTCCTACTACATTGGCAGTTTTTATGGTGTCGTGGTCTCATATATGTTAACTACATTATTGCTTAGTGAGCTTATGATTGCAAGTAGTCCTCGACTAATAAATTCCGAAAATAAAGGCACAGAAGCAAATTAAGACAGCTCGAGCTTTAGAGAGCTTTTTTTGTATGAACTCCACTTACACCAAAGTCCAGGAATCAACCTCGATCGTGAGTCACGTATAGTGCTTCCCCTCAGCATATATTGTATTACCAGTAGCAGATTTAAATCAGTAAAAATTGAGTTTAAATCTCAATAATATCGTTAAAATACATATTTTAAAAAGACATTGGTCAATGAGTATCACAGAATATTAGGGTAATGGATTATATTATAAGATTTAAAAAAAACATTTACTGAACATCTATATATTTAATTAAAGTTATGTTTATATTATTTGGTCATCAATTGTAATACCTGTGCATAATTTTTGTACTTGCAGAAATTTATTAAAAATAAGTAAATTAATCTTTGGCACGAGATATTTTTATACAAATAAATAAAGTTATATTTGTATAATATTAATATATATATATATATATAAATATACTTTTGATTATATTGGAAGCATACTTTATAAAATATAATAATACTAAATAGGTATAATTACAAAAGCATTAAACTGACTAGAAGTAAAATTAAATTTTTACAAGTAACTATCACATATCTAATAATATCCTGAGTAGGGATGATAAGTTGCAGGGTTTGGAGTATGAGAAGGAGAACCCACTGTAGGGCGTACAGGATGAAACGTTGAAGAAGAAACTGAGTATCCAGGAAAGCCACGAGGAGATACCAGCGCTGATCTATTCGTATTAAGGTCTGGTGCAGCTGGAGGCGCTGCCTGAAGCAAACGTGTTTGATCGAGCAAGCGAGATTGGTCTGCTAATAGTCGAGAATGAGGATCGGGCGATAGAAGACGAGTTGGCTGCATTGAATGTTCCATTAGAAGATGAGTCGGATCCGTTATAAGTCTATTTGCTGATAAGGAATGGTCCGAAGCCAAAAGGCGATGTTCGGTTGATAATAATCTATGTTCTGAAATAAGCCGACCACTTTGATCAGAAATAAGTCTGCTATTTTGAATTTGTGATGTAAAACTGCTATGTGAATGATGAGTCACACGAGGTAGCCCCAAATCCACACTGTGGCGTCCACCCGGAGTTAAATCTAATGAAACAACACGTAGAACATCAGAATGGGCATATGAAGGTGGTGATGCATAACCTGCAGAACGTGTTAAGCTTAAATCAACCGATTGTCTTTCTGCGATATCATATATATGATGGTAACGATTAAGATTGGTTGAAGCAGACATTTGAAAATTATGATGGTAATTTCGGGAACTCATATCTAACCCCTGTAATTCACCAGAACTCAAAATCAAAGGTTCAAAGTTACGATCGGACCGAAAATCTGTATCTAATTCATATTTAGTTCTGAATTCTAGAGAGTCTATATTTGTTTCATATTGCTTACTATAAGAATTTGCTAAATCAATCTGTTGTATTTTTTCTTTAATATTTAAACTTAAATTTTGCACCATACCCTCATCATCACTTGATAAATTATCAGTCGGTAAGTGATTGTTAAAATCATATCTTGGCACAGGTGTTCCTGCAGGGGACACAATGTCTGTATCTTCTGGAAGAGAATAATGAATTCTAGAACGATGTTCTTCGGGAGATTCTAAGGCATCATGATGTATAGTGTATTCTTGTCCAAGTGATCGCGTCATGTTATCTGGTTTAGGGGATGCAAAATCATCCTGATGCAAAGATGTATAATTTTCTACTGATCTTTGTAAAGTAGAACTGTCCAGACTACCAACATCAATTTCACTTTCATGAATTAAGGTTGGTGATGTTATGTCAATTGTTCTTCCATGTAAATCTAGCATGTTTTGGGCTTGCAACTGGTTTATTCCTGTTAAATCCATCTCATGCTTATTAATTACCATGTTATTTGAGTCTAGAGATGAACATTGTATATTATAGCGAGCGTTATGTGGGTCCATATCATTATGAATTTCGTTAGGTGTATTGTTTCGCGAAATCAAATCGGCTTGTTTAATTTTAATTTCTGTTAAAGAATTATGAATATCAGTATCGTGGCCCATATTCATATTATATCCATCCATAGTATCAATATTTATACTATCAGAGCTTATATTAATATTTGATAACATATTACTTTGTGATATATTATTTTCACTGCTTGTGCTGTGCATGTCCAATTGATCGACAATTATAACGCCAGTGTCTGAGTTATGATCTTCATGAAGTACGTTTTCTTTTGGCATATCAATATGTGCAACCGAGTCTAATGCGGCTTCAACCAGCATGCTAGCGCTGGAGGATACTCGATGAGAATTAAAAGGGTTTAGGTCATCACCTCCTGCTGAATTCGAGACATCTATTTGTTCGTCGATATTAATCTTAACAAGATCGACATTATCATCATAATCTTGTGAATGTGATTCTCCAACATCTAAAATAATATTTGAATTATCTTCAACCTTTTGTGGCGGATTAAAACTGTAAACACTGTCCTGTAGCAATTCTCGGGTTTCTAATATATTTGAGTCATTGTAATGTAATATTTCAGGAGAATCATTATCAGATTCACCGTCAATATCACTCAACTGTATTTTTGTCTGTCCTAACCATTTCTTACTACCTTTACTGATCAAACTTTGGTTACTGTTATTGGAATTGGAAATGTCCTTTACAAACCCATTCTTTAATAACATGTGGTTTTCCATAAATAATACTTCATTAGCTTGTGCTTTATTTGTGCTGTTAATTTGATTATGGTCTGTATTTTCATGAGAATGGAAAGATTCCAGTAAAGGAGAAATTTGATTAGTAGATGACAAATGTTCTTCAGGAAGTGTTGATATTAAAGACGGGCAATCTTCTACTTGTGTGTTAGTTGCTTCCTTAATATCTGACAAAGATTCACTATCTGAACCATGTAATAATAGAAGATCATCATTTTTGTTTTCTATAAAACTATTAACAGAGTATTTTCTGCAAGCATCTGAAAAATATATATAGTATATATTAATCGTATGATAATTATAATTATTCCAATGAATGAATGTGTGTAAGTGTGTATATAATTACCACTCTGAATGTCATCTCTTCCACCAGAATAGGCATCAAATGTATAGGCTACGCTACGTTCAATTCTTGGCATCATATCTTGGTTATACCCATGTACTTTTTTGTAGTGAAATTGTAAACACTGTTTTGTGGTGAAAGCCGCATTACAATTTATTTCTTGACATTTAAACGGCTTTACACCAGAATGTGTGAGCATGTGTATCTTTAAATTTGACTTATTCTGAAAAACTTTCCCGCAGCGAGGACATGCACATACAGCTCCCACATCTTTGCTGTGAACCTCTTTGTTGTGGCGTTGTAATGCAGCACGAGAACCCAAAATTTTGGAGCACAATTTGCATTGAAAATCACGTAAAACTTCCGCCATATCTTTGAAAAGAAATAATACAATTCAAGTTAATTTTATAAATTTATATTTATCACATTCAACTATGAATATAGGATTATTAATTTCATATTCACCACTGTGCATTCTCTTAATGTGTACTTTTAATTTCTGAGGTTGACAAAATTTTCTACCGCAAAAATCACATAGTGGTCTAGACCGCTGTGGATTAGCTGAACATCCATACGTTCGATGCATTTCCAAGTAATTAAGCCTCAGAAAAAACTGAAATAAAACCATTCTGTAAAAACAATTACATTTTTTCACACTTCACATTACATTTATTTACAATTCACTAGCTCGATATTTCTGATATTCACCTTCTTACAAAATTGACATTGATATGCTCCTTTTCCATCATGCATTTCAGCTGCATGTTTCATTATATTTTCTTTACCCAATACAGCCTCTCCACAGACTTTACAATGATATTTTCGTATAGTCAAGCTAAATGCTGGATCATGGAACACAGAGCAATGCGTACGATAGTAGAGAGCATGTGCAAAGCGTAAATTGCACCCACCACAACCTGAACACAAATTAAAATATATGAGTGTATATATATATATATATATAAAACATACTTAATAAACAAATATTTAAAAAATATATATTTAAGATAAATCAAATACGTTACTGCTTTTTTCCAATTTCTTCTTTCCCCACAACGAGTTATGTTCATCAATCCAATAAAGTAATTCTTCACTTTCATTTATTTGCTTTGTTGTCACAAGAAATACGCTTTGTTCATTAATCACTACAGCAAGATTTCTATTTTCACGCATTGGGGCAGGTCTCAAAAATCGTACCCAATTAGAGTCATTCGGATTTTCCGTACTAAAGTATAATCTTTCAGTATCATTAAAAACTTCCCAAATATCACGCATTGTACAATCATCTGGTATATCTGTTTCTTTAATTTTTTTACCGACCAATGGACCTAGTTTGGCAAATTTTGGAATTATAGACTTAGATATTACACTCAAACCATGACTTGAAATGACTTCTTGAAATTCTAATATATAAGGTAATGATGCTTCAGAATATGTGGATATTGTAAATTTCGTATTTATCTTAGATTCACAGTTTAGTTCAATATTTTCAGATCGCTCTTCTTCATTCATGTACCGATCAAATGTGTAACTTCCCACGTCAATGTTAAAAGCTATATTAGATTTACCCAATATGTCTTTATGTTCCTCTATCCAATCAGGTAAACTTACGCAATCATTGACATAATTCTCAGATATGATAAAAGGACAAGCTCCTTGTACATGTTTGGAATTACAATCGGTACATGTTTTTATTTTAATAGCTACTCTATGGTTCTGCTTTTTGGAACAATTCTCTTCTGGTTCAATATCCGTGGTAGAATCTTGCTTTGCAATAACTGTGGATACATCAGAGAAGTTGACATTATATTTTGATTTAAGATTTTTATGTGGTTTCGGTGCTTTACGTATATCATGATTTTTGATGGTACGCTGACCTCTTAACTTCTTATCCTTTATTATATTGTGTTTGTTTTTCTTCCGCTTGTGTTTACGAATATTTGATGCATGAGTATCAGAAACATTTTCATCATCAGCCTTTGGATTTGAATTTCGCTTTTTACGCTTAATACGTATATCTAATTGAGAGATGGTATCTTCCCATTCTTTTATATTCAAATCCTGATTATCAGTTTCTTCTATGTGCTGTTCTGTAATATGGTCGTCAATTACATTTTCTGTCAAACAAGCACTACTTATTGCAGTTGCTTCATTCAAGAATAAATAATTATCCCTTTCTTTATCTAATTCATTAATTTGTGCCACTTCAATATTCTTGTCATTCACTCCATTATTAATCAAAAATATTTCATTGGCACATTCCCCGGCGAACTCTTCTGAAGCCACATTAACATTTCCAAGCTCGATAGATTTAGGACTATGGTCATTGTTATTGTTTCTCGATATACCATCTTCTACTGTGCTACAAAATGTAAACATACAACCTGTCAAAAACACATGTTCTAGCTGTTCATGCAATTCTCGTTATTGATTAATACGGCAAACTCCGCCCTTTTATTAAAATTGTAATGAACTTAAAAATGCTTTACTTACTTGAAATTTTTGTCTATAAGGTTCAACAAATAAGTAACAAAATCTACATCATTCTTAAATGAAAGTTTTTGCCTCGCTAATTCCCATCTTTCAACATTTTTTGTTCCTATATAAATGTTTGCATTATTAGGCTTTTTACTAAGGAATGAAGATACAGGTAAAGAACACTTTAAAGAGTTTAAATTCACGGTTTTATTGTCACTGTCATGGTTTAAAGTAATTTTTGGCATAACTACATTTTCCAAAATGATTTGTTTTGATTTAAACAATCTATCTGTCTATCCTCTTTATGATAAAATTCACTTACTAAAGTACACTGCAATTATTGATGTTTTGACTTAAACAACTACCAATGTGTGTCGCTTTCATCGCTATCAAAAAAACTCGTTTTATATGATAAAATATATTGTTATATAATATTAATTATGTATATACTAAACATAAAACTAGTAAAATAACAAAGAGTTATTAAAATATATCATTTATTATAAAATATTTACAATTTTATTTTTTCAATAGAATACAATTTTGACATTTTACACTGGTTACCACCGGATATAGATTTACCATTTTGAAGTCTTTGAATTATTGAAAGAGTTGTTTTTGCATCATTTAAATAATGTAGTTGATCTCCAACGGTTTTTCTAAAATATTTTATCATATTTAAAACCCCCTCATCTCTTGAAAGTATAAACTCTTGATAATGAGATTCCAACAGAATAGAAGCCCACTCAAAGATTTTATTTTCAGAATCTTCACATATAGTGATATCAAAATTATTTTTAGATACTAAAAAACAGAGATATTTAAGTAGTTGCAATGTTTCTGAAAACTTTAGATTAGTCTGAAGCTCGGGTAGTAAATTTACTTCGCTGTATGAAATATTTAAAATTAAATTTATCAGATTTCGTCGTCCAGCAGGTTTCAAACAATTTCCGGAATTTTTCTCTTCTTCCTCTTTCTTCACACCTTTAACTATTCCAAAGAAATCGTCTTTAGATGTTAATCCAAAATGTAGTAACTTCACCAACAGAGACGCTGGTATATCCTCAAAACGTATAATACTCCATTTTAAGGCTTTAATATCTCCCTTTTCAATTAATAACGGAAATATTTGTTCCAATATAATTGATTCCGGATATCCTTCTTTGTTTAATTCATTAAATAACGATTTCACAATACTAGGAACATGTAAAGCGGGAACAGCAGAACTACGTTTTTCCTTTGCAGCGTCCCAATCAACAATTTCCATTTCCGAAATAATCTTTATGTCATCATCGAGTAAATTAATAACTTTCTTGCTTCCTACAATTGCTGCTAATTGTTCTGTAGCCATGTTATACGGCACCACAGCTAAACTGTTACCTGCAGCTAATAATACAAAATTTCCTATGACATTTAATTTAGCACAAAGTCCATAAAGTTTAAAACTTTGTCGCGACTGTATTATTTTAAATTGTATGTTATATGTGATAACTGAAGCACCCTCTTCATTGGCATCTGCTCCATACATCACAATATAGTTTGAGTTGAGGGAAGTCATAACAATTTGAGGCTTTCCACCAATCTTTATAGGCTTCGTACTAAATGTTTCAATCCGAGATAGAAAACACCCAACTGAGGGATCTATATTTTCTAAAAATAATTTTAAGCTGTATAAACGTCCATCAGACCCTAAAATAAAACTGGTGTAAATTATCTTAATAATAGAGAGAACATTTCATTAATTTTAAATTCTTACATATTGTTAATAGCTGCGAATTCCCCTCATCGGAAACAAATGTATTGCCAATTAATTCAGCATTACTATCACGACGATATATTTTCTGAATTTTCACTGTATCAATCCTTTCAGTATAGTTCCCATTATCTAATTCCAAAATAATACATGATGTTATTTTTTTGTCTTCGGTTTGAACAAGATAACATAAAAACAGTTGATTATGAGTAGATAGCAAAAGCTGATCTATAATTGTATTTTTTTCATCAACAACACTTCGGCGAACTTCTTTTCGGTTGTTTAGAGCATATTCCAAAGAAGAACAAGTGCCATTGCGAAATATAATTAGAGAAGGCCCATCTTGTTGTGTTAATATTGTATGAATTGGTATCTGGAACTATTAAGCACTTTGTAGTGTAAGTAAATTTAAATCACCTATATATTTTACATATAAATTATATCCAAACCTTTAACTTCTTAACGCGATCTAATTGTGTCTCCTCTGCAGACCAAATTCGAAGTTGATTGTTTGCAAATGCGGCTACATATTTTTCTGTTAAGTGGTCATAAACAACTGCACTTGTTAAATGGTCTATTGTTCTCCAGCTACTAATCTGATTTGTATCTGATAACTGAAAAGAACGACAGATTTAAATACGAAGTTCATTCATACTAAGCAGGTTATGAATAAACAGTTTTTACGTTACCTTAATTCTCATAGCCATATTTTTTCCCAAGGTAACAATAACACATCCAGATAGACAATCTTCTGTTATACCCAATAATGGTTCAGTTGGATTTAATGATAACAATCCATAATAAGAATGTAATTTAGCCATTCTCAAATGATTTAATATACACCTGCAGAAGTCTGAATATTTCAATTTCTACTTAGGTATATATCTGCAAAATACAAAGTTAAGGTTATATCAGAATTTGAAACTAAGTCATTGTCTTATGTTTACTATCACTAATAAATTATCATTTGTAATAATTATTAATTTATTTACCTGCTTATAAATCACTAAGACATGAGATCATGCATGAGATATGCCGAAATTTTTAGGTTATGTATAAAACAGCATTTTATAAATTAATGGAGCCATCAGCCTCAGAGAAATATATACACACCAGAGATAATATATAATTCGCACATGTCCCCTCGATGCCAATTGATATAACTAAGCATATAGCGCCAGATTTAAATTTAATTCATAATAAAGTTGTGAACTTTAATGACCCCTATCATAATGAACTTTGTATAACATATTGATTGAACATTTGTATGTCGTAGAATTTATCATTACAATGCAGCAAAGTATATAAATGTTACTATGGAAACAATATTGATTTCAGCTATAACTTTTTTTGCTCAGTCCATCAGTTAGGTTCTTTATAAGAAAAAAAATATTATCTATTAATTAATAAAATATATCAGTCAAGTATTGGATTATACTTGTTCGTTCATAAATAATAAATACTAGTAAGAGGTGTTTGAACTCGAAGAGCTCTCTTTGGTCTAGATACTCATTCATTCGAATCAAATAAGCGCTCCCATATTAAATGTTTATATAACTAAATGAAGAAGCTACATTAAAAAAAATAATCAATTTCCTTCTATTGGTATCTAAAGTTAATTGTGATTTCTACACAGGTAAATATTATTTTGCAAAATCATCTTTCTAAATAATTTGGAAATCAATTTTAAAAGTTATTTTTATATAATGGTGTGGCGGGGTATCGATTTAATATTAAGCTTAGTTACAAAGTGTTGCTCTATTTCTTAATTACTTTCTCTTGTTAAACGGCATGGCAACAATTTATAATAAATCTATGTCATTAATTGAACAAAAGAAGTTACAATGGGCTCGAGAAAGAGGTAAGAAAAATATAATTTAGTTTAGTGTGCACTGTCTGTGAAGAGTGTTTAATTGTTTGCGTTTTTAGAAGAACTGGCCGGTCTCGGCGGACTCTGGGGACAAAATTCAAGAAATTTTGATAGATCGTGTATTAAGTATGTACCTTTTTTTGTTTGAGTATTATATATATATCATCATTTTTAAGACATTAGTTTTATTGTTAGATTTTTTAATAATTTTTCTGAATCTAGTACGAATCTCATACGATTTTTATACGATTCGTTTACGATTCCTCTACGATTTTCCAGAGTATTTTATATGACACATTAATTGAATCTTATATTTCATAGAACACAATTTCTGTCTGCAATTGACATAAATGACTTGCATCCATTGAGCACCTGCAACGGAAGCGGAAGTCCAAGTAAACCATACAACAGTATGTTCGGGGAAGGCCATCGTCAACGAAGCCCTAGTCTTCCTCCTATCCCAAGATCTTGTTATGATGTAACACAAAGTTTTAGGGAATCGTTGTATAATGTCGAAGATGAAACTTCAGGCTATGCGAGTGATTCTGCCCCTCACAGTACTCCAGAATATGATAAGAAGCTACTTTTAGAGAAGCAAATGAAGTACATATCGCAACAAGAAAATCCAGAAAATTTTAACAGGTGAGTAACTTAACAAGGGCCTATTTTGTAACTGCTTACCTGACGTCTGTTAACTTTTGACGATTTTTCAAATGTCTATATTTTCTAAATTAAGCTATGTAAGTTTACACAAAACTATCAGAAGATTTTTTCTACTCAAAAAATCGATTCTTCGATTAATCGATCTCAGATCGCCATCCCTAGTGCATACTCAAACGTCAGATACTAATAACTATTTTATATTAAAAATTATTATATTAAAAAAATATTATCGGCTTCTAGATCGTATGGAACACCAGAATCGTTTGATTCAGGTTCGCGGCGTTGTTCGAATGGCGACGAGCGCGCTAGATGGGGTGACAGAGGCGTCGGAGTCGGACATCTTTGGGAGCCATCACCGCACAAACCTCAATCTCGACTTCCGCAAGTCATACCTACTGCCAGCCCAAATTGGCTAGAACGTGAACTGAACAAAATGCAGGATTCCTCGAGATCACAGCTCCTCATGTTCCACCACGCGTCCGATTTGCCATTGAATGGATCCCAGGAAGACGACCCACTTGCCGCTGACGCTAAGTACGTAACATACTTTAAGAATATATCACAGACTTTCTAATCTATTATGATAAAATCTGCTGTAACGCACTAGTAAATAATGTTACATATATTTAAAAAAAACTGCTATATTACGGTATATTAAAGTTTATAAAAAATATAAATAAAACTTCGCAGTAAACTATAAAAGAAAATTTAAGTAGATGTCTTTAATGATTCAAGAGTAACTTTTCTATCTAATCGTAATATTTATTTCCCAGTAAACATTTAGTGAAGTGCCCTATTTAGTGACGTTTCTATCACTATTTCACTTCAATTATAGTTCGCATCAACTTTATCTTCATTTGTATTCCGACAGGTGTAGTGGTTCCGTCATCTGTAGCCGATAAAACAGACATTTCATATGAACGATTGTGAGAAACTGAACTATAAATGAACTCTTTCATGACAAAAAAATCATAAGCATCTTCAATATGATGTCAAAGTGACTCCAAAATGCTCCAAAATGTTTACTGGGTTACTTGTCTTAATGCTACTAGAATCATAAAACTACCGTCATGACAATCAGTTGGCTATTTCGTGTTTATGGAGTGTAAAGGACGCGTCCACTATTCAGCGCAGCAGTTAAAAGCAGTTAACGCATTGAATCATGGATTGAAACGTGGAAGAGAAGGGAAGAGGAAGGAAGGCCTATGCAACGATATCTTCTATAAATGTGTTTACTGATGGTATCATAAGCATTAACACAAGGGTTGGTTTTCGAACCAATCCACACTAAAATGCTATTGGTGGTTGGCAGAACGCATTTATACGAGTAAATATAGCTATACCGTTTCTATATACTTCCTTCCACCTTCTTCTCTTTCACATTCCATTCATTAAGTATAATCCGTTGACTGCTTTCAATTCTGATAAGTAGATGCATATCATATCATAAAAATTAATGGATTAAATTAAATTGCTAATAAAACTGCAATAAAATAACATTTCTTACAGTTCCCGAAGTTACATAAGAGGCCAAAATGTACGTTTAGAACCTGATGAACTTGCAGAACGTGAATCTAAGCGATCAAAAGCCATGCAGCTCCAAGAAGCCATCAAACAGCAGTTAGAGGAGCGTGAAAGCCAAAGAAAAGCCGAGAAACAAAAGAGAATTCGTGAAGAGCAAATGGAAGAAGAAAGAATACTTAAACAACAAGAACAAGACAAAAAACGATTAGATGAAGAAAAAAGATTGATTAAAGAACGAGAAGAAAAGGAGCGAATAAAAGCAGAACAGATGCAGAAAGCTATACAGGATGCTGAGTATCAAGCGAAACTAAGTAAACAAAATGAGAGAAAAAATAAACATCAAGTAGTTGAACAATCGATGGAACAACAAAGTCCTGCTGAAGTACAAGAAGAATTTGTGAAGGAGGAAGTGAAAGAAACAATGTTAATAGGCTCTCCAATTAAATTACGCAAAGATAATGAAAAACTCGCCTATTCCAATGAAAAAACAACAGAACCAATAAACGAATCAGACATCCCAAAGCAAGCAGATGGAGTTGCCTTAATTCTCCAAAGTGTTTCTCCAGTATTTATGGAGAATCAACTTGGGATGTTATCCCTTCCAGTAGCCCATGAAGTTTTAACACCAATAGCGATTCATGGGGGAATGCAATTGGCATTTTTGTTGCCGCAAGCTCAAACAAGAAATCAGATGCATAGTGTAAGTTGCGGAGACTCGTCTCCAAGAATTGATAACCGCGTGCTTACACCCACGAAATACCGACAGCTTCGAGAATCCAGCACTCAAACAGATCCAGTACCGGAAGATAATAATAGGTACCAAGAACAACCTAAAGACATAAAATACGAATATACACAAAAGAAATTACGCTATAGGAATGATGTTAAAGATAACAGACTCTTCAATTTGGAAGATCGTCCGAAATGGGGTGTCAATCAACCTCCAACGCAGTATTTGAAGCAGAGTGAGAAAGATCCGTTTTATAATCAGAAAAGGAGACAACGACAGAAAGTGCGTCGCAATTATGAGAAACAAAATGATGATACTTGGTCTAGCGATGATACTCGATCATCAAGTCCCGAAATTGGTTATTGGGAAACAAGGACACAATTCTACCGAAAAGCTGATAAATCTCGTCCCACTAAACCAAGAGAAAAACTCCCAGGAAGTAATACAATGACAAAAAATTACTGCGTACAAAAAACCGAAATTGTTCCATTGGAATCGGATGAGTTTGGGGTTTATCAGATCAATTCGAGTGATGGTGTTGATAAACATACATTGGATGTTATTCAAGGAAATCATAAAGTTAAACATATCAGAAAATCATTTTCGGAAAAGTTTATAACAGCAAAATATGAAAAGTTTAAAATGGAAAATTCTGATAACACTCGTTCAAATACTGGTAGATCTTCGAATAGGAGTAGACCCGCTTCCAGGGATGTTATAATGTCAGGTAGACGAAAGGAGATGATAAACGAAAGCAATGAAGAACGAAAACTCATGATGGACAGCGAGGAAAAAGATGCAGTATGGCCTGGAAATGAAGTGCTACATCAAATAACTAAAATGCGGGATGGGTTGATTAAGAAAAAGCAAAATTGGACCGCAAATTCAAGAGATTCTAATTTGGGACCACGATTAGTAGATATTGAATATTCGTAAACTATAAAAGTTTTTAAATTGCTTTTTGGTTATTATATAGCAACTTCTTTTAAGTAAAAATACTTAGTATGACTGCCGTTGTATCCGTCCATAGATTAATACACTAATATTAATTCGATAGTCTCGGATCCACCATAAATATTACTGCCATCAGTTGCGCAAAAAACAACTACTAAATATTAAAATTTGCACGTTCTTCATTTAGCTATAAAATAATAGTTTACTGTTATACACAAATATGGGAATGCTTTTCAGATTACGCTATAATTTATGGAGTAAGGGTTTTTAAAGTAACTTAAAGGTAGGAATCGGAAAATGGCGGGAAAACTTGATGATTTGTTTAATAAGAAGAAAGAAGTTACACCAGTATTAGACTTGTCGAAAGCTACAGTCAATTCTAAAGAAGATTTCAAAAAGCTGATGGATAAAGTACCGGATTACAAAATGAGACCAATTAAGGTTAGCTAATTTAAATTTTCATTTAAAATTTGTTGAAGTTTTCAAATTCATGAGTCGTTATTCATATAGATATATGATATCTTTAAAACTCTGACGCATTAGGACATTTTTGTTTTATTCAAATGTTTCCACTGTCTGTCGCTAAATGCACAATCTCGAATTTAAAACTGAGGCTTGAAAAAATTTAATAAATAAAATATTCTCTCGCTTTTATAGATCAGATCCAAATGTGAAAGAACTGATCTGAGTTTTATTACTTTTTTATAAACATATTAACTGCCTATGTGAATACGTATACCGACAAAGCATGCCGATGTATTAAGTAACATAGTATTTCAGTTGCATCGTGTTGTGCAACCTATGTACGTTGGCGTCGCACGATTATGGAATTTTTCTTAGTATACAACAATTCAATTACGTGCATTTCTTTCACAATAAAAGTTTTACCTAATATTTAACGTTCTGTGACCTATTTTCTTGATACTAGAATCATAAAATAACCTGGGACCGGATGAAATTTAATATTGAACCAATTTACAATTTTTTATTTATAATTTATAAAAATGTATGCAGGTTAGGCAAGAAGATATAAAAATACGCGAAAAAGATTTTAAATTTAAGACATCAAAAAAAGAATTACGCGCTGCAGCGGGAAAAGGTAAAGAAAAAGATGGACATTACTTGTACATGGATCCACTACCTATTGAAATGAAATCTTTGAAAGTTGAAGATTTTTGCTCCGTTCCAATAGACTGGAAAATGCTAACGACTCAACGACCGAAGTCTAAGCTAGATGAAGATTTGTTTGGAAGGTACGTTTTGAAACGCTAGAAGAAGAAAGACATATTACTTAGCGTTCATAATGGGCTTGTGTCCTCATTTTTTAGTGGTCGATTTTTCAATTGTTGAGTGAAATTGATGTTAATAAATGTGTATTGGCGTGTCTATTTTATTAAATATCTAAATGTTGACGGAGATATAGCAATTAAAAATTTGAATTGTAGTTTTAGCGCTAAAGATGGTCGACCATATGTTTGACGTGAAATGCATTTTATACGTCAGTTATTTGTTGAGTAGGTCAGTGCTGTGGTAATGTTTTATAGCTGTTGGTAGTCGAAATAGTCAAGTCAAAGAATAATAAATTTTTATTTTATTTATTCCTGTTTTACAGCAGGCATAATATTGAAATTTTATTGTTCCTCGAAATAGATGTAAATAATATATATTTATGAGCTGTAAGGTTGGCAACGGTATGTGATGTCACATGTATTTGGAATGTGTACAACGTTGAATCCCTTTAATAATTAAAGAGACAAAAAGACTTTTTTTAATTGTTAATATCTCCTAACATATAAGGAGTTATTAAAAAATAATTGAACATTTGGGGTTCTCGTAACACACTTTATCAATATATAGTACACTTTTATAGAAATTAATATAAAGGACACAAGCCCATTCCGTAATTTTCTTTTTTTATTTATTGACTTGATTATTTATAGTCTTACTATGAAATTCATATTTTAGGATGGTAGAGCTTGGAAAACTTCAATTGAAAACGCAGAATCGTGAAAAACGTGAAGCTATGCAACATTCTTTTGTCCGTAAGACAAAAAATAAAGCTGGAGTCCTTGAAACTCGTCACCTGGCTTGTCCAGAATGCCTCGAAGAATTTTGTAATGGTAATTATTCCTGGACAAGGTTTTTTTTATTTCAAAAGATATTTAATTTCTTTATTACGTAACATTTTCAGGAAAGTCTTGTGGTGACTTTAGTTACGACTGTTTTATGCGTGTAAAAGTTCCTGAAGAAAAGCATAAAGCATCCGGATCTAAAGATGCTTCCGGTTTAGGAAATTCATTAGGATCACCGTCCAAGGGGAAGAAGAAATTATCGAAACTGCAACCCAGAACGAGGAGTAAATCTAGAAGCAAAAGTGGAAATCGAAGTAAAAGTGGTAATAGAGCTAAAAGTGGTATGAAAAAAAAGGGTAAAAGTGGGGGAAAAAGTGACGGTGAAGAATGAAATGAAAAGTTTTTGGGAGATAACAAAGAAATGGATTTTAATCTCAATACTGGTAATGAAAGAACCGCCAAGTTTTAGAAAGTTTTAATTAATCAATTTATTTGACTTTTCTAGAAAATAGTATATTAATTTGTTTTTAGAAAAATTACATATACTTATGTCAATAATACTATATTCTTTGTAAAGATAAGTACATTGCACCCCTGTTCAACATGTTAAACTTCAAAATGGAGTCTACAGCTAAACACAAAATGTGTTAGCATAGATACCGGTAAAACTTGATTTAAACAAAATCTATATCTGTGAAAATATTTTTTTATGATTATAAGACACAAAAACATCTTTTTATGATTTTAATAAACCAAAAAGTGTCATTTTTATGATACTAATAGCAATAAATAAGGTAACTGAACAAGCTATACTTTGTAAGCAAAAGAGTATCATTTATGTGTTTTATTAAATTTACTGTCTTCTCCAAAACTTTACGATTTTTAAACGATTGATAATTGTTTTAGGTTAACCATAAACTATTTTAAATTAAAAAACGAGAAAGAACCGTTAAGGTTTCTAACGTTTTTCGTTACATCTTTATCCTTAAAACTTACATAACTTTGTCATACGAGACATTTACCGATCTTGTCTTGAAAATAATTCTCATTTTACATGCGCAGATTCTGTTATTTAGATCAAGCGCCTGATGTAAAGAAGTCCTAAAGGCTCGTGTTAATAAAACATTGCAAGTCGGAAATCAAATCAAACAGCAATGATTTCGGCTTGAATTATTTCGTCAGTTTATTTATAGAGCTCAGCTAGATTCCTAAAAAGCCAGGAGACAGTGTTATGCAGCAAGGTTAATATAGACATTAAACTAGGATAAGAGGTGGACTATCCGCAAGGCGCAAATAACACATTTTTAGTTTCGGTACAGAATAATTCTTCAAATGTCATTTTATCATGTAGTAATTATAGAAATAATTATAGATTAACTGTGTCGTCAGAAAACGTTATCGAAAATATGCTTTTTTTATCGTTTGATCTTACGCCACCCTTAAAGGAACCGGATGAAAAATATTATATTAAATTAAACCGTTTAAGCTGGGCTAATATTACATAATTAAAACCCCAGAGTATAGTATAAACCATCCGAAAATACAGCGCCAGGTTATACATTCAATCAGAACATTTAAAACAATGTTTAAACCAATTTTATTACCCTATTGTTCTACTGTGCATAAAGTTAGGAAACAATGTCAACAAACGCATTTTCTGTTTTCAACATAACAGCCAAGCAAATTTAAACTGAGACGCGCAAAAGGTCATACGTATAGCAGCAAAACAAATAAGTAAATACACACAAAAAACTATTGGCTAATATACTAAATGTAAATAGGTTTCACACACTGCAACTTAAACAAAAAAAGACCATGAACCACATGGCGGAAGTGTTGTTTGTCAATTATATCACGCGTATAAAGTCGGGCTAATTATAATTAGCAATACGTATCACTCAGCACTATGCAAGAACCACGTGATATTTAATTTGTTATTAAATTGATATCGTGTGTAAAAACCGTAGAGTTACATTCAATAATTATAATTGGACGATAAATATTGGTATCAATAACGTAACTGTAGAATTAATGAATTAAATAACATTATGGTTTCGTAAAATTAAACCTTTACGCTACGTAATGAATACATTTTGTGTTTAATAGGATGTAGACTCCTTTTTAAATTGAGATTTTTCCAATGTTGAAACAGATATTGTAATAATCTCTTGCTTTAATTTGATAATCTTTTATATATGAAATAAAAACAACATTTTTATATTTACATTTTTATATATTTATTTTATGGTCCCCAAATGATATAATAATAATTCCAAAAATTACCTCACAAAAGAAATGTTTTTTATTAATAAAGAAGGCTAATTATAAAGTTAATTTACCTTCTTTTTAGTATAAGTTAGTATAATATTTACAATGGTTTGTTATTACATGTTTATAACTTGTTAAAAAATAATTAAAATAACAAAATAATAATATATTGATTTTTATTGAAGTAATGTTTTGTTTCAAGAAAGTATATAAAAAAAAAATCTGTTTATCTAATAACATTTCAAGATATTGTTGTCTGTCGCCAAAAAAGGAGGATATATATTAGTCATATATAGATAACACATAAGATAATATAAGGTACAAAGTTTTCATAATAGATATTATTTTTTTATTATTTCATTTAGAGGATTATCATTTCTATATAATATAGCATATATAATTATTATTTATTCTTAATACGACGATTCAAAATCTAATATCTAATAAAATATATTTGTTTCTTTTATCAAATCACACAGCAAAAATAAAATAGATAAAATTCCAAACGGTATTGTTGTTAGTGAATTCCATTAAAACGAAAGTTAAAATAAATATTTGGAAAGAGAATATTCGAATGTGACGTACGCACATGGAATCAAATCTTATCGTGATTCATTTAAGATTAATTTAACTGTCTCATTCCATTATTAAAGGAATAATCAGTTAAGTTTATATCGTATGAACTGAATGTAAGAAGCCACTATTTATAGAATAGTTTTTATTAATACTTGGATTACTGAAAACAATTCAGATTAAATTATTAAAAGGAGTAGGTTATTACCCTTACCAAATTTAGCAAGATTAACTATTAGAATCTGGAGGTTCATTAAACAACAATACAATGTGGGCTGGAATATTCAAATCGAGGAGTTCACACTTGGAGAGTTAGTGGATACAATTTCCTTATCCGATAATCTATCACACAATTTAAACTAAAAATTACTGTTACCCAAAATCTTAATTATATAAATAACAAAAAAGAAAATCACTTACATATACATATCTTAATCACGATTATTATTAATTATGTTATCTGATTTATAGAAATAATAAAAAAAATAGCTATATTCAACATTATTATTTTTTTGTATATTTAAATAACATTCATTACATAGTATTTATTTTAATTTTATAGATGCATACTTATAAAATACTTATCGAATCGAATTTTATGCATTGATATGATTTTTAATATGAAATAGCACCGTGGTATAATATATTTGTAAATATTTCTAAATCAAAAGTAAATTTAAAGATGTCTAGTTCAAAATATATCACTACATAAAATTAGATTCTATTAGTATTGTATTGCATATATGTCATATTAATTTCAATTGTAATTATTTTCAAAAAGAAAAATAATTAGTCAAGACTTATTTTGTACATAATAACGTTAAAAATATCCAGTCAGCTCCAACAATATTTAAATCTCTAATAAGCTGGCATTACAGACATTAGACCAAACTTGACCAAACACGTAGAAGTTTGGCAGCACACTTACATAGGCTCAGCAGTTTGCAAACGAATGACTGTTTAATATTAAATAGCGATCGATTTAAATACATACTTATTAACACTATGATTTATATTTATTCGCAAATTTGAATTTTAAATTATTGTATATAATGTCCACTTAATTATAAAACGGTCGAACGCGCTACAACTCATATTTTATTCATTACATTTGCATTGTTAGTACTGGTTGCTACTGACATTCGGAGAACAGCTGCTTCCAAAAGCTGCATTGTTCTTTGTTTGAAATAATTAAAATCTTAAGAGCTATATGTATATATTATTAAATTTATTTATATTTTAGAAAAAATTGCATATTGCGCAAAAATATTTGTGTTTCGCAATAAAGTCTGAATGACCTTAAATTAAACAAAATAATTCCTCATTACATAATTTATTTAGCCATCTAACACAAGATAAAAACATTTTTGCATTGATTAGGAAAAATATCATTTAACGTGCAAATAAATTATCCTTGAAGTTCACATTCTAGATGACTGTACTTTTTAAAAATTATTTCATAATAAAAAAAGGGTATATATTAGATTATTATAGATTAGGTTTTCGTACTAAGGCTGAGTAATAAAGCCAAAGTATAAAAATTATTTATTTGGAAGACAATAGGGAAAAATCTATCACCTATGTTTTTTTTTACTTTTTTCTTGTATTAATTTTCATAAAAATATATCATTTATATATATTTAAGACATTTGTCACACCTTTATGCTTTATTGTTATTCTACATACATACAACAAATAGCATTCTGTTTAAAATATTTATTTTTTATTTACAGTTTCTCGTTTCTTTTTCTTCTATAGTTGGATTTATTTATTTTAAGGCCATTTTTCATTGTTCCATATGGGACGTACAAAAATTCGCAAACACATCTTTTATAGCTGATTTAAAAAAAAAAGATATTTTTGGCACTAAATATGACATTTTCATTTTCCATTTTTTTAAAAACATTTATTATAAAATTGATTGTATATTGCCATTGTTGATTGCCAATAAGCAAAGTAAAATATCAAATATTAATAAGGCAGGAATAATATTAATTGTCTTTTTAGAGTGCTTCAGAGTTAGTCATAAATTAATTGTAAATTAAATGATTACTAGAATACTAGGGAATCACTAGGGTTAACAATACGACATGGAGAACACTGGAATAACGAATAACATTGTTTTCAGAGCAAAGGGTGGCAAAGGGGATAAAGCGGGACCTGAATTTGGAATGTCACAACTAATAAAGCAAAAGTTGTAAATTTTGAGTAATTTCTTTTAAATTCAGGTATCGTACGTTGATGAAGTGTCTGGATTGTATCGCTTATAATCTTTGTAATGCCAAATATGTTCCATTTATTCGTTTCTTTGTGATTTAGACAATTAGTTTAAGGATGGATGCTTTTGTTGTTATATTACTGAGTCTTTTAACGGTTTAACGATTTACTTCTCAGCTTCAAAGGCAAGAAGGGCCAACGCCCCTTTATTATATATTAATGAGCTAAAGATAATGTGAATTGGTGACAATTGTAACACTTACAGAATATAGTGTTTCATTCTTTCCTAGCCTTCTTCTTGCTTTTTTTAGGAGCTTTTGCTTCCGTCCAGACATCTAAAAAAAAGGGAAAAAAAACAATTAATATTTATATGATTCAAAACGCAGATTGTTTTCGTAAATAATAATTACCTCCTAGCTCATCAAAAGCAACAGCCGATTCTGCAACGACTTCTGTTGATTTAGGTGATTCTACAATATTTTCAGCCTTCTTTTTCTCTTTCTTAGGAGCTGGAGCACTAGCTACTGGCTCCACTACCTTCTCCAACTCTTCATTTTTGCTGGCGACCTTCTTATTCTTCTTTTTCTTAGATTCACTATTTTGAACAGGCTCTGCTTTTGTAGCTACTTCTACTTCAACAGTTGGGGTTAAAACAATTTCTGCTTTCTTTTCTACTTCGGCAGCTGCCTTTTGTTGTTCATTAACCATATCCTTTATTTCCTTGGTGACCTCATCAACTGATTTGTTGTCAATGACATGTTGAGGAATTACCTCAACGATGTCGGAATCAACCTTTTTTGGCTTTTTGGACTTCTTGGGACTTTCTTTCTTTTGATCCTTAATGATTTCATCTTGAGTCTTGCGGTTCTTTTTATCGCCTTTAGCTGGTACAATTTCCCAATTGCCATCATCAAAGTCGAGTGGTTTCTCTTCTGGTTGTTTCTGCTTCAGATTTTTTTTGTTTTTAATAACAACAACTTCTTTATTTTCCTTTCCCTTAGACTTCAATTTTTTGTCCACCTTTTTCAAATTTTCTTTTGCTGGAGATTCAGTATCCTGTTTTTTTTCTTTCAACTGTTTCGCTGGGGCTTGCGGAGCTTCCTTCACAACTGGTGCAGCCTTTTCTTTCAGTGGAGCTTTTTTAACGGGTGAAGTTTTTACTTCAGCTGACTTTTGTTTGGATGCATTGTCAGTCACTCCAGTTGCATGGCCATTGGCTGTAGACTTCTGTAAAATATTAAAATAGGAAGTCTTTAAAACAAATTGTTAGACAAACATATGGCATCTTTCTAAAATTGAAAAAAATTATAAACAGAAACATAAGATAAATCTATACTTTACCTTTTCTTTAATTTTTCGTTTCTTGCCAGCTTGCTTCCGGTCATCGGCCGAAGATGAAGACAATTTATCAAACGCTGGTTGCTCTGCTTTTTTAAATCCAAATACAAATACACTAACTGCACCAATAACAACAGCAATTACTGCTGAAACAGCGTACAATATCGGTCCACTTACAACCTGTGATAAAATCTCCATTTTTTATGTTGTTAGTGACAATTGTGTTAATAAATAATTAATTTAGAAATGAATGAACTTGCACAGCTGCTTTGTACTAGAAACAACCGCGAGCAGGCAAGCGGCCACCTCGCCAGATGATAGTTGATGACGAGGCTCTGACGTACACAACAAGGGATTGATGTGAAATAAGATCACAATAGAATTTAATATACAATCAGAATTTTGAAACTGTCTGCTATCAAATATCCCTAGACAACTTTTAATATTAACTAGCAGAGACAGTCTAGGTTTTACCAAAATATTTAAATTAATTACTTTACCCTTGACTTTGTCTTAAGTAATACAATTAAATTAACATTTTGGTTATTATTATTAAACTAAACATGGTAAAAGTGTCAAATACAGGCGAATGGTATTTTGTTTCGGTTGCGTCAATCTGTCATATTACTTCTTACTTCACAGCGTATAATGGCGGTACATTTTATATTCAAATATGATTTATAGAAAACTGTTTTAATAAAAAACAAAACGCAATAAAAACTAGAAAATTTGTAATAATAATACAATATATTATTTAAAACTATGTCACCTTTTTACGATATTTATAAAGAAATAATATTTGCAATGGTTATATTTTTGGAATACATTGAACCATAATTTCAGTTCTGTTAACAATCGCACGTAGAATCCAATAGATGAAAGCGTTTGTATTTGAATACGATTTCAAATTAACTTCATCTCAGAAATTCTAGAACTATTAGAAACCGAGTCAGTAGTTTTCTGTAGTTTTCATTGAACAGGTAGTGCAAAGCTATATGCTGAAGAATTTTTTTAAACTGTAAGTTAATTTTAATTTAAAAGTTATAGAAGATAATATTTAATGTATAAGCTATAAATAAATAATTGTGTGGACGTTTATAAAATTAAAACTGTATTTTTATTCTGTTTTATATATACACAGGGTCAAGAATTTTTCTAGAAATGTATAGGTTGACGAAATTTATCTGGAATTATTTCAACACTGAAGAGGAGGACGGTGTACTTAAACGACTCGAAAATAATGTAGATGTTGAAGATTTTTTAGTGGATATTACTTCTTCAAACAAAAATATGAATTTAAATGAGCAAGTTATAAAAAATGAAGAATGCAAGGAAAAAATGGGTAAGTAAATATATTTATATTTTAAAAATAATGTTGTATTTTCGTAATGTACTGGTATTTGTATTTTAAAAATAACATTCTAAACCAAATGCATTCACTGCGAGCTTATAGTAAATTAATTCCAAGTAAGTACAGTGTCAAAACAAAATGTCCGTAAACGTATAAGTGCAAGTGATTTTACATTTACAAAATAATGAAGCTATTATTTCTTTATTTATAGGTGTTATTACACATTTGGAGACGAATTTCGGAATGATTGATCAGAAGCTAAGGTTCAACATAGATGCAGCTCCAGGACTTGACTTAGCTGTCAATAACGTCGTACAGTACCTGCTATTCCAGAAGCAAAATGGAGAGCAAATGGTGAAGAGGATTGTTTCTATTCAACATGATTTCTGGGACGGGCAAATGGATGAAGTAATAACAGCCGAAGCGACGCAGCAAGAGCGGGACCTGGATATCCACACCCGGACAATTACAACGAAGGTTTTATTTCGTTACGGGCGCATTTTAAAGCTTTCTGATGACAACATGGACTGCAATCTGGATGAGGTAGACTCTAATTTTGTTCCAATGGTCGGCGACATAATAGCACTGGACGCGAAAGTCACTTCAGATGAAAAGAATTTTAATTTTGATGGCGAGGTTAGTATCATCCCTCAAAACCTTATAATATTTTATATTAAGGGGTCCCACTTTATTTTATAGCTATTCTAAAATCAGTAAAAAGAACTTCGTAAGATTTTATAATATAATATAAAAGATATTCTAAAGAAATTTTATAAATATGCTAATCAGTAAAACAGTAGATTGATTTTTCGAAAACATATGCATAGTTTTGTTATTTTAGTTATACCTGAAATACTGTGTTTAGCGGGACTGTAGGTGCATTTTTGGGGTTCCTTTACTTGTTCTGTTTAAATTATATTAAATATGCAACAGCCATCAAAAGCGCCGACAATTACGCTAAATCACATACGCTGAAATATCATATGTCGGTCCTGTTCGGATTCAGAAGGCGCGATACGGTTCCAAGTGAGCTCAGCCCTATTAGGTAGGAGAATAGTTCAAACATATAAAGTCTCAACAATATTAGAGCTGTCAACATAAAACGAGGTCGTGGATGGAAGTAGAACCATCAGGTATAAACCGATGTTAAATAAAATGAATAAAAAAATAGACTATAATTACTTTAAGGTCGTAGTCCTAGCCCGCGAAGAAGAGTTATGTATTTTAAGTAATAGATATTAAAATTTACATGTATGAAAATATTGCGGCAGTGCGAATACATAAAACGTGACAAAAATACAACTGGTTTTTTCAGGTGTTAATAAAAATATTGTTAAAATTCATATATTGTATATTAATGATAAACCCAGATAGGAAATTGTCTTGCAGTGCAAGGTTCTATAAGCTAATTCAAGCGTTACATTTCTTCCCAGGAATAATATACCCAGTATTTAATATTAAATCTATTCTGTTATTTAAATTTTCTATTAAAAAGTAAAGGTGACACCCCTAAAATATTGTGCAGATCTCTGATCAATATGTGATCATATGACCTACTTAGCAAAAGTGTTCCCCGAAATACTTTATATCGTTAGTGCATGCTGTACGTAACATATGTTAAATATATGTTATTTATGATTACTAATTCTTTCTAAATTTGCAGACTCTGGAGTATTACAAGCTGAGGCCCTGCTTGAGTGCAGTTAAGGAATATACCATCACTTCTTATGACATACATAATTGTCGCGGTGTCGCAGGGGATGAAATTTACTTTTATAAAGACTCTTTTGTCGACCCTAATTACACGCCAGCGGTTGGAGATAAAGTGATAATTGAATCCATTCAAAGTGAGCAAGGCACTTACAACTTTCGAGCAGTTTCTCTCGTACGCACAGAGAAGGGGCAATCAACAACGAAACAAAGTCACATCCACGATGCCATACAACAGTTATGTGAACCCAAAAACAAACTCACTATCAGTAAATGTAAATTCGAGGCTAAAACTCTAGGCGAACAAGCCGTCTTAGTTATCGCAGTGCATAATAAAGGATCAGAGGTTCAAATTATCCAACACGCTAAATTTTACCTGCAGTCTAAAGATTATCAACTGAAAGTAATATCACCAAGGTGGGATAAAAAAGTCGAAGTACGGCCTGGAAAATACGCTCAGTATAAAATAAAAGCGGAAGCTAAATTCTATGGATACTCAAAAGAATTATTAGTTTTCTCATTTAAAAATTTCAAAATTGGAAGCTATATAAAAATATCCATTGGTATTGAAGACGGGCCCAGAGCTGGTTTCCACAGGCCATTAACAACTGTTCAAGAAAGATCTAACAAACTAAGAGATAACAGACTGTTAGGTGAAGTTGATTTCGTCCCTGGAAGACGCCTGGTTAGAGCACCTGCATTTGTTTGTAAAAAGCTACCCGCTTTTACAATTCCAGATCATTTAGCAGACGCAGTAATTGGCAAGACTACAAACTTAATTGGGTTTCAAACAATTTTAGATTCAATTTTAGTAGCGGCCCCTTTCTTAAAACAAGATTTAACTCAGGAAAATTATCGCAATGTTTTTCATTCTTTGTTGTATCTGAATGAAATTGATGAAGACTTGAAAATGCGGCAATACGATATGGACAGAGCACATTTCACCCACGTTCAAGGTTATTTAGCTTTAGAAATTGACAATTTGTCTGAACGCAGGCCTTCGTTGATGATTGGGGACCACGTCATCGCAATAAGTGCAATTGACTTAACCAAAACACCATACCAAGGCTACATTCATAAAGTGTTGGCAAAGCACATCTGGCTGAGGTTCATCGAGGACTTTCACGCGAACTACAATGGTCAGGAATATGTGGTGAAGTTCCATTCATCTAGGACTTCATATAGAAGATGCCATCAAGCCATAGACCTAGCGTTTGAAAACTTAGACGGTGAAATTCTATTTGTCAACAAAGTCGCTAAAGTAGCACCCAAGATTAATTTCAAAGTTGTAAATGGGAGCCTTTTTTATCGCGATGAAAATAGACTAAAAATCCAGTCTCTGAAAGAGAACTCAGTAAGTGTTGTTCCGAAGAAAAAGGGGCAATCAACAAGACTTACGCTGTTGGCAAACTTGCAAAGAAGTCAGCAACAGAAAATCGCTGCTGAAACTGAATCTCAGGAAACAGAAGATGTTATAGATGAGTCTTGGCGGGAAGCAAAATGGTGCATATCTATTCACTTTTATCAATTTACCTATTCACATATACACCAATTTTTTTAAATTCTAATTTCATTTGCTTGCAGGTTTAACCCGAAACTAAACGAGCTGCAGAAAGAAGCAGTCAAAAATGTTTTACTTGGTGAGGCACGACCAATCCCATATGTGATTTTCGGACCTCCTGGAACTGGGAAAAGTATTACAGTTGTGGAAACTATTATTCAAATATTGAGTTTAATTACTGATAGCCGAATATTATTAGGTAAGCGTTATTATTCATACAGCAATACATTTATATATCTTATATAACAATAATGTCCAGTTACTACTTGTATTATTATTATTAGAATAATAAAAAACCTTTTTACACCTATCCAATCATTATCGAAAACCAGATAATAAAATACCTGATATATAAAATTTATAACAGGTATAAAGCCCGTCCGGACAGGCTTATTATCAGTTTATACCTGGCACATATTTTCTAACCAGTTTATTTGTAAGACGGTGTATGTTTAACTATTCAAATAATTAAAAACATATATTTTAGCAACACCATCGAATAGTTCTGCAGATTTATTAACGACCAGATTAGTGGAATATGGTTTACAACCTGGAGAAATGGTTAGAGTAGTAGCGCATCATTTGGTGGATAATAATTCCATCCCTGCTAATATAACACCATTCTGCGCTACTGTTGACATTGCTAGAGAAGGGACTCGTGAATCGTTGGTAAGAATATTTTATTTTCCTTGCTAGTACTGTTAAAATATTGTCTTTCTTTCAATGATTTTTCTTTTATTCGATATTCAGGTGGAAACTCTTGACTCTGGCATACGTCTGTCAATACCAAAGACTCATCTAAGTCGCCACAGACTCGTTATTGGAACTTGTATCTGTTTGGGGCAGTTACATACAATGAGTTTTCCTCTGGGACATTTTACACACGTTGTTGTTGATGAAGCAGGACAAGCTACAGAACCAGAAATTATGGTTCCTTTGGCTCAAATAAAAAAAGATAAAGGGCAGATTGTGTTAGCAGGTATTATTTAAATTTATATTGTAAATAGAATTATATAGCATATACATAGTGTTCCATGGTGAGACTCTATTAAATATAATATTTTAGGTGATCCTATGCAATTGGGGCCCATTGTAAGCAGTACTTTCGCTAATCATTTGGGTTTGGGACATTCGTTCTTAAGCAGAATTCTTGATCGATACCCTTATCAGCGAGACCCAGAGGTATACTACAGATTTTTATAATAAGCAACTAAGCCTAATTAATATGCAATTATAGTAACATTAATTTAATTTATATATGATGTAGAGTTTATCTTATTTTATATACAATTATATTAATACTAATATTGAATTTTTAATCAACATAACTTTTTTTTAAAGGGTTTTCCGGAAACTGGAGGCTATCTACCACAATTGGTGACGCGCTTAACATTTAACTATCGTTCTGTGCCAGAAATCTTGAAACTTTCAAGTGATATGTTTTATGATTCTGAACTTATTCCCTTGGTAAAGAATCGTTATTATAATGGCAATAATATTTTTTATAATAAATCTGATAGAAATCTGAAATATTACTAATATTTTATATGTTACAGACGTCCCAAAGTGATGGTCCAGAAGCTGAAATATTGAAATCTTTGAGTGATTTGTTACCACCAAGAGCTGAGAATGGTCCACCATCAGTTATCTTTCACGGTGTGCAAGGAAGAAATGAGCAAACCGCTGACAGCCCCTCGTGGTTTAATAAACAGGAAGCAGGACAAGTAAGCCGCTCTTTATGAATATCTAAATTTATTTAACAGAAAAAGAAATAGCAAGTTATTCGTTTGAAAATATACTAATTTACACTTACACCTGATAATAAGTGACACAAATATAATAAACTTAACAGTAATCTTAAATTATTGAAACTAAAATGATTTTTTTAATTAGGTACAGTTATTGGTTTTCTTTACGTAATTACGTAATTTTCAAATTTAAGATATTTAAGATTTAAATTGTTTCGAATCTTTCTATGAACTGCAAGTGATAACATGTTATGATCTTTATAGGTGCTGTGCTTCCTGGCAAAGCTATATAAAAAGAATGTAAAACCAGAAGACATCGGAATCATTACCCCTTACCAAAAACAGGTGCATTATCTACGTACAATTATTAACGACCTTAACGTACCAGAACCAAAAATTGGAAGTGTTGAAGAATTTCAAGGTCAAGAGAAATCAATCATAATCATTTCGACAGTGAGGTCAAAGAAGATTCTGTTAAAGAATGATATAGTGCATTCCTTGGGATTCGTCCAGAGCCCTAAGAGGCTTAATGTCTCAATCACCAGAGCCAAATCCTTATTGGTAATATTTGGGAATCCCCATTTGTTAGCCAATGATGAAAAATGGTGCAGAGTTATTAAATACTGTGTAGATATTGGTGGCTATATTGGCTGTGATTTACCAACGCATTTATTAAATTTAAACGAATTGCATAATTAAATTAAATATAATCGATTAATCGATTTGGTTTTATGTCGTATTTTAAAAAGTTATTTATGTAGGAATTATAAGTTAAGATGTAATCTAAAATAGTTATAAAAGCCTTTTACATAGTGAAAAGCAGAGTGAAATTATATTTACTTTTTTTAAATAATTCCTCATGCGTAAAAAGTAATGTTGGTATAATTTATAAAAACAATAAAAATTTAATTAATTAAAATGTGGAGTTTTTTTTATTTCAGCCAAAAAAATTATATTAATAACAAGAAATGTAAATAAAAAAAATAGAAAAATTTCAATGAAATTAATAAAGGTTATTAATGTAGTGCGTAACGAACATAAATGCATTTTGTTTTTAGAAAAAAATGTTAATTCATAAAAAAAAAAGTCTCGTAAAGGCCAAGATGCTTAAAGATCTACAAAATGCGCCATCTTTTAAACAGTAGATGCAGAAGAAACAGATTTGTATCATAGATGGAGCTGCAATAATCATTTTAAGAAAGCGCCTGATTTGAGTGCTACTACTAATACGCTTGCAAATTTGTAAGCAACAATAGATATTTGTACTTTGTCAACAACTAAGTAAATTATCTATCAAATAAATCTCTGTAAATTAATTGACAGATATTATAAATTAATTTTCTAAAAGTAATTGTTTAGCAATGAATGAACCATAAAATGCAGCCTCTATTAAAGAGTAGATATAACAGATAAAGTTAATATAATCCTTTGTTTCATAGATGTCACTATTAGAATACAAATTACAACGCCTGATCAATACGCAACTATATGTACTTGCTTTTATTATATACACTTGTTAAAATGAAGAAAATGTTGTATTTTTAATTTAAAAAAATGCAATATTTTCACCATTCGTTGACACGAAAGAAAGAGACACGAAACTCTTGTTAAAATAGATAATATGTAACAGCGCTGGATTAGCCATATAGCGGAAGTAGCAAATGATACGGGTGCCGCGTTTCTGGAGGCCCTAGAATAATATTTTTTTTCAGATTTAGTATTAGAGCAGCACAGACGCGCGAGATACTGGGTAATACCATTCTTAATTATTTCTGTTTTTACTATCACATTCGGTTTTGTACTTACTTTTGAACTTATTATTAGTATTCGACTTAAATAAATATATTCTAAATTTTTAAGCCTGAAGAGCAGGCAACCTAAATTACGTTGTTTGAAATTAAGTTTGCAGCTTATGCAAGTTATGCATATTTTTCCTAAAAGTTAAATTTCCATATTTTTGATATATTTTGATGGGGTAACGTCTGTCATACAGTACACTACTATAAATACGTTAAATTGATGAACTGTTTAATTCAATTCAAAATATCTATGCATTTCTGGCTTTATGGAATAATTTGTAAATTCGTGGGCTTTTTTTTAAACTCATTTTTAGATTATTGTTAAAGTTTTAATGCAGTTATGTTCGCTATGCTCTACAATAAGGAACTGCTTCATTACATTTTATATATGTACGCGATTTTGGCTTTTATGCGACCTTTTTTAAATCCATGGACATTTTTTTTCTAAAATTATTTTTTGATTCTTTGAAATAATTTGATGCAGTTATGTTCCTTATGCTTTAAAATAAAAAACTGCATCATTAGATTTTAAATACCTACGCGATTTTGGCTTTTATGCGACCTTTTTTAAATCCATGGACATTTCTTTTCTAAAATTATTTTTTGATTCTTTGAAATAATTTGATGCAGTTATGTTCCTTATGCTTTAAAATAAAAAACTGCATCATTAGATTTTAAATACCTACGCGATTTTGGCTTTTATGCGACCTTTTTTATTTTCATGGACATTTTTCTTCTAAATTTTTTTTTTGATATTTTGGAATATTTTGATGTAGGTATGTTCCTTATGCTCTAAAATAAAAAACTGCATCATTAGATTTTAAATACCTACGCAATTTTGGCTTTTAAGCAACCTTTTTTATTTTCATGGATATTTTCTTTAAAAACAAAAATTACATTTTCTTGAATTTTTTTGATGCAGTTATGTTCGCTATGCTTTAAAATAAAGAACTGCATCATTAGATTTTAAATACCTACGCGATTTTAGCTTTTAAACGACCTTTTTTATTTTCATGGACATTTTTTTCAAAAAGAAAAATTTACGTTTTCCTAAATTTTTTTGATGCAGTTATGTTCGCTATGCTCTAAAATAAAAAACTGCATCATTAGATTTTAAATACCTACGCGACTTTAGCTTTTAAACGACCTTTTTTATTTTCATGGACATTTTTTTCAAAAAGAAAAATTTACGTTTTCCTAAATTTTTTTGATGCAGTTATGTTCGCTATGCTCTAAAATAAAAAACTGCATCATTAGATTTTAAATACCTACGCGATTTTAGCTTTTAAACGACCTTTTTTATTTTCATGGACATTTTTTTCAAAAAGAAAAATTTACGTTTTCCTAAATTTTTTTGATGCAGTTATGTTCGCTATGCTCTAAAATAAAAAACTGCATCATTAGATTTTAAATACCTACGCAGATACTCAAAAAATTGCATTGCTCTTAAAATCATAAAAGTGAACCTTTTCATCATTTTTAACAAGATTATAGTCTTCTTTCGTTGATAAACTGAAGGAGAAAATATGTTATTTTTTTAACGGTTTTTTATATAATTTTGAATGCTGATTACAAATTTGTAATTAATTTTTAGATAAGTCTTTTGGTTTACGAGATATCGACATAAAAAATCGAACAATTTTTATGAAAAGTAAGAAGACTATACTCTTCTTACTTTTCATAAAAATTTAAGAAAAATATATGTCATTTTATATTGGATTTTAACTTAATTTTGAATGCTGATTTCATATTTATAATTCATTTTTAATTAAGTATTTTAGTTTATAATATATCAATATATTAAATCTCCATATAGAAAGAAGACTATAATCTTGTTAAAAATGATGAAAAGGTTCACTTTTATGATTTTAAGAGCAATGCAATTTTTTGAGTATCTGCGTAGATATTTAAAATCTAATGATGCAGTTCTTTATTTTAAAGCCTAGCAAACATAACTGCATCAAAAAATTTCAAGAAATCCAAAAAAAAATTTAGAAAAAAAAAGGTCATGAATTTAAAAAAGGTCGCGTAAATGCCAGAATCGCGTAGATATTTAAAATGTAATGAAGCAGTTATTTAATTTAAAGCCTAGCAAACATAACTGTATCAAAAAATTTTAAGAAATACAAAAAAAAATTTAGAAAAAAAAAGTCCATGAATTTAAAAAAGATCGCGTAAAAGCCAGAATCGCGTAGATATTTAAAATGTAATGAAGCAGTTATTTAATTTAAAGCCTAGCGAACATAACTGCATCAAAATATTTCAAGAAATCCAAAAAAAATTTTAGAAAAAAAAAGTCCATGAATTTAAAAAAGGTCGCGTAAAAGCCAGAATCGCGTAGATATTTAAAATGTAATGAAGCAGTTATTTAATTTAAAGCCTAGCGAACATAACTGCATCAAAATATTTCAAGAAATCCAAAAAAAAATTTAGAAAAAAAAAGTCCATGAATTTAAAAAAGGTTCGCGTAAATGCCAGAATCGCGTAGATATTTAAAATGTAATGAAGCAGTTATTTAGTTTAAAGCTTAGCAAACATAACTGCATCAAAAAATTTCAAGAAATCCAAAAAAAAATTTAGAAAAAAAAAGTCCATGAATTTAAAAAAGGTCGCGTAAATGCCAGAATCGCGTAGATATTTAAAATCTAATAAAGCAGTTCTTTATTTTAAAGCCTAGCGAACATAACTGCATCAAAAAAATTTAAGAAATACAAAAAAAATTTTAGAAAAAAAAAGTCCATGAATTTAAAAAAGGTCGCGTAAAAGCCAGAATCGCGTAGATATTTAAAATGTAATGAAGCAGTTATTTAATTTAAAGCCTAGCGAACATAACTGCATCAAAATATTTCAAGAAATCCAAAAAAAATTTTAGAAAAAAAAAGTCCATGAATTTAAAAAAGGTCGCGTAAAAGCCATAATCGCGTACATATTTAAAATCTAATGATGCAGTTTTTTATTTTAAAGCATATGGAACATAACTGCATCAAATTATTTCAAAGAATCAAAAAATAATTTTACAAAAAAAATGTCCATGGATTTAAAAAAGGTCGCATAAAAGCCAAAATCGCGTAGGTATTTAAAATCTAATGATGCAGTTTTTTATTTTAAAGCATAAGGAACATAACTGCATCAAATTATTTCAAAGAATCAAAAAATAATTTTAGAAAAAAAATGTCCATGGATTTAAAAAAGGTCGCATAAAAGCCAAAATCGCGTAGGTATTTAAAATCTAATGATGCAATTTTTTATTTTAGAGCATAAGTATGAGCATAAGGAACATGAAATATGGAACAAGAAAATGGATTTTAATCTTTTTTTAAAAATGTCCATGAAAATAAAAAAGGTCGCATAAAAGCCATAATATCGTAGATATTTAAAATGTAATGACGCAGTTCTTTATTTAATAGCATAATGAAGATAACAGCATCAAAAAATATCAAGGATATGTAAATTTTTTTTAGAGAAAATTCCATAAACTTATAAGCCAGAGATATAATCTATGTGTTATAGTATTAGCGTGAGGATCAGGCGTTTGAATTTTCTGAATTATGCACCTTTAATTCTAAAAGGTATGTTTTACATGACATTTGCATTATTAAAAAAAAACGTAAAATGAAAAAGAAATGTAAAAAGAATACTCTAAAACTCTAGTTAAAATAAATAAATAAGTTGTATTTTTAATTTTAGCAAAATTAAGATTTTCTGCATTTCTTGAGGTAAAATAATGTTACAGGCTTATTAAAATTGATAAACTTCTTATATTTTTCATTTTAACAAATGTAAGATTTCTTGAGATTAAAAAAGGTTTCACGAAGGGAATAGAAACAGAGATTTAGTGTTTTTAACAATAGATCATATAAAATCTCTATTAATTAGTTAAATGATAATATTAATTAATTTTCTAAAAGTAAATTTGTATCAATAATTTAAACATAAAATTGGCCATCTATTAAAAAATAGATATAACACATAAAGAGAATCATTTGTTTCATAGATGACACTAGCAGATTACAATTTACAACGCCTGATCAGTATGCAGCCATAAATACATACTTTTATTTATTGTACAGTTTCATGCTGTTCAGTACTTAAATATTTTCTTTGCATTATTTGTAATGAAAGAAGGATAACTTTTTTTAAATTGATAAATATGTTCTAAGCGGGCTGGATTAAAGAAAAAATGAATAAGAAATATTATGTTAATTGTGTCATTGCAACGACATTATTGTTGTATTGAAATTGAAGCTGTAAAAATGAGTTAAAGTAAGCTATTCATTACTTTTACATCCACACTATTCTTCGCGCTTATCCTTGTTTTTAATTCTCACTTTTTAAATGCACCAAAAAGGTTTCCATTTCCTTTCGTATTACATATTTTACTTTTGCAAGTGGGGAACAAAGAATAAAGGTCAAAGGTCTAACCTGCAGGTCTTATGTTAACTTATGTTATACTCATTATACAATATTAAAATAAACTACTTAAATAATTATGAAAGAAATTTTGAATAGGATTATTTCGTCCAAGCATGGTGTGCGGAAGCCACAGGTCCATTGTGATAGCAGAGACAATGGTGATAGTTCTTGTAAGTTGCTGCCGTGGTAGCAAGGCTAAATTACTTGAAGTAGCTGAGAAATTGAATGCACCCAACTGTCAAACTGAAGTAGGTATTGAATTATTTATATTTATAAATTTTGCTTTCTTATTAGGATCTATTAGGTCTACTTTTTGAATTTTGTTATTAACACAGACGTTTTTATGGGTCATTTTTTACGATATAAATCAAGACATCTGCTTGGTTTTAAAAAGCTTTTTGGTCCCAATATTTTTATTAACCTTAAAGTATTTCTTTTTCAGAATTAATTCGAAGCAACTAGTAATATACAATTTACTAGTGTTATACATTTGACTTTAAAATAAGCCTAATATGTCTGAAACTACATTATTAATTAAGAACTTGCCACACTGTCTAAACGATGCAGAGAAACACGATTTTCTTCAGCACTTCGGTGCTCAAGAAGTCAAAATAATCCACTCTAATGTTAAGAAAAATAATTTGACTTTTGCAACATTTGCCTCCAAAGAAGAAGCAGATTTAGCTGTAAGACGTTTACATAACTTTCCCGTTTTGGGATTTACATTATCGGCAGTATATGCCAAAACATCTCCAGAATCAGTAACTCAAAACAAAACAGCGGCACAAGATTTCTCCAGGCATGAATTTAATACATTTTTAAAAAAATTACATGCTTTCAATGAGGGCGTTGATTTTATGCAACCTCCACCACATCACCTAAAATATTGTTATCCTGGGCCAACCAAATCAACTTTGATGAACATTTTACGTGCTTTAGAAACAGTTCCAAAGTTTTATACACAAGTGCTACATCTTATGAATAAAATGAATCTTCCTCCACCGTTCTGTGAAGAATCTACTACAGATCCTAGATTTGTAGAAAGAAACATATATAATGTTCCAGTAGAAGATAAGATTTATAGTGTTCCAATTGCACCACCAGTACCTCAAACGTCCAGTGAAGAATCAGAACTAGAGAGTGATCCTGATGAACAGAAACCGAATGAAATAGTACCTACAAAACGAGCGGCACCACAGAAGAAACAACATTTACTCAAAAGAATTAGACTTTTGGAAATCAAACCTACATCGATGTCGAAACCAAGTCAATCAAAAATAAGTACAGAAGAAGTTTTTGAAGAAAAAAAGGAATTGGAACATATACCAAAGAAAATAGAATTAAAATTGTCTAGTACACATTTAGGCCATAGAAGTAACAACGAAGAAGTTTCAAGTTCTGAAGTTGGGACTTTTGGCAAGATTTATCCCAATAAAATTCCGGAAAATATAGAAAAAAGTAATAGTATGGAAGAATATACAAGCTCTAGAAAACCTGATTGCATAACACAAGAGGAACTTGCAGCAAATAGAATTAGCGAAAAAGATTTTCATTTACTACCTGTGTTTAAAAATTATAATGCTGGACCACCATCTTGTCGAATTTATATAAAGAACTTAGCAAAAACAGTAACAACAGAAGATATAACTTTTATTTATAAAAAGTATATAGATGTAGACAAAGACTATGATGAAGATGAGCCTTCAATGTTCGATGTAAGACTTATGCAAGAAGGTCGAATGAAAGGTCAAGCTTTTGTAACGTTTCAAAATATAGAACAAGCTCAAAAAGCTGTGAAAGAAACTAATGGCTTCATATTGAAAGAAAAACCAATGGCTGTAGTTTTCGCAAGATCTGCCGCAGTTAAATCGAAATAAAAATTTACTATTATGTACAAAATAAAATATAAGTTTAAAATACAAATTATATAATATATTTATTATTTAGTTTTTCTACAGAAAATATTTTTTTCTTTCTTATTTTAGTAATAAAATATTTTATACAGAATTTTTTAAAAGTATTTCTTATTTCTGGGTTTTCTTTTTAATAGAAAATGTTGCTCTCGTTTTGCTTCTTTTTTTCTGAACTTTAAATTAGTAAAGTTGTTTTAGTGTTTTATTGTAAAATAACTATTGTTTTGTGAATTTCAGCTATGCCTGTTGATAATAAGATTTTATCATCTGGAAATAATTATTCTTTGCGTGATTACTATATTTTGATAAACGATTTTACTATAAATTTAATTATTTAAATGATGAGACAAATGCATTTAATTAATATAAAATAATCTGAAACATGAGGTTGAAAGACATTTAAAATTAATTTAAAAAAAAGGAAACAATTATTTTCCTAATAAACAATATTGAATATTATACGCACTGTGTGGGCGCGGCGCTGATAGTAATGAAATTTAATAGTAACCTGCTCTGTCATCAATTTGAACAAATGTCAAAATGAAAATAATCTGTCGTAAATTGTTTAAACATTTATTATAAATGAAAATGGAAAAACTAAATTTTGTTAATTATTTCTATTATATTAGATTCTCAATATGAACTGCCGTGATAACTAGTAAACTTAATATACATAATTGTTATAAGAAATATATAGAAAATTATTTAAATTTTATTTAATAAAAATGTTATTCTTCAGTTTAATAATGAAAATAACAAACCAGTGATGTATATTTTTAATCATTGAACAAAAATTAAACAATTAATATTATATTTTAATATAAAAGTAAGTGTATTACTTTAAATCAAATAAGAGATTATCAAAATGGATTTTAAAATACCAGTAGAGGCAGTAGATGTAACGCAAAAAAATAAAACAGGCAATGGAAATAATTCGAAAACAAATATTAAAATATTGTGTTTTGATTTGTCACATTATTCACAAACTACTCAATTTTTATTATGTTGTTTAGGAGTTTTTATATTTTATTTAATGTATGGATATTTACAAGAATTAATATTCACGTTAAAAGGTTTTGAACCTTATGGGTGGTTTTTAACTTTAATACAATTTGCTTATTACACTGTCTTCGGACTTATTGAAAAATTTATTAGACAATTAAAAGGTAGACAAATTCCATTGCGGACTTATTTATTATTGGCATTTTTAACTTTGGGTACTATGGGGTTTTCAAATTCATCACTGGGGTACCTAAATTATCCGACACAAGTTATTTTTAAATGTTGTAAATTGGTTCCTGTTATGATTGGGTCTATTATGATACAAGGCAAAAAATACGGCCCTCTGGATTATGCAGCAGCAGTCTGCATGTGTCTAGGATTAACATTATTTACATTAGGTTTGTAAATATCGTTGTCATTATATTTAGAGACTTTATATATCCGACTAATACATAAATTTATTACCATATAGCTGACTCTCAAATCTCTCCTAATTTCAACACAATCGGAGTGATAATGATCTCCTTGGCGTTGCTGTGCGATGCAGTGATTGGCAATGTTCAAGAAAAAGCCATGCGGGAATATCAGGCTTCTAATGCGGAAGTAGTTTTGTATTCCTATGGAATTGGTTTATGCTATCTTTTTGTCATCATGTTATTCTCCGGACATCTTCTTCAAGGAATAGAATTTTGTCACCAAGTTAGTATATTGTATTCAACTTATTTTGGTATATTCTGTTTTGAAACATATCATTTTATGATACAGCATCCTGTCGAAACCTACGGATACGCTCTTCTCTTTAGCCTTAGTGGATACCTAGGAATACAGATAGTTCTTACATTAGTTCAAACATGTGGTGCTCCAACAGCAGCAACAGTGACTACAGCTAGAAAAGCTGTTACAATAGCTATATCATTCCTATTCTTTGGCAAAGTTTTCACAATGCAGTAAGTTTATTATTATTATTTTTTTTAAATATATAAAATCCTTTTTGATTATATTTCACAATTTTACTTCTTGCAGATATGTATGGTCAGGACTTATTGTAGTTCTGGGTATTTATCTAAATGTATATAGTAAAAGAAATCCAGCATCACTTAAGGATATGCTATCAAAAATCGATCAAATTGTGGACAAATATGTCAGTTTACGGATTCACTCAAGTAGATATAAAGCTGCAAATAAACGACTACTGACCGATATATAACACGACATTCCAAGAATTCTTGTTTTTAAGCAGATTTTTAGACAATTTTACTTAATCCAAATTCTATTTATAGTTGTGATAAGTGACTATACTACTTGTATGCATGTTTTCATAATTTATGCAAGTAATAAAAATAGTTCCTCCGAAAATATTTTGTTTTTTTCCATAAATCTAGGATTAAATATAAATCACATTATTTATACAATTAATCAGCCCACCATGTTCGAATAAGCATAAAATGTTATACATATATGTTTGTGTTTTTTACATGCAACAGAAAAAGGATAAGATAAGAATACTTCTATGACAGTTATTTTTTACATAATTGATTATGCCTAATCAAAATGAAACTTATTAGGCAACTGAGTGGAACATCATATTTATATCTTCGACACCATAAAACTACTAAAAAAGGAGGTCGTTGATGATAAGATTAGTATCGGAAATGAAACATGTTAAATAAAATTAATTTATGTATAAAAAAAATACAGATAAATAAACAATTTTGTTTGTGTGCAGACACTGTTTGTGCTTATATTAGATATATTTTTAATATACATTTATACAATCAATATACAGATAAAATAAATAATTTGAATAAATATTATAAAAAATAGTTAATTATTACGCTAGTGGAATTTAAATACGAGCCGCTTTTGCACAAACATTTTGAACATTTGTGTCAATAATATACAATGATTCTAACTAGGAGAAAGATGAAATTGTGAATCAAAATAATTTTTACACAACCCTTTGGCAAATTTAAAACTATGAGCCAACAGATATATTTAAATATAATTATCTCTGAGAAAATAACTAAATATATTAAAAAGAATATTGTCTACAATATTATCTCTTAGGAATTTAAAAATAAACTTTTCAACTATAATATATAATAATTATAAATATTTTAAATCTACTTTAATAAATTTTTATAATAATTTACACAAATTTTATACTTTGGTCATCACATATACATTTTAAGTAGGCCGGAATATTTAATACCCCATGTAAGATTTACAAAATACCATCAGATGATATTTTGAAATATATTGGCAATATTTATGTATAAGACAATTAATTTACAATATAATACTCATCCTTTCAAGACGTTTTATGTTATGTTGCATTTGTGCTGACACTGCGGGTATCTACTTCATCTTCACTAAGTTCGGGAGACACTCGAATTGCTTGGTACCACTGATTTGTCAAATCGGTCATTTGGCTTTTACAATCCTTAAGCTCCTAATTTAAATTTAAAAGATAAGATATGAATACGATGTTGCGTTCCAAATTAGTAACAAGTATATGTGTTTCAATTACCTGATGCGTAAATCGTCGTGTGAAGAATGGAATAAAATATTTCAAGTCGATTTTTGTGAATCCCATTCTACGAGAATTTGAAAACGATATTTCTTTTTCCTCTTCAGTCATCTCTGATAATAATTCTGAGTCAATAGTAGGTCCAAGCTCTCTTGTTTTACTCAAAGTTATCTCTTTCTTTTGGCGTTTTCTACTTCGTTTAGGTTTTTTTCCTGCCTGTATTTGATAGTAAATTGATAAAATATGTGAAAAAATACTTACTGCATATTTCTACTTCTTAATTTATATGACAAAACAAACCTGCATGAATTTTAGCAGAGGCATCGTGGAGCCACCAAATAGAAGTGTTGTAAACAGCACGATGATTAAAGTTGTCGTTATAATAACATGCCTGGTTTCATCAGAAAATTCTAAATGTAACGATAAGGCATAAGAAATGGCTCCTCTGAGTCCTGTGGAAATAATAAAGTATATTAATATGTACTTAAATCTGGCATGTAATAAGTTGATAATAGACATTTGCTAATTTACCACTGAACCACATAATGAAAGCCATTTTACTAGTGATTTGATGTTCTCGAAAACGATTTACAAGCCAAGCAAGAGGGAAAATATTTGCTGCTCTACCTAACAAGCACAGAACAATACTCCAGATAACAAGAGCTGGTTCTACTCTGTGTCTAAAACTGTAATATAATATATATAATAGTTAATTATCAAATATAGGGTAGAATATTTATTTCTAAGAGAGCAAAATATATACCTAAATATAGCAAGTCCAAGGTATGCAAACACACAAGTTTCAGCAATAAATGCTAGAGTTCTCATTGTTTGTTGCATTGTTATCTGTGTTACGGTCGATAGATTAAAGTGAGTATAATGAGACATGACTATTCCGCAAAATAATATCGCCATAATACCAGAAAGATGAATACCTTCTGCTAGAACGTATGGGGCATAAGTAAAAACCAACATCATTCCTAATTCGAGGGATGGATATTTTCTTAGATCTATATGTTTCAATAAAAGGGCACTGACTAGTGCGAACACAACACCTATTCCCGCAGAAGCAAAGAACATTAGACAGAAACGATTGAGTCCTGATAAAATTGCTTCACCTGTAGTCATAATCGGGTTGTTAGCTTCTAAAACTGCTGTTGTGAGTACAATAGAAATTGCATCATTTAGAATACTTTCGCCGAAAACTAACATGTTTAAAACGGGGTCCACGTCTAAGGCATGAAAGATAGCAACAGTCGCCACCGGATCTACAGCAGAAATTAAAGACCCAAACGCGAACGATTCTACAAAACTCAGCTTATAAGCGACATCAGCAAGTCCAAGAAGATAAATCCCTGCACCAATTACAAAAGCCGAAATAGCTGTGCCAAAAATGGCAAATACTAATATAGAGCCAATGTTTTGAAAGAAATTACCCTTATGAAGATTATAACCAGATTCAAATATTATAGGAGGCAAAAGAACAAGGAAAAAAGCTGTTGGAGAAAATGCTTCTTCACTCTTCCAATTAGCTATATTTTTAGAAGACATTAAATTAATAATAAGGCCTATTAAAGCACCTAAGAATACAATTACTACACTTTCAGGTAAATACTGAAATCCTGTTTGTAGCATAAAGTGAATAAGTAAAATGGCTAGAGCTAAAACACATAGCACAAAAAATATGGACATAGAGCTATGTTGCTCTTGTTCCGCTGAACCTTTTTCAGGGAGCACTGGATCTGGAGGTGTTGATGTTAAATTTGTGTCTGGTGTTGCATTTGTGGTGTTAGGAGAAACAGATATAACACCCACGGTAGATTGATCTGTATCATTTCCAACAATAGATGAAGGACTTAGTGCATCAGTTTTATTGATTGTATTTAAATCTGACGCAACTTCTGTTAAGTTGAGTTTCTCATTAGATACATTAGAAGTGCTATCCCTTCTATCCCTTCGAGAATAGTCTTCAAAATCATAACTTTCTAATGAATGTAAAAAATTATTTGGTGTCCGTCTGCCTTTCTGTGCAAATACATTGTGCCAGCTTGACGTAAGGCATAGCCAAATAAAAAGCACTTTAATTATCATTTTAAGTAATGTCACAATATTTGAACCAAGAATTATATTGAAATAAGTTTTACATTAATATATCTTGCTTTAACTTAATAATTATTTCTTTACTCATATTGAAAACTGACACTTTAATTTTTACCAATACCAAATTTTTCTTCCACTTGTCACAACTTGCCATTAGTCAAATAGAATAAAATTATTTGCAGTGCTGCCGTCTATATTTATATCAATTAAATATCTGTTCCCTGTTTAATAATGATTTAAGTCCGTGCTATCATAAGAATCAATACTTTTAAATTTTAAAAAAGTTTTTAATGAATAGTATATTTTAATAAGGTTTGACGAGCATACTATGTTTTTAAATTCATTTGAATATTAGATAAAAAACAATTTATTTTAATAAATAAACACGTTTTTTCTATGGTCGTTTTATTTCTGATACTATTCCTATCACCGATGACCTTCTAATAATTAACTGCACCGCTGCCTAATTTAATAAGACAACAACGAAACGAAGTTTCTATTGCATTCTTCTTTTCCTCTCTCGTTCAGTACTTATATGTTTGTATCAACAACATAAAAGTAAAGTAATTTTATATTTCTGAACGTAATTATGTTTAGATATATCTGCTACATAAAGGATATTTGTATTTAGAGAGAAAAAAAGTTCCCAATTTATATAAAGTAGCAAAATCATAAGTCTCTTATTTTTTTAGAAAAAGCATTTTATTTATAAATATTGTTTTCGCATTCAAACAATTAATACTATTGGTAATTGCACATTGTGAACTGATTTTTAAATTCTTTATTGAAATATTTTTAATTAATGTATATTGGCGTTTTTATTTTATTAAATATAAAAAACTGATGGAAATATATCTATCTAAAGTTTGAATTCCTTTTTACCGTTTAATATTCCTTGACGTCAACTACTCAATAGAATATAATAAGTAATCTTATTTACTTATTTCTAATTTTCAATAAAAATTATTTTCTTGATATGTAAAACTAAATAATTTTTCTTTTCATTGTTTGTGTTAATAGGCTTGTGTCCTCATTTTTTAGTGGTCGATTTTTGAATTGTTGATTGAAATTGATGTTAATAAATGTGTATTGGCGTGTTTATTTTATTAAATATCTAAATATTGACGGAGATATAGCAATTAAAAGTTTAAATTGTCGTTTTAGCGCTAGAAATGGTCGGCCATATTTGTATGACGTGAAATGCACTTTAACGTCAGTTATTTGTTGAGTAGGTCAGTGTTCTGGTAATGTTTTGTAGCAAATAATCAAGTCAAGTAAAAAAATAATAAGTTTTTATTTAACCCTGTTACGGCAGACATAATATTTAAATTTTATTTTTCCTTGAAATAGCTGTAAATAATATTTGATATTTTGATATATAAATACATATAGCAGAGATTTATGAGCTGTAAGGTTGGCAGCGATTGTGATGTCACATGCATTTGGAATGTGTACAACGTTGAATCTCTTTAATAATTAAAGAGACAAAATTACTTTTTTGATTGCTAATATCTCCTAACATATAATGACTTATTAAAAAATAATTGAACATTTGAGGTTCTAGTAACCCACTTTATCAATATATAGTACACTTTTATAGAAATTAAGACATAGGACACAAGCCCATTGAAAAAGTGAGTAATAAAAAAAACTGAATTAAATCTTAAATTAATAAGGATTCTAATATATTCTACAATACAATATTCTGATACACCAAGGTACAAAAAGCCTCCTTTAATGTCTGAGTTATGCGCAGTCTGGGCAATCCTAATAAAACAATAAGAAACTAAACGCATTCTACGAATGTATATACCTTATAATCAGTCTGTAGTTAAATTTAATATTTTATATTTTCTCTTTGATTGAATTTCTATCAGTCATATTTTAATGTGCTACTGCTAAGTTTGAAAGGTAATCATGAAAAAAGCACAGGCGCAAAAGATAAAACTACTTCTCTGAAGAAATTATTTATAAATTATTGTTTAAATAAGTAATGTAATTTCGTCAAGTGTCATCCTAACATAAACCTTAGTTATATAAGGTTTTTATATATTGGAAGGATAAAACCTTATGATTCTTTCTGAATAAAATATGTAGTTATATAGATTTAGGTTTTATGTAAAATTACTAATATATGACCCCTTGTATGGGCTCATTCACATATAAACATGACATATATTATCATGTGTTCTTATGTGATTTCATATGTTGAAAGAGTCCAGCGCTTTGATTGAAAGTTTTGCCACATTCTTGGCATGCATAAGGCTTTTCACCTGTATGAATTAACATGTGTTTTCTTAAAACTGTTGCCAGGTGAAATAGTTTGTGACAAACACTGCATTCATGTTCCTTCTCCATGTGCTTCACCTAAAAAGGGTTGAGTATTTTAAGCTGTGATTTAAATAATTCTTTATTAATGCCAATATTATTAGAAAGAAAGCTAAGAGAAAGAGTAGAATAGAAGAGAACAGATATGGGATCATAGGATAATTGAGTTGGAAGAGAAAGACATCAAATAAATGAAAGCAAAACAGAAGAGAATCAAGAGAAACAAGATAAAAAGAGGAGATGAACACGAATGAATAATGATGATACCTTAATATGAGTACGGAGTCTATCAGTGGATATAAATTTTTCAAGACAAGTTTCACACTGAAAGGGCATCTCTCCAGTATGCAATCGTATATGTTTAGTTAAATCTTGAGATTTGAGAAAACTTTTAGTACACAAGGTACAAGAGTAAGGTTTTTCACCTGTATGTGTTCGAATGTGCTGAATTAACCTTGAAGAACTTGGGAATGCTTTTGGACAATAATGACACTTAAATGGACGCTCTCCAGTATGAGTTCGTTCATGTAGTTCTAACATTGCTTTTGTTCTAAAGGCCTTATTACAAACATTACAAATATATGGCTTTTCATTTGTGTGTATCCGCATATGAACTGTTAATTGACCGGATGCTATGAATTTCACGCCACAAACCGAGCATTGATGATCTTTTTGTCCATTATGAATTTTCATGTGTACAGCTAGACCATTGTATGTAGAAAGACCTTTCCCACAAACTGTGCAAACGTATTTGTCATTAGTATGTGATCTCATATGCTCCTTTAATAAAAATGATTGTCTATATTTTTTCTGGCAAATATCACAAGCATAAGGTCGCTCCCCAGTGTGAATTCTGGCATGCCGTTTGAGATCATCAGATCTTTTAAAGCATTTTCCACAAACATTACATAAATGTGTTTTATGATCGTCGTGAGTTTTCATATGTCGACTTAAGCTATGTGATTGAGCAAATGCTTGATCACAGATGTGACACAAATGTCTAGAATTTTTTATATGCTCTTTTGAATGACGTTTCAAATCACTTTCACGCGTAAAACATTCTGTACAAGATGGACAAGGGTACAATGGTTGTTCAGTATCGTCCGCAATGTCATTTTTAACTTTCCGTACGTATTTTCTTCTGGTTTTTTCTTCTGAACTAATTATATTTTGCTGTTGTCTCTGCCTTTTATCTTTATTTTCATTAACTCCAACCTTTGGTTCTAAAACTGCAACTGCAACATTGTAAGCAGTATCCGAGCTAGATTCGTGACCATCTTCCAGTTTAATATTATCTTCAGATAATGAGGGTAATCCAATATATTGTCGAAGTATTGCATCCGAACGTTCACATTGTTTTCTAAATGAGTATGCCATATTAACTTGATGTATACATTGACTACATATATTACTTGGAAGTCCATCATTTTCAGATACCTGTGTAAAAGCATATTTCAGGAAATTAAGTAGATTGAGTATTATGATTTTGTGTATATTCTAACCTGAATCACTGCACATGTCATTAACATATCTGTCAGATTAATTGAATTTTGTCCCAACATTGTTGTTTCAAACACTGATTGTAAATCTGTCACTTCTGACATACACGCTCGACAGATTTTATTTAACTGAACTGTTGTTTCACAGCATAAAGAATTCATATCCATTTTTATTTTAAAAAATCATGAAGGATATCACCAAGTAATCAATAACTTTCCTTTTATTTTTGAAAGCTACTAAGCGAATTAAAACATGTATACAAAAATAGCGGTCATGTCAAACACAGTATATTTCAGGATTGTTCAAAATTTACAGTTCATTTAACAGTTGTAAGAAGCGCACTAATCGTTTAAATTCAATTAATTATTTTAGCGTACAAAATTCATTTTAATATATTCATGACAAAATAAAATATATTGACATTCTTGAATATTTTTTAATTATATTTCAATGGAAGTAGTTGACCTGCATAATTTAATACTGTTAGTTAATACAATTAGAGTTTATAGTGAGACACTGAATATTATACAAATTAACACTGGATAAAATGAAATCTCATTTGAAGTAGAAAGATCTGCAGAGGCCTCCTTTCTATAAATCACTTATTACTTTTATCACATGTTGTATGTTTCTGTATTTTCTTTACATCACAAAAACGTTATTTTGATATTTTTTGTAGAAATATAATCTCTCAAGTGATGTTCTTTATCAATAGAGTGAATTCTCTTTAAAAAATCTCTGATTTCATTTCAGATACGCTCCTTGGCTTGACCGAAGCTAACATCTACCAAATTAAAACTATATTGTCTGTGTATTCTAATTATTTGTAGATTTTTGTATAAACATATAATGAGTACAAACCGCTCATTAGCGGCATTTACATATAGACTGGTATCATATCTCTTCTGTCATTTTTTAGCTTACAATCCATGAGAACTTTATGGGATCTCATATGTTGAAATAAACCGGAACTTTGGCTGAAAGATAGGCCACACTCATTACACGAATAACTTTTTAGAGTGTTATGAATTTGCATATGCTTTCTTAATACTGTTTGTAGATGGAAGGTTTTGTTACAAATTCCACATTTTAAAGATTTTTCGGTATGCTTCATTTTAATATGGGTATTTAATCTACTATTTGATATAAATTTTTCATCGCAAGTTTCACATTGGTACGGTCTTTCACCAGTATGTAGTCGAATATGTTTCTTTAAAACTTGAGAGTTAATAAAGCTTTTGTCGCACATATCGCACTTATACGGTCTTTCTCCTGTATGAATTCTTGTGTGCATGGATAAATTGGTTGAGCACGCAAAGTTCTTCCCACAGTATGTACATTTGAACGGACGTTCACCAGTATGAGTGCGTTGATGAACTTCACATAACGCTTTTGTCCTGAAAGCCTTATCGCAGTCTTCGAAGCCGCAGCTGAACGGTTTTTCATCCGAATGAATTCGCATATGTACTGTTAGTGTTCCGGAAGCTGTGAATTTCACACCACATACGGTGCACTGAAAATCCTTTTGACCCCTATGAACCTACAAAAAAAAGCAACATAACTGTGTTTAGTAGGTAGTCATTAGTTTCCTCTTACATAGCCTACTTTATAAATCGGAATTATATAAAATAAAAATTACCTTCATATGTACAAATAATCCACTTCTGGTTGCTATTGGTTTTCCGCATACAGTGCACATATATTTATTGAATGTTTCTGTTGAGTGAAAGCGTCGTCTGTGTTCTTTAAGTTCAAAAGATTGTTTGTAACTTTTAGAGCAATCAGTACACTGAAAAGGCCTCTCTCCTGTATGAATCCTAAGATGTCGCTTCAAGTCATCAGATCTAAGTAAAAAATAAATCGAATTAGTCTGGTATATCCTTATAATAAAATTAAAACTTCAAACATATCATTCATGTAAATTAAATACGCTGGTATTAAGAGTGCGCATACCTAATAAAACTCTTTCCACAAACGGTGCATAAATGTTTCTTTAATTCTTTATGAATTTTCATGTGTCTTGTTAAGGTCTGAGGTTGAGAAAATGTACGTTGGCAAACAGAGCAAAAATGTCTAGCAGTTTTAGCATGTTCTTTCATGTGTCGTTTAAGGTCTGCTTCTAATGTAAAACATTGGGTGCACAAAGTACATGGAAATAACGGTAGTTCTGTTTCATCAATATTTGTAGTTAATTCAGTGGTATTGATTTCCTCATTTCTTGTTCTCTTCTTTCTGGTGCATTTTCGTGTTTCAGTTGTTATATCAGTGCTACTATTTGATTCGTTTCCATAATCGTCAAATTGTATTGTACTATTAAGATCTGCAGATCCATCGTTTTCTATCTTGCAATTACTATTATCAAATATTATGTCATTTTTTAGAATTATTGACGTATTTACAGCATAGCTCCGTAGTGTATATTCGGATCTTTCAGCTTGAATTTTGAAATTGTAAGCTACATTTATGGTTTGCAGACACGGATTGCACACAAGCTCTGGTAACCCATCGCCCTGTAATACCTAAAGAACTGTCACTTGCAAAGTTTCTTATATTTTATTATAAATAAAACTTATATTTTTAAATTCTATAGAAACTAACCTTTATTAATGTAATTGAATATAACATGTCTTTTATACATAAAGATTCTTCAGACTTAAAAACATTTTCATCGAACAAATAATTCATATCACCAATATTTGACATACAAGTTCTACAGACTTTATTAATTTGAATATCAGAATTATATAACATTTTAGTATCCATAGCTTACAAGAAAAATATATAAATTAAATAAATAGAATTAAATACAACAACAATGAACAAAACAAATAATATTAAACAATCCAAAATATAAAATCATATTAAATACAATGTAAACAGAGATAAAGAAATAGGGAATATAAATTGGAAGATTAATTAATCTGTCAGCCAAAGAAAATATACAAACAATTGACATCTAGTGGCAAAAAGTTTAACTCAAGATTGATTTTTAGTTTAAAAGATAATTTATATTTTTAACCTTAATAATTATTTACTAATTTAAAAACATTGCATCATTTTTCTTTTAATTGCGCCCCAATTATTTTATTCACCTCAAACTCGGTATAGATTCTACGATTATCTACAATATTACTTGTTCACGATTTGAATATGTATATTAGTTTTAATAATATATACGCCATTACATCAGTCATAACTTATTTGCATAAAATGATATTAATATACATTCACATATACATATTTAAATATATGTAATTAATATAATTTTGCTTGTATGATGTTGCGTTTTCTATGAATTCTATTAGACATGAAATAAGAAAATTACTGTAAAAAAATATTGCTTGAATATGATTCAATCACTTAATGAGAGAATAAGCTAGATCGTAAATACATTTATTGCGCTTACGTTGCAATATGCCACTAAAATTAAATGCGACGAACAAAAATATTTGGAAGCAGTATGCTATCTCTCGAAAAATTTACTATTAGCGGAGGTGAATTTATACTGTTAGATGCTTTTAGTTGTTAGACATGATTTCGTAATTTATAAAGCTTATCTAAAGATTTCATTTTTACGTTGTTTAAAATTGACTATGGGGGTCATAGTTCATTTCTGTTAAATAAATACATACACTTGTAAACAAAGTTAATTACGTTTTATTTCCTGGCTTATATTATTTATTTGGTATAAACTACTGTGAACCAAGTAAACACAAAACGTTGTTGTGATGGTCATCTTATCTTATTGTGATAACGTCTGAAGAAGGAACTGTCCTAAAGAAAGATAGTTGGCAACCCTATTAATAGTTAAGTGGCTACAATAAATTGACTATATCAAATTCTGGTTCACAGTAACAGCCGAGGAAGGATTACTAAGCGAAGGGTATTTAGGACTTCAAAATGGTATCAAATCAATTAAGGTACGGACACTACAGCGTTTTGATACGCCAGAACACAGAGCTACAATTCTACAATATATTGGCCTTCGAATATCACAAATTTTTTCTTTAATTGACGTTTCCGACAGAAATCGATTCCTCCTCCTAGATCACCCTAGATATATATATACTGAATACAGTTTCTTCCGTTTTATTTTGTACTTAATATCGGGATATATTTTATCCTACTACTGCAACACTAGGTGAAACGTTAAAATATAAACAAACCTACATATAGATCGAAGTTCGTGTTCGATGCTGTGTGGACCTTAATTTGTAAGAAAATTTAAGTAAAAACATCTTGTTTTTATAAGATTTTACGGTCAAATTAAGTCACACAAATTTCCTGCAATTCCTCATACACTACACCCCCCCCCACCCCCTTCCACTTGTCGCAGTTTGCGAATAAATACTATATTTTATTCTACGTGTGACGTCACGATGCTTCACGTCCATTACTTGACCCGCTCCCTTCGCGTGTGGCGTAGTTTATGGATGGTCCCTTAGATAGATTGTATCGTCCAGAATGTATAGTCAAAATCACGGGGTTAGGCGGCGACTTATACTTAAAAGAGGTTATAAGAGCGGTATAAATCTATAATACGATAATGAATTTTATCTTATTCGTTTCTATATACATTATAGAAAAATCAGTGTTTTTTAGTTATATCGGCAGCTTATACCCCACAACTTGTTTTAAGTATGAGTCGTCGCCGAACTCTCGTAATTTGAACTATAACAAGAATCATGGAATGGACTTCAAAGCGTGAACAAAATTATGTCGAAAGTATTTTTTATAAAAAGCAATCATGCTCATTTTGAAAACCTCGCCACTAATAAGTTCTATTATAATACGTAAATTTACCACCATAGCTTAGAAACTAATAAGACATCTTGTTTTCATTATCTTATATCACCCAATAGCCTTATCAGATTCGATTTACTTACTTAATTTTTCAGTTTACTACAATAAGTTAAATAAAATTTAATTTTTGCACATTTTTTATCATCAAACTGATATATACAAGATACAAGCAAGACAAGATGACCTTCACGGAGCTGTATTAATCAAGATATTAAAGAATATTATTACATTTATCTTTTATCAACATTAATGGTATCAGATTAACTTTGCCAATTACCTACCATTATAATTTAAATATGTTCATCTCGCTTCAGTGTCGCATTAAGATAATCAAGGTAGCTAACTATAGGCCGTGATTCTATGAGACAGGCCTCTGATGGGTTCACACATGGCTAAACCGAATATAAGTACAGTGAAAACCTATAGAGAATGTTTGTCGTGGGAGCTTGCGCACTATGTTTGATTTAGTTATCCCAGTAATATAATATTTGTACTGGGACACGCATTAGTGGTAAGCCAGCACCAAACGATGCGGTGAACGTTTGCCTCCAACGTGTGGGTCAAATATTGGAAGATTGACATGGCAAGTGACTGGATTAAGCCAGCGCGGGGCTTGTAGTAGTGTATTAAATAGTAGTCTCATGAGGAAGTCTCGTAGGAACATGAAGAGAGAGGAAGTACTAAAAGAGGCAGTGAAGGGAAGCAGGAGAAAGAAAGAAGTAGCGAGGAAACAGTTAAACTTCAGTCCGGAAAAATAGAGGATTTTCGGAAAGGAGATAAGGACAAGAGGTAGATGACGAGATAGAGACAATAATAACATAGCAAAGGTAGGGAGTCAAGAAGAAATAGTAAAGTAAGAGAGTCAAGAGGAAATAGTAAAGATAGAGCGTCTATGCCTGTAATAGACATAAATGGAGAAGTGAAAACGAAGAGAGAAGGCAGGAAGGATAGTGAAAAGATAATAGAGGGTTTGTCGAAGGAGGAGTAGGGGACATGAAGAGAGAGGATCAAGAAAAGAAGAAACAGAAAGTACTATTCGAAGTAGTAATAGTCTTGAATAGTTAAGTTTAGTTTTTTAACTTTGAATTTATATGATATGCATTAAGAAATATAATAATGTAGATTGTAAAGCCGCCAGGCACACAATTAATATAATATAATATAATATTAAATAGTAGTCAGATTGTAACGCCCTATGCACACGAGGCGACTGGTTGCAAACCTTAGGCACGAATCTACCCGAATCGTAACCACGAAAATATCGCCGTAACGCAAATGTTGCTTGATAGTAATGATGTTCGAAGACTTCGCAGGATTAAACCCTCCGACCTAGTAATCTAATCATGTAGAATTGTTCATTGGAGCAATCTCTACCACACCGTGTAATTATTGAAATGTAAGCTACTAGATAAGTGTATCTATACTTAGTTGTAGTATTATAGGATATATATATCCTATAGCTCGTAGCATTTGCTACTTCTGCTGTTTCTACTTGATACAATTTTGTGACAGTGTACCAGATCTACAAAAAGGTAAATAAATACAGCCCTGCCCTTTATTGAAACGTTTCTAAGATTCGTTTTCTAATGTAATCCGGTAAACCTAAAAGAAATTATGTAAAAGTAATTTTTTTTGATAAATACACATTATTGGGTTTAAAGTAATTATATTCTATTAATGTAAAGTTGTTCAGATTTTTCAAATCTTCTAATATAATGTAAATGGTAATAGTAAATATTTCTGATAGAATGATATCTATAGTTGTTAAGTCATTATAAAATTAGAATGTAATTAAGGCAATATTTGTTAAACCATATTTAAACAACAAAATAATATTGACTCTTTGTACATATTTGAAGTGACTTATCTTGTCTACTACGCCACGCAGTACACGGGTGACATTCAAAATTGGAAAAATTCCGTAATCGAAATTAGGCTGTGAATCAATTTGTAGAGATTTGATATTTATGAATTTTTACTAACATAAATACGTATTGCTTTTGGAATTTTTAAACAAAATTGACAGCATTTGAAATCAGTTTAGTTACGTTCGTGCCGTGTGTTTTATCTCACTCGTATACACGTTCGTTCTCTCACTAACAACACAGTTCCATTCTCATTCGGTTCGGGTAGATTCGGAGCTAAGGTTTGCAACCAGTCGCCTCACCACTTCATATTCATTCGAGTTCATAAACTTTCAATAGTTTTAACACTTAAAACAATATATACATTTTCAATACATAATTTACAACTTATAAACACGAGTATGGGTATTTAAAATAAAGAGATTAAGAGATTAGACTGCTTTCAAATATCTACCTATATTCCTAAGACATATTCCAGGCTTGTCTGTGTTTCGAGATATGTGTTTAAGCTTGTCTAAATGCAATGACTAAGCCTTGTAGCAAACAAGTCTTGTAGCGTGTGGATTCCCAAAATATTTCTTTTGTTATTTTAATTATTTATTTTTTATTATTTTGCTAACGACATTTTTATTGTTTGCAATTATTTGCTTCATAAATTATAAACAAAACCTAAGTAAATATGTTTATTTGTCAATAGATTTAACATTACATAGTTGAATCATAGAAAAATGCTTTCGCCAGTGAGTTGGTTTGATTTGGCATTCACTTGGTTATTCGTATTTGTTGTTTGGCTTAATTTCAATGGGCTTGTGAACCATGTCTTAATTTCTATATAACTGTACTATATATATTAATAAAGTTAGGTTACCTGAACCTCAATTGTCCAACTATTTTTTAATAACTCCTTATAGTTTAGGAGATATTAACAATTATAAAAGTCAAACAATTAAAAATAGAAAATTTTAATACATGCTACGTCACATATAACAATGGGCTTGTGTCCTCATTTTTTAGTGGTCGATTTTTCAATTGTTGATTGAAATTGTATCATACTCTATTTTTCGCCGATACCTGGTGGTAGGGGTTGGTAACTTTGATGCCATAAAATATTTTTTAAATTATATTTGGACTTTTGCCAACACACGCCATAACAAATAATTAAAGTTTTATTTATTTTATTATTTTTTTAATTAAAAAGAGGCATTTTTTGGACACTTTTTCAACAGGCCCAGATGAACTCGCATAAACGTAAAAATTGTCCAAAATATGTATTTTTGTATTTGCAAGATGCAAAACCTAATAATAAGTTCAATAATCATTTAATTATTTTCTTTTAAATATGTTTAATATTTGGTCAAAAATTGCCGTGTGGTGAAACATACGTAAGGTCAAAATGCGTTGAGCATACCGTACTCTTGCTTAATTAAAACTATACCTTACATATATATATATATATATATATATATATATATATATAATAATTTTCTTAAACGATACCTAGTAATATATAATCCAAAAGAGTTTGATTTTATTGTTATTCTAAAAGCCTTTAATCCTTAAAAAGGTGTTCTTAAGAGGATATTTGTGTATGCTAATGCGAAAACGGTAGATTTATTTTTAAAGAACCATTAAAATGGGTTACAAAACGCTTACGTAAAATTGTTTACGTAACAGGTAACTTTTGTTATGTTGAGACCGCATTTTGGACTGTGATCTTTAACATACGATTTCAAATTTACATTTCACGAAAAATCGTGAATCATTTGTATATTTAGGACTACATTATAAAAAGTTGCACTTTTGGTAAAGTCGTACGTTAATTCGGTAAGTCGTCAACGTGGAGAGATTTCGATTAGCGTTTTGATTATCTTTATCAGTTACCAAGAAACCGTAATACATCCTTCTGTTTCATGACAAATAACATTTTGATAACGGTATTTGAATTGATAAGATTGCGCTACATCATGTAAGCACGAGGATTAATATCATTTATATCTAAAAATAAAATTATAAATACCTACTTATTGATATTTATTGCTTTTATCAAAAATTGGTATTCTTAATTACCTCTGGAGAGCTGGAAATGGAACTCTATTATCATTTAATTATAAACGCAATATTTGGCCGTGAGGTTTCAATTTGTCTCGCGTCCTTCACTGACTGATAAATTTGCAGTATGCTTCAGGTTAAGCCAGTGACGTAGATAGACTGGGTTCACATTGAATTTAATTACCGTCCATTGCGGGTGGTGTAGTAGGGCGCAAACTTTTACATCACTCTTAAAACGCACGACAATCTACTAAGCCTGGGACAACACACAAACGATAGCCTGCACAAATTTCAATAAAAAAAATTACATTCAACCGAAAAGAAAAAAACTATTGTGTATTGTTCAGGTAAAACCATTTTCATCTATTTATTATAAGTATAATAAGATTATACTGGAGACTGAGTAGGTACTCGACTCTTTTATTCGAGACACATTCAAATTCGTCATTTCTTTAGATGTTCCGCCTTCGTATTGAAACATTTTTTTTTCATAAATATACTACCTAGAATTTAAAAAAATAGCATAAGTAAAGGTTTTATTAGTGTCGCATGTTTATGTCGCACTAGTCTATACGTTAAAAGTACAACATATCTAGTACACTCATGTCTAAATAATGTACTTATGAATGAAAATATATAAATGTTGGATGTCGGCATTACGTAGATGTGTGGCATGTTTTCCTTATTGCCCGCAAGTTTGTCAACAGTATTAACAAAGTTTCACCTAATTACTTTCGTTGCACATATAATTGCTTAACTATGTATATCATTTTTCTTAAACATCACTGACTATCTTTCTACAGTAATATATTAAAGCATTCAGCGATGCTTAGGCAATCTCCATCAACTTGTACAGATTCTTATCACGTACCTTTTTACCTGACGCAACTACTGATAACATGCTAACCGATAACAGGGAAACACATAAAAACAACAACGTTCAAAACACCTTCAAGTGGGCGAGGAGTCGAGAACAATCTGGCTATGTAAATAAATATGTACTTCAAAATAAAATTGTTCGATCAGTGAGGAAATATTGTTTTCTGTTCGGTACTATCAGGAATTGATCTTATTTATTGAAAAATTGAGTAAAAAATGATTTATCAATGACAAAATTGATTGTTTTGATTGTAATATTACAGTAAAGTAAATAGACTAAATATTTTTGTTATTGAGAAATCGATTATTTGGAATTATGTTTGGTTTCAATTAAAAACTTCCGTGGAGCCGTTTTCGAGCTACCATACAAAATTCACTACTAAACATATAAGAATATAAGATAATAAGAAAATAATCATACAAATATACACTTGGAACATCATAATATACGATATTTAACAACTGTCACGTATTATATCTAGACAGCTCCGACTTGACAACTGTCACTTTCGACGCATGTGCATAGAGAACAAATAGGAACATATAACTTTCTCTGTCGCACACATTTTGGACACACTTTCAGTTCTAGCATTCTCTCTTCATATATATATGCTCTAACGTGTTAATACATTTTTCCCGACTGGTACGCCGACTCTACTGACCAGAAATACCTTCCAACTCCGATTCCGCAGCACTGGAAATTCTCTAGATCTTTCAGCCTACAGTTTACTAGTCTAAATACGTCCCTGTCTGTTATACAATTCTAATGATCAGTATATTTCCAACCAATAGAAACATTGGATCATCGTACGCCTACATTTACGTCGACATTTTCTTACGTAAACGTTTTTATATTTATAACTTTTAGATTTGTGCTTATTTTTTAAACAATTCTAAATTTAGAATACACCATTAAAGCAATACGTCATTCTTGCCAACTTTTCTAATTTTGTTTTATAGTTGGAATGTTGTTTTGATTATAATCTCAAAGGACATTCACAAGCGCCAGCTTAAACCTACGCCAAGACAAAATTTATTAACTCAGTGCTTTAAGACTAATATGACGTTCAATCAGTGTTAAAAGAAACTGTACGAGTATAATTCAAGTGCAATGTTTTTATTTTGGGTAACAAGTGTAAGTGTAACGAGACGTAAGATTTCCAAGCGTTTTTGAGGTAGGAATCAAATACAAATACTAATAATTATACTAAAATATACAGCTATATTAAACCGGCGCCTCATGCAAAGGTACAATCAGATTCTTCCTCCAATCAAAATCGTTCTATATCACGTGGTTAGATATAAATTTATTTACATCTTTATTAATAATTAATGAATCGCATCAATAATAAAAGAATTTTGAATTGCATGTATGTTCTCCATTCTCTCTCAATTAAATTCTTAAAAAATTGCAAAATACTAGCATCCCATTTACTTAACGTAACCAGCAAGTGTGTGTTTGAATTTGAATCACAGGTTTTAAACATTAGGCTCACTTAGGGCTTCTGAACCCGACTTGAGCCGGATCCGAATCCGTCGGGTATTAGAAATAAACCCGAACCCGGGCCGAATGCTTTTTCTGGTGGAAATGCAACATTAAATAAAACCCAATGCGCGTCGTTCGAATTACACAGCCCAAAAATTTAAAATATTTCTTAAATATTTATTTATATGTATACCTATATATATTTAATATGATAGGACTGTTACTAAACAAATAAATCATAAAGTTTAGTAAATGATTAGCTTAAAGGATTATATATTGAAAAGTAAGTGCGGCCTTAGCTATTGCGAGGCCCCGAGCAGTAGATCTTTGTGAGGCCTCGGGCGGCAGGTCTTTGCGAGCCACGTATTTTTGATGATAATTGACGATAAATTTTATATTGGAAGTTTTATGAAAGTTACTAATCACAAAGATGATATATATTAATAATGATAAACTAAATAATACCTTAAAAGAAGACGTAGTGATTCTAGTGGGCGAGGCGCGAAATTCAAATAGATATATAGTAATGAATTTTTCTACTTGGGTTGTTGCGCGAGAATGCAAGGCCCCGGGCGGTTGCCCTGCTTGCCACCCTCTAAGGCCGCCTCTGATTGTAAGGTAGGTGCGACAGTTACCGTGCGGATTACTGAACGTTGCAACGGTTAAAGGCTAAATAATAAACATTAGAAAAGGGACCTTTTTTTTAAATTATTGTTTAGTCTTACATATATAATTAGATTTCGATAACGCAAAAATAAATGGATTGCGATTGTTCCTTGAAAATTTAGATGTTTTTTATATTTTTCTGATTTCGTACCCGACCCGGACTCGTATCCGTCGGGTTTATGAAATTTTGGACCCGGATCCGGCGGGTATTAAAGCACCAAATTGTCAGAAACCCTAGCTCACTAGAATGATATTATGGACTCCAAGATTTTCCGGGGCATTACATGATCCAATAGATTCAAGGCTAGTCCAACAAGTAGATCAAGTAGGCAGGTTCTAGTTTAAAAAAAGTTGAGCTGACTTTGAAAGTCAGGGTGGAGGGTGTGAGAATTATAAAAAAAAATAATATTAAAAGAGAGCTTTCTTAAGTTAATTTGGCACTGAATACGACAATTTGTTCTGAAAAAGGAAACGATCCATTTGCATATGGTTCTCCCAAAACCAACGTAGCTTTCTCGAAGCCTTGTTATTGAAAAACATACAAATTTGACCGTGATGAATGAGCGGTTCTGTGTTTCTACTTTAAGATATTTCTCACTGTTGTAGACTGTTGTTTATCATTGGCGAGTTCTTACGTAACATGACGCTATTTAAGACATTATCAAGGTTTCTTACTTATAAATATTTCGATTATCAAATTAATATATAATTGATGTCGATTTATGGTTGAATGATGATTGCTTATGAATTAAATATGTAATTACATAATATTTTGAACCGTTTCGCAGTCCGAGAAGATGTTACAAGTGACGGTAGTGAAGGACACAACTTTATTATAATATTGAAACGATTTGATAAAAATATCTTAGTAATTAATACTTAAGAATAATTATCAGATATTTAACATTCTTACTACATGACTAGACATAAATACGTATTCCCACATATAGATATATTATATTTTCTTTGTAATTTTTCAAATTTGACCGAAATGGTGGAAGTTGTGGTGATGATTTTCAATACAAACAAGTTCCTATTCTCGAAATGAAAAAATATCAGTAACATCAAATTTCAAGGAGAAGTTTACGATGAAGAATGAAGATATAATTCACGCATTTACTCAATAACGGTTAGTAGTGATTTTCGGAAAACAGAAATATAACAGAAAATATATAATTTGATATAAAATTATTGCTTTATTCAATATCCAGGATAGGTTGATGGCAAACTGGGTAACCAAACGTCAAACGATAAGTGTAGATAAAAAATTACTAGACACGAAATGAGCAAATTACTTTAAAAAATTACTCATGTCAAAAAAGAAAATCCAGTTACCTTTACTAAACAAAGACCAAAAATCAAAACTAATTATTAAGTTAAAGAAAAGGTTGTTACTAAGTAAAACAGACTGCTAATGTTCAAATGTTTTGATAAAGGCTCAAAGATAATTAAAAACATGTTTAACTTTAAGAGGTTTGTTAAAAAAACTGAAATTCAGCCTACATTAAGTGCGAAAATTGTCTCCCTCGAACTCTTATGCACAAGTGATAGGCTGACTGAAATAGGCTGACGTTAAAAAAAGAAAAAGAAGAAATAAGTGCGTCTCGTGTAATGGGCTTGTGTCCTCATTTTTTAGTGGTCGATTTTTCAATTGTTGATTGAAATTGATGTTAATAAATGTGTATTGGCGTGTCTATTTTATTAAACATCTAAATATTGACGGAGATATAGCAATTAAAAATTTGAATTGTAGTTTTAGCGCTAGAAATGGTCGGCCATATTTGTATGGCATGAAATGCATTTTAACGTCAGTTATTTGTTGAGTAGGTCAGTGCTGTGGTAATGTTTTGTAGCTATTGGTATTCAAACAATCCAGTCAAGTCAAAGAATAATAAGTTTTTACTTTATTTAACCCTGTTAAGGCAGACATAATATTGAAATTTTATTGTTCCTTGAAATACCTGTAAATAATATTTGATATTTTGATATATAAATACATATAGCAGTGATTTATGATCTGTAAGGTTGGTAACCTTACACAAGGATTATGATGTCACATGCATTTGGAGTTTGTACAACGTTGAATCCCTTTAATAATTAAAGAGACAAAATGACTTTTTTAATTGTTAATATCTCCTAACATATAAGGAGTTATTAACAAATAATTGAACATTTGAGGTTCTAGTAACCCACTTTATCAATATATAGTACACTTTTATAGAAATTAAGACATAGGACACAAGCCCATTGAACCGTAATGGAAGTTGCTAGGTGTTTTACAAAAAATACGTAAAATAAATATTACCTCAGCTCAAGTAATTTAAAATAAAATTCAATGTCAAATGTGAAACAAACACACGCTGTTGCCGCTTGTTATATAACAAGATACCTGTACAAGATACGAGATACCAGATAAACAATACGTTATTTATCTTACGTTAAATAAATAATTACCTTCATGTCCATGCTACATGGTATTACGGTGTTTTGCATACGAATAATCTATGAAATGTTATAACACAGAAAAATATTCGTACTTGCAAAATATCATGGACATGGACATGGACATGTCTGATTACATTGGCCAAGAGAGGATCTCGATTGAAGGAGTCATGCCGATGCTATTATCAGCTACTCAAGAATCAAGATGTGATTTTAATTACAGATATTATGAGTGTGTAATATTAATTTATCCGTTTTATACTAAGCAAATACGAGAAACATGTAACGGCTATTTTATTTAAATTACACATAGACGAGAGCCATGCAATGGGTTTGTAAATCGTGTCTTAATTTTTATAAAACTGTACTATATATTGATAAAGTTGGCTACGACGTCAAATATCCTATTATTTTTTAATAACTGACTATATTTTAGAAGATTTAGGATTAACAATTAAAATAGTCATGTTTTCCCTTTAATTATTAAAGGGCTTCTACGTTATAGTAAATTCCAATATACGTTACGTCACTTGTAGCACAACAGAGACGCATACAAGTGCGTGTGTGATACGTCGTTTACTACTAACAGCTGGTTGTGTATCCCATGAAGTATTATATAACGAAGATTGCCAACAAGGAAAAATAATCTAGATTACTTATTACTATTTATTTCTTGTAAAACACGCGGCAAAACTCAAATTTGATATAGGTATAACTCCGTCAGTTTTTGGATATTTAAAAAAACAAAAACGCCAATTAAAAAAACGGCCCCTAATCACAAGCCTATCAAGACTTAAAATATGAAATGTTTTACGAAATATTAACAATCAATTTTTGCGGATTTGAGAGAGAAAATTTTATGGTGCAGTATGTGGATAAGGGTTAGTGGAGAATAAGAAAAAATTGATATTGTGACGGAAATTAGATGGAAAAGAATCCAATAGGTTGGACATGTATCACGAATGGACAGTAACAGAACGGTTAAGAAACTTCTGGAGGAAACCCAGCGGGTGCAAGAATGATAGGAAGACCCGGGACGTGATGGAGATTGGAGGTACAGAGAAACTTAAGAAAAAAGAAAAGTCTTGGAGGTCAAAGCTCTACAATAGCTGTAGCGCCATGGGATGAGATGAGATTAACAATAAAATGAATTAGGTAACGAAACAGAAAATTAAAAAGACAATCGTAGGATATTTTTTGAAGTTCGCTGACGTCATGATTTCAGTTTCTACAATCAATCACAATCAGGTCCGAGTCAGAACGGTGGATGCTCCCAGAACGCTAGTTAAGACTGAATATAATTCAATTTGGGGGGTAGACAGTGGACTCAGACAGGAATGACGTCATATAGTTATTGGCTCGAAAACATCATTCCTAATAATTAAATATCTCCCGCTAAACGTGTTTACCTTTTACGTACATTTCTTTAGGTTAATATAATGTAATATTATATTACAAAATCTATCTCATTATTTGTGAACCTAGACGTGAACCTGAAAGGTGCTTATTATTAATTATCTCGGGATTTATTAGTAAACGTTATTCTTAAATGAAAAGTGATATCACGCTGAATCTTCCTTAAATCGTTAGAGCTACTACACGAAAAGAGAAATAGCTCACTTTCGGTAACAGCTGCTAAGCGTCATGCAAATGCCTACATACAATTTTAATGTAAACCGTAACAGTTGCGTATGTAAAATACGTGTATATATTTCAGCTTTGCTCTCAGTTCAGTTGCGTATTCTGGTATAGGCATGTTTGGACAACCATCTGTGTTGCGCAACAATGTTCTAAGGTAAGTGTGTACGTGGCTTTATGTCGTAAGGTCAAGGATAAAGGCAATAATTGCGTCTCAGATTAGTTCACGTAATTTATACCGTGGTATTTGTGGACAAATCAGTTAGACGTACATAGACTGCATTATGCTGCAACTGCAACATAGTAAACTCTCGTACTTATAAATTACATTCTTTATTAATTAGTATTTATTTAATTTTTTTATTTAACCTTGTGCCTTTTTGTGTTGTTATCCAACTCAACTTGATATTTACATATTCATTGTTTTATTTTATAATATGTATTTAGTACAATTTATATCTTAAAAAAAATTAGTCTGACTCCTCAGAGGCGGATCAAGCGTGGATACACGTAATATTCTTTTAAAAATGACGGGCTCGTGATTGAAATACTGAATCATCTTCTGATAATTCTCTTTCAGCGACAAACAATCTGCGGTTAATGTTCTTTTCGATGTATGGATGAAGCCAATACATTCTACGTCTGATTCGTCGTATTCTAATAAAAGCGCATGTTTTAATCACATCTTCTTCATCGCTTGACATTTTCCCAATGAAAAAACGTGCTTTCTCAATGGTAAACGTCAGAGGAATGACTCTATTTGCTGCTTGCATGAAGCTTGTATGATGTTACGTGGACAGAACTGAAATTGAGAATACGTCTGGCTTTCATTTGTAACTTGCGTTCAACCTACGCAAGTACCTACAAGCACTGGCGTAGTTAGGTATGGGCGAGTCGGTGCAGTGCACCGGGGCCCCCAAGTTCAGGGGGCCCTCGAACTTTTATGACTTATATTTATATTTTAACGGTTTCACAGTGAAGTAATACTCTTAGTAAATAGTTATTCCCAACAATGCATACAAAACTTTTATAACAAAAACATAAACAATAACAAAAATTCTAAATAGGAATGAATTTTTTTTATTGAGAGTATATTTCATACTCACTTGTGTACAAATTTATCACTAAACATGAGGGAGGGGGGAAGCATGGACCAAGCAAGGGTCTAAGTCTATTACGTAATTCTCTCAGGCAGAGGTACGCATTCTAGTTATCGCGCGTTCAGTTTAGTTATGGGCAGTTTAGTTATTTTTTTTTTGCACCGAGGCCCTTGGTTACCTTGCTACGCCACTGCCTACAAGCACATCGCAAATACTACAACAGAATCATGCATTAAAATGATTGCAGGCAAATTTTAAACTAATTACCAATTAGATTAAATATTACTTATAAATTATTTCGGTTCTGAAAATTGACTTAGTAACAATATAAATTTAAGAAGTTATGATAAATTGCGTAGATTATAAAAGTATATAACTGTCTTAAGTGTTATTGTTGTAGATAAATAATGACGTGGCCGGGAAAAGATATCATTGTTAGACACCGGCTTATAATCAGTTGGAAACTACAACTTCCTTCTTTATGTCTGACACTGAGGCATGATTCGTGACACTGTTTTTATATAAAAAATTCTAAGCTACGCCACTGGTAATGATAGTACGATAATTTTAATATAGAAAAATATTTATTGACGTGAACTGCGGACTCCAACGTCATGCAGATGGTGTTACTTCCCAAACTGACGCAGCTTCATTGATTAAAATTAATCATACGTTTTGCATATAATTACGCGATGACTTAACGTATGTGATTACTTAATTTTTTAAACATATACACGTGTTAACGTGATGTTATCAAATGTTCCGATTATATTTTTTAAATATAATTTAATTAATCAAAATATTTTGTATTTTATGTCTTAAACAAAGTGTGCACCAAAATAAGTAAATTAAACCACAAATTTGCTCTGTAGTATCTACTATTATAATATTTCAGATGTATGTTTATTTTTTTTTGCGCGTTTCCATTCAGGTGGTTTGAAACAGTTCTTGTTATAAATTGTCTAATTTATAGAGAAAAAAATTGGAAGTCTTTTAACCTTAATTCTTATTAACTAAGTTACAAGTTTCAACTTATCAAGTAAGTTAAATTCAATAAAATGGATTTGGTTCGTCAGTTGAAAAGTTTTTTAAAATGTTGAGTTCGACGATTTATTGTACAATATTAATGTTCGTGTGATCTTACAGTTTTGAATTTCTAAAAAAAGATTTATTTAATATACCCATGACTACCAGTGGCGGCTGTACCTTAAGTGCACTCGTGCGCTGTATATTATATATCATATAATACTCCAATTACATATTGACTTTATACTTAGGAAGTTGCAAGGAATCAACTTTATCTCTATGACGAATTAATTAAAACTTATTTTCGCTCGAAGAAATATTCCTCGTGCGCTCTCCACAGCGCACGTAGCTGTACAATATAACTACTATGGAATATGCGATACAACGCTTAGCGCGTGAGACTTAGTGCAAACTATATGAAGAATCTGGCTTTGGGGGATTGATTTAATATATAAAAAATAAAATTATTAATAAGAAAATGTCGTTTTATTGCAACTTTAAGTCATAATTCTCTATAAGCTAGTAAAGTGCACTGGATGATTGATTACATAGTGGACGGTCTTCGGTGATGGGATTTAGCATCGGAAATAGACCGACGTTAAATCAAAGACACCCTAATGTAAAAATACTATTTGCTTTAATTTATTACTTGATTTATTCTATATTCTATAATCTCATTTAAAATTTGTTTTATTCTATATCTGTGTTGAGAATAAATAACAATAAATACAATGAATATTTGCTTTTGATATTTCTGTGAGTAATTCTAAATATGAAAGTAAACAATTACGTACTAAATCAACAAATAGATCCTAATTTGTGATTAGTTTTATTTGATTTACTTGTACTGTAACAATACGTCTCAGCGTCTCATAAGATAAGACTGTGATGGAATAGTCTAGCTATTCGGTGCGGGCCTTAAACATACGGGGAAGTCGCTCAATTCAGACAAAGAAGTCTTATGGTAAGCGTTCACAGGGCAGCACAGCACTTAATGAATCGAGAGCGGGAGGAAAGCGTATGCAGCGGTTTGTTGTATATATGTGTTTATTGTACCATCGGCACTAATACGTCTGGTGATTGACAGAACACATTTATACGAGTAAACATAACGATGCCGCTTGCACACGACTTGCGTTGACAGCTTTCTTAGTGAATTGTGGATGCTTACCATTAAGGTTCAAATTTAAATATGATGATAATATAAGAGTCCGTGATATAATTATATAATGTCAAATATTTTGATCAGCTGTGAAGTGAGGTATTAAACAATGCGCATATTTAACAAAAAGAAATTAGAAAGAAATACAATTTTATTGTATATGGATAATATTTGTACTAAATATCCGACTATACTTTTGTCACTAGTGAATTAATTTATGATAAAATTATTATATAAGTATCAACAAACTTATATATAAAACAATAATAATAGCGCAGAAGCAAGTATTATCTCATATAGAACACATTGAAGGTAGTACTATTTTAAGCACATATTCGAGGCCATAATAATAAATTATTGTTCGTGATAGCACTCTTAAATGTTCGTTACATTTGTTAGAAGAAGTTGTACAACACGTCCACACTAGTGCGACATGCAACTTAATACGTTGAAAGCTTTCATCTTTCGAACGAATTTTTTCAACCTGCTTTAGAAAAAAAAATATATTTACAAAAAAAAAGATGATAAAACTCAGTTATTTAACAACGTGATTAACCTTGTCAAAAACGATTTAAACACCATATTCAATTATTTTTATTTATTTCCTAAACACAACTAACAAAAAACCGTGAACGCACAATAACATTATACTGGAGACCGAGTAGGTACTCGATCCTTTTGTTCGAGATCACATTCGAAACTTTAGTAATTTCTTTAGATGTTCCGACTTAGGTTTGAAATATTTTTGTTTCATAAAAATACTATCTAGAATTTTTTTAAATAATATAAGTAAGGGTAAGGGTTTTAATTGGTGTCGCAAGTTTATGTCAACACATTTAGTACACTCATGTCTAAATAAAATAAAATCCAACATGCACATTGGATGTCGCATGTTTAAGTCGCACCAGTCTGTACGAAGCATTATACGAAAAAGATCGTCACAGTTTTTAAGAAACGAAAGTCAACTCAGACAATAAGCATCATGTTGCGAGCCTCGTAATTTAATTTTGACATTAGTTGACCCACAGAAGCAGCAACAAGCACGGCTGGTAATTAATTTGAATGATAAAAAAAGTAGAGATATGAATAATAAATTCATCAACTGAATCCATCTAGAAAAAGAAACAAAATGTCTTCTCCAATCCAATACTGATAAACATTATCAGTAAATTTATATAAAAAAATATCAAATCTACCGCCGGCCGCACCGTTTACAATCATGCTTACTGACACTTCCCCCTCCACTGAACCATACATCATTTTTAAATATTTACGATTCACTTCTCTTTAAGACAAGTCATCATTTGGTCGTTATAGTTTTTGAAAAACAGTCTCGGCTCTCAGTGTAATTGCACATGGGTAATAATAAACATTAAACTTAAACATCAACTCGAACGACAGACGCGATACCTACCGATGGTACTGATGTATCCAATGCAGTTTACAAAACGACAATAACATTATTTATATTTTGAGGTTAACTTATTATCAAATTAAAAAAGGACAGTGTTTTGATTTAAAGTATATATTAAGTGTAAGATAATAACATTTAAAATGAATGTTACAGTAAATAAATACTTAAACTGATTGCATAGAAGAAGTGCGTGTTAATTAGTTAAAGTGTTGACATTTTGATAATCTGTGATATTTAGTTTTTGTTTTTGTTAATATTTAGTGGCTTAACTATGCGTAACGAGGGTATGGTGCCAAGTCCGGGAATGCCCGGTACTGAGGTCGAAGGGACCGATTATTTGTTGTCATCAACAATAATGCGGATGGATGAAGGATTTTTCCAAATATTTGGTGAGTTTTTTTTAATGATATTTATGGCTTCGCGTAAAGTGTTGTCAGTCGTGAAATAAATAAGGCATGTCATGTAGAGAAATATTTCCAACGGCATGGTAGCCTAGGACGTTAAACTGTTGACATTATAATTTCTACTTTTTATCACGAATAAGGTTAAATAAATATGAATTAAAAAATTTGTTATTGTTAAATTTGTTGAACAAAATGTAATAAAAATATCGCAGCAGATATAGTTAATACTTTACTATTTCGAGCAGAGACACGCAGCTTAGAGTAATTTGTGCGGACTATAGCAACATAAGGTTTCTCTCACACTATGACAGATATCTTGCGACACTGACCTTTTCACCAGGGTATATTTTAGTTATTTCGTATTAGTACTCTTTATCTTTAAATGAAGCTTCTACTTTAATGTTTATCAATACACCACTGTACAAAAAGATCCGCTGTCAAGCGTAGATGCATTCTTCCAAGTAAGTTTGGATTCGTGCAACACACGTATAAACGGTAGGCGGAATCATATATTCGATAAAATAGTTTATTGATAAACATTAAAGTCGAAACTTCATTTCATGATAAAATATATTTGTGCGAAACAACTGCAATACATCCTACTGAAATGTCAGTGTTCCAGTGTGGGAGATCTTAAAAGGATCTAAGATATCTTTGTTAGTTTTGTCTCTGTTAGTTCAATGTGTTCATATAGTGTTATCCCTTTCTTTCTACGATAAGGAAGAACATTGCCTTAAGATAATCCTGTCATCAGTATGCGTTAAGCTTTAGGGTCTTATTTTGACTTAATATTTCTAAAAAACAAGTATAACTATAAAATGAACATTATATATATCTGTCATAAAATTTATAAGTGTACGAGTATATTAGTGCATGAATCATAAGATGACAGGTATACTGTAAGATTGTTTTTATAATAATATTCGTTTCACCATACTGCAAGCACTGCAGTAAATTCAGTATCGAACCGTCACTCTTAAAAAAAAACTGTATGAATTTTAAAACAGAACCATATTTTAGAACCAGGTATTAAAAAAAAACAGATCCAAGTATATTAATTTCCATAACATATACAGTCCATTTTCATAGAATTGCTTAAGAAATTCAGACGAAAACTTATCTTAAAAAAAATTAATAATCATAGTTCTTAATTTTAATACGCATTTGTCTATTAAATTTGTATTAAAACACTGCGATGCTCTTTAAGTATTTTTAAATATTTTATTTGCATTATGTAAAAGGGTCAAACCAAACCTGAATTTAAATTTTAGTCTTCAGGGATTATGACGCACTTATTTGGTCACTATCCTCAAAATAAGTTTGCAATCAGTCTTCTTTGTTTATTTCGAAACCCATAATTCTAACAAAAATTTTGTAAAATGCTTTTTTGAAGATAATAATATTATTTACAAGTTTTATTAAAAACTAAATCGAAAATAGACTATAATACTTTATTACAGTGCTTCTATCATAGAAATATTCTTATTATAAAATGTGAGAGGCTTTGACACCATAAGCTGGTTAACATTTGATTGATTATTACTATTTTTAATGACTTTTAATGACACTTTATTATTATTAATTCAATTTTATTATTAGGTGCACAATACCCCGTCTCGAATATAACTTCCGACCGTACTGTAGAACCTGAGCTCTCCACAATGGAGTGTCAATCACTTAACAATCACGGCAACAGTGAGGACAAATATGAAAACGTGTTCGTATTTGCAGCAGAATCTGGTACTATTTTTTTTTTAATTTAAAACGTTAAATATTCAATGTGTTATATTAGAAAAATCGTTTATTTATTTGAACGTTCAAATGAATTGCTTTAACGATTCGTTCTAAATTATTGTTTCAATATGTTGGTAATATGACGTCATTCTGTAAATTATCTGCTAAACCCAGAGACTTATTATTACTACTATTAAAAATTTGTATTGTATGTAAATTGCTTTCGTAAATATACCAAAATTTCATATAATTTTGTATACTTTGATAAGACTGAAATATGAAAAAGTATTTTGTCACATGACTACATTGTAGTTAAATTGAGCTCCTACGTGCGTTGTGGAGAGCGAACGAGGAATATTTTCTCGAGCGGAAATAAGTTTTAATTAATTCGGCATAGAGATTAAGTTAATTTCTTGCTACTTCCTAAATATAAAGCATGTAATTGGGGTATTATATGATATTTTGTGATTCTTTCTTCCTTTTTAAGTTATAAATATTTGGTAGTGCAGCGCTCGAGTATACTTTACTGAAAATTACACTCTTATGACTATCTATATAAATATCACTAAAATGCGTGTTACTCGCTGCATACACCTTCCCTCACGCTTCCCTTTTATTGCACGTTCCGTACGACAAATCCAATGCATTTCATGCGACCCATGCGGATCAGCTTAATCCGCCTCTGGAACGAGTATTATAACAGATACAGTTTTTACAATATGTAACATTGGTGTGACTCTTAGCTATTTATACAAATCAGAAATGAGGCAAGTTTTTGTAAAGCAAAATAACCAGTTCTCTATGATTGCTCTCATAGTCTTATTGTGCTGATGGTTTTGTTTTGTGATAAGTTGAAGGCTTACAGTGCGAACATGTAAAGACATAAAAACATGGCGAACAATTCGTTTTAACTTTGTGAATGACAAACAACTGTGAAGTTTATAGGTAAATTACAGGTTTAGTAATGACAAAAAAATAACTATTTATGTAAATATAAGATGACCAGACGTTCCGCATTTAGGGTCTTTCAACAAGAACGGTCATTTTAAATCAAAAGAAAAACGCAATATTTCGGTGACATTTGGTAGATATTGTGTTTCATTACTAACCCCAGAGTTTGTACTTTAAATTACAACTTTTCAATTCCCATTTCAGTTTTAGTCACCAGCCACAGCGGTCACTCCATGTTTGATACAATAAATTCAAAGCGTTTGATGCAACCAAGCGGATCTGTGGATACTTACCTTCAATAATCGTCAATTCCTTCTGTTTGCTCCTCATCGCTAAAATTAAAAAAACAATGTCTTTAGAGCCAAAAATAGTAACATATTTTCTTACCACTGTACAAGCTGTCAACTTGTTAATAAAATTGTCATTTAAACAAATAAAAAATGTTTATAAAAACCAAACGAAGCAACAATGCCCTTGAAACGTAAGATGGAAAGATTTTTCTTCTTCTAATAAAGCAATTAAAAGGCCTCATACACACTAACAGCGGCCTTAGCCTTAGCGAGGCCCCGGGAACAGATCTTTCCGAGGCCCCGGGCCGCAGAACTTTGCGAGGCTCCGGGGTAGCAGATCTTTGCGAGACCCCGGAGCAAATCCTTTTGAGGCACTTGTTCTTTGTATAATTTATGTAAATTTAAGTAAGTATTTTTGATGATAATTGACAAGAATAAAAATTGGAAGTTTTATTAAAGTGCGGATTACTGAACGTTGCAACGGTTAAAGGCTAAATAATAAACATTAGACAAAGGGACCTTTCTGACCTGTCCCCCCAATTCACATGTTGATGATTGGCTCGTGTTGGCAATGAACCCAAACTTAGAGACCACCAACTATCAACAAGAGCAGTCATTTTTTAGATGTTTAAACAAGAGTTTTCATTTATTTCATTTTAAATTAATACAAAAACACAATATTTCAGTGACATTTAGCAGATAATGTGTTTTATTACTAATTTCAAAATTTAAACTTTAGATGAAAATAAAAATATCATCACTTTTCATAGAAACATTGCGTTTGAAATTGCATTTAATTTAAAATGATCGCTCTTACTGAAGACCGGCATGTTTGCTGATCACTCAGTTACCATGCGAACATATTCGAACGAGTATGGGGCCTTTAATATCTCTTGCCGTGTATTTGTTCTCTTCTTAATCTTTTTATGAGGAATATTAATTATTGAATAAAAACGCACGTGTACACACACACACACACACAAGCGCACGCGGTACGGTGTGCTGGTATCTCAAAAGGATTTCATAAGTGCATATAATAAACAAGGTCACTGATATTGTGATTGATTAAATCAAGAAAACAGAGATAGAAGGCTTTAATTACGTGGACGTGGTGATTATGGAGATGGCGATGGTGATGGCGGTAGCGATGATTATAAATGATAAAGAACAAACGCTCATTTGTAAATATGTTTTTAAGGTTTCCTACGATAATCAATAATGTTGTAACTTGACAATACACAAAAAACTGTTTAACTGCGGTGGGAGTAGTTTTCTTAACACGTTAACGACCAAGCGTGATATTCATTTCTTTACTTTTATTCATAGTAATTTGCTTGATAATGGTTTAATAGCAGTGCCGGTCAGAGATATGATCGTCTAGGGCGCTAAAATGAAGGCTTATACAGTTGTATATATTTACAAAGTAATATTTTGCGGTATTTCGTTTTTACTATTGTTAACACGGTACTCAGATATGAGCGGCATTAAACTGTAAGTTAATTTTCACTGTAGGATATTCTAAAGAAGAGGGACAATGCTGATAAAATTATATTTGGTCGGTCCTAAAGAATATTCGATTCTAGCCGGTACCAAATGATGCTACGAACACCTTCCAACGTTGAACGCTTGACGATTGCACGCATCGTGTGGTCGATGCTGCAACCAAGTATGTCCAACGTTCTCGTTAGAAGAAGTTCAGGCTGTTGTCGGTTTTGATCCTCGTCAAAAGGGATTTTTCTACCCCCACCACACATTTGATCCACATGTCACGCACTGCTGCACGAATCGTCCAACAAAGGAAGGTTTTATACTTGAAGGTTTCTTTATTTACTTGAAAGTTTTTGTTAAACAGTGACTGTGTCAATAATATCAACAAATTAATAAAATAAATAAATCATTCGAGTCAATCATTCGTTCCACCGTGTAGTAGGAAACTTGCCATGTCAATCGTCTAATATTTGACTCAATCGTTCACCGCATCGTCTGGAGCCGGCATCTGATGAGTGCGGATCGCCCGTAAAGTTTTAATCAATGAGTCTTAAATATCCAGAGAGTGTCAATTGAATATGAAATAAAACTTTGAGTGGCTGCTCTTCAAAGCCAGCTTTGTATTTCACGTCTTGAAGCCATTTGTTTAATGAACAACAAATCATAATTAGTAATTTGAAGAGTATGATAAGTTTTATCATATCACTAGCACCACACTGTAACTGTTAAATCAAACAATATATAATTGTATATTTTATCTTTTTATTTGTTAGATTAAATCAAATTACGCCTAATATTTACTATTTATGCATCTACAATAGCTCCAAATTTTATTGTACGAATTTAGAAATAAGAGAAGAGAGAATTTAATTTTGATTTATAATTAATATAACAATTAGTACAAGACCTAGCAACGTTATATCATTAAATCCTCCATAAGCTTAAGTTTAACGTTAATATTTAATAATATTTTTAACATTCAAAATAACCCTATTCTTCTTGGCAGAATTGATGTTTTGATATTGTATTTTAGACACATTATAATAATTTGAAACTTTATAAATATGAATTGATGATTTATGAGTTATAAAATTGTAGCACATGACAGATATACTTTTGTTAACATTTGTTACCGTTGAAATTATCTAAATTCAATGACCCGTGATAATCTCATATTTCTTATCCTCGATTAAAGTATTTATAAAGGTTAAGATTCTTTCGATATGACTATATCCTGGGTTAACAAAAGGTGAACAAAAAATAGCCAAACGTTTATTTATAATTCCTTGTGTTTCTAGGGGAAAAGGAAGTTTACTCATTGAACACCGTAAACGTAAATTATATGTAAAATAATGTAATGTAATAGATTTCAACTGTGTTTTTATATATTTTTTTATTTATTTATAATAATGTACAACATATTAAGTTTATTGTGTGAAAATTTGAAGTCGATTGAAGTAAAACTGTCGAAGATATGGAGTTTTAAGTCTCCACCTCTCTGGTCTGGTTTCGTCTTACTTTGAAACTTTTAAATGTGTTTAAATGCGGACCGATTCTTTTGAAATTTTGCACACTCTTTCTTTACATAAATACCGTGGTATTTTAACGTATTTTAAAATAACAAAGTTTCTGATTTTTTTCAAGAAAAATCGGTATTTTGACTTCTATAAGTGCTGTAAAAAATTGAAAAATTAATAAAAAACAAAACTCGACAGGGTTACCTGCAGAAACTTATTAATTAATAAAATCATTTTTGATTTAAAAAAAATTCTGTGATGAGTTATGAGTGGCACCGCAATGTTACTTTTTTTTGTGACGTCTGCGGAGATTCGCTGTCAATGCCTCATTTATTGACATTTTTTATTAGAAATTTCACAAAGTATTCCTCAAATATCATTTTATCATGTAGTAATTACAGAAATTATTATATATTAACTGTGTCGTCAAAAAACATTATTGAAAATATGCTTTTTTTATCGTTTTGACCTTACACTCCCTTTAAAATAGAATATAAGCAATGAAAGTTTTTATTAAATATTAGTAACCATTGAATTGACGGATTGATTAACGTTGAAAATGATTAATTTATTTCGAAGCACGTGATAATGCAACGCGGAGGCGTGATCGTCTCATGAGCGTCGATATTCTGATCCTCGTCGTGTAAAATGCGCTGTGTTCTCGTATCTTGTGTATTATTAAAGTAACCAATAAATAATTCATTTTAATTTTAATTGGTGCAGTTAATGAAACAATCACTAAAGCTTTCTTTATCTTGTTACCAGCTCCAATTAGTGACTAATTAAATTACTAAATTCATCATATACTTAATTCATAATAATTTACAAAGTTTATATAATAAAAGTCGTTAGCTAACCTCAAAAGTTAATAAAAATACACATGCACGAGTAAAAACTACCCGATAAACATATCTGGGTATACAGGGTTCCTCACTCGAAGTGATACCAATGGGCTTAAGTCTTAAGTGTTAATTTCTATAAAGCTGTACAATATAAATAAGAGAAATAAAATTTTATATTTGAAATTTTATAAAACTTTGTTCATAAATTTTTATAAAAGTGCGGATTACTGAACGTAGGTACCTTTAAAAGTTTCAAATGAAATTGATGGTTTCCGATTTGGAAAAACGTAAAATTTAACGCTGATTCCAAATCTGCAATTTATATTTTCTTTGGACTATCGGTTTTTGAGTTATCGGCATTTATTAATTGTTGTTTATTGTTCGCCTTTCGGCTTTACAATCTACATTCTTAATACATTTCATATACTTCAACTTACAATTAAATTTAAACTATTCTAGACCTTTTTATTTCCAAAAGCATTTTTCCCTAGTCTTCCTTCTGGACTGGTCTATTCCCTAGTCTATTTTTCTGGACTGAAGTTTAACTGTTTCCTCGCTACTTCTTTCTTTCTCCTGCTTCCCTTCACTGTCTCTTTTAGTACTTCCTCTCTCTTCCTGTTCCTTGTGCAACCCAGCCACCAGCTTATTTATTGTCCTGTTTTTCCTTTCCTTTTTACTATTTCCGCCATCCACCTCTTTCCTTCACTGCCTCCCTTTAATAGCTGGCCAATATTCCTTTCGCTCGCTACTTTTTCCTTACACTCAAACTTAATGTGCTCCAGTGTTTCGTCCTCCGCTCCGCACACTCTACATTTTTCGGCATTTTATAGGTCAAATTATAAACCGATTTCAAAATGATTGCGAATGTTGGAATTGGAATTGGTTGGAATCTGCAGGAAAAAAAAATATTTCCGCCGCAATATACCTGCAATATATATTGTAAGCAGGGGCGGCCTTAGCCATTGCTATAATAAACTAAGGTAAACATGAAGTGGGATTTCTAAAGAGCGATACGCGAGAACTACTACTCCTAACAATCTTAGCAACAATACTGACCTTCTTAATATCTGTAAAGAGTATTTAGTTTTCTATACTATCTAACTAGAAAATAAATTGTTTACATTTACATTTACATTGCCTATGAAGGTAAAATTAACGACTATTTGTCTGGTATTTTCTAATTTCTTACATGACTAATTTGATGTGTTAATTAGCTGACTAATTAAAACCGTCCGATCTGAAATATTTGGAAGTTATCAACTTTTTAATCAGACATAATAATTGACTCAGTGTATTATTTTACTTAACAACAAAGTGTGATGGTCTAATAATAAAATAAAAACAAATTTGTTGACAGTCATTTAAATAATTTTAATGTTTGAATATATTTCTAATTAATTATTAGTTATTTGTTTATACATGATATAATGATGTGTCATGGCATTCCATTGGCACCGAGGGGCAAAGGTCATGATCTCTTATCACCAGAGGAATACACCACATACACCACAGCCGATAACTCGATAACTGGACGAGTATATTTAACTGACAGTTTTTATTACTTTAGTTGAAATACGAGTGTCAGTTGCTTTGTTTTCAAAATTGTGAAAGATCTCAACTCAAGGTTCCATCTTACGGTCTGATTTAGTACTACTTTTACTCTAGTGACTGACTTATAAACTAATATTTTAGGGGTTGTTTTTTTAAATGGGCTTGTGTCCTATGTCTTAATTTCTATAAAACTGTACTATATATTGATAAAGTTGGAACCTCAAATGTCCAATTATTTTTTAATAACTTCTTATATTTCAGGAGATATTAACAATTAAAAAAGTCATTTTTTCACTTTAATTATTAAAGCGATTCAACATTATACAACATTCCAAATGCCTGTGACATCACAGCCGCTAGTTGCTATCTCTTTTATACAACAAACAGATAGCATATTCAAGATAGAACTCTGCAAGTTTACAGGTTACCAACCTTAGAGCTCATAAATCTCTGCTATAAGTATTTATATATCAAAATATCAAATATTATTCATAGCTATTTCAAGGAACAATAAAATTCCAATATTATGTTTGCCATAACAGGGTAAAAAAATAATAAAAACTTATTATTCTTTGACTTGACTGGATTGTTTGAGTACCAACATCTACAAAACATTACCACAGCACTGACCTACTCAACAAATAACTGACGTTAAAATGCATTTCACGTCATACAAATATGGTCGACCATTTCTAGCGCTAAAACTACAATTCAAACTTTTAATTGCTATATCTCCGTCAACATTTAGATATTTAATAAAATAGACACGCCTTTATTAACATCATTTTCAATCAACAATTGAAAAATCGACCACTAAAAAATGAGGACACAAGCCCATTCTTATTGAATTAATTTTTCCTTCAAAACTTGTATCTAATTGGCTTAAATTATAGTAAACAAAACAAACAGTAATATTTATCTTGCACCATGAATGGTTCACGTGATATCTTCGCTAATTTATTTTTTAAACAAAAAAAAAGAGGAGATCTACGTCATAAATGACAAAACACAGAATTACAACAACACTTGTGCATGACCTAGGTGTCCAAAAGCAACAGAAATACATACTAGGAAGAAAGAAAAGGCATTATCAGTAACCAGCGGTTGGGCTTTGGATTGGCTGTCAATAAGAATTCTGTCATTGCCCATTGCGCATCCTAGCTACATCCTATTTACACAGAACCGGTATTCCTTCTAGCTATTTATTTTTTAATTGGAGTCCCATTATGATTCAGCAGTTTTTTTTATTGATGGTAATTACACTAAAACACACACACATGTTGATTATTTTAACTCTATACTGATGCTTAATGATGAATTCTTTGCAGTGGTGGGTTTGGTACTTGAAAGGCCGTAGGCACATTTTAATTTTGTGTGGGGGGGGGATATCAGTTTAACCCTGTGGTTTTTATGAGATGATATGATTTATGAGATGTTGATATGATTCTGGAAAACTTTCTTAATATATGGGATTAACTTATATAATAAAAAGGGTTGGTTGTGTGTATTGACCTTCCAGATAACAAATATCTAATTATTTTTAGATAATATTTAAGATAAAAAAAATGTTATCTATAAAATTGATTGCTATACTTCTGATAGAAAATTGATAAGCGGTTTCATTAGATTTTAGTTTAGATCATAGGTGTCAGTAATAGTTTTATTAAATTATGTATGAAATTTCATAAAGAAACTTGGAAACAACTGAATTGGGTTGTGCACTCATTTTCTAGGGGTAGATTTTTTAAATTATTTATTACAATATTCAAATAATCAAAAATTGATGGATATATATTTATTTAAAGTTTGAATTTTGTTACTGCGTAATATTTCGATTGTTATCTTAGTAGTTGTTGACGTCACGAACTAGTTAGAATATAAAAAGTAAGGGTATTTATTTTTTGTTTTACGTCACAACATTATAGATCGATTCAACAGCTGCTATAGCTTTGACGTTCAATATTGCATCTCTTTTGCACTTCTCTTGTTTAACAGCGATTGTAAAAGGTAGGCAAATGGTAGTGAACTGAAGTCATTTTTTGTAAATTTTTATCCCATTAATTATTAAATGGAGGAAATTACTATTTCAATCGTTTATAACTTTTATAATATTGTAAATTGAATAAAAAGAATTGGATAATTGAGGTTTTTGAGCCAACTTTATCAATATAGTGCAGTTGTATATAAATTAAGATATGGTTTACAACCCAATTTAGAGAAATCTAATTGAACAATATTGCAAGCTTGATGTACTACCTTCTTTAAGAAAAGGTCCAAATGGTATGACATATTATAATATTTTGAGTTATTAAAAAAACAGTTCGGAAGATAAAGCCTAAAAAGAAGGGTGAATGGGAAATGGCCTGAGGAAGAAGGTAAGAGAAATGTTTTGCGAATTCGTAGAAATAAAGTGCGTCATTTTATATTTAATTATTCCTTAGGCTGTTAATTGTGTCGTATATTCACATAGTATATTATTTTACAAAGCTAACCTTGAAATATAATAGAGGGTTATCAATTTTTGTATTACAGTGTTTATTGTCATAATTACTTATGCTAGATTTACAATTACGTTTTTTGACGCCGGAAAACTGGCGCAGGTTGCAAATCATTCGAAGAAAAGTTGCGCCCAAACTGCTAGATGTCTAGATAAACATTTGTGTGTTATTATTTGAGTTATCAGGCTTTTAAGAAGAGAATCACAAATTTACTTGCAATTACTTATTCATATAATTAAATAAATTAACGGGTATTGATAAAAATGGCTATCAGGACCTCAATGACCAATTAATCATTAAAGTTATACAATGAAAAGTGATCAAATATTGCGTAAGTTTAAATATTTTTCTTATACTTTTATTTTATGTTAAACAAAAATAGCAATCTCAAATTACTGAATTTCAGAACTGTTTTTACCATGGTGTAGTCCTAAGTAGACAAATTGGATAAGAATTTTAATGTTAGTTATTTTAAAACACGTCTACTTCTAGTCTGCATACCAGTGTTTGCATAGAATTTACCTAAATTGTAATGATTCACAAAACGTGAGGTTTGTTTATTCAGCTAAGCAAATTTGCAGACTTACTTCAAAGCTCCTATTTATGAAATGTATATATAATTAGAACATAGAATAACTTAACCATAAACGCACATTACTAGCTAGCAAAAGTAAAAAATAGGGCCCTAGATCGTGTAAAATTGGGAACCATGTCCAAAAGCATTGAAGCCACGCTGTTTGGTCTTCAGGTTCAGATTAAAATCAATATATTTAACATAAGATTGTGCAGTTATTGAACTTGAAGAGATGGATGTCAGAGTAGCGAGGAAAGAGAAGGAATGACAGAGTAATAACAGGACAGAGAGTAGCAGGAAGAGAGAGAGACAGAGAGAGAGTAGCAGGAGGAGAGAGAATGAGTAGATAGAATAAGGAACACAAATGAAAAATAATTAATTACATTGGCGAAAGAATTACAAAAACATTAAAATAAAATTATATATTTATTAATCTTAAACGTGGCCACGCTTTTATGGGCTCTTCATCTGTGATGAAATGAATGGGAGAGTAAATAATAAAAGTATTCTAGCAAAAACACATCATTCAATTTAATAACTTGCTCTGCGTTGTTGTGTTATGAAAGGAAATGAAGAAAAAAGATGTTTTTCACACAAAATTATCTTTTTTCTTCTAAAGCTAGTTTTACTATAGAAACATGCCCGCATTCGAATGCTAAGTTGTGTTAAAATTTGAAGCACAAACATACGCAGGCTGAATTTTTATATATAAAGGTTAGACAGTAGTGTAGTATACATACATGCAAGGTCGCAACACCATAAGAACTGACAATATAGTAGAAGCGCATTGTGATAGTCGAGAATAAGTAAATTAAAGAAAAATAACTTATTGACCAAATTCGTTAAGCATTTATTTTTAATAAACATTAAATTTAAAATCGTAGTTCAATTTTTATTATAATTATTAAACATCTATAAACAATTATTTCTTAATAACATGTTCAGGGATTCCCCAACGTAAAATATAAAACAACAATTTTGGAAATCAAGGCAAATCTGTTTTTTATACAACCGCAATTCACGTACATGTGTTAGCAATATAGGTGAAACCTGTACATGCTGTTTGTTATGTTTATTATGTTATATAATATTAATGCACACGTGTATGTGTATTCATATGCATATGAAAATACATTTGCGTGTTATGTATGTGTGTTTGCTTTACCGGTAAGTGCTTCATGCAAAGTTGATAAAGTGACGAATCATTGTGACACTGCAAGCATAATTATAATGACGTAATATGTATACAAATATTTTTTTCCTTAAAAAATATAATATAATATTAAATCTAATAAGTTTTTGTATGAGGTTGAGACCAGCTAAATAGGAATGATTGTTTTTATGGTTAAATATGTCATAAAATGGTGATTATTTTATCCGGAATGAGAGGTAAGTTATTAAAATTAATTTTTTATTACACTGATCACTAGATAAACATGTTTAAACAGGTATTTTAAATCCGTTTATAGAATTTACGTTTTCTTTATTTTTAATCATTTTTTGTGATAGGTTGTAAACGCTAATGATTTTTATTTGACAATTAACAAATGTTACTACAATAATTTATTTAGATAGAATCGTTTTAAACATATTTATGTATCTACTACGTAAATGTTATTTTTGTTTAAATAGAAGCGGTTTTAATATGTTACAGAGTAAGACCCACAGCCTCCAGACCTACGTTGTTTTAGCAAAACTGGAATTTTGACAATAAATAATGTACTATGTAGTTAAGAACGTAAGCATACTTGCTAGCTTAAAAGCGGGACACTTTTACAAGTACTAAACATTCAGAAGTTAGCTTTCGGCTTTACAATCTACATTCTTAATACATTTCATAGAACTTCAACTTGAAATTAAACTTAAAACTATTCTAGACCTTTCTATTTCCAAAAGTACTCACCGTTTCCTCACCTCTTGTCTTCTCTCGACAAACCCTCTATTATATTTTCACTATACTTCTTCCCTTCTGCCTTCATTTTCACTTCTCCCGGCTTTTACGTCTATCACTCTGTTTCTTTTGTCCGACCATTGCGTTGATCTGGGAAAAATATTCCCTCAACATTCACATTCAAATAAAAATAGTAATTATTATTATATAAAGTCTATTACGCATGATTTAAATTTACATTTAAGGTTTAAACATAAGCTTGAATAAACATAAACTCTCTATTTATGATTATTCTAACTCAGAAAAGTTTAAATATTAAATTTTTGTAATAGCCCACAAACAGTAACCCATATTATTCTTCAATGCTACAAATACTCATTACTTAACAAAACTGTAATGTACCTGAAGACTGTAAGCAGGTATTTGAAAGCAGAAAAAGTCTAAGAAACCATCAATGAATCTGATTTAATCTCTATATTTTAAATAACCATACTCGTATTTATGGTTGAAGTTACGAGAGTTCGGCGGTGACTCATATTTAAAACAAGTTGTGGGGTATGAACTGCTGATATAACTAAAAAGCACTGACTCATTTATTTTTCTATAATGTATATAGAAACGAATAAGACAAAATTCATTATCGTATTATAAATGTATACCGCTCTTAAAACCTCTTTTAAGTATAAGCCACCACCGATCTATCGTGATTTGGACTATATAAATGTATACATTGTTTTAAGTGCTAATAACTACCGAAAGTGATGCACAAAAAATATTAAAATTTGTCATTTTGTTTTACATAAATTGTTATTTACCTGAGGTTTCTCATTTCATATATTTACACATTTTAAACAAATTACTTGCAAATATTTATAAAATGTTTGTATACCCAGGTGTCACGTATCTTTAACATTAACATCAGATTAACTAAAAGTTTAAACTTAGTCATTATCAATATCACACTACACACAACATATCGAACATCAGTATGGTTCGATTTGATTTGAATATGGTAAATATTTCTATTAGTAATAAAATGAATAACTCGAATATTTCTTTTATCAAAACAATGAGAGTGATTCGTATATGGTACGTCGCATGGTTACCCGGCTGGTTAACTATTCCATTAAACAAGGAAGGTAATTTGACCCTGCGTTGACGTTGACGTTAATGTTCTGTTGCCATTTATTCATGTTTTGTTTAAGATGACGTTTCTTATTGTTTTTATTTTAATAATCATTGTTTTGATATGAAGCACTTCATTAATCAATTATTTTGTTTATGAGTAATTAGGACATGATTCAGAAATTACTGGAATTATTTTTTTACCTTAAATCAAATATCTTGCGTAACACAAATTGCAGTTTGCAAATTCTTGGAATATAATAGAAGTACAATTTATATTTATCTTATTTTTTTCGCTAATAATTATTACTTGTAGCATTTTAGTTATTGTAATTTTGAACAGTAGATAAAAAGAAAATTATGTTATTTAGAGTGAATGAAAAATTACTTTCTGTATGGAATAGTTGTTTATGGTGAAGGATGTTCACAAGGACCAGACGTGCTAAACTTCCAGAAATAGCCCCCCATGTAAGTTAACATGTTTATTATAAATAATGTGTCTCAGTACCTTATAGAAAAAGATATAAAACACATAAGAAGAACAGCAAGGTTTAGATTGGGAAATGAGGAAAAAGGAAACAGATACTGGGAAAGTAGTGAGGAAAGAAAGTGTAGAGTGTGCGGAGCGGAGGACGAAACACTGGAGCACATTAAGTTTGAGTGTAAGGAAAAAGTAGCGAGCGAAAGGAATATTGGCCAGCTATTAAAGGGAGGCAGTGAAGGAAAGAGGTGGATGACGGAAATAGTAAAAAGGAAAGAAAAAACAGGAGAATAAATAAGCTGGTGGCTGGGTTGCACAAGGAACAGGAAGAGAAAGGAAGTACTAAAAGAGGCAGTGAAGGGAAGCAGGAGAAAGAAAGAAGTAGCGAGGAAACAGTTAAACTGCAGCCCAGAAAAATAGACTAGGGAATAAACCAGTCTAGAAGGAAGACTAGGGAAGGAAGAGGGTCAAGAGAAGAAGAAGCAGAAAGTACTTTTGGAAATAAAAAGGTCTAGAATAATGTAAATTTAATTGTAAGTTGAAGGAAATGAAATGTATTAAGAATGTAGATTGTAAAGCCGAAAGGCGAACAATAAACAATAAACAATTAATTATAAGTACTAGAGTTTACCCCCGTCGCAAATTTTAATTCCATGATTAAATTGAAATATTAAACTCGTTCTATATTTATTTTACATATAACAACAAATCATTTTTCATATAAACTGATTAAAAAATATATTTTTTCCAATTTGTTCATTATTTGACCAACTTTTTTTTCAAAATTTGGATTTGTAAATTAGGTGCAAAAGATAGCCCCTATATAAAATTTCAACTTTCTAGCTCAATTTTTAACCTCGGCAAAATCCGCCCCCGTGCCCACAAATTTTGATTTTTTTTTGTTTAATAATATATTTCATTATTAAGTAATTCAAAATTTGAGTTTTCTCCAAAGTTTCCTATCGGGCCCCCTAATTATCTCAACGCTCCGTTTTCCAATATTTGAGAACGTGATTGTGATTTTCTTGAGAATCGTAAATCAGAAAAAAACATACTCATACACTGCGTCACTATATTCAAGCAATACTCAATAAAAAATTAAAAAGACTATTTAAAATGAAATAGCTTGTCAGTATGGACCAGGTAATTACAATAAAAAAAGAATACTTTTAAAATAGTTTTCTACAATTTTAATTAATTACCAGAATTGATTAAATCAAAAATTACATGTTTTAACCTTGAATTGGCATTGTGAGATTGCTCTAATGGACTAAAATGATATTTACACCATTATACTCGTATCTACAGTATATATTCGTATAACGAACAGTATGTACATATAGATACGACGTACGACGTCCGACGTATTCCAGCTGAATCTTTAATTGAATGAAAGACAAACAAAACATTTCTTGTTGATCTCGTTTCGATTTATTAATACAATTGTAGTGTCATCTGTGAAAGGTCAATGAAAGTATGTGGCGATAATGCATGTACAATTGTACACTGGACAGTGCATTCAATTCAATGTTATTCAAACTTAAAATATAGTAGATTCTCTTACAATAACGACGCGACTACTGTGACGTCATTGACGTCAGACCAGTGCTATATTTTCATAGTTTTGTTGTTCGGTTCTAAAAATAAATAAATTTTTTCAAATTGGAAAAACGTTGAAATGCGATTTCAACGACAATGTCATGTTTGCCTGAAGTTAATTTATTTTAGTTAAATTTCGTTTATTCAGTTTATATCAGTAAGGAACTCGAGTACTTTTTTAATTTGTTCTGGATTGTCTGAAAGCATGTCCTTTAGTTCACCACTGATGCTGTGTTTTGTTCGTTGAGTTTGATATTGTGGGCAGGTTACTAGTAGATGATGGACTGTTATTTGCGTCTGACAGTTACTGCACTGTGGGCCTGTTGTTTTATTCATTAAGTGTTGATGCGTCAATTTCGTATGTCCTGTTCGTAGTCTGAAGATGGCTTTTGTTGCTCTGATAAGAAGTTTCCCACTTTGTATTTTCCTTAATCAATCTCAATTTGTTGCTACTTATTTGGTCCAGAACTGGTTTGAAAAGCGTTTGTAGGTCACTATCCAAGTGAATAATATGTTTGGCTCATGGTTCTACAGCTCTTTTGCTCTTTATTTATGTTATTCAATGAATTGCAACATAGAATCCTCACTCATTGAAGCGTTGTTTGTTGTACCTGCTTATGTGAGTACTATGTTTGTATAATAATTCATAGATTGATTCAGTTTTATTCAATTCATTTAAAGGCTGTTATACAATGCTGATAAGTGGACGCGTACCTTAAGTCACCCCATTATCGAATGAAAGATGTCCATGTGATAAAAGATAGAACACTACAACACCCAAGAACACTCGATGCACGCCTGGGCTCTGGGTGCTTGGGTCTGTGGCCCCAGCTCTGAGTGTTGTATCCGGGTCAGAAACTGATAACACTTTTTATATGGCTTATCAGCGTAGACATCAAATGTATCGTATGTATCGTATATATATAACAACTCTAATCATAAATTAAATAGTAATTATCAGTTAGATGTTATCTAACTGGAAATCCATGGTTAAAATCATAAATTGGTAGTTACCATGAAATAAAATATCATATCTGAGAAATAGAATGAAACGGAAATTCACAAAGGGTTCTTATCAGCCTCCTGCAACAAGAGTGGCAAATTTAAATTGATAAGATCTTTTCAACCAATCGAGAGTCTTTCAAATATTCCCAATCGATGCGAGTTGCATCATAAACTTATTCAGCTGTTCAAGTGTTTTCTAGGAAAGTATTTTTCTTTTATTAGAACTTCCATTTCTCATTAAAAAAAATTAAAAAATAGCTCGCATTTTAGTTGTTTTTGTTCTATTGGAAACCTGTTGACTTCAAACTGTATACAAATTGTATACACCCAGTAACCATTTGGTGAAATGCCCTATTTAGTGACGTTTCTATCACTATTTCACTTCAATTATATTTCGCATCAACTTTGTCTTTCTTTGTATTCCGACAGGTGGAGTGGTTTCGTCATCTCTAGCCGATAAAACAGACATTTCATATGAACGAATGTGAGACTGAACTATAAATGAAGTCTTTCATGACAAAAAAATCATACGCATCTCCAATATGATGTCAAAGTGACTCCAAAATGCTCCAAAATGTTTACTGGGTAGTCTAATCAATGGTGTCAATCATAAAACTGCCTATATTATTTGTAGAAGATCATAAGAGGTGATAGGGTTCAGCATCGACAATAGGCAACTTTACCAATAGTAACTTTGGGCATGACCAATTTAACCATATTGGGAATTTGATGCTTATTAGTTGCTGCATTCGAGATTTCGGCGCTCTTGTCTTTTAGGACTTATTGTCAATCTTGCTAGATTACAAACCGCACGTTAAATGAATTACAAACAGAAAAATATATCTCCTTCTCTTAACGTATTATGCCCAAAAATTAGGTTAACGCCAGACATAGCTGGCGCAATTGTGCTGTGGCGTAAGTTGTAATATTTCATTCGGGTTACAGATAATAGAATGCATAAATTAAATATCTTACTTGTTTATTGGGAACAAATTTGCAAAGATGCGTGAGAGAGAAGGCTCCAGAATATATTTCAATATTTACCCAAGGGCCCAATATGCGTCCTTGCCTAGTTACGCCCCTGCCTGACATTGAATATGCAAACGATGAATTTTGATTGAATTATAAGAAATGCTAAGAATTTTATAAACTATACAAAGTTAAAAAAATTGTTTGCATTATTGAAATTTTAATAAATTGTTCACTTGTAAATATTGACAGGAATTGACACAATATAACAATTTGAATTATTGTGAATTTTAAACAATTAGATAGAATTTATGAATAAGATTTGTATGTTTGTATTAGCTATACTATTTTGTAGAGTGTATAATTGTGAAGTTTAGTTTGTCGCTAGAAAGTGACCGATAAAATTAAAGAGGTATGGCTATTTTTCAAAAAACCATTTGTCCTATTAATAAATATTACATTATTTGGATTCAAATAAATACTTCAAAAACTATGTTTTTAAGATACAGTTCTTTTGTTTTTTATTTAAATATTTTGAGTTGTAGCTGTGGTTGTAGCACAAAGTGACACTGTTCTGTCATACGGCCAATTACTTTAGAAGAAAAACTCTTTTCGTTTTCGTTTATTATAATAAAAAAATGAAGTGTTAGTTTTAGTATTAGTGGAGCATATCTTCATTTAAAAAAAAAATTTCCGCGTTTTTGGCACTCTTATGTTCCTTTCAATACTCAGATTTGTAGAATCGCAAGAAGAAAAACTATAATGGCTTTGGAAACTGATGGAAAATGCACTGTATTGTATAGGTCTTGATGTATATTGTTTGTTGTAATACTTATGGGAATATGCTATGGTAAAGTTAAAAATGTATAAATTAGACTAATTAACCATCTATACATTAATTGACTCAAATGAACTTTTGGGAAAATAACGTATTAACATTAAATTTTTTGTAAATTTGTATTGTTAAAGTCATTGTTTGAATAAAACTTAAGGCATCTAAGTTGTTGCCCAAATTTGTCCTACATCTTATCAATGAATTCAGTGTCTTCCTCTATCTCTTCCTACGAACACTGAGCATGCATCTCCGTGAAAGTAATACTGCTGGCGCTCATTGTTGATAATATTGTATTAGGTTATATTAGTAATAATTACTGAGGTGAAGAAATTATGCTATTTTTTAAGATTTGTTTAGATGCGGTTTTTACACAATTTTCAACCTCATTGATTTGGGATTTTAAATATTAGCAGGAAGTACTTGTTAAATCATGAAATAATAAAAGACAGAGTCCAATTCTACCCATCTACATAGAAATCCATTACCAATAGAATTTTTCCCAAAAGTAAACATCGTACTTTCAAAGAAGTTTTACAATAAATGAAGAATATTATACTGATTTGATTACGCAAACTCCTATCAGTTTGGGAATGATTTTGCAGAGCAGTTTCAAGTAGCTCACCAGACGGTAATATACGATTATCTCCCAAATTACCATAATGACACTTTGATAAATGATCCTCCAAAATTTTCCAGGATAAACTGGTTTAACAAATGATAAAAAAATAATACCCTTGACTCGGTCACGGAGCAACGGTCAACCAAAGAATCAGATTAGATTCAAAATAGATTTATAAAGCGATTTTATTATAAAACTAATCCTATAGAATATTATCATTCGCATTAGAAATTAGTCATTCGTTATTTACATTTGATACGTAAACGAGTCAAAGTACAAGAGTTATATAAAAACTGCATTTAATAAGAAATCTATAAAGTTGTAATTTAAAATGTAAGTAATATTCAATGAATATGTACGTTGGGTTTTTATATCTCATTTACAGATAAGAATTAGTTCAAGTTATTAATAAAAGATGTCATTAATGTTTTTGTTTCAAAGGTTATTCATTGCCATCAACAATTATCAAGAAATCGTTATTGTATCAATACTCGTATTAAACAAAGAAACGCTAAACAATCACAAAGTGATACTAGTTTACTAGTGCATGAGACTGGAATCTCCATAATGACACTTTACCCTGAGAGGAAATTTCTACTTTAATGTTTGTCAATACATCACTGCCTGTCAAAAATATGTAGTTCATCTGACCTTATTCATAATATAGTTTATACGTACGTAGATCAAAGTGCTGCTCAACTCTCTGGGATAGGCGCAACTGCGGTCTTCTTTGTGTTGAAAGGATCTTTGAGAGAGGAAACGATACCGATATATATTATGCACTTTATTTTTAATACAGTTGTGTATTGATAAGCATTCAAGTAAAATTTTCCTCATATGATACAGTGTGGTAATGCGCAAGGCCACTCGAGTACACCCTACTCAAAAAGTCGATTTTGCAAGTAGTTTAAGTGAGAAGACCTAAGATAAATATTTGTGTACAGGATCATCATTTCATTACTTAAAGGATCATACTTTAGTCTTACTAAAACACTTATTTAGTTTTTAGTTTTTAAGGCGTCTTACACTGCAACCATTTTCTTGCGACTTGCAATTTTTTTCAGTAGGATGTAGCCGTATTAGCACTCTTTATCATGAGAGGAAGTTTCTATTTTAATGTTTATTAATACACCACTAATATGGTTCACACGTTTCGGAATCAAAGTACCGCAAAGTAATGTACTTCATGTCGCTAGGATCCGAACAATCTGGGATACATGATAAAGTAGATACATTAAAATAGAAACTGCATCTCATGATAAAGTGTTCTAATAGGAAATGACTCAAATAAACCCTACTGAACAAGACTGACGTCCCTTCGGTTAAAATGTCGGTTGATTCGATTAATATGTGATACCTAAAAAGGACTATCTTATATTGGGAGTTTTACCACCAAAATAAGTTTCAGCCTATTTTGCCACATTGTTGCATTCGAATACGCGCATGTTTTCGAAAATCGAAATTATTTTTTTCCTGTAACTTTCTTTACCATTCACTTCATATCGGACTGAGCCACAACAAAGCGCGACGGGATATATCTACTTCAAAATAAAAACTAAAAATTAAAACTAAGTAGGTCGGAATGAGGCTTAAGCGCTAAATAAGAAGAAAACTGCAATGTGCCAAAATGTGTCTGTATCATTTTAAAATTAAATGGTTCACTTTTCTGAGTCTAATTCTGTGTAGTCCACATTACAGCACAATTAGCATATAGTGTTATCAGTGCCTATGTGTTAACTTTCGTCACATTATACGTTTGTGTTAGTGCAGTATGTATATGTATAGAGTAACGCGGCCAAGCACTAGCCAAATGATCCACCATAACGAATCGCTAATAGCGAGTTGCCGGGAACGCCGGCTCTGTGATGCGCGATGACTTGTCAGAATTAATACTACATATGCACACATACACACAACTCATGTGTGTGGTTTATAGCAGTGTGTTAAGTGTCGTATTATTTTATGTGGTTAATTATGACGTCATCAATACAAAGGTAACTTGTTAAATTTTACGGGAATTCCGTACGAAGTACATTTACTTTTTTTATTTAAATCTTATTTTTTTAAATAATCAGTGAGGCATTAGGTTTTATTACGACAGGTTTTGATTATTTTAAAGTGATCGATTTTTATTTTATTAGAAAAATGACACGATAATGTACGTATCGTATTGCGATATTGTATTAGACTAAGTTTTGTTTTATTGCGTATTCATTATTCCACGAAAACCTACAACTAGTCAATTTTTAAAGATATTTGATAAGAATACAAATCCAGCGTGATAAGAAACGGACGTATTTGATACAATTAAATTATTTTTAAATCTCCTTGTTAATTACTATATGATTAATCTGTCTGTTTCTAAGCGGGAAAAACTAACTTCAGGATGTGATCCCATACATCTTACATAGAAAATCGTCTTGCTATGCAAGTTTCATGCTAGTTAATTTGTCACAAGCTAATTTCAAGGTTCATTTTTTACTTTTCATATAAAAATTGTCTTAAAGTGTGAGGTTCTCACTAACTTTCCTGCTAAAAACGTTTGCCATAAGAAACCATCGATTAACTACGTCACAAATAAAGGGGGGGTCATTAAAGTATGACAAGACGTGACAAGAGAGAGAGAGAGAGGAGTTATAACTCTCCTACGCTACGCCGACCGCCGACTATTGTTAATGGGGTGTATTGAAGTTGTTTCGCATTAGTACGCTTATCATCTCTGCTTTAATATTTATCAATCCATCTATTATGCATTTGTACAGAATGTACGCGATCATGAACGGAGAATTATGGTAGTAGAAGCTTTCTTGCATGATAAAGTGTTTTAATGCAAGACAACCTACTGACAATAGCCCTCTATAGTGGAGTGTGAAAACAGCCTTATTACATAATGGTGTAATTTACATATATGGAGGTTTCAACACCATAAAAACTGTCAACATTGGTAGGACGGTGACTATGGTAAGATATTTAATATCGAAAATAGACCGAAGTTAAATAAAATGAGCCATCGTGATAGTAGCTTTCTTCCTCTAAACCTTTGCAAAAATAGAAAATTTAGATAAACTATTGAAAATTATATAAATTCCTTAATGTTATATTATTAAAGTAAGTAAACTCCGTGGTTAAATAGATATTGACTTTATGTAAATCAATAGAGATAAAGTTCAGTTTAAGTGAGAGTAAAAGAAGTTCTGATCGAATCCTGGTCAGCTTATTTTTAGATTAGTCTAAATATTTATTAAAGATTTTGCATCAGAACGGAATTGGAAAAAAACGATCATTTAAATAGTATTAGTAGTTTAAACGTTTTAAACAAACTGAAAGAAACGTTTAATGTACCATATTAATATATAAATGGTGTATTAATATATAAATGTAACAGTCTGTATGAGAAAGTAAAGAAAAGAAGAAGATAAACATATAATTTACATAATATGTATGTATAATATTAGTAAAGGTATGTTAAATGCTTATTCAGCCACTAAACCAACTTACAATTTCACCTACTTTACTATTATAAGCAAATAAAATAATTTTAAAAGAAATGAAAGCATTGTATATATTTTACCACTTTCCGATAATGGACTTTGCCCTGTCCGAGTGCAGCTCTGAATTGATATAACACTGTCTGTTGGACTATGAAACGACGAGCGGTGATCAGTTTAAAAATTGAATTCATGTTAGACATGTGTCTGACTATAGCGGTCTCTAAAACACTCTTGTACGCATGCGCATGAGTTTTAATAATTAATTATAACATAACCTAAAATGTCATTTTGTATAATGTTATTATTATTATGTAATTAAAATTATATTTATTTAAATCAAGTTTAATTATAACCTCATTTGTGTTAAACATATGTGTTATAATTTCTTTTAATTAACATAAGTTTTTGTTCAAATACTTTGTGCTTCTGTGAATTCTTTTAAACGTAAGTAAATTGTTTTCAAATATTCATTTAAAATTGTCAATATTATTTAATTTAGTATTGTACCGAATGTAAAACACTGTTAGTAGAAAAGTATTTATATGACATCAGATATGCGCGTTAAAAACTGATATGTAGCATGTGTTGGAAAGTATAGGTTAGAAATACTAAAAGTATTCAAAAAGGTATTCACATTAATAATATCTTAAATTTATAACAAATTTCTATATATATTATTATTAACAAAGATGATTTCAATTAATTATTAAAATTTTGTGCGCTTTTATAAAATGTTTTAAAGAGTTATACCTGTCAAATGTGTCTCTTACTCGTTACTAGAGGGAAGTTATATCCGGGAGCATACAGCACCACAGAATTTTAAATTTAAAATGATGAACACTGTCTAGCTTGCTGACCCCATTGTCGTCTTGTATTGTTGAAAAATAACCATGACCTTTCCAATAGACCAATTAAATCTGTTTAGTTTGGTTAGCTTCGAGTGGTTTTAATGAGTATTATTTGTATAAATTGAAAAAATGTTGATAGCTAATATTAAATCAAACAACCCGTTAATATAGATAGTGTATTTATGTTTATTCTACATAAAAATGTTACATTTTATGTAAAATGTATTGTATAGTATAATATTCTAGTATAAAAATATCATTTTTGAATTAGTAGAAGCATAAAACGACCTTTTTCTAATTGTATCTCAATAGTTTAGCTCTAACAAATAATGACCCCTTTTAAATTATTTTTGCCACTATTGCAAAGATTTATTTATTAGTTTCTTACTTCACGTTGGTTTATTTTCGAAGCTAGCTTTAACAACGACGACCTCTTATTATATTGTATAATTATGTCACATATGATCTATGACTCTAACTCAATAGTTTAGCATCGGGTGCCAACGCTTCAACAACCCGGGCATTGTTTTGTCTGTAATAATTTATTACTATAACAAATATTTGTGTATTTTTTTAAACTGTATAGAAAGTGATGTAATTGTTTGGGTTATAAGTTGATTCTTTAATTTCATTGATAAGTTTTTATTTTTTAATTATTAACACATTAAACTTTTAACTTAAAATAGTTGTATAAATAGTTCAAGGACATGCCGCTAAATTTTTTATCCTTATTTACATGTATATTGTGTACTTGTTTTTAGTTTAAAAAGGTTATCATTTGTCCCAGTTTTTCAAAATTTTCTGTTTCTACTTAGTCTAGAAAATTGCATATTTTGTCTTCAACAGACGAAAGAATTTATTTTTATAGTAGACATTTTTTATATATATTTGTACCAAAATCTTCATTGAGGAGTGCAACATGGATAAAAACAAAAAATGACTATAGTATTTATACAGTGCGTAGTACGTCGTACGGGAATCGGTGTATAAAAAGTCGTAGCAATATCGTGGCATGTAATAGGAGCAGTACAATACGCAAAGGTTTACCACGTGTTCGGGGCCAATATATATATTCGAAAAATTAAATTTTTGTGTGTTTTCTTTATTATAATCAACAAGAAGGAGGGCTTACGTCACTCTATAGGAAGATATTACTGTATTTGCATACTTTGAAATAAATATATGAAAACTTGCTAAGCACAATACGTAAATATTACATAAAAGTTTAGGTAAAATACTTACTATCATATTACTTAAGTAAACTAATTTTTTTTTAAATATTAGTACGGTATTTTGTGACTAAGTTAAATTAATAAAAGAGCAAAACGTGTATGTAAAAAAATTTATATTTTCTTCACGCTTTACTGATAAACATTAATGGATAATAAATTTGCATTATCTAATACGTACTACCAAACAATTAAAAATTGTTAACAGTAACAATTGTTACCCGCTAAGAACAAAACAAAATTATTATCTTATTTGTTGATAACAATAGCAGTTAAACTAAATGCAGTTAACTAATTTCATCAAGGTTAGCAATTATTTGCCTAAAATCGCTTTAGTTTTTAGTGTTTTTTGATTTAGTTTTATGATTTTAGTACTTTGTAATTATATATGGTTAATTTCGTAAAGAAAAATAAATTATTAATACAAAATAATTTAAAAGATGTTATTGGTATGTGTGTGTGTGCTGCAATCATCTGTCAAGGTTACACATTGCGCAAACGTATACTACACTACTAATTAAGCAACTTATATATGTGCATTAGGAAACCTTGACTTTCTGGTGTATCATGCTAGTAGGCCGGGAGAATCATTTCAAGAGGTTTTCAAGAATATATCAAAAGTTTACATAGATACAGCTTAGATATAGATATAGCTTACATTTCTGAACAGACTACTTGCGAATTCCAACTTCTTCAGTAGTGTGTATTTGAGTTGTTACGCATAAACATATTTTATCAGCACAACAAATTTTTACTTTAATTTATCAATTGAATTTTTATTGAAAGACTGTATTTCATACATCCGTACTTTTTACTAACCAACGTTTTAGGAAACATATAAGTACGGTTCTTTTTGTGTTTACGATATTATGAACAGAGGATCGTTAAGAAGCGAAAGAATACAGATATATAATGTGCACTTTTGTCACCTTCAATGCAGTGGTGTATTGATAAACATTAAAGTACAAACATCCTCTAATGATAGAAAGTGTTAATGCAAAATTACTCTAATATATTTAATGAACAAGTCAATGTAATAGAAGTCTCGTCCAGTGTAAAAACTCTTTGTAACGCTCTTTGAATAAAACACAACATTAAATTATGATTAAACAATGGTATATACTCTTAAATCAGGATTTGTAATAGTTTCAAGCCATGGGCGTACGCAGAAAAATTGACAAGGGATAACAAAACTTTAGATTCCTTTGTATCAAGTTGTAAATTTTTTGCAAAGTCAATTATATATGGGATAAGGCCATGTCGGAGGTCGCAAGCATGTGCTTCCCCAGCCTGCTTTGTAATGATCCTCCAAAGAATAGGAAAACATAAATTTTACAGTAAAAAGAAACATAATATTTCCACGTTCTAATATAATATAACAACGTTCTCTTATTGAAAAATGAAAATGTAGTAAAAGCTAATAAATACGAAAGTAATATTTATGTTGCAGATACGTTTAGTAGTCTTAAACCTCTTTAATAGTTATGTGTATTTAAGGTTTATTTAACATAACGAAATTTAATGTTATCTAATACACAACATTTTCTGTCCTATTTTACTGCTTTTTGTAAAATAAATCTAACTTTTGCGCTTATAAAATCTGCTGACACCTTAAGGATTATAAAATCTAAGAAATTCTTTTAGAAGAGCTATATGGTTAAATAAAATAATATATGCATATAAAGTAACATTCATGTTTTATATTTTGTGGGTAGAATTTGCTGCACAGATTTCGTAATTATTCTTTTAATCAACTGTTTATTAAGTATTGAGAGTTCTCGTTCACGCTAAACATCATGAAATTCTTTAAAACACAACCGGACTACGAAGATAAGTAAAAACGTATGTTTAAAAATATATTTAGTATAAATATAAATTTGTTTTATTTAAAAATAATTTCTTAAGTTAAATCACGTTGAAAAATAAGCATATTATATAACGAACGCCGCGCCATACCGCGCAGAGCATCATGGTCTGATGATCTGACGTATATCTATAGACGGCCAGAGAAATTGGTGGTAGGTACATGTTATTAAAAAACACAAAAATCATGATGAATGTTTGTTTAGAATATACATATATTTAAAACGTAATTTATTTTTGATATTTTGTTTTACATAAACATTGTGTCATTTTTGATATGTTTAATGATTCGCGGAAAACGTAATTATGGCTTAAATAATTATTTATTTTACGTAATATAATAATACAGTGAATTACTGATTATAAGTACTGATAAATATTGAAATATATTTTATGTACGGACATAATATACATCTGTATTATAAATATTACATAAAACACTAATTTGTATTATATTGTATGAGTATGTTATTTAATTTCATTCCATTTACTATCTAAATCTTTATTTAATATTACATTAAATATGCATTACCCCCAGCACCGGCTAAAACGTCACTTTTCAGTCCACATTTAAAATTGCAAAATAAATTGAACAAATTTACACGATAGAATCGAATTTGATGCCAGAGCAAGAAAAGAAAATGTAATTAAATTAACCCGCGAAACACAATACCTAATCTCATGTATTATTTCTATATAACGTAACGTTTTATTATTTACCGAAGTTTAACATAATTGTGTTACATTGTCATTAAATAAATACAAGAGACATCTTTGAATAATATATTTGTTTAATGTATATTTCAAGATTTCAGAGCGTCCAGACCTATGTCGTTCTAGTAAAGCTAAAATTTTGGGAATAAATAGTGTAATATATAATTAAGAACGTATGCTTACTTGCTAATTTGAATGGCTGGTTTTTATATATGTATTACAGAATATTGCTAAAAGCTTCACTATTGCTAGATCCATTCCAGGGGCCCCGATTTCTGTCAAACACTTAAAAAAGACGGTTGTTGTTCAATAGATTATGAATTTAAGCAAGGTACCGATGAAGACGCTGTATTACTATTATTATTGATTTTGTTAATAATGTTATCTTTATGTATCTTCAATAGATCTGGTTGTTGCTTTTGCCTTATAAAGAAGCTTGTTTGACGATGTAGTTCAAACACGGGTTCTAAGGATGATAAGAGACCGTCAATAAAGTATTTGAAAATGATGAGTGTTACAGAATACATTCATAAACACAGTAATATAGTGGCGAATTTACCCCTAATATGGTGACTAAAACCCCATTTTGTTCCCGTTGTCCAAATTTTTAGGCAAACAAAATTGGCAGACACTTTTTGTCATTAGCAGCGGAGTTTAGTTAGCACTATGCTAGTGAATCCTGGAGCAGGGTCATAATTCTTTAACTGTTTGAACAAGCACAATATCATAGCAGTTTATAGTACCAAATATCTAACTTAAAGCATTTAAATATTCATATACTCGTATATTTTTTAAATAATTGGTGTTCAGTTTAAATGATGCTAGACTATAACCGCGTTATATATATAGAGCGTGAGCTGTTTCGTGATGACAGCTGTTGCCACACATGTGGTAATTTACATAAATTTTTCTTATCTTGTCAGCAACAATAAAACCGCACTTGTTACCAAAATTTGTTATTTACGCAATCGAAAAATACAAATTCAGAATTCCCCAATTTTGAGTATTTCCATCAGACACTCTAGACAACAAATCAGAAGTGGGCGCCTAATGGTAACCATTTACATTTCAGCGCAAAAGCAAGCAACGCATTCTATTTAATGAATGAAAGGAAGCGGAGAAGAAGCCGTATGCAAGCGGCATCGTTATATTTAGTCGTATAAACGCGCCAGTCACTAACCGCGTTTTAGTATTGGTTGGTTAGTTAAAAAAGCAAGCCTTGTGTTGATGTTGATACCGCTGCGTACTCTTCTTTCTCTTTCACGTTTCATTTATTAAAGAAAATGCGTTGACTGCTTTCCGTGGTGAACTGAGGACGCTTACCACAATCGTTCAAAGTCGATATAATGTGATTATTAAGTAACTTACGGTACAAACTAAAAAGTTACTTGAAAAAAGGGAAGTTTCATTTTTGTTATATAGAAAGGTTGCCCGGATCTCGCTTCTGAGAAAAATTATCATAAATATTATAAATATCGAAAAGAGCGATATACATAAATATAGTTGCGTAAAGAAAGAGCAGAAATGTGACTATACAGAATTAAATTTGTTGTGAGAAACATCGGGCACCTAACTATAAAAAAGTGGCGTAATATATCGCATCTCTCGGATCGCCCTTGAGTTCAATTCGACTCTGTCTCTAGTACTAGTTAAATAGAATTCATTTAGTAAGTTTCCGCTGTAATTACTAACTAATCAAATTATTGCTTCAGCCTCTCAACATCAAGTTGTTATTAGCACAGTTTTTAGGAAGCGATCTCAATGCAAATGACACCTTCAGGCGATGGTTTTAACCAATTCACTAAGAATCATTCAACAAGAAGAAAGTCATATATAAACAAAAAACTTTCTAAAACAAAGTGATATTAATTTGACAAAAGTATGTTGTGTAGTTGATTCTTTTCAGCAGATATACGAGTATGTTTATTAGAGTGAGACAGATATAGTTTAATACTTTTTACGTTCTATAAAATATTACTAATTTATAATATGAAGTATTTTTAATAACTTTGTTTTTTGCAGGTGTTTTTTGTATGTTTAAAATATATTTTTTGATAAGTTAGACTGACATGTTGTTTTAATATCAGACCATTTTAATATTTTTATCTTATCAAATTTAGTCTAAAACTCTGATAACAGATATTGTCAAATATCTCTACTCGTTCTCAAGAGTTCTTACCGTTTTTGGGTTATGTAACAACTTGTATAACTTTGAAATGTTTGTTTAATTTTATTTAATAGCTGTTGAATTTATTTATCATTATTTTATGTGGAATGTTTGAAATGTCCATGAATTTACTTAAAAACGCAAAAGATATGTTTGTTCCATTGAATCATGACTTGCAACTTGTAAGGAAAACATGAATTTCTTGTCAATTTTATTATATGAGCATACAAGTATAATAAAAGACCAAAATGAATTAAAATAAGCATAGATTACATCCCAGATAGAAATGTAACGCTTGAATTAGCCTGTAGTATGCTAGCAAATTGTAATTGAATCTTGAACACTGCATTAAGCTTGGAATTAGCTATTATAAATTACTTAATGTAATATTTTTTCGCGGCGGAATATAATTTTTTTTGCGGTGGAAATATTTTTTTTTTATTATGCTTGGAACTTGGTTTATTAGCTTAGTTACACGTCTGACAAACCATAAATTTTCTTGAAAATATTAAAGGTCTCTTGTCTAATGTTTATTATTTAGCCTTTAACCGTTGCAACGTTCAGTAATCCGCACTATCATAAATTAACTTTTATAAAACTTCCAATTTTTATTCTCGTCAATTATCATCAAAAATACTTACAATTTTTACTCTTTATAGCACAGTGGAGCTAATTTAGCCTCTAGGCGAAACATCTACATACGTATTATACTATAAATCATTATCAAGGAGACATTAAAATTAATAACAAGGTTATTAATAAATATATTAACAAAAATGTAAAAACAATTTTTTTTTTATTTTACAAGTAGCTGACCTAACCATCTGTTACTGTGTTCTCGTCTGATAGCGAGTGATAATACAGGTACCTGTAATTTCATTATCACTGATTTAAACAATGTTGAACCTTGACCAGCTGCCTGCTTACAAGTGTGTCTGTCTGGCTGTGAATTGTCTCATAATCACCGGTCAAAGTTCACGAAGGTATTTTCCGGTTTGGATATTAGTTTCTTGAACTATATTGCAGGTGTCCTCTATATTTGGAATTAATTTGAATTAACACTTTTTTTAATCAGTGATTAAATATGTACATATGATTCCACTTTAATGTTTTATTAAACAGTGGAGCAGAAGCTTTTATAACGTACGCATTGGATATTAATCGAGACTACAATCATAAATAATTAAAAAAGATTTTCTTTTCCATATTTTAATTTTTATTTCAATTTTTAGAAGAATTTACCTTGAAAACTATTACTCCACAAAAATTTTGTAAAGAGAGAGAAGCGTGTAATCAGTTTCTTTTCTCTATTGTGAAAATTATAATACTCACAAAAATTTTGTGTGAAGCTTTTTGTGTGATAATTATAACACTCACAAACATTTTGTGGGGAGCTTTTTTATAGATAATGATATTATCTACAACTTTTCTTATTCAGTTTTTGTTGTAACTTTTATTTTATTTTTTTCCTTTCCTTCCATTCAATATTCCACTCGATTTTTTCTCTCCTACTCCTTTTTACTTCTATCATTCACCTTCTTCCTGCTCTTTTTCAAAGCTTGGACTCTTATTCTTATCAAATGTCACACTTCTTTTTCTTAATCCTTTATCTCTCTTAACTTACTCATCTCCCTTCTTCGCTTGCAATATCTCCCCTTTTTACTTTATAGTAAAAAAGTTATAAGCAAATTAAATCTAAAATTAAGTGATGCATAAAACAAACTCTGCTACAGTAATTATTACGAATTAAGTATGGACCAACTTACTAAAAAATGTCAATTTTTCAATAATAATAATTGCTAAGCTAATAGATAAAATATGATATCACTAATAACGAAATAACACATAAAAATACAACAATCTAATATACTTTAATTGTTTTATCATTCAAATTGAGTAACCGTCAGTGGTTCTGATGATTTATCACATCGAATTGGACTTTGATCATGTGATGCCCTCTTAACGGATTGCTAATAATTGTGGTTTTTAATTGCACCAACAGTTTATTATAAAATATCCTTCATTTAAGGAGACACGTGGCACGTAATTGCGGTTTTGTTTTTGTTTTATTTAATATCATTATCATCACTAAAGTCTTGTTTAATAATTTTTTCAATTATAAGCACTATTTTCACAAATATTTCGTTCGCATGATCTTTCAATCTCGCCTTGGGCTCTGTTCCAAACCATTATATCTACATGTCCTAGCAATTGGAGCATTTTCTGTCACAATGCCGATGTCTTGATATCTGCCTTATATTTCCATATTTGTTCTTATTCTCAACTGTTCGGTATCACATATTGCACAATAAGTTTTCCGCAAGATGTTTCTTTCTCAAATCTGCAAGAGATCACAATCGTTTTTCGTTGCATTTAACAAAGTCTAATTTTTTAAAAATTTATTTTATTTGGCACAATGAATACCTTTGTAATTCTTTTTAAGAGAACCAAATATTTTGTCAGAAAAGGGGTTTCTAAAGAGCGTAACATGGAGCTACGTAGTTTGTGGATGACCCGTCATAGGTTAATAAATATAGTAGGTTAAAACGAATAATATTTCAAAATGAACCTTATTCATACTTGTCATAAAGCATATATAAGGGGATGATAGTTGACACCATTTAGAACATTTTGAGCCATACATGTCTTAAGCGAAGTCTTACTATTTATTTTTTACTGCTATTTTTATGTTATTTTTATAAAAACCCAATCTCTAACAGTTAAATGCCAACAATGGCTCAATTTAAGTTGGTATGTTATTTGTTTTATTTTTTGGGGTTTGTCAAATAGGTACCTAAACTAATAAACAAAGTTCCAAGCATCTGTCTTATTTAAGACGCTTTTGAAGTTGTAAAAAACTTTTAAAATTAAAAAAAGCTGCGCATAGTTTATGGCATTTAGAAAGTAAATATAACACGGGTGTACATAAAGTTATATATCCATATTTTATAATAGTGTTCTTTTCCTCTCACATAAAAGTCCTGTAACTTTTGAGTCGGTAAGAAAGTAACCTTAGTTAAATTTAAGTTGTCAAGGACCAGAATGGTCAATGGTATTCGATAATTTAAAAAGAACGATTCAACGATAAAGAGTTCAATCCCGTGCCTGCTTAAATGAATCATTTTTATGTTTTAAGTGAATTCGCTGAGATTTATTTTCTCCGTATTCCATGGGTACGTAGTATCGGTCATCGAGCATGTGGTACGCATGTGCAACCGATAACCGCACAGACAGAGACAGAGAAAGAATAAAATAGGGATAGCTATCACATCGTATGAAGCGCGATTCAACAATGAGTAATTATTGATGATTAAAAAATAATAATAACAAATATGCAGCAGTTACAATTGTCATGTCATGCTGAATCGAGTGTTTCAGTATGTTATTATTATTATATAATGTATAAATTAATACGTCATATATATAGTGGATTCAGTGTAAAGGTTAGGAAAACGTAAACGTAGAAACGTGACTAATTCACCTGTAAGTGATAAATAATTTTAAAATTGTTTGTGTTAAAAGTGCTTGTTAATGTATTCGTTTTAACCACTGTTTACCATATGTTACTGTAACTATTGTGGAATGATCAATATTTAGCGTGGTATTGTAGATTGACTACACAATGAAAAGAATTATATAACCGGCGTGCAGTAGTTGTATCTAGCAATCTGTACCGAACCTATAAATGGTATGTGAATAAAACCTACTGTATGCTTGGTGCTAAAAGAGTCAATTTCAAAATTACAAATTTGGGACCAAGCCGAAAGTTTGAAAGAATCACATTTAAAGTTTGTATCTAAAATAATTTTAATTTCAATTGGCATAAAGTAGAATGTGTTTTGAAAAATGTAATATGTTTCGTATGAGAGCCTCCGCTAAACTATGTTACTATGACGTCCCAAAGGTGTCAGAGATATAGCTATTTAAAATTTGAATTAATGTTTGCTGCTGAATTTTTTTAGCCATATTTAACGTCACTCGATTAGTATTAAGCTCTGGATTACTACATTTATAATTTCAAATTCTTATATGTTGCTCGAGATTGCTTCAAGTTGTAGCTGCACGCGTATGTGTCTCTTTTACACTCTACTTTATAAAAGAGCATACGCACCAACTATATTAGCTAAACTTAAATTAAAACACAAATGTGAAAAGGAATGCTTAAACGAAAACCTGAAATCTAGATTACAATATTAAATAAAAACAGTAAATTAAATATCAAAATAGTGAGTCTTATAAATTGCGACTTATTAAAAAATAATTGAATATTTGAGATTCTGATAGCCAACTTCATCAATAGATATGGTTCGCGAGCCCAATGCAAATATTTAATGCTAATATCTTCTACAATATTATGATTATTTTATACATAATCAGACAGCCTACATCCTGATAGGCACGTGTATTAATGTAAAATACAATATATTATTGAATTTAAATATTAATTTTCTATAAATCTATACTATATATTGGCTATACTTGGCAGCCTTATTTAGTACTTTTTCTCTGACTTCATGCGTTCAACTACAATGCCCGGATCAAGAGAACCCTTGACGGACCACAATTGAGTTTTCTTTTTGAACTTTCTCTACTAGCAATCAATATTCTTAGAGCCAGTTCGTCACTGGTTACTTGGTACGCTTGTTTACATGTAGCGGCCGGTAGCCACTGACATATCCTATTCCTAAACGCAACCAATTTAACTGTTGCTGAGATGTTGACGAAATCTTCACCGGGGATGACGAAATACATGTAATAAATAATTGTAAACAAATGTTCGTTCAGTGGATCAGAGAATCTGCACAAATACACAAACAAATTTAATACAACTTTGTTTGTTTGTTTGTATATTTCTACTTTTTTGATAACTCTTAATTGCTAAATATATTGTGTATATGTGTGTTAAATAGACTATATCAAGGCAAACCACTGACTAATGTAGGCAAACTACCATACGTACGTCAGCCTAATACTGCTTAGTATTTATAGTAGATCAATATTTATTTAAAATCGGTTTATTTCTTATGCTAGTTAGATCATGGATGAACTTTTGCTACATCAGCAACAGGGCCACTTAAGTACAACTTGTGATATGTCCTCCCCCTCACCCTATTGCTGCGATTTTTTCATAATTATTTCTTTGTATAAATGTGAGAAAGAAAATGGAGGTTACTTGTTTTACAAAAATCTCCGTGATAGCTAAAAAAAAATTATTACTATTGAAAAAAAATTAAATATTCATTCAGCAATCGGCTATGTATGTGTTAGGGACAATTAAAGCTTCATACTTGTACACAAACATGAATGTATCAAAACGAGCATTTTATTTGAAACCGGTAAATCATTTTTGGTGATTTCCGAATCACCGATTTTGGTGATTTCTTTTAAATGTTAATAATTTAAAATATTGAATCAGGAAATTAGTAAAAATATTATACCGGTCTCGTTTATTCTCATACTACGCTTACATAAGTGCATCTCGTTTACTCAATCATTAAAATTTTATGAAAAAAGAAAATAGTTTCTTATTATTTTATTAAAATTAAAAAAAAAAATAATTGGAGGTTATATTGGGCTGTATTGAACGTAGAGACTATTTTTTTCTTATTTTTAGCAATGTTTCCACATTTAAAACAATTTTCATTCTAATTAAAACTATCTATTAATTATAAAGAAGAAGTCATATGAGTTAGAAGTGTATTCTTTATCTGATTCAATACTCAGATAACTCTTAAATGCAACCAAACAAAATTATAATGCAGATAAACTTGTTGAACACGGCTAGAACGCTTGAAACTTGAATATTGTTTTTGACGTATCTCAAAACTCAATATTCGGAGATGTCTCACTATATCGATATAGCCATTTCCATAAAACACGTTGAGGTTGGCAAATTACAGGAGCGCAGCATGTATCTCTTACTATTAAGTACTATTATCACTACAGAACTACCAATGAATAATTAACATGCAAATTAATTAATAAAAGTTGCTGTTTCTATTTTATAAAGATAACTACTTAAGAACTTATCATTTATAAAAATTTATAATTACAATAACACAATTATATAACGTAATTACGTAATTGCGTAATTGCGCATTTCTTATTACTTTGTATGCAAATTAAAACATGTTGCATGGAATAAAATTAAATTAAAAAAATTGCTAAAGTCTTATATTGTATTAAGCAAGTTTTTATCACAGTAGATCCCCTGTAACGCGAGTTCAAGTTATGTGAACTCGTACAACGCGAAAATATCAAAGCGTTTGCAAAGAAAAGCAAACGGTGCTGCGGAATTAAGTAACTGTAACTGTATGTGTGCATACGGGTACAATTAACATAATACAAGTGGTCTGTGGGTCTGAATAAGTTTAATGAGCCTAATTACCACTGCAAAGATGAAATTAGTTAGTGCGGTGCGATATTCAAATTTTGAAAAAGACTGTTGTTGATATTTATAAAGGCGTAGTGCTGTCGCACATTACCGCCTGTAGTAGCTAATAGTTTAGTTAATTAATATAATAAATTTTCCATTTGTATTTTAACAACTTAATTTCATGTTACAGCTGTCGAATTTGAAATTTATTATACACTAATTCTTAGTAATAAATTTCTTGTAGAAGTTTTATAATTATACGTAAAACTTTTAAAATGATAAGTAAAAAACATAATATTATTTGTGGCAAACTATGTGGATTTGTTGAAAAATATTAAATAAAAAAATCTTTAGATAATATCTAGTTTGAATCCAGTTTTTTTTGGCAAACTATAAATTGCATTTCTGCATTTAGAAATATTTATTTAAAAATAGATATCAGTGTTAATCCACCTGTTTGTGTGTTGGATAAATATATTGCATCTTCGTTCCCACGCGCGTCTGTGTTTGAATAGCTAATTGGCTTACGTAGGGTAAAATAGCATCATAAACAAAACAACTGGTAAGCATTCAAAATAAAATTGTTGACTAATTTAAAGTAGTTTATGTATAATAAAAATACTACATACATAAAAAATCATGCATTTATTTCTATCTGTACCAAATATTGTAGCAATTAAGTAAATTCTACCTTGCATCCGCGGCGCCCTCTAAAAAGCCACGTAAACATCACGTGTTCAAAAGAAAAATAATATAAAATACTAATTACGGTAAAATTTTATATTTTCAACTAATTTACATAACGGTTTTAAAAGACACTTTTTGATTTTTTTCTGTATTGTTTGAAAGTATGTCCTTTAGTTTACCACTGATTTTGTGTTTTGTTCTTTGCGTTTGATATTGTGGGCAGGTTATTAGTAGATGATGGACTATCTTTATTTTAAATACCCATACTCGTGTCTATAAGTTGTAAATTATGTATTGCAAAAATGTTTACAAGTATATTGTATTAAGCGTTTTAACAAGTGTTGAAAGTTGATGCACTCAAATAAATATTTAAAAAAAGAAAAACAATGAATATGCGGTAAAATCGTTAACGTACAGGTAACTTTTTTTATGTAAGCTAAACCACAAATTCAACCAAAATATTAAGTATTTGGAGTTAAATAGTCTCTACCCACTTTCCCTCACTCCTCTAAAGAACTAGCTTTCGGTTTATAATTTTATCCTGATATACGGGTATTGATGATAATAATAACATTAAGTTAAAATTCAATTTCATTCAATATTAATTTCTAACAGAATTCATTATACCCAGCCTGATTTGTCTCAGATTCTATCTACTATTAATTTGTCAAAGAATCCATTCTAACCAGTGCAAAGAGGCCACGGGGTAAGTGAGGGGTGAACCAGCTGATATTTATATATTAATAAACTGTTCATTTATATGCGACCTATTAATGCAAAATATTTTGAATCAATACGCACTATACTGGTCACTCACTCACATTAAGTCTTTCCTTATCACGTCCAGTGCGAGTACATTGGAGATTACGAGATCATAAGTTACACGGACACAACCACACAAAGAGATGAGACAGCACATAAAATCACACATCCACTGAAGTAGTGATGATACGGTATGATTTATTAGTCAGAACGAGGCTAAAAAATGGATAAAACAAGAATTGAAATAAAAGGAAAAATTATCAAGTGATCATCCAGCGCCACTGCCACGTCAGGGTTTATAATAATCTGTAATCAAGTCGAACAGAGGCGAACTAAGTCAATAAACGGTACTGCGATAAATGGGCTTTTGAACTGTTAATAGTAGATTGAAATAGATGTTAATAAATGTAGTATATTGGCGGTTTTATTTTATTAACTATCTAAATGTTGACGAAGATATAGCAATTACAAATTTGAATTGTAGTTTTAGCGCTACTGATGTCGGCCATATTTATGACGTAACATGTCGCACTATTAAGGGATAGGTCAGTTATTTGTTATATGTATAAGAGTTCTGTGTTTAATATACTATTACTTTTACACAATACAGTATAAGAGATATGGCAACTTTCTATAACGTTAAAATTAAGATATGTCCATTAAAGTGGCGCTAACGTTTGTATAACATTTCTTTTTTAATAAGAAACAATTCACATACTTATCTTTTCAACGAATTCAAAAAGAATTACATGCGCGTAATAACCCATTATTACTGATAAGTTTAACATAAGAAAGTTTTATATAGAGGTTACTTATATGGTTTTGTCTGTGCGCTGTAACATGTCTATATAAAAATGCAATGTATTGATGTAATGTTTAAATACGTACATTTTGTGTTTATTTTATTATTGTTGATTATATTATTTTATCAGAATAAAATCTTACGTCTGTCTTTCTGACATTTACGACAACAAATTACCAATTTGTCCCCGGCTATAAAAGTTGAATGTACTAAATCAAATAAAAGTAAAAAAGTTTCAATCATTAAAAATCACGAAGCTGTCGCATGTTTAAGAAATGTGAATAAATGCGAGAGATGTCTGCTAATTATTATAACAAATATATTGTTGATAAAAATTGTAATAAATTTGAGTATCCGTATATCTAATAAATATAGATAATAAAGAAAATAAACAAATTATTAATTTAGTAAACAAAAATCTATAGAAATAGATAATGAAAAATCAACTTTAAGATAAATTATCAATAGTGTAAATTAATGTTGAGTAAACAAGAAGAATTTATTTACCTCCTGTGGTTCTCAAATATAGAACCAGTTAGAAGTGTTTCACGAAATCATAAAGATACAACATTTGCAAGTCTAACAATAATTACTACTACATTGTGTGAAAGTGTAACCAATTATTTTTATTCAAATATTATTATAGGACCAGGGGCGGCTCTACCTAAAGTGCACTCGCTAAATTTCCAGTGCATCAAATATTGTTAGTTCGCAACATAAGAACCAGTGCGCTATACTAAACAGTAGTTCACTGAAGCTACAGTAGTACTTACTCCAAGCTGAATGATACAGAAGACGTGCCGCGTTTCCGCAATTTTCTAAATAATTCAATGAATTATTAATGACGTCAGAGTCTCGGTGTACTACAAGCTCTGTTAGATGCATACGTCACGATTCCAAAGGTCGAAAAGAACAGTAAATACCGCCACGCCGTCATATGACTCTCTTAATGTTTGTAAACAAGTGGCTGAGGTCAGGAACGTAGGGCCAGCGGCCAAGGATATCCAATAGTTGACCTCTAAGTTTTGATAAATTGAGATTACATGGTGATTTGGACCATTTTTATAATATTCTTCACTTTTTTAATAATAAATTATTGAAAATATAATTAAAGACAAATATTGATCAGTTCTGTGATGTATCTATGTAACATCAGGTCTAGATACTTTCGAGTCATGTTAGTAACCTATATTTATACCCAATTATAATATTACTGCACTGGAATTTTCCATTTGGCAACTATAATCTCTTCTACTAAAATAAGGAGCTGCTTGAATAAATATATGCCGACTTTAGGAATCGAACCCAATCTCAACATGAAGTTATTATCACTAACAACATAAAAATAAGATATATTTTCTACTTTTCCAAATTTTGATTGAATTTTTCTTTATTTTTCAGATACAACCGATATTCAGATGTCAATACCGCCAAACCAGATTCCAGCTCCTGCAGGTGGTGCACCATTAACAACTTCACCCATGCCCGCTGGTATTATCAACAACAATACCACAATGGTGGGTACGTTATCCCAACACTGTGCGATCTGCGGAGATAGGGCTACCGGAAAACATTATGGAGCGGCGTCTTGTGATGGATGCAAAGGATTTTTTAGGAGATCAGTTAGAAAAAATCATCTGTATACATGCAGGTAAATATTCTATGTTGCATTAAACGTAAAGGTCCGTCCAGACCAGGGCCACATCAACATGCGATATGTTTTATGTTTCATGCATACTCCCTAAATCTTTCTTTTCTTAACTGAGTTATTTAACAATCTATCATTATAAGCGATATTTAGTACTTGTTGTTTCGTTTGCTATTGGCTTGAGAGTAGTGGATCCAATGATTGTTGACAATGTTGCCTCGATTCTATTACATTTCTGTGCTTTAAAAGTAAATTTTTGGACAATCGCATAAGGTTGGAGTCGCTTATGTTACTTTTCGTGTTAGTATCATGTCTCTGAGTATAAGTTGAGATCATTTCTTATGGTTGCATTTCTTACAAAGCCTATAGATCCAAAGAGGTGAGACTCCAACATGCGACATCCAACATTTGCCGAAAGAAGTTGTAATATGTACTATATTAACGCTTTTACCGTTAGGCATTACATTCTTCAACAATAATTTCACATTGCATTGCATTTTTTCTTAGTCTATGACATACTATATATATCTAAGACACATTATATATTTCAATTCATTCATTTAACTTAAACCTAATCATAAAAACTGCTGCCATATGTCTTTCTTCTCCCCAAAACAGTCTTTCTGTCCACTTCTCCTGCCATTCATTATTTTCTTCCATCACCTCTATACTTTTCTCCTCCATTCTTCTCTGTACCTCCGCCTTCTTCCTTCCTTTTCTCCTCTATCTTCTTCTTTCGCTTACACATTCTACATACATTCTTCCCTCTAGTTCTTCTCAACATCTGCTACCTTTCTCATCATTTCCCATTCTAAATCTCTTTTTATTTTTTGCTTGTTTTCCTCTTATGTACGCTGGTAAAGCTCTTTCTCCCAAATTATTTTATATCTCTCATTGAGAGAAGATGTACAACACGTCCATGTCTCCCAACACGGCATTCTCTGTAGTGCGTACGAATTCATTCTACCAGTTTTGTACGTTTAGAAAAAAAGGTAATAAAAATTAGATTACTAAGTTTATTTTAGTTTTTTCAAACGTGGTCCTTATATACTATTCGTTCTTGTCTACAAATGATTTTGGTTTTTGCCGCGATAGAATCGGTAAATATATATAACAATGAACATAACAAAAACATTCTTGATACTTCGCAAAGTTTTATGTGTTTAATACAGTTAAATAAATGTCGCATGTTGAAGCCGCGTTAATCTGGACGATAACTTTTCAACAACTATTGTACACTCGTGTTTAAATAACGTGAACTTATCAATGAAAATATAGGAACGTCGCACGTGGCACGTCGGAGTCGCCCCCGTCGGTACCGGACTTTAGAGCGCTTAAATCTTCACCTGACGACCCAAACCGGCGAGTTATTTTATATATTAATTAAAATATTCATATTATATTGAACAATATTTCATTTAGCATGAATAATTAGGTAAAAATAAAAATAATTCACAAAAATAATAAGAAAAACAATCAAATAAATTATTGTGGAGAAATATATGAATATGACCTGTTTAACCGTAGTTGCTGACAGTGACAGACGATAACAAACCTTATGTTTCCTTGTCTCAGATCTCAGGTTGCATAAGAACACTACATATCACCTTTCAGTGGCGTATCATCAACGGAACGGATAGAAAAACTACAACCAGAGCCGTTCTTGGCGGCTCACCGCGATTCTGATACTTACTCGTAATATGAAAAGGAAAACGTTTTTCTGTGACTCTATTGATGTTACGCCACTGTTCTTTTCTTTGTCTATACCACCGTCATTGACTCCCTCCATCATTAACACGGCTTGTTAGAGTAGGTCTTTAGCATTGACATTTATATCCAATAAACTTCTTTTTACGATCGACAACGGAACTACTTGGCGTTAGTGACGCAGCGTATTTCATAATCGTTGATTAATATATATAATCAAGTTAATTATAAAGATATCAATTATTATAAATACATGTTATGTATCAAGAAAGTAGTTTTATTAAACTATACGTATGTAAAGGGTCTTTCTCAACAGTAAAGAACCTTGACTTATTTAGAATACGTATGTTAAAAACTAGACTAGAGTATGACAAAAACTACAAGATTATATTCTGTGTAATTTCAACTTTTTAGTTGTTTTGTTCTGACACGTATCACAGTAAAAGTCCCGCTAACCACAAAACGTAACTTCATGTATTATTTAACATAATATTTTTTACACAACGTTACGTTTCATTATTACTAAAGTTTACCTTAAATCTCTAATAGTTTACTAGTACAAGACCATACATACATTATATAATCTTTCATAGAAATAATCGCTAGAAAGGGTGACCATATTTGTATGACGTGAATGCATTTTAACGTCAGTTATTTGTTGAGTAGATCAGTGCTGTGGTAATGTTTTATAGCTGTTGGTAGTCGAAATAATAAAGTCAAGTCAAAGGATAATAAGTTTTTATTTTATTTAACCCTGTTACGGCAGACATAATATTGAAATTTTATTGTTCCTTGAAATAACTGTAAATAATATTTGATATTTTGATATATAAATACATATAGCTAAGCTAGTAAGGTTGGTAACCTGTAAACTTATCAGAGTTCTGTCAAAAATATATCTCTTTTACGCTCTGTTGTATAAGAGAGATAGCAACTAGCGGTTGTGATGTCACAAACATTTGGAATGTGTACAACGTTGAATCCCTTTAATAATTAAAGAGACAAAATGGCTTTTTTAAATGTTAATATCTTCTAACATATAAGGAGTAATTAAAAAATAATTGAACATTTGAGGTTCTAGTAACCAACTTTATGAATATATAGTACACTTTTATAGAAATTAAGACATAGGACACAAGCCCATTGGTTGCATGTGCAATTTCCAACAGTGCAATATCGTACATTGTATTGCAACAAGTTGGCAACAATTTCTTAATAGACTTACGAGATATTTTCGTATGAATTTGTTATTTCAACTTCATAGTTTAACTTAAGTCAACTTCTAGTAATTATATCCAGTGTCACTTTTTTTTAAGCGCACTGGGTCAGATCTTGTCGGGCTGAGCATCTGAGAATTATGCAGTGTGGATTCTAATTCACATTCTTCTACTGTTTTGAACAGATAGTAAAAGCTGTTTAGCATACTTCTTAAATATAATTTAGATCTACTGTCTCCATCTATACACAATAATTTTAACTGAATATCTTTGAATAAGAAAATTATTATACATATTAGCAGAATGGTTCCCAGAGAACGAGTTTAAAGCTGACTTTGTTATTTCCTAGACTGCACTATTTTATAACATAAATTTTGCATATCATCAACAAAAATTATTATTTTTCTATTTCAGATTCAATAGAAATTGCGTCGTAGATAAAGACAAAAGAAATCAATGTCGTTATTGTCGACTTAGGAAGTGTTTTAAAGCTGGAATGAAAAAAGAAGGTAAGAAATTGAATTTGAAATCAAATTTTGAACCAAAGTTCAATACTATAATTTATTCATAGTATTAAAATTGAAATCTTCAGCCGTACAAAATGAACGGGATCGAATCAGCTGTAGAAGACCTAGCTATGAAGAACAAAATCAAGGAAATGGTCTTTCTGTGAGTTCTTTGTTAAATGCTGAAATGTTGTCCAGGCAAGTGGGAGCAGCATTAGAAGTAAGTAGTCTTTCTTTTTAACAAAAATATTAATATTAAATTTTCCGCTAAACAAAGTTACGTTTATGTAACATAACAGAAGTTACGTTACGTTAACTCAGCCGGCCTTAGGGGGTGGCAAGCAGAGCAAACGCCAGTGTCTCGCTCTTGAAGGGACCTCGTATTCTCGCGCAACAACCCAAGCCGAAAAATTAATTACTATATATGTATCTGAATCTCACACCTCGGTCTTTAGAAATTCCACTAGAATTATATAATCTTAAGAACTTCACTTTAAGGATTACCAAAACAAAATTTAGACCTATTTGGATTAAATCTAATGGATGTAAGGAGTCATCCATTAATTACGTCACTCCTAAATTTGTGCGAACAATTTATGAATTAGCGGGTGTACTATAGTGTAATTTTTTACATATCCATAAATAACGTAACACGGAATGGGAAAGGTGGGGTTGTCCAGAAATTGTGACAAAATCTGACAATGGGAGTAGAGGTGTCAGAAACGATGTGACGTCATATGCAATATAAAATCTTGAAGCCTTAAAGAGTAGTGTAGGTATATAAAAAATAGTAAAAAAGTATAAATTTCCAAGAGAATTAAAAAAGCCATTTATTCTAAAAACAGAAAACATTCTGCAAAATTCTGTAACAAGGACGGGAGGGGGGATTAGAATAGCAGATGGATGGGCCCTTTCCTCGTTGCGTACGCCCAAGTTATAATATTATTCATTATTTTAACCGAATATATTTCATTACAGAACGGATCTGGAATTCCAAATGATTACGATTTAACAAATAAGCAACTTGCCAGTATAAATGACGTATGTGAATCGATGAAACAGCAGCTGCTGATATTAGTGGAGTGGGCAAAATACATCCCCGCTTTCACTGAGCTTCATCTGGACGACCAGGTAAGATATTTCGAGACGCATAAAAGGAAAAACTACACCAATAATATATCTTCCTTAACCACTTACTCCTGATGGATTACGTTAAGATGCGTCATGGATGCATCCGGATTTAATAACACCGGGGATTTTATTCTATTAACTTTTTTATTATCAATACTTATCGTTAGACAGGTTTCTTATGTAAGTAGCGATTTAACAACATGTCAACTTAACACTTATTTTATCATCGACTTATTCTTATCATGAGACATTATTAATTTTAATTTTAATTAGCAAGTCACCTTGAACATTGTACAATTTTTTTATCAAAAATCAAGATAACGAATCCCATTATATTTTACACACAATAATTAATTTTATTATTTTATTATCGATAATTATTTTTTAAATTTTATTAAAAATATATAAATATAAATAGGAAATTACAAGTTTGTAAAGGTCCTAAGTTTTAATTTCATTTAAAGGAGTTGTGTGGTGACATATAAATTATTACTACTAATGATTAAATTCTGTTCAAAATTCCACACATTAAAATTGATCAGTTCAATTAACGCTTTATTAGAACTTCTAATATGTAACAGGGATAACAATTCACTGCATTTAATTCTACTCGTACATATCATTAGAGGCACTATCAATAGAAATACTATTGGGCCATTTTTAGCTTGTTCATTCCAGATGCATCTGCCTTTTTTATTTAATTGATTTCTATTCGCTTTTATTTAACTCGGTCATGGTTTTGTTTGTTGCCATGATCGATTTATAAACTATTTCTGATAAACTAGCGAACTCAAATTTTACACACACACTATTTATGGTTAACAATTTTTTTTCTGTAACTAAAAAGTAGAAAATATTTTTTTTTATGAAATATAATTTGTAATATAGTTTTACGCATAGTTAATAAGTATTTGCTACTACCACCTAGATCTGCACCGATGACAGCTCCAGGGAGTATCATTCCCACTGCTTTAATTTTATTTTGTATTTAATTTAAATTGTTTAGCATCCCCAACGTACTGAAAGAGTTTGGAGATTTAATATCGTTGCAAAGTTTGGTCTCATATGAAAATACCATATAAAGAATATGTGCGCAGTTACAAAAGATGAAATTATAAACTTTTTATCTATGAATATATTTTTTTTAGAAAAAATTCACGAGATCGCTGAATGTTAAATTTTACAAAAAACTCAGACAATTGAAAACATAAATTTTCCATGATATTTGCAATTAAACAATACTAATAGATATGATAAATATTTTTTGACGTTAACAAACCAAAGATATTATCAATCGATAACTTTTTTGCGTCATTTGTGCGAATGCATTTACCTATGTATATATTATCTCCACATCTAATTATGTTAGACAATCTCTGCGCATAATAGTTGAATCATTAAACGTCTTAACACGGCCTTTGCCCGTTTATTAAGTGTGATAAGACCATGTATCATATTTCCAATAAAGTTGTGATAATTATTTTTGAAAATGATGCGGGGACGGTTACGACGGGGGAGGGAACGGTGGCTGAGATATCAGTGTCGCACCGCGTTATCTTGATGTCTTACATTTTATGACATGTAGACAAATAAACTGTTATCAAAATTATTGGTGATAACAGAAATTAAGTCGTAGTGAGATGGCTACACTTAATATTGATAAGAAAGAAATATGGCGCCCGCTTTGCTATTGTTTATTTATTGAATATATTGAAAATACTACTTGATCAATGTTGTAACGTATCTAGATACATTAAGCGTTTAGATACATTAATATGTATGAAAACGTAGCTCAATATGTTCTATGAAATATGTTCATGATATGTTTTTATTTTTAGGTAGCATTATTAAGAGCACATGCAGGGGAACACCTTCTACTTGGTTTAGCCAGGAGGTCAATGCACCTTAAAGATATTTTACTACTTGGAAATAATTGCATCATAACCAAACACTGTCCAGGTATTTATATTGCTCCACATTTTTTTATTGCATGCATCCAAATGTAGAAACACCCTTTCCCAATTATTATTAAAAATTAACAATAATTTAGAATAAGTCATCTTGTGATAATCAGAATAACCTATTTAAATGAAACACCTGTCATCTACATTATCGTAACAAACATAATATGGTGACAATCTATAAATAAAACAACTGATAGTTTTCGCTGTAAGACTTAACTATTTCTACATTCAAATAATTTGGAATAGTGTATAATTAAAGATTAAAAATGCTACAAGTTAAGCAGCTTCAAAAGTTCATTGTGATAACGTTATACCATCACAATTTTAATAAATATGTAATACAGAAACACTATATAAGAAAGAGATAAATTATAAAAAAATATATATTGATATATTAAAGATTTGAAAATACAACAATGTTAAATGTCTAACCTGTAAATAGTATTCTTGATATCTGTTGCATGTGCTGTAATCTTGTTCTTGTAAATTACAAACACTACACATTTCTTTTAGGTTATACACAAACAAAACTTTGTAAAGAAAGTATTAATTTTTAATTTACAATCACTAGCATCTATACGTTCAAAATTAAACATAGTAAATAGTAGCATGATTTGAGTTTAGCAATATACTCTCTCTTAGGTACAAAACCAGTGGTGTAAATAACAAGTAAATATTTAAAACTAAACTTCAGAACTCTATTCAAAAACAAAATCACTTTTTATATTTTAAAACGTACCTTTTTAACAAAAAATGATATTTTAATATGAAAATGAATGTCTACTCCTGACTTTTCAAATTTTAAATACAGTATGGCAACTATAAATAGGTTACGGTTTTGCCAACCTAATAACTTTTTTAGTAATTTAAAATATAATATTTAAACAACTTCCTCATGGGCGGTTCAGTTATTATTTATGTATATTAATATTTATTTCTTCATAAATTTAAAGCAGATTTATTATTTATTTAATAAATACTGTAATAGAATGATATAGATACGATTTAAACTAAAGTTTTGCTAGTAAACATAAAATAAATTTGGTTTAAAACTTTACTTCAGCAAGTAGAAAAATAGTTTGAACCTGTATATAGCTTTTAATATTCGAGTACATACTACATATAAGAAAATACTTGGTTTAAAGCTTCATGATTATTAATAATTAACCCAATCAGTGTCCTTGTCTTTTCGCACCCTTTTCTACCCACAGTATCGTCCTCTCTCTCGCTTCAACCAAACCAGCACACTATCATTTAACACTGAGCTTCTTAGAGAGGGAGCTCTTTATCTACAATTTTCTACATCCTCTTTATTTGTGACTTTCCTGAAATTTTACTTCCGACACGGCCAAAAAATGCACAAGGAAATATATATCAAATATATTTATACAATAATTAGTAGTACCGGAAATGAATCAACGTTAAAATTAAATTTAAAAAATAATAAGCTTTACTTCAAAATAAGCAAGTTTCATTTTGATATTCAAGGTACTGGATCATTGTTGTAAAGTATCTATTTGTGTTAACCATTAGCTATATATGAAAACGTATTTCATGCGGTCTATATTTGCATTTGAATTTTGGTTATGACGATTATTACTAAGCATGACTGTCTAGCAATAATTTCTAACTATATTTGTTAACGTCTGAGTGGTAGTATTGATTATGAACCAATTCTTAGAAACCGGGGAAGCATATTGTGGTTGCAATTTTTTCTCTGAATAATTCCTTAAAAACCCATTGCGATAATATTTTATTAATGAAAAAAATGCTATTAAGTTGAAAACAAAATCCAAAGAAAAATAAAAAGCAACCAAATAAGCATGAAAATGACTTAATAAAGCATGGTGGACAATGGCATGGGGGACATATATATCAAAATCTACATATACAACAAAATTAATAACAATCGGTAATTCATAAATATTTATTGTTTTTATCATTCGTTATTGTCTTATTTTCATTTTTTGAATTTGATGGTACTGTGCCCCACATTGCTTTCATTAAAGTCTTTTTCCTCCCTATTTTCTATCGCGTGGACTATTGGGACAATTCAGTACTCCTGTTGACAGACTCCCGTATCTCGCCCGACTTAGATATCAGCAGAGTTGGCTGCCGCATCATGGACGAGCTGGTTCGACCTATGACGGAGGTGCAGATCGATGACACGGAGTTTGCCTGTCTGAAAGCAATCGTCTTCTTTGATCCAAGTAAGTTAAAAACCATTTCTCTGAAAGACTAGCTGTATTGTACAATTTACACTCTACACGTTCATGAAAATAATATCTGCCATAAATCATGCGATCTTCGCATGCACACTCTTTATTTCATAAAGAGTAGTTTTTGCAAATAAAAATTATATACAGCAGAATGACTGAATTAATGTTGACTTAAATTTTCAAGTTGCATTTCGTAGTTCTTCAAGATTCAAATTAGCAAGCTAACTACACGATAACTACCCTCTATAGTAACATATATTCAAGGTTTATTTAACATAAACTGTTATTAAAAAATTTCTTTCGACACAAATTTACGTTTGACGTAAAGATTTTATAATGATACATATTAAATAAATATATTAGTACAAAATGTTTAATGTCTTTTGCATTTGTTTAATGACATTCTAACCGAATTATGTTAAACTTTGGTAAATAACAATACATAATGTTAGGTAAAAAATATTATGTTAAATAATGCATTAGTTTACGCTTTGTGTTTAGAGTAATTTTATCAGTTTACTGGATTACTGAAACTTCTTGTATTTCTTTTAACGGTGAATCTCATTTTTTATTTTTTGCTTCTACCAACTATACGTATTAAAATTAAATCGAATTATTCCCAATTTCCAAGTTGCTGCTAAGTGATTTTCTTTTAAGGATCATACTAAATTCATTTCAATTCAGTCGCAATTTTTATAATCTCCAATTAATTTTGTAATCCCCCAGTAAACATGTTGGAGTCACTTTTCCATCATATTGAAGATGCGTATAATTTTTTGTCATGAAAGAGGTCATTCACGTCTTTTATGTCTATTTTATTGGCTACAAATGGTGAAACCACTCCACCTGCCGGAATACAAATGAAGATAAAGTTGTTTACTAGGCCATCACGATTCTACTTTTTCTTATTCATTGGGTAGCCTTTTTTTAGCTCTCATTCTAGATTTTGAAAACATATTCTTATTTAAATCGCTGGTAACCATAAGTGTACAAAAAATATTTTTTAATTATTTATCTACACCGAAGTTCTTGTATAATAATGTTTGCTGCTATATAAAATCATTTGCAAAAGAAATAAGACCAAGGTTCATTTAGCATTTAGTTATTCAAGGTTGAAGAACGTGATATACTTATATATGTATATATTACCTTTTTATTATGTAAATATTTTTAATAATTATTGTATTTATAAATATAGATGCAAAGGGGCTTAGTGAACCAAATAGAATTAAGGCGTTGAGATATCAAATCCAAATCAATTTAGAAGACTACATTAGTGATCGTCAGTATGACTCAAGAGGTCGCTTTGGTGAGATTTTGTTGACGTTGCCTGCATTGCAGTCTATCACATGGCAAATGATAGAACAAATTCAGTTTGCAAAATTATTTGGTGTTGCTCATATTGATAGCCTATTACAGGAAATGTTACTGGGAGGTGAGTTACAACACTGTTATATTCGTGTTATATTATTACTACACTTAATATATTTACTATACTAATACTAACTACATTTATACTAATATTTAAGTATATAAAACAATTTAAACCTATAAATCAATCATATTTTTAACACAACTTTTACTGCAAGTCTTGATTTGCATATTGAGTTCGACTCTAGTGCCACCTATTTTTAAAGTATGCTACATACACAATTAGCAAACACTTGACACCTTAATATAAAAATATTATTAGTGCGTTCATAATAGGAAAGATAAAATTAAATTCCCACATAATACAATTGCATTATGTTATTGTGAAAATATTTCAGTTTATAAAATTGTTCTAGGAGCAACAGCTGATTCAACAAATAATTCTTCTAATGTTGCAATGATGAATAATATACCATATCAAAGTCCTAGTACATCTCCTGGAAGTCCAGTAGGATGTCACAGTCCGGCGGATCGATTGATTTCAAGTCCTCCAACAAATATAAACATGAACAGCAATGGGAGTTCTCAACCTATGAGGGAATTAACACAAAATCAACAAACTCTTAATGAGGCTATGCCAAATCACGTTCAACATATAGATGATATTTCTTTCAGAATGAGTTTTAAACAAGAACCGGGGATGGAGCATCATGAACCACCTTTCTAATATATTAAATAATAATTAATCGTTATAATTTAAGAAATTACACAACGATCCAATGTTCACTTTATAGTTTTGGTGTATGTTTGGTTTGTTATGGTAGTTATTATGTGGACATTGTGTTCTAAACTATTTAGTCGTTAGATTTATTTTAGCTATAAAAGTAAATTTATTAATTTTAGTGTAATATATATTGCTACTTTTAAATTTATATTACATTTGTTTTATCAAGAGAGAAAGAACAAAATATGACTAAAACTGTATAATTAATTTAAATATTAAATGGCTGCTGAATAATCGTCGGGTAAATAAGCATTTATTTTAAGACGTCTTGCAATACGGCTTCGGCTTATCGTCAATCTAGATTAGTTAAATTTAAAATGTATGAAAATAAACTTGTTGAAAGTCATGTCATTCCAATGCAATTAGTGTAGAATTCAATCATTCCAAATATAATTGAAGTCTTTAATTATAAAAATATATTTTGAATTGATATTGTTAAGTTTCGCAACTTATTGATAAAATTACACTTATTTAAGTTAGATAATCACGAAGATATATTTGTTAAATTAATTTTTTTCCGTTTGTATATTTTTCTGATATAGCAGGCTGGATTGGTTGCAATATTATAAAGTGTTAAGTTATTGTATTATAAATATAATAAAAAATTAAAAAAAGAGAAAATATTAGAATAATAATTAATAGGATAAGATACGTAATAACCAATGTGAATTGCTCAATTTCTAAAAAATAATATATTTATATCCGTAAAGCACAAAAAATTTTGAACCATCAATTATGTATTTTTACGTATCAAATAAAACTTTACATACCGACGTTTTTAATGTATATTAAAAACCCGAAAAAAATCAAAATGTAACGAGTGTCTTCTTTGACTGTCCTTTTACTAGTAAGATAACTAAAAAATTCTTGCCTTAGAACAAAATATTGTTCTTCATAATTGTTAAATAAGTTACCGAATGTTATATTTGCCATTTTTGTAAATTAGCTATTTTATAAGGTTGTGAATTGTTGATTTTGTATAGATATTCTAAAAACATAAGACAAATATATTTATATACATATATATACATTGTTATACTATTATATAAATTGTTATAACTTATAAGAAATATTTTTGTTTAACATTACGAATTTGTTTTATTTAACCTTCCGTGAAATACAATAAATACATTTTTTTACACTTCTAATAAAATAAAATAAAGTGTATACTTTAAATCCAACAATCTAAGAGCGCTTCAATCGTATAAATTTTCTAAGTATTTAAGTTCTAATACTGCAAATAACACACACCATAAAATATCTGTCTTCCAAGCAACCCTTGTAATAATACATACAAGAGTTCAAGAACATATAATTTATGGAATTGCGCTGCTGAGATCAGCTTGTACTCACAATTTCATTTAAGATAAAAAAAAACAAGAACATAATCTTTCAATAATTACATTTATTTTTTTTGATAAAAAATAATACTCAATTAATAATTATAAATGCGTTATTTATGCAACTCGGAATGGTTGTTACTCATTTACAAGATCAAACTAAACGCAATGTAAATTTTAATAAAAAATAATGTATGTATTTACTTTAAAATATACAAAATAAAAAAAGTATGAAAATACCATTTTCCAGTAAACACGAAAGTAACATTTAGCAATACTATTTTTCTATTTACTGGGTGGCTGTGATTAGCAAAATGATTACTGAAGTATAAATTATTAAATATTGATGTCTTTTACACATGAGCAATTTCAATGTTCTATTTTAAGTAGTAAATGAAGGAATTAACTTAATAAAAAAAACTCCTACCTAAATTACTTTGCTGTTCTTATGCTATTTACAAAGTTGATCATAATGAAGACAATACTCTTTTATAATATAAAATTTTATTAGAATAGTTTCTGGAACACATCTGAAAATAGAATTTCTACATGAGCTAAATTTATCAATTGCAATTCAATCGCAGAAAAAGTTTCTCTTACATATTTGATCTATCTATGCCGACCGAGCTCCCAACTTTCGCAATACACCCAAGCCTTGTTCTTGATATTCTTGTTTTGACATCCAAAATGAATCTCTATCTTTCATTACTTCTGCAAGTACAGCCCCGCCAATGAACACCATATCTTTACGTCGAGGAGGGTCTTCAATTCTTATTTTAAATTTCTAAAAGCAAATGGTACATTTAGTCATAAAAGCAAAATATTACCTGTAAAGAAATTATAAATCTTTCTTTTTACTTACAGATAGTTTATCTATATCATTTTTCAGTACTCGTTCCAGATATAACTGCTTAATTTCTCTTTCTAAACGACTAGGAAGTCCTGGGTACATAGTTGACCCTCCAGAAAGAACAATATGTTTATAAAGCTCACTTCGCATATCAATATCTGCAGCCTTTAACATAAATAAATTAATAAAATACATTACATAATTTCATTTAAACAAATATTTTCAGAAGGGAACTAACCTGTATCGTTGAAAATACTAGTTCAGCAATTCCTTGTCCTTCTACGTTTATTAAGTGAGGTTGAAATAATGCTTCTGGAGCTTCAAATCTTTCACCTCCTACTTTAATGACTCTACCGTCTGGCAACTAATAAAAGATATGAAAATTAAACCACAACTTTATATTTTTATTTCAATTATTGTAAATACACACCACATAAGGTTCAACGAGAACTGTTGTTTCCAATGCTAAACGCTGTTCCATTTCTATATCGTAACCAATATAACAAAGTTTTTCTTTCATCATACGAACAGTTTCAAAATCGGCGGAATGATTAAATGCATATCCTCGTAATAGAAGAAGCTGAAATTTTAAGCATGTTTTATCATTTTCAAAGTACATATGTTGCAAGACATTCTACACGAATTATTTGTAGAATCGTAAATAAATTACAATGCTGATAGAAACCTGTCGTGCTAAACAACTTATAAAAATATGTCAACAATATAGTAATAGCTCTGTACTTTAGATAAAATTAGAAAAGAAATCGTAGCACATTTCCTATCTTTGAATGGTGTTCAGAAAATCAACGAAATATGATAAATAGAGTTCTTTATAGTTACAGTTACTCATGAAATAATGGAAATAAACATTTCAGATTTGCAATAATAGTTTATGCATTACCCATACTGTGTAATTTACTTCAGGCTTCATAACTTCTATAACTATATCACTGCACACATGAAGTTTCTAACAAATATAACTATACTAACCTTAATAAGGTATCGTGTAATATCTCTACCGGCAATATCAAGTCTCCTAGTTAAATGCGGAAGTGCAAATTCTTCGTATACAGGACAAATGTGTGTGACACCATCGCCAGAATCAACTACAACTCCGCTTAAAAGACCTTGGGCGTACAATGTTAAAACAGCTTGGATAGCAATGTAAGCTGAATCAAAACCATATTTTTCAAACATCACCTAAAAGAATATTTAAATATAATTATTCAACGATATATTTTAATTCAAGAAATTTCTTTAATTTAATTCAATATACCTCGATCATTTTTTCTCGATTTTTCGTAGGATTCATAGGCGGTTCAGTCAATAATATCTTCGTATTTGATGGTGTAACATTCATCTTTTGCTCTCCAAACGTGTAATCCCAAACATGGCACATATCATCCCAATTTCTAACCACACCGTTCTCCATGGGATAGCTTACTTCCAATAATGAGCGCAAGGAAGATGCTTCATCACCAACCATTAAATCCTAAAGAAATATAACTAAAAGATTAAGTACATAAAAAGAAAAATAACGATAATGTTAATGAATCGAATGAAAAAAGCATTATTATTTACACATCATAAAAGCTGAAAATATATTGCAAGATATCAAATAAATAATTTGCTTTTATATTTTCCGTCTTCATATTTAGTCGAATTAGAATTTGTTTTTATTGAAATATCAGAAGATTTTTAAAAACAATTTATTCTTTTGATTTAAAAAAGTATCATATTGTTTCTTTACAGATTAAGGTATTATAAAATACGCCATTACATTTGTATGCAAAATTAGAAATAAATTTAAAAACAAAATGTCGTAAAATGGCTCTGTTAACACACTTACGGGAATGGAGGATACGACATCCTTTGAGCATGTAAAAGAATAAAACAAATCCCAAAATCAAAACATGTTAGTTATTCAAAAAAGGGAATTTTGCTTGAAGTTGTATCTATTAAAGAACAGTATTTTGTAAGAAAACGACATTATTCAAATAGTCCATAAATGTTGTTTGATAATACGGCTTTCTGATAAGACACATTCATTAAAAAATTAGTACAATCGCGTACAATACATGCATTTTTAATTGTTTTCAACCTGAAATTATTAAAATTATAAAACAGTGAATTTATTAGAAAAGTGAGCAAGCTTAAACACTCAGATCTACAACTTAAAAACTTACGGGTATAAACCAATCCTGAAATTATAAGTGATATTAATAATGAAAATAGCATATATGAAGGTGTAATTCGATAAATTTAAAATACCATTGTTTATTTAGTCCAACACACCTTAACTTCTATATCGCCTATTTTATTAACAGCTCGTATAATGGGTCTTCCAACCATCGATGGGAAAATATGTGCAGGGAAGTTGCTGCCGGCATATCCGCACTTAACAAACTGAAATATTATTTTGTTTTATATTATAAATGAATAAGGTAGTATACAAATTAAAATTAAATCATAATTATATAAACAGCTTTATTTTAAATACAATCATAATAACTTCTAATGGAAATTTTAACCCTAATTCATAGCTTTAGGGCACAGACTCAAATAATTGAGTGATAGGTGTATTTGTTTTGAATTAGGATGAGTTTGATGTTAAGTTTATAAAAAAACTTTCGCTCATGAAATAGATCGCCTAAAAATCAGGAAATGGTAAATCTAGTCTTATCAGTGACAGCCCAACCCATTAGACAGGGATGTGTCATAGGATGTTTCCCATAAAGATTTTGAGAATAAAACAAAGATGTACTTACACCGGTGCCATTGTCACAAACAATAACACTTCGTCCTTTACTATCCATTTTAATAACTTAATTTAATATTATTAAAAACAAAACTATCTATTATAAACAGTAAAAATTTGAAACCACACACGATCAAATCCTATCAAAATCTTTGGTTGCTCTAGTATTGCCAGAAGTGAAAATAATGTGCTTATGGTGTTACAAAAACATCTATTGGCTAATAGAAATATTAATTTATAATGTTAAATGGTTGTTAGAACATCTGAGTTCTTACATCTGGGTATTCATTTTAAAAAGATTAATGCATGATTAATGAATATACTTTACATTAGAATATATATTACACAGACTATATTATTTTAATTGAAATGAGCAATATGGTGTGATACAATTTGTTTAATTAAATAGTCTTTAATAAAATCATTAAATTCTATAATATTTTAATTATAAATTTGTTTTAATTAACGTCGTACTATTTTCGAATACCTGCCCTATTACTGACAATCTCTATTAATTTATGCAGATTCTATATCACCTTTGTAATATAATCAATGATACACATAGTTGAATGAACCACGTGTGTCATAAAAATTTTGTTATATGTACATATGCAAACCCTGTTAAAATATCTATCGTGATAGAATAAAAATACGGTATATCGCAAAAAGATAACCACTTGAAAATTTAACAAACTCAAATATTTATAAATTAATCATAACCAGTACTTTTAAACGTTTTGCGATTTAACATTTCGTAAAATCAATTAAATATTTGTCTAAATCACACAGTGGCCGCCATTCTTTTGGAAAGAATTATGGTTCGAATTTATTTAACATTTATACATCTTAAGCGAACCACTTTATTAGGCATTATACTAATAATGAGAATATACTAATTAATGTGTTACATTAATTTGAATATAATTTCAATAAGAGGAAGAAGGAAGAATCGGGTATCCATCTGTAATTTGGAAGCAGTACTAATTGAGAGAATGTAGAAATATTAAAGATATATTTTAGAAGATAATTAAAGAATTCCTTTAGAAATAATTAGAAGTTTATTAAACAATGTTGAAGTCGTGCTTCAAATATCAATTGAACAAACGAGTATCCAAAATAAACCAGATTCTTTATTTAGCTAAGTATCAAACTCAAACGCGGACATATTCTACACTACCTTCCATAAAAGTTTGATAAGAAACATTCATCGAGGAGTGTCGCTGAGAGTCGTCTATTTAGATCCTTCAAATAAAATATAATAAATATAACGTGATCGTCTCGTAGATATATATACAATATACTGCAGTAGGCTTTGTGACATGTTACCGTATGTGGTGGAATTAAATTTTAGTTATGTGAACAAATTAATAAAAAAAATCAACCAAATGTGAATCTTAAAAAAAAGTGACGGTGTATAATTTAATTTTTTTATAAAAAGAATATTTATTTCGGTGATTTTTATTCATTAAATTATATCATAAAATGCCTATATTTTTATTGGATAGACTTCCCTTGCCACATTTACGGGCGTACACCACCATAAGTGTTTTACTTTTATCAGCATCTATATATTATGCGGTAAGTGTCACAAGTGATCCTAGCTGGAAAACAAATACAACATTGTCAGAAGATAGCAACAAAAATGTCACAGACTCACCTAAAAATGAAACAAGATCGGTGGCCGTTCATATGATGGAAATCATAACCTTCATGGTCCAGGAACCAATATGTGTTTGGGTAAGCAATTACTAATTTGTTTACAAAATATAATATATTAAACATTTAGTTTCAGTTATTACTGAAACTAAACTGAATTACAACCAAAATTCTGAATAAAACTCTCTATTTATTTAATGTATTGAAGATATTTTGGGAAAGTCTATTTTTGGAATATCTCAACAATACAAGATGTTTCATTAACATTTCTATAATATTGCAGTTGTCATCTGTCACAAATGATTCTGCACAATATATTACTTATGCCTATTGTATTTTCTTAAAGTTCTGTACATAGTTACGTTTCAGTTCCAATAAAACTAAAATCAAAACATCATTTTCGCCAACTTCGCATAATTTTTCATTTGCTTTAATTAGATTTTAATTTGTTTTATTAGCACAGATAATTTTAATATGCCTTATTTATTAAGATATAAAAATAAATTATTTGAATTTAAATAGTAGTCCAGTACATAAACCAAAATTAATTTGTTGGTTATATGTTAATTAGGTCGTAAAGTTAATGAACGAACTATTAAGTAAAAATAAAGATATTTATGTTTTTTCTTGTTACTTTTTTCTATTTCTATACGTACACGGGATTTGACATAGTGACATAGAATCATAACATTACATAACCTTCAAATTTCGCTTTAGGCTACCTGCGTATATAAAAAATAAATGATTTCATATGTATTAATTCTGTATGTACATGAAATAACTACTCCTACTAAATAAATAACTTGTAAAACTCGTTATTTATAGATTTAAGTTAAGGTCATATAAGCTTAATATGTATTACATTTGATTATCTTTTTAAACAGGGTAAATCCTAGCCAAAAATAAATTTGGGAGCCACTTTCAATATTATTTATGATTATATTTTTAGAAATATTAGAGAAATAAATGCATTTCAGAAACACCCATTAAGTTTATTTCAAAATAAATTTTTTGTATGGTTGACTTCTTTTTTAGTTTCTAAGTACTGCATTTACATTATTAGTTAACCTGTTATTTTACTAAAGATGCCAATAAATCGACATAAGCAAAACAGTTGTCCATAGTTTAAATTACAAGAGTTCGGCGGTGAATCATTATAAATCTACTATACGATGTTGAATTTTGTCTTATTTAATCTTATATAGAATATAAAACAACGTGAGAGTCTAATGTTATTTTATTGTACCATAGATTTATACAGCACAACTTGTTTTAAGCGTGAGTCACCACCGAACTCTCCTAATTTAAACTATAGCTAACAGTGATAACGGTTTTATCTTGGAAAGTACAAAAGTTATTTTCACAGAATAAATATTTCTAGTTATTATGCAAAAACTAACCTTTAATCTTTTTATCAACAATCGGCTTAATGAAATTTGTATTATCATTTTGCACCAACAAATTTTCATGACAAATTATAATGTAGAATTAATATTTATTTAATGTATATGGCGGAAATATATTTCTATATATAAGTTTGGGGCATGGATATGAATCCTAAATGTTTGTGTCTTTTATTTGCTTTCCTATTTATTTCATATCAGATTGAGCCATAGCGAAGCTTGATCGGGCTTAGCTAGTATAATTATACTAGCTGTATTGCATTATACTTTATTTATTTAGAAAAAAATCTTGAATTTTCATGATTTTTTGCATATTTTCTCGGGGAACGGAAAGTAAAAATCGATGTGATTTTCTCTATGCATTATTCAAAATTAAAAACTTTCGTAAAGATTTCTACATTACCTTTTAAGTAAAAAGAAATTTTCAAAACTTTTACACAGCAAAACATTGCCACAGATGTCATTTTAAAATAAATATTGTAATTTTCAATATTGATATGCGTCAGAATATGCAAAATACATTATTTACATGTTATTTGTTTCAATTAAATTTTGAAATTAAAAACATTGTACTTCATGTTGACACTCAAAACATCTATTAGAGTGACATCGTAGAATGACGTCATGTTTGTCTATTTAATTTTATGTTCTTTAAAATTGCACTTTTAGTTATTTATATTTTCAAGATCACTAGCGTGGCGTCACTTTTGATTGTTTTGTATGTCTTATCACTGTTTTAAAATTGTGTAACCGGAATAAAAAACTTTCCGCCTTACAAATAAAACTGTTATGAAATTTATACCAGGTATAAACTGATAATAAGCCTGACGGGCTTTATACCTGGTATAAATGTTGTAACAGGTTTATTTGTAAGACGCTAAACTACTGTCTTCGGAATTGATCACTGGACCAGTGCTATTTTCTGGGTTTAGTCGGTATCAAAATTTATTTTTGTGTTCGCATCATTATAAAACTTATGAGAGGACGGTTTAGCCCAGAAATATAAGACCACGGCACTATTAATACTGTCATCATTGTAAGAGGTCGTCTGTGATAGAAAAGAACATATATACAATAAGGCACTTAAAAATGAGATTACAAGCGCATTGCATCGGGATCAACTAGCATAGAACTAAGAGATTGCACATTATTTCATGTTCTCACTCATAAGTACATAAATGTCAATGACACGTCTAACAGACACTACATAATCGCAACTATAACAGTTAATTTTAAATGTGTATACATATATACAAGTATGGGTATGTGTGTATTTATGTATTACTATTTATTTAGTTCATGGTCTTTATGTGATTCGTATACCACTGTCGCTGCCCTACATAATTGCATTGCTTTGAATATCTAATGACGTCTTATTAATGCATGTTTTACATAATATCATTAACATAAAAGTTAATAATATATATGTTATATATTCATATATGTGAGTGGATATATGCTTTATATTCATTCAGCACGCACTGTATATTTCTGATGAATGCAGATCGGTATTTCAGTGGAAGGGGTAAACATTAGTGCAATTCCCCACAGGAACATTGCTCTTAATTCAATATTTATAATATATGTATTTTGTTTTTTCAAATAACGGCCTTTCAGCGCCATTAAGTGAGCTATGTCAGCGGTTATAAAAAATTCAAATTTTATAATATTCTATAATTCCAATTGTTAGGGTTCCATATACCATATGAGGCCATGGCTCCACAAAAACTGCCAACATAGTAGAACGTCATCGGTGATAGGACTCATTATCGAAAATAGAATTCAGTATCGGATATAGACCCGCGATAAATAAATTAAATTTAAAAAAATGTAACATTCGTTTATTAATAATCAATTCCAATCGAATATGTATATTATCAGTTCTCTTAACCCATCTATATATGGCGCAGTTTTATAACTGAATCTTTAAGTATTCTCTTTCCAATGCCGAAATACTAAGTACTCTCCACACTTCACTTCACTTACCGCGCACGCATACACGCTTACACGCATCCGACTGTGGTCTATAAGTCCAGAATCAGCATATATAATAAATGGGCACCTCTGTTACTCTGCATGATGTCATGGCCAGGCCTAGAGTGAAGTCCCAGCGGTATACTAGGAGTATTAATAGTGCCAAATAGTGCTAACACCATTTTTGCATAATCTATTCAATGATCTACTAAACTCTATGTAATTTAAATAATCTCCAAGTAGCGACCCTTTTTCTAGAATCTCGAATTTAGTTTTATCTAGTGTCAGTGCTTCCTCGAGAAAAAGTAAATTGCGACTAGATAGAGTTGAATTTATTTTGATAGCAAGAAAATATAATATTTACCAGTTTCATGAATAATCACATAAGCGCAAAACGTAAATTCATGTATTATTTAATCTAAGTAATATTTTTTACCTAACGTTATGCTTTATTATTTACCGAAGTTTATCATAATTAAGTTTGTTATATAGTTATTAAGTAAATGCATAAAACTTCCAACATATTTTACTAATATTTCAATCTAATACTTAATATTATATAATCTTAGTTAATTATTATTACCTATAACGCCAGAAAATTTAAATTTATATCAAAGATAAGTTATGTTATGCAACGTTACATTATGTAATGTAACAGGTAACGATTTTTATGTTAAATAAACCATAAATATATATAACTGAGATTAATCGGTATTATTAAAAAAAAAACTGTGGAACTTTGGAAATTACACTTGATAAACAGAAGTATACAATCCATTAAAAGTAGAATATTCTGAAAATTGTTATGGGACAAGTACAAAAACTAGCAGAATAATTTGATTAGTACAAATTCCTTGTGAGTGATAGCTGTTTCGGCCAATTAAAAGCAATGTTTTTATTTTCTCATAAAATGTAATTATTAAACCACCCGGTATGTGGCGAGGTAAAACACGAAACATTGCATCATAATATTTATTCTAAGCATGTATATGTAGATTAGATCATGTAGCACCAACTTTATGTTTTGCAAGATTTTTTTTTTTATTTTTCAGAAATGCAAACGTGTAACATTACTTAATATTAAATAAATAGTAAATTTATTGTAATTATCCTTAACAGAACAAATTAATAATTGTGTTGTTAAAACATTAATTGCAAATCTAATTGTTGATATATATGAATCACTATAAAACAATGAATCTAATGTATTGTACACATTGGTGCGACTTAGAAGTTGTACTGCACGTCCACACTGGTGTGACTTGTAACTTAATACACCGGACTCTTTTACAGTTCGTTACTAATTGTTGTTACGGTACGGTGGTCACTTTGTAAACACTATGAACGCAAAACAGATAATATTACGTTTATCGCCGAGGATTTGAAACATTTTTGTTTAAAAAAATACTTCGTAAAGTTTTAAAGAATTACATAAGTAGAGGTTTTGTTAGTGTCGCATGCTGAAGTCGCACTAGTCTGTACGTTGAAATCGAAACACATTTAGTACACTCATGTCTAAATAACGTCAACTTATAAATGAAAATATATAAATGTTGGATGTTGCATGCTTAAGTCGCACCAGTGTGTACTAGACGTAATGATTGCATTAAATTGACATTGGGTTAATGATTCATTCAAGTTCAAAGTCACTATGTGGTCACAAAGTGTACGCTTACGTTTTAGTTATGTATGTTTATTTACGTTTATTTAATTACCCTAAATATTTGTTTTTTTATGTTTTAGTTTGATGACAAGTTTAGATCAATTTTTTAATAGTTTATTTTAAGCCTTGGTTGATACATTTGTTTCTCGCTCTGATTTTGGTTCAAGTTGAACTGTAGTTTAACCAAGAAAAGTACCTGTGTATTCCAGTTACTAAACTGTGATCGGTCTTTGGTAAGATTAGAGTTGGAAAACCCATTTTTTTTAGGCTAATATCATAACTGTAGTTTCAACAAGAGCGGTCATTTTAAATCAACAGAAAAGCGCAATATTTCCGTGAGGAGTGAGAAGTAGTGGAGGTTAGTGATGAAACACAATATCTGCCAAATGTCACCTAAATATTGAGTTTTTCTATTGATTTAAAATGATCACTATTGTTGAAAGACCCTTTATAATATGGTACTTATAAAACGCGGTCTTGTAATCTTGTGCGCAAATTGATTTAAATTTAAACAAATTGTTATATATTCTATTGTTGTTATTTATTGCAGTAAAAGAAATTCATAATAGCCAAATCAATATTTACAAACGTTTTTCTAAGGCTTCATTGTAACAGGTGTTCAAAAAGATTTACATTCCATAGTACATTCGAGCGCTTAAAATAGTTTAGTTTTCAATTATATTAATATTTGCATTTTAATTATATTTTTTTATCAAATCAATTTAAAATCAATGTAAAAAAACATAATATATATAAAATACAATTGTTTAATTGTTTCTGGACTAAGTGTAAAATAAATCTGGTTACCAAGATTACATATTTCGATTGGATTAGGCGTTTGGTTAAGACCGCACTGCGAATAAAAATCACGCGGAAATAAATTCGCACCATTTGTAAAATAATGTTTTAATGATTAAAATGAATGTTTTAATTGTTAATATCATTTATAATATTACGAGTAGTATAAAAATAATTGGACATTTGATTCACAAACCTATTCAACAAGTGCTCTTATTGGGTATGTTCCATTGTTTTGCACCGTGTTGTTTTAGACTCTTTTTATTCTTTAGCTAAAATCAATTCCTTCTTTATTTCCTTATGGGCTTGATATTTGCACACTATATCAATATCTACGCTTACTCACCGTGTTGTTTAATCAATTATACAAAGACCTTGACCAAGCAAGCATTACATTTGGATAAAATATTTTACGTAATATAAATTAAATGAATACGGAAAACAATAAAAAGAAGAAATTTACGATTATTATAAGAATTTAAGATTAGATTTCAAAATGTTATACATTCTGGGTATCTGGTATGTATGACTTTGAAGGTAACATTTCGAATATGAAAAAGTTTTTTTTAAATAAAGAAGACCTTCAGCATATGTTTATATTTAAAAAGTTACTGAACGAGAATTCTATTGACGTTCTATTTGGTGAAGCTATTATTTCTAAATTTGGCAATATGTTGTTCATCTATTTGTTGAAAAGTTAGTTTTGATTTCCTGTATACAAAGTGTACAACACAATCGGAGTATTTAGTTATTTAAAGACAATGCCAAAGTCACATTTCCTTTCGTTTGTTTAGTTTCTTAGGCATACATACCTAGCAAAAGATGTTTAAGTCTTGCATTTATTTAATGACGATGTAACAGAATTATGTCAAACTTCGATAAATAATAAAACAAAGAGAGAGGGAGTAGATATTGGGGAACAGTAGAAGAGAAAGTTTATACAGCATAATCGGGAAGATAGGGTAAAAATTAGAACACATTAAGTATAGGTCTCAGGATAAAGAAGAAATTGAAGTAATCTTGGAGGAATAGGTGCAATGAAAGAGTGAAAGAAGAGTATAGATGACGAAGAGAAGAGAGAAGAAGAAAGAGAAACTTTGTAAGCAGAGCGAGTCGTGAGGAACGATTGCAAGAGTAGATAGATGGTGGAAGTAGGGAGGAGGCAGTAGAGGAAGATGACAAGTGAGACGAATTTTGAAAAGGAAGTAGAGAATTTAGGAAATGTTAAAAACTTGTAAAGGATTTTTAAGAGTTGAATGTTGTTGGAGACCGTAAAGGCAGAAACAATAAAATACAGTACTAAGTTGAATAATAAAACATAACTTTAGGTAAAAAATATTACGTTAAATAGTACATGAGTTTTGTGTTTAGAAAGATAACATATAATTTAAGGTAATTTTTTTTATTGTTGACACAGTCAAAACATGAAACAGCAAAACGCCAACTTGATATTCTTGTACCTATAATGAGATGGATGCTGCAGAAGAGTGGTGGGGAGCTAATTAAGTTTAATTACAAAGTTAAAAACATCATTTAGACAATAGAAACATGCTTTATTATATGACTTGTATGTTTTTAATCAGATCGAAAAAAAAACTATTTTCATTGTTTGTTAAAAAAGAAAAAAACAAGTATTATATAATATCAGCATGTAAAATGAGAATTCCTGTAATTAACTTTGAAAAATGAACGAGTATATCAGCATGTCATTGCTGCAGGGGCTGGCAGCTTCTGCCTGGTCACGGTAACTACTTGGCTCCTTGCCTATTTCAAGCCTCTTGAAATCTGCCAAATAACCAAGGAAGAACTAAAGTACTAGAACAACGGCTAGAGCTAGGACTATTGTACCATGTTCATCAAGGCCGTTGCAGGGCGCAGATAAAGAGATCGATATTTTCTAAAATTCTTATCTCAGTTCATGTGTGAATATTTAAATATAAACATTAATATCTATAATGTAATATTTGCATCAGCAGGAGTTTATTTTCTGCTTTATATTGGTTCGATAATATACCTGACAAAAAACAAATTATTAATAAAGTAAAACGTAAACTAATATATTAGTTTTATTATTTACCGAAGTATAACAATTCTGTTACATGTCATTAAATAAACGCAAAAGATATTAAAAGTCCTTTTAATCTACTAATTTAATACGTAACAATAAATAATCTTTTTTAACATCAGAAAATGTAAATTTACTTCGAAAGATAACTTTTTTTTTATGTAACTTTACATGATATCAAAGTAAAATATTTTAAGAAACAGGTATACTTTTTTAAATTAAATAAACTTTATATCTATGTAATTATGTTTAGCAGGATACCTACCATAATTTTGAGCACGAGCTTATATGTATTGTATTTTCTTATAGTTGTTTTGCCTTGCAGCTTTATAATCTTAACCTAATTTACAATTAAAATCTATTCTCCCTTTTCTCTTTCTCCTTTCCTTGCAATATCTTCTCTAAGTTTAATCCATTTTTTCTTAATGTGTTACAATTTCTCCTGTTCCTTCTCCCACACATTCTGCATATTTTCTCGTTCTCCAATGTTTGCTTAACTAACAGCAACAATTTGATTATTTCATATCTTGGACTATCTAATAAATTTAAGATATCGCGACCTTCACATCCCAGACATATCGGTATTTTCTCACACCGCTCGTCTCCACCTCACCTAATTGATGCTGATAGCATGTTAATCTATACATATTATAAAGTATTGAATTAATATTTATAACTTTTACTTTTTTGCTTGCATGTGCTTTTGATATTAAAGCGAATATCTGCATTATGTGGCAGTACATTCACTAAAAAATTAATTTCATAAATATAGGATTTTCTTTTTGTTATTTTACTGCATATACAAAGCAGCAGAATAAGAAAATCAAATCAGTAAGATAATGACAAGTTTCATATTTACGCATTAATTAATTCAAATGAAAATAATCATTTTCCAGTGTGGTATTGGTGTCGAGGCACCAATGCGCTAGTAGCCCATAGTGAATTTATAAACACGGTCATTTTTATACTATACGAGTATGTACTAGTGGTCTTAATATCATAAAGATTTTGTGCTTCGAGCACAGCGAATTTTTAATCCGTCTCTTGCTTTCTTGAATTGGATTATTGGATATTGGAAGCGCTATTTATTCTATATATATTTAATCATAGTTTTACTTAGTTTAGTTTATCATGCATGCGTGTAATATCTTACTTAAGCGAACCACAGTATAATATTCAATCTAAAAAAGTCTAAGACGACACAGTGGGCGAGAGCATTGATGCTTGACGCCGACTGCTGTGTCTTCGGGTTCGATCTCCGGACCAGATGTATATTTTCTGGGTTTGGTTATTATGAACTTATATTGATTATGGTCATACATAATCGTACAGTTATTAGGCAGTGGTGTAGCCCACATATATGAGGCCACGACACCATAAATACTACCAACATTGAAGGAGGTCGTCGGTGATAGGACTCAGCATCGGAAATAGGCCGACGTTAAATAAAAAAAAAAAAAAAAAAAGTCTAAATTTTGCTAAAAACCAGAATATAGTGATATTTTATACGCATCCCATTAATCATAGTTATGTGTATCTAACATAACAAAAGTTTTTACATAATATACAACATTTTGTGACCTATTTACTGTTTCTTGAAAAATAAAACTACCCTTTTGCTCATTAGCATACTTATAAAAAAATTTAAGTACACTATATAAGGATTAAGAAACCTTAAGGCGTTCATTTTAGGATTAAATGCTTTTAGAATAACAATAAAGTATTAAAGTAGATTCTTTTAAGTTAAATATTACTAAGTTTTGCTTAAATAAAATATTACATGAATTTAGGGTAACATACATGTTTTGTGTTATGTTTACTTAAAGGAAAAGATCTAATAGAGTTCTTCTAGAGTTCTCTGAGTTCTTCTTAATAATCTTGTAAGTATAGTAATGTGTAAAAAATGAATCACAAAAAGTTTTATATTTGTGATGTAAACGGTAATTTTTTATGGTTAAATAAACCTCAGATATACGTAACTGTGTTTCCCGAATAACGGAATACTGATACTACTGATGCAATATCTTCTTTAGCAATGTGACAACCTAAAAAATAATTGCACCTCAACTTATAAGTAAAACCCATCGGGATCACCACTTCTGGTATCACCATCGCATGTTGCAGTAGATGATTTAACAAGTTTATATGACATTATGCTATAAGCTCAACACGTGTTAATATATCCCCCCATCCCTCCCCGAAACTTATTGAGTGGTCTATTGCGGATATATTTATCATCCTACTACGCCGGTATCTGTTTCGTAGTTATTATAAAGTTAATATTAACTTCATATAATAAAGAAACCACGTAACAAATTGTTATTGATTTGTCAAAATAACTTTGCCAAGTAGCTATTGACTATTGCTATGTGTATATAGTATAGTGTACATTCGATATACTTGGTATTGTGAAACAACGAGCTCTGTTTCTGGCAGTGTCTACGTGGTCTGACCGAAAGCGTAGACTCCACGTAGCACTTTGATGAATGCTACGTCACATGCGACAACATGTGGTAACGGAAATTTATATTGCGTAATAAAATCTATCAGTAGAATATTTTGTCCTCTAAATTATTTAAAACTATAAATAAAGTTTAGTTTAACTTTTTTCAGAGTTTGAGTCATCAGACTTTGAATATTAAATGTTTAACTAACTATTGCGACATAGTGATCATAAATATGTATAAAGATAATACAAACTTTTTGGTTGTGATCATGTATTACTGTTGACACTTTATAACGCGGTAGCATGTCATCGTGTTATAGGAATCATATGGAATATTTTACACCGCACTGTACATTTTTGTATATGGACTTTTGCGTGCATAGTAGCAAAAATCCGAATTTTTCTTTCCTTTTAAAACATAATTCAGACTATTGCGAACATTTTGTTTAAAAAATTCGCCAAATTGGTCTACCTTTTACCAACTTTTTTTATTTATATAGATTAGCATAGCAATAGAATGAAGCAAGATTTGATTAAAACAAAATCACTTCACTTTTCGTTCATAAATTTATCACTATAATTTTGTCTCTTTTTGTTTTCAGACACTCATAAACATAGCATATCTTTGCTTGATCCTGATTGGACGGACCATCCAGAGGCTTGTTTTTGGAGAGCTTCGAGTGGCTGAACGACTACATCTCAAAGATAAATTTTGGAATTTTGTTTTCTATAAATTTATCTTTGTATTTGGGGTCGTGAACGTTCAATACATGGACGAGGTGACATTATGGTGCAGCTGGTTTTCCATACTAGGATTCCTGCAGTTGCTTTCTCAGCTATGCAAAGATCGTTTCGAATATGTAAGTACAAATTACTTGACATTTATTGATGATGATGTAATTGCAAATCCAATGATTTCACCCACAGTTCAAATTTATGTTAACATTTATATGTAGTTACATTTGCTGCAGTCTTAGCCCCCTCTCTCTCACATTGAAATCAAATACATACGTGTTTTTACCGCCTATGTCGTTCCTTTTCATATTCACAAAGTCAAAAGAGGACAGAACGAGGAAATCGAAAGACAAAGATGCGCCCGTATATGCTTCCATTGTGAGAGCAGCATTAACATTATGAAATACAAATGATATGCGATCAAGCAAATTATGATCATTTAGTCAGTAAGTTAAGTTCACTATTGGCTAATACATTATCTAACATAACAAAATATGTTAAAGTTGTTTGTCTTTTGAAACCTAAACACTTGCATACCGCATACAAAACTGTATTTCAGGTCTCTAATCGATCAGATCACATTTTCTAACAGATGTAGAACGATTTAAAGGGGGGCCTATTTTGTAACTGTTTACCTGACGTCTGTTAACTTCTAATGATTTTTCAAACACCTATATTTTCTAAACTAAGCTATGTAAGTTTTCACAAAACTATCAAAAGACTTTAAATAAAGCGTAAAATGAATCACATACCTTGAAACTGGCACAAGTAGCCTAATTTGTAAATGCTTTGTAAAAACTTTCAAGTAAATAAAGAAACTTTTAAGTATAAAACCTTCCTTTGTTGAACGATTCGTGTAGCAGTGCATGAGATGTGGATCAAATGTGTGGAGTGGGTAGAAAAATCCCATTGATGTGGGTCAAAAGACCGACAACAGCCCGAACTTCTTCCAACATGAACGTCGGACACACTTACTTCCAGCATCGTCCACACTATCAAGCGTCCAACATTGGAAGGTGTTCGTAGCATCGTTTGGAACCGTTTAATGTTTAGCATTTGGTTCAAAATTACATATAATGTTGCAACGCGTCTGATCAGTATTGAATGTTTCGGTAGTAAATATTCTTAAGATTTTGACCTTCATTTGAGCTCCCCCTCCGGTGATTTACGTCTCTTCACATTTTTTTTACTATTCTATTAATTACTTCATATATTGCTTTACTTAATTGTTACTTATTTGAAAAAGTAAATAAAAACTATGAAAAAACATGTTACAATATCTTCCTAATCTAATCAGCAATAACAACTGTAGCAGAAACTGTTAAAAGAATCGACCTACGGGCTTTTTTTATATGTTTTTTATTATTTAATTAACAAATTTTTAACGAATTACTTAAATTAATATTATAGTCCAAGGTCACAGACCTACGTCGATTTAGCAAAACTGAAATTTTGAGAATTAGGTAAATTATAATGAGAAGGTAATGTAAGGTAAGGTACTAAAAATTAGTACCAAACTACTATGTCATAGTTTATCTAAATTTTTTAAGAGCTTTAATGCATCTTTAAATTAGGGCTCACGGGGCTTGTTTGAAAATAGTGATTGTTGGTTTTAACAATATTCTGTAAAACATATATAAAAGCAGTCATCATACTTTCACGCAAGTTAGTGAAGTTTTTATGTACCTTTTACGTTTGCTAGCGGTAAAAGGACCCCGCTTTCAAGCTAGCAAGTGCGCATACCTTCTTAGTATTTCAGTTTTTTTAAAACGACGTAGGTCTTACTCTATTAAGTTCACGTAACTGCAATTTTTTGTTTGTCGTTGCCGCCCATTTTGTGCCGGAAGGCTACTTACAGAAAAGGGCGTTTTTATTTCGGAAATTATCCGAAAATTGACTGAGATTATTAAAATTTGAATTTCGTATTACCAAGAAATTGTTAACCATATTTTTGACGTCACTAGCTTTGTATTAATTAACATTTGTAGAATAATAAGTAAGCGCTTTAGTTTATCAGCTGTTTGTTTTATATCACCTTGATAATATGAACACTTTATGTATTGCGTAGATATGACGTCAGAAGATTTAGAATATTTTTTGTATATTTTTATCCATTTGGTGGGTCAAAAATTACTGTTATAAACTTAAAAAACAAATTTAAAATATTTGAGGTTTTGATAGCCAAATTTATCAATATACACACAATGCAGTTTTGTATATATTCATTCATGATTCACAATCCAATTGCTGGCGTATTTCAACCTGTTATGTTTAATTTCAACGCTATATGACTCTATGATTTCATCATGAACAGAGTGACAAACAAACTGCAAGTGCTCTATTTCAATTTGGTCAAGTTTTGTTAATTTATTGCAATGTTTAAATTTATTTCAATTACTCTGTCTAAAAAGGATGTTTACTGGATGACTATTTTGTCATGTTGTCAATTTATCATTTGGGTCTTGCAGTACATAAATAATTACATTTAAAATCTATGTATCTATGTTTTGTTGAAAATCTGCCCGGTGTGCCCACGTGCATTGCACACTCTGGCTATAGCATACTACGCACTAGTTGCTTGATAATGAGAGTAACATTTTGCAAGTAGATTCTTATTATTATTTACGAGTGCAATTAATTAAAATTAGAATGTTTTGTTTTAATTTAAAATTATGTAATAAAACTCTGACTATAACCTTCAGAGTAACCTTTCATTTTTGTAATTGTTCGTTGTCTATTTAGACAGTATTCAATATTAGCCTTGAAACTGAGAAGAGGCAAATGTACGTTAAGCTAGGCTAGACATTGTCAACAAATAAATATTGTTTTTTATTGAGTATAATTCTTTCAATAGTTGAACCTGCAAAAATTGAACTTGAATATATCAATGACACATCATATTTATCTATTATTTGAAATACATAAACAGAGAGGGGTCATGGAAGGGGAGGGGAGTAGTGGAGCATAATAACCATAATTTTCTTTTAAACTTATTTCAAGTAGTTGTTTTCAAAGTTCATTAAATTGTTTTCACTGTTTTTGTCTAAAACAAACTATTTTTTTTATTTATTTTTCAAAAATGTTTATAAACAATATTGTTTATTTGAGATAACGTTAATTTGACTTATAAATAAATATGTAAATTTTATATTAAGGCCGTTATTGAAGCAGTGATAATACTTTCCATTTTGTAAGCTTATTATATTGAATGCATCGCAAAAGGGATTGTGAACACATTTTTTAGGGAACGTTTTTTAATTATGATTGAAATGTAGGTTAATGTATGTATATTGGCGTTTCTATTTATCTTAATAACCAAAATTTGACAAAACTATAGCTATTTAAAATTTGAATTTCAATTTTACCACTAGCTCTGCGTGTGACGTCATAGAAGAAATAAGTAATCGAGATTACATTGAGATGAAAAGATAAAATGACTTTTTAAATTGCTAACATACAAAGAGTTATTAAAAAATAATTGTACATTTGAGGTTCTAGTAACCAACTTTATCAATATATAGAAATTAAGACATAGGACACAAGCCCATTATAGGTCGCATCATCTTTTTCTTCTTTTGTATTCCGACAGGTGGTGTGGTTTTGCCATTTGTAGCCGATAAGATAGACATTTCTTATGAGCAACTGTGAGAAACTGAACTGTAAATGAACTCTTTCATGACAAAAAAATTATATGCAACTTCAATGCGATGGAAAAATGACTCCAAAATATTTACTGGGATAGTACAGTTTTATAGAAATTAAGTCTTGATTCACAAGCCAATTTATGTTTAATAAGATATAAAACTTAATATAAAGTTTATTTTTAGAAATAAGGCATTTTTATTGACGTTTATATCATCACGTTTTTGATAAAGTTTCCCTAAATCATATATTGTAATAATATTTTCAATTATTTCCGATAATAAATTCTATTACTGACATACTAAATTTTTTGCAATGGAGGGGGCAAATACAACAGTGACACACCACACAAAAATTCAAAATATTCATTCTATTCAAACTATTCAAAAAATATTCAGAAATAATAAAGTTATATTAATTTTAAAATGAATATGCTAATTTTTTAAGTTAACAACTAATTATTTATTTTGGTGTTTTATTTGTTTTAGCTATCATTTTCGCCCACAACGCCCGGCTGGTCCCATGCCCGTCTATTAAGTCTTCTGACGGCTATTTTCCTACTTGCATGCTTTTTGTTCCTGGTTTGTGTAGGTGTTGGCTACTTCGGTGGACTTAACACATTTGCATTTATGGCAGCAGAGGTAAGTGATAAACAAAATCATATTTATTGTAAACAGCTTTGTTTATTAGAATAACCTTTAACAATAATTAACATCTACTGGCTACTGCATAGATATTGTGTAAATAAAAGACTTAAATTTTTCAATAAATTTAGTATGAAAATATCATGTAAATAATAACTTTAAATAAGATTTGTTTGCGGTATACGATCAGCCGTTTATTGTAGCATTTTATTTTAAGAATAACACAAGCGTTAACGGGCTGTTGCTCTTTATAAGAGCATTGGCAGATATCTTGACATTCGATGCGCTGTCATTGCGAATGGGTAAATTTATTTTTTTAGCGGTCGTTTTCTAATTTTTGATATAAATAAAAGTTAGTATATTGACGTTTTTATTATTTTAAATATCCAAAAGATGACATAGTTATATCTCTAACTCGCATGTCATATTTATATATATTATCAAAATTTGATTAATGTTCTTCGAGGACAGATTGTAAATTATGTACTCGTATGTTGTAAAATAAAAAAATAAAAAATATCTCTAACAAATTCGAATTTCAATTTTGCGGCTTGTTTTTGCTCTACGTATGATGTCATAGAAGAAATAAATAAACGAGATTATATTTCTTTTTTCACAATCAGCCTAACATAAAATTTCTGAAATACACAACCTAGCTGTTAGTAGTGGTATCGTTAGTAATACCTAACTTATCACCTTTTCTGTTGTATGAAAGAGATGGCAAATCGTCGGATCTGACGTACCATGCAGTAGTATTTATTTAACTTTGGATCCTGTTAATTGTTAGAGAAATTTTGGCGAGTTATTAAATAATAATTGGATATTTTAGGTTCGGGTAGAAAATTTATCAATATGTAGTAGTACAGTTTTATAAAATTTAAGTCGAGTTCACAAGTTTTTGTTGAGGATAAAAATTGTGCTAGATTGTTCAAAATTTGATTTAATTTAGTAGGCCCCTATTTTGCACGAGTATTTTACAAATGTGAATTTTAGAAGGTTTTACAGTATGATTTGCACATCACAAAACATAATTCCTTAATAATAATTTTTGTATAAATAAATATAAATAAAATATGACATTTCAAAAATATTTCAAGGTCTTCAAAAATTAATGTTGTTAAATGTTGAAACTTTGATAAAATTTTGAAATATTATCAATAGATAAATTATAAATTTAGTTTAATTTGAAAGGCAAAAAGTAATTAATTAATATTATGTCTGGCAGATATGAATTTAATGTATTCTACGAGATGTTTAATCGCAAACTATGAGGTCAAGGTTTTATGAGAATGACAGGATATGATTATTTTAAGATGTTAGGAAATTAGAACTGAAAATTTTACTTACCTATTGTTTTACATACTAAAGTTTTGAAGACGACATAATGGGCGAGAGCATTAATGCCGCCAGACTGCTGTGTCTTTGGGTTAAATCTCTGAACTTATTATGCACCGGTGTAGTTCATATATGAGGCCAAAGATTCTACAAATACTGCCAACATAGTAGAAAGTCGTCGGTGATAGAACTTCGGACAGGAGCTTCGACGTTAAATAAAGTAAATTAAAAAAAAAAAAAATTATATACGAGTATATAATCCTACATATATATAAACTTTCTACTGCAACTGCCTTTTTACCCTTAACAAAAAGCGTCATTTATTAATTAGATACACAATCCAAAATTCTCTTCTTCACCTCTAAAATGTTCTACTAGGCCGCCCCTCTACTTCTCAATTTTAGAATTTCTAAATTCTGAAATATTTTCTCATTCAATAGCGCAATTGTTAGCGATATTGCTCATCTAGACTCCTAGTACAACCATGGTGCTAATCTGGCTTCAGTCTTATCTTAACATAAACAACTCTGAAATGCACATTGTCTGCTCTACCGGAGAGAGTGAGAGAGTGACGTAATCTGAACCTTGGAAAGGGTGAGGCACTTTTACATTGGTCCAAAACACTGCAGATTACATTCGCCTTATAGAGTCGGTAGATTGGATTCACATCTTCCATTATATACAGTTCTTATATTTGTTAATAAATACTATTGTACCAATATTATGTTCGGCTTATGATTTGTAATTAGCAAATCCTAATAATTCCTGACACAATACATATTTCAAACTTTCAACAAAAATTTCAACTTTCTATCTATTTCGGATAAAAAGTTATAGACCTAAAAGTGAACAAAAACTACAGATTACTAGGAAATTCCGTGAAAATTAGTGGACTATAAAAGTTTTAGAATTTTATTCTCTGCAAGTTAGGCAATTTTCAAAAATATCGCTTTTGGTAGCAATCATACAAACCGCGTAAATATATAAACATATATGTAAGACAACAAACAATTTACATGTATTATTATTCATAAACTGACAATGAGTCACACACATATTTAGAGTGTAGTGGTATTGGTTGTAATTACAATTTACAATACAATCGTAAGCAGCTAATCTATTGCTTGATAATGTAAGGCAACGATAAATATTTATTACCGGTGAATGTTTCACGCGGGTCGTGGCCTGCCGCTGCTGCTATGACTCACTCGTAAGAGTTCAATTGTCACTTGTTTACGTTATATACACGACACATCCGTACGGTAATTATCAATCGATGAGTTCAATGAATCTATATTACTCATTCATTTTTTTAATTATAAACACCTTTTTATAGGTAATGACTTAAGGTACTCGTCAACAGTTTGAAGGCTTGTCTTCTTTTTTATTATTCTTTTACTCTTCTCTGCTTATAGTCTTCAAGTATTTTATAATTTTGTCTGTGTGATAAGTACTTGGAGTATTGAAGAATAATAAATGGGCTTGTGTCCTCATTTTTTAGCGGTCGATTTTTTAATTATTGATAGAAATAGCTGTTAATAAAAGTATATTGGCGTTTTTATTTTATTAAATATTTAAATATTGACGGAGATATAGCTATTAAAAATTTGAATTGTTGTTTTAGCGCTACAGATGTCGGCCATATTTATGACGTAACATGTCGCACTATTAAGGGATAGGTCAGTTATTTGTTATGTGTATAAGAGTTCCGTGTTGAGTATGCTATCTCTTTTACGCTCTGTTGTATAAAGGAGATGGCAAACTGACTTTTTTAATTGTTAATATCTGCAATGTTATAAGGATTTATTAAAAAGTAATTGGACATTTGAGGTTCTGGTAGCCAACTTTATCAATATGTAGTACAGTGTTATAGAAATTAAGATATGCTTCACAAGCCTATTTACAAACTTATTTTCAAGATAATGACCGATTCAAGTTTGATTCCATTACATAATGAAAAATAAAATTGCAGCCTTTCCAAAATGCACGCTTGGACAACATATTCCCAAGGCTAATATTTCAATACGTATTAGTCCATCTGCTTAGATAGAGACGACCTTGTTTTGCTTTATATTTGAAAACATAAACTTTTTTTATTATATACTCAAATTGATGTTATTTATTAGAACAGGTTTGAAAGTAGAATTTCAAATTGATTAATTACTTTTTATTGAAAATGTAATATTTAATCACTACATTACTAATTTATAGTAATAAAAACAAAGGTTTGTTATAAATAATAAATATGAAAGTGTATTAATATATGTTCAAACTGGCCTAACATTTTATGAAACAATAACAAGAGCTGATGATAAACTAATAGCTTTGTACCTTTAAAGTATTTATATATATTTATATCTGACTTGAAAAACCTAAACAGTTTAGTTAGGGGCCCAGATTTTTTTTTTTTTGCACCGGGGCCTTGGTTACCTAGCTACGTCACTGTCCATAACAGTGCTTTTACTAAGAAACTAACAGTATAATTATTAAGAAAACATTCTCTCACATTTTCTCTACTGACATTTCAAAAGATGACTGCCGGTTCTCACCCGGTTCATTTATTTTGCATCTTACATGAGACTAAATACAAATACCATTTACTCGTAAAACTTGTTTTGTTGAACTTTGTCTAGTTTTATTATATAATTTGTATGAAAATAAATTGTTGGCATACTTTAATGTTAAGAGTTTAAAATGAACAATTATTCATTACAATAACACGATGTTGTTTTCTTAAATTTCGGAAATACTTTTATGTGTTCCTATATATAGAAGTGTCATTGAATTAATTCAAAATAAACTGAAGTATTTTTAAACAGGTACTTTTAACATTAATCTTTATTGAAATTTGTTCACCTGCAACCTTGGTAGTTTATTTTATGAAAACCATTCGAAGATCATTACAGGAAATGTAGCTGATACAGAAGCTGCCAATGCTAACGATGTACATATTGTCTTGATTTAAATATAAAATTCGCACAATACTATATATAAAACAGAAAATTTAAATTTCTTTTTAATTTTCTTAGTTTAGAGCATTGTATCTAGTCACAATTTCCTTCCAGCCTAACTGAAATGACCTTTTTTTTTACTACTACCCAACTATTAACTATTGCCCAATTAAAACCGGCCTCTCCAATATTTTCTTCTATTGTTTAATCCGTCGTAAAATGTCTAAAATATTCATTGTAAAATTTTAAATAAATATCTAGACAATTAGAAAAATTCATTAGCATAATACTACTACAGAATTCTCTTTGGTAAGAAAATGATATATTGCAAATATAAACTAGTAGGAGTATATCATTATTGTGTATCGATTGTTTTACTCATAAACGACCTCAGCATTCCAGATTTACAGCTGTCACAAACACACGTTCATAAATTTATAATATACAAATGTTAAATTAACGCAGCCTACTTTCACGCGACGTAGGAGTATGAGATTTTGTAGGAGGAGGACTCGTTACATTCGGTGCAAAAACAATGTTTATTTTCCTGGTTATTACTACGCTGGTCTCGACACTACACTACACTAGTCAGTAGTAATAAAACTGCATTAATACATTATATTTACATTTTGAAGACTATGGACTAAAAAGTTTGATGTGATATTTGATTTGAAGTTTTCTTTCTAAAATGCTTCTGGTTGTATTGAGTATACTTATGTATATACAAGTATATTACTATTTTAATATAAATATACTGTAACTTGTCATTCAAGTTCACGGTGCTCAAGGCGTCAAAGAATTGAAAGTAAAAGTGCTTTAAATATTGTAATGCATATAGTCGTTTATGGTGTGTCACCGGCGCCTCGTTAGATATGGCCTGGCATGATGCAGACCATCCTCAAGGTGACTTTCTGACCACTCAGATTTTCTGTGGAAATTTCTGTTTAATAATAAGATCATAAATAATAAAACTACCAAAGAAATCTGGGAAGGAATATTTCCTTATATCTATTTATTAATACGTAATGTAAACTGGCTTTTCCTATACAATATATTAATGTAATAGACTAGATAGATATGCATAAAATTATCATAAATTTTTTCTTAAAAAGTATACTTTAAAGAAACCTGTCGTCTATTTCTTCCATTCGTTAGAATTCGCGTCATAGTGGGATCTACATATTGTATAGTCTTTAATTTTTATTATTCTTACTGTTAGGGTTTCTCAATTAAAATCAATTTCAATCGAATATGTATAATGCGATCTATATGTGTCGAAGTTCCAATGACGAATTTCTCAAATGTTGTGTCGCCAAAGTGAAAACCTTTTTCCTTCTTCTCCGTGTACAAGTTATATCATCTCACACGTGTCCTGTGGTCCATAAATCACTGTATCAGCATTCTGACAATAGGCACGTGTGTTTCCCTGCATGATGTCATGGAGTGAGTCCCGGATTGAAGTCAAAGGATACACTGGGGGTATTTATAGAGCCTACTAGCACTAAGGCTGGATTCTTGCAATACAAACGGCGTGTGAATGGTTCTATATAAAATGTATGCGCCACTGTTTATTCGATAATATTTATACTGCAAAAAAACGTGCGGTACAATGCCATGTGTACATTACTTCTCTTTTTTCGAAAGAACTACCTAGAGTCACAGACATGTTTTCGCCTTGTACTAGCATTTAAAGCATGCATGTTTAAAAATTTCGCACCTTTAAATGTGCTACAACATTTAGTGTCCTATTCAGTGGCGTACCAAGAGTGATTTGTTCTTAAGGCGTTACTTAATAAGGGGGCCTATTACAGTTAACCTAAAAAGCATTACCTTTTTTAGATTTGGCGGAAAATTAATTCTATATAGCCAAACGGTTACCTTTTTTGTTTCCTTAGATCTCACGTAGATCAATTGTATCTAGTTTAGTCATTATGCTAATTTCTTCGGGGCCTATATTGGGCTGGCACTCCTCTATACTTCTCTGACACTAATTGCAAGCAACTTTATATGAAACTTGTACTAAAATATTAGATGTTTCACGAACTGACACCTTGATTTAAATAATCCAGTTATCTTCTCATGAATTGTACATCTTTGCATTTCTTTATTCAATTAAACGTTCTTTAGATGAACGACAAAGAGAATGTTACTTAGAAAACTTTCTTTAATAACAAATGTCAGTCAGTATAGTATAGCGCTGCGGTTCTCAAAGTGTGGGGCGCGACCCCCAAGGGGGCGCAATGAAGGCTCAGGGGGGGCCCAATGCTTGGTTGAAAAATTAATTAAATTTACTTACAAAATAATAAAGCAAACTTTTTATTTTTAAAATTACAACGAGTGTATAACTTTAAGTCAACGACGTAAGAGTGCCTAACATTTTTTTTTTTTAGTTTATCTGAAAATACAGAAAAAAGATGCAAACCTTCTGCAATGGACTGAAAAGGTGAAAATCTGTGTAAGGAAACTAAGTTTGTACGAAGGCGGTCTGTAAAGTGACAATTTGGAGCTATTTCCTATTCTTAAAAATATGATTAAAGAAACTATGCCAACCAATGCAAAGAAATGCTTTCTTAAACACTCAGAAATCCTCAGATCTCGTTTTGAAAAATATTTTAATGGGAACTTGGATGGTTTGGCATGGATTCAAAACCCGTTCAAACCATCAGTCGATGAGTGCTCCCTCAACATGAAGGAAAAGAAAATCTCATTGACCTCCAAGGTGACACTAAGCTTGAAATGAAGTTTAAAGAATCTTCTCTCACATCCTTCTGGATTGGTGTACAAAGGAAACACCCAATTTTGAGTGAACTCACTCCATTCGCCACCACTTATTCTTGTAAAAACGCTCTTTTTATTATTATTGCTTTGAGTTAGTTACAAATAACAATTATGTACTATAGTAGCTAAAATAATTAAATAAACAGTAATTCTTTGTATAGAATTTGTTGTTTGATTACGATTAAACCTATTAGAGTATTATTAGCCCCATTAGAGTATGCATAGAATGTGCAAAACTTAAATAAATAAAAATTGACTGTAAAATGTCAAATGCGACTTCCTTATAATATATTGTACGGTTGCATGTAGGGGGGCCCGGCTTACAGCTGGATTATACAGGGGGGCTCGAAGTAAAAAGTTTGAGAACCGCTGGTATAGCGTATAAGGCAATGAAATGATTTTGTATACATATTAAAATAATAATACTTGGACGCTTTCATTTGCCCGTGAAAGCAAATCTATTCATCAACGATCAATGGGCTTAGGAAAGCGGTTGGACCGGACCGGACCAGTGACGAGTCTGTGATACTTGTAATTACTGCATGCAATGGCGATTCAGTAAGATGATTTAGTTAACCGGTTGACTATAGATAAGAAAACCATGACAGTTGAAGAAATAGATTTATTTTGTAAAGCATTTATGTTAAAAGCAAAATTTTTATATTTTACATCAATATTTATGTTAAAAATCTTAAAATTCTGTTTATAATCATAAGAGTCTTATAAGAGAAAACAGTACGGGTCGACAGGTCAGCTGCTATAGCTTTGACGTCTAACTGTTTTTGACTTCTCTTGTTTAACAGTGATGGTAAAGGTTTTCAAAAGTGGGGTAGTGGAGAAGAAGGTGAGGAAGCAATGACGTCGTGAACTGAAGTCATTTTTTGTCAAATTTTTCCTTTCAACACAATTCATTTTGTATAAGTTTCTCGCAACTGCACACAGGATACTTGCCTATTGAAATTTGTAACAAATTTTTTTTTCTGCCTATAGCATTTTTTGATTCTGTAATACATTAGGCTATGAAATATTCTGTAAGAGTATTTGCTTATCAGTATTAAAATTTGTATAGCATTTTATCTAAGTATAAATAAAACCTTGAAGTTTCTAAATCGTTGAAAGACAATCTCAGTATTGTTGAAGTCAAGGTAGCATCTATTTACTGTATGGTATCGTATTATAAACATGTGTTATAAATTCAAGTTCTTTGCATTGCTCAAGTGAACTCACGCAACATGCTAATTGCTATTGTTACATTAAGCAAACGTAGATATTATATCCCTTTCTGTTTATATTAAAAGTCATTCTGAATTCAATTGATTTGCATATAATAATATAGTTCATATTGTATCATTGATAATATGTATTATTTGAATGTCACGAATGGTGACTAGAAAAAATTAAGTCTGCTTTATATTGGATGCTGTTTTATTAAATACATATACAGACTAAATACAATCGCGCTGTTGAGAAATGTAGCAACGTAACCACAGTAGTATAGTAACGCATGCTAAAGCGTTAAATAAGGGATGGCAGTTGATGTAACAGTTGCGACAGATGCTATAGAATTTTTAACAATAGCATAATAGGGGATTTTATTGTGTCGTATTTGTGTGTATGTATGTATTTAAATACTTTTGAATAGTATTGATGCACAATTCTGCTCATGATGTCACCATCAAAAGCATGCCCTGCGATCGACAAACAGAATCGCTGAAAACGTACTCAAAGCCACTTTAGTTTCGTCGATACCGTGTGTTTTCTCTCATTCGTACACACGTGCCTTCTCTCACTAACAACACAGTTCCATTTTCATTTGGTTCGGGCAGATTCGGGTTTACGGTTAAGGAGAGACTGTTAGCTGTTTTTTGTATTTAAAAATTCATTATGTTGTAAATGCTATAATTGGAAAAGAAATAATTGCAGTAATCCACAAATATGATTCACTTTTATGATAATGCGAATATTTTGTATTCAAATTAGTCAATTATCTTTGTGTTTATTTTATGCAAATGTCTGTCAGGAAGTTTCGCTTAATGACCCGTTACCACAACGACCACAACCATGAAAAATGAAAACCAGAACTTGTTATTTCATAATGACGTCATCAATCGTTAACAAATATACGAGTATTAAATTCAGTTTCAAAACTCAAAATCCATTAAAATCGATTATAATGTCACGTAATTTGAATACTGGAATATTTAAAATTAGATCTATTTACATCGGAGTTTTATATACATTTAAATGTCACTTCCTGATTAGTTTAGTTTTTTTGGGAACTTTTGTATGCAGTGTCAGATGGAGTCTAAAAATATTGAGTGCACTGGACCAATTGTTCCACGGTTGGAAAACTACCTCCCATCGGGCAAACTCAGGTTATCACTTTGCTACTATTTGTATATTTGTCTAAATTTAGCTAGCAGTTACGCTTGGATAACACGTAAAATTCGCAGTTTCTAGACATCTAGAGCGCCTAATTATCGCTGGCAATATCGATAACAGTTTATTGATGCTTTAAGTTTTATTAAAAAAATCTAGAAGACTTCAACATTATATTACAAAAATATTTCATGTTTATATACAAATATATTAGTCAGTTATGTTAGATTAAAGTGCCACTTAAAACTAAATGACCTTGAAAAGGCTATCTTCCTTAACCTTCATTAGCATTACTAAATGATAAGTCGTCTCTAAGATATCTCGTACAACACTTATGTTTAACCAAGGCTGAGGTAATTCTACAATACATTAAGCCATATTGGAATTATTTTAGTCATAAAACTAACTTGTTATGAGGTACTAAATATTCTTTATACATATTCATTTTTAAAATAGCTCTGGGACATTATGGAATTTTTGTAATCGCTCTTATCTCTGTAAAACGAATGGAACATTCTTCTATTTTCTACCTAATCTATACGCATTAATATGTACTGTTATTTTTAATTTACCTTGTTATACTTTTACTTATAATTACATATGTAAATTAGTATTATTAGTCGCATATGTTGTAATTACATTTCTAACAAATACGTGACGTGTTCTTAGTCATAATTTCTATAAAATTCATTCTCAACAAAAATATAATATTTACATGATATTTATGTAGCAAATGTAGCGATATGTAGATAAAGTTGTTTTCAAATTGAATCTGCATAAAAATTACAATAGAAATAGAAATTACAATTCTTTTATGTTTCTTAGTTTCTAAGGCTAATATTTCTGGATTTTAAAATATATTGCTAATCAACATTCTTCTTCATAAATTTATCTTTCTTTTGCAGTGTATTTTACTTGGCATTCGAACTCTTCATGTTCTTATTCGTTATGGTATGCACCTGTACGAATCAAGACAAGGATCATTCGAACGCCGCAGCTCAATTTCATATTATGCTGAACTTATTTTCGAATTGATTGCGCTCACAATCGACCTTATGCATCACCTACATATGTTATTATGGAGTAATATTTTCTTATCAATGGCATCTTTGGTAATATGTATGCAATTACGATATCTATTTCATGAAATACAACGCCGTGTTAAAAAGCACAGAAATTATCTCTGGGTTCTTAAACATATGGAGCAAAAGTAAGTTACTAATTTTTCACCCAAAATTAAATGTAAATGTTCTATTTGATTAATTGTTTCTAATTTATTTTTTAACTACAGCTATCCAATGGCAAGTGCTGAAGATTTGTCGGAAAATTCTGATAATTGTGCAATTTGCTGGGAGAAAATGGATTCTGCGAGAAAGCTGCCTTGTACACATTTATTTCATAAGTAAGTAACATTTCATAATATAATCTATGTACATACTTCATATCTTAGACATCCGTTTTTAGCGAATCATCATCATCATTACTGTTTTATGTTTGTTAGAAATATATTTTAAAATACTAATTCAATATATTTTATCATGTTCCAGTTCCTGTTTGCAGTCATGGTTAGAACAGGATACTTCATGTCCTACCTGCCGCCTTACATTAAGTATTCCATCGCAAGCTGTCGTAGAACAAGATCCTCCAGATGTTGATTCTCCTGAAGTGCAAGGAACTCAACGTAGATCACTTAACCATTTCTTCCATTTCGATGGATCACGTTACGTATCTTGGTTGCCTAGTTTTAGTGTGGAAGTTACAAATATGGCATTACTAAGAGAATCAAATAACATGCGAAATATACCAGTAAATTCACAGTTGGATAGCATGGCGAGACAGGTATTAAATGAGAGCATTTGTAAATGATGTACTACACGTAAAATATAAGGTCTTAAGGCTGAAGATGATAATTTCTCGAGAGTTACTTACTAATATACTATTCTTTCATATTCAGGTTCAACAACTATTTCCACATTACCAATTACGGACAATAATACAAGATCTTCAGACTACACGTTCAGTAGAGATAACAGTCGATAATGTACTTGAAGGACGTTTAAGTAATCCAGCTCGATTCCAAATGATGGAAGATAATCAAGACAGCACGGAAACTTTATTAGGAGGACATCAGAATCCGTTTGCAGCTTTATTTAGCAACCATTTCACCCTACAACAATCTCCCATTCTACAACAACCTCTTGAAATGTCTAATGAACCTAATTTGGACACAGAAATTGAACCTTCACAAGAAGGGTAATAATTATTTATTTGTTTGTATAAAAGCGTTTTGTAGATAAATTATTGTCAATTTATATTATTTTTTAGTATGGATGAACCAAGTCCTCTAGGCGACAGATTTTCAAAATCATCGTTGGAACGTGAACGAATTTTATTACGTCGTAAAGAACAAATGATTCAGGTTGCTAGAAAACGATATATGGAACGACATCGAATGGAATCATCACTTGAACAATCAGCAGGTTCAACAAAAACTGAGAAAAAACAAAAATAAATGTGTTAAAGGTAACTGATTACAAAGTTGTTTAATTAGTAAACTCGTTCTGTAAATATGTATGATATCTTTGAGAGTAATTAATCAATTAATAATATATTTAAGTACAAATTTTGTTATTTAAAGAAGGTGAATAATATTATGAATTCGTATTTACAAACATAATTTATTAATTGTATAACTTTGTAATAGTTTTAAAATTGTTGTTAAAATGTTTAATCTAATGATTTTGTTTCCTATTTATATTTAAGTAAAAATGTTTTTAAGCTTACGGTGATATCTTTTTCTTCACATGATTTAATTTATGCAAAAAGCTCTCAATAAGTTCATGAAAGTTAAAAGTGAAAGTTTTGATGCCGATTTTTATTCGTGAACCTGTGATTACAAATTGTTCTACTGCGTAGAAGTGGTATATTTGAGTTATTGTTAATTGTGCTAGTTATATCATAATTAAAAAAAAATTATCTATTTTAGGCTATAATTTTTAATTTGAAATTATGTAAATACATATTATGCAATTTTTGTAATCATGATTGTAAATCACGATGTTAATATTACAGTAAACGCACGCTGTTTAGCTAGAATATATTTTTCTATAAAACCGTCCGAGAATAGTTGTAATTCATAATTTGATTATTTTTATAGCATTGTGATTAAATATTTAATTTATAAGGTATAGTTAAATTTTGTTGTATATGGAGTGTAAGAAATGAAGTAGATTAAACAAAAGTTAATATCATTACAATTAAAATAGGTAAACTATTTTAAAAAAGACAATTAATATTTTTATCGTAGAATATGTAAATAAAGCAAATATATTTTCTATTTTAGCTAAAAACATAAAGTAATTAAATATATATATGTTATATATAAATTAATATTTCTCACTCTTCAAAATTTATAATAATATTTACAGATTATAATATTTATTATATTCGTTTCTTTGGGTAAGGTGTTTTATGATTTTGATTTTTATGTTTGAAAGTATAAATATGGCGAGTGTTAGATTGGGATTTATTTCCTAATTTTGATGAATGGCAGACAATATTTTTTAATTAATAGGATTTAATTCGAAATTTAAGAAAATGTGAAATACTTAAATCTAGAAATTTATGTTTATTCAACCTAAGTCAACATTTATAATTATTTAATTAAATATATTTAAAAGTTTTTAAACTGTACTAACAGAAATTAGCAATTAGTATTATTATATATTTATAAGTAATTTCATTAATAATAATACTCAAATGCGAGGCTTGGCCACTTGCTTACGTTAAAAAATCTTAAATAGATGAAATAATAAAACTTGGAAGAAAACTATATCTTGGTGAAAGCTTGTTTATAACATTGTTAAGATCAAGATAAGGTGTGATATTTATGTCCTAAATAGTAGTTGAAAGATTTGTTATAATAAAAACTTTTGCTTAGTTTGTTAATATATTCTAAACTTAAGCTTACTTTTAAATAATGTTAAGTTATTTATATAGTTATAGAATTAAAATTAGTCATGTATTATATATAAAAATCCTGTACTGTATACTAACGATAAATTTTATTGTACTCAAATTGCAAATGAGTTAAAAAATGATATGCTTATAAATTATATGGCATATTTAAAACACTTGTATTATAACTTATCATAAGAATAAAATAATTTTTAAAAATTGAGAAACACTTTCTTTATTACAAATACATTTAATATATTTATAATGGAAATTCAAATTATTAGGTGATCTTACATTTTATAATATTATTTCTTTTATTATCCAATAAAATTCATAACAACTATGTGTAGAATGATGTGTGCAAAAATGAAATCGCCAAATCCTCTCTCGGGGCTAATTCCAGCAAAATGATTCTTATTTTGCGGGTTTACTTGTAGACGAAGGCATACTGTAAAGTTCAAATATATTATAATGTAAGAGGTACATATAAAGGTAAATTCTACATAAATGTGTTTAGGGAGTGATACTCTTTATTTTTTAATATCTAATGGATTAAACCTTATTGGATAATTTATATATTTCTAAATCAGTCATAAGTTAGTAAGATGACCAAACTATAAACAAAAATGCAAGGATTTATCGAACTATTCGTATCTGCATCCTTCAAAACGAAGACCACTACTTTGTAACTTCTTTTTGACGTCGTTTCACTTTAGACGGTATTATTAGTACTTTAACTTTGTTAAGTAGATACCGTCTAATGTTGAACGACGTCAGAATAAAGTTGGAAAGGAGTCTTAAACACGGGATATGTTCATTTTGAAATTAGTTTTCAAAGAAAACCAATGTAACAATAAATGTATCTTACCTGCTAGCACAAAGCAGCTTACAGTCGATATAAATCCACTCAAAAATGCATTAAATGGAAATGTTCCGGCTATACAACAATAGGCAAATTGAATGATACCGGTTAGAAGAATGTACACCAAGTAGGCATCGATAATTTTTAGTTTCTTCGGAGTGTGATTAACATACTCATCACGAAATTTACCAATAACTGCACCAAATGTTGTCATTTTTATACTTTTAAGTGTGGCTAAATAATTTATAAATTATTTCGGCAAAAATTACAAATTACACCTACCCTAAAATGACACGCAGACTAGTCTGAAATAGTAAACGAAATATTATGACAACTGTGTTAAGAATAGCCACTGTCATAAATATTAAATTACTAATAGTTGACCCATATAATTATTATTTCAAGTTTATAATTTGTAATACACTTATTTTAAATCTATGTATACATTTAATTTTCTTTTAAAATAGTTTTATAAGTAATTATTTGAAATTTAAAAGTTAAAACGATTAGTTTTTTATATAATCCGTCATGTTGGTATTTCAGTATAAGATATTTGTGTGTAAATTTTTGACTTTTGACATTCATTTTGACATCACCGGTTAAATGAATAAATTTATATAAAACATAACATATATTTTTATATAATTTTATTGTAGCTTTAAAGTGTTTAATTATTACTAGTTCATTAATTTAAAAGATGCCGTTTAAGAAGTGTTATTAAAAGACTATGAGAATTCGGTTAGCCCGTATAGCAACTTTGTTTATAGTTGTGTTTAACATAGTAGCTTTATATTTTACTTTGAAATTAATTACCAATTTAAATAATGGTGCTGTTTTACCAGTTACTCAACCCACTATTGCTAAAACGCATCATAAACATATAAGCAAAACAGTTACAATCGTAATACGACAATTTGAGCATTTCGAAAATGATATTCGTTCGACTGTGGATTCATTTTTAACCTTATTTCCTAATATACAAATTTTAATTTTATGTGATAGTATTCCTTATCCTCCTTTAGAATTACACCAAACTAATTCAAGTTTAAAAAATGTAAGAATTTTTAATATGGGGTTTAACATAAAAGCTTCTGTCAAAGAAAGAAATCCCTTAATAAGTATTAAGACAAAATATATGTTGATAACACCAGATTCTGCAAGAATTAGTACACGACAAGTTTTACAAAATGTTATTATTGATTTGAGTAAACAAAATAAAATTATGGTTGCCATTCCATTTCCAAGTACTAAGATATCTAGTTCAAACTGTTTAAAAGTAGATCTTAATATACAAGAATGGTATATAAAGTATTCTGAAATGGACGTTGGAGACTTCTGTGATGCCGTGATTGGAAAGCATGCTATAATGGTGGAAACAAACACTTTAAAAAAGTTCTCTGATACCTTTATGTTACCATTTCCAGAAGCTCTGTATCTTCAAGCTACAGCTCATAGTATAAAGGTAAGTGTATTAACAAGTAACAGTACTTTTCATTTTCATAATGATTTACACATTTTATATTTAATGATATATTTAATTAATTTTCAGACCAAACTGCTGCGGGATGCATTTATTCAAGACGGTCGATCTTTGTATCACTCCCAGCATGCGTCAAATCGAATACAATCAATGCTTAACACACGTAGAAAACAAATGTATTCGAAAATATCAATTAAGAAAGTTACGCTACAAACTGGTAATATTCAATGGTACGGATGTTCAAAGGAAACTAAAAGTTGTATTGGAACTGTTATTGATTCGATACCCTATTATCTTTATGACGGGAAATATACACCACCATGTTGTCTAAATGGTTTAAAGAAAACGGCTAAACATGTTTTCGATCGTTTAGAAGAAGCGGGTGTTAGATATTGGTTGGATGGAACTAGTTTACTTGGATCAGTTAGAACTAATGATATAATACCTTGGGATAGTGACATCATTATAGGAATGTATTCAGAAGATTTGGTTAATTGTCATTGGTTGGAACGGGCTAGAAATAGACCCATCACAGATGATAAAGGTTTTGTATGGCAAAAAGCTACGCAGGGAGATTTTTATAAAGTTCAGTTTAGCAAAACTAATAATTTGCACGTAACTGTTTTACCTTATAAAGTTAAAAATGGTACAATGATTCGTGATAATTGGGTCATTGGAAAATCTCATCTAAATTTTTCGGATAGTTTTCTACACCCTATGTCTAGTATTATGTTTATTGGACGACAAGTTCCAAGTCCCAATAGTGTACGGGATTTCTTGGAGCAAAGGTTTGGGAAGGGTGTTATCGAGAATATTAATTACCCAGTGATTAAACGAAATAGACAACATTAATTCTATTTTATTGTGATATTATTTATATATTTTAATGGTTTTTCAAATAAGAAAGTCTCGATGATATTTCCATTCAGAGCGTAGTATTTTATCATTAGAGACTAATTATAGTAATTATGTTTTTCCGTGTACTGCCTCTGTTTATTTAAAATATACGAGTATTGTTTAATGTTATAGTTTGCTGCATTTATAATACAGATAAGATTGTTTTATGTATTAACATATAATGCGACTTTAAGCAATTATTTTAAGAAATACATAAGAGTTTGTATTAAGAATAAACTACGAAAATCATATATTCATATTCCATCATTTGCATTTTTGTTATCAGTTTAAATATCTTAAATAAAATATCGTAAGCTTGTAATAGATAATGATACAAAAAATCGTAACCAAGTTTCCAAGTTAAAGTGCAGTCACAGTTAAAAAGTTTTGTTTTTAATCACAAAGCCCGCAAACACTTACATATATTTAAGAGTTATTTAACATAAAATAGTTTATCTATATAAATTTACGTTTTCTGACGTTAATAATGCATTTTATCTGGGATTATATAATATCAACGTATGTAATTACATATAAAATGAATATTCTAATACAATTTTTTTAATGTTTTGTCATTTAATGATAATGTAACATAATTATATTATTCTTCAGTAAATAACAATAAGTAACCTTAGGTAAATATTATGTTAAATAATACGTGCGATTACGTTTTGTGTTTAGAGGGTAGAGTAATTTACCAGTAATTTTAATTTATAAACGTATTTTGTTCTGGTAAATTTTCAAATTCTGTATTAGTCAACTGAAATCCACATTGATCAGATACATAAGAAGTCAATGAAATACATTACATAACAAAAGCAATATAAATGCTCACTAAAATAATTTTAATATTGCTTACGAGTAATTTTAGCCACGTCCAAAAAATCTTGTCATATAAATTGATAAGACAATTTGATGTTATATGTATATCTTAGAAATTTCCTCTCTTATATAGAAAATTCTAGAAAATGTATGATCATTTTCAAAATAAATATAGTAGTAAATTAGAAAATTTTCAGAAAAATTCTATAATATTTAAATGTTGTTAATATAGATAAAACAACAAATATTCTATATGTAGTTTATATAAAAATTCATGTATTTAATACAATTACCAAATATGAAGTGCTCAATTAGTGATTTATAGCTATACATTAATTTAAAGTATTCTAGTCCACAACAAAATCCAATTAGAAGTCTTAAGTTTAAAATTTATGTTATTTGAAAGCAGGGACTTAAAGCGGATATTATAAGAATGAAGAAGCAAACAAGAGCAATATTACATACTTTCGATGAAGGTAGAAGTAAAATGGAAATTAAAATTAATTTTGAATTAAATAAACCGTTTAAACTGTAACTATTGAAATAATGATATTAATAGTTCTTTAATGAGAAATATTTTAGTATTTGCAGTTTATATAATACTAACTACCTAGTAAACAATTCTTCTATTTTATTTCTAAATTTTAAATAATTTTTGTCATGAAAGAGTTTTTCTTATAATAGTTCATATAAACAATCCTTGTTATGTGCTACAAACGGCGACCACTTCACCTGTCAAAATAGAAGCGACGAAAAAGTTAATATGAACTACTGTTGAACTATTGTTTACTGAGTAAAATTGTTCTAATTTGAAGAAAATATAATATTTCTCGAGTCTTCTGCACGGGTTGTCTCTAAATCTAAATAAAATTAATTCCTTTTTATTTTAGTTTAGGAAAAATATATTTTATGTCATAGAACCAAAATTATAATACAATTCCTTTCTAAATGAAGTATAATATTGGTTTTTAGACCCTGCCTGAGACCTAATGTACCTGTTATAATAATGTTATTTAAAATATTATTTATAATTATAAATATAGCTAGTGCCAAAGTTCAGATTTTTGTTAAGTTTAAAACTTTGAATGATGGCTTAAGTAGAAAAATATAAAATGTTATTACGAGTATATAAAGAAATGCATAAACTATATGACAATTTGAGAATATAATAAATTTAACTTATATTGATGATTAACAACGGTGTTTTATTGAATGCATTATGCTATAGGCTTAAGGGATTTCAAAATCTGTTACTTTCAAATAATTCTTACAGCCTGAACCTAAAAAAATAATAAAAAGGTGCGATTGTTCAAAGCTGCAAGACATTTATTTCAATTAGGAGTATTCCATATAATTAGAAAAACATAAAAAGAGTATAAAAAGTTTTATATTTAATATTTTAATTCATCAGGGTGTGGATCTGCATGATTTAATTTTATATTTGTGGAAAAAAGATACAATTTTGATAATTTTAACGAGGATTATGTTGGACTCTTTTCGAAATGCTTAACTGTATTTTCAGTGTAGTAACAATTTGATGTATTTAATAATAGAAAATTCAATATTATCAATAAAGTAAAATACAATAGTACATCTTAAATATGTTGTACAATAAATTCAAAAAAAACATAAATTATAACAAACCATAAAATTTGCTACTTCTAAAATTTGTTTGTAAACAAGTCAATAATTTAATCAATTAGATTCATGTGAGACAGTAAGATCTTTTTCTAGTAATACAGCAGGTTCTCGTACAAGTGATAGAAGTTTATCTAGTTTCATAATTTGCATAGTCTTCTGATCTAAATATTGCTGTTTCTTTGGTGGCTTGCACATCAGGCGCAGATTTGGCGAGAGTTTTAATGACGTGATTGTTCCTCTGAAAACATCGATACTTTTTTAGTAAGTGTAAATAAAAACTTGTCTATTTATTAGAATTAGATAATAAGCTGTTTATAGTAATTTTTTGACTGTACTTACTTGAAATCTCCACAGATAATAAATGGCAGGTTGTAATTGAATTTAAACCGAGTGAGTTTATTTCTCCTTCTGGACACCACTGGCTGTATGCAGATGGGCTTGTACTTATTGACATTGAGATCGTAAACAAACATTTTTCCTTCTTGCGTGCAAGCAGCGAATACGGTTGAAGAATATGGAGCCCATTGGACATCTCCCACAGACGCATTTAAGTCGAAAACAAACAAACACTCCCTAGTTTTAAATAAAACATATTTCAATAATAGCTGAATGATACTAAGATCCAAAATTCTTCATTCTCTTAACGATTGGAAGGAAAGTTCATACATATTACGTTTAGAGGTGGTAGTAGCGATAGTAAACAACATGTTATTTGTGTCTCTAGCAATTCAGGCGTATTAATGACAAATAAATATTACCTAATTGGTTCTTTTAAAGATTTTATTATTGCATTATAGTAAGAAGGTTGTTATTAAATTGTATTTTATATAATTTTCTCTTTTTTTAGTAGAGTTCTTAATTATATACAATTATATCAAACCTAGTACGCCTGAAATATATGCAATATATATAACAAACCAACCTTTTTTGCCTCTAAAGGGTTTAGAAGGGTTTTACTGTATAACCAGCATCAGTTTCAACTTTAAGTAACAGTTAACTTACTCTCGGCCATCTTCCCAAACTTTAATTCTCCAGTCAGCGCTACAGGACACGAATATATCTGAGTTAAATTTGTTGTAGTCGATCCGATACACCGGCATCACGTGCGCATCATACGTCATCAAGTAAGATGCTGAATACTCTGTACTGCATTTGTGAATCTTTCCTAAAAACGAACCACCATAATATATGGGTCATAGTTTAATGGAGTATAAGTTTTTATATTATTATATCAGTATATTTTATCATACTACGTTCTATTAAAATAATATAGGTGAGTTTTTAGTTATTTTTACATGTATATTTAAAATACCTTCTTGAGTTCCCACAAGGAAAATATTGTGATGCTCTGGGTGAAAACTGATGCAAGTTCCGCTTCCTTTAATGGGAATCGTAGTTCCATCAGGGCCTGGTATGGTTTCAAATGATCTAAGTAGTGTGATTATTGTGGTATCGGCTAAATCGTTCAACATTAATATCCAATGATTAATTTTTCCATCTGCAGAACAGGAGTAGAAATTCTTTTCACCATCTTGTTGATCAGGTCCCCATTTCACCTGATATTTAAACATATATAAAGAGTTATTATATTATGAATAGTATCCAAGAAACCAGCCACATGAATTAGGTTGGGATCTAATTTTTTGGGCGGTTTCTTTAATTAGTATTGAGATATAGGGTCTTTTAACAAGAATGGTCATTTTATAGGTGTAATAACAAGAAGTGTTATTTTAAATCAACAGGACAACACAATATTTTCGTGAAAAGTAGGTCATGGCTGGGTAAATGAAAAGACTAATATTGTAGATACTAATATGAAATTTAGTATGTAAGTTAAAAGCTTTAAAATTGCGTTTTAGTATGTAAAGTTCAGTACGCTAAGAAGCATAGGGCTGTAACCCCTATTAAATTAACTATTACTAGATTTTTTGTTAAGTAAAATAAGATATGAATGTAACGTAACATTCATGTTTTGTGTTCAGCTGGTGACTTATGCGAGATGTTTCACAATCTTCTTTTTATCTGTTTTTGAAATTCAAAATATTTCTCACCTCCCAAACAATGCTGGAGTGTTTGTTTCTGACAGCATCGCTCATGAACTGAGGTTTCGTTGGAGGCAATTGAACGTTATACACTGCTACAGTGCCATCAAAGAATCCTACAACAGTTATTTATGGTTATAATTATAAGATCCACATTGTTAAAACAAAGAGTTTTTTATTGTGAGTGTCCACAGACTGCAGCCTATGTTGCATATGCTTAAATGCGGTTTTAAATGGTATGTGTTTTTCTTACCGATAACCAATAAGTATGGAACGTTTGGGTTGACGTCTACGCAGATAGCTCCTGAAGGCGTCATGCACATGTACTCTGGATAGGAAGGATTCTTTAACGTGAATAATCCAAATGCTCCCTGTTCTGGCTGTTTTAGATATTCGACTGAAAGTTTAGACATAACCATCATAATCAGCGTTGTAAGGTCTATTAATTTTCAAATATTAACTAAATACTATATCTACAAATACTGAGACAATTACTTAACAAAGCAGCTGGTTACTTTTTCTTTTCACCAAAATCATCTTGATACTATTTTAGTTAGTTAGCGGGGTTCTCACGGCTCTAGTCGTTCAAATATTACCTGGTGTATCTGTTTTGGTACACTCATGAAATGTGTGTCTTTAAATCTGTTTCAGGTAATATTCAACTTATGTATGAATGACTAAAACCGCCCCGTTAGAACCCAGGTTAACTGGCTTAACTTAGGATTAGGATCGTTTCTCGCAAGACTCAGGAATACGGGTCCAGTTCACAATCCAATTAGAAGTAATTCCTTATTTATATTAAGTGTATAAAGAAAACAACTTACTCGATCCAAATGTAACAACAAATAAGTCGTAATACGTCGGACTGAAGCAAAGGTCAGTCACCGTGTGCTTAGTTATTTTATAATGCGTCCATTTCCACAAAGGTAACAACGTTCCTTCTTCTTCCCTAAACACATCGGCCGGGTCATCCCAGTATCGGTAATCTATTTATGTAATTGATTCACCATTAGATATGTGTGTCAATTTAGAAATAATAATTTAAGTAGAATAGCATTTAATTCAAAATATCCTACCCTGCGCTATGTCATCGTATGTATTTTGGTTGACCATCCGTTCCAGGATCTTCCACGCTTCAAATAATTTCAGCGTCAGTTCGTCAGATTGTTTCGATTTGTCTTCCTTCTTTGCTTTTTCTGATGCTTTAGGCTGAATACAGATGTTTAGTTAATGGGAATATAAAAAGGTGCGATCTTTGTCGTCTTTGATAATGTGGACAATAAGATTTCCATATGGCCAGGTAGAAAAGTAACGCTTGAAATAGTTTGTAGTACAGTAGCAAGTGAAATTTGTTGGAATTTGCTTGTAGCAAGTTTTAAACTCACACTACAAGACATTTTTTTTTCTGGGTATAAGGGTAGAACAAAAATCCAATGGTTTTTTTTATTGGCTAAGCTTATTCAGTATTGTTTGATTAGATAGCATAAGTGTCCTCTGGTTAGCATTACCGCATCGGATTTATCCTTTAAACGTGGATCTGAACACGCAACAACTCAGAACAGCTTGCGACGGTCGAATCAGATAGATACCACTTTACATTCATCCGATGCAGTTTTGCCAATCAAAGATACAAATTTGTATCAATTATGTTAAGATGTTTTACCTTTTTCGTCTCCTTTTCTTTTTCTTTTTGTTGTGCTTCAAAATCCGCTTCCATGGCATCGTAAATAAGCCACTGGTAGCACGTGTCACCATATTGCGACATTGGGGCCGGAACTGTCTGCGTGTCAACATTCTAAAAGTTTGATTCTGGTTAGTTAGATTTTGTCCTATTTCTTACATTAAAAATCTTGCACTAATATACTAATTTGATATGTAACATTATATAATTTTGCATTAATAGATTTATAAATGTCAAGAAACGTAAATTTATGTCACAACAGTGCGACAACCGCTGAAACGAAGAACTTAAGAAACGAAGTGGAGGAACTGCCGCTAGGAAAGAAGAAATGGAGGAGTAAAGGAAAACAAGCATTGCTGAGATAAGAAGGAGAAGGAGAGGAAAGGAAGAAGAGAGTGACGTGGAATACAGGAAAGCGAATGAGGAGAGAGTTTGAGAAGAAAAAAGAGGAAGCATGGACACAAGTTAACAAAGAAAAAGCAAAGGCAATGGAAATTGTTTTATAGGAAGTATTTGTTGATCAGTGTAGAAATATTAAAAATCATTAAATATTCACTATCAGCTGTTTCTAAAAATGACGCAGCATTTGTTGCTTTAACAACTTTCTTATCGTTTCAAATTTAATTTTTAATTGCTAATGTATTCTAAAATATTAAAGTTAATTGCTCTAGTTTAGCAACACATCGAGATGGCGCAATAAATCCCGGTAAATTTAAATTTAAGTTTTCAATTCACTTTTGATATTCTTCCTAAAGTAATTCTTATAATATATTGATTTGGGGCTTGTTGTTGGTGGTGAATTGAGGTGGCAATATATAGCAACTGCCTCCAGATTTATCAGTCCTTTGTGTGTGAAGCAGACCTAATACAATTATGGAACTTGTGAGATTAAATTAAGAACGTCAGATCTAGACCGCTACTGTTGATGGGTTAGGTGCTCTTCTTAGGATACATGCTATTGGCTATAGAAAGGTTTGTACCCTGAAAGGATTGTTGTAAGTCAACGCAGCTCTTTCACAGAAGTTGAACTGGTTGGTTAACTTCTTTGGTTTTCCTCCAGCTTTGACTTCTGGAGGAGGTGCAGCATGACCTTCATCATCATCTCCGCCTTCATGATCGTGATCGTCCTCATGAGGTTTTTCTGCATATTTGGAATATTAATTAGGATTTATTTCAAACATTTCATGGTTATTATTTATTTACGACGTGTCTTACGTGCTTCCTCTTCTTCGCCAACCTCTTGCTCTTCCCCGCCTTCTCCTTCTTGTTCGTATCCACCGTCCATATAATCATCGCCTTCACCCTCTTCATGTTCTTCAGTTCCTTCATGCTCGGGTCGGCGTTGAGCCAATTGTATTAGCATAGCCTCAATATCAGCAGCTGTAGAAACACAAACACTTTTATTAACATCAATTTAAATCAACAATTCAAAAATCGCTACTAGCTCATTATACTTGTAGTTGAATTTAAGCTTTTTTAAATTTTACATTTATTTCACGTATTTGTTGACTTCTTATTAATAGAGTGGGTAAAAATCTTTAAAAATATGGATGAGTTATTAAAAGTTTAGTTTATTCCATACGGTCAATTCCTTGCTCCACCATTTGCTCAATGGCTTCATCTGATTCCATGTGAAGACATGTCCCTGTAAAGTTCAGAAGGACAACCGTGTTGTCAGCCGTGGATACTGGTACGTAAGCTCCTTTCGCATAGCTGAATTCCACTACATTGTCGGGCTTGTTCGGATTTTCACTGCAAATCAATCTCGGAATTTCATCTTTTAGTTCCTGTGAAAATTACGTTTCAATGGTATATAAAATTTGGTAATAAATATTACGTCTATTACAAATATTTAACTCACGGCGTCTGTTAGTTCCAATTGATCGTCCGGCTTGATCAGCTGCTTCGACTGCAGCCACGCAGCCATTTCATCGACCACTCCGGCTGATTTCCTTGCCTTCTTTTGCTGCAATTACATGGATTTTTATAATTAGTTATTTATCTAATTAATTTGTTAAATTTATCTAATTATTTTTAAATAACTCGCTGTAAATATTAAACATATAAAAAAGTCATTTTGTCCTTTTAATAATTAAAAAGATTCAACGTTTCGGAAAATACCACTGCATGGTTCGTCACGTCCGCTGATTTGCCATCTCTTTTATACAATAAAGTCTCGTACTGATATTGCACTTTCTCATGATATGAAGTTTCTACTTAAATGTTTATTAATATACCACTGTACTCAAGCTAATAAAATTGCATGTTGTAGATCTGTTCGCTAATAATGCAGGTAAATGTATCCAAGCATATTCCAGATATATACGATTGTGAGTAGAATGCGGTGCGGTACTTTGATATAAATACATATACTACATATTATGAATATGTACATTATAATAAACACTTATACAATACAGTGGTGTATTGATTTTAAAAGTAGAAACTTGCTTTGCTAACGCGACTTCACCATACTGAAAAAGTCGCAAATAGTCTGTTCCAATGTATGAGTTCATAAGAAATGGCCAGTGCTTTCTATAATAAACTGTCCGTCTATATTGCATCAGAAAGTATCAGAAAAACAATTAAAATAAATTGCATACAAGTTATATATGTTCATATATTCCAGGCGTATCGAGTTTGAAAACTCTAAAGTATGTATTTCACCTAAACCGTTTATTTTGATTTGAATTTATTATGACATGCACTCTAGTTTGACGTATGTTAACTTTTTATGAAATATAAAGAAAACACCAAATATATTTTGAGAGATTTCTTTGTTGCGTGAGAGAGAATCAGCGTGTAACTAATGATAGGTCTTGAATAAATCTATCACTGGTTGGAGTTCTAACTTGATTGATATTATAAACAATAGCTCTTAAGACCTATATTAGGTCTACTTGAACTAAATTATTAGTTAAATTACGTTCTGGATTTGTGATAGAATTTCTGATAGAACGCAGAATGCGAAAGATTATTAGAAGAAGTTCTTTCTTGAGCTATTTAAAATTAACATTTCTGTGTTGACGCTTCAATTTTACACTGCATTTGACGTCACGGTCCTAATAAGCAGTTAATTAAATTTTCTATGTTCATACTATCTTAGTATCAAAATTTTACGGGTTTTTTTGCGTCTCTTTTACACTCTGTTGTTTAAAAGAGATGGCAATTTATAGAAGAGAAGATAGTACGAATCGAAAGTAACATCACGTGTAAACTTGTCTTTTAATACCTTTTGATCCTTTAATGATTAAACAGTAAAAAATGACTATCTTAATTGTTAATATCTGCAACTGAATAAACCCATTGAGGTAAGGAAAATAAAAGAAAATGAAAAATATTATTTCGGTAACAAAATCGTAAATTCTAGTTATATAATATTTTCATAAATCTTTAATTAAGAAATTAATGAAGCTTGATTTTAGATGTCATCTTTGAATAAATTGATATTATGAGGAAATTATTGCACGAGTATTTTTGAAACATTTTCTTCGGTAAAATATGGATTGAAATAAATGAAAATGTAACTTTACTAATTTCTTATTATAGTACATGAATACGGAAATACATTTTTTTTTTTAAAACTATTAAAATAATTGGTTTACTATCATTGCTAAGAATACAATAAGTAATGTTTTATGCAATGTAAAATTTGCTCTTATTTTATTATGCAATTACAATAGTTTTTTTTAATATTTTTTTCAGTACTTCATATAAATTACTTTACCTAATATACAACATTTTGTTAACCATTCCTTAGATTTAAAAAAAAATACATCTTCCTTTCTTTTTCATAGTATAATCACAAAATTTCTTAAAGGTCTTTTCTTTAAGCAGTATACAATCTTAAGAATATCTATATAATATTTTATTTGGACAAAGCTTACTAATATTTACTTTAAAAACGGTTTTATTATATAGCTATTCCAAATCCTTTAATCCTTAAAAAGTTCTAAAGAAGTTTTATGAGTATGATATTGCGCAAAAGATAACATTTCTTTTCAAAAAGCAGTGAAAAAGATCATAAAGAGTTGTATGTTATAAAAAATCATGTATTTAACAGGTAGCATTAGTTATGTTAGCTAAAGCTTAAGCAAACGTACCAAGACTGTGTCTTTAACATGCGCCTATATCTTCTTCGCTTTATACGGGGATCGACTGTACACTTACTAGTTTATCCTGATAATAGCGTATTACAATCACTAAAAACTATTTTTTAAATCCAGCTCTATTTATATACAATACACTACAATAAGCCTAAGTTTAATTTGCACAGCACCATTAAAAACACGAAAGCATCGCGAACTATAATATCGTATGTTTCAATATTGAAAAATTATTATTACTAAATATATTCAGATTATTAAAAAGAACTGCAGTTGAAAGCTTAAAGTTTAAATGAAAAGCTCGCTGTCCCGGTACGGACTCACTGCCGTGCTGGAGGGACACAGCTCAAGAGGGTTAAAGCTCGTTCTTGATGCGGTACCGAACTTTGCTTTAGGTTAATGTGATTCCCCACGTTATGGTATACATAATTATATAAGCATTATTCAAAGACATTAAACAGCAATAAAGTCAAGTCAAATGGATTCGAGTTATATTATTATACATTAAATAAATGGGCGGGGAGCTACCACAGAAATATATCATTATGTATAGGTAAACTCCATAAAAAAACGAAGAAATTAAATATTTAAATTTAGAATGTTTTATAGTTCGTATTTACAAATACAAATTGAAGCAGAATTGTAATATACGAATATTTAAGTTAAGTATAACTCATTTCAACTGTAGAATGTAAATATCATTTTCAGTCATTGCTTTTGTTATAATTTAAAGTATTAACCTTAAGGGAGGGGTTAGGGTTTTCACTTTCGAAAAATCCATTTTTTTTTTGTTTTATCTTATTGTTTAACATTTCAAGAATATGTCCTTAAAATTTTAAGCCGATCTAAGCAATATTCTTGAAGTTATTATCTTATTAGTCCGGTATATTATATCGTATTATATATTAACCAGGTATACAGTTTATTCATTGCTATAGTCCTGACGCGTTTTTCTCAAAACTACTTTTTCAAAGTCCGTGTTCACAGCCATTTAAAAACTAATTGACCGATTCATTTCAAACTTCGTACACATTTTCTACATATAAAATACCTCCCCCAAACGTTTAGATAAAAAATTTTTTTACATTAAGGGTGTTTCCCACCCACAAAATGGCGGAATTTTTCGTGCAAAATAACAGTTTACACTTTAGATGGCCGACAAAAAATTTTAAATGAAAAAAAGAATTATCAGAGGCCGTTGGGGGAAGATTTGATTATAATTTAACTAAATTTTAATGGTTTTTCTTTTTCAAACAATTTCCGGCCGAGTTATAGTGAACACCGCAAATTGTCTTTTCCCAAGACCGTCTGGAGAAAGCTTTGTTACCGGCTTATGCTTCAATATTGATGCATGATAAAATTATACAACATAGTCAAAAGTATGCTCAATAATGTACAAAAGGTTCGAATAAAATTGCTCAATCTATACTTGAGAAAAAAAATCGGAAAAAAGTGTTTCTTTTTACGCTGAAACCCTAACCCCTCCCTTAAATGTAAGTTTCAGCTTGTCAAAGCAGACGTTGTTTGTTAGTAATATACTTATTATAAATAATAGTATAAATAATTTCACAAACTGAAACTTACTTGTAAAATAAAAATCTTAATTTAGCACTAAAAGCTAAAGAGTGGAGAATAAAGCGTTATGCCTAATTCGCAAAATTATTAGTAAGATACAAATGAAAAACAAATTTTTTATAAATTTATAAAAATATACTTCCCATTTTCCAGTATTTTCAAAATCAACTTAACTTCACCGACTGTTTACTATAACTGATGTGAACTAAATCGATGGACGAATTAGCATTATTAGGTATTGTATCAATAAACTAAATATATGTACGAGTATGTTTAAAAATATTCCTATTACTTTGTTTAAATTTCCATAAATTAGAATAAAAATATGACAAAAAGGCACAAAATGCATGTATGAGTTTGTAGATATAAAATCATCTAATTTTGTTAGAAGTTGTTTACCCCGCTTTAAATAATTTTGTCTTTAGGTAGAAAACTGTCCTTGAGTGCGAGAATTAAATTTGCTAGCTTGCCACAAACTAATTACAAGTTTTATATCCACTTCTCATGTACATTGTACTACTAACTCCATTTGCTAGCTTACTATTAACTAATTAAAGTGTTACATTGCGTTTTATATGTAGGGTGTTTTAACAAGGGCGGGTTAGTGAAAAGTGGTGATATTTTAATATTTATCTAAATTACAAACTTTGAGGAAAGACACTATCTGTCAAATTTCGCCGAAGTAACAGACCTGAAAAAAATGCTCGCCGGTAAGAAATTTCGCACGAATGAAGAGGTTATCGCTGAAACTGAGGCCTATTTTGAGGCAAAAGATAAATCGTTCTACAAAAGTGGTATTGAAATGTTAGAGCGGCGCTGGAATGATTGCGTTGCTCTTGATGGAGATTACGTTGATGAATAAAGCTAATTTTGAACCAAAAAAACTGTGTTTTCTTTGTTAGGCCCGGGACTTTTCAGCCCATGTGACCATGTGTTTAAAATGACCGCTCTTATTTTAAGACCATATATAACGACGAATTCATTTCTATTAAGGTAAATATCCGCAGGTCCGCATGGTCCGCATGGCCCGAAGAAAACGAATTGGATTTATATTATCAAACGTGGAAGAAGAGGAAAGTATGCAGCGAACACTGTGATTTATAATGGTATCTGTATGGCTACTCGTATAAATGTGTTATTGTCGGCATTATCAATGAGGCTGCTTCAACGAGCATCTCGATCTCAGACAGACGGTGTCTTGTCAATAGCAGTTGTCGTTTCAGTAGACCCGTAGCGGTCGTGCGTATGTCACTACGCTTCTTTCTCTTATACGTTAGGATTATACAATAAATACGATGCGTTCGTTGCGAACCATATATGCAATACACCAGTTGACATATATGCAATACACATATGTTGCAATAGTGGAGCTGGTTTATTTATAAATTCGCACGAACCCACTGCACCGCATTAAATTCTATATTTGTTCCTGTTTTTGTACTTGCACTGTTCCACCAAATCAACGTTGATGACAGAAAATAACAACAACTACCAGACATGGCAGTTCCGTCCTTAATAATAAATCTACATGCGAGATCATAAAATAAAGGGTTTTAATAGATAAATCTATATATATATGTATTAGTATACCTATAAATATAACAAAACAAGTCAAGATATTAAAACTTAAAATGTTAAATAATATTGATTAAGTTCATTCCTGCGACGGCACTATATTATTTGTTAAAGAGAGACAAACATAATGATAATGCGACGTTAATTTCAACTTTAAAACTTGCAATGTTATTCTAAATAGGATTGTCACACGCAACATGATGACATGGAACACAAAGACACAAAGTTTTAAATGTTATATTGTTGTTAAATAAACAGAAACCTCATTTACTTTGAAACGTCAACTGGTGAAGACACAGTGTTATAGTAGTTGCATACAGAATAATGTTAGGCGCAAAATGTAAGTAATATGTCGCATAAAATTAGCGGTTTATAATTACTGCATTGCAGACTTGTCAGTTTAGATAATAATTGAATCAGGAGTGAAATATACGGTGTTTTAGATTTTTGTAGGTGATGTTCTTTGAGTTTGAAGTTTGTTGTTGCTATTTATATTGTTATATAAACATTAAACAATACGTGTTTAACAAATAGAATTAACGCACATAATTTTGTCTAAAGATGGTATTAAGAAAATTTGCGCATTTCTACATGTTTCAACGCCCGTTGATTGAAGGATATTGTCTAAGCAAGTTTTTTCTTCATTGTGTTTAACTTCCCAGTAAACAATTTGGTGAAGTGCCCTATTTAGTGACGTTTCTATCACTATTTCACTTCAATTATAGTTCGCATCAACTTTATCTTCATTTGTATTCCGACAGGTGGAGTAATTTCGCCATTTATAGCCGATAAAGTAGACATTTTATATGAAAAAATGTGAGAAACTGAACTATAAATGAACTCTTTCATAACAAAAAAATCATGACGCATCTTCAATATGATGTCAAAGTGACTCCAAAATGTTACTGGGTTGTCTCATACACAAGGAGCAGTCTAACTTTTCCTAGAATTAAATTTATACTAGATAAAATAAGTCTAGAGATTTTGCCTGAGCTCTCTCATATTGGAACGGACTATTCACGACTTTTTCAGAAGGCGACAGCTGTCATTTTCGACGCATGCGCATAGAAAACAAATAGGAACATATACCTTTCCCTCTCGCACACCTTTTGGAACAATTACTCTATAGGAATATAGGCTATTCACACTCCATATGCTCTAAGATAAATATTAACTCTACAGTCACTTTAAATAATGTGCCTGAGACGAATTGCTGAGTTGGCGAAATCTTTGTAAGAGAAAACAAAAAATATACAAGAGATCGCATAAAATCGCAGAAAAATCGCATTTTCCATAGAATATTATGTAAACCTATGTTGTATTAAATGCTAACTCGCAATAATAACTCGTTGTAACATCCCTTGCGTGTTGTAGGGTATCGTGATGTAGAAACCCGCATTATAAGAAGATCTATTATATTATAAAAGACACTAGCGCAATGGATTGTGGTGGAGAACTTGGATAACCATTGCAAATATTTCAGAGATGCAAAATACTTATTAGAATAAAAGGAAATAATAAAACTGTTGTACATTTTCGTATTAGATATCAAAATATATGCACGACGTTTACAACGAAGCATAGAAAATTTACTAATGCAATAAAATAATTCGTATGCAATATTAATGATACAAAAGAATCAACAATGAGTTCATCGGAGGAGATACTAGTTATATAAATGTTTTTTTCTTAAAACAGGTACTCACTTTGTCGCCCTTTTCCTTTCCCCCTTTCCCCTTTCCACCTTTGGCTTTTTTGTCCTTAGATTTATCCATTTTTAAATTTGATAATAAATTTAAATATCAAACAGAATCAAAATATGAGCGATAAAATTTGAATAATAAATTTAAAATTCAAAATGTTAAAAAATAAATAAAATAAAATAATGTAAACAAACAGATTTATAAAACGCAGATATTTTTGTTTAAATTTAAACAAAATATTCTTATATACTAGTGAAATAGAATTTTTTTTTATTAGATCATTGTTACCAAGGAAAACAACTTTTCTGGACATAGACATTTCAAACAATAAAAACTCACAATTTTTAATTGTACTTAATTGATGTTTTCCTGCAATGAAATTCATAAATATGGGTGATAAATTTATCATAACTTATCTTTATTTGTTTAATGTTATCTAATATATATTTCCCTTTATATATTAATCAATAACTTTTTATGTGTTCACCGTCTACTTTATGTATAAAGTCTACGATCGGAGTATCGTAGTTCATGAAAACGACGTTGGGGAGTAGTGGCACCACTTGGAGAAATATGGAGTCATATGTTTTTAAAACGTCAAGAAATAAGAGTGCAGTTTTAACAGTTTTTAATAATTATTTTATATAGAGATATAATTTGTACAATAGATAAATATAAATGTAGTGTAGAAATGCAGACACTTAAATATTTATGATTGGGTATCAGCTGATATACGGTATGTATTGATTTTCTGTTTTGTGAGGTTAGTGTGTTACAAATCGATAAACAATGGGAGCTCTAATGAAAGTACCTGATAATATAAACTTTGAAACAGATGTATTCCTGGTCTAATAAATACAGAATAACATTTGTAAATTAAATTATTATGTATTAGTACTAGATACATATATTTGGTGGGTTAATAATATTTGTTAGTAAATAGTTTTAAATATTATAAAGTTTTTAGACACATTTTCGATATGGAAGACAGCGGCATCGAGAGTGGGGACCCCAAACTACCGACAATGCCTTTATCACCAAAAGACGAGCGCACTAACCGGACATTCTCAGTAAGATGTGTTCCTTATTCTTAAATATTTGTTGTATGCATATGGGGTACTATTTTTAAACATCATTCTGTAAAAAAAACTTTTAAGTAAGTAATTTTTTATGAATGGGCTTGTGTCCTCAATTTTTAGTGGTCGATTTTTCAATTGTTGATTGAAATTGATGTTAATAAATGTGTATTGGCGTGTCTATTTTATTAAATATCTAAATATTGACGGAGATATAACAATTAAAAGTTTGAAATGCATTTTAATGTCAGTTATTTGTTGAGTAGGTCAGTGCTGTGGTAATGTTCTGTAGCTGTTGGTAGTCAAATAATCAAGTCAAATCAAAGAATAATAAGTTTTTATTTTATTTAACCCTGCTAAGGCAGACATAATATTAAAATTTGATTGTTCCTTGAAATAGCTGTAAATAATATTTGCTATTTTGATATATAAATACATATAGCAGAGATTCATGATCTGTAAAGTTGGTAACCTTACACAAGGATTGTGATGTCACATGCACTTGGAATGTGTATTGAATCCCTTTAATAATTAAAGAGACAAAATGACTTTTTTAATTGTTAATATCTCTTAACATATAAGGAGTTATTAAAAAATAATTGAACACTTGAGGTAACAATTAAAATTCACAAGGGTAACATTAGTCAGTGTACAAATTTGTGACATCAACAGGGCAGTGAGAACAGCTCTTGTGATGATGAAGACGACAGTTCCGGAGATCCATCTCCAACAATCCGTAACAGCACAGGACACATGCCGTTGGGCCCCAGAGACTCTAGAACGCTCCAACGAAAACTGGAAATGAGGGTACAACAGGCCCGGAGAACACACGCACAACAGCGACACAGGGTTGAGGTTAGTTCGGCGGGTTGCATGCAAAACATTCTCATTTTTGTTGGTTAAATGTATTTTTAATTTATTAATTGCTTTATTATTTTGCAGGAATACAACAAAAAGACTTCGTCGGCTTTAATACCCATTCAGCGATTATCCATTCCCGGCACGTGCGAGCAGCAACCTCTAGTAGCTTGGGATACAGACAGGTTGTGAACCATAACTGCTTTTACCATATCTAAAACTGCACTGTACATTGATAAAGTTGGCTATCAAAACTTCCAAATACTTATATTCAATTCGCAATATTCCAGAAATTATTAGCGATTGAAATAGCCATTTTTGACCCTTTGACTCACTCAAAATTATTAATTATTATTAAACGTCACAGCTATAGCAACTGAACGATCAAGCATGTTGGCCGAGCCAATTTCCAGCACAACATATTCGAATTTATATTCCGCCCTTAAGGTTTCAACGTAGTCTATTAGAAAGTGCCAGATCATAACGTGTCATCCTGGGGCGCAAATGACGCTTGTACCACTTTCAAACTTGCTACTAGCTAATTCCAAGGTTAATCTTCTATCTCTCACATTGTATTGTATTGAAATTGTACCTCAGTGTGCAAGATTCAACTTGCTAGCGTGTTACAAGCTATGTCAAGTTCTCCTATCATTTAAAAAATAGCTTTCGACTGTTAGATTAATATGTTTCTTAAATTGCTAAAATGGAATATTGAATTCAATATACTAGTACTAGAATCTACGGTAAATTTATATTGGACTCTTCGCTTTAAAATCACAGAAGTTTTGCGAAATTGCATCTCACAGTCTTAGTAAGCCATAGAGCTCTAGTATCTTAATTCGGCACTGCTTGTTGAAATATTTTTACAATAAAAATATAAATTTTGAATTGTTTTTTCAGTGATGAAGAAGACATTGTCAGTTTCTTCCCCGTTGCAAGGACGCACACACTATCCGATACATTCAGTCTCCAAGATTTTGCAGCAGACTTAGAGGATGACGTTCTAGAACCAGAAGATGATTTAGAACTACTTCCACCACGAACGATAGCAACGCCTCTACCGGGAATGTGTTGTAATAAGTGTATTTTAATGTAATGCGTGAAAATAAACTTTTAGAGAATTGTTTTTTTTAAGATTTAGGTTAAATATATGAATAAAAGAATATCAATTATTTAAATGAGAGAAACTGATGATGAACCAGTATTAATTATTGAAGTGTTAACAAAAGTTTGTACTGATGTAATATTAATTTTATAATATAAATTTATTTGCAAGTTATGGTTGTTTGTTTAATGAGGTAGGTCTTCTCTTTTCAGTCCGTGAGCTATAGTTTGATCGAGAAACAATTTCCAATGATCATCTTCCTTTATCTACCACTTAACCCTTTGAATTGCCAGAAGAAAATTTTTCATAAGGCTACGAGAAATGCTAAGATTTACAAATTCTGCATGATTATAGAAAATTATATTTTTGTAAATTCTCAGACAAATTAGATTTAATTATAAATGTTTAACGGGCTGAAAAGCAAGAGTGACATGGCAAGTTTCCTACTACACAGTGGAACAAATGTTTGATCACACTGACACTGTCTAACAATAACTTTCAATTAAATAAAGAAACCTTTAAGTATAAAACCTTCCATTGTTAGACGGTTCGTGCAGCAGTGCATGACATATGCATCAAGTGTGTAGTGGGGGGTAGAAAAATCCCTTTTGACGCGGGTAAAAAGACTGACTACAGCCCGAACTTTTTGCAACACGTACGTTGGACACAAAACATAGGACACACTTAGTTTCAGCATCGGCCACACGATGCGTTGAAAGGAATATGAATTATTTATCAATAGCAGTAATCTTGCAGTCAAATCTCGTACTACGAGTATTCTGGATTGAATCGATTAAGTATAAGCGCCTAATAAATTCCCAATACGCGTTTATATAAAGTTCACAATTGCGTACTTTTCTTAATTTATGAATAAATACTTAAACATTCACACTTCATTTCTCGTCACATATATTTCCGTATGTTTTCCACCTTTTCCCAAAGAAACCGCACATTTTCACTCAGTATTCAATGTAAGTTTTCCATTCATTATGTATTCTAGTTCTACTCACTTTTTTCTTTTATTTTTTATTTATGATAATATAAAAAGCGATAGAAGAATATCATATTCCTGTTGTAAAATATATAGCAATAAGATCTCGCAATCTCAATATCAGGAGGACGATGCTGTGGTGGAGATGAAACAATTTTCTATCTGGGCATTAAAACAGAAACTGTAAAAGGTAATGATCCTGCAGTTTCCTTTGCGTTGTAGTAGGTGACAACTAATTAAATCAGATCGATTTTATTTTTTATTTATATCTATTTTACCAGGGGTTTAGAAACTTGTGTGACGACCTGTTTTTTAAACATTTTTTGAGAATCGTTTTTGACGTCCAATGAAAAGATAGAACTTTGAGATTTTTATAAGTTATTTATTACTATTTCAAAAGGATGTAAAACAAATTTCTAGTAAAAATGTTCATTAGAACGTATGCTGTACCACTCTGAAGACACCTGCCTCAAAAAGAGGGGTGCCTCTACGATTACGGCTAATTGGCTTATCAGAAAGAAAGAAAAAAACGATGTTTTTATCTATAGACCAAAATGCATAGAATGAACTAGAATCATTTGAACATTTTGAAAATTGAGTTTTTGGCAGACTTCTGAAAAAAAAGTTTAAAATTTCATGTATTTTTTTCACTTTTTCGTTTCGAAATAATGTCTTAATACATGTTCATTATTCGATTTATGTAATCAGTTGAACAAAACAAATACATGAAGCAAACTTCAGAAAATATGCTGCACAATGCAGCTGCTATGCCGTCTGTAGTAAATCTAAAAAACAAAAAAAGATCCGACATCGGAACTACATTTCATACAAGATCGTACTCTTACTATACACAAATCAGCATAAGAAATCTCATATTTAAGTCCCGCTCTGTTCGTTCACGATGCAAATTAACCGGGCGATGTCAATCATCCAACATCTTGTAATTAATAATCCAATCAGAGAACCCTATCATGCTGCACTACACTTGGTGAGAGAACTTTTAATTAAATTTGTAACTCATAGCAACTAATTAATAAATACAATACATAATGCAACATTTACTCGCAATTAAATAGAAACTTCATTTAAACTGATATAAATAACGACATTCCTGGAACTGGTGCAGTATCTTATGTACAGGGTAGCTATGAAGTGATAGTTTTGTGTTAAAACATGCCGTTTGACTTAAATTAGTAATTTTGAATTGTATTTCTTCAATTTAAAAACATATCTTTGTATTTTGGCGGTATAATTTTATCTAAGAATTCTTTTTTAAATATACGTAAATTATACATTATTTTTTTTATGAAAGGAGTAATAATGTATAAATAAAATGTACATGAAAAATATATACCTAGTCTTTGTCCTGCTAAGGCAGACACAATATTGAAATTTTATTGTTTCTTAAAATAGCTGTAAATAATATTTGATATTTTGATATATAAATACATATAGCAGAGATTTATGAGCTGTAAGGTTGGTAACCTGTAAACTTGCCAGAGTTCTACCTTGAATATGTTATCTCTTTTACGCTCTGTTGTATAAAAGAGATAGCAACTAGCGGTTGTGATGTCACATGCAGTTGGAATAGCGTTCAACGTTGAATCCCTTTAATAATTAAATAGAAAAAATGACTTTTTTAATTGCTAATATCTCCTGAAATATAAAGATTTATTAAAAAATAATTGAACATTTGAGTTTTCAGTAACCAACTTTATCAATATATAGTACACTTTTATAAATATTAAGATATAGGACACAATCCCATTGCCAATAAGATAACACGCCACTGTGTAAAACACTATTTTCTGTCATTGGAATGAGATATAGAAACAATAAAGTACATGCGTGATATGGACAAATGCAATCCATGTTTAACTATCGTAATTGGTGAAATCTTTAATATAGATTCTGGAGCAACAAAGGAACTGAATTTTATCACACGTAATATGAAACTCTGGTTGCATATAAATCAGGAGTACATTTCCATCAGTAGAATTTCAGCATGTATAAAAAATGCGAGTAGTACAATTTATATTGTAAGTACTGTAAAATTCCATTAAAAAATTCACATTTTGTTTTCCATAAATCTAAATTTAATCCATTCATTCTTTGTTGAAAACAATACCTTTCCAACCACATAATATATTTGCATCCATTGGTCTCTATGTACGTATTTCAATTTAAATATCTCTGTTTTTTAATGTATTTTTATTCATTTTGCATTGTATGTATAGATCTCATATAAATATAATTTTTATTTGCAATATTACGTAATGATATTTAGCTTCCGTTTGTGAGATCGAATCGACGAAATGAAAAGCATTCAAGTGCGCATGCGTTAAAAGTTCATTGCTAGAAGACAGGCGCATGATTGGACTGTAGAACAACGGTCGAATACCCCGTAGCTCATACCTCGTAGCACGTAGAACAGAACGGGACGACCGCTCGACGTAGAGCTCGACGTAGCGCTCGACGTAGCACTGTTTGATGAATGTTGTTACCGTGCCGTGCCGTGCGATGAATTCAAAACACAGTCAAATCGCATGCGACGTATATTACGTACTGATCATCGAATATTTATCGCAAATAGAATCTATTAATGTCTTTGCTAAATAAATTTAACAAACATTTTAATAATGTTATTATTTACAAACTAGACAAAAGCAAAACGTTCTTTGTTAATTCAAGAAAAAGGTCATGACCTCGCTATTGTATGGTTAATTAACTTTGTAAATCAATTGCGTTTCTAAACCAAACCAAACAAAGGATTCATGTCGTAACAAGATAAAGCGTAGTGCATTTTGCCAAAGCAGATACCATACCACCAGGACCTCTCTTTAAGAAAGGTGTCGTCTATACACGATACTACATATATAGCTATTCGAGAATATCCGAATGTCCAATAAGAATCGTTTGTATTCGTGCAAATTCGGTTGCCGGTCGAGATCGAGTAGCCGAGTGTAAACTATAGTTATATTTTCCTTTACAAATTTAGTTTTTCGTTTACCCCAGATGGGGTTAGAAGAACCAAATAAAAAATCGTTATGTTTTTTAAAAAATAGTTTTTTAACATAAATATTATAAATAAAATAAACCGAATATTAAATAAATAATATGAAATACAGACTTTGGATTCTTTTTGTTTATTAAATTTATAAATATTACTTTCTTTGTGTGTGATTTAGTAATTTTATTAAATTGTTATTTATTCATTATAATCAGTTAAATTAAATGCATTTTTACCAATTATATAATTATGAATATTTCTTTTGTTTATAATAATATTAATAACAATAATAATACTATAGTCAATTTAACATTGCATTTAAAAATAAATTTATTAAGTACATGTGTTGACATGGTGTGTTTGTGGTAAATTGAAGATTTGTTCTTGTGGAAAAGATATCGAGGCTTGAAGAACTGCAGGAATCTGTGTCCTTAACCAAAGGATTTGGAAATAAGAAGCACATGTCTGTTCGAAGTTTAACTCGTAGGTCTTCGGGTCCTACGACCCAAGGATATTTTCAAAACTGCAATTACCAGTAAGTGCCCATTTATTTTTATGACATTTCTTTACTGTTATCAAATCTGTAATGACTGTTATCAGATTACAACACCAGCTAGTGTCTTAACACATAAATGTATTGATTTACACAGGAGATATCTTTGTTACTTATTGTTTATAACAGCCCTTTTTTATACTATGGTATTTGTTTTAAATTGTTGAACGATGTTCCGATACAATTGGGAACACAACGTGCTTCCAATTCCATAAATACTTGATGTGGTATTGATTAATACGTAGCCGAAAATGGATAGTTTTAATAGGTCCCATAGAAGAGAAATAGTGGATTAAATAAAGTGTGTTACTGCTTTAGGGCCAAGCTAAATCAAATCATGCTTTATCTATTATGTAAGCTTACTATTCGAAAACTGCGTTTCGATAGAAACTGTAACACTTAAATAGGATGTTAATATTCAGGTAGAAAATGTAACACTCTTGAATTATCTTGCAGTAAGCTAGGAAGTGTCAAACTTGCAGTGCAAGACAGTTTTCTATGCGGATATAAGAGTCTTTAATTTAATTAAAAAAATGCAAATGTTTTAATCAGCTGAGAAGCGAGATATTCATAATTAAACTGCGCATATTTAACATGCAGGAGGTCTACAAAATTTAAAAATGGCATCGTTTTAAAGTAGGTATATTTCCAGAACGGTGCTGCTATTTAAAAAAAAAGACTTTTGACTGTTTTTTAGAGTGATTGACCAGTTAGTAAAAAAAATATAAAGGTTTAAATATATGTTTTAAAAATAGAATATGTCTAGTAGGTATAGTTATTGCAACATGGCAACGTAATATGTAACGTAATGCATTGCGCGCGTTTGAATGCAATGCACATACGTTTACTACACTGCTGTGGTTGCGTTGCAGCAGACAGCATCGCGAAATTTCTAAACATTGTGATTCTATTTAGTCTGTATATGAATATAAAAACTATTCTCTTGAAAGTCTGCTCCAGTGTACCTGTACAACTGTCAAACTAATGCCGGTTTTACACCAAAAGGTACAGTTTTGAAAACAGTGTTGTTGTCAAAAAGCAAAACAAAAACATGTGTTGTGTTCAAACTGAACAGACTGGTTTTGTTTTTAGTGTTTTTCTGTGTGTTCCATAAAAATTATAAACATGATAAACAACAACTGACAAGCGCAAATGTTCACAAACAACAAAGCTGCGAGTTCAAACCAAGCAGAATAAAAAACAACAAGAAACGTGTTTTCATTTGACTTACCGACTCCAGATGGGAATGTGTTTTGATTACTAAAACAGCAACACAAGACAAAAATGTTTTAAGAACTGTTTCTTTGGTGTAAACATCGGTGTTTTTGTTCGTGTTTTCTTGAACTGTATAAGCCTACTGCATGAGGATGAGACAGTCTTCATCCACGTACGAGTATGTAAAATGCGCAGTGCACTTAATGCAAAAGACACTATACTTTGAAATCGAATCGGATCGTGTAAACAGTGTAATAAAATGTGACTAAAACGATATCTGAATCCGATTCTTCAAGAGTCAGTTAACCGTGGTTGATAGTTTTATTTCTCAACTCTGATTTTGGTTCGAGTCAAACATAACAATATTTTAACGAAGCAAAATAACTGGATTAAATTTTTCTTCAGTTACCTGTGGTCGTTCTTTGACAAAACTAGAATTCCAAACATATTTATTGGTGAATGTCATAGCCATAATTTAACGGGCTATTGAAAATCATGCCGAAATAGTGCACATAACTATAAAAACTATATATTAAGATAAACGTTAATATAGCTTGACAAACTGAACCGTCACGAAAATTTACCTAGTTTTACAATTTCGGCATTGAAATATATGAGATATTTCGGTGAGTACAACAAGGAACTAGTTCCCTTAAGTAACACATAGTCACACTTCCCATGATAATCTTCTGGTTCCATTTCGCGCTTCCAAACGACACAGATTTTTCTAAATAACCCCATGAACATCATCAACACCGTCTTCCTCACGGTGACAGAGAGTCGTCACTTTGTCATTCGCAAATTAATTTGGAGTCTAGACTAAACCATTTTGCCGCTGGCTTTTGGTAGCATTAAATATTTAAGGACGGGTTACTGAATATAGCCCGATAAATCTACAGGATTTGTCTTTATGAATTTTTGATGATCAGTTTATTTCAGTTTGTTTTGATCCAATATTTAATTTTAAATATGTAAAACACAACCCGAAAAACGGTTTATTCAAAACCCATTTAATTTTTAAAAGGGTTCTAAAAGGTGATTAAGGAAAATTTTAATTAAGGTTTTAATTAAGTGAATCAACATTTATTATATTTCTGTTTCATTTTTTTTTCGTATAAAATCCAATTTAAATAATATTTAATATTATTTTCTGAAGGTGCGTGCACGCATTGGTTTTCCCAGCGGACCGGATGTAACGTTATTTATATCTCCACGTTTACCGGAAGTAAGTAAAATTACGTGATGTATATATCTGAACGTAAATGCAGATCGGTGTGCGGTTCAATCCGGTGCTTATATTTTTATTAAAAATTGATTTATGGAGATTATTTCTTTTCCATTTTATTCATATTTTTTTGAAAGTTTATGTTCCTTTTTTAATGGAATCAAAATCAAAAGACAGTTTTTGATCAGGTTTAATTTCGAAAAGTTACGTTCACCCGTGGCGTTTGAAATCATCAGACTTCTATATATTTGCAATAGTGTCATTACATTCGGGAAAGTTGATTGTACCATATTACCAAAAATTAGTTTTTCTGGGGCGCGGGGCCCCTAAGCAGTTGTCTACACTACCTAATGGATAAATTGACACTGGTTATAACATAAATATTGCCTTCTTTTTAACATGCTAGGCAACCTCATTAGAAGGTCTTACTCCAAGGTAGAAAATTGTCGGGAATGTAGGTTGATGTGTGCTAGCATGCTACAAGCTAATTCCAAAGTTCATTTTCTATCTCTCCCATAGAAATTGTTACGCAGAATGCAAGACTCAACTTGCCGGCGTGCTACAAGGTAATTCAAGCGCTACATTTCTACCGGAGAGTTGACATTTGCAAATCAGTTTCAAGTTCAATCGATTTCTGAGGACGTAACAATTTCTTCATTAATAGTTTTCTTTGTTAACAAACGGTGTGATTATTATTATTTATAAAGTAACAATAAACATAAAATAACTCCAAATTATAAAGTTATTCGCACTTAAATACTATAATACTAGGCGCTTAATAATACGGGAATGAAGCACGAGGACAGTAATTCCTCGCGACACGCGATAAGTGAAGAGGGGAAATGATATTATAAAAGGGAAGGGAGTGGGTGAAATATGTGAATGAATAAGAGGGGGAAGAGGAAATATTAACTCATTATTGCTTATTGAACTATATAATTGGGAAGATTTCTATTTCTTTATTGGATATTTTAAAATTCTATTTTAAATTATGCATTCAGTCGTTGCACAAAAGTATTATTATTGTATTGTTTGTATTTCTTATAATTGTTTTTCTTCTTTACATTTTATGTAACCTTACTCTAACATAATTAAGTCCAAGGTAGAAACTGTAATTTGGAATTAGCTTGTGACAAACTAGGATGTGTGATAATTTTCTAGCTGTGACTGTATTCAATGAATTTTTTAGTCAATAAGAGCGTGTTTTGTAATTTTTATCTGACTATTTTATCCTTTTGAATTGAACTTTTCTGATATTCATTTGTTTGTTAATCATATTAATTAATGATAATGATAATGACATTAATTTCCCAAGTCTCTAAACTACATATCATAAATTTCAAACGTTTTAGTAACACTGGTGGAAAGTGACGACAATTTTAAAGTAGGCATCTCTTATTGATACAGTCACTGCTATTAACTTTACTATATTTGTATCTTTTAGGAACTCTCACACATTTGCTATAGCAATAATTCAAAAATTAGGTATACATATTTACTAACAGAAGAAGTGCTAGAAGGAAATGTATAGGACATCGCATTAGTAGACTTTATCATGAGATGAAATTGCTACTTGAATGTTTATGAATACATCACTGTACTTTGGACATAATAAACACAAAAACCACAGCTCGTGTTATGTACGAATATGCATGTATTCCTGCATTCTTCGGATCTCTGCGACGGCGAGTAGATTATAGTGCGGCACATAGATCTATAGACGTATGAATCATACTATGAGTATGGACGTATGAAATACATTTTTATCCAGTAGTCCAATGATAATGTGTGTGCCAATACGATTACACCCAAGTAAACGATTGCACTTCCTTCTAGCGGTCTATTTATAATTATGATATTTAATTTTTTAATGATAGCAATAGTAATTTAGTTTGCAATAGTTCGTTATGGTACACGAAAACAAAAATGAAATTTTTAATGAAGAATAGGTAAAGAGGATAAAAGCAAAATATCTGTTTTTATACAATGAACAAACCCATTCTTCACAGAGTTAAGGAAGGTCTAAACTAAACGACGCATTGAATTGCTAAATATATCAGTTGTTATGGATTCCTTCGATTCATTTATTAAAACACATAAATATATCTTCTTTTTTGCCGGCATGTTAGTTCCATTGTTCTTTTCTTTTGGAACAAAGCTATAGAAATAGATTTTGATAAATAGCTGAAAGCTTCGTAGAAATTATAACGCCCCCTACTATTTTCTTATACAGTTTGTATTGAGAGGACACGGGAGTCGTCAATTATAACTATTGTACAATATAGAATGAACAGAACTCTGATAAAGTTAATGACAGAGGCGAATCTAGTAGAATTCGGGCTTGGCAGACGGACGGCTTTTGCTTTTTAGAAATCGTAATATTCAATTTTTTTAATTTAAAAAAATAAATGAAAAAGCAAAAGCAACTTTTAATAGGACTGGAGGAAATATGCCAATGAAGAGAAGGGATGGCGGTAAAAAGTAAGGAGAAAGAGAAGAGAAAAGAAAACAAAAAAGGTAGTAGAGAAGAATGACAGGAGAGGATGACATTGATAGAGAGAAATGTCATTGTTTTTTATTGCTTGTTAAATATTCATATAATAACGGCAAACATTAATTAAATATATACATACATACATACAAATAAACTATAAAGTTATTTATCACACACGGTCAAAAAACGTAATGTTTTTAATATCACGTTTCTGTCATAAAGTTTCATACATTTTTGACCTAATTTACTGCAAAATATTTAAATGAATTTTTTAAAACTTTACACCACATAATTTATGCTAATTCTAATTTCATAATACAAACCAACATAGTTAGCTAACAACCCATGCATTTAAATTTAAAAGTACAACTTTTTATAACCAGTCAAGGAATTACATATTTCACAGTTAGTAGTGGTGCCGAGGTAATAAAGTGACCGTCCACGTTCAGCGTCAAAAATGGATTTTCCTTCAATTTAATATTTAATAAACTACTTAAATTCGTTCGCGAATGGTGAAGTTGATGTTAATATAAAAGGCTTATTAAATCTTCCTGAGCGTGGAGCAACGAGTTAGTAGTGCTGCAGCCCTGCAGGGGCTTCTGGAGACCAACTTGTCAACAAACCTCACAGATGAAAGCTATTTGACCGCAATGATGATATTACTTATTCATATCGGCACAAACTAGCATATTTCCTCATAATGAAAATCTACTTGAAAAATAAAATGACTATTTCCTGGAATAATGAAAATGGCTCTGAAGTTTGTAAATTAGACTTTTATTAAATAAATAAATTTTTAGCACAAAGAAGACTATATTATCTTTTTATATAGAAATTTAGGCTGCGTATGTTTGTACTCGACAAATTCGAAAAGTGGTCGGTCGATTGACTTGAAATTTTGACACAACATTGCATTTTAATACGGGCCTGATTTCGAAAATCGAATTCATTTCTTTCGATTCTTTCTAGTTGATCGTCATCTCTATTTACGTGTGTATGTATGCGTTTTACTGACTTTCCTATTTATTTCACAATAGACTGAGCTACAGGAAGCGTGGCCGAGTTTAGCTTGTTGTTAAAAAAAAACGAGTAATTCATATAAATGAAATTACCTTTTGTGCGAAAAACATTTTGGCTGTAACTGAAAACGATATTTTCACAATATTGGCTAACTTACAGGAGTGGCTAGTCCACCATTTAACTCAGAATATTTATAACTATAAAAAAATATATTAATCAAATATCGGTCTTGTTAACTTTATACCCAATAACTTTTAAATAGTTGCATTAATAGAAAGCATAAAATATTCCGGGCTTAACAGGAAAAAACTACGTTTCATCCAAGTGTGGGGGAGAGGATGGTCATTCTAGATTTATTTAATTCCCGCTTACAGTATAATTACGTTCTTTTGAAAAACATTTTAGAACGAGTCGAGTATACATATACATGTTGCCTATAAATATTATCGTATTTTTTAAAATTCACAGTGAGTTTTATACAAAGCTTAAAACAAATAGACTCTAATCTCCTTTTTTTGCAATTCATCTGTCTCTTTTTATCGCACGTGATTATAAATAACGTTATCTCATTCGGTTGTTCAGTGTTCCCTTTATGCTTCCAACAATACGACGGGCTTATACATTCTTAAGCGAGTATAATGGAACGATTGTACATTATTTTAACTCAAACTGGTGTAATCCATGCAAATCTGTTTATTTGTTATATGACATAAAGGATAAAAGGAAGAGAAATCAATATACACAATGTTGAACAGATTTAGTCATTAGATACTGTCATTTAGTTAGTCGGGCTCGGGAACTGTTTGAAAAGGTTGGGATGTTTGATTCTTTGACGGAAGAGACTAACTCTATAACATTTATACCAGGTATAAACTGACAATAACACTGTCCGTAAGGGCTTTATATCTGGTATAAATTTTATAACAGGTTTTTTTGTAAAGCGGTAAAACTATAGAAATATACCAAATTTTTTTTTTTTTTTCTCCGATGGTTTCAGCAATCTGCCTAAGTAGGCAATAAGCTTCTTACATGATTAAATAATTAAGACATGCAAGAGAAACATTCCAGTGAATGTCCTCTTATTTTTATATACAATAAACTAGTATAATATATAATATATGATAGTATAATGATGATATGACATGGACACTAAAATATACCAAATAAAAACACGTAAACAATACCTATCTGCTAAGTAAATGATATTAGACTAAGATCGCAAACCTAAGTCATTTTAACAAGGCTGACATTTTGAAAATAAGAAATGTAACATGTTGTCAAGGAGTTAGTTGAGTTTCATGAATTATTCTGACAACGGAACAACGGTTCGCATTATCTCAACTTAAATTGCGCACTATGTCAATGTCTACTTTTGAAAATAAAAGTGGGCGCACATTGTAGACAAGACTATCTCTAGACAGTCTGCTTAACTGGTAAAAGTCATTGACACATTGATACGCGAAGGCATGAACCCTTTGGACAACACTGAATCCAGATAACGTTTTGATCGCAGTCTTTCTTTGTTGTCAAACTTTTCTAATTATTTTTATATCTATCTTTTTTAGATAAAGAATAAAACTGTCCAAAGACACTCTTGCCTGAAGTGTACGCCTAGGTTTACTGGGTGAATTGCTTTCTTAGAATAAATGTATGTTTATGTAATCGTACAGAAAAAAACAAAAATATAAGCTTATTAATATATTGTAGTAATACCCTATTTTTAAGAAGCTTAATTAAAGCTCTTGTCAAATATGACGGTTAGTTAACAGAAGCTTAAACTTAACGATAGGAAACTTTGCACAAACCAAAGTAAATGTTACAAAGATTCTTTCATACCAATTATTTTGTGTTGTTACCAATTTTCTCTTTTGTAAAGAATGTATTTAAATTTCATCCACAAATCGTATTTTCATCAAAACATTTTATGTCATATTGTTTGGAAATTCCGACAGGAAGTCAAATGACTCATGATAAAGTGGTGGGGATGAATCAGACATGAATGAACTAACTTGACTAACAAAGTTATTGACTGAGTAAATGTGAAGGGTAGAGATACAACATCCTGCTCAACTTGCTGTCCAAATTGATTGCTTCAGGCGTAGGTGGACAGGTGGACAGGTGAACCCGGAGAAGGATGAAGCAGGACTCCGGTGCAGTCCCTTACCTTTACTCGTAGCATATCTACAAATCACTTGTTAACATATTTAACACAATTCATATACAATATTAACAATACAAATTAAACCTTTTTCAACTTTTTCCTGATAAATTTGATTGGAATAGAATTTAAAAATTAATTGTGTTCCGTCTACCTTCCGTCACAAGTGACGTGGATATAATAACTTAGTCTCACCTACAAGTATGAGTCACCGCCGAACTCTCGTAATTTGAACTATAATAGATTAGATTATGTGAATCACACTCTATGAGAATTAAACGCATCTCACTCAACAATCGAAGTAAGTTGTTCTTGTCTTTCTAATCTTATTTCTATAACGATCAAATTGAAAGAAAATTCGTGTACCTCTAGTGTTTATAGCTGCATTAAAGAGTTGAAGTACTGTGTTAGCCGCCTCAGGGTGTAGACCAACTACACACCGCTACAACTAGCTACATTACCCTCTAGAAGTAGAGTTAGTGCTGGTTCTAGAACCTAGCTGATCTGATCTAGTCCGGTCTGTGTTTTATGGATGTATGTGGGCGTTGGTGCTTCAACGTTCCCATCATACTTCCAATCATTCCCGTAGGAGTGTTTTCCGTTGCACTTCATAAAATAACCCATAACGCAATAAATAGGTTTATGATATCAGATTTCGTATTAAAGAAATAAAAGTTACTTCGATTTAATCGTTGGAAATTAAATTGAAGCTAGTAATTTTATTACAAATCAATTGAAACTGTTGCACTTCTTCTTTACTGTTTTATTAATTTTAGGCTAGTTTATTGCATTGAAAATACGAGGCATGTTTTTTAGGTAAGTACCGTTTTGCGATTCCGCCTTTGCAGCGCTACGGTCGGCGTTCCGCGCATGCACGCTGGTTACCTACATCTCTTGTCTACGCACTGACGCCATTACAGTCTGATTCTTCATTGTATACGTTGTTTACTGAGTGTTTAAGATGCCTCCGACAATCGTGAGTCCCGCCGATTGTGATGTACGGGCTGTTATACGATTTCTTAGTGCTAAAGGCGTAAAACCGATCGATATTCATCGTGAGATCTGTGAAGTTTACGGACAAAACATTATGAGTGATAAAATGGTAAGGAAATGGGTGAGAGCATTTAAAGATGGCCGCACAAATGTGCAAGATGACAAGTGCGTGTGCAAGATGATGTACAGTGGTTAACAAGTCAGGCGGCAGAATTTTATGAGGAGGGTATTCAAAAACTGGTGCCACGTTATGACAAGTGCTTCAATATTCACGGAAATTATGTAGAAAAGTAGATTAAGGTAGAGGCTTTCATGTAAAAATAAAATTATGGCGATATCTTTGCACGTCTTTTTTTAATTCCAAAACGGTACTTACTTAAAAAACACGCCTCGTATATTACACATCGCAGAAGCAATCTTTGTAATAAAGTTCATCCGTTACGACAAATGACGTCACACAAATTTCATAGTTTCTTTTATACATCCTTTCATCTTTTGGAATTCACAGTATATTATGTAGACAGTCCCAACCAAAACGTCGCACCGGCAACAGTAAAGTCACGATGGATTCTTCTATGCAACTGAGTATAGAAAAGCATTCTGTTCATCGCAGTAAAATTGTTTAGTAACCTACACAAGACGCTTGATATTAGATGGCATTAGGACGTAATTACAAGCACTAGCGTCCAATAGTTAAATCTGGATTTAAAACTGGGGCTGTATTCCTGAGTCTTGCGAACAATGATCGTTATCGACCAGATCTGATTTATTTGAGTGAAACATTTTACGAATCATTTTTAAAAGAGTATTCCTGAATTTTATTATTAATTATTATTATAGTTCAGAAATACTCTTTTAAAAGTGATTCTTAAATGTTTCACTCATATTTTGCAATCAGAATACAAAGATACCTTCCTAAGTAGGTTGTGAACCATTTTTTTATGCTTGCATATTTTAAAATTTTAGTACACAAGATGTGTTAATTATTATATAACACAGTGACATTGATTGTTAAAGGATTGACTGTCCTCCTATCATCCGGGACTATTATTCTCTATACTCCAGTACATTAATTTGGTTTGTTATTTGTTTTAACGATTAAAAAGTAAGTAATCTATTTGCTATATGTAAATTAGGTGCTCGTGCACCGAAATGGAAGGAATCGATCGCGTTCTAGGTTTTGAGGCTGCCCTATTTTAATAATTGAAGCACACAGTGTTTGGGCTGATACTGTTAGAGCATGTTAGTACGGATCGCGATGTTATGTAATTTGATTGAAATAGTTTAACCTATGGCATACAGCAAGGCGCACATATCTGATAAAAGTTGACACATATTATCAATTTGCTACCTCAAAATATATTTTTTCGATTTGTGAATAAAACGTCAAGAAATGTAAGAGATATAAATGTAAAGTAATTTCATTTTGTCTCGTGTGTTACATAAATGTTATAAATGTTTTTATAACAATAGTTATACGTAGATGACGCTAGTTAATTTAATTTGTAAATACCCAGGTAGAAAATGTAATTCAATGTAGTAGCACCCAGGTAGAAAATTTTCTTGCAATGCAGGTTCACACTTGTTAGCTAATTCGACGGGTTATTCTCCTATTTTCATGTAGAAATTGGTTCACATTTGCCATCCTGCCATAATATACTTCCAAGGTTCATTTTCTACCTGGGCAAGCTAGAAAGTTTGAAACTGCATTGCAAGACAATTCCCATATGAGAAATAGAAAGTCAACAAGCGGTTTGGGCCCGTGGTCCTAGGAAGCCAAAAAAATATTAATAAAAAAAAGAAAATAGAAAGAAAAAGAGGTTTGTTCAGTATTAAAAGATTTTACACTACGTGAAGGTCTCTTGCTTCTCATATAAAAATTGTTTCACACTGTAAGGTCTACTCTTGCTAGCTTGCCACAATCTTGCATATTCCATCTGGGTGTTAGAATAGAATTATTAGCGTCGTACCTAAAAAGTTTCACTTTAAAAAGAGGCAGTAATTCAGACTATACTTCCTGACTACGCCTATGTGTTCATTGAAATCATATAAAATTTAATGGAAGTAAAACACTGGAACCAGCGCATTGTTCTAATAATAGACTAGTTCTTGTACTTGTGGATGTTTGGCGTCGTGTTATCTTTACGTTTGACCCCGAAATAGTTAATGACATGGTTTTACTTTCAACCACTATTGATTTTAACAGAATAGTTTTTGTAAAGATTATTTTTGTTCAGTTGCTTGTATTTATTTTCAACCTTATGTATACTTTCTTATTATTCAATATTTCATTTTATTAGAAATATTGAATGAAAGTTATAAACAATGAGGGAAAGTTAGAAGCAATACTATAAATTTATTTTACTAAATATTTTTTCTTTTAATTTTTTTTTAAATTGGCGTTTACCTTATCCGTCATAATCACTTTCATAATTATTACATTATAATTTATCATTGTTGATATGTAATACTTTTATATGTAAGTTTTATTTTTATCTTAATACTATCTAAATATTTAAATAACTCACTAATTAACTTTGAGTTACTTAACAAACATTTAGTATTGATAGGAAAGGTTTTAATCACATCTAATATTATTTGTATCTTAATTTATTGTAATATTTTTGCCATTAGGCCATTGTGCTTAATTACATACTGTATAAACCCCTTAGTTTTATGTCGTGTACTTAAAAAAATTAATATAATAGTATAAGTAAATATAACTTGTTTCTTTTACATTTTGTTTTTATACATTTAGGTCTGAGGAAAATTCAGATGAGTTGGATGATGTAGCTGAATTAAACAAATGACTAAATTTGTGGTAATAATTAAAAATAAAAACAAACAAACACTATTCCTCACCAGAGTGGGGAGGGGGACATCCTTTCAGTTGTTAGCCGTTTAGTCACGCCCTCGGCAGTCATTCAAGTGAAGCTTTTTTCAGGATTTTTCGTTTCTTTTACCCCTTGCGGCTGGGTGGAGGTTGTTCAGTTGATTCAGTGTAGTCAACGGCTTAGGGGATGAAAGGAGGAATGCGAGAAGGGAGCTTCCACAGCTCCAGCCACTTCATGACTGATTTGGCGATTGTAGCGAGAAAAGAGACAAAGAGACAGGGAAGAAATATGACAAAAACACCCGTTCTTGATTAGTACCCCCAATTGATATAAATATAAAAGTCTGTTTGATGTTTTAGGGGAAATTTGGTTGTTAATTGATGTTGTGACCATTTGACCGTAATCGTGGGCACACAGGTTTATGTGTCGACGCTCATCGTCCGGCGTCCGACGTCCGTGTTGATTTTATTAGCCTTTTTATTTATTGGGGTTTCATTATATTGAAAAACAACAACCTAGTGTTACACCTACCCTTACAGATACCAGTCACCCCTGTGGATGTATGTAGCTGTAACGTAATTATTTAGGTAATGCCCGTATTTTACGTCGGAACACTGACGGAGTGACGAAGGGTAATTCAATTACTTTGACGTGTGATACGCTAATTAAAAGCAAAGTAATGTTCGGTACATCGAATCAAATTTGATTTTTGACGTTTTTTTTTGCTTTAGGGCGAAATATTCTAAGTTAATCTAATGACAATGGTAGTAGATTCTATTGGGATGTAATTGTGTGTCGGTGTCAGTTATATGGTGGATAATGGAAGAGCGCAAAATTAAATATTATATGCTACTATTTAAAGTGCAGCGGGCTTAGTTGATTTTTACTCAAATAAAAACTATTACTGCAATTATACTAAATCAATGGTAATGCCTTAAATCTTATTACTTTTCGTCTAACCTTGATGTAATTATTTTTATTAGTGCGACTTTAACATCTGGATTATATATCTACTATTAGTATTTTAAGACAATGTTGAGAATACTTTAAACTTCATGAAAAACATGTCACTGTAGCGGATGATGACATCTTCCGAATTGTACTGATAAGAAATTAGTTTATGCCAGACCTTAATAAAAAAACATCAAAACATCAATTGAATAGGGAGTCAAATGCAGTCAACACATTTTCAGTTTAAGGCACTCTAATCATAGTTTAAACACGTTCTGCCTCTAAAATAACATCACAAAATATATCCAAATAGAATATTCTATTGCAAATGATCAAATAACGTGTATTGTACATTTATATAACGACTGATTGTTGTACGAACGTCTCTGGCCATCTTTGTTTTACCCGCATTTAATCCCCTTTACTATTTACTGAGTTGTCCCGTACTTTTCTGTCTGCCCCATCGCCGTCGGCTGCCGTCACTTCTTTCTATTTATCTGGAGTTCTTCCTCCTGCCGGAGCCAGCCCGGTGTCCGGAGACCGGAGTCAATCGATTTTGAAGCCGTTTTCATTGTATCACATGAAAACAGTCCACCTCCTCTCATTTTACCCCTTATATTTATTCTTCTAGCCCCTGCAATGTTGTCAGTTGCAACAACAATAACTCCTGTTAGCATTCTTCTCTATTTATTCGAAATGTGTTTGGTCAGATATTGTATTCATAAGAGACAGTTTGTTTTTATTATAAATGTACGTTTGAGATTAAGATAACTAATGTTTCTTGATAGAGAAGATAGTTTTACATGTTAAATAATTTTATAGAGTAGGAAAATAAACTTGCAGCAACATAGAATGGATGGTAAGTGTTCACAGGCACGCATCTAATGCATCGTACCAAACGGGTATAGACACTGTATATAATTTAAAAAATGATTATGTTTAGCTAAATTTCAATTAGGGTAAAAATAACTATATTTCGCAGTTAATAAAAACTACTGTAGATTCATAAAGGAGTTTAACTGAACATTAAACTAACTGCATTTTGTTGCAATATTTTTATGATCGCAAAGATTTATTATTCAATTTTACTTTGCAGTTAAATCTAAACATAAAACTTGTATTATGTTAGTGTGCAGTGTTTATGTTTTGTGTAGAAAAATAAACAACCGTGCAACAAAGCTTTTATTTCAAAATGTCGGTTCTTATATGAGAGTCATTCAAATATTAACCGGAATTTTGTTCTTCGACTCACGTTGTGACGTGAACAGAGCACCACGCCGGGAAACAGGTGGTGGGAGAATGCAGAAACAAGAAGGCTTAAAAAAAATGAACGCCATGCTACATCTACCTTATTATATCTTCACATCCTAAGCCGTCGATGACGATGGTAAACTACGTTGTCTGTAATTGAATAAACAAACTGAAATCTGCATTTATATCGTTGTTCAAATCTAATTTCCTTCGTTAGTAATTTGATTTTCACTTAATGCTGTTACGAAAATATTGAAGGGAATAATTCTCCGATCATTGAAGGGTACTCGCTTTCCATATTTAATCATAAAAATGAATCCTCTTTGTTAAATAAGTTTAATTGAAAGCGTTGTTAAGTTCTTGTGTTCTAAAAACGTGATTGAAAAATACAGTTTTTATATGAAGGTTGTGGGATCTTCGTGCCTCAGTGAATTTCAGATTCGGTAAATTTGACGGGCTTCTTACTTATATTATCCATCAGTAAAATCACTAACGAATGTTGACATTGAAACCAATATTGATTAAATAATTTAATTAGTAAATACACAAAACACATGTTCTGTTTTTTATTAACTGTTGTTTTCAGTTGTTATTAAGCGCAATCCCAACTAGTTCGACTTCAACATGCGACATTCTTATAAAACCTACTTCAAAATACTTTTATTGTATTCTTTGATAGCACATCACCCAATATCAATACGTTCGTCTTTTCTATTTATATTTGATTTCTAGAGATTATTACAATCTGTCCTGTTTATAGGACATTCAGTGATAGGTATGTAAAAATAAAAATAAAGTGTCCTACGCGGCGTGTGCCTATCGACTCATCCCTTAATTTCAATAGATCCTACATTCTGATTAGTTGGTTAATAGGTCCTGAGGTACTTTCTTTTGCAGTCTGCGTACTACAGATTTTTGGACATTGCACCATTTTTGAAATGGCGCTACTTTTGAGAAACGTTTTTGATTTTTAGATAGTGTCAACCTTCATGCAATATGTGTCAAAATGACAATCTAACCATAAGTTTACGAGATATTGTGATTTTAATGTCGCTACTTTTGTAATTTACAATACAATTTTTGTAATACAATTTAAATTAAATACAAAATACAAAATTAAATTAAAGCAGTGAGTGGAAATGATACTTTACTATATATTATGAGAAATGTACTGTTCAAGCAAAGCAATGGCTTGACAAGTGTTATTGGGACTGGTGTTAACTACCTTAAATAAATAATGTGATTACATTGATGCGTCAATCTCTAGAAATAACTATCGTCGCACAATATTTTGCGCGTGACGTCGACTAAAAGGTCTCTGTGGTCGTGAACGGTGAACTCTTCAAAGTTCGCATCGGCTTTACGTTGTTTTGTAGCTCTTTTTTCATGTAAGCTAAAGTTTATCGACGTCATAATTGGCGTCGCTTTGACATCCCACTGACGTTGACGCGGTGATTAATTGTCCAGAGACTCGCCTAGCTGCAGACGGCTGTTGTGGGTAATATTCATTTTATGTTTACTAAAAATATTATTATAGATACAGACACTGAATTATTAACGACGCATTTAGCAGATATTTCGTTAATATGATGCTATTTCATTTTCATTTCATGCTGCTACTATTTGTTATTATTTTCACCAGAACATTTAACCCTTGCTATAAAATTGAAAATTCTTTTCGAAGTACTGTGCTGCGTTCCTTTGGTTTTAGTTTTAAATGACGCAGCATTTACTGAACACGCAAAATAAATCGCTATAGACAAAGTCTGAACTCTGAAGAGCCCCAGGAGGTTGACGTCCTCGAAGATGAAACGAGCAGTGTCTCCGATTACTAAAGGGGGTCGCATTACATCCCCGCAGCGTGAGGATTAGGATCTTATCTAATCTTAATAGTATTATCGTATATGAATGTGTAAGCAAGGTGTCTGTCTAATACTTCATTATTATTATGTATGAGAAAAGATACAAAGGCATACAGTTTTCGAGATATCGGTGTACGAATATTAAAATTTCAATTTACATTCTTGAATCTCTAACCTTTTTTTTTATAAATGGTTGCAAAATTGTTGAGCATACGAAATAGGGTATTATCTATAAATTACGTCATACAAACTTCATGGTTTTCTATTCCCCCCGTCCCCATTATCATCACATCTTGTCACACTCTGTAGACCCCTCAATTGTTTTTTTGGTTTATCTTGAAAACTATAACTCGCACAAAAATGTTGTAAAGAGCTTTTTTGTAGATACTAATAATACCTACAACTTTTATTAACAACTTTTACTTGTAACTTTTATGATTAAAAAGTTATAAGTAAAAATAATCTGAAATGAAGTTGTGTAATGTTTAACAGACTGTACTATTGTAGTACTGTACTACAGAATATAATAAAATGTTATTTTCGAAAAGCCAATTTCGAGTGGCTCTTAGTTAGGGCGCAATGTGGTCTTAGATAAATTTAGCTATGTGCCCATGTGATACAAATTTCCGTCAATGGATTGATAGATATATCAACTATTGCATGTTTAAACGATTCACTTTCCCTGAGAGGTAAAATATGCCATTATTGATATAAAGCGATTCGTTGACAAGTTTATTTCTTTATATTATTTCAACATGCAAAGCAGAAATAAGGCAAAGAACTTTACAGAGGAAAGTTCTTTTTTAATGGATACCTATTTTAATTTCTTTAAAATTATATATTTTTTAAGGGATGGCTCTTATTATCTATCGTGATCTTTTAGTAGACATGTAAAAATATAAAAAAAATTAACTAGGTAACCAAACCTATAGTATATGGCACTGGTTCTGAACTCAACCCAAAAGCAGAGTAATATAGTGAGAGTAACCTTAATATAGTTGCAAATTTGTAACAAACCATTAAAATGCTTATGGAGCTTCTATCAAACACTAAATGGTGGTAGTCTCACTGTTAATAAATAATGAATGGCAACTGTTACAAAAGCTATTACAACATAACAATATTCATACGGGAAGATGACAACATGTCAGGAGCTATAGAATTTTGATAATTTTCAGATTTAAATGTAGTACAGAAAGTGTAAACTTAACAGAAGCAGAAAATAAATATTTTCAATATAACACAGACCGGTGAACTGCTTTATAACATGTCTGGTATATTACAAACACATATTCATACTCGTTCTGGCTGCCACAGATCGAGAAAAGAAATATTTTTAAACAGTATAACATCCATCCGCTGGGATATGGAACTCGTCTCTAGGTAGATCTGATCTCAGTATTCTCAGACCGCAGGTATCTACTCCACATCTCCCATGCCATCTTGACGGCTGCCAACGCCAGGATCTGTTCTGCTTAAGCTCTATGATGTCGTCGAAGTCTATCTAGGGATTCCATATTAAGGAGAATTTACACCATTACGCCAGATGCCATCGGGGTGTTTGCGAATATTACTAGAAACTGTACACTACCCGTAGGAATTATTTTAGTTGTCATTGGGATCCGTCATAATCATCATCAGTAATAACAGCCTAGGGTCCGTCTTTTGGATTCGTGATTGGTGATTCGTGATTCGTGATTGTGATTGGTGACGACTAAAATATACTAAGTACCAAACAGTCCGAAATATTCATGTGCGCTTGTAAGGAATACTACCTTATGTATCATTGGACACATTGGTAATGTGTAGAACGGAACAGAACTGCGAAGAATGGATAGAACAAGTGAAGAAAGATCTAAGAAAACGGGTATTGTGAATTGGAAGAGGAAGACAGAAAAAGGAATGAAATGGAAAGAAATTTAAAAGAGAATAAGGTAGCGCCATGATGATAAAATATTTTAAATAAAAGATAGCAGATATTATTAATAATAAACATATAAAAACTAATTCTATAAATAATGTATTTTTATAATAATATTGAAACATGGAATCATGAACCAACTTTTCTCTGTAAGTGTGTAAACCATCCTTTAGCGAGTAGTAATAGATCTGATATGGAATCAGATGATTCCAACACTCGCTGTGAGTTTTTACCTCTCGTTTTCCGAATATAACCTATGGCTTTAACGTCTTTGTATGCGTCTGTTGAGTATATAGAGATGTAGATATTTTTATCTGTGGTGAATTGGATTATGCTTAGGATTCACAGAAGCGATTCAAAAGGAATAAACCTTGGGCAATCGAAACAGAATCGATTTATACAGTTAGAGAACGATTGCTATCATATTCTGGAATATATTAATCATATCTTAACGACTTGTTCACAATAAATCCATTTATATAAGACATGAGGAGGGTCAATGGGTGGTGGAGGAGGTGGGGTTGGATGCGGAGGGTTGATTATTAGGAAGTGAATATAATATTTGTATTTATCATTCGGTGGTTTGAGAGTACATGGTGTAGTTTATTGATAAAAACAAGATGAAAGATTGTTGGAACGGAATTGAATATAATTAATGCACTGCGCAGATGCTGGCAACGTTACGTTATGGCTGAAATGTTCTTCATTTGCAGGATGTTTTGCTGTATGGTCAATACATGTACATACCGCAAACTACAAACAATAAAGTACAATACAATAGGTATATATTCTTATAGCTTTATTATGTACAATAGTATTCAAAAATAAACGCATCTTTAAAATCGTACATTTTTAATTTAACTGTTTTTTTTTGTAATCTGGCAGAATGTTTATCGCAAAACGTTAATCTATGTATTGTTCCTGGAACTGGAACCTGGAACATAATACGCACACTGTATTATAATAAAGAAATTACTTAAAAGTATATTTCTTTAAATGTTACACTTTACATTCATGTAACTTCGCTTAGCGGATACAAACTTTGTTTTTTAAGTTTGACGAAAGAAAAGTAAAACACTTGATCTGTTAATAACATGACTCATCTCAACAAATCGACTGAATAATGTTTCCAAGTCATAAAGTGACAAATTTGTGTAATGGCTTTGATTATTATAACAAAATAACGAGGCGTTCAAGTGAAATATGAAACGACAAGTTGTTAGCACCTCCAGGAGTCGCCAGTCTATAGTGCGAAGAAAGATTGTAACTGATTACATACATAAAGTGATTAATTACAATGTCACTAAGTTGATAACCAACAAGTCGTAAGTAATTTGTAGGAAGTAGATGTATGGTGTGTTCTGTAACTCAGTTAGATGGAAACATCACGCATTGGGTAATGGGATAGAAAACTTTATAATATTTGTTCGGGTATTAATGAGACATGAGGAGCGGTTAAGATAAATTGCTGATCAAGTGGAAAAGATTTCACATTTCAAGTAGCAGAATGATGTTTACATATGGAGGTATATTAATTGTTGTTTATTGTTCGCCTTTCGGCTTTACAATCTACATTCTTAATACATTTCATATACTTCAACTTACAATTAAATTTAAATTATTCTAGACCTTTTTATTTCCAAAAGTACTTTCTGCTTCTTCTTCTCTTGACCCTCTTCCTTCATTTTCCCTAGTCCTCCTTCTGGACTGGTCTATTCCCTAGTCTATTTTTCTGGGCTGAAGTTTAACTGTTTCCTCGCTACTTCTTTCTTTCCCCTGCTTCCCTTCACTGCCTCTTTTAGTACTTCCTCTCTCTTCCTGTTCCTTGTGCAACCCAGCCACCAACTTATTTATTGTCCTGTTTTTCCTTTCCTTCTTACTATTTCCGCCATCAACCTCTTTCCTTCACTGCCTCCCTTTAATAGCTGGCCAATATTCCTTTCGCTCGCTACTTTTTCCTTACACTTAAACTTAATGTGCTCCAGTGTTTCGTCCTCCGCTCTGCACACTCTACACTTTCTTTCCTCACTACTTTCCCAGTATCTGTTTCCTTTTTCCTCATTTCCCAATCTAATGGGAGGCCAATCATATGGAGGTATATAAGAAATAGAGAACGGCAAAGCTGAATTAAGCTTTGTCTATAATTTTTTTTTGTAAAATCATTAAGCAAATTAATTTGTTTATAACTATATTTTATCAGTAGAACAAAAAATAAGTTTTATTTTGAAATACGAGTATAAATGCAATTACACTGCAATAAAACTGCAGAAATTGAATAAGGAAGTATTTCCTGTTTCAGAAAGCATATAATGTACATATTTATACTTCAAAAGAAAAGGTAAAAGTCGTTGAAAGCTTTTAATATTATAAACATTGAAGGGTCTGCTTAATTGCCTCTTAGTTGTTTTTAACGACTTGTCAAGAAACATTTACTACCCTTAGATTAGTACATCCAATTAGAAGATTTAATTTATAATCACTACTTTAAGGACCTATAGAAACCTGTATTGTGTAAAAGTCCTGAGAAAACAGATTTATTACTGTAACTGTATTTTATAAAACCCTTTGTTAGGTTATAATGTTATTAATTATTACTTTTCTTTTCGTTTTTTATGTTTTTTATGTTCTGAAAAGAAACGTTTTGAAGTTTTTTATTAAATAAATTTGATATTATTAATTATTTTATACTTTTATATATAAACTATTAATTTTATCAGAAAAATGTGTAAATAAAAGTTGTAGAACGTTAAAAATTCTTGTAAATGACATATTATTTGTTTATTTAGCATAAGTAATATCGACAAAGTTGTAAGCGCATGCATTCGCTGTTGAATGTCATCCGCTGTTTTGACTTGTAACTAATATTCAGTGAAGTGCTTTACTTTAAAGCGATGTAGCTCATTATCTATTAGACTAGCTTTTACCCCCGTCGCAAGCGACGTCTGTCTTTTGTGTGTGGCTTGAACTTCATGTAAAAATTTTAATTCCACCAGAGTTTACCCCCGTCGTAAACCGTCTTTTTGGCGTGTATATTTGAATCCAATAAAATAATTCGTAATCACAATTCATACTTAACTCTACTATAGTTTACCCCCGTCGCAATGCGACGTCTTTTTGGCGTGTATGATTTGAATCCAATAAAATAATTCGTAATTAAATTTCATATTTAACTGTTCTATTTTTAAATTGAAATAATAAATAAACTCGCACATATACCTTGACACATATAAATTGACTAAAAAAAATATATTTTTTTTATCAAAATAAAAAATATTTTCAATTTATGCGTTATTTGACCAACTTTTTTTCAAAATTTGGGATTTTTTTTTTCGATTCGGAAATAAGTTACCAAGGTTAGCCTATATACAAAATTTCAACTTTCTAGCACAATTTTTACTCTCGGCAAATACTGCCCCCTGTGCCCCCAAACAAAATTTTGAAATTTTGAATTTTTTTTTATTAATAATATACTTAATTATTCTAGAATCCAGAATATGAACTTTCTCAAAAGTTCCCTACCGGGCCCCCGAATTTCTTGAACCCCCCCCTTTTTCAATTTTTTCATTTTTTTTTTTTTGAGAAATGTCAGCATTGAGTACCTTAATACACATGCAAAATTTCAACTTTCTATCTTTTACTAATTAAAAGTTATAGAGCAAAAAAGGGATCACTTTTTCCCAGTTTTTCCAAAATTACGGGTTTCCAGGAAATTCAGGGAAAAATCCGGGGACGCCAAAGGTCTTAGAATTTTTTTCTCTACGAAATAGGAAATTTTTTAAAAGATCGCCGGAGCCGTTTTCGCGCTGCCATACAAAATTCAGTACCAAACATATAAGAATATAAGAATATAAGAATATAAGAATATAAACATATAAGAATAGATTCAAACACCTGGGACATTATAATATATGATATTTTTTAAACTATAGCCCTATCTCTATATATTTCATATTTCTGGTCTTTGGCCCCCAGCGCCCGCCGCCTCTGGAAAGTTGCAATTTTCTATAGTGTGTCTTTAATGACACTCTATATAGGGCCCACGTTCCAAATATCAACGTTCTAGCTCTGTTGCGACATTGCACCCAAAAAATCACGCCGCTACTGAATTAAAATTTTCGTAATCCAATTATTGGCAAACATGCGCAAACATGGCAACAGTGTCTTAATACATACCCTAAGTTATAATACTACATTTTCAATATTTTTGGCTTTTACTGTCTCAACTCCCGCCGCCACTGGAAATTTGGGGCTGTTTATTTTTTTCATTAATTACTGTCTACAGCGAGCCTACACATTAAATTTGAACGTCCTAACTCTATTCTAACATTGCCCCCAAAAATTCGCGCCGCTACTGAACTCAAATTTCAAATTTCCAACTATTGGAAAATGTGCACAATTATAATTTCAATACACATACCAAATTTCAGTTTTCTATCTTTTCTAGTTCGTCAGATATTTGCAAAAGTATTTTTTCGAATTTTCCAGTTTTTCCAAAAGTACGGGTTTCCAGGAAATTCAGGGAAAAATCCGGGGACGCCAAAAGTCTTAGAATTTTTTTCTCTACGAAATAGGAAATTTTTAAAAAGATCGCCGGAGCCGTTTTCTCGCTGCCATACAAAATTCAGTACCAAACATATAAGAATATAAGAATATAAACAAACACCTGGGACATTATAATATACTAGCTTTTACCCCCGTCGCAAGCGACGTCTGTCTTTTGTGTGTGGCTTAAACTTCATGTAAAAATTTAAATTCCACTTGAGTTTACCACCGTCGCAAAGCGATGACTTTTTGGCGTGTATGATTTGAATTCAATAAAATAATTCGTAATTACATTTCATATTTAACTCTATTTTTAAATTGAAATAAATAATAAACTCGCTCAATAATAAATTGACTAAAAAAAATATTTTTTTTTTATCAAAATAAAGAATATTTTCAATTTATGCGTTATTTGACCAACTTTTTTTCAAAATTTGGAATTTTTTTTTTTGATTTATAAATGAGTTACCAAGGTTAGTCTATATACAAAATTTCAACTTTCTAGCACAATTTTTACTCTCGGAAAATACTGCCCCCGTGCCCCCAAATAAAATTTTGAAATTTTGAATTTTTTTTTAATAATAATATACTTAATTATTCTACAATCCAGAATATGAACTTTCTATAAAGTTCCCTGCCGGGCACCCGAATTTCTTCAACCCCCCCTTTTTCAATTTTTGAAATTCTAATTTTTGAGAAATATTAGCCTTAAATAGCTTAATACACATGCAAAATTTCAACTTTCTATCTTTTACGAATTAAAAGTAATACAGCAAAAAAGGCCTAACTTTTTTTCCAGTTTTTCCAAAATTACGGGTTTCCAGGAAATTCAGGGAAAAATCCGGGGACGCCAAAAGTCTTAGAATTTTTTTCTCTACGAAATAGGAAATTTTCAAAAAAATCGTGGGAGCCGTTTTCGCGCTGCCATACAAAATTCAGTACCAAACATATAAGAATATAAGAATATAAACATATAAGAATAGATTCAAACACCTGGGACATTATAATATATGATGATACTAAAATATATTATACACACAAATTGTTGAAAACTGAGCTGTCTATCAGATTGATAACAACTAATTTTGTTATTTTCACTTTCTCACATACAGATTTTATGTTGTGATATTTGCTTCCTTTGTATCGTTCTGCTACAAAGGCTGTGTTAATTAATTTTACAAATGAAATGCGTATTTTATGGTTGGTTAGTTACATATAATACAAGAACACGATTCGGAACAAAACGGAGTATGAGTTGCTTTCCTTGCGTGCGTGTCGGGCGCCGGGCGCCGGGCTTGCCACATGAAATCTAATTTTATTAATTTGTTTATTATTCCGTTATATTCGTATTGTAATTCCTAGAAATCTAATTGCTGCGAGTTAAATTAATCACTGATCATAATGTGATAAACAAATTCAAAAATATGACGTAGAGAATCCTAAGGATGAGTTCAACCAGCAGTTCAACTTGTAACGAATGTTGAACCATCGCTCTAAGCTCTAAGCTCTAAGCGTTATTGATTTCAGCGATACGATATCATCTGACACCAACGAGTTTCAAGTTTAAACTTGTAAGATTTAACGGTTATGATGTTATTACACTGATGGAAATGTCTAACCCCAATACCGTTCATCTGTGTATATAACTTGCTAACAGTATTTTATGTGAAAACTCATTTTTATTTCAATAAAATTAGAAATGTAATACGTCTGTGGCGTAGTAGTTAGAATGGGTGCTTTCAAAAGAGAAACAAAGTAGTTAGCCTCATGTAATGTATGATTTAAAAACCAGCTGGTGCGTTAAAAAATTTGCAAAAACTTAGATAAAGTTCAGGCTTTTGAAACTCACGTTCTAGCTTTACTGGTATGGAATAGATTTATATGATAGCTCAAGTAAAGAAAGAAGAAAATAAAGAAGATCTCAATCATTAGGAGGAAGAAGAATCAGAGGATAAAAGACAACGAAACAAAAAGGAGTAGGGAAGGAGAATAGCGGAAAGACGGTGGTTGAAGCGCAGCTTGATGCAATGGAAACAAAACGGAATACAGAAAGGAAATAAATGCTAGATCGAATGGATCGAAGTAAGGATGAGGGAGCAAATGATGTCGAAATAAAAAAATAGAAAAGGAAAAGAAATAGGGAATGATTTTAGCAAAAACCATAAAGTGAGGATCATGCAAGTATGATATAAATTAATATTATTATAATTATAGTCATCAGAAATATCTACGAATATTACGAAATCATCCAAATGAATCAGCTGTACAAATCTACGTCCTATTTCTATATTCAGTCCAAGTAGAACACATTGAAAACATTTCTAAATATAGGCCAAGGATGTGCATGCAATCGGGTAGAAGTCCCACCTGATAAACCAACTTGGTCGAAAGACTTCGAATAGATATTCACCAGGGACAAATATAAGTTTCTTCTGCCTTTGATTTAACTGACGATGAATTCCCAAACCAAAGGAAACTAACCAGAGACTTTGTAAATTGAATAAAGAAGACAATCTTAGTTAAAGAAAGGAACTCACTGTTTCTAAAGTAATTGAGATTTAAGGAACATTGAGAGTAAATATAAATCTCTGTTTACCTGTGTGTGCTAGTGCAGCTTTGAGTTACAAAAAACATAAAACACACCAATGAGTCTTTTATTTCTGCGATATTAATAGTAAGGCTCCTCGCCCTCTAGTGCAATAGTTTAACAACTACAATCTAGCTAGAAATCTACAGCTGGTATGTTTTCAGTATCGTTCATTACAAAACCACACAATCACAATCATGTATATTCATTGTAACTGCAAGAACTTAACAATACATACGAGAATTTTCCACGTTTCATAATAGCCTTTTAAGGCATAACATTGTTACTGGAACTGCTGATATTAAATTTTGCTTGTCAAATGTACATATACGAGTATATACAAAGTATGTTTGTAAAATTTAACGATAAAAACTTGTGAATTGTAATGTCAATGCAGCAGCAGCAGTAGCGCCATTTTCCATAGCTTTATGACACTATCGGCAGAAGTTGGAACTAAACGTGAAGCTGATGCTGACGTTGAGGCTGAGTTCCACAACAAAATACATTGTGTTTCTGTTTGTAACAGGTTTGACACAAACAACGACATGCCAAAACCAGACACCAATAAAAAAAGAATATGACACTGAGAAAGTTGAATGCCCGCCAAAAAAGAAAGCACAGCACTGCAATACATATTTTACAAGCTATAAATTCCATTCGAGAATAAAAGCTAAGGAAAAACTTCTCCAAATAGAATAATGCTATGTTGGAAATAATGTTATGAAGAATAAATAAAAAGGGTATTCAGAAGCTGGTTAGATAGTCATAGTCCAGTAAGACTGCTGTTTATTTTAATTTTGGGGTGACTGGAGAAATAACTTTACAAAATGAAATATGTACTAATTTTTGTGTAAATGTCGTATTAGTCGGGAACAGTGCATTTTGGGTAGGCGTTGATTTGCGATGGAGTCAAACCTGTAGTTAAATTTGAAATTTTAGGTTAGAATTCGCTCATTGGAAATTTAGTACACTCATGTGTAAAAATCGTCAAACTTATGAATGTTGGATGTCGCATGTTGGAGTCGCAGTAGTTTGAACACACACATATATAGAAAATACTGTTAATTACTAATATTAATATTTCTTCTAAACTTACTTAACTTTATACTAATAAATGTGTCAAAATGCCATAATTTTGTTCTAAATCCACCTCATTATATCTACCCTTAGCGAAGCAATAATCTCCGCCATTAGATCCGCATATTTTCCACATAATTCACATACCACTTTCTTGTAGCATACCAAAAAAAATATGCTAATTATTTCCAATGAATTTAACTCTCACATTACTACGATTGTGGCGTAGAGTTGAACGAGAAAGATATAAAATAAAATCGTATAAAATCAACCCGTGCATTGGTGCGTAGGTCTACGAAGAGGGGGGGGGGGGAAGGAGCAGAGTGTAGGGTTGGAAATACGATCATTATTAATAACGCTTAATTTAACCGAGCATCGTGTAATGCGTTGCCTGGTGTGCTTTTTATGGGTGAACGACTGGACGTGGTGTTTCACGCTGCACGTTGGGCACCACATTGGCCACTGCAGAACTGGGTGGAACGCAGTACTCCTACGCCTGAGATCTGGGTGTTTTCATAGGCATCTGGGTGAATAGTTTCCACTCATGACAATATCTTATTATCTGAAGTTTTCTGAAGTAGTTTATGGAGTCACTTTGCCATCATATTGAAGATGCGTATGATTCTTTTGTCATGACAGAGTTCATTTACAGTTAAGTTTCTCACAGTCGTTCATATGAAATGTCTATTTTATCGGCAACAAATAGCGTAACCACTCCACCCTCGGAATACAAGAAGTGCAATAGTGGTAGAAACGTCACAAAACAGAACACTCCACCAAATTGTTTGCTGGGTACACTCTGAAAATGTTTCCCTTCCCTTTCTTTCCAATATCTAATTTCCTTCTCCTCATTTTCCACTCAAAATCTTACTACACTTTTTATGTGTCTTCTACTTTTTTCTTTATGTTTACTGGCACCTTTATCACCCAGATTCTTTTGTATCTCTTATTACATTTCTCCCGCTTGAGTTTCATCATTTTTTCCTGTTGCTGTACTTTCATTCATTTGTCTTTCTCGTTCTACTTGTGCTTCTATCCTTTTCTTACTTATTACCATATTATTCCTCATTATAGAACAATGATCATATAGTACCATATAGTACGAAACAACAACTTAAGAACACTGAAAAGTTGTTACCATGTTGTGTAGGTCTGTAGACGCTTACCTTTACATATCCTGTAACAGCAGTATTCCTTGCACAGTTCTTCAAAATTAATTGGAGTAGTGTACACGACCTTGTAACCCCAGTAAAACAGAAAGCACTTTGTACATAACTCATAGGAAATTCAGTCTTTCAAAATATGTCTTTAACAAAATAATTTTTTACGCTCCAGATCTTTTATTAAACAACAGCCTTTGATAAATGTTCTCTTACACGAATATTTCTTTTCCTTTAGATGTTCTTTTAAGGTTGACTTTAAACAAAATTCTAAAGAATTTTTTATTTCATATTTGAAAGCAACTTTATCGCCATGTGTAAAAATGATATATTACTTTTGAACCGTATGCGATATGCGTTGTACAATGTCGTGTGCGTAGATGAATATGTATAGTCATTTTAAATGTTACTATTATAAGGAAAACATCGAACAAACATGTTTTAAATATTCTACTAAAAGTATTGCGTTGATGCAACAATTATTGCCTTTAACATAGCAGTACGAGATTTGGATGTAATAAAATAAAGATGCTCATGATGTGAAACTTTCTATTATACATATTCAATTTTAGGTTTATATATGAGAGATTGATAGCCAGTATGATGTCGTATGGAGCAGAGGTTTGGGGGTGGAAGGAACAAGAAAAGTTGGAAAGAATACAGGTGAGATATATGAAATGGGTACTAGGGCTGGACAGGTGCACGCCAGGATACATGGTGATGGAGGAGCTAAAGAGGGATAAGATACGAATTAAAACAGGGGAAAGAGCGGTAAAATACGAGGAGAAATTGAACAGAGCGGAAAGCAAAATCTTAAAGAAAATAAGAGAGGATTACATAAAGAATGGGGGGGGAGGAAGTCCAAAAAAGAGAAAAGAATACTTTGAAAGGAATGGAATGGCGATCGAGGAGGCAGAGAGGAGAAGAGAAGGTGGCGCAAGTGTGGCAGAGGAGCTAAGGAGAAGGGATAAGGAGACACAACAGCAGGAGAGAATGGGAAAAATAGAAAAAAGTAACTACAATAAAAGATATAAGAGGTTATGGGAAAATAATGTGCCTCAGTACCTTATAGAAAAAGACATAAAACACATAAGAAGAACAGCAAGGTTTAGATTGGGAAATGAGGAAAAAGGAAACAGATACTGGGAAAAGAGTGAGGAAAGAAAGTGTAGAATGTGTGAAGCGGAGGACGAAACACTGGAGCACATTAAGTTTGAGTGTAAGGAAAAAGTAGCAAGCGAAAGGAATATTGGCCAGCTATTAAAGGGAGGCAGTGAAGGAAAGAGGTGGATGGCGGAAATAGTAAGAAGGAAAGGAAAAACAGGAGAATAAATAAGCTGGTGGAGAATAATAGAGAGGGTCAAAAGAAGAAGAAGCAGAAAGCACTTTTGGAAGTAGTAAAAGTCGAGAAGATTTTAAGTTTATTTTAAGTTTAGTTTTAAGTTTGGAATGTATATAGGAATGAAATGTATTAGAAATATAATACTGTAGATTGTAAAGCCGAAAGGCATACACAATTAATATATAAATAAAAAATATTCAATTTTAGGTGAATAATTTTTTTTTCATGAAAATATCACATTACCTGATTGTTATACAAATTTGCAATTCAATAATTCAATTCGAATGGTGCCAACTACAAAAAGGGTAATTTGAGATAGGCTGGAAGACAAGTAACATAAGTTTTCACATAAGAGCTAAAAAAGGTAATTTATACCCATACAGATACTTGTTTTCCTCTACAACGGCGAGTAAAGTGTACTAAGTTTTTCGAGGTTTATATAGGTTGCATTATAGGTGTTTTTAAAATTGTGAGTGGAAGCAACGACGGAACCAATGGCATCGAGTGTAACTGCAGGTAAATATGTGTTTCTAGTTTTTGTTAGCATTACAATCTGTAACATTTAATATGCTACTTAATTAAAAGATAGTTTTTTTATTTGATTTCCAAAGATTATTACAATCTGTCCAAAGGTCTTGGTATTTAAAAATGTGATAATTAATGCTTTACAATTTTCATTTCATTGGAGAACTACACTAAGGGTTTTTCCTTTTCACCTGTAGTGTACATTCTTTCACTTAAAATAAAATATAATTATATTTATTTATTTCATTTTTCATGCTTCTTATTTAATAAAAGCATTAGCATAATATTTTATGGCATATCTCCGCTAAGCTTCGTTTGCTTATTTTTGTGCGGCCGTGGGACATTATATATATAGTATAACACGGCTATACCAGGAATGGCCAACACGTCGATCGCGAGCCATTTCCAAGGGCAACAAGATCCCAGGGCAACAAGACATCACTTATTTTCTGATGAACAAAATGTGTAAGATTGAGTAGTGTTAGTATGTACAATGATCGGATGCCTACCTGCTAGGTTGACCAGGTAATCAAGGTATATGTCTCAATCACTCTCACGCTTCTACTCATAGCGGAATTAAAATGGGGTCTATGGGATGTTTGGCCTCTTGGATCGGTTTATCCTCTTGTAAAACGTGTTGAAACAGTTGTCTCGCTAACATATATAAAAATGAACCATCAGACTATAAGTGAGTTTAAGTAATTCTTTTGTCAGCTTACAAGACATCTGTTTTTTAGAAGACAAATGACAGCACTTGTTGAAAGACTCCTTTAGGAGTGAAGTTGGCCACACCTGGAACATATATAGTACACCACAAGTTACTTATCTACTGCTTATATTTTCAGGTTAAATTTTTAGCATTTTATTATTCATAAAATTTGTTTGTATACATTCTACATAATTATTCATTTCAAAAAGAACATATTTCAACAACTTGGATGGAATGGAATTAGGTATCATTTTTAACAACCACGGCTTGTTGTATATACCATATATATATATGTGTGTGTGTGTGTGTGTTTGGAAGTGTAGAAAAGTCAACGTGAGATAATAACACGCAGGACTGGGCAACAGAACGCAACGCTACGCTATCATCATCATTATTAATGACGTTTAATTTGCTCAAACAGGAACACAGCCGTAGGGACCAACGCGTGGTTACATCTTTCCAGTGACGTTCAGTGTCGGTGGGTTTTTTCTTAATAATTTGAATAGTTTTCTAGGATTCTAGTAGGTGCAGTACCAATAAGTGGGGTTAGGAATGCTCTAGAAAGCACACCTCTTGTTCAAACGACCTAAGCAACGAGTTCATGCCTTCAATTAAAAATAAGTATAAGTTATCGATCAGAGGGAGTTTATTTGAAAAACATCTGTGTACTAAAGAGATGATCTGGTATCGAATCCAGTTGCTGAACGATATTTTAATACTCATAAAATCTTTGAAGTTGACATGACAGTTGAATCTCCCGTAACTTAACATTGGTCTCACATGTATACAACTTGGTACTGTCTAGTCGTACCTACAACACTACTATATATGTCATAACTTGTATCCAATTCATATACCCATAACTTAATATCCAGTTCTTTAAATTGTGTCAGATTTACTAAGTCCTTTTACATCTTGTTAATCAAGTCTTGTCTTTTCTCAAAGGGTCATCGATTAATTACGTCACAAATCCAATTTTCTTAATAAACAGTTTAGCTTTCCTGTTGAAGCATTAAATATCTTCACTCTCCATTATACTCTTAATGATCTCTGGCAACACCACTGTGCTTTCCACTTTGCTGTTGAAACGTGTTGTGTGTAATTTGTGTATGATGACTCTCTACTTCCTCTCCTATTACAAGCTCCGACATTTGTGTGTGTGTATGTGTATAGAAGTGGACAATCTAAAGGGTGGAACCGGTGGAGGGTTATTTATGTCTGATAATGCAAGCAAATTGTTAGGGCGGAACTGTTTTACGTAGATACGAGCAGACACAACATATGCATCCATATATTAGTTCCTGCTACGCTCGTATTATGTAGTGGCGCTGCGGTTCAAATTTATTCATGTTCATGATGATTTGATTTTTGGTTTACTGTTGTTTCATTACGTAATAATTTGTTTATGGGAAGACATAATGTTGCTTGTATTTATTATGGCTTATGCACAAAATAAAAATATCACGAAAGTAGCTAAAACCTGCTCAACGTCGTTTATAGCGCAAATTTTCTTTATCAGTAATGAAAGCATTGTTATTACATATGGTTGTACATTCAATAATCCCCTCTACGTCCTTGTCACTTTTTGCGAACTACCCTCACCTTGGTGTAAATTTCTTTTCAGGAAATTACGTTTTCTTAACTATATTTGTTTCAAAATATGTGACGTTTCAACGCTTCAGACCACTCTCCACTTCGTCACATATTGCTACAATTTCATCACCCCTTCTTCCCCTTTGGATGCATTTATGGTGATGACCTCTTTGTGTATACTCTAGCATGTATAATTAAAAATAAAATCAACCAAACTTATGAACTATTAACAAGATCTTTACCATTAAATTTTCAGTACTTCACTGAGTCACTGCAGTCTTCTTCATTCTTTTGTTACTACTTCTCTCGTCTTCTTCTTCTTACTTCCGCTATCCTTCTTCTTCCTTAATTATTCACTTGGAATTTCTCTTCTATACTCACTCCTTTACTGCACCTATTCCTAATGTGCTCCAGCATTTCCTCCATCTCTCCACACATCGTACGCGTTATCTCTTCCTCACCTCCTCACCTAATCCAAATCTGGCGATCATTTTAGTTTCATTACTTTCTTGTCTTTTTCTCCAAAATCCGATTAACTTGTACGTTCCTTTCTCATATTAACCACTGCACTTCTCTCTTCTCCTCCCTAACCGTTCAATCGTATGCGGGACCATTCCTCTTCCATGATAGTATCCTCTCCATCCTTCTTACATTTCGTACTTCCTCCATTCCTAATTAGTTCACACACCAGAATCAACAGCCCGTTCTCTGTCTCTTTCATTTTTACTCCTAACTTATTCCTCTTTACTTCCTTTTTTATCAAGTGCCCCTGGTGCGTATTTATCTGACCCCAATACCCATTTAAGAACAACCAGATGGCAGTCACTATGCAAGCGTTGTTTGTAAATATATTTAACATTTTTTAGCATAATCCTTCTTGAGATTAAGTATATTGTAAAAGAAAATAGACCCTTTTGGTGTTACGTCGAATTCAATTATATCTTGCAAGGTTCGGGGAAACAGTTCTTTTTGCACATCTCATATCTGAGATTCTTATCCTTCATTGTCAATAATATAAAATTACCAGTGTTATTTATAAACTAAATTATTACATGGTCTTTAAATAGAAAAGCTAAATACGACAATAATAACTTTATAGAATATTTTTCTAATGTGACGTATTTGTACAAATTGCTGCTACATATTTAAAAATAAACCAAATATAATTATACACTTAAGAGTTTCCAAACTATCGATTATATCATATCTAAAAGAATCAATCTAAATAACTAACAAACTACCCGCGAAACACACCGCGTTTGTTCTCAGCGGGGATGTTTTTGTGAAGGAGACTGATGTGAACATTCAAAGGGTTGTGGGCAAAGGAATGAAACGACCAACCATTACACACAAAGAGAGTAAAGGTCACGCAACCACTACGTTACAAATTGTTTCAGCTCTATTTTTAAATTCTCTTTACACATCGAGCATGTACCTTATTTAACTGTTTGCCCTGCAGCTTACCGTTTTGTAGCGAGGGCGTAGGCGTACGAAGGGGTGCTCGTGTTTCTGAATGGATTTCAGCATGCGGAATTAATCGCGTGGAATAGAACTTTGAATTGGTTATAAAATCACTTAATGACTTTGTAATTTATGTATTGTGAGTAATTTGAGCCGGTCAGATGTTTTTTTGATTAGTTTTACAGTAAATGTTTTTATTAACTTAGATATTAATCACAGAAGTTAACGAGAGATGTGCGACTGACGTTTGAGAACCTGTAGGGTTACTACAAGCTCTGTTTGGATTATTTCTAAACCACTGCATTTTCCTTTGTTTTTTAGCGTTTGTTCTATATTCAAAACAGGTCTAAATCACACGTAATATTCATTTTACAACTTTTTATTAGGAAATGGACAATATTAAGGGTTAAAGTTGAAATTTTAAATTTGAGGTTAGAAATAAGATGACATTGTTCCATATATAACTGGCGTCATATTTCACATTTATTGGTCAACCTTATTCATTATTATTGTCTACTTCTTAATTAAAAGTAGTATAATGAATATTACTTAGTGATTTGTACATATTTTAAGTATATAACAAACGCCATAAAAGATACGGAAATGCCCTAGTTCTTTAATAAATTAAAAAAGAAAAGGTGTAGGTACATCGAATAATTACCCAAATTTCAATCCACCCCACTGCGTTATCGTGTTTACAAGATTTTGTGTGGACTTCTCAATTCAAGTGTAATCCCAACATCACCCACCTCTCTCCCTGTCTAGAAGGCCCACAGCTGGAGCACATGCCGCAGGGACATTGATATGGTTGACTTGATATGTTAGAAAGCAGCCTTCATGTTTCATTGATTTGTTTACATTTCCTATGGATATAGATACTCGTGTATTTGAAATCAAATATGATGTCATTAAGGTATAAGAATCTCTTCAAATCGATCGCCTGTGTCATTAGCCATTGCGTATTTTCAAGGTGGAGTGACATTCTCACTTGGCGTCTAATTTATAATTAAGTCTAGTCGTTATCAAATGTTACTCACCATAACCTTTGATGCTTGATATAATAAAATAAACTAACCCCTGAATATAGGTTTTATAAAAAAAATTGTCTTCTGCTTGCTTATTATCCTGTTACCTCGACTGACCTTGAGTTACTTCGACTTAAGTATCATTCCCACTCATTTAATTAATTTTGTTTTTAATTTTGTATTTAATTTAAATTGAGAGTTAATATTACTAAAAACTTTATTAATTCAATTGTGTGTATTCACACCAGGATGGGGGGGGGTGGCAATAGCAAGAAATTTATGCATGGCCTCTAAGATCTTAAAATAGGATTCTTTTAGATTAAATATTACTTGGTTTAATAAAGTAAAATATTAATATAGTAATGTAACAAGGTTTGTCTTTGGAGTCATTGACGATTCTTTGACGATGGATAAGCGTGCCTTAAGTGTGTCAATTGTTTGTCAAATAGTTCAAGTAGTGTTGTTAATGTCGAAATAACACTTACTTTAAAGATGACTTACCCTATATACACACATGTATAGCTAAACTAAGAAAATATATTATTTTTCTATAACAGTGGTATAACCCTTTAAGATAAAGTCATGATTAGCAAAATAAAAGTAATCATCACCATATAACGTTTGTTTAGTGCTTATACTGTACCAGACATATTCTTACATGCACTTGAGTCTCGTGTACAGTAGAACTGCTGGACCATCTGACATGAGTACTTTGTAGATCTTGACTGAAGTTCCGTGGAACACGCCCAGGAACATCAACACTATTCCGCTCCGTTCCGCCCACCTATTTATTTGTGCTTGACTCATTTTTACACATTTGAGACAAGTTAAGTCCAATTTCCTGCAAAACAGAACTTATTTAATAAAAGAGATATTGAACTCCATTCATTGGATGTTCGTACCGCTACGTGGGTGCTTTCATAAATGGAGATCTTAGTGATGTAGCTTATCAATAGATGTGATATACTTGTAGTATAAGAGCTAGAGCCAGAGATAACACAGCCAGACCTTGGTCCTAAATTCTATACAATTATACTATATATTGATGAAGTTGTCTGTTAGAAGGTTAGGTGTACAAACATCATGATGTTAAGGTAGGCGTCCAATAAAGAATTAAAGGATAAAGTAGAACTGGAAAGAAGAAGAAATCGGGGAAGTGAAAATGTTTCTAGATTTCTTACACATGTTTAAGAAGAATAACTAGGAAGTGACATAGGCGACAAGCGTAATAGGGACGTGATAAAGAATGGGAATTGAAGAGGAGGGATATGGAAAATACGAGCTAGAGAAGAGCGAGAGAGAGAGATGGTAAAAGACACTTCAAATTAGGGTACACAAAGTTGCAGATAAATGGAAGGAAAAATAACAGAGTAGAGGGAGAGGATATTAATTTATTAATTCACATAGTAGCAAGTAAGGAAATAAAAAAGGACAAATGGACGTTAGCCGTTAGAACGGAGAAGTCAGAACAGAGACAGTTACTTTAATATTTCTTCACTTTTTAATTAAATTATCCAATTTTAACAAATGATGAACTAAATTATCAAAATGTTTGACAATGTTTCAATATTACAATTTTAAAATAATTTTCTTGTAATCTCTCATTACTCTTTTATTATTAACAGTGTAGGACACACAAATGCTGGAATCAATATATCCTCGTCAGTTTGTAGAGATGCAAAAGCATTGAAGCATGCAACCTCTGCACAGCGTATACCAATAGTGCTTTGTAGCGCTTTGAACATGAATGCTAGAAACATACTGAATTGAGGACATCATTGCAATTTGGATAGAAACATTCTTTATTTTAGAAGGCTATTTTGATTTGCAAATTTTAACTATAGTATTTCAATCTTTACTATCTACTTTAGCATCGCAATCAGGCTGACTTTAAATAATTCAAATAAAAAAATACTATCAACTTGGAAATGTGATTGTATTACAAAATTTGCATGTACATGAAATAATTAAATATAACAGTATATGCAGCAATGTTTAAATATGCATATACATATGACATACAGTGTAGGTTTAACATTACAATAGCATATACATACGATATGCAATAAAGATGAAAGCAATACCTTGAATATAGTACGTATTCTGGACTCCAAAATACGACATCCAACATTTCTTGAAAGAAGTTGTACAACTCATCCACACCGGTATAACATGCAAATAAATAGATCGGCATCCTTTGTAGTTCGTACGAATTACATTCATAAAATATCTCAAGGTACCCTGTTTTAGTATGGTCTTTGTCTTCCACCCTGTATGGACTGTATAACAACGATAGATTGTAACTGATTTGGAGTGGTGGTGCCATATTGTAATATATTATTACAAAAGACTTCGATGACAAAACCTTGTTCGTTGATATAAGGCTTCAATTTCGATTTCCGAAACCATGATGTTGATGTATTCTGTATCCTAAAGTCAGGGACTGGCAACCTTCTTTCTGTGCTTTATATTTTTTTTATGAGTTTAATAGCAAGTGGTAGTAGAGTTTCCCTCCACTTCCTTTCTTTTATATGTTTCAATCAATAAACTGAATGCACTGACTGATTTCCGTGTTGAACTGTGGAGGCCTACTTTAAATATTATATATATAATATATATTATATAATATAATATAGTATAATTATAATTGTTTATTAGTAAGAATTATTTCGCAAAAAAAAAAACAATTTTAAATTTTTTAAAATAATATCGTTGGTAGGTTTCTAAAAACTTTCAGAAGAAGAGGACTAGATATCGACTCAATTTTTGTTCTAAACCCCGATGTTTTTAGTGAGCAATTAGTGCAGTGCTTTTATTGATAATGCTGTGCTGCTCTCGCCACTGTCTTCTTTATGAGCCGTCTGTACTATTTTATTTCGACTTGTAATTTTCAGCGCACTCATGTGGGATGAAACGAATAGTAATATATAATGAACCTTATCACCATTGTCTATCTCATTATCATTTATCGTCTAGAAGTTGATGTAGAAACTCCTCAATTTCCGGTTTTACATAATCCGGGAACTGTTTCAGCCTTTGCTTGGATAAAACTGGTTCAAATCAAGCAAATAAATCCTTTTATGTTCATTGCATTTGACAATAATTGTATAGGTCGTAAACCCAGTTATCATGCACAAGATATGTTGCCGTCATGATGACGTCACGCTGTTTAAACAGTATCTGCTTCTAACAATGTTTGTTTAAGATTTGCATTTGCTTTGCAATGGACGATCCCGCCAAAGACTGGCGTTTGTAGATATCCGGCTGAATAGTTCTTAACCATATATCATTGGATAATAAGTGTGAAATTATTTCTCCCTTAATTTATGACAATTATGATTTGATACACTTGCTGTAACAATACTACAAAGCTAATGACAGAATTTGATATTACCCAGTAAATATTTTGAAGTCAGTTTGACTTCATCCTTATTAAATCTAAACATTCTCACTCCTTCCAAACGGAAAAAAGTATATAAATTTATCCTTGCAAAAATAAAAATAAAACTGCTTCTGCTATTACTTCGCTCCTCCTGCTACTCTACGTCCTGTTTCTACTCTGCCATTCCTTCTCTTTCCTCGTTCTTTTTCTCTATCTCCGCCATTCACCTCTTCCCTTCATTGCCTTCCTTTAATAACTGAACAATATTCTTTTCGCTTATTACCTTTTTCTCACATGAAAACTTAATGTGCTCCAATGACTTTTTTTTTCTAAAAATTCGATATAATTTCGGTAAAATTTTCTCTAAAAGATCGGACACCAACTGATACTAATCACTTTCTTTTTATTTAATATGTTTAAATTTGGCTTATTTACGATGCTGTGTCTTATCACCGTGATGTTCTCTCCAGTGAGTTGTTTTGTATTAATTTTAATAAACCTTCTCTTAGAAAATGTCTTCAATCTTTTCGAACATTGGTAAAGATAACACAATCACGGTACAATCAAATATAATGGCAGTTATTTATTGACAAATAAACTTTCCTGTTAGAAACTAATATAATAAACTAATAAGTTGGATACATAAAGGTCCTATCTTCTTGAAACTATCTCGCAATTCTTGGTTTGGTTTGGTTTTCGTTGATATTCTGGTTCGATAGTTTCCAATGTTTAAAGATGTCATGTCAGTCACAATCAAATGGCCCGCAACTTTGTTAGTTGTAAGTTAGTTATAAGTGTGGTTAACCAAACTTAATAACATAGTTTGGTAAAACTATTTCCCCCGTTTAGATTCCCCTCGTTTGTAGATGCTCGAACGGGTTATAGGCATTCAATATTAAACTTTAATATAAATAGAAGATTTGCTGGGAATATACTCATGTTCTGATTAGATGCGGCCCCAAAAGAAATAGACTTTCACAATTTGCTTTGTTTAGAGAAAATTTAGATTTAGATTTATTCAGAGGAGATTCTATGAGTACCAACGACCAATGTTCTGGCAGTTTTTGTGGCGTCGTAGCCTCATATATTTGACTAACACCGCTGTCTGATAAGTATGTGATTATAAATACAGTACATAACCAGTTTAACTTGATAACCACCAAACCCAGAAAATATAACTCTGGTCCGGGAAAATTAAGTTTCGCGGTATTAGTTCAATAGAAAATAGTTCAGAAGATAAATTATATCGTTGAAGTTATATTGCTGCAGTTTTTTAAGAGTAAATTAAAAACTCAACTTCTATAAGAATATTATGATAGAAAATGAAACAACTGAGTAAGATTAAAGTTGTATAGAACATAATAAGTTGCAAAAAGTTTTATATCTTATATTGCGTTTACTACGTACATGAGTACGTAGTAAATTAATTAGAAAATTTATCCTGTAGGTAATTGTTTGTAAAATATCAAAGTTGCTAACTTGCTACAAGCCTATTCCAAGATTTATTGTCTACCTGTGACATGCTCATTTATTTACGTCACTTTGAGCTAGTCTAAATTCAATCCCAGAGTTCTGGTTCGTCTTTGATTGGTGATAAAGCATTGGTTTTAAATATCTAAACTCTGAACTAGACTAAACCATAACCGTTTGAGAAAACCATGTTATAAAACCCAGTTTCAATTTAAAAATGATCAAAATCTATGTGAGTTTTACACAAATCTGTGCTAATAAAAATAAAATCCAATCGTATTTTATGGATAGAAATGTAAAAATAATGGCGTCGTTATTTGTACGAGTATGTCGCGAAATCATTGAGTGGAAAATAAAAAACAATAGAAGCGAGTAGTGATTTCTACATTTCCCAAACTATTACTAACGCCATCTGACAGCTAGAGAGAGAGAAACACAGAGAGAGAGAGAGGGGATACGTAATACTAGTAAATAAAAAAATTTGATAAAAGAGGAAATAGTGTGGAGGTTTATAAAACTGTCAGCGTTGTAGAGTCCCGAGTCCCGCATCCAGAGTCCAGAATTCTGCCAGTCTGGATGACGTACCAGATTAGATAAATGGTTTTTCATGAATCCTGGAATACAACAAGCTGCTGGATACTAGATACTGGAAATGAATTCCATTTAGTAGACAATACTTTTAAATATCACGTTAACATTTTGTAGCCACTATCATTAAAAGAGGAGGACTTTATCAGCGTCGGGGAGGAACGTTGGTAGGGATTGCAAGCATCTCTGTGTGTAAATTTTATTGCAGTAGACATTAAAGTCATAAAAATATTATAGAGCTGACAAAAGCCTATTTTAAAAATTATATATTTAGTAAACAACTTTAATTATCTAGTCCCAAATAAAAGATGTGTGCCAAGTATGCCATTAAGCTATAATTGTGGTTCGTAAAACTTCTAAATTGTTTAAAAATATAATTTGGCGCCTGAAGATTGAGAAAGGAAGCATTTAAGATATATCTATAAATCTTTATAACGAATTCTTTTCAATAATATTTTTTTTTATTTTTAAACTATTGCAATCTATAGTTTATATTGCGTGCGTATTTGAATACAACGTTGTGAAAAAATTCAAGTCAATCAACCGACTTCTATTCGAGTTTTGCATGCACTAACATATGAAGGCTCAATTTCTATATATACAGATGACATTGGCATGTATATTGGCTTAACTTCCACAATACAAGACTAGCCTTTCATTCTAAGCTAAAATAAAGCTACCTACAAGTTTACATCTTAAGACAATTATCTGCCTGTGCTTTACTATTATGTATTACATTAACTGATTGTAGAATTTCTGATAGAGAATTGCCTCTAGCGGATTTCAGTAGAATTTCATAATTGAGTTGCGAACTTAGTTTCAAATTATACAAAACTGTATTATACTAAACTGTAAAACTATATAGTGAAGCAATAATGCTAATTATCAGAAGCCGTGCGATTTAGAACGAGTACAGAAAAAAAATAGTTGCAAGCAAAATAAAATGCATTTGTTAATTTAAATATAATCGAAAAATGAGATTGTTAATTACCTTTAGAATGATAACTAGTAAACCAAATATACCACATGATTTGCATAAAAGTAATATTGTTGTTGAATTGTGGAGATTAAATTAATAATATTTGCATTATACATGTATCACTCTCGGTAATAACTCATTTCTGCCACCATTGTGTGGATATCAAAATAAATACCACAATCCCTTGTTACCAGGTTATTACTATGCATTATAATTTGTGTTCAGTTCCCAGAGCGCGTGCAGTCAATCACTGGATGTAATTACATGAAAAGATATTCCAATAACTGTTATTTGATGATGTTGATGTTAAAAATTACTGTGTCCTCATAAGTCTGTGCGTTTATTCCTATGCAATAAATAAATGACTTCGTTGTATTATTATTATTTTATTTTTAATGTTTTTGACATTTGGCACTATATTTTTGTGCCTTAACTCATTTATTTACATGTTATTGTGCTTTATTCAATTTTGATCCTTATTAAATCTAAACATTCTCACTCCTTCCAAAAGAAAAAAAAATATCCTTATAAAAATGAAAATAAAACTGCTACTGCATCGCTCTTCCTGCTACTCTTCCTCCTGTTTCTACTCTGCCATTTGCTCTTGCTCTTCCGTTTTCTCTATCTCCGCCATCCACCTCTTCCCTTCACTGTCTCTCTTTAATAACTGCACAATATTCTTTTTGCTTATTACATTTTTCTCACATGAAAACTTAATGCTCCAAAGTTTCTATGTCCGTTCCGCACACTTTCTGTCTTTTTCTCTTAAGTATTCTGGTATCTTTCTCTCCTAAATCCTTTTATATCTTTTGTTATAATTGCTTTTCTCATTTTTTCCATTCTTTCCTGTTGTTGTATCTCGCTGTCTCTTCTCCTTAGGTCCTCTTCCACACATGTGCCTCCATCATTCCATTCCTCTCATAATATTCCTTTTTTACTAGTAACCTTGAAGGATATATACTCGTACTTTTCAATTGAATTTCAATCACTGATTTTCTTTTTGTAATTAAAACGAATGAGATGCAGTCATATTCTAAATCTAACATTTCCATGAGATCAGACATAAGCACTTGACATATAACTGCAGTGAGTTGTCAAAGCTCCTCGTCATAAATTATGCATGTCTCATGGTTTGGTGCTCTTCTTCGTTGCCTCGTGCCTCGTGCTTCGTGCCTAGTGCCTAGTGCCTTCACAGTATGGCTGCTCTTGGTAATAACAAAGTTTTAGTTGAAAATGTCTTTCTTCATAATATAAGTTTAAAACCTCATCAAACTTAATTGAACAAGTTTTTGAGACTTGTATCCAGTGTTACCAACCAAATATTGTAGTTATATTCTATACAATGTACAAGTACAAGTACGGCTGTCGATCTCATTTTATTTGCGCTGAATCACATAGGCCAGTGATAGTGAACATATTTATGATTGTGTTCGAAAATTTACAAATTATTTTTTTAAAATTAAACTCAGAATTTTTTAAACTTTGAACTTTGTAAATTTAAGTCAGAGTCAATCTCTTATGAATGCTCACAATTTAATCTAGAGGATTTTCCTTTAAGTATTGTACGTATTGTTAGTTTAAAAAGAAGACTCAGGCGCTGCGTATGCAAAAATAAAATCTGAAGACGCAGGAAATATTTAATAAGAATGTCGTAGTATAAAATTCATATCAATAAAACCAAAACAAATTTAAAGTTTTATGTGGAAGAATATAAATACAAGTACTTACGCATAAACCTACAGATGAGATTTCTGTTTCTTTTTTACGATAAGGAGAGAATTCTTTATAGAGTTCAGTAAAATAGACCGGGAAATCGACTTTGTCAAAAACTGAAAAAAATGTACCACAAATGTATTGAAGAAAATGAAGGATTGCTTTGAAGAAAGTATTTTTGAAGAAAATAATTTAAAAAGAAAAAAATATTTTATAATGCGTAATAACGTAATTTTGATACATACAACTGAAAGAAAAAGTCTCTAAAAAGAAATATGAGTAGTTGCAAAAACTTCTAGTAACTAAACTTTGATTAATAGGTTAAAAGTCATAAGGTATATTTTACCAAGAGTTATATGCTCTTCTTTTTAAGAAAGTATTTGCGGGAGGGGGTTATTTCTTAAACGAGCTTTTTGAAAACACTGGAATATTAATAGTACATTTGGTCAAATTTGCAGCCATACTGATCACAAAGTCGAGTGCAGGTTTATTTTACCGGTTTATTAAAACATGATATTCCATTTTTTATGGAACCAGTATTTCAGTATAGAGGTTTTAAAATTTATCTACTCCATTAAACGTTCTGCCACGTTTACAATATTTTAGCATTTATTTAACATATAAGAGTGAGTGAAATAAACGATCTAGATGATTACTCAATAGAAAGAGATACAAGTTAAAATTAAGTGAAAGAGATGGAATTCCTAGGAATAAAAGAGACAAAAACTTTACCTTGTACCTTGTTGAAGTATAAATATCTTAATAACTTAATTTTTTTTTAAATTAATGAAGCGTTCATGTGAATATTAAGTACCTTATTTTCTAGAATCGATAAATACAATTTAACTGTTTAATGCTTTATTAATATTAACTATTATTCGACTTCAATTTCCTCTGACCGTATTCCCTCAGGAAATGTCCGTACAAGTGTTATCTGTTCTTGTCTACTCGTCTATCAACTGCTTATTCAAAAGGACATGGTTCTGCTCATGCTTCTGCTTTCACTGTGTCCTGCTGTATCACTTCCAATGCTTCCTTAGCCCTACTTCCTAGACCTCTTGCAGCCCGTCATATTGTATTGCTCACATTGACACGAAACCAGTAATTGTTTGGTGACTGATATTGTGTAAAGTAACGGATGCGTTACTTGAAAGCAGGGACGCACAACCTTTAACTTTAGACGAGGTTTGAGCACCTAATGTATTAATACCACATTATTAATTCAAACTTGAAGGTCAGGTAGAAATCTAACACTTGAATTAGATGGTAGTACGTTAACAAGTTGAATCTTGTACATTTCTTTGCAATTTTTATGTGAGACATAAGAAATCAACTTTGGAATTAACTTGTTGCTAGGTAGCTTACAGCTTTAAACTACATTGCAAGGTAATTTTCCACCTGCGTGTATATGCGGACAAACAGAATACTTTGAATATAATTTTACATTAATGTTTTGTGGGATAATGAACAAAATTTAACGAAATTATACTCTGCAAATGGTTTCCAGTCCCTGTATTTGTTTGTTATTCCTTGTAAAACAAATAGAGAAACAGTGAAGCTATGAATGAATAATATAGTACATACTACAGACAGCTATATTGTAATTGATGGGACCATGTTGTTTTAAAGTAAGCAAACACGTTTGGAATTCATACCGGGATGTAATTAAGTCTTGCACGTAGAAGTATCACGTACAATTACTCGTAGAGTACGAGTACAGCGTAGACTAAACGTGCCCCTACGTGTGTGGTTGTGTTCTTAGGAGCATTTGCATTAAAATGCGTTTAGTTTTGCAGTTGCATTCGCCGGTTGAACCGGGTCGAAGATGTTTTATGTAATTAACTATATCCACTACATTAGAATGTCTATCTGAAAGAAATATAACACAGTGGACGCAGTAATGTACGCCTTACATAAACAAATGTTAAAGTTTACATAAAAGTTGATATTTTTACATAAGAATTGTATGTAAATATTATTTAGGATTTTCGCTAAAAAATATTTAAAGTAAGCATCTGCAAGCGCACAAGGTCTGCGCTTAAACCATTGAATTTATCGTAAAAAAACGATCAACAGAAGCATTTGGAAAGCATAGTTTTAAAAATGAAGAACAACAATAATAATAATCCTCTTTCTAGTCTTTTTGCTATTATCTTTTGTATTTCGGAAGAAATCTTGTTCGCAGTGATTAGTTTCAAAATTGGCCCAAGTTAAATGTTAGTTATTCTGCATCTGACTAGAACTTACTTCGTTACTATTTATTATTATTTATTTTTAATATTTTGTTCGAAAGAGCAGGCTTTACAATAAACAGCTGTCAGTCGCTGGCACATACACACTTATTCTGTAGCAGTCAGTCCCCTTATTTAGTAGCTCTCTTTGTATTTTTATATGAAATATCTATTATGTAGGGCGTGTAAGATTGGGGAGCTAGAATATAAACAGAAATGAATGAGAAGAAATGTGGAGATGAGGAAATGGCATCAATGTAACTTTTGTTATCTTAGATAAACCTTAAATACACGTTAGTGTCTTTAGCGGGTATAGATGACATGGAGCAAAATACGTAGAATCTTCATTTTTCATCTATTTTCCCATAGAGCTAGCTTTGACGACCTAAGCTGCATACCGATCACGAGTTTGACACGCTTATCATAAACATTGAGAAGATAATTTTTCAGTAGATTTGAATACAAATCATATATTGCAAATGATAGAGTTCCAGTCAAACTTTAATTACAAGCCAAAGAGTTGTAAAATTAATCCACAGTGTGAATTCATTCCATTCGATATTAAACCAATGTATAGCGAGTATGGGATTGGATGCAGTAATCTCCAATAAGTAATTTATCAAATATAATTACCTGCTGGCGGCTAACGGCTGGTGGATGGTGGATGCGTCAGTGGGCTGAAATTCGTTCAGGTTTCATTGCATATTTATCGTTAATTAACATCAACTGTGGTTATTAGATCTTGTTCATTTTATAGAGCAGAGTATTTATTACACGAGTTGTTTTGTATTTCACATCCGGTGCATTACTTCCGTTTTTGCTCTGTTGTAATGAGAACAAATAATGCAGACACAATATTTAATGTAGTTTGCAGGTTGTCTTGTAACTTCTACATTTGTTTTCGTGGCATAAAATAATTTGCTTTAGAATTATGACTAGAAAATTCCTGTATGAAAGCTTTTCGAAATTGCCATAAAATGTTTATGTTTAACCATATTATCATGCATTAGGATATGGTACGCTTCAAATGCATTGAATTTTTCATATGCAGCGATCACCACGTTTTTTAGTGATGTCTATATGGTTAGTCATAGAAATGTGCAGTTGTAGGCATTGTCAATGATAATATACTTCGAAAAAACAGCTCTTGCAATGTATATCAATGACGTCACTGGAATAGGCGACCCCAGGTGTTGCGTGTATGTTTTCTCTGCCACTTATCTTCGTTTCACTAAATTCGATGATTTTGATGTGAGCCATGCGGACTTGTGAACGCTTACCATTCCTTAATGTTACTTTACTTTAACGTTCCTTTACTTATTAACGTTACTTTACTTGACAGACTACGGCGGTGGTTTAGATGTATGTATTAATAAGATAGTGGTTATGACATGTATTAAAACAAACAGGATTTAGTAAGTAATAGTTGTATAAATATCAAAATTAAATGTATCTGTATATATATGTAATGTATATATATATATAAAATTGGTTTATTAAGTTTATATCAGTAAGGAATTCCAGTACTTTTTAAATTTCTTCAGGATTGCCTAAAAGCATGTCCTTTACATCAGCACTGATGCCGTGTTTTGTTCTTTGAGTTTGATATTGTGGGCAGGTTACTAGTAGATGATAGACTGTTATTTGCGTCTGACAGTTATTGCACTGCGGAGCTGTTGTTTTACTCATTAATTGTTGAATTAAAACATTATCAATAAAGAGTTAATCAAGAACAATTTCTGGAAATTCAGCATAATGTTAAAAAAATATAACTAAAACTGTGTAGGTGGGAATAATACTTTACACTTGTAATCAGGTGAAACTTCTTATACGTATACAGCTATAGACCAACTTTACAGGCATACAGGTATAGAGGCCTTAGTGAGTCAAGGTGCTCCTCAACGAAAATCAATAAACCCGTTGTGCTAATTTCCATATCTCAAATAAAAAGAAACCGAACAACAGAACACGAGGTAAGGAGGTAACACCGCGACGGAGGGTGTTGTTGGAGTGAGAGGAGTGGTTGGTGTCCTATCTTGGATAGAAATCAAATGATTTAATAAAACGACGCGACGCGACGCGCCACTGCGATGTCTTGAACAGAACAGAACAGGTAATATGCAGTGGTAATGGTTGCTAACACTTTCCTTTTTATGGAAAACGAAGGGTCGTAAATTTACACGTCAAACTCGGAAAAAGTTATTTTATTTATATCAATGTACTTATAGCTTTGAGAGGATTTCGAACTAAAAAAGTTTTCTTTTTTTTTTAAGTATTCATGTAAATATAATACTTTTTCATTTGGTTGCTATTTTTAGGTATTGCATTGATTTTTACATCAACTTTTTTTTTTTTATATATATATATATATAATATATATGTAGAATTAAAAAAGATGTAAAAGGAGTTGTTGCATTGAGTTGTCATGACAATACAATTGTTTTTAATTTTAAATATGAGTGTTTCACTTTTTCTCGTTAGTTTATATACATATACTCGTATTATACATATATGCTATGTTGATTTAAATTCAAATGATATTTGCAATGAAACTAAATATATTTTACTATTCAACGCGACTGTGACATGAGTATGAAATATGTAGAACGTAATAAAATTCATGTCACGACCAAATTTGCATTTATTTGTTGACATTTATATGTAATTATATTATGTCAAGTTAGAGCTTTATATTATGTACTTATGTATACTATATACATTGTGCAATGTTACATGTATATAATGATATTATATTACAAATTGTCACTAAAAATAGAAAAGTGCTTGTAGACCGATCTGATGTGCTCCTCATTTATTGTTCAAATGTGGAAAGGAAGAACATTAGCGTCTTCATTCACCACCGCCACTGGAATATATTTTCAAAATGTCAAGCACAGTAAACCTTTTTATTCGTATTCAAAAATACATATACTAAATTACAGCTCTCTTCCAGTCAGTTTTAGAAATATCTAGTAAATAAGAAGCCACTTGTTAATTATGTCACATGTAATAGGGAGAGAAGGAATTATCAACGTGTAACAAAACATGACAAGCGGGAGGAGAGAAACAAATATAAAGTAAATAATGTGAAATTACCTACTAAGAAAAATGAAAAACAAAACTAAAAAATATATCTTGAATGTGTGTAGTTCGTAATGTATAACAAGACGTGACAAGAATGTGGGGACGGTGGGTAAAAAGTCTTGACATTTGTGTGTCGTAATTTATGGAAGACCCCTAATCTACAATCTATCATAAGCAAAATAAAGTCTTAGCCTATGAAAAGCTCACAGGGATTCGTTTAATTTGTTTTTTAAAGTCTGTTTGAGTTTTATTAGTTTAGGTGCAAGCTATTCATAAAAACCAACTTCTGTTTCAGTTTCATAAAATGCTGGAGTGGGGTAGGACGCACAAATTTTAATTATTACTTTTTGTATCGCTATCAATTTACAATATAATTAAGATCCTTCCTATAAATATAATTAACTTACTGCCTGAAATTAAATAATACTCCCCCGCACCCCTACCTCTCATATTTAACACCCTTAAAAATGAACCCTCTTAAATTAAGAAAACAAAAACGAGTAATTATAAATTTACAATTAATTAAATAAATGTGTTGGGGTTGAAGGTCTACAAAAAAATTATTTGTTCAAGAAAAGGAAGGGTGGTAGAATGGTGAAACGGAAGAGGTAACACCAGTGAAGGTAACATAAGCAAAAGCGTAACACTCCGCTTCAAATTAAATCAAGAGAGTTTGACAAGTGGGTTGAGAAAATCGGTGTGTGGGATGGAAGGGGGGGGGGGAGGTGTTAGCTCAGAGGAAACTAATTATTACAGATAGGAGTATAATGATATCTATGTGTTTCCAGCTTTTTGGAAATATACATTTTAACTAAATTATTGGCTTATTGTTGAAAGTTCTATTATACTTGAATTTGAAAAGAATTTTTGTCATATGATAAGAACTTGGAAAATAAATTGTTGAAGATCGTTTGTGTTAAGAAATGGGAATATAAAATAGGGGAGATGTAAGACGAGTAATTGGAGGAAACAACACTAACAACAGGCTGTGATAGACAAACTGATGTCCCCCGTGAGAGTTGTCGGGCCAACGGGCGTTCTTGCGTTCTCTCTGAAGTAAATATTGCGAAAGTGAAAATGCTGTGTGTGCAGGTTGGAAAAAGGGAAATGCGTTAACAGTGAAGAAGTAGTTTTCCATAAATATTAAAATTTGTCTTTAATATTTCTTGTGCATTAACGGTAATTGTGTAAAAAATGAGATGAATTTAAATTTTTGTTGAAGTTATGTCTAACCTCAAATTCAATGTTTTAATAATATGACTGAATAAAAATTAACCTTGATAAGAAATAGTGTCCGGTGACGGCTATAGAAGGTGATGAATGGCAATTAAAAACGTTGTTTTAAAACTTTTTAGTCTTTTAAAGTCAGACGTATGTTTATCTAGTAAATTCACAGCAAAATAGTTTGAGTGATTGTTTAATCGGTGCTGGTATCTTTGGTTCAATTTGTTAATTTACTCTTTCACAGTTTTAATGCCGAAGTCATGGTTGATGAATTTGTTGCTTAAGAACCACAGGATATCCATAATGGTTCTAACTGTCCTTGACTGAAATCTTCCTAGTATTTCTATGTTTGAAACACTAGATGTTCCCCAGAGTTCAATGCCATAGTATCTTAATTCATAAGCTTAAAACCTTGTAAAGATAACTTGGTACAATGTAATTTCAAAATTCATTCTTACCGGGGTACATACAAAAGAAAAATCAATTCTTCTTTACGAGTATGTACTTCTAGCTATTTTACATTTGCTGTGTAACCTACATATTCTATAAATATTTTTTATGTAAGGCTTTTATACTTTCGGAAAAACTGTTATTATGTCATAAAAGCCTATAATACGCAAATCATTATTTAATGGTGGGTGGAGTGACCATCATTAACATAAAGCAGTTTTTAATAAAAGAAAAAAAAATATTAATATTAATTTAAAAATTTAATTAAAAAACTAATTTAAAAAAGAATGTAATATTAAGCAGTTCTATTTTTACAGAAATTTGTAAACAAAATCTATAAATAGTTTCTATATATAGTACTATCTATAGTATATGTATTATGTATTTTTGTAAGCAATCGATAGTTTTCGCATTGTCCCGCTAGATGTCCCTGCAATAGTGTCCGTGGTTGCTGTCGCCGCACGGTGATAGTCGTGCCTCAGACTTTGGGCTATTGTGGGTGAGGATGGGGTATGTGGGTGGCGCCAGTGGTGCACTAACCTCTACGGTAATTCTTTCATTTATTTTGTGAATTTTTTTGTAAAATATACTCATTCACAAATCATTTCTTTATCTATCCAACTGCTTACAAACATTTCACATTTCTTTCATTCTTTACAAACACGTTTTTTTCCTGTTATCAACAAACTTCATTGCTTTAGTTATAACAAGTGAAGTAAAGTCATTCAAATTAAGATTGTATATAGATAACTAAATAAAGTAAATTAAAGATATTAAATTAAAGTTAGTGCTTGTTTTTGGTTCAAACTGATTTTGAACCAGTCGACTCAACTGGTCGACTCTTGACTTCGTTCCAATTATGTTACATATAATAACCTCCAATTTTCTAACTAAATAAATGAGTTTTTTATGTGATCTCGAGGAAATCTGTTCGCAAGACCTCTGTCGGATATGCACGTCCCTGCACTTTACACCCTGTCCTAAATTGTTTCAGTACTTTTTGGGGGTATGTAGCTTACTAGCTATAAGCACTAGCTGTGAACAGTGGAAGCAGGGTGGTCAGAGGAGAGAGGTTCAGTGGATCGGCAGATCGGGTTCTTTCGATAAATATCGATTTCTTCGTAAAGCTAGCATCGTCAGTACTTAAAGACTTGTACGGTGTACTACACCACACATACACACATACACAAACACACACACACACACAAAAAGCATCAATCATAAAGAAAGAAGACCTATAATGTTAAATGTCGACATCAGTTTATATTAGCGAATAAACACGAAGTTTTACGATAATAACCGAAAGTGCACGTGACAAGAAATTATATTTATATAATGGTTTTGGTCAACTTTATTTATCATGTGGTAATAATTGGAAATCGTTGAACTGTTCAAAATATCGTTTTTTGTTATATTCTCTTCTTGAAGGATTGTAAGAGTAGCTTGTTAGACGTGGGTGCGATATATCATTCTTTGTTATATATCAAATTCGAAAACGTGCCCAGCATTTTAAATACAAGTGAGAATATTTAAAAATAGGAAAGTATAGAAATTATAATAGAACTAGAAACGATGCATTATGTAGCCTACTTTGTTTCGTATCTTTTCGCAACCGCTCCCAGAAACTAGATGCACCACATCGCTACCAAGCTTCAATAAGAAAAGGACTATCAAAAAACCAGGTACTATTTTGCGTCGTTGCGACTAGCTCTTATACTAATAATTTAAACATTTTATACTCGTATAGTTTTACATGTAACTCCATTATGTAAAAACATCACTTCCTAATTTGAAAAGAAATTAAACCTGTTCTTTTCTGTTGCTCTTTAATGGTGCGTTTCACTAAACGTTCACAACAATCACACTCACCGTCGTAGTTTTTCCGTTCCCCTTGCTTGCGAGCGTTTTGAATGGTTTCGAGCGTTGAAAAAGTAAGGATTGCGATTAAATAGCTCTGTAACAAAAGGTATATCTACAAACAAAATAAATTTTTCATAAAAGTAATATATTCTAAATCGTAATGAACATTGTTTATTTATTAAGTTAGGTTATGGTATGAGGAAAAGTGTAGTTATACAATAAAATATCTCTTTCCGAATCATATACAGTCACTTTTTCTGTCATTGCCATCTTTAAGTGTTGCCTTATGTTTAAACATTGCGCCTAAATGCTGAAAAACGACTACTATGCCTTAACTCTTCAGATGGGTTATTGTGAGCTTGGCGTGAGCGAAATTAATGACGTCATTAGTGATGTTTCGTTGTGACCGCTTAGTGGAACGCACCCTAAGTATGACAATGCAAATTTCTTCGAATTTACTCTCTGTTCCAGTCGAGCATAATTTTTTTATTTTCCGGTATGAAAATATTTCTACTCAAGCAGTCCAAATTAAAGCAGATTGGATGCAGCACCAAAAGCAGCATTGTTTTTTTTTTATTATTAATAATTCACGGGCTTCTTAGGTTCACGGTTCTTTTTTCGCCCTTCTTAATTCATTTTATTAACGTTTTACATATTTACATTTCATTTATTATTACATCTATACTTTTAAACCCGCTATATTCCATATCCTGTCTATCACTAAGCACACTGGCCACCTCGGATATCTAGTAGATCCCGCATAAGGTGCATTGTCAATGTTGCGTTATTGCAGATAATACTATTGAGGATATGAATAATCCCCAAGTAAGCATTGCCATTGATTCTTCAGCATGTTTTACAACCCTTCGAATATTTAACTAATTTGTAAACAATCCTTATAAAGGAGAGTATTTCTACACCTACCCCTCAAATACCGCATGGATCTAGCAGTTATTAAAGTTTGGAACATTATAAACATTATTCGGACCGACAGGTCTTGTATGTGTGTTTATATATGTGTGTGCGAGAGAGAGAGAGAGGGAAAGATGAGGATTGAGAGATGGAAACAGATAATACAAAAGTTTTCAGTATATAAATATGGTATACTCGTATATGAAACAGAACATAACTCATTTACGTCGCTTTCCATGGTTTTCTCTTTGTTATCGGCTCTAGCCAGCTTTCAGTCTTCAGTTGGTTTACAATACCATAACGTTGCTTTTACGTTGCGGTTTCAAGCAACTCCCAAACCGGAACCAGAACCAGAACCATTTGGTTAAATTTGTAGGTGGAGGAAGAAGAAGAGAAATACCCTTCCCTACAAGTACAGGAACATCGTATGGAGTTAACAGAGAAACAACGAGGTGGAGGGTTTTATTAAGATTGACGTATTTCCTTTAACGCACTTCCGTTAAACACTTAGCGGATGGTATTTAAACTTAAATTGAATGAACTTATTGTGTACTGAAATCGTTTGGGTCAACACAAGAAAGCTTTTGTTGTTCGCAATGGTAGCTTGGGGTCTACATTAAGTGGATGTTACCACAGGATTCATTGTCTGGTTTGGTCTGGTTTGGTTTGGCGTGGTGATGCTGAAGACATGTCGATGTCTATGGTAATGGTGAAGTTGAGTTAACGCAAATGGGTTTGTTATGAAAACTTAAATTACGTTCATTAAGGTTAACTAGATTAGGAAGAATAGGGTTGTGATACGAGGTGAGAACTTTCGAAAGAAACTTAGATCAGAAAATCAATTTTTGTCCATTGTGGCCCATGCCCTCAATTTCAATAGATCCTAGATTCTGCTTAGTTGGTTAATAGATCCCGAGGTACTTTGTTTTTTAGTCTGCGTACTACCGAATTATTGGACATTTGACAGCTGGCCAAATTGTTTGGATGTTCAAGTATTCTCTCTTTGTATGCTTTGATTCTAAGTACTATTTCTTCATTAACTGTAGGTATATCCAGATCCCGATGTATTATGTGATTAGGTACAAACCATGGTGCATTTGTGACAATCCTTAGCATTTTAGGTTGGAATCTTTGGATTATTTCAATCTTAGAGGTAGATGCAGTACCCTATAGTTGGATACCGATTTAAGTATGGATTTGTAAAGCAGGAGTTTGTTTTCAGTGCTTAGTTGTGAATTACGTTCTATCAGTCAGTACATATTCCGCAGTTGTAGGTCTAGTTGCTTTCTTTTTTAAATATGTGCTTTTTCCGAGTGCTTAGCCTCCTATCTAAGTGTATTGACATTGTTTAATGTGATATTTGAGCAGTTCCCCTGTCTAATTGTGAACAAGTAAATGTAGTTAATAAGCTAGATTTAGTTTATCTAATTAATTTCATGTTTTTGTAAATAATAATGTTTAAATACGAACAGATGGTTGTAAATGAATTTCATGTTTCCAAGAAAAGCAAATATTAGAATAAATTAGAGGCAATGAATTCAACACATAATTATTTCCTCATTAGCTACTATTTGCACAACATGGCTGTTGAGCTTATCTTTTGTCCTGTAACAATAAAAACAACCGATAACTCGTATTTATTTCAACTTACTTAACCTTAATGTTTTGCACCCTTACTTGTCTTGATATTATGTTTTATATATCGCATCACCGCTCCTTAATATGTCTTGACACACCTTCCTACAGAGAGGACTTTGAAGGATCTTGATAATTTATCTTGCTTCTCTTTTTGTCACCAGTCACTTTGTATAAACATCTTGTTATCTCATTTTCTGCAACATATTAAGTTTGGGCTGGTAAATATTAATTATATTAATTGAGAATTTAATTTAGAGGATTAATTTTAAGGAAGGTAAATAACATTGGCTTCGTATAATGCGGTACTTATAGAACATAGTTGCGGTTGCTTTATAACACGGTGTTCTAGTTGTTATCTTGAGAAATATTCTGTCGATATTTGTTTCTATCAATCAACGTCCGGGTAGTTAGTACGTCATATCGAGATTATACTATATATACTCAGGTGAGTTGAAGTATACAATTGGTAGACAAATAAAAAAACACAGAGAGGAAGACCTTTGATCATGCTTACATAAGAACCCGATATTTCTAGCTAGTTTCTCTTATAATGTGTTCTTCTTAAGTAAGAACAGTATTTTAACAATCAAAATATCCTATACACTTCTCATAATCCTTCCTTTTTTAAAGTGCCTGTGACTACACGTCCATGACTTGTAGTGTGCCTTAAAGAGCTGCAGATGTGATGTTCGACGGAATCAATTTGATGAGTCAACTATTTATCAAAAAACGTGCCTATGAATGCAGCATCTATCTGAGTTGTTCAAAAGGGTCAAAAGTATAATCAGAACATATCTGAAGGACAATCCCCTCACTCACTCTACTTCTCTTTCTCGCTGATATAAAAAGAAATGATGTGCGATACAAACCCTCGACAGTTAAGTTGACAAGACGAATTTTGTTGACAAACTCGACACAGATTTCAATCGAGGGACACTTTTGATCTTCCCTTATATTTCAAGATGGATAGGAGGAAAGAGAGAGAGAGCAGAGACATATTAGAGTTAGGAAATTTAGCTGAATAATATCGAAACATGATATTATTACGTGGTTCTGTTTTTTTTCTAAATAAATATTACAGGATATATTAATATTATATTTTCTTTTTGATATTTATTTGTACAGAATTCGCTAATAGCTTGGGCCGGCCCGAAAAAACGCGTGGCAAACTAGACATGTGTGTGTGTGTGGGAGGTAGGGGGGTCTTGAGGTAAAAAACGCGGTTCTCGGTACAAATTGGACTTGTGGGGTCGGATTGGTTGAGTTTGAAAGTGCTCAGGGTTCATAACCCCTGATCTACACAATAAATAAAAAATATATCTGGATGTGGTCAATTATTATATTCAATACACGTTATCGTGTTGTATTAATTCGCATTGCAACAGCTCGCGTTATGGGGGGCTAGATAAGTGTGTATTTTATTTTATTATATTTGTATAACTATTAAAGTACCTACAATTTACACGAAAAAATAATTCCATTGCACTTCTAAAGCCATTAAAATATAATATGCAAATGCCATTGACAGTTCTACATAAAGGCTCTCGAGTTTTCAACGAGATGTAATTGTGTTGTGCAAAGGACATTAAGCGAACAAATGATTTTTTATTTTAAAACAAGACATACAAATTAAATTCCATTGATATTTTTTGTGTACTATATATTTGTATATATGTATACGAGAATATTGTATGTAATTATTTTTTCATTCTAAATATATTTCATTTTAATTTTTCATTCATACAATATACACTTGCATCTGCTAAAAAGCTCTTCAAGTTTTCACTGTTTAAATTTTTTGTAAAGGCACAGTTCCGCGAAAACTCAGTGTAAAACTGGGTGCAGGAGAGATCGCGAAGATAAAATTATCCCGCGAGCGGAAAACTGTTTTATATGAGTTGCTCTCGCTACTGAATTATGATGAAACTTTTGAATTTTATATTTATGCATAAAGTTTTCAATCATAACTTTATTAGTATCAAAAGGAACATCTATTTTGAATAGGTATATTTTTATTTTAAATTTCTATAAAATGATATTAACTTTTTTGAGCTTTTATAATTTGTTTTTACTTATGTAACCCTATAAATCATGACTCATTTTTTTCATCTTCTACCTCATGGCTGAGGTCATTGAATCTCCCAGCTTTGCTTCATGTTAAAATCGGTTCTTCGAGTACAAGTGGTCGGTCTTTAACATACACGAATTTCTTCATTTTTTTGAATAGGACTATAAAATATAGAAAATGGTGTAAAATACATCTGATTTCATCAACTTTTAATTAGTAAAAAATCCATACGAAGACTGAAAGACAAGAAAAAAACACAAAAGTTAATATTTTAAATAGAAATTTGTATTTTTTTTAACATAATTTAATTGAAGTGAAGCAAAGACATACATACAATGATTGATTTGATTTGAACGTGTATTTAAGGTTTATTTAACATAAAAAGGTTTACCTTTTACATAATTCTTATTACGTTAATTTAATGTAAGATTACATAAGTTTTTTTAACATACACTTGTGCATTTTAACTCTAGTAAAGCATATTATGCAAGATTATGTAATGTTATATAATAAATGCATTTATTTAATAACAATGTAACAGAATTATGTTAAACTTTGATATCAGTTTACGTAATGCATTAAGTATAGTTATTAATTTTTGTTATTTAAATATTTTATAGATATAATAGAAATTTAATTCAATTCCTCCACAGTAGGAAGTTCAAACTATCAGAGTCAGTAAAATTTATCCCACACAATTTGAGTTCGCTTCCCGCGTTGTGGCGTCACACATTTGAAAAATAAATTTTCTTTTAGTCCTAGTTTGCGGTTTTGGTTTTCTCTTGCGTCAAATTTTAGATTAGCTTAACTTCGCCAGTATCCTATTTATCACTTGTTGTCATAGTTTGGCCCCTTACAAGAAATTCCATCCAACTCCGTCTTCGCAGCCCTAATTGGCGCTATTATAATAAAGTTACACACAATTACACTTAGTTCCAAGTTTTACCTATAGAGCAACCTCTGCCCAAACAATTAATATGACCTTGACATATGGTACAAATCGGTCAACGCGGTCGACAAGCACTTCTTAGGCCTAACCTTGATTTATTTCTTAGTACATAATACAATGTACTGATTCTAGTAAAGATTTTCTTTTTAATTTTACAAGAGAAAACTTTTTATATTGTACTTATACTTGCACTTCACATAAAATCTTATAAAAGCTGTGGCTCACTTGACCCAATAAATGTGAAAGCCCCTGTTCATTGTACAAAATATAACACAGCAGCTTGGGACAAAAGGTGGATTCAACAGGGGGGCAGGAGCCATTGAAAACAGCGGAGGAAGTGACGGGTGGCACGGGGGCCATTGAATGAGTGATGAATTTGATTTACGTTGTTTAGGTTACTTTGAACTAAAGCTTATTATGAGAAGAGTTATTTAGAAGATTCAAGGAAACTGACAGGTTAATTATCTTCAAAGGGAGTACAATATTTGAAGAACTCTTTAAGGAATCAATGTTTTTATTTAATGGCTGTGATGGCTTTCTAGATCTATAGCCTATTTTTGTCATACACACCAACAGCATTCGGGATTTTTTTAAAATTTAATAAGTTATTTAAAAGCCACTTTGTAAAACACAAAACATGGATATTACCTTAAAGGTACCTTTAAAAAAGGTACAAACTAGTTTATTTTATTTTATTATCTATGTATTGTATTTTAATGTAATTACATCTCATTAATCTTAACAAACTAATCTTAAAACTATTTTAACATTTTAATAATCCAAAAACGACTTTTTCATTCTTATTCTCTTGTCTCCCGTTCTTTTCCATTATCCATCTTTTTCTATTTCAACTATAACTGCATCACGATCTGATACATCGCCTCCACTATGATGACACCCATTGCATCTTTAAGTCTTTCTTCTATTAGCATTTTTCTTTGTCTACCAATTGTATACTTCTACTCTTCTATTCTTTCAACCATAATTCATTTCTTTTTATAAAGGTGTTTTCCTTTTTTCTTTTTAATTTCTCTGTCTATTTTCTTTATATACCACATAACCAATTAAATCTGATTGTTACTAAACCCAGATAATATAACTCTGGCCCGGGGATCGAATCTGGAGACATAGTAGTCAGAGTCAAGCATCAATGCTCTCAACTACTGTGTTGTCAGGCTAAGGCTTGTCGCACTATGCAACCGTATTTCAGCGAATTTTTGGCTTTACGGAATACGGACTAGAATTTTCCAAGAGCATGTTTCCTGAAGCTGGTGTGGGCTTATGGTCGGGTCGGTGATGGTGTCTAGACTACATTTTGTTAGGTAACAAATTCACGAATTTCATTCTTCGCTAACAAATGCATTAAATTACGTATTAATTCAGCTTTTGTCATTTAATGGCAATATTTTATAAAACTCATAACTAATTACAATAAATAAGTTTCAACTGACGCAATAGTGTATTTATTTTAATTCAACTCAACATTTTATTTTAATGAGACTCAACGAGAAGATGTAAAAACAAACAGCAAACACTACATAAATTAAAGAGAAAAATAAAACAAAAAATACCAGGAAAAAAAATATATAATTTAATAGAAAAAGAGCATGACTTTGTGGTTGGATGGAAAACAAACAAGTTAGAGGGATGATGGACCTTCCGCCCGCAACCCCACTCCTTCCCCAGCACTATCTGAAGCCGCTCAGGTTTCTGGAATGCTCCGGAATGTGAGAGACAGTTGTAGGGAAATGTTTCGAGCGGGAGCGAAATGCAAATGTTATATGAACCTACTGTCCTACACAATAAAAGATTTCTTGTTTTTTTAAATTATGTTATTTATAGATCCGTCCGCACTATATGACGTCCACCGACTATAAAAGTCATTTATCAACCTCCTGGTGGAGCAGACAACAAAGAACACATCGACGTGCTTTATGGGATTATACTTTAGATGTTGAAGGCAATTTAATGAACGGAAAGAACAAAGGTTTTAGAATAGTTTATAGCAGTGGAATTCATCGCATTCGCAAAGTAGTTTACTTCAATTCACGAGGAGAAGATTTGGAAGAGGAAGAAAAGATATTAGAAGGGAGTCATTCCGAAAAATATAAAACATGTAGTACGTAAAGTACGATAGTACTCTAAGGCCCTCCGCACACGAGACGACTGGTTGCAAACCTTATCCCGAATCTACCCGAAGCGAATGTGATTACTACTGTGTTGGTAGTGAGAGATTGAACGTGTATGCGAGTAAAGTTGAATTTTCAAAACAATGGCAAATTTTAAAAAGTCAACTGAGTTTTCTACCTCACAAATTTACGTTTGATTTCTTGATTTAACAGGAAAATAAAATGGTCTATTCAATATTTATAGAACTGATACCACATCTGTTTACAAATCGCCTTATACTGGTATGATTTAAAGCTAAATTTGTTTACTGGCTACTTTCAATATACGATTAATCGACGACTATATTCAGATTGAAAAAATATTTGTATATCTATCAGTGACTATATAAATTTCATAATAGTAATGGATTAATATCAAAACAAACAATATTATTCACGAACCATTAAGACAGCCTGTAGCGACCACTACCCCTCCCCCCACCCTCTACTCTCCTGAGGGCACGTCACAAAGAAAAGGATAATATTTGTCTCCAGAAATATCCCCGCTAAAAATAATGCTGAGCTTTTGTATATACGAGAATATGTATACAAGATAAATATTTTGCTTTAAATGGAATTATGGGAGTATATCATATATTATACCAGTTTTTCTTTGGTATATTACCCTCTGCACACAAAACGTAAAATCATGTATTATTTAACGTATTATTTTTTAACCTAATGTAACTTTTTCTTATTTACCCAAGATTAACAAAGTGTTGTTATATTGTGTTTTGTGATTTAATTTATTAGCGTCGGTCAGTTTCCGATGGTGATCACTACGGCCTCCTATTATATTAGCAGTTTTTGTGGTGTAGCAGTCTCATATATGTAAATAACACCGCTGCCTAATATTTTTAACCTATATATAATCACGATGTTGTGTTCTTCTCGAAGGACTTCATATATTTTGCAAGATATCAGTAGATATTTTTCTCTTATTTGACCATGAAATGTACTACATTCTTTTTAGAGTTCCTTCTTTAAAAGATGCTGTTTCATAACTTAATGTGTCCAACTTAATTTTAAATTAAATATGTATATAGTTCTAACCCTTTATCATTGCTTTCATATGTAATATAATACAAACAATTATTACTATTATAATATTATCACTATTATATTGCTATCATTATGATTTTGGATTCATTACTAAATTTCATACAGGAACAGTGGCGCCATCCATCTCATACTGCTGAACATTGCGGCTGTGTTATGAACTAATCTACACGACAAGACCAGTAGGATACATTTGCTTTTGTTTTCTAAATTTCTGATTGTATCTTTTATTTCAATTTTATATTTAAATCATTTTTCTTAATAAAACACTTGATAATGTTCTGATATTTTGTACAGATTCTGACTTATAAAAAATTTTCTTTTATTTTTCTAAGATAATATTTTATATTTAAATTTTACATTCGGCATGTCTCACTACTCAATTTTTAAATTAAGGGGTCATTCATTAATTACGTCATACATATTACATGATTTTTTGATCTTTGATTTTTCCTTCAGTCTAATTTTAGATTAGAAGTGGTATTACAAATCCAATGTCTCCTCCTCCCCCTATGTCACAACTTGTCGCACTTTTGGGACCTGCTCCCTCCTATTTTGTGTGTGACGTAATTAATAGATGGCTTCTAAATGCTTTCACTTGATTCCACAGGTAAAGAATAAAAAGTGAACACATTTCATTCCTTTTTAATTTACTTTGAATGCTATCTTTCTACACATTTGGCATGTTAGATTTATTTCAGATTTTAAAACAGCAACTAGAATTTTTTTAATCATGTAAAAGAGTCAAAACATATGTAAATTGGACCGCGCTTGAATATAAGGATGTAATCAGTTCATTTCAATTATCTCAAAAATCATAACTCCCACTAAAAGTATGTTAAGAGTTTTTTTTGTAGATAATAATATTATCCAAGTAAAAGATTTCAAAAATGTAATGCTACGCGTTGAGTTTTGTCGGTAATATTAAACCAACCAAAACACAGGATAGAAAATTGTATTGCAGTGCAGTTTGAAACTTAGCTTGTAGCAGCTAGCTTACTACAAAAGATTTACAAACTAATTATACAGCAGTGTGCAAGATTCAACTTGCTAGCGTGCTACAAGCGTTACATTTCTATCCAGGAACACTTCGGTAACATTGTAGACATTAAAGAAATTGTGAATGTCCAAGAAAGGATCATCAAATTTTAAATTAATCGCATTAAACATTGTGTCATATTAACATTTTATATGTAAAGGGTAATTCTTTATATTAAACACACGTAACTGTGTTTAGCGGACTTACGTATAAATTTATGATCGAGTATTGATAGATTTCGACCAAAGATAAGTTAAAGTAATTGCGCTAATAAAACTCAAGTAATCTCAAGAGTCGTTAAAAGTTATCTACATTTCTACTTTGACGAAATGCGTAACTCAAAAATCTGTCAACCGAAAAATATGATAGATGTGAGATTAATCACTATTGATGTATACTCACACATACTCATATACAAAGGGGTTCCATTAGGAGGGTCAAGATGCGTGACGTAAGAAAGGGAGGAGGCCTTCGAGTTGTATTTAACACGGAATGACTTTTTGGTGAAATGGTCAGCTGGCCTCAGCAGGAATGGTCAATGGTACATTAGACATGTTCCAGGGTAGATGCTGGGTCAGTGTTACAATTACAATTATAGCACCGCACCCCTACCCTCTCCACCATCCACAGTAACGGTTAATGGAGCGTGTCTTTGCAACAACCCTATTTTGTACTGTATTGTTAGACAAAGGAGCCGTGGAATCAAGTCGGGATGCCTCACAAAGCACACTACTTACACAATCTTACTTAGCACGGACTTACAGTTTCACGACGTCGTTTATATATATACTTATTATATTTTATTTGTATGTGTGTGTGATTTTATCTCATGCTCATGTTCATTTTCATGCTTATGCCCATTTCTGTTTCCTATTCAATTATTATTATCTTATTATTTTTGCTTGCACCTTTGCATATATTTACATTACACTGCATTTTATATTACTATTATTATATAAACTATGTACAAATATCTTTTATAATATTTACATGTAATTATAGCCACTATGATACAAAATTTGCAATTATAGGGGTCATGTATACATTGAAAATTAATGCTGCGCCAGGTACATTGTATCGGGATACAAAATTCAAAATATTGACTGGTTCCTGTATAAAAATGCGTCACTCTTCCCACTACTACTCACTATTAAAAATTAAGCGCAAAATGTATTTGGTCAAATATAGTAAATGGTAAAACGATTAGAAATATGGAAGGAGGGAAAAGGCCCTTTTGGTCCTAAGGAATAATAAAGGACAAAATATCTGTAACAAGACAACCCCTTCTTGAACAGTTCCCTTCTTGAAAGAGGAATGTAGGTAGTATCACATTTGTGACTTACTTTACAGCAAGTTTCTTACTTATAGTTTACTTATATTTTTACAAACAGAAATAAAATTTAGAAAATATAGCGCAATCAGATAATTATCGCAGCCTATCATTGATGCTTCAACTGTCTGATCTACTGTTTGGTCCAAACATTTATGGTCACCCATTACATTCAACTTTCAATTTCTTTAATTTATAGTATTACGTTTCTAAGGTTTCCCCGCCTGCTGATTATATTTCTTTAATCCACTTTTGTTTTAATATTCTTAATTTGTTTCAGTAATTCCTGCGATACAGCACCATGTTGCTTCCACTTTTTATTGGATTTACATAAATCACATACAATTATGATGCGTTTTAGCCGACTTCTGTCTTTGTCTCTGAACACCTTTATCTTTTATCTTTTACCTCATTTTAAATTCAAAAATTTAAATTAAATTTTTTGGAGGTTTAATTTATATTTTAATTGAAACAATTTTGTTTCTTAACTTTTTATAATCATTAAATAAATAATTATTACGTATATATTTTTCTCTCATAAAAGAATATTTGGGTAAAACTAATTAAATTAACGCTGTTTAAGATTTTTTTAATTTAAATGATTTATGTAAATTGTGTTTTGTTTTATGCTAATTCTTCTCAGAGTATATGTTATTTCATTTATTTATTTAACATTGGCCTATTTCATCAGTATGTCCTCACAAGTATTTTTTAACAGACCTCGTAAGACTCCAATCTGGTACTGATTCTGAGCTAATGTACTTCCCTTGTAATGTCACTTCTATTGCCTAAAGATACACCTTTATAAATGCACGTATAAAAACAACAAATATTTTCTCGGAAAAAAAACAAAGTTATTTCTAGAATTAAAAGAAGATGTAATCCAGCACTTCACTTAAAATTCTAATTTTTATCTTAAATTACATTAACAAACCTGTCGGGCGTACTTTAAGCAAAATAGGTTTAAGTAAAATATTTAATGCACAATTTTGTGTTATATAAAAACAAGTCTAGTCGAAAATTATAAAAATAAATAAAACATTAAAAATAAAGATATTACTACGTTTATTTCAAGAGAAATCTCGAGAAAGTTTAGCAGTTCAACTGATGTTAAGTGATCATACTCGTTCATATGGTAACAGTGCCGAACTATCTGCTAGGATAATAGAAGTGGTGGCCCTTTTTTCGGCCTTTACATTACAATATCAATATCTATATTATATAATAAATACAATATACTTTAACTCCAGCTACAATCCATATTCTGTCAATAACAAACACACCGGACACGTACGTTTTATGAGCAGAGCTTCAATAATCGTTGGCAAAGCAAAACGTTTTCCTACAATAGCTCTGAATAGACTTTTTCAGCATCCTTCTGTTATTCTGCATTCCAAGATTAGGCTATTTCAACTCCACTCCTATAACTAAATTAATATTCGGAAAACTGGTATACGTAAACTCTTAAGTAATTCTTTTAATTTAATTTTGTACACCATTTTTAATTAAATTTATTTTTTAAGTTTTCTTAGTTTTTTTAAGAACCTTACAAGGTCCAATGTCTTAAATTAAGAATATTATATTTAGAAAAACTAAATTATATTATAACCTCCAAAATGTGACAATCTGTCAAAATGCTGTAGAATTTATATTTAAAAGAATTTTAATATCAGTTTCTCAAAAATATAGAAATAAAGGCAATTTCTATTACTAATTGTTACTAAAAACAAGCAATTTTAATTATTTCACCTTAAATTTTGTCCTACTGTCAAACAGTCAAAATTTATATTACTAAAGACGCATGCGCACAAACTAAATTAACTAAACTCAAATTAAAACACGAATGTGCCTTTAAATGCCTATTCTGAAAACCTGAAATCTAGATTAAAATATTAGATAAAAACAGTAAATAAAATATCAAAACAGTGAGTAGGAATGAGGCTTTACAATATTCTTAAAAATATAATAAATAAATCTAAGCAAGAAAATTAATGTTTCTTATTTTTAAATTTAAGGGTGGTCTAACCCCTTCAGTAATTTATCCAGTTCAGTTCTGTGAAAACCAAAGCGCGAATGAAACATGATGCGTAGTTAAAGTTACGAAGTAGGCGTGTCTTTAAGAGCACGACTAAGAAAAATGAAATTGAAAAAATATGGTGAGAAAATAGGAGAGAAAGTGGGACGGGAGATATTTATAAGCGAAAGCAATAAGAAACGTCATAAAAAGGTCCATAAGAAAGATTAATTGCCGTGCGATTATGTTTTAAATAAAAAGTAAATTGACTAGTTTTTTTTATCTTTTATTAGTATTTATTTATGTTTATAGTAGGTACAATACATACCAAATATTATAGGGATAATATTTATTGCATATAAGAACATTTGTTTGAAAAGAATTCTAAAAAATCTTTTAGTTATTCAATGAATTAAGTTCATCAGGCTAAAAAATTATGTAATTAGTCTGGATTAACTTTTTAGGGTGCCAACTTGTGGCTGAATGTAAATTATTTGAGATGAAAGTATCTATAGATAGCAAACTATCTTACAGTGTAAGATTCACACTTGTAAGCTTACCACAAGCTAATTCCTATATCCATTTTCTACTTTAAATATAGACAATGTGCTACAATGCAAGTTTCGCAATAGCTATCCTACTGCAATCTAGCCTACTGTGAATTTGTGACTGGAAAAGATTAAATTTGGTAATTTTGATAGCCAGAAATACATGATCCGTGTTACCCACAAGAGTGGTTTGATTAAGTAGATCTTATAATGTTGCCTTATAAAACTACAATCGAATTCTATATACGATTATAATTGTTATAAATTTTCTAGAGTCCTTATTTATTCGTTTTACTATTCTATATGAGAATTGTACTAAAAAGAAACGAACCCCTTAACTATATGTTTTTATTGTTGTTGTTTGTAGTCTTAGTTCCTGGGGCGGTATTTTTCATAGTAGACAGCATTTTCCTCGTAATAATATGTTCTCATTTTGAATATGTAGAAAAAATAAATCCAATTCAATTTAAACATTTTTGTCAAGTTTGTTTTTACTCACTTACTCACGTTAAACTTTACAAAAACAATAATTTAATGAAAAAGAAAAATACTAAAATAACATGTCGCCGAGTAATTTTAATTCATAGACGACTTAAACATGTATAGGGGCGCTAAACTCGACACCAGACAATTGATTCAAATCTTCAAGGTGTGAGTCAAATATTGGAAGATTAACATGGCAAGTTTCCTGCTACACGGTGGAACGAATGTTTGATCCGAATGATTTATTTATTTTATAAATTTGTTGATATTATTGACACTGACACTGTTTAACAAAAACTTTCAAGTAAATAAAGAAACTTTCAAGTATAGTCAAGGTTCCTTTGTAGGATCTCTATCCTTTTTTCTCCCTTTATACTGGTCTATCAATATTATACAATACATTATGCCGTTTTTACACCTAAGAGACAGTTTTGAAAACAGTTTTGTCAAAACAAAACAAAAACATCTTTTGTATTATTTTAAAACAGTTCACATTGAACAGACTGGTTTTATTTCTAGTGTTTTTCTGTGTGTCCCACAAGTTATTGTGTTGGCGATACATTTCTATTAAATTGCTGGTCTTATCTTTTGTTTACTGCATTCTGCACTTATTTATAACTGCTCTTGGAAATAGTTGCTAGCCAAATGATAAACAACCACTGACAAGCGCAAATGTTCACAAAAAACATAAGTGCGTGTTCAAACCAGGCAGACTAAAAAACAACAACAAACGTGTTTTCGTTTTATCTTACTGACGTTTTGTTTACTAAAACAGTTTTTAAACACAACAATGTTTTAAGAACTGTTGAGTTTTGACAAAAATTGGTGTTTTTGTTCAGAAAAACAGTCTTTGTCCGTGTTTGATTGTTTTGTCTCTCTGGTGTAAGACCGGCATTGCATTATTAATCTGGAAACAATTCGTTATGATTTTTAACGGTATCCATTGGTTTGATATAATAATAATGAAATTTGTAAACTTGCTATATTATATAGTGCTACGTATAAAGCAAATAACATCTATGTAGCTAATATTTAAAAATTATTTAAAAACACAAAACACGATCCATTACATAAATATTTGAACAATCATGTGTGTACCGCGTCACCAGTAAATATTTTGACGATGACAGGTCGAGTAGGGTAGTTAGTATGATGGCCACCAGGGGTCTAATAGTTACAGGAAACGCATATGTTGTACGTTTTAATAGTCCCCATGTGTTAACGGTGGTTAAAATGGTGTACAACATATATTAAGGAGATAAAAATGCCATATACCTGGTTATTTATATGAGCTATGGACCTCACAAACCATAATGGGACATGGAACCACAAAATATTACAGAAAGTGGAATGTAAATTGTTGTTCATGTTTGTCTATTGTCAACTCTGTTGTTTAAAAATTAATAAAATTAACATAGATGGACGGGCTGGAACTGAAAAAGCAGGATACCATCAAAAAATATGTTACAGTACATTTTTAATTGAATTTATAATTGGTATTAAATAATTAAATGTTAACTGTTATGTTCACATGAGATTCGCGATATCATTTTATGCTAAATGTGATGTTATTTCAAAATACATAAACAATACGAGGATGTTAATAACGCGAAATAATGAAAATATAAAAGCTGTTATAAATAACAGTACCCCGTAACTGTTGCATGCGGACCATTTTGCTTTTAATTTATTGATAATATAACCAGGACCGTAACAAGTCTTGTGTGTGCCCTTTTATTAATAGAGTAAGATCACAAAGCCCCCAGACCTACGTCGTTTTAGCAAAACTATTTTGAGAATAAATAGTGCAATATATAATTAAGAACGTATGCGAACTTGATAGCTTTTTCATGTCCAAATATTCATATAAAATGTGATTTATCCCCTTAATTGAGATGCCTACAGCTTCAATATTCTTTAATTAATCTGCCCTCATATATTTGAAGGTTATGTCAAAAAAAATTATTCTGTTTTTCTTTTTGGAATTTCAGGCGATTTCAATGACAAGTTCATTTTTGCCTGAAGTTAATTTATTTTAATTAAATTTGGTTTATGATTTTTATATCAAAATTATTCTTGGGAGCGGCATCCCATTATTACGTTAAATAAATGATACAAATAAAGTAGCACTGCAGCACTGAATTTAATTTTTCGAAAACATTTCTTTCTCTTAAGTTGTTCAGCAAAACTCTATAAAGATTATTGATATCTGTTACCCAACTTGGAGCAGAAGAAGTAGGTCGCTTTTTACCAAAAACTGTCGCGTCATACAACTGATATCAATATTACATGCTAGGAATGACGTAAATGTGAATTCTGCATACAAATATTAAACTGTACGTTATAAAACTGTCTGTTATAAAATCTATGATTTTATCATCAAAATTTTTATAGTTTTATTTTTAGAAAAATAATAACTATTAAGTGGCATTCCCATCTACAGTTTTAATTCTATGTTTCTAATTTTAGTTTTTTCATTTTTTTCAACTGAAAAGAAATTTTAATTTGACAGATTGTAGGTTATAAATTCGATTCATAAAATTCGTGGTTCTATTTTAGACTTTTTGATATTTACATGGGGAGGGGGGAAAGATCCCTAAGAAGCTCAAAATTGAGCTAGTTTATGGATGACCTTATGCACAACATTTTTAATAATGTATCGAAACATGCAAATAACCAAATGTTACTATTTTATCAATCTTAATTCCCCAATACTAAAAATTCTAGAAATCGCTATAACAAAAGAAAATTTAAGCTCGTTGAAAAAGATGTGTAGATACTCCAGCAGATCGGCATGAAGGACTCTCTAGGTCAGGATGTTTTGTCCCTCAAAGCAGACGGGCGCGAGTCGAGTTTATGGTACACATAAGTGTTGTATATGTGTTGTGTGTTTGATTAGGGTTATAAATTGATTGATTTGTGGTAGTGACATAAAGCTAAAGTCAAGGCTACGTATCCGGGATTCGCGGGGTGAGGGGTTGTTCACCCTTTTGGAGACCTTTTACAATGTGTTCAAGGCCGTGCTTGGGTTATTAAATTACATAAAGAGTTAAGATTAAAGTTACACTTAACCGTCGTTTTACACGGTGCCTAAATAACATAAGAATATTTGTTTGAGGACGAACTCCAAAATAATTTTACTATAATATTTAAAATTTTACGATGTCTTACAAAAATGTGTCTCTTGTAAATGTAATAAATTATTAAAGGTTACAGAATTTATATATTATTCACGCCTAGTAATGAGGATTAAATTATATTTGTTAAGAATTAGGTTTAATTTGTTGTCTGGAAGTGTTATTACTTTTAAGTATGGGACATTTTTCAAAATATCTCTTCTCTGTTACAACAATCACATTTTCACGACAGATAATAATGTATACACAAGGTACGGCCATAAATCCGCTATGCAACAATCTTTGAAAGCAAAATTTCTATTAGTTTATGTTTGTAAACCTCACTTTGGAAACAACTGCTTAAATAATGTACTTACAAAGTAGAGTACAAAAGTAATATAGGTTTAATAACTAGAATGCGATGAAACACTATTTATTATGTAAGAGCAAGAATAATAAACACGATATATAAATACTTTACTTACGTGATTGTCATCACATTAACAAGATTGTAAAAATAAAGAAAACAAAACTTGATATATAGGACGTACTCAATGGTTTGTGTCTTTAATAAATAAAAGTTCACTTGTAAACTAACAGATGGCGTTGTAAGCAAACAAAATATTTTTGTTAGGTTATCTTATTAGAAATATAACACATTTTTAGGAAAGAGGAGTGTATATATTCATAGTTCTTCATATAATTCTTAGAATATAATTCTTTTTATTAATTGTTTCTATAAAATATGCGTATAACGTGCCTCGTTGTTCAACTGAATTCTGTTTTTGTGTTGAATTTATATTAATTTGAAGTGTTACTGAAAAGCATAAATTAGCATGACTTTAGCTCCGTGAGGCGTGGGTGTGCAAACAAAGCATGGAGAATAATGAATGGAGACAGCTCAGTTCGAAGCCTCAAGCCTCTGTGGCCTCAAAGTTCATGCTTTTGTGGATACATTAATCCGTGTTATTTGGTCCTCTAATAGACAGTGCTGTCTGCAGTGAAGGATTTATGCTAAGAAAATTATATAGAGCGTCTTGCGAGGTTTTTGTGTTAAATTGTGTATCTTTTGGTTAAAGGAATAATCCGGCTTCTCTCGGTTACAAACATTAACTTGTCTAAATTGCTACAATACTGTACTACGAGTATATTGATACAGTTTTTTGCAGAACCTTAAATATCCAATAGTTTTTCTAAGTCATTTTTATATGTCGTTGTTTTAATGTTTGATTTTTGATTTTTGATTTTTATCTTGAGATTTTGACACAACGTTGCATTCGCATACGTGAAAAAATAGAATTTATTTCTTTTGCTTCTTTCCAGTTTATCAGTGTCTGCGTGTATTCGTTTAGTTAAAATTTGCTGATATACGCTTCCAGTATGAGAATTACGTAACGCCCGTATTCGGACGGCTTAGTCGCTTGCAGTGTGCGAGGTTTATTACATTTACTGGGTTCGGATAGGTAACGCATAGTACCGCGTGTTCATACGGCCAAATTTTGCTTAAATACGCTTGCAGTGTGCGACAAACCTTAGGTCATGAGCTATAGGGTAAGTGCCTCTCTTACTATAACCGTTTACTTACGATCTGTGATTTTTCAGTGAGGAGTAATCGCATTAGCACACTTTATCGTAATAGGAAGTTTCTGTTTTATGATTTATCAATAAACCACCGTATTATACGTAAAAGTGTTTGCTCGTATTTCACACAGTCGCATTAATAATATGGCTCATACTCTTGTATATCGAAATGCCATACTCCATCTACTCGCAACTGCAAAAATCCGGACCACATACATGACGTAAGCACTATTTTAGTGTTTATTACTTTATTGAAAGCAGATTGGTGGGATGAGAAGTAATACAGATATAGAAGCACCTTTAGTACCCTCAGTACTTACTTATTAAAGTGTATTAATGCGAAACAATTCGAATACATCCTACCGAAAAAATCAGCTTCGCAAGTAATCGATTACAGTGTGAGAGAGCCCTTAGAATCTTCCACACGCATACGTACGCAAAATCAAAGTTTTCACACTTACAGATATGTGGATTCTGACGTAAGTTTTTAAGCACACAACAACTTTTGAAACTTATGTTTATAATGACACGTCAACATTTATTATAAGTTGTACCATTCTTTAATCTCATTTGTGAGGGTGAACTGTTAAAGAAAAACCCTTTGGACCTCAAATCTTCACCCCTTGCCAACAAAACCCCATGCCACAGACTCTCTAAGTTATGGGGCCGTTCGTTGCTGTTATGATATAATAAATTATATCATCATGAGGGATGAAAGAGGGTTGAACTGGTGCTGCTACTGATGCCACTGGTGGTACTAACTGGTACTTCGACACGGGATATTTCTGTGTATCTGCTTAATAATATCAAAACTAATTTAAAATCTTCTCAAGAAGACGAATGCTGTTATAACATATTAAATTAGGAAGTTGAATTTGGTTTGTTGTGATAAATAAATATAATTACGTTATTGTGAAAATACGAGTTATATTATGTCACAGGAATATTTTTATTTGTTACTGAATTACATTATTAAACTTTTCTAAAGATTTTAAATTCGTTTGTTCGTTGAAAATGAAAGGAAAATTCAAGTTCATCTTCTTTACAATAAGAGTACGGAATTTATGACAAAGAAATGAACATCTTCATGTAGAAATTTCTAAACGGCAAATAACTCTGAATATATAAAGTATACAATATTAAAATTTGTCTTGGAAAGAAAACTCTTAACTTTCCGCTAAGCGCTGTTATTACGTATTATTATAATTTCTTCTGTTTAATAATTTCTGTTTTAATTTTGTTTTTGTTAATTTAAGTTGTATAGCATATGGAAATATGCGAAGTCAATTTCTGCATCATTTTTAATTTACGTTTTCTTTGTTTTTTAGAATCTTACAAGGTCCAATGCTTTTAAATTAAAAGAAACTGTATTATATTACAATTTCCAAAATGTGACAATATGTCAAAATGCGATAGGATTTATTTATAAAAGAAGTTCAATGTTACTTTGTCAAAGATAAAGAAGTAAAAACAATTTCTATTTATAATTGTTATTAAAAGTGTTATTATTGCTATTTTAGTTATTCCACATTTAATTTTAACCAACTGTGGTACATTCAAAATTTATATTACTAACGAGGCATGTGCAGTAACTAAATTAACTAAACTCAAATTAAAACATCATCTATGACGATTACTTTTCTAAGTTTTGTGACTTAATTTATGGATGATCCCCAGTATAGTTCTCTGCCCACATATTTTCGAAAGTAATTTCCTTGTACACATTACTTCATTGTATTTTGTATCTTGATTTCACATCAATTTAAAGGTTAATTAAAGCATTTGTTACAAATTGTTCTTTGACGCATGCTAAGATAATAGTCCCGCGGAGATAACCTGCAAAGGTCATGTTGACTTTGTTAGACGAGTAGCTTGGAAGCCGAGCCTGAGCTGTTTTGTTATTGTTCTGTGAAATATTAAAAGGTTAGTTATTTTTTATAATTCGATCTTATCAACACATTCAAGCTTCAGAAAACAGATTTCAAATATAATTAGTTTCACATTAACGAATAATTTATAATTAACATCATTCTTTATTTGTTTATTCTTGTGGGTCATGCATATGTTACGTTACCCTCCCTCCCCCCTTGTCACGTGTTCTCTAAATTTGGGGGCTTACAACGTTACTCATTTGGAAAAATATTGAATCTAATTTTTTTTAAATTCAAATTATTATTATAAAATTAATAGACGTAGGAAGTGGATAAGTGGATTTCAATTGAAAGAAAGAGAATGTCTGTTTGAACTTTAGATATATTGATTATGTGATTTCATATTTAAAAAAAGTTAATATTTTGAAAGAAAACATGACACTGTCCCAAGTTACAGATATAATCATTTAATTTTTAGACAGCGGTGCAGGAATTGAAAATTTAGTTTGGGATTATTGCTGCTAGAACTAATATAAAGAAACTATGTTAAGTCGGCGTTAAATAAAACTATATTTTAAAAATTGTGTAAATGCTGGCACAAGTTTCGTACGTAGCAGTTTCGCTGTGGCTGCATTATATGTTAAAACAGAACTACGCGGTACGTACGAGTAGCTGCCAACTGGAACACGAATATTTAAATCAATATTCAGGCCAATTAGTGGTATTCCACGTAATCTAATTAATTTCTAATTACGTGTTATCATTACTGTGATTGTTATTATCACTTAACTATTGAATTTGATTACTGCGAATTCATAACGGTGATGTAGATATCATGCTCCTCATCTATTAACTCTCTATATATAAAATAAGTAAGTACACTGTGAAATATACAGTAAATATTACTAAGTGACATAGCACCAGGGTGCTATCGTTGTTTTATGAGAAAATTCTATGTCAAATATAAAAATGAAACCACAGCACTTTTTATATTATGCTATAGGAATGTTTGTCGTAAAACCGTTGTAGCATCATTGTTTTACGGTATAAGATCATCAATTTGACTTGTCCATCATTTCAATGTCCATCTTACTCCATTGCCTCCTCCTTACTTCCATCACCTATCTAATATCTTCTGCTTACAAAGTTTCTCCTTCTCCTCTCTTCTTTTCTGCTTACCTCTGTCATCCATACTCTTTCTTCCCTCTTTCCTTACAATAACTCCTCTAAACTTAATTCACTTTTTACTTTATCCTGACACCTTTACTTAATGTGTTCTAATTTCTCTTTTATTGTTCCCAAACCTGAATCATTTTCATTTCCTTTCTCACTTTGTTTTCCGGATATCGTGGCAATCGCTTAGTCCATAAATTTCTATATCTTGTATTGTTTCGTCATTCGTTCATCTTCCTCATCCTCTCTTGTTGTTGATCCTGTTTCCTCATCCTTCTTACCTCCCTTACATCTGCTCTTGTCTATCCGCTTCCGACGCAGCTGTCCCTCTTCTGTCATTATACCTTCTCTTTTCATTTTCCCATCTACTATTCCGTCCCTTTCTTATTTACTCCGCCACCACTCTCACTATTCCGTTCTCTGCATTCTTGCTTTTCTTTTCCCATCTCATTGACCTCGTCCCTGCAAACTAGTAATATTTAATTTATTTTATTTCTTATTTCAAACAATTTGATCCTTAAAAATATCTTTTTAGATTTCAAAATTAACAAAAACGGTGTTTCAAATAATTTTCATGCGTATGATAATGCGAAACGAGTAGGTTTACTTTTAAAAGAATCATTAAAATGAATCACAAAATATTGTGTACTGGGTGTACTAATCATGCGACGTGTAAACATTACATTTGATTTGATTACAAATGTATAACAATAGAAATATTCAGTAATTATATACACAACACAATACAGTATAAAATTAGCCTAGCTCTTTACCGAATGGAATTCAGCAGTATTTTCCTGAATCCCAAGTATTGTAAATATAATAAATGTATAAACATGACAACGTTTTGTTCATAATTTGTTGGCTGTCTATTGTGTAAACAACAATACAACAAAGCGCAACGCAGCACAACCCAGTCCCAACGTTTGCACTGTTAGCCACCAACATAACGGATAATGAAATTTACACATCATTAAATAGTTAATTTAATTATATTCCCGGTCGAAGTGTCAATGCGGTGACCCGCGCTATCCGCACTGCGATCACCAATGCTATCATTATGTAGGATCGTGCAAATAACGACACATTGTTTTAGATAAATATCAGTAGCACACGTTCATTGATAGTCGTTCGTACGTATTACATTCAGGAACTTTAAACCGAAATTACTAAATTAAGAAAAAAAGATGTTTTTTCGTGTATCATATCTGAACACTAAATATGCGGAACGATGTTCTTTTATTTAATATCATCAAAGTAAAAATGAATACTTCGTCTGGTCTTAACACTTTATATATTTCTAGCTAAAACCGTAGGGTCGCCATTTATGGGTCACCAAGTCCCCCATAAATTTAGATTTAGAATCTGCACAAAAAAACTACGTCAAGGACCATTAAAAATTAAAAAAATCAATAATGTTAAGTTTTATGAAATGAACAATTAAAAATGGAATTAAGATTTGAATTGAAAATTAATTTTATTGAATTCAAATCATCTACAGACGCCGCTTAGCGACAGGGTAAACTCTAGTTTTCTTAATTTATCCAATAACATATTCATAAACCTTCTTAAAAACTGCTATTAAGGGTTAAGGCCCCTAAAATAACCATAAAATAATAAAATAAAAGCCTTTTGAGATTAAATATTATTAGGTTTTGCTTAAGTTAAACACTACATGTAAGGCAACATCCTTATTTTATTTTTAATGAGGTTATAAGCCAATAAAAACTGAAATTTTTTCACATGCTGCACCTAATCACCGTTGATGTGAATAAAGAATTATATTTATAAACATAATAATAAAGCTTCTAACGAAATTTATAAAACAAATCCGTATTTTTAAAAAAAACGTGAACAAAATATTTATTTGCTTGTGTGAGTGTTTCGTTTGATCCCGTTTATTGAATCTAATGACATTATAATATAAACAGCTTCAGCATCTTGAGTTATTTTATGACTCCGAATGATTTAATACAACATAAAATCACCCTCCCCTTAATATTATTCACTTCTGTAGCCTTTCGCACAATTTCTGTGAAAGATATTCCTTATCGGTTATCGTCAATTATTTTTGAAATTCATAATTTATATATTTTATAAGATCAGAGGAATTACAAATTTAACAATTCAGCAGTTGAACCTGTGTGGTGAACACTTAACAGAGAAGAAAGGGGATGACAATCTGAAGAATGTGACACGTTAAAGTGAGATAGTTGCAGGAATCTTCTCATAAGATTAAGAAGAACGTGTGTGTGAAAGAGATGTATATATATTGAACCCACAAAGACCAGTCTGATAACTTTTCCTTGTTATGATTTCCTCATTCCACTACATTTAAAAACACAGCATTCCTCAACCCCTAAAGTAAACCAACCCTTGTCTTTTTACATAACATTATAGGAATAGATTTAATACGTATTACAATAATTTGACAAAATCAGATCCTTGCTGAAATATTGGTGAATTATTATTAAGGGTTATTTTTACACGAACAAAATGAAACTTTTATAAAGAATGTTTCTTTGTTAAAGGTACTTTAGGATTATTTATTTCTTTATTAACATTATATTTCGGGTAAAAGCGGGCGTAGATGTCAGCGGTGGCGCGTCATAGCGGTGGCATTGAGAAACAACGAAGTTAATCTGAAAAGTTTTCTTCTGTTAAAACTTTCAAACATTTCAGTATATTGGTGTCGTGTTCATAATCTAAAAGCTGGTAATGATATTTATTTTAATTTGGATACTCAACTGGAATATTTTGCTGAGGTAAACTGAAATGTTTTTAACTTAAATATCGTTTAAATAGGTCATCACGTGGAAATAAATTGGACGGAAAGTATTTTAATAAGAATAAATATTGACTGTCAAAGTATCTTATTGTATCTGTAGAAATTAAATACAAGTATGTTCACCAAATATTGCCAAATGTTTTTAAAATTAAAGCAGTGATGTATATTTTACAGAACAATTACTAAGTTCGCAGAGACAAAATGTTATACGTCTTATGGTAATAGCTTTGTGTACAAATGGTGCATAATGGGCTTGTGTCCTATGTCTTAATTTCTATAAAAGTGTACTATATATTGATAAAGTGGGTTACTAGAACCTCAAATGTCCAATTATTTTTTAATAACTCCTTATATGTTAGGAGATATAAACAAAAAAAAAAGTCATTTTTTCCCTTTAATTTTTAAAGGGATTCAACGTTGTACACATTCCAAATGCATGTGACATCACAATCGCTGCCAACCCTACAGCTCATAAATCTCTGCTATATGTATTTATATATCAAAATATCAAATATTATTTACAACTATTTCAAGGAACAATAAAATTTCAATATTATGTCTGCCTTAGCAGGGTTAAATAAAATAAAAACCTATTATTCTTTGACTTGACTTGATTATTTGATTACCAACAGCTACAAAACATTACCACAGCACTGACCTACTCAACAAATAACTGAAGTTAAAATGCATTTCACGTCATAAAAATATGGCCGACCATTTCTAGCGCTAAACCTACAATTCAAACTTTTAATTGCTATATCTCCGTCAACATTTAGATATTTAATAAAATAGACACGCCAATACACATTTATTAACATCAATTTCAATCAACAATTGAAAAATCGACCACTAAAAAATGAGGACACAAGCCCATTACAAATAATAAAACTTTGTAAATACGTATAATAATTAAAACAAATATTTTTTTCTATAAAACATAATTCTTCCCATGAAACCACCCTAAAACTATATTGTTGAATATGTTAACTATAAAACGAGAAAATCTGTTTTCCTTCGAAAGGAGCCAAAGGAAAAAACTTCTTGTGTAACTATATACAGCGAGAATAAATGTAATGATAATAAACATCAGGAAGGAAGCACATAAGTCGGATTACATAACAATGATAATTGAATGAGTTTCGGATTAAAGAAAAATCCCGTAACTACAAAAGCTCATCTTAAGTAGCATCGTAGAAAAGCTATTCTACAGGAATAAATAAATACTAATATAATTGGTAGAAATATGTGAACTGAACAATATTCTTCTGGTCTATTGGGTATATTTATTCTCCATTTTCTTTTACCTGTATATACCCAATATGCTTGCACGTTAGGGTTGTGAAAAAGTGAAATGATATATCTTTGAATATCGAAATCGATGTTTATATTTAAATTTAAATTATATAATCATGAAGATAAAGAAGTGATAAATAAAAGAAGCAACCTAATCTTCATAAAATTTAGAAAAAGATCTTTAAGTTTATAATTGTTTGATCAAAAAGAGAGATAACCAGCCGAAGAAACTTTACCTGCAATACACAACACGTAAACTCATATATTATTTAACGTTACGTTTTATTATATACTGAAATTTACCAAAATTTTCTTACATTATCATTAAATAAATGCAAAAGACATTAAAAATCTGTTACTAATATGTTATTTCAACGTGTAACATTATACAATCTTGCATTAAACATTTATTAACTCAAGGAAAACATAAATGCAGGACAAAAGATATCTTTTGTTATGTAATCTTACATAGTATTAACTTAAAAATGTATGAAAAGTTTAAACTCTTTTATTTTAATTTAACTTTACATTTACATAACTATATATTTCGCGGGTAACATATCTTTTACGTATCAATTACTATTGGAGTAGAATTGAAATAATATAAATTAAATGAAGACATAGAATTTAACATATTTTTCGCTTTTAAACTTTGATTATATCTGCGATAAATTTATTTTAATCCAATTAAATAAGGATTCAACCTCAGAATGAAATATAATAAGCAATAAATTTTATAAATCTTTGTTTTGACATTTTATAAGTTCTCTCAAAAATCTCATAGAATCTCGTGTACGCGAATTTGTGATTTTCAAACGTAAAATACTTGTTTCCTATGCTCTAAATGACTTTTGTAGTTATTATTAAAGTTGTAGAGCATAAATTCTCTACAAATTTGATTTTAGCTATTTTTTCGTGTGATTTACCGTTCCCGTGATATAGCGGGTAGACTGAGATGCGTGCATTAGTGTATAGAATAATGGTAACATTGGATCTATTAATAGATACAGAGCAAGTTAATACCGCACTTTCTGATAGAAATCTGAAATTTGGTTCAGTGAATGAGTTTTACGAGTAGCTAACTTTTAGATATTATAGCGGATTCAAAATGGTGACCACCACGATCTATATATATTATACGATCGTGTGATATTTAATAAAACTTAAACTATTTTATCGATATATATTTTTATCGATATTTATCGTCTGATAAACACCACTAGTGTCAGTGTGTTCGACGTGCGAGCTTTCGTGCTTATTGGCTTTCCGGATCACTTTGCTTCCTTTACTCTCACTTTACCATCGTAGCTTGCGTTTTTGTTGAGGTATTTGTGCGTTAGGCATAAAAGCTTCACAAAACCAGTTGTAATTTAATACAAAAAAAAAAGAAAGAAAATTTCATTTCGTAAACCTGTTATATTATTGACTTCTTTTTTTTATTGTTTAAAGTTATTATCCGTTTTATTTTTAGAAAGCTGATGTAAGAACTCGTAAATATCGTGTAATGGCATTAGGGAACAAGAGAAAATTGTATTCAGATTGAACTTGTGGTGGAATGAGATCAGAAGGTTGTTGATTAGTCCGATATATGGATTGCTTTGCATAGTATGATAAGGGACCATGGTATGTTAAGGAAATAAGGAGTATTTTAGAAAGTTTTAAGAAATACAAAAGAAAATGTTGATTTTAGTCATTTATTTTGCAATAGTAAATTATCACTTTCACTCTGTAAGGGAAATGATCTTTTCTTTTAGGTTAACCTATAATTTTTTTTAGCTCTTGCGGATATAAGAAATTTGTTAGATCTCATGAAGTTACCCATTTACTTTTTTCTCACAAATGAAAAATAAAAGAAAGTTCGTGAAATTTGCAGTATGATCGCACCACAATTTTTGCCTGTGGCCCGCTAATCCTTATTGGCACAAAGGCCGCCGGATGTTAGTGATGTGAGCAACGTAGTGCGTCGAAAAATCGGTGACAAGAGAATCGAGAGAAGATATCCATGGACACGGCCCTCACAAACACGTCTGCTTTATCAGTATTGCTATCAACGACATAAAGCATATGTGTATATTACGCAATGTATTATTATTCATTTTCTCGTAAAAGCAGTTTTTAAATCGAGCGAAATTTTGAACAGATTCCAAGGTCAGCTCGATGATACTACTCTGAGTAAATCACAAATGTTTGTTTGGGTCCAAAAGTTTCAAAATGGTCGTGATAAAGTAAAAAATCAAGACTAATCAAAGCCAAGATTAGATTGTCATCTGAAAAAATTTTGGTTACTGTATTTTGAACTCAGACATGATCGACGGATGGTGACGCCAAGACTGCTTATTGTAACAAACGATGCCGGCAAAAAAATTCGCGATGTCCTCCTTATACACGACAAAGCGCGATCACATCAGAAGGCATTAGGAGGAAAAAGATAGAAAGAAGTCGTTGCGGTCATCATTACGTGTGCAATTGGTCACTTGGGCAGTCATCTTCTTTCTTCCATGATGGGATCAAAAAGTTTGCTATCTGATGTATAAAATGTATTTTTGTTGAAGGAAATTTTACAAAAAAATAAGGCTCTCTATTTGTATTTTTAAGGCTCTCTATTTGTATTTTTGAAATCTGTATTAAAATATTCCGGTTAATATTTGAATGACCTTTGTATTAAAAATGATTTTTCTACGTTTCTAATATTCCATAGCGTGACTGTGAAATGATTGCAACCTTTAAACTCGTTTGTTGTTAAAATAAACGAAATTGTTATCTACGTTAAACATTTTTTAAAACCGTACGCCACATAAAATAATAATGTAGTTGACGCAGTTATCGCTGCTCTGTGCCTTTGTTATTTCACCGTCCCTTGTGTCGTTCCATAAAAACACAAACTTGTTTTATATTATAATGAAATTTGTTCCTATACGAGTATATAGAAGACATCGAGAGAACTCGGCAGGACATGGGGAAAAATTAACATCAGTTTTCTTCCGCTAGAACCTCCTGCAAATGCACGTATTTTGTATTATTCCCACTCACTGCAGCTTTAATTTTATTTTGTATTTTGTATTTAATTTAAATGTGTTTAGCATATGGCAATACGCGTAGTCATTCACAGTACCATTTTTAATTTAATTTATTTTTACAGCGTACGGAAATAATATTTTTATAAAACAACTAGAACGTGTCTTTTTATTCTTTACAAATTACAGTTACTTTTTGAACACAGCACGTATTTGACCTTGAGCTTTGACCCTATAAATGTCGTAAACTATTTCATATACATATATATGTAAGTATGTATGTAGCTGTAGCGAAATCTTACGCAGTTTTATTACTCCTACACCTAAAGCATGTTTGTGCTTGTCTTATTTGTTGTTTTCTATTGATTTTGGTTATGTAATTCCATTCGTTTTAAAGTTTTGTAATATACTTGAGGACTGCATTCGACTGGCGCCGTCTGTAGCGTCGTTTTTACATTCAATCCGTTTGGGGGCACTACACGGAGGTCGATGGTGGTGTACGATCGATAAAAGTATGCTCCCAAAAAGCAGTGGAGAATGAAACACAACGAGACGAGACCGGTTTGTGCCCTCACGTGCAAAAAGTAAAGGGTGTTGCAGCGTGTTAGGCGCTCAAAGGAGAAAATTTGATTTTGCTATTGTCTCTACACTTAAAAGTGTTCCATTGAAAGATATTTTATTCCATATATCATAGTTAATTAAATCAGTTTCAAATTTTATATAAAATTTTAAAATATCGAACAAAAAATATGCATTTTACTATAGTAGAATCTCACTTATCAAGCTAGGTGCTTCTTGTGAGAACTGTATTTCATATTTTATAAAATCAGATATGAAAGCTGAATTATAAAAAAATGAAATGAAAAATTGGCAGCACAAGTGGGATCATTCTATCAATACAAATACAAGATGCAGAGAATACTAGTTGGGAAAAAGAGAGGAGAAGGTATTACGTTGAAGCAAAGTACAATACCAGATAGAGTCAGTTATGGTGAAGACCGCAATACCTAAAAAAACAGGGAGGTAAAGAAAAGAAAATGATCGCGAGGTTTAGACTAGGGAATGAAGAAAACGGAAGTAGATACTATGCAGGATGTGTGGCAAGGAAGTAGAAAAATTACACCACATTAAGAGTAGGTGTAAGGAGAAGTGAAATAGAGGTTATGAAGATTTTTACATGGGAAATAAGGAGACTGTAAAATGGATGAAGTTAGGAGTAAGCGAAAGAAATAAAAGAGAAATGAAGCTTGCTATGTAGTTTTAAGATAGTTGTAAGTTAATAGTAGTTGGTGTGTTTTGTAATAAAATGAAATGTAGTCTGTTAATTTAAGGCGGAAGATTGCAATGCCTAACGCCACATATGTTAAATTAATAAATTTATATTTACATATATTTCAATTTTGCGGTGGGCGCCGTCCGAAAATCTAGAAATTTTAAGGTGTTTAGACCTTTAGATGACTCTATGCCAAACGTCAATTCATACTTTCTATAAATATGAATAGAATTTCAAGTTACATTAGCTTTTTCTCTATTTTACACATTCCCTTTCTTTCGTTTTTTATATTCCGATTATCATTAGTTCTAATTGATCCCGATACGGGAGGTTCTACTGTTTGTAAACGTAGACCGCATGATTACATTTTTACATAAAAGTGCAATTTATGTAATATATTTGAAAGCATTTAAACGCTGGCACTAACACGGTACTTCATTACATACAAGCAATGACACGCTCAAGAATCTGTGACAAGTACGTTGTACTTATAAGCGTAATGTGTTGTACATGAAAAATATCATCTTGCTCAGTTCTATGCCTGACAAAACGCTCCACAGTGTGATGTGTGATGTGACAGTGTGATGTGACGTGATATGGTGTCGTGGTGTGAGTAGTTTTTAGCAGAAGTAGTTTAATTCATTAAGCTTTCCTGGTTCGTACAAAGTGCTTTCTCTACCATAAGGTTTTGTTAACAAATGCTTGGCTAGACAATGCTTGAGAATTTAACCCGCATTGTAAATTCCCGGGCATGCTGTGTATTATACAATACTTTTCAGTAGCAGTCAACCATTTTTTTACACAGACAACTACCCCAAAAATAATATTGGATTTTTTGTATTGAAAGCCTTTATGACATAGCTTAGCAATTAAATTGTTTCCCTTCATTTCAATAACTCTCGCTCCTTATCTTCTACTCTTCTTCTTCTCATTACATCCCTCTTCCCTAGTAACAGTTCCTCTAGTCTCGTTCTGCTTTCCACCCTCTCCCTACATATGTTCGTCATGTGATCCAGCCTTTCCTCGCCCTTCTCACATATCCTGTAAGCTCTCTTCCTTTATTTCCTCTTCAATATTTGCCTCCTCTTTCTAGCTTTAATCATACGATTATTTGAATTTATTTACTTCGTTTGTTTATGTACTTCTATTTGTACTCCTATTTCTTGTTGTACCTCGATTACTTCATCTTCTTTATCCTTCTGTTGCTACACTTTTATATCTCTTTCTCTTATTATCCTTTCTATCTCCTCCGCCTCCACTTCAAAGAATCCTCTCCATTCCTTCCCGCACCTCATACATATGCACATTTCTAACTTAACAAAATGTTGACCTTCCCTGATGAAATACATAATAGAAGACAGTGCCAGTTGAATTGTTTTAACTTACACTTTCTCAGAAATTCTAAACGCTATGGCATACCGAGTTCAACTACATGGTATAAATACACATGCATGCCAAACACTTAAAAGTGTTTTTCATGTTTTCATTCTTTGTTAGTTGCGCTTTTCTTTACAAAGCGCTTTCATAAAGCTTTTAAATAATATATTTACTTTCACTTTTCCAGACTTTTCACATTTTGAACAAGTATTTAATTTTTCAAAATAAGAGCATGTTATTAATTGAATTTCTAATTTGATAAAAACTCTAGCACTTGCATGAATTTTGCAACAGTATTTTAATTGGAGGAGTATGTGAAAACAGATAGTGAAGAATAAGAGCAAATATGGAAATATATCAAGAAAGCGATATTGTCATAGACATTAGAACAAAAAGACCTTCTTGAGATATTTAACATTTATTAAAAAATATTAGCCAAATTTATTCCAGCCGTTATCAAGTGAAGCGCTTACCAACGAACTGCATTTAATTTTTATTTATATAGAAAATTACATAAGATATTTTTCTTATGTACTTTATTTTGTTTTTGGTTTCACTTATTTAAATAGTGATACATTTATATGGTTATCTTTAAAATAACTTCTACAATAAAGAAAATTTTTTTTGTGCACCAGTTCTAAATGAGGTCTCTGGAGTTTTGCCAACACTTTCTCTTACAAGATGAACGTTTTCTTACGGACGTGCTATACGGCCTGTACCAGGGACCATTCAGTGCATATGTACTTCTGAGACAATATTTTGAATCAAATTTGAACTTTCAATATTAGGTTGTTGATCATGAGGATTCCCATGTTAAATGTTATAAATTCAAAATGTGAAATATATCATTAAAACAAATGATAATATTTGGTCTATACGTATTATGACGCACAAGTTGATGGTGCAGGTACTAGCATAGACACGGGTTTGGATCCTTGATGCCGTGATGGAATACATTAGAGCTTTCAGTTGTCTGTTGAATTTTTTATTTTATTTTTAAATTACTACATACATTATTTTTCTTCTTCATTATGAATTCAAAGTCGCGTTCTATAGAAATATACACGGCAATACATTTGGGAGTATTCGTACATAACAGTAAAGGTCAACAGTTTTCAAATACCATACATATTATAAATGTAGAATTTAGAAAAACTTAAATTTGAACTACAAGCGCAATATACAAGGTTAAACTCTTGAGTCGGGTAAAAAAGTTTGCATATGTGTTGTTATTACTAATTAATTCTAATGCTTTTGATTGTTAATTTATTTTTGATTTAATTATATAAATTATTAAAATATTGTTCTTTTTGTTTCAGGTGAGTGTTCCTTATTATTGTTTAAACGAAGCATGTTCTCGAGTGTAATGTAAGTAATACTACATTTATTGGCACATGAATACAAATATCTGAACCATCTGAATTTCTTAAAGCAATCCAACGTAAATTTTAATAAATACGAGCTTCTTTACATATTGAAATATTTAATATCATTTGTAGAACACATTCTTATTATATATGTTATTTAATTTCTAATTTCTAGCCATTCAAGCCAAAAGAATGATCTATCAATGGCCACTGCCATTTAAAATCTCGGTTTTAGGAAGCGTTAACGAAGTCTGTAACACCACCGCCTTTTGAAATCTTCTTTTTGTAAAACTAAAGTAAAAATGCATTTTATTCACTTTTCTCTAACATTATATAACTCTAGGATAACAAGAAATTAAAGGAAAATAATCAGGTCCCAAATAGCATGTTTAATGCCCTTAAGGCTCTAACAAAACACGACGGCTGTAAACTGAGCTTTCAACAGGGTTATAAATGCTTTTTAAGTTTCCATCTCATTTCATATTCATGACACAGTATGTTTTGCGCCGTTCGGTGAGTCATGGAGTACGAGTACGAGTACCAGTACATGACAAATTCATTACATAACAATATTCCGTTGCGAAAAGAACCTAACCTCACTTATGCATAAAAGTCAATACATATTTAAATATACGCGCACGGAGAATTGCTGCTTGTTCATTTCAACAAGCAGCCTGAGTGAAATTCTTTGATACCGTTCTATGTACAGCCCCGTGTACCTGCTCTGAATATTGTACGACTTTGAAAGAAAATTGAATAGATAGTTCTTCATAGGGTTGTCAAATGGAACGAAAACATCGATGTATCGTCGAACAGTAATCATCGAAATATTCGTGTATATAGTAACTTGTGTACAGGTTGTCTTCCAGGCTAAAGGAATTAATGTAACAGAACCGTAGAATTATTATTCTTTTCACAAATTTTGATGTAAATATTGATTGAAAAAATAGAAATTACTGTAATTTTTTAAGTTATTTAAATTTCACTGTCTAATCGAACAAAGATAAATATCCTATCTGCTTAAGGCTTGGCGCGTAATTTAAATTTTTCCGTTTGAAAAGTATGAAAGAATACTATTCCTACAAACACAATACTTTTAGGCTGTATTGTACGCCTTGGATTGAGAATTATACAAATCGATGAATTTATAGTACATGTACAATAATTATGGTACATCTGTCACTGTATTACGGCGATTGTTTTAGTCAAAGATTCTGGATTCTCCTTATCGAGACCTATGTATTGCATCAGCAACATAGACTATGTATTATATAATAAAGCAAAAAAGCCAAACCCATGAAACTAAAATAACATCTTTTACATGTTTTCCACTGCCTACGTCACTGCGATTTCCAGCAAGGTCGTCCTACACGCTATGTCTTGTCTCACCTTTTCGTCACGGTTCCCATTCTAAGCTCCCGACTCCTCGCAACGCCGTAGCACATGGGCCAGTGATACCGTAGAGCGGACCGTAACCAAAGCGTAGCGATAGCGATAGTCTCATCTACAGAGATATAACGTTATTCTACTGTATATATTAAACCTATCCCATATTTTGTATGTGGGAGAGAGAAATGTAAAATATATTTATGTTTATAGTACAATGTATACCATACATACATCGACCTTTCAGTTTATACAATGTTAAAATAAAAAGAAATTTAATATAAAAAAAGGTTTGATTTATAAGACAATACAATATATAGTTCTATGAAGTCTTACTCAATGTTCATTGCTGCAGGGACAAATAAAAGACATAAAATCAAATATATATGTATCTCCCTCCCACTCCACTTTCTACATATTTATAAAACAGTACGTAAATATAGTTAAAGCTGACTAGACTACCTCTATTTATATTGCAATTGTACTAGATTTAGTTTTATTTTGAATAAAAATATATTTGCTAAAATTTATTAATGCTTTAGGAAATAAAACCTTTTCTTTAGTACAAGTCGGTATCATGGCCTAGATAGTTGACTTGTCACGAATTTTTCAATGCTGGACTACGAAACAGCACTAAATTCTCTGATCACCGTGTTTTAGCTGGGATATATGCTAAACATATTTTCATATATAAGTTTTCGTTTTTTAATATGATTATATTAATTATTAAATATTCTATAAAAAACTAGAACTTCACAATTAAATTTAACAGTGTCATTATTATTTAAAATGCCAAACATCTTGACTTTAATATTTTGTAGTTCCTATTCACACAAGTAGATGGCAGTGCGTACCTATGCGGAGCGGAATTGTCATTTCGGGTCTAATGTGATCTACATACACAAAAGTCGTTTAGCCTTTGTTATCTTCAACAAAAGGTAAACTATGTATTTTCAAAGGAACACATTGAAGCTGTTTATAATACCAACATTAAAATGCGTGAGTTCAAATAATGCGTTAAAGAACGCGGAAAATTATTTAGCTTTAACGGGTATTCTAACCTAACCTTAATTGTAAGTTTCAGGTTGTGAAATATAATGAAATAAAAATAGTTTACTATCGGTAAGACAATAGTCAAACAGCGTTCGGGAGAACATATGTTAGTACTGTGGTAGTACTGGGTAGTAGCACGCCTTGCACTTCGGCAAACGTCGTTTGGAAAGTATTATGAAGGCCGTCAGAGGGGGTACGGAGCGTTCCGGCCGGTTGAGACATGCTGTCCAAAGCTTCATGTAATGTCTAATAGGATTCCAATCACCATTCAGAGTGATACGATTCGCATCTAATTGGATTCCGATCAAAATTGTTTGTATGGTAGTTAGTGGTGCGGCAGCAAAAGTAGGATGACGTTAAATAAATAAAAAATTGATTTGAAAATAAGTTGTCTAAATTTACCCACTACAAACAAGTTATAAATATATAACTTGCCCCAATGTCTGAGTATAGGCAAAACGCTTCTGCCGTAATTATGTCCCATTGCGTTTTAATCCTATAGCATGTGTGCCCAATTTTAGCGTTCTTTCCCTAGTTCACCATTACCTAATAGGACGCATAAATGAAGTTATTAATACAAATTGACGAAAACACCGTTAAGCCACTTATGTCATCTGAATCATTAATGACGAACAATGGTGCTTACTGATCAATTGTTCTCGGATGACATTGGTCCATTAACCTAATAGTTCACGAGATGGTGGTTCCAGAGGGGGAAGAGGGGGAATTTGCTGACACCAGCCTGGCCGAAGCACCACCATGTTGTTCGGCCCACATTGATTTTTTAATAAAACAAAAGAAACGTTCTCTTCATTTCTCTTATGTTATGGATTTGTTTTTATCTGATGTCAGGTTAAAGTGTGATCAACTCAACAATAGACCTCCAAGGTCCAAGGAAATTGACTACGAGTAGTTATTGGGAGATTTACATAAACAGGGGTCGGATTTGCTCGGAGGGCACCAAGTTCTATGCGACATGACCTTTTTATAGAATTTCTTTTTATATATTATATCAATTGTTTCTATAATTGGTAAAATTTCATCTTATTCTGTTGGATTTGACATTTGAAGCATTTCCATCTTCTGGCAGTTAAACCATCCACTGCATTTCCCAACCAAACCTTAAATAAATTTATAGAAAATGTATGCTCCTGCGTATTCAGAGCTATTTGTTGAATTGTAGCTCATTAGCTTGTAAATGAAGCGTAAAATAGGAAATTACAAAACTACCAATAAATATATATACAAACACAGATGTATGTGTCTTCCGGTTCATTAACGTAATCGTCCAAGCACATAGGACATATTGTATTAAATGTGAAAGAGAAGAAAAACGCATCTTTACGCACAACCATTATAAGTCTATCAAGGCAAGGTATCTAAAATCGAATAGCTCTTTGAAGTAACTTCGTTGAAAACATTTCCATATAGATACAAGCATACCACTAAAACCCGTTGGACTCACTGCAAACGTCTTACCTCCCGTTTCCCTCCCAATGCATTTGATGCGAGCTTTGTAGTCCTGCGGGCGTTTAACCTTTTTGCAGCAATGCAATCCACATACAATAGGCCTTCTTGCTATCACTGATAGAAGTGGGCATCGGAAATAGTCTGACTTATAATAAATTTAAAAAGACAGATGTCCTCGACTTACGACCAAGTTAGGTCGTAAGTTGAGTTCATGCAAAAAAGCTCTTGAAAGCTCAAGCTGTCTTAATCTGCCTTCGTACCTTTGTTTTCCAAATTTATTACAATAGTACAATCCATTGAGTAATGTTGAACAACAGCACTTACAGTTCTAGTTTTCTTTTTTTGAAAAATCTTATTTTTTTTACAATATTTTCCTGAATTAAGTTAAGTCGAAAGTGCGAATCGTCGTAAATCGAGGACTACCTGTATCATGACCAGAGGGCGAAAAAATAACGATTAATTTTCTACGAAATTTAGATAGATATTTTCCTTATCATATTTTTTGTAGAACATATAGTTGAATGAGGACATACGCACTACGGAATAAATCTGCAAATATTATATACTGTTGTCGGCACATCTCTTTGAACGCAGAATGTTGTATATCTTGATGTTTTATAAAAAAAATCCTTTCATAGGCTTCCATTCAGTTTTGTGGGTGCATCTCTTTGAACATGCATTATAACAAGGCAAGATATGTAATGGCCGAGTCGAGTACTCCATATAAACTCAGAAAAATTTATCCGCAGTGTGTACTAGGTTAGTAACAGAACTAAAATTTCCCAGTCTTTGATTGTATCTCATTAAGCACAATATATTTTCTTTTCGCGGAATTCCTGTTATTATTATACCTGATGTTTTTTTCCCCGTGTCCACAACAGAGTGATACAACCCTGTCCGTCCGCCCAGCATGTCGTGAAGCATGGTACCGTTACCCCGGTACCCGACATGTTAAAGTGGTTCCCTATGTAGCAGGCGCTTCTTGGCGCTAGTCAAACGTTGGGCTTAAAACCGCGCGGACGAATATCTTGTTTCAAAAAATATTATTTCATATTTCGTTTAATTAAAGTGATTATAAATATTAAAATACTTAAACCTACTTATTGTACTAATAAAGTTTTATTGTATTCTGCAATTCCTTTAGTAGTGTGAAGTTTGTTTTGTTTTGTATGTTTGTTTGTTGTTCCATTGTTTGTTACCGTGAATACGATTTACATATGTGAGAGGTATTTAAATTAAATCCGATTAGTTGCTTGAATCTTGGTGGATCTTGGCTTCGGTGCTTCGGTTTGTTGGATGTTTAGAGCCGTGGTGCCGTGCCGTGTTCATTACTAAGAAGCTTGGCTCAGACTCAGACCATCTTCGAAGTGCCATGTGCTCCGGATTACGCCTGGTACAACGTTTACGTTGAATTAGTTCATTCAAGAATCTTATAAAATAATGTCGTCTCAAGTATCCGTAAAATAAAATGTATTTAAGTTAGTTTACTAAAGCGTCATTCCCACTCGCTGTTTTGATATTTAATTTACTGTTTTTATTTAATATTGTAATTTAGATTTCAGGTTCTCGTTTAAGCATTCCTTTTCTCATTTGAGCTTTAATTTAAGTTTAGTTAATTTAGTTGGTGCGTATGCATCGTTAGTAATAGCTATTGTTTTCACTTCTATATTTTTCAAAAATTGACATTAAACTTCTTTTAAAAGTAAATCCTACTGCATTTTGACAGATTGTCACATTTTGGAGGTTATAATATAATATATTTCTTAATTGAATATTTTTATTTAAAACGTTGGACCTTGTAAGGTTCTAAGAAAACTTAAAAAATAAATTAAATTAAAAATGGTACTGTGAATGACTACGCGTATTGCCATATCTTAAACAATTTAAATTAAATACAAAATTAAATTAAAGCTGTGAGTGGGAATAATACTTGATGATGATATAAAACTACCTTTTTTATATGATTTGATAACATTTAACTATGATACTAATTTAAGTGTCCATTAAATCATTACAAAATGAAGCGAAATATTAATCGTTATATTTTACGTTAAAACCTTAAATTAATACTAAAACTCAGTGAGCTTTATTTTTAATATATTAATTCTTTTTTCTTTATAGCTGAATATTACATTTAGGGTTAAAGTAAAATTAAAACTAAAACTCAGCAAATAGAAATTGTTCTTAATGAGTTTTACGCGCCTGAAATACTGCTACCATATTTACATGTTCGTCCGCGAATCACAAAAACATAACTATTTTGAGCGTATTTTACGAATATGACTTTTTCATTCAACTTTATTAATTTTAATTTACTAAATTGAAATGTCACAACCTAAATTATTTTCATTATGTCTAATGAAATATTAATTATTTTAATCAAGAAGTGTTACTCTTATAATTATTTTAATCTGATTTCAGCATTCACTCAGTGTTGATTTGTTTGCTATGGACTTTGACGTGTATGTCGTGAACAAATAAAACAATTGCCTGCGTTTGTAGTTTCTATAATCACACCATATTTAGAGGTTTATTTGCGTGGGACTATTTATAACCAAAATCGAAATAAAATGGCGGTTATCAAGATTAAACATCCAATAAACTGGCACGAACTATATATTTAAGTATAGACTATTGCTCTAAGAAGCCGAGGGGTCACTAATTTAACTAAGATTCGAATATTTTCATATAAAATTTTAAAATCATCAAAATTTTCAAATGAATATATGAAATAGTTAGAAGAAAAGAATAAAACTATTTCTTATGTATCTAAATATCCAAAATTTGAGAGAGATACATGTGTTTATAGAATTAAAAAGGCCCTCATTATCTTTTCAATCAACAAATATTAATAAACCTACATATTTTGAGGTTAGAAAATCTTTAAAGCGTCCTAAGCTCGCCCCACTCATTTCACCATCAACTTAAACTCCTTCACACCTTTGAAGTTTTTGCAGAGCACTGATTTAGTACAAGGTCAAATATTTTGCTGTAGTGTTTATTTTTCCTAAAACCATGAACTTTTCTTAACTAATTAATACTTGAAAAATAAACTCTTGTCCTAGTTGATAAAAACTTTGTGACGTCACCAGTGTCTTAATTATAAAAAACATACAACAAGAGTTCCAGCAATTGTACCCCACTCGAGTTTCTAAAAAAAGAAATTTTAATTATTTTATTTACTTCATGTGTGTGTTTTGTAACATTCAATTAATTTAAATCAGTGTTTGCTGTGAATAGTTGACTAATTGGTTAATTAGTTAATTAACTCGTCAAGCTGACGCGCCACGGGCTATCCCGTCTGGTTGGAGGGCGGTACGCTTTCTGGCGTGTTCGAAGACCGCCGTCGCCGAACTCGAACACCGAAAATTCGGATAATGGACAGTATGTACCTTTTATATTCTCTGTATATACATGAATCCAATATTACTTGTTATTTTTTCATTTCAGCATTCATTTAACTTAGGTAAAGAACCCATGGGGCCCATCCTCTTGCTAAATTAATAAGTTTATCAAAGATTGGTTTGGAAATCCCTCTATTGATGGATGTTCCTTACTAATTCACTTCGGTTAACTTATTTAACGTAATATCTTTTACCTAACGTTACATTTTAATATTATAACAGAATTCTGTTACACTCTCATAAATTTTATTCTAATATCATCATCTAATATGAAATGGTTTTTTTGTATTATTTTTATACACTTTATCCATTGTGCAAATTCGAAATAGTGACGTTTACCCTGATCAGTCATTCGATATGTAGAGGTAAAAATAACATGTGAAAAATAAGCTAAGTAACGGAATTTTATTTATTTACCAAGGTATTTGATAATATCGAGCTTTCATGTATTGAGGTTGCACTGTACAATTTTGCACAAAAAGCTTTATTTACGCCAGTAAGTATAAATTTTACTTAGATACTAGCTGACCCAGCAAACGTTGTTTTGCCATAGACGTTATTTCTAGGAAATATATTTTTTTAAGAAATACATAAAAAATTATAGTATACTACAATTATTATATTCGATTGCCATCTTGTGGATCTGTAGGTGGTACAGAATAATATAAAAATCGCGATTAAAAATCAGGGGTTGATCGTATAAGTGTGAAAATGTAGAATTAAATGTATTTTTTAATGCTGAATCATGAAAGTATAAAAACAAATAATTTTGTCCAAAAAATAAAATTAAAAAATTTGGGGTGGACCACCCTTAACATTTAGGGGTATGAAAAAAAGATGTTGGCCGATTTTCAGACCTACCTGATAAGCACACAAAATTTTATCAAAATCGGTTCAGCCGTTTCGGAGGAGTTTGTGAACAAACACCGCGACACGAGAATTTTATATATATGATTTTACTATGTATCATATAATCTTAACATTATATAAACTTAGTACATGTATGAAACAGGTAAATATTTTCTCCTTGTACAATTTGTAATATGTTTTTCAACTATTATAACTACTTATAAATATTATATTCTAAATTTACTGCAATTTGAAGTTAAATATTTCAGTCTGTAATTCTTCTAAGGTTGCTCTGTTTCTTTGCATTAAATATTGAAATATTAGTTACAAATGCAATAGGTGAATCCAGTTTTGTTTCAACCGAGAAACTATAATTCAAAGTATTAACAACGCATACGAGATGTTTATAGGGCTGCAAAGAAATGTTATGCGTTAAATTGTAAAAATTTTATATTTTAATGTTGTTGTAAAAAATTTATTAACCAGTTGCTCAATTTAACTTGTAATGGTGTTGATATAACCCGATGCATTTGGCCTCAAATTGCATTGTCTGATAATTAATTGGTTTGGTGTAGGTACTTTACCATCATGAGTACCGAGATTCCATCGATAAGATACAATAAAGATTTGTCTGATTGTCTATATTTGCAAATACAGACAGTGTACCGATAATTTGCAGATATTTCGACTATCTTCTTACTATCGGTATCGGACTGTGACAGAAATTACTATAGCCATTTTCTTTTGCTGTTCACTAATTATTCTATGTTACCTAAAAGTCTGTTCCAACTCTTATAAAAGTCGTACCGTATATTATAAGAATAATATACGAAAATTATACGATTCTAAACAAAATTGTCACACCATCCTTGATGTTGCAGTAAGTTATGAGACGTAATTCTCTCAGATTTACAGAACTAGAATCTTATCAATAAGTTAAATATAACCTAGCACTGTAAATCGCCGTAAAAAAATAGAAATTATAACAAATTTAGAAATAAACAAAAATTTATTTAAAAAAACGATCACAAAAGTGACAAAATTAGAGAATATAAAATAAATATCTTATCAATCAACCAAAAGGGGTTCTAAAATTCGTGTCTTCTGTGGCGGCGATACAAGTTCATTAATATGTTGGTGCGTTTCTTTGGTTTAGCAACTCTGGCGGCCATTTGCACATATGGACTTCGTTCATCAGTTGACATTTCGTTCCATTCACGACCTCCTTGAACAGCTGCCTGAATAATCGTCAGGCTTGAATTCTGTGTGCGAAAATCTCTTAAGAAATTGAGAAACGGATTTCTTGTCACTTTACCACCACGGCGGTTCGTAGAGGAAGACGGCGAATGAGCAGCGTTACTGAAAAGAAACTACTGTTTAATAAATTGTAATCGATACCATTGAATCTGGAAAGAGAGGAAGATCAATTTAATACCAACACAAAATGAGACCTGAAATACAATGAAATCATTTACCGCCAATTTGAGATAATAATTCTATTTCTGAATTCATCTTTATCGCCAGTAATGTGGTAAATTGTTTACGTAACAAATAACATTTTGCTATAATATACAAACCTTAAATACACGTAACTGTGGTAGCTAGTGTAATATTGCACAATATTCTAGAATAATTTTTCAATCGGTTTTTTTTAATTATAATTTTAAAACTTACCGCTCCGACTTGATGTTACGGTTTAATTCATGTTTGTGATGCTTTCCCATGGTTTGGTAAAATAATTTTCAATAAAGTAAAAATATATATAAAAAAAATAGCAATTTACAGCTTGAACAAAATAATTCTTTTGTATACAATTTTGTTTTTCTACTATTATGTTTTTATCATTGCATTCTAGATTTATACATTTCTAATCGATTGTTATCTATTTGCTTTAAGTCACTTTGCAAATTAATTGTAAATAAATGATAATTACAAAAGATGTTTACATATTGATAAAGTTGACTACCAGAATCTCAAATGTACAATTATTTTTTAATAACTCCTTATATTTTTATTAACAATTTAGAAAGTCATTTTGTCTCTTTAATTATTAAAGGGATCCAACGTTAAAGAAAATTCCAATGCATACTACGTTACGTGCACAGATTTGCCATCTCTTTTATACAACAGAGACGCATACAAGTATGAGCGTCATTTACTACTAACAGCTGTTTTGTGACGATTCTATCACTATTGCACTTCTATTTTAGTTCGCATCAACTTTATCTTCATTTGTATTCCGATAGATGGAGTAGTTTCGCAATTTGTAGTCACTAAAATAGACATTTCATATAAACGACCGTGAATAATTAAAGTTTCATGACAAAATAATCATAGGCGTCTTCCATATGATGGTAAAGTGACTCCAAAATGTGTACTGGGATGTATCCTATCAAATATTCTATTGCGATGATTTTCTGATTCTTATGCATAGCTAAAACATGGGGCAAAACTGAAATTTGATATAACTATGACACCGTCAACTTCTGAATGTTTAATAATAAAAAAAAGTCATTATACATAGAATAAACTTTATTTCAACCGAAAATTAAAAAAACGACCCCTGAAAAAAAAATTCATAGCCTATCCTAAGTGCTTATCCTAAGACTATAAATGCAGGTGTAAAAAAGTCGACGGGGCCTCCACAAGAGACGAGCCTCCACAAGAGACGAGCCTCCACAAGAGACGAGCCTCCATAAGAGACGAGCCTCCACAATAGAGATAAAAGCAATAAATTTTGAGACTTGACAGAAAAAATTGCTCCTTTTATTCGGAAAATAATTAGGGGCCTTCGCTCCTTCGTTGCCCCAGGGCCTCCACACCTCTAAATCCGGCCCTGCATATATGGCAACAATGCTAAAATTTGTATATATAAATATGAGATTTTCACAGATCTTCTAGATGATTTTTTTGTTCTGTCTTAAATAAGAAAAGATTACATATCGAAATGAATTCACAAACACCTTGATCATTGGATCTATTCAGAGCGAGCATTGCATTAAACAAAAACAATATTATGTTTATTAAAACTAAATTGAAATATTTTCAAAAGTATATTTGTAAACCAATATATAAAAGAGAAGAAAACAGTTGTCATAAAATATGTTACGGAAAAGAAAAACTATTAAAAACAAGGGGAAGTAAATAGCAAAGATATTTTTTAGTATAAAAAGAGGAGACTCTTCAGCATCTTCCCCGTTTCTTGCCGCCTTTGAGTCGTTTTACCTTTTTCTTCTTTTTGTACTTAGGAGCCGAACACGCTGCTCTAACATACGGTAATTTCTTGTCATCCGACATCCTGTTCCACTCCTGCGCCCCTTTAAGAGCAATTTGAACAACGGTTAATCCGCAATGTGCCTTCCTGAAAGCCCTCAAAAAATTTAAAAATGGATTTCTAGTTATAATTCCTTCTTTATGACATTTTCCCTTTTTTCCTTTGCTTTTGGATCGCGACCTTGATTTTCCTTTAGCCTTCTTGCAAGGACATCCCCCTTTAGATTTAGATCTACTCGATCTAGATTTTTTCTTACCACTTTTTGATACTTTTCCTTTTCCCGAACAAATGCTTTTGAAAAGCGAAGGGCTATTGGAGCGACTTCTTTTACCCATATTGTGAATTTACATTTCCGTTAGTAATAGAAATTTAAATTTACATGTTCCAAACAATTGTTATTTACTCTTTTAGAATAATTTCAAATATATTTAACGAATTAGTTCATTTGTTTCCTGGTATCTAGATAACACAGATCCCTACAACCAGAGAAATGTTTTATTTTTTAGCAGAAAACTAAACAAATGAAAATTGACATGTCTGTTGTTTGAAATGTAATGTAAAATATTTTCTTTTTCAATTAATTTCCAAATTAAACATGCTTTAGTACGATTAAATTAATTCACGTTCAAGAAATAACCATGGGTAAGATCAGTGTGGTCTCACTTGCCAACAAGTCAAAGTTCCAGAGTGTGTGTAGTGGTACCAGCAGCATCAAAACTGATGCAACAACTGCGTGTAACTCTACGGCCGGGAAGTGCCATAAACCAGGGAGGGTTACCAGAAATCCGTTTCTAAATTTTCTGCGGCAATTTAGACAGCAAAATTGTGGTCTTACTATTGTTCAAATTGCTGTGCAAGGTGCCCAAAAGTGGCGTAGCATGTCAGATGAGGAAAAGCTGCCATTTATTAGAGAAGCTTGTACTGCGCCTAAAAATCAGAAATCGAAGAAGAAGAGAGGTGGAAAAGTTTCGAAGAAATCTAGAAAGAAATGTTAAGACTTTTCTAAATTATTGAGTTCTTCTTTTAGATCCAAACTGGTAAAATTTGCTGTACCATGATTATTTCAGATACGTATATTTTATGTAACTATTTTTTTAAATCGTCTACCATTGATTAAAAATATCAGTACATTTGTTTAAGCAAAGTGTGTATTAATAACTTTTCTTTTTTTAATATTTGTTTGAGTGCATCAACTTTCGATAGTTATTAGCTCTTAAAACAATATATACATTTATAAACATTTTTAATACATAATTTATAGTCTATAAATAGTCTAATTTATAGTCTTCAGACATATTACACTTTTGTCTGTGTGATGAGTACTTGAGATATGATTTACTGTTAGTGGGGTACTACATTGTTCACATATTGGTTGTGTTTCTCTTTTAAATAAGTAGAAATGAGGGAGGTTTGTATCACCTATCATTAGTTTTTTATCAATTTGTCTATTTTTATGCAATCGATAATAAACAAATAAATAAAATCTTTGATGGGGAAAAATAAACGTTCACGGGGAAGATAACTTTTAAATCAAAGTTCCAACATCTACTGGCAGCACTGTAACCAATACAGTTGTATGCGAGTAAGAATGGCACACAAAATTATTCTAATAATATGCTTAATATTTATCAGACACGCTACAATATTAATAGAAATAAAAAGATACGTGTGTACCCTTAACTACAGTACGGTACCCTTAACTACAGTAGTTGTTGTTTATGTTACAAGCTAAGTTTCTGTAGTTTTTTAGAGTTCAGGTGAATACCCGCTAAACACAATTCCGTGTATTTAAGGTTTATCTAACCCAATAATATCAACTCTCAACGGTTTTGGTTTACCTAACTAAAATTATCTTTTTTTAGCCCCATGCAAAATTTTATTTATTTATTTATTTGCCCTGACTTTTATTCATCATAGCCACCATCTAACATTTCTAATGCATATTTAACAATTTATAATTCTATTTTACAAATTTCTAAATATTTAAATAATTCACTAATTAATTTTGAATCACTTAACAAAAAATTAGTATTAACAGGAATAGTTTTAATCACATCTAATATTTCACTATTGAATTTTGATCTTTCTGAATATTTGAAGTTGATTAAGTCGAGATAAATATAATCATAGTTCGAACTATTTGCAATCAGAGTGAAACTACTATGACCATATTAATTTTTATTTAAATACATATCCCAATATATATTTATATTTATGTAACAATTATATTTCAATGTATATTTCTCACAGTGTATATATTTAATTTCCTATAGAAGATGTTCCTGCTGATTTTTGTAGTACGAACCTTTCGTATTTTTATGAATTTTTCATTTTATTGTTACAAATAAAATTAATATAAGTTCTCATAATACATTTTTATTACAAAGAAATATTTTGATATCCCGATTTTACTGCTTTATTCGTTGAAGTATCTTATTTTCCAACAAAAATAATCCGTGCTCTTCTGACCCTTACGCAGTTTTTGACAGAGTGCCCTTCGACATCATATCTTGGGTTACTACCATACTACGTTTCGATAGACTTCTCCCGACTCCTAATCCTCCTTATGTGTTGATACAGGGTTGGTGTATCGAGTGGGAGGTGTGAGAAGATCACGTTCCAGTGCTCTGTCATACACCTGGAGGGTTATAAGTTATACACCGTTGACTACCTCTACGGGTCTACGGGTCTACGGTTCACAAACCGATAGTGCTGAGACTGACTGAAATATACAAGGAAAATGGGATAACGGGATGCGTCGGGTAGGGTTGGATTCGTACCGTACAACCCTAATCTTATCTAAAGGGTATACACGTTACTTAGATGGGATTACAGTGATAGGTATTGGGTTAAGCATCAAACCAGGTGTTCAAGTGTAGACCATCCATTAGTCAGTTCATGTTTAAATCATAAATTAATGACTTCTAGTCCAAGATCCCACAGCCCTCAGACCTACGTCGTTCTAACATAGGTGAAATTTTGACAATAAATAGTGTAATATGTAGTTAAAAATGTATGCGTACTTGATGGCTTGAAAGCGAGGCTTTTTTTAAAAGTAACAGGTGCTAAAACATCACACACCTACACCTAACTTCCGCGAGACACTTTAAGGGGTTATATACAGTTATTAATCTAAAAAAAAAACGATTTTTCAAAAAATATTTAATGAGAAGAATTGTATTAATGTAGAAATTTGTATACATCTTATAGTAACTTTTAACTGTATTTAAATATTTTTATATTTGCAAAAATAATAATTTGGAAGCTGCTATAGCTGATCTCCAGGAGCTCCTCTCAAAAAAGGCATCTTGCTATGACCGCTATATATTTGAGCTGGATCATCTAATGTGAAAAAAACGAATCGGACTTCAATAGAGTAATATATAATCTAGAAATTAATCGAAGGATTAGGAAAAATAATTTTCTTTGACAAAATGGTGGGTTCTCAAAGAAAAAAAATCGTTTTTTGAATTAAATTGTTTATAAAAAAAAATATCGGTGAGCTTGTGTTAAAATTTAAGAATAGTCGGTTCAGCCGTTTCCGAGAAATCTTGGTCAACGTTTTTAAAAACAACATTTTGAGAAAAACGCTTTTAAAGTTTGAATTAAAAATTAAATAATTTTTATCTATGGAACACATTGTGGAAATGCTTTGTTTCCTGTACTCCCAACACTTGGTAATAATTGCTCCGCTTGCAATTTATAATTTGTATCTCATCAACCCGCTAATTATCATAATGAAATCCTATGTAATCCAAAACAACCCTTTCCGTTGTTTGAATTCTATAACCTGAGTCAGCTCGACTCCAGAATGACTATATGGTTATCTCTTTCTAGCACTATGTTTAGTATATGTATAGGTGTGTAGAGAAGGGTGACCTCTCCACCCGCGAAGGACACGGATCAATACACCATTCCACTGATTCAACCCTTGTGTTCAACCCCGTTCAACCTAGTTCGCCATCGAACGCCCTTAAAACAGACAAAGAATTGTATCATTTAAGTTGAATGAAAGGTTACTGCATTTATTCGTCTTTTTCTTCAAAGATTTCGTACTGTGGAATTTAAAGAATTAAAAGTATTGTTTTAATTGGTGGAAATATTAATAAGAAAAAAATCCACATCAACTATTTCATTAAATAACATAATATTGGAATAGAGAATTGGAATAAATTAGCTTGTGGGTCATTTACCCAGAAAACATTAGGATACACATTATATATTCAAGTTATATACATTCATGTATATTGCATATCTTATGTATATGCTGCTGTGACGTAAAACGTACACTGTATGTGCAAATGCAAAGGTATGTACATAGTATGCAGTCTGCGTATATTTGTGCTCGCAAAACTCGAAAAGTAGTCAGTAGATTTGAAATTTTGACACAACGTGAATTCGAATTCATTTATTTCTAGTTGATAGTCGTCAGTGTTTGTGCGTGTGTATCCTTTATTTACTTTCCTATTCATTTAATATCAGACTGATATGCACCGAAGAGTGTCCGGCCACTCTTTAGCTAGTATTATACTATATTAAAATAGTATTCCCTTATGGACATACTTAGCATATGTAAAACAAGTACATTCATCTACGTTATAACCAGTATATAGGTGTGTAAATAACGTTGTTACATAAATAAATGCATAAAATGAATATTTGTCTGTCCCTCTAGAATACATCTAGCTGTATACATGTAGTTGTTTACTTATGTAGATGAAGATTAGACAAACGTGAACTCCAACACACCATATCCCAATTTATTGGTCCTTCGGGATTCCTGCTGAGGTCTTCCATGGCATTTGGTGCCTCAGCATTTAGTCTGCTCAGCATTGTACATTTGTTAGGTAATCGTTGATTTATTCAAAATGATTTTTCATGGAAAAGATTCCCAAGAGATGTCAATACATGTTTTCGTTTGAAGTGGGTCATTTGGGGTTCGACTTTGTCACTCACTGATATGCGTGTCACACCCGAATCATTTAGTAAAGTTACAAAATAAAGTAATTTAGTTATGGTAGTGTGATCACAAGTACAATTATTGAGTACGATTAAAATACTCCTCTTTTACTTATTACCTATTCTTTATTAGCTGATATTTTAAGAACTGTTTATTTTTCTAAAGGAGAACTTGTTCGAACTTTTGACTTTCCGGTATTTATAGCTATCTAGAGCTTCAGTGCCATCTCTTAGCTGAGTGCATCATCTTACGCCGCCACAGACAGTATTTAACTCGAATATAATCTCGGAATGAAAGGCAATAAGCTAAAAACTTGTATAACCTTTCATTCCGAGGTTAAATCCCTATAAGGCTATAAGTGTTACTACGTCATCACCTATTTGCTTGTACTTGATACATCACTTAAAACTTAATCATATTACTTAAAATATATTTCCTTTTCCGAAAAGAGTTCAAAAGTACTTAGTGTTTATAAAGTTCTGTTATTGATCACTGTTTCCAACAATGCTCACCATAATTCAAATAGTGGAACAAACACAATGTTATTATCAAGATGTGTTAGTAATGCAGTGGCCCCGTTAACCGACATCCCTCTAGTCAACACCTAGTCATGGAGTGGCACACCGCGGAATCGCAACCTTGGACGAGTTTTATTGTGCTAAGCCCATTACTCATATACAGCATACAGTTAATGAGCGTAATCTGGAATAGCATAAAAGCTCGCTCACACTGCTTCCGTTTTCTTGCGATTTGCGATTCTTTCAAAATATAGTAAGATCGCAGAACCCTGCTGAAAGCTGAAATTTTAAAGAATAAATAATGTAATATGTAGTAAAGAATATATACGTTCTTGCTGGCTTGAAAATAGTATTTATTACAGGCAGCACGTGCAAAAATTACGTAAAAACACCACTCACCTGCGTGAAAGTATGATGATTGGTTTTAATATAAGTTTAACAGAATGTCATAACATTAAGAGAATGGAAGAGGCAGAAATATGATGAGAATAAGAAAGTTTCGTAGAGGAGGAACGAAGAAGGAGAAAGAGAATGAGGAATATTGGCAAAAGGAAGTACATTAAGAGATACAAGAACAGAAAAGGGAACAAGGAACATAAAGAGAATCGCCAAATGCAGAACAGATAACGAAGAGGAAGGTAACAGATATTGGAAGGAAAGAGAGGAAAGGTAATGTAGAATGTGTAAGCGAGAAATAGAGACTTTGGAGGCAATGAAAAGAGGATAAAGTAGCTGATGAAAGGAGGCAAAGAAGTTAAGATGTAAATGGCGAAAGTAAAGCGAGAAAAGGGAGAAAAGCAGAGTAGTGGACATGGTTTTTAGTATAAGGAGTTTTTAAGTTTTAAGAATGTAATGTATACTAAATGTATATAGCAAGAAAATATAAGAATGTAGTGTCTAACGACAAAAACATTAACCCAAAAAGTCGTCGTCGCAAGTACTCGATTGCAGTGTGAGACCGACCTAACTAAAAGTTTCGCGTGTCATAAAGTAAGGTTTCCCTTCCTTCATATGTTCTGTTTTGTTCTGGTGTTTAACCTTTCTGACCTCATTATGCCATTTTCTCTGGCTCTGCTGCTTGTTTTCCAACTACCACGCCTGTTACAACGCCTCTTCGTGCTTGCTGGCGTTTTCCATTAATTTTGTTAGTTGAAATTTAACTAAACTGAGTAAAACATTTAACCATTACTAGCTGCTTGTAATTAATTTTGTTTATAGCGTTTAAAGTATCATTTCCACCTACTGCTTTAGTTTTATTTCTTGTTTAAAGAAAAATACAGCAATGTTTTTGTTTTAATTGCAGTTTTGGTTTTGCAAAATTTGATAGTACCCCCGAAACACATTGCACATTTACGTATATACATGTGTGGACGCACTTGTATGAGTATATATATATATTATTAGATATTTGTCTATCACTGACATAATAATAAAAAATTAGTTTTATGTACACCTTTAAAAGCAGTCTTTCTGTGAAAGCCGACACAAGACAAGGGAGTAATTTCATTGTTACTTTTATATCATCCTATAAAAACTAGAGCCTCTTACAGCCTACAGCCTACAGCCCAAGTTAAATTAGTCACCTATGACCGTACACACGTACAGCCTATGACAAGGACAACAGGGAATCCCCGTTGAACTGGGGTTATGAGATAGGGGTCGTAAATGACAATATTGGCTGGGTAAACAACAACTTGAAGTCAAAGAGCCCTGGGGGCGTTTTGCAGCCTACCAACCACGCCATGTTGTGCTTAAGGATTAATTAAGGATGTTAAATGATAATGATATTTCAAAATAACCTTACAGAGACAACATTCTATCGTCTTGACGTTATTTAAAGTCACAGAGCTTTGAGGGATGTTTGTCTGTTAGAGGGATGAACGAGACAGTTGACAGTGGTGGTGAACATGTATGAAAGTGTGTAAAAACATAAAAGTTATAAATTATAGTAGAGATGGATGCTTTTTATGGGACTCTACCCAGTCATTTATAACGGATATGTGTGCAGCTGCTTGAAAGACGATGAACTTTCGGGACGGGCAAGAAATTGAGCTTTTCGGCTCAATGTACTTTAAACAAATTTATTCAGTAAGTATAATAATGTTTGCAGATTAGACTAATAGGAGTTGTGTAGGCCTGTCAATCGTGGATGTGTCAAATGATGAGATTTTTGTATATTCCATCACTAGTACGCGCGGTATTGGTTCTTCATCCCTGGGATAGCGTATTTCTATGATACAGCACAGATTTGTTTTGTAGAAATATACAATTATGTATTCCTTTGTTAACTTTATGCTAAACCATTTGTTATCTTTATACGAAGTATCTAAAACTAAAGCGGCGTTCCCACCTATGTTTTAATTTTATGTTATGTTTTATGTTTTATATGACGTACCATGGATTAGATTTTGTGTAACGTTGGATTCCTTTAATAATTAAAGAAACAAAATGACTTTTTTAATCGTTCAGTTACTAAGAAATAATTGAACATTTGAGGTGCTACTAGCCAGAGTTCACAAGCCTATTTGCTTTCTACGACTGTGATTATATTTAAGTTGAAAAGGTTTAAGGTTAAATGGAAAAAGAAGTCCGGTTTGTTTGTCAGGTACTCAGTCTACACTATCAACTATCAGGTGTAAAGCACTTAACTAATGAGTTGAGTTGTATTCATGTGGAATGCACCTGAGATATGCAAATGCATTGCGCGGTAGTGCACATGCAATATGATCGTTAGAGTGTTCCATTATCAACGACAACCAAAGAAAACGTGGGAAATATATTCAGTGCGTTAAATTGATAATTGAGTTTGTCTTGAAATACTGGCACGCCTAAGGCCGTCCGCATATGAGTCGACTGACTGCAAACGCGAGCCCCGAATCTGCCCGAACCGAATGACAACGGAACTGTGTAGTTAGTTAAAAAAATTGATTTGAAATTGATTTTGAGCGACTGTGTTTCTAGGTCGCAGGGCAATTACGTTGCATGCTTTTGATGGTGAACATCATGAGCAAAGATGTACACAAATACTTTTCAAAAGTATTTACATACATATACATACAAATACCTCACAATACGACACAATAAAATCCTATACACCTCGCAAATAGATACGTTACAAGCATTCTGTTCCAGGGTAAGACAAATTTACACAATTTAGAAAAATTTGAAACTCGAAGATTAACAGGACCTGATTTTCTTTCCTGAGTGAAATGTAAAATTCTTTATTTGCATGTATGCACCTTCACCTACATTGCATAATTTGCTTTGAATAAATTTGATTTACATTACAATCTTAAAATATGATTTATTTTGTTATATGTTACTGTTCTAAAAAAAAAACAACAAAATACAGCATGTCGTGCCTGTAAAGTAGAGATTTTGCGATATGAAAAACCATGCGAACTTTCGCGTGACGTCGGTAGAAAACTGAATGTCATGTGTCAAGGTGAGGTGAGGTGTGTCAATGAATTAAAGAAATAACCGCCTGGATATATATGCAACATGAATAACGCGTAAAGATTAATTTCTATAATATACAATAACATAAATAGAAATATAATAATAACTAGTGTCGGCCTAGAAATAGAGCCTTAGGGGTGCTAAATATTAAAGCATAATAGGCTGAACTGTAAATGAACTCTTTCATGACAATAAATCAAATCAAAAGCAAAGCAAATAAAACGTAAGTACCGAAAGAGCAGAAAACTTTTGATCCGATGAAATTTCTTTGTGGGTTGTACCCAAATAAACATTGGACATTTGGAGTCATTATCATATTAAAGATGCGTATGATTTTATTTGTCATGAAAGAGTTCATTTACAGTCCAGTTTCTCACAGTCGTTTATATAAAATCTCTATTTTATTGGCTACAAATGTCGGAATACAGATGAAGATTAAGTTGAAGCGAACTATAATTGAAGTGCGATAGAAACGTCACAAAAGGAACACTTTACCAAATTGTTTACAGAGAAACTGAAGCATAAAAGATTAGAATTGTTAAAACTCTTGAAGACAATTATACATATAGTTAAATATAAATAAAACTTAAATCCAAAGTAATATTAAATAAATTACAAATAGTTTTATTATTTTCATAAATAATCTTTAATATTTTCCTTTCAGTTGTTTATTTTCATCACAATGAATTGGAAACATTTTTGAATTTCAAGTTTTTCATTATTTATGTAATTTTGCTAATAAAATAGCTTGACTTTTGATTAGTGGAACATCATGAAATTTTGTCTAGAAGTGTTCCATTATTCGCACAATTACGAACTCCATTTTCTTCTTCCAAAATGGTTTGCTGGTACTTCAATATTGGCTACGATGTTCTATATAATTTGGGCAATTGGCTGTTGGCCGATAAAGCTTAGTTGTTTCACATATTTATTTGTCATTTCACATACGTGTTGATTCCGTTAGACAACTTCACAAAAGAGTTTAATCTGAGTGCTGACTCTTTGTACAGTATGGATATCTACAGATTATTGGTTCCAGCGATAAAAAACTATATATATAACGCATACGACTCTATGGTTTAATTTGTTTACTAGTCATTCCAAGGCGCACTGCTTTGTAAAATTATTGTCTTAAATAATAATAAATTGAAATAGAAATATAAAATGCTATGCAAAAAAATATTATCCAATTAGTAAGTAGTTGTAATCTAGACATTACTGTATCTGATTTGTTCATTCTAAGGATCGATTTTCATCATAGTTTTAAATTTTGAGCTCATTGTAGAATAGGATTTAAATTTAGAGACCCTACATGATGACATTTCACAAAATAGATGTTTCATTTGTTTATCGGGAAATAATCATGATATTTATTTTTGTTTGCACTGGAATTTTAAAATTTAAAACTTTCTACTACGCAGCATTTCTCCTCATAGTAATAAAGGCTTAGTACAATAAGCATTTAAACTTGATCAAACTTTTATTAACCAGGTTTTAGAACGACAAAATAAAAGGTTTATATTTATGTATGTATTCAGCTTTCTAATTCCCTACAGAGTTTGTTATAGATTTATATTTCCAGTTGTAAGTTTAGTGCCTGAAATATGAGCTAAACATGAGCTATTGCATAAACAAGAATTTCAAATAATTTAACTTTATATTTTACCTTGCTTCTTGTTGTTAAATCAAATACTGAACAGAAAATTGCACAACAATAAATATAGTAGTGAATATAATTAAATAATTTAACAAATTCATATTTTACAGAAACAAAATGGTTTGATGTTTGTGTTCGTTATACAAATGCTTCGATACCTGTACGTCGAGATGGAATTGATACTCTCCACCACCTTTCCTGAATCATTCATGCTCTTCAACAGCTCCTCATTAACTGTTCTGCCTGATGCTTCAAATATCATTTTACCTGGATTAGCCACAATTACAAGGTGCCAATTGAAGATCATTTGATCATTTGCACTTCTCGGCGCCGTCTTTGCAATAGCAGCATATGTAACATTGTTCAAGGAAACCGTTGCGCACTGAGGATATGGCGATATTAGAATGTTTATCCAAGTGATGACATGTGCAGAAATTTTTTCAATTAATTTTGGATACATTTTCTGCTTTTCCGTATTCCCGCATGAGCAATACTGGAAGTCGATTTCAGCATCTGTACATGTTCTTTTTACGGGCATTGGTAAGAATAAGCTGATTCCACGCGGCAGTTTACCATTACCCAGTTCTCTAGTACGTTGCAGCAATCTTTTGTCGTTCAAGTAGTATGCACAGTTAGATAAGTCTTTTAAAGTTTCATGAAGATCGAAAGGAGTAGTTAATCTCCTTGAATTTGTATTCAAATTGGTGATAGCATTGACATATTTATGACGAAACCATTTTGGAAACAAAAAAGTAAGCAGAGGTGTACGAGCTTCAGATCGCCTTAATTTTGTCTGAACAAATTTGTTGTCATACCTTTGATATCCATGGTCACTCATCATGATCAAAACGGTCTTATTGAAGGATGGCTGTTGTGATAAACTCTTTAAAAGGAATAAATAAGAGCTATCTGCTAATTTTCCTAAATTTATTCCTTCATGTGTTAAACTACATTGCCAAAACAACCCAAAATAGGACCGATCTGCCATTGCTTTAACAAATTTCTCAATATATACTAAGTGCGTTTGAAATGACAACCTTGTTCCAATACAAAAGTTCACTAGCTTTATAGAACCACGGGTTTTAAAATCACCGATTTCTTCTTCTGCAGCGTGGTAAAATGTAGTCGAGTAGTAATCAGTTGGTACACGGGAAAACCCCTTTCCTACACGCTCATAAAAAGTATGGCTTTGCGAATCTTGAATAAACGCCGTACGGTATCCCAGTGACTCGTAATATTTCCAAACAAATTTACATGAATCTAAATATTCTTTACCATCTTTCATACATGTGTTATTTATTAACTCTTCCAGGAATAATCCAGTTCCTACAGACACCATATTTGGTATAGTACTAAATGCAACTTTGTTATATCCAAACATCTCAATAGCACCCTTATCTTTAATATAATCAGAAGTTTTCTTGAAAGCTCTATGAAAGTTTAACCTTGAAACGGAATCTAGTCCTAATACCAATACATTCACTTTTTCATTTGTGTTAGATAATGTTTCACAACGTTTCTCAACGTTTTTTTTGATTGGAACAAAATAATGAAAATCTGTGTAGAAGAGTATTTCATTATTGGTGCAATTAACCCGTACAAACTCTATCGATAGATTTTCCTTCTTCCAAAATGGTTTGCAGGTACTGCTGTACCGGTAAGGAGATGCTGTGTTATTTTCATTCCTGACTGACACCCGGTAAAGCTCTGAATAACAACACTTCACATTTCGTCTGTCATCTATTCCGTAGGACTGTAACGCATTTTCGTCAACCCACAAAGAAGCTTGGTCTGAAAGTACCAAAGGTTGTGTACTGTTTCGGTAAATGCAAGTTATTGGTTCCGGGTTTGAGTTAAGGTACCTAGCCACATTGGGGTCTTCAAAAATTATTGGCATATAACATCCAGTAGTTCGGATTAAAGAATTAGAAAAATATTCCCAAGATGGCCTCTCAATTTCTTCTCTTATTATAAAATAAAGTGATACGGATATAGAAAATAATATACCAAATGATATTAGCCAATTTATATACGCAAGCCATTTTGTTGAATTTAAAATTTCATTATTTTCGTTTATTTTTTTATTTTGAATACTCGTAATTTTGAACATATTTTTTTTTTACTATTAATTTAGAATAAATTTAGAATTACGAACTTTTAATTGCTTCCTTAGTTTTAATTTTAAATTTTGATAAGATTCATATTTTAGATTCCAAAATAAAAAATAAATAAATCATATTTTTCTTTTATTTTCTGAATTTGAAAAAAAGGAATTTTGTTTTTTATTATTTAATTTTAATCAATTTTAATGTTTTTGCCATTACGCACTACACATCCTTCTACCTTAAATCATTAAAATACATATCATTGTGCTTAATTACATTTTGTGATCCTTATTATATCTAACCATTCTCCTTCCAAAAGAAAAAAGAAAAATAAAAACAAAACTGATAAACTTAAAAGGGAGGCAGAAAAGGGAAGAGGTGGATGGCGAAAATAGAGAAAAGTAACGCCAGAGCAGAAGTGATTTTAATCTGAAATGACAAAGGGACGAAGAGACAAAAAGACAAGAGATGAAGAAATGGAGAGAATGAAGGAGAACTAGGGAAAATGAACGGAAACGGTTAAGAGAAGAAGAAGCGGAAAAGTACAGTTTGGAAATAGAAAGTGACAGTAAAGTAATCGCTCCTGGAGCAAGTGCCCTTAATGAAACCAGCGCTGAGAAACTCTGGGAAGTGTCGTTAAAACTCGTAGGAATAGAACAGGATCCGTATCCGCTTCCTGAGTGAGCCCTAAAGTGTAAAAAGTGAAAAGAAGATTGTGTGAAGATAGAGAGAAGGAAGGGCAGAGTACAAACATGAGGATCACGAAGAGATAAGCAGTAGGGGTTTCAATTTATCTGTTTCGTTTGTATTTTTCTTTTTTCTATTGGAAGAAATGAGAATGGATATGTAATGGTCTGTAATTAAGTACAATGATATTTAATTTAATGATTTAAGGCGGAAGAATGTAAAGCATAATGGCAAAAACATTAAAATAAATAAAACTAAATATCAAGGTTATTTATATGAGATGATAATAAATCTGACAATCTTATTAAAAGATACTATATAAAGAAAGCAAATTTCTACAATAATAAGAGAGTGTTGACTAACCAAGAAGAATGTAATAGCTGGATAAATAAATTGTTTTTCCTGCTTAGAAATGTTATACCTTTCTTTCGTAAGACTTGAATTCAACCAAATTTCTATATACTTTTATGCTAGAAAATAAATTTAGTATTTTACCACGTTTACTAAGTATTAGGTTATAAATCGCCAACTGAATCATTTACGTCACTTGAAAAAAATTAGATCGATCAACGCGATCATTGCAGACGGAAATACGGACCATATGATCAAACCCTCAACTGTCATCATGAAGATAAATTTAAAGTCACTGTCGCATTGTCACATGTCTGTCTTGACTATAGTCATAGATATTAACATAGAAGCATAAAAAATTAACGAAAATTCTTACTCCCAACGAGATTATGTTGTAGCTATTGATGTGAAGTTGTTTATTTTGAATATTAAACATTTTTAGTTATAAAATGTAAATGGCCTCTGTTAGAAGTACGTTCAGATTACACTTTTTATTTATTTATAATTTAATGATTCAAGTTTATCATCGAAATTACATAAATGATGAAAAGAATGTTTATATTTTGTTTCTCTTACTTACTTTTACATCGAATCAAACACTTCTCGTTTTCGAATTTGTTTTTGCGTATGTTTAAGTTCAAAAAGTTACAAGATATTTTTGCAATTTTAGATTATGTAAACACAATCAACAAAACTTGGCAACAACAAAGCTCAGAAAACTAAGGACAGTAGTTTAGAATCAACAATTAATCCTGCCTATCTTTATACAAATATCAATTTTTCGTTAATTTGAGAAATATGCTTAGCAAGACCAAGTATTTAATATTGAAATATATATATAATAAATAAAGCAGTGTTCACATTTCGGAATGTACATTTAATGCATTTAAAGTAGATTCTTTCTGCAATAACAAAAGTAGTTGATGCTATTGTTCAAACATATGTCATAAAATTGATCCTCGCTTGCAGGACCTACTTGCTCTACCACATAGTTTCGGTTATAAAGTGTTCCAGTAGCCTCAAAGGTGTAAAATCCTGGAAAAGTCTCCAATACGATATTCCAACCAACACTCCTGGTACCTCTTACTTTCCTTTTAGATTTTAGTTTATTTACATTAAAGTATATTATTCTATTCAACGAAAAACGAGAACATTCCGAATATGATGCTGTTTTGTAGTTAATCCATTGAACCACATGCAACGCTAAATTTTGGCTAAGCTGCGTTTTCTTTTTATAGACTACGCTGTTTTCACATGTGCAATATTCATCTTGAATTCCAGCATCTTTACATGTCCTTTCTTCAGAAATTGGTAGAAATAAGCTGATTCCGCGCGGTTGGTACGTCTTGTCAATAGTACGTTCCTCTAGTTTGTCATTATTTAAATAAAGTGCGCAATTAGATAAATCCTTTAAAGTTTCATAAAGGTCCAGTGGAGTAGTTAATCGCTTTGAATTATTCTTCAAATTATTTATAGCTGTTGAATATTTCTCCTCAAACCATTTTGGAAAGACAAAGAAAAGCATGGGCAAGCAAGTTTCTTGGTACCCTAACTGCGTGTACTGAAATCTTTCTTGAGGTCTTTGAAATCCGTGATCGCTTAGCAGTATTAGTACAGTCTTATTGAAAGACGGATGCAAAGATAAATTTCTTAGAAACATGTTATATGAGTCATCTACCAGTTTTGAAAAAGTTAATCCTTCATGAGTCAAACTGCTTTCCCAAAATATTCCAAAGTACAAGCGGTCTGCCATGGCTTTTACAAATTTATCAGTATACGTTAATAGTGTTTCAAATAATAGCCTTGTGCCAATACAAAAGTTTACTGGTCTTGTAGTATCACCGATTTCCTTTTCTGCAGCGGTATAGAATGGTGGGGCATAGTAATCAGTTGGTGCTTGTGAAAAAACTTTTTGCAACGGCTGAAACGTTGCTCTATCTCCAGTGTCCTCAATATAAGCTGTACGATATCCTTTTGACTCAAAATCTTCCCAAATAAAATTACAAGTATCTAAATAGTGACCACCGTCTTTCCAGCAAGTATTCTGTATCTCATTCATAAACTGACCCGTCGTTACAAGAAATAAATTGTGAATGGTGGCATATGCAGCTTTGTTGTACCCAGTCATTTCAATAGCATCCATTTGATGAAGATATTGTGATGTCTTCTTCATGGTTCTATAAAAGTTCAACCTGGAAACGGAATCTATCCCCAGCATTAAAACGTTGAGATTGTCTTCAGATTTGGACAATTTCTTACACCGTTCTTCTACATGTCTTTTGATTGGAACAAAACTATGGAAATCTGTATAGAAAAGTTTTCCATTGTTACTACATTGTATTCTTACAAACTCCAATGATACGTTTTCCTTCTTCCAAAATGGTTTGCATGTTATCTTGAATCGATAAGGAGGGTAAAAATCTCCTGGAGCTTTGAAAGTTGGCCGGTAGAGTTCAGTATAACAACATTGCACATTTCTGGCGTTCTTGATTCCGTAGGATGACAACACAGCCTCATCAACCCACAAAGACGTTTCATCTGATAACACTAAAGGCAAGGTGGCATTTTGATAGCTACAAACCATTGGTTCGACAGTTAGGTTGAACTTCTTGTTGGAATGTAGGATAGGGATTTTACATCCAGTATTTTGGATTAAATATTGGTGGCTGTGATTTCGTATTGAATACTTAATGGCTTTAGGTGCCAGTGGAATCTTTTCATGTTTTGCAATTAAATATAGTAATGAGGAAGTAGAAATTAGAATAGTAAGCAGTACTAACCAATTTGCAAAAAGTTTCACTTTCATAAAAATTACATTTTGTCTAATTTCATTTATTTGGTTTGTTTGGTCCAGATTATTACTCATTTCAAAAAATATCAAAAATGTATTAATTTTAAACAATCCTAAAACTAGTCAATGAACAATGAAAAAAAAGTGATGTTTTGTTTTTTTACATAAGAAAAGCATGCTGAGACAATTTGATAATGGCGTTGCAATACTTAACAAAATTGGTAATTTGTTATATAATTTGTCGAGCTAATCAAACTGCACTAGTATGCATGGCGGACCATGGTGCTTTTTTTGTGTTTGATGGTATATTAAATTACTAAGTGCTCAACTGTATATTCAGTTGTTTTTAGTAAGCTGCAAACTACCTTTTTACTGTTTAAAAATTTAAGAAAAGAAGGTATTACAAAAAGTTATAACGTTCTTAAATTAATAACTGCTTAAATTATTATTATTAACAATTATATGTATCAATATATAAAATGAACTCTAAATAAAACTTCGTTTGTATTTGAGGTAATTCAACGTTTAATAAGACCATAGTGGTATTACTATTACCTACATTTACAAAATGGCTTAACACTACTATTATCCACACATTGACTGCGATACTGATACGTGGAAATTGTATTCACAGTATCTACAATGCTACTTACTTTATCTATAATTCTTCCCGAAGCCTCAAATGTCATTGCTCCACCATTTGTCTCGATGACGAGATACCAGTTATATATTATGGTATTACGCATCTTGGTAAACATGGGATCCCCAATGGTACAGTATAATACTTTATGAAACTTTACCAAAATGCATTGCGGATATGCAGATAATTTCAAGTTAATCCAGTTAATTACTTCATGAGCTAATAATTTCTTGTATTCAGAATTCATGTCCTGGGTATTGTTTTGTTCGCAAGTGCAGTAAATAAATGGAATTTTAGCGTCTTCACACGTTCGAGATTCAGGGATGGGCAAGAATAAGCTGATACCACGAGGCAAGTTGTCCTTATCGAGACGACCTGCTCGTACCTCTACAGCATTGTTATCCAAATAGTAATGGTGGTTGGTCAAATCTTTCAAGGTTTCATGAAGGTCGAAAGGAGTGATTAACCTTCTAGAGTTTCTTCTCAGATTACCAACAGCTGCTGAACGTTCACTGACAAACCATTTCGGAAACAGAAAGAAGAGAAGGGGTGTACTAGCTTCTAACCGACCTAATTTTGTGAACTTATAATAACTAAAATACCTAACGAATCCGTGGTCACTTAAAATTATTAAAACAGTTTTATTAAAAGATTTATACGAAGTTAAAGTTTTCAAAAACGACAAGTATGAATCATCTCCTAATTTTGGAATATTTAATCCCTCGTGTGTTAAACTGCATTGCCAAAATAATCCAAAGTAAGATCGGTCTGCCATGGCTTCAATAAACTTTTGAGCGTATGTTAAAAGTGTTTTGAATAGGAGCCTTGGACCTATACAAAAGTTGGTCTTGTTCTTGAAATTCCCGATTTCTGTTTCTGCAGCGTAGTAAAACGGTAGGGAATAGTAGTCCGTTGGTGCACGAGAAAACCCTTTTCCTATGTGCTCAAATGTTGCTCCATGTTCAGAGTCTTCAATAAACGCTGTCCGATATCCCTGTGTCTCGAAATCTTTCCAAATAAATTTAACAGAGTCAAGAAACTTATTACCTCTCTTTACACATTTTTCAATTACCGTTTCATGAAGTAATCCAGTTGCCACCGGAAGCATATTATGAGCGCTACCAAATCCAACTTTATTGTAACCTACCATTTCAATGGCACCTATCTCTTCAAGATATCGATACATTTTCTGCATGGTTCTACGAAAGCTTAACCTTGAAACGGAATCCAGTCCCAGTATCAATACGTTCAATTTGTCTTTCTTATTGTTTAAGTTTTCACAGCGCGTTTCAATTTTCTCTTTTATTGGAACAAAAGAATGAAAATCTGTATAAAAAATTGTTCCATTATTCGTACAATTAATTCTTACAAACTCCACATATATATATGTCCTTTTCCAAAATGATTTGCATGTCCTTTTGTACCGATAAGGAGGTCCTGTATCATTTGGACCTATAACTGCTGGTCGGTAAAGTTCTGAATAACAACACATTACACTTCTGGTGTTGTTGATGCCGTACGACCTCAACGCGTCTTCATCCACCCACATGGAAGATTGATCTGATAGCACCAAGGGCTGCGTACTATTGTTATGCTTACAAACTATTGGCTTCACTTTTGATTTGAAGAAATTGTTGTTAGTACTTGAATAAATGATCGGAATTTTACATCCAGGGGTTTGGATTAAATAGTGAGTAAAATGGGTCGTCAATATCATCGAACTCGTTTTCTCCTGTGTTAACAATTGTAATACTAAGGAAACTAAAAACACCATGAAAAATGCGAACAAGAAATTTACGAAAATTCTTACTCTCAACAAGATAAAGTTGTCGCTATTTATGTCGCTATTATTATTTTTAAAATTAAACATTTTTAGTGATAAAATATAAATGGCCTCTATTAGAAGTACGTTAAATCTACACTCTATTAATTTATAATTTAATGATACAATTTTATAAACAGCTAAAAATTTCATAAATATTTAAAGGAATGTTTATAGTAGTTTATATTTTGTTTCTCTCAATAGCAGTTGTTTTTTGACAACAACAAAACTCAGAAAATTAAGGCAAGTAGTCTAGCGTGAAGCATCAGTGCTGCCTAACTTTATACAAATATCAATTTTCGTTAATTTAATGCATTAAGTATTGAAACATATGTATTAATGAAGCAGTGTTTACATTTCGGAATGTACATTTAATGCATTTATAGTTGTTTCTTTCTGCAATAACAAAAATGGTTGATGCTATTGTTCAAACATATGTCATAAAATTGATTTTCGCTTGCAGGATCTACCTGCTCTATCAAAGCATGCACATAGTTTCGGTTATAAAATGTTCCAGTAGCCTCAAAGGTGTAATATCCTGGAAAAGTCTCTATTACGATATTCCAACCTAAACTCCTGTTACCTCTTACTTTCTTTTTAGATTGTAGTTGATTTACATTAAAGTATATTATTCTATTCAACGAAAAACGAGAACATTCCGAATATGATGCTGTTTTGTAGTTAATCCATTGAACCACACGCAACGCTAAATTTTGGCTAAGCTGCGTTTTCTTTTTATAGACTACGCTGTTTTCACATGTGCAATATTCATCTTGAATTCCAGCATCTTTACATGTCCTTTCTTCAGAAATTGGTAGAAATAAGCTGATTCCGCGCGGTTGGTACGTCTTGTCAATAGTACGTTCCTCTAGTTTGTCATTATTTAAATAAAGTGCGCAATTAGATAAATCCTTTAAAGTTTCATAAAGGTCCAGTGGAGTAGTTAATTTCATTGAATTATTCTTCAAATTATTTATAGCTGTTGAATATTTCTTCTCAAACCATTTTGGAAAGACAAAGAAAAGCATGGGCAAGCAAGTTTCTTGGTACCCTAACTGCGTGTACTGAAATCTTTCTTGAGGTCTTTGAAATCCGTGATCGCTTAGCAGTATTAGTACAGTCTTATTGAAAGACGGATGCAAAGATAAATTTCTTAGAAACATGTTATATGAGTCATCTACCAGTTTTGAAAAAGTTAATCCTTCATGAGTCAAACTGCTTTCCCAAAATATTCCAAAGTACAAGCGGTCTGCCATGGCTTTTACAAATTTATCAGTATACGTTAATAGTGTTTCAAATAAAAGCCTTGTGCCAATACAAAAGTTTACTGGTCTTGTAGTATCACCGATTTCCTTTTCTGCAGCAGTATAGAATGGTGGAGCATAGTAATCAGTTGGAGCTTGGGAAAAAACTTTTTGAAACGGTTGAAACGTTGCTCTATCTCCAGTGTCCTCAACATAAGCTGTACGATATCCTTTTGACTCAAAATCTTTCCAAATAAAATTACAAGTATCTAAATAGTGACCACCGTCTTTCCAGCAAGTTTTCTGTATCTCATTCATAAACTGACCCGTCGTTACAAGGAATAAATTGTGAATAGTGGCATATGCAGCTTTGTTGTACCCAGTCATTTCAATAGCATCCATTTGATGAAGATATTGTGATGTCTTCTTCATGGTTCTATAAAAGTTCAACCTGGAAACGGAATCTATCCCCAGCATTAAGACGTTGAGATTGTCTACAGATTTGGACAATTTCTTACACCGTTCTTCTACATGTCTTTTGATTGGAACAAAACTATGGAAATCTGTATAGAAAAGTTTTCCATTGTTACTACATTGTATTCTTACAAACTCCAATGATACGTTTTCCTTCTTCCAAAATGGTTCGCATGTTCTCTTGTATCTCTTGTGATAAGGAGGGTAAAAATCTTGTAGAGCTTTGAAGGTTGGCCGGTAGAGTTCACTATAACAACATTGCACATTTCTGGCGTTCTTGATTCCGTAGGATGACAACACAGCCTCATCAACCCACAAAGAAGTTTCATCTGATAACACTAAAGGCAAGGTGGCATTTTTATAGCTGCAAACCATTGGTTCGACAGTTAGGTTGAACTTCTTGTTGGAATGTAGGATAGGGATTTTACATCCACTATTTTGGATTAAATATTGGTGACTGTGATTTGAATATTGAATATTTAATGGCTTTAGGTGCCAGTGGAATCTTTTCATGTTTTGCAAATAAATATAGCAATAAGGAAGCAGAAATTAGAATAGTAAGCAGTACCAACCAATTTGCAAAAAGTTTCACTTTCATAAAAATTATATTTTGTCTAATTTCATTTATTTGTTTTCTTTGGTCCTGATTATTACTCATTTCAAAAAATATCAAAAATGTATTAGTTTTAAACAATCCTAAAACTAGTCAATGAACAATGAAAAAAAAGTGATGTTTTGTTTTTGTCTTATTTCTGGAAACGTATTTTTACAAAAGAAAAGCATGCTGCGATAATTTGATTATTGCGTTGCAACACTTAACATAATTGGTAATTTCTTCTATAATTCGAGATCGTTCCTTCATTGCCAGACATGTGTACAGGACCATGAGCAAGGTGTAGCGGCAAGTATTAACAGTATTACAGTAGTGGTATCTGTGTCGTTAGTGTGTCAGCGTTGTAATAATGCCACTTCGTTGCCACGATGAGCAACTCAATATAGTTCAAATTACGAGAGTTCGGCGGCGACTCATATTTAAAACAAGTTATAGGGTATAAACTGCCGATATAACTAAAAAGCACTGACTCACTTATTTTTCTATAATGTGTATAGAAACGAATAAGATAAAATTCATTATCGTATTATAGATTTATACCTCTCTTATAACCTCTTTTAAGTAAAAGCCGCCGCCGAACTATCGTGATTTGAATTATACATACATTGTATCCAAAAATATATTTATTGATAACACTATCCCCAACTCAGTAGTGGGAGGTCGAGACTTGAATGAGGAAAGGGGGCGCCACGACGTCTGGAGGCGCTGCGCCGTTCACGTCGAACTCCTCGTTTCAGCTCTATTAATTTCAAGTTAACCTCTGTACCAGTCGATAGTAATGTATATTGCTATAGTAAGTACACCGACAATCAGAGATCTACAATATAAGGGTAATAGTGGGGGGACGTACCAAGTGCACAAGCACCAAGCAGTAAAGATAATGGGCGATTACATCATAAGATAAGTGTGAAGTTATACTCGTATAGCTTAATTCTGACACACGTCATGCACTCGTAAATTAGAGACTTCACCTGTAAAATATTTACTATTAGGCTGGGTTCACACGGCATTGTACTGCACGTTTTTTTTGCACAACAGTGCCGCACACATTTTATATAGAACCATTCACATGACGTTCATACTACAAAAAAACGTACACAGCTAAACACGTTTATCGAATACTCACCGGACTTGTCAAGCAAACCGAATGAACTTTTACGAATTCGGCTTGCAGTGACGCTTAGTGTTATACTCTGTCTGTCTATTTGCAAGTATCTTGTCTGCAGGAAGACCAGTTCCATCGGAATCATTTGGCACTGTTCCACCAAGTAATGCCGGAGGGGTTAACAGATTCACCAGACAAAACATTGACCTTTGTAATACCCCGTTGGATAAAATCTGCGACGAAATTACGATAAAGCTGATATGATTTATTGTTCGTTTACTTATGTTACTTTATATTTATCTGACTTTATTCAATTTACCAACTTGTTCTTTATTGTTACACAAGATATACTTATATTTACACACTCAAAAAGTTCGTACCCAGTAATCATTTTGGAGTAAATTCTATTACTTTTCATGAGTTTGTCACGAACGTGTTTGTTTTCTATTCAGTCGTTCATAGGGAATGTCCCTTTTATGAGCTACAGATGGCGCAACGATTGCTCACTGTTGAATAAAAGCGACCCTTGTGACAGGTAGGGAATCAATTTGAACTAAAATTGATTTTCCGTGTGTTGGTCCAACTTGTGAAACGTTAGAATTGAAATGTACGAGTGACTAGAACTTCACCTAGCCATTCTATTTCACCAAATGTTTACTGGGTAGGATGACATATATGATTTTTAGATAGTACCAACCTTCAAACGATATGTGCTAAAATTTCATGACATTCCGATTATTAGTTTTCCAGTTATAGTGCTTGGAAAAGCAAAACAATGGAAAAAATGTAATTTCGTGTGCTGATAAAGCATTGCTTTTTAATGGGAAAATACCGTTCAAGCAAAGCAATGGCTTTGGCAAGTGTTATTCGGACTAAATTTATATTTTAGAAGCTGTTCTTTATTGTTCTTGTAAATATGCGAATCCTTGCAATCAATCTTATTCTATTTTTATTTCGGTAATGAATTTTAATTTTCTTCTTTATCAAATTAGTATCACGCAACGTTAAAAAACTGCGAATAAGAGTGAGCCATTTTCTACTTTAAAACTTCTTTGGAGTCATTGACATTTTGCAGACTAAAATATTGAAGAGAAGTTAATTTGACCACGAAATTGAATCACCTGATTGGCTTTTATTGGATATAAAATTTTTCTGACGTCTGAGTGTTCTAACATGGCTGCAAAGAAAGATTATAGAAAGTAAACAAAGATTCATAGTTAGATGATTAATATCTTTAAAAATTATCCCTGAATATTGGGGATATGGTCACATTAGAATTTCTTAAAACAGACAACTGTAAACATGTTCTTCTACATAGGTTCGAAGCCAAACTTAACAAAGATTACAACCGTACTTATATGAAACAAGAACCTGTTGCTTATGGAACACGAACAGCGGAGCTAAGAAACACACTACAGCAAATAAACTAACTACTGCTAATTCCATAAATGTTATACTTTTCTATAAAGTGATGGTTTGAATCTAAAATATATTATGTATTTAATAAAATATGTATATAGTATAGTATGTATTTGTTACCTATGTAAAATATATAAAACAAGCATACAAGATTAAAAAGTAGTTCGAAAGGGAATATACTTCCATTTAAATTAAATTGTACAGTATAAGTAACTCTTATATGTGTTCGATTATTCGGCTTGTTAGCCAAATGACATACACAATCATGTAGGATATATTTTAATGTCATAGTAATTTAAATTTTTTTTATTATTTTCATTACACTTTATAGCATTCGTGTAGTTTTATAGTCTTTCTCTCTCTCTCTCTCCTACTCTCTCTCATAAGTGACTTACAACATAAGGAACAACTTACTTTATTTTATGTTTTTATTTATGCCAACCACTATGTCTCTCCTCCTCCAACTTCCGTTTCCATATCATTCACAACTATCCAATATCATTTCAATTCTATAAAGTTTTCTTCCATGTTATTTGTCCCCCTTGTACAATGAACGAGTTGAAGTAGGGAATAAGGAACATAACTGATGTCCGCGGTCATTCTCCAGGTCAGAGGTCACGCGTTATAGGAGACGTATACCTTCCGCTTTTTAGGAACCCGGGGGTCGGTCAACATCTGGTGGAAAAAGCACAAAGAAAATATAAATGTACGTCTATCGGTTGATTTATAAGGGGTATTATGCTTTTCTGTTTTGTTGAATCCTGATTTCTTATTTTACATGAACGTATCTTGGAAAATGAAAACAAATTGGTTGTTTGGAACAGAAAGACTTAAATAAAAAAGAGAGGGAAATATAAAAGCTCGTAGCTTCTTATATCAACTCACATTACTCTTTAAAAACGACTTGTGCTTTATTGAGTATAAAGAATTATTAGTTTTACATACTCGTATTTTTTTTTTAAACACTATCACAAATAGAATTGCAAAGCTAAGACCCCTATTTTGAAATCCCAAAAGCCTATATTTTCAAAATTAGACTACTTATGCCCGCTCCATTTTACACTTTATTTAAGGTCGGTTGAAAGTTTTAGGTAAACAAAAGTAGTTTAATTTAGAAAATATTAGGTTTTAAAAAATCGAAAAAGTTAACGGACCTCTTAAAAAGATACAAATTTACGTAAAAATGCGTGTTTATTACTGGAAGAAATTATTTGTCATAACTTTTGGTGCACAGGATTAGATTTATTCGCTTTTTTGTGAATACTGTCAAGTCCCATGTTTTCAATAGTCATTGTGGTTTATTATAAACCTTGGTAAATTCATTTTTTTCAAAGCTCTTATTTGCTTATATAATGCCTCATTCCCACTCACTGTTTTGATATTTAATTTACTGTTTTTATTTAATATTGTAATCTAGATTTCAGGTTCTCGTTTAAGCATTCCTTTTCACATTTGTGTTTTAATTTAAGTTTAGTTAATTTAGTTGGTGCGTATGTATCGTTAGTAATATAAATTTCGACAAAATTGTAAGTGAAGTAATTAAAATCGCTATTTTTAATAACAATTGGTAATAGAAATTGTTTTATCTTCTATATTTTTCAAAAACTGACATTAAACTTCTTTTAAAAGTAAATCCTACTGCATTTTGACAGATTGTCACATTTTGGAGGTTATAATATAATATGCAAGGTTTAGATTGTGAAATGAGGAGAATGGAAACAGATGCTGTGGTTTTAGTCGTTCCGTCCACAAAATCCGGCATAATAACAGGAGTCAAAAAGTGAACACGCAGAGTTTAAAAGCAGTCATTAACGAAATAAACGACCCAATTAGGGAACGCCTGGTTTACTGAACTATATTGCGCACATATTTTGCACAAACGAGAAGGCTTATACTTCCGCGCCGCTTATTAAATAATGATGATTTTTTAATTGTATATTTATGTTCAATATTTATTGCATATAAATTTGCATGGAAAATTGAATGAGTCTCTATTGCGATTCAATTTTCAAGGACAGAGCCATTATTAGTGGTTAGGAGATCTCTGGTACTTGTTTCCAACGGTAAAGATAACATGTGGAATAAGATCACTAATGGAATATGTAAAATTCAATACATTTCACAACTTTTTAGGCTATATAGTAGGTACGTATATATACTATAGTAGGGCGTGACTAGAGCTGAATTATATGAGGTTTGTTCATCTAAGCCTAAACATAGTAATTTGTTCGATAACTGCCACATGTAGGCCCAAAAGAGGAGCAAAACTCCTATTTAGAAGATCCTGTTTAGGTCGACAATAGGGTCAAAATTTCGACTCGGGAAATAATCAATTTAACTTGATAAGTATCTGGTGATCTCATCATCAAGCGTCAATGTTGTCGCCCACTGTGTCGTGTGAAGTACCTTAATAAAGCACCTTCATTAAACTCTACTCGAATCCAATAAAGAAACAGTGTATGAACGGGTATATTTGCATAGTTCTAAACGGATAAATACGAAAACAAACCTTTGTAGTCTATACCATAACAAAAATCATATGTTTGCCCATTTTAAGCCACCTTTATACAGCAGAATGGTAATTCTCTCGTTTAAAACCCCAGAAGCAGATTTTAATACCGTTACAAAGGTAATACATCAAAACGCTGCGGTTTCCTCCTCCCCCATGCCACATTCTCGTTGCTCTGATACTAGATGAGCCATTGAACAAAAGCTAAAAACTATATTAGCAGTCAACCGAGCCATTTCTCTGGACCGCAGGCTAGTTTGGAGTATGTGCAGGGTTCCTATACCTATTCAATGGTACAGTAATACTCGTGTAGCGCCACCGGAGGCTGGATACGTATAAAGAGATATGAAATATTAAGAGATGAATAACCACCGTACATCATATGAAATATTTCTAGAATGATGCTGGAACGAGTAATGGATGGGAACAGCAGATCTTTGTTGGGATAAATATGAGCGACTGCAGTGATACAACAGGTTGTATTCGATCATATAATTAATTGATTGATTATCAGATTAGGTAAAAATAATTAATACGAAAGAAATTTTAACATGACATAAGGATTGGTTGTGCAGTGCGAGTTCCTGACCTGACAGTAGACAGTTACTGTCAGGTCAGCAAATCGATTGGCTTTGGCAGAAATTTATAGTAGATACGTGAATATGATTTGGCACTCTGCTTTTACCTTATAACAGTATACTGTGAAATTAAATTACAAGGGGCGCCCCTTTTTTATAGGTTTGCATCTCCTGCATGCTCTAACTGGCACTGGTCACATTGTGCGAGTAGCTGTACTGCAATAACTGTCCAGGCCAACTCGCATACTCAGTCGATGAGCATCCACTGGAGCGCACGGCTCGCATTAAACGTATTGAGACAGAAAACTGAGATACACTAAGAAAACGACACAGAAGACTAATATAGCAAGCACTACGGTTGCTAGTAGTATTTATATTTACAAGAGAAACTTTTTCTCAGTAGATCCGTAGCAGTGGCTCATACGCCTACTCATGCTTTCCAATAACCACATGTTAACGTTTACCTTTAAAGTATACCCATTATATTATAACAAAGTTTTCACGTTATTTTCTTAAAACACGGTAGTTATTTTAAGAGCATAATTTTACTTTTACAGGCTTTTTACTTCAGTAATCATCAGTATTTCATTTTACATTTTATTACAACCTTTTTTCTGTAAAAACAATTTATTTTTAGTACTTATAGTATAAAATTTCTGTGTGTAGGTTTCCCTTCTAAATTATTTATTTAATTGTTAGTACTCAATTTGTTGTTAAGAGTTTCGGGAGTTGAACTAATTATTTAACTCAGGTAGCCTAAGGTAGCTGGCTTATTTATTTGATGTAGGGAAGGAAGGTCCTGGAAATAAATGTTCAGAATAGTGGTGGTTCTCACTATATTATAAAGCGGGCACCTTTAAAATGTAAACCAAGGGCGCGTTCCATTAAGCTCAAATGTTTACAACGATCAAAACGATCATTCTGCCGTTTTGATCGCTTAGTGGAACGCGCCCCTGATCGAAGCACATTTTTTAAAATTTTATTTTAGAGTTTTAAGACGATTTCAACGTCAAGGTTGTCTTCTGTCTCTCTCTGTATTAATATAAACTGCTCTTGTTAAAATACTCTATATAATATATATCATAAAAAATTCAATTAAGCGCTTAGTTGTAAATATGTATATTTCAACAAAACTGAAGTGGATAGTAAGGTCAGAAAAAAATGATAAATATAAATATTCTCCGGGAATTCCCGACAGCACCCTCTACTTATAAAGCCACTCAAATTTAAAATAATTCCCTACTCCTTTGTCAGTTCCGTGAATCGGTTTATTTTTCTCGAGGTATTAAGTTCTTCAACAACGGCTATACATGTTTCTCCAGGTCAAGGTCATTCCTTCGTGTTTCACCTCCTTCGCCTTTGCTCCGACCCCAGACGCGTACAATTCGTGGAGCACCTGCCGGTTGCTCAGGTATCAAGCTGCTGAATGCGATTGCGATAAATATATTATAACTGAAACGAAATAACGATATTCTCGTTGGGTCCATTGTAGGGCATAAGGCCCAAATACATACAAGGCTTTGTAGCTTCTACTCGTATGTAAAGTGTGTCAAAAATGCAATATTAATGTATTGGTAACCGTAGGATAAATATAGAAATGGAGGCACCTACGGGGCTGTTTTGTAATGCTGAGGAAAATGCCGAATATCTGTGCACATACGAGGTATGGATATAAAATACCGAGACTGATGTTGAAAAAACTTCTTATTTTAAAATTATGCATACTTAAGTACTATCCTCTTCACTATACACCCCTTCTCTATCTTTATACTGCTCCATGCGAATTTTCCATTGTTCTAAACTGTTCTAGAAGTTTTCTACTGTGAGCTCTTTTATGATCAAAATCCAAATCCAAGATCCAAAATCTTGTTCCTTTTATGCAGATTTTTCATTAGGAAACACGTTGAAGTAACATGGTGCCAAGTCAGGCAAATTAGGCGGATGGTCCATCACTGAGATGTTATATTATGAGAATTTTGTGCCAACATTTTCGCACACACATTTTCAATTGCTACAGTTACAGCAATAGCACGAATATATGAACCAGCGGATCGGTCAAATCGGATCAGTTACCTAAATTTTCAATATTTTTTATCGTTTTTGACGTGCAAGAGTGGCCCGGGCGTGCGTCACCTTCTCGACCACCACTCGAAAACCTGCGCATCTTATAAATATTCATTGCTATATACTTCTCTTAATGAAGGATACATTTCGGTAGTGATTTGCCCAAGGTTCATAAGCTTCTCTACTCCACGTTTGATGCGAACCATTTTCCTTGTGAGAATTCGTTTCTCAATTAAGATTCTAAACAAAAAATCTTATAGAAACCAACGATTAGATTATACTTTTGATGATTACAGTTCAAGACCAAAGATAATTTGAAGAAAAAAAATTATGTAGCTGTTAAATAATTTTGTTAAATGTAATTTAAAAAACATTCAGTATCAAAGGCATCATCATTTGGAGGCCAACACTCTATACAAATCGCATCTGTTTGTGTATCTGATATTCTCATATGGATCAACTTCAATTAGATCCGAAAAGCCCGAAACCGCGTGCAGCGACCTGATTTTAAGTAGTCCATTCCGACGTATACTTTCTGTTTTTTTTTTTATTGCAAGAGTAGTATATCGTATAACATTATACGCAATTATTTCCTGCATCTACGAATGTATTAGTTTTAATTTTAATTTCAATTTTGGAACTATACAAACTTGACACCACAGTGTTCATTTTTAAATTTTAAAAGATAGACAAAGTCATGTCCAAATTTCAATAAATTTGGTCACAATTCAAATGAAAATAAACAACCAAATCTTTTTTTAATCTCTATTAGTTCGATTCACAATTTGATAAGCATCTGTTAAAGAACATTTGCGCACACATAAAAAAGCACTTTTAGATATTTCAATTTTCTGAGCAAATAAGATTAAAACTAAAACTATAACTATATCTTAAAATTAAAACAGTAAGTGGGAATGATATTTTAACATGAACATGTTTAAAACTACTTATAAAATTACTGAACTTCTAAAGATCAATTCGCATTTTCATAAAATTTAATTTTACTTTAAGTCATAACACATATTTAAATAAACAACTTAGTAAGTTACTTAGTACTCGTACATAATGTATAAACAATTCAATTTGATATTAAACAATCAGTAGTCATGCCAAACAAAACGTATAAATTAGTGTTAATTTCAGTGATATTATTTACATATACCAACACAAACACAAAGATACTAATACTTAAATGCATGTGTATGAAAACATTTAACAATATTTTTATGTCGTTATCACAAGTAGGAAGTCTACGAAAAGTAAGCAAAAACATAACCCAAAAATATTTATTCAAAACTGCCAACATAGTAGAAAGTCGTCTCTGATAGGGCTTTGCATTGGAAATAAACTGATATTAAATAAAAAGAAAATCATACGTAAGAAATAAAAAAACAGTGTGGTATAATATTTTGAATTTTTGTTAAAGTTTCTGAAGTAAATCTTGCAACAATTACATAAACTATCGTGTGATAACGTCTTGTTTTAATTGAGCTATAAAGCTTCTGTGTGTCATTGGATTACACCAGTTACAGCCAGCGTCGGTTTATGGTTAAATTATTTTTCTATTTATTTGATTGATTCTAATTAACGATACACTAAACTATACTCGTAGTTATGCAACTTTATTTACATGTACTATTTAATATGATGAGATAATTTATTGTCACATCTGTTTTATCTATAAAACATTCATATGCAATACTCCTCTAATCTCCATATTTGCCAAGCAAATTGTTACGTAATAATCATGAAATTATGATAAAAACTGACCAAAATATTGTACAAATTATCTAAAGAGCTATTACATTTCATAATGATCGTAATTAATTTTGTGTTTAAAATCGGTTATTTGAAATTGTGAAAATTTATGAGGTGAAGCTATTAAACAGGTGCTATTTTCCGACTGAAATTTGCTGAAAACAAATTCAACTTTTTATTTTGTTTATTTTTGAATGGTTCTTGACGTACTTTTTTACGCTGATTTCAAATCTGCAATTCGATTTTAGGTAAGTGTCCCGGTTTTCGAGATATCGGCATGTTTAGACATAAATAATAGAGATATTTAAAAATGGATTTCATTTTTGAAATCAGCATAAAAAACTACGTTCGAATACATCTTTCATTTGTCAAAACAAAAAATTGATTTTTTATCAAATTTTTAAAGGTTATACTCTTGTTAATTTCATAAAAATCGCAGTTTGAATTTCATAAAACGGGGTGCACTAAGTACGGCTGCATGAATTTCTATTAGCTGTTCTCTTTTAGTTTCTAAATATAGTAAGTATTAGGAATATTTAAAATTGATTCTCATTTTTGAAATCAGCATAAAAAACTACGTTCGAATACATCTTGTATTTGTCAAAACAAAAAATTGATTTTTTATCAAATTTTTAAAGGTTATACTCTTGTTAATTTCATAAAAATTCAACTTTTTATTTTGTTTATTTTTGAATGGTTCTTGACGTACTTTTTCACGCTGATTTCAAATCTGCAATTCGATTTTAGGTAAGTGTCCCGGTTTTCGAGATATCGGCATGTTTAGGCATAAATAATAGAGATATTTAAAAATGGATTTCATTTTTGAAATCAGCATAAAAAACAACGTTCGAATACATCTTTCATTTGTCAAAACAAAAAATTGATTTTTTATCAAATTTTTAAAGGTTATACTCTTGTTAATTTCATAAAAATCGCAGTTTGAATTTCATAAAACGGGGTGCACTAAGTACGGCTGCATAAATTTCTATTAGTTGTTCTCTTTTTAGTTTCTAAATATAGTAAGTATTAGGAATATTTAAAATTGATTCTCATTTTTGAAATCAGCATAAAAAACTACGTTCGAATACATCTTGTATTTGTCAAAACAAAAAATTGATTTTTTATCAAATTTTTAAAGGTTATACTCTTGTTAATTTCATAAAAATTCAACTTTTTATTTTGTTTATTTTTGAATGGTTCTTGACGTACTTTTTCACGCTGATTTCAAATCTGCAATTCGATTTTAGGTAAGTGTCCCGGTTTTCGAGATATCGGCATGTTTAGGCATAAATAATAGAGATATTTAAAAATGGATTTCATTTTTGAAATCAGCATAAAAAACAACGTTCGAATACATCTTTCATTTGTCAAAACAAAAAATTGATTTTTTATCAAATTTTTAAAGGTTATACTCTTGTTAATTTCATAAAAATCGCAGTTTGAATTTCATAAAACGGGGTGCACTAAGTACGGCTGCATAAATTTCTATTAGTTGTTCTCTTTTTAGTTTCTAAATATAGTAAGTATTAGGAATATTTAAAATTGATTCTCATTTTTGAAATCAGCATAAAAAACTACGTTCGAATACATCTTGTATTTGTCAAAACAAAAAATTGATTTTTTATCAAATTTTTAAAGGTTATACTCTTGTTAATTTCATAAAAATTCAACTTTTTATTTTGTTTATTTTTGAATGGTTCTTGACGTACTTTTTCACGCTGATTTCAAATCTGCAATTCGATTTTAGGTAAGTGTCCCGGTTTTCGAGATATCGGCATGTTTAGGCATAAATAATAGAGATATTTAAAAATGGATTTCATTTTTGAAATCAGCATAAAAAACAACGTTCGAATACATCTTTCATTTGTCAAAACAAAAAATTGATTTTTTATCAAATTTTTAAAGGTTATACTCTTGTTAATTTCATAAAAATCGCAGTTTGAATTTCATAAAACGGGGTGCACTAAGTACGGCTGCATAAATTTCTATTAGTTGTTCTCTTTTTAGTTTCTAAATATAGTAAGTATTAGGAATATTTAAAATTGATTCTCATTTTTGAAATCAGCATAAAAAACTACGTTCGAATACATCTTGTATTTGTCAAAACAAAAAATTGATTTTTTATCAAATTTTTAAAGGTTATACTCTTGTTAATTTCATAAAAATTCAACTTTTTATTTTGTTTATTTTTGAATGGTTCTTGACGTACTTTTTCACGCTGATTTCAAATCTGCAATTCGATTTTAGGTAAGTGTCCCGGTTTTCGAGATATCGGCATGTTTAGGCATAAATAATAGAGATATTTAAAAATGGATTTCATTTTTGAAATCAGCATAAAAAACAACGTTCGAATACATCTTTCATTTGTCAAAACAAAAAATTGATTTTTTATCAAATTTTTAAAGGTTATACTCTTGTTAATTTCATAAAAATCGCAGTTTGAATTTCATAAAACGGGGTGCACTAAGTACGGCTGCATAAATTTCTATTAGTTGTTCTCTTTTTAGTTTCTAAATATAGTAAGTATTAGGAATATTTAAAATTGATTCTCATTTTTGAAATCAGCATAAAAAACTACGTTCGAATACGACTTGTATTTGTCAAAACAAAAAATTGATTTTTTATCAAAATTTTAAAGGTTATACTCTTGTTAATTTCATAAAAATTCAACTTTTTATTTTGTTTATTTTTGAATGGTTCTTGACGTACTTTTTCACGCTGATTTCAAATCTGCAATTCGATTTTAGGTAAGTATCCCGGTTTTCGAGATATCGGCATGTTTAGGCATAAATAATAGAGATATTTAAAAATGGATTTCATTTTTGAAATCAGCATAAAAAACAACGTTCGAATACATCTTTCATTTGTCAAAACAAAAAATTGATTTTTTATCAAATTTTTAAAGGTTATACTCTTGTTAATTTCATAAAAATCGCAGTTTGAATTTCATAAAACGGGGTGCACTAAGTACGGCTGCATAAATTTCTCTTAGTTGTTCTCTTTTTAGTTTCTAAATATAGTAAGTATTAGGAATATTTAAAATTGATTCTCATTTTTGAAATCAGCATAAAAAACTACGTTCGAATACGTCTTGTATTTGTCAAAACAAAAAATTGATTTTTTATCAAATTTTTAAAGGTTATACTCTTGTTAATTTCATAAAAATTCAACTTTTTATTTTGTTTATTTTTGAATGGTTCTTGACGTACTTTTTCACGCTGATTTCAAATCTGCAATTCGATTTTAGGTAAGTGTCCCGGTTTTCGAGATATCGGCATGTTTAGGCATAAATAATAGAGATATTTAAAAATGGATTTCATTTTTGAAATCAGCATAAAAAACTACGTTCGAATACATCTTTCATTTGTCAAAACAAAAAATTGATTTTTTATCAAATTTTTAAAGGTTATATATACTCTTGGTAATTTCATAAAAATCGCAGTTTGAATTTCATAAAACGGGGTGCACTAAGCACGGCTGCATAAATTTCTATTAGTTGTTCTCTTTTTAGTTTCTAAATATAGTAAGTATTAGGAATATTTAAAATTGATTCTCATTTTTGAAATCAGCATAAAAAACTACGTTCGAATACATCTTGTATTTGTCGAAACAAGAAATTGATTTTTTATCAAATTTTTAAAGGTTATACTCTTGTTAATTTCATAAAAATTCAACTTTTTATTTTGTTTATTTTTAAATGGTTCTTGACGTACTTTTTCACGCTGATTTCAAATCTGCAATTCGATTTTAGGTAAGTGTCCCGGTTTTCGAGATATCGGCATGTTTAGGCATAAATAATAGAGATATTTAAAAATGGATTTCATTTTTGAAATCAGCATAAAAAACTACGTTCGAATACATCTTTCATTTGTCAAAACAAAAAATTGATTTTTTATCAAATTTTTAAAGGTTATACTCTTGTTAATTTCATAAAAATCGCAGTTTGAATTTCATAAAACGGGGTGCACTAAGTACGGCTGCATAAATTTCTATTAGTTGTTCTCTTTTTAGTTTCTAAATATAGTAAGTATTAGGAATATTTAAAATTGATCCTCATTTTTGAAATCAGCATAAAAAACTACGTTCGAATACATCTTGTATTTGTCAAAACAAAAAATTGATTTTTTATCAAATTTTTAAAGGTTATACTTTTGTTAATTTCATAAAAATTCAACTTTTTATTTTGTTTATTTTTGAATGGTTCTTAACGTACTTTTTCACGCTGATTTCAAATCTGCAATTCGATTTTAGGTAAGTGTCCCGGTTTTCGAGATATCGGCATGTTTAGGCATAAATAATAGAGATATTTAAAAATGGATTTCATTTTTGAAGTCAGCATAAAAAACTACGTTCGAATACATCTTTCATTTGTCAAAACAAAAAATTGATTTTTTATCAAATTTTTAAAGGTTATACTCTTGTTAATTTCATAAAAATCGCAGTTTGAATTTCATAAAACGGGGTGCACTAAGTACGGCTGCATAAATTTCTATTAGTTGTTCTCTTTTTAGTTTCTAAATATAGTAAGTATTAGGAATATTTAAAATTGATTCTCATTTTTGAAATCAGCATAAAAAACTACGTTCGAATACATCTTGTATTTGTCAAAACAAAAAATTGATTTTTTATCAAATTTTTAAAGGTTATACTCTTGTTAATTTCATAAAAATTCAACTTTTTATTTTGTTTATTTTTGAATGGTTCTTGACGTACTTTTTCACGCTGATTTCAAATCTGCAATTCGATTTTAGGTAAGTGTCCCGGTTTTCGAGATATCGGCATGTTTAGGCATAAATAATAGAGATATTTAAAAATGGATTTCATTTTTGAAATCAGCATAAAAAACAACGTTCGAATACATCTTTCATTTGTCAAAACAAAAAATTGATTTTTTATCAAATTTTTAAAGGTTATACTCTTGTTAATTTCATAAAAATCGCAGTTTGAATTTCATAAAACGGGGTGCACTAAGTACGGCTGCATAAATTTCTATTAGTTGTTCTCTTTTTAGTTTCTAAATATAGTAAGTATTAGGAATATTTAAAATTGATTCTCATTTTTGAAATCAGCATAAAAAACTACGTTCGAATACGTCTTGTATTTGTCAAAACAAAAAATTGATTTTTTATCAAAATTTTAAAGGTTATACTCTTGTTAATTTCATAAAAATTCAACTTTTTATTTTGTTTATTTTTGAATGGTTCTTGACGTACTTTTTCACGCTGATTTCAAATCTGCAATTCGATTTTAGGTAAGTGTCCCGGTTTTCGAGATATCGGCATGTTTAGGCATAAATAATAGAGATATTTAAAAATGGATTTCATTTTTGAAATCAGCATAAAAAACTACGTTCGAATACATCTTTCATTTGTCAAAACAAAAAATTGATTTTTTATCAAATTTTTAAAGGTTATACTCTTGGTAATTTCATAAAAATCGCAGTTTGAATTTCATAAAACGGGGTGCACTAAGCACGGCTGCATAAATTTCTATTAGTTGTTCTCTTTTTAGTTTCTAAATATAGTAAGTATTAGGAATATTTAAAATTGATTCTCATTTTTGAAATCAGCATAAAAAACTACGTTCGAATACATCTTGTATTTGTCGAAACAAAAAATTGATTTTTTATCAAATTTTTAAAGGTTATACTCTTGTTAACTTCATAAAAATTCAACTTTTTATTTTGTTTATTTTTAAATGGTTCTTGACGTACTTTTTCACGCTGATTTCAAATCTGCAATTCGATTTTAGGTAAGTGTCCCGGTTTTCGAGATATCGGCATGTTTAGGCATAAATAATAGAGATATTTAAAAATGGATTTCATTTTTGAAATCAGCATAAAAAACTACGTTCGAATACATCTTTCATTTGTCAAAACAAAAAATTGATTTTTTATCAAATTTTTAAAGGTTATACTCTTGTTAATTTCATAAAAATCGCAGTTTGAATTTCATAAAACGGGGTGCACTAAGTACGGCTGCATAAATTTCTATTAGTTGTTCTCTTTTTAGTTTCTAAATATAGTAAGTATTAGGAATATTTAAAATTGATCCTCATTTTTGAAATCAGCATAAAAAACTACGTTCGAATACATCTTGTATTTGTCAAAACAAAAAATTGATTTTTTATCAAATTTTTAAAGGTTATATATACTCTTGTTAATTTCATAAAAATTCAACTTTTTATTTTGTTTATTTTTGAATGGTTCTTAACGTACTTTTTCACGCTGATTTCAAATCTGCAATTCGATTTTAGGTAAGTGTCCCGGTTTTCGAGATATCGGCATGTTTAGGCATAAATAATAGAGATATTTAAAAATGGATTTCATTTTTGAAATCAGCATAAAAAACTACGTTCGAATACATCTTTCATTTGTCAAAACAAAAAATTGATTTTTTATCAAATTTTTAAAGGTTATACTCTTGGTAATTTCATAAAAATCGCAGTTTGAATTTCATAAAACGGGGTGCACTAAGCACGGCTGCATAAATTTCTATTAGTTGTTCTCTTTTTAGTTTCTAAATATAGTAAGTATTAGGAATATTTAAAATTGATTCTCATTTTTGAAATCATCATAAAAAACTACGTTCGAATACATCTTTCATTTGTCAAAACAAAAAATTGATTTTTTATCAAATTTTTAAAGGTTATACTCTTGGTAATTTCATAAAAATCGCAGTTTAAATTTCATAAAACGGGGTGCACTAAGTACGGCTGCATAAATTTCTATTAGTTGTTCTCTTTTTAGTTTCTAAATATAGTAAGTATTAGGAATATTTAAAATTGGTTCTCATTTTTAAAATCAGCATATGAAACTCTTTTAGAAAACATCTTTTATTTGTCAAAACAAAAAATTGATTTTTTATCAAATTTTTAAAGGTTACACTCTTGTTAATTTCATAAAAATTCAACTTTTTATTTTGCTTATTTTTGAATGGTTCTTGACGTACTTTTTCACGCTGATTTCAAATCTGAAATTTGTTTTTTTGTAGGTGTCCCGCTTTTCGAGATATCGACATGTTTAGGCATAAATAATAGAGATATTTAAAAATAGATTTCATTTTTTAAATCAGCATAAAAAACTACGTTCGAAAACATGTTTTATTTGTCAAAAGAAAAAATTGATTTTTTATCAAAATTTTAAAGGTTATAATATACTCTTGTTAATTTCATAAAAATCGGAGTTTGAATTTCATAAAACGGGGTGCACCAAGTACGGCTGCATACATTTCTATTAGTTGTTCTCTTTTTAGTTTCTAAATATAGTAAGTACTAGCTTTTACCCCCGTCGCAAGCGACGTGACACTTACATATACTCTATTTGCCTGTAGTGCGGCTCTGGTAAAACCCACATTTCTTTCAAAACTACTGACAATAGCCAACATTTTAGTAATAATTTTGTAATTGCATTACTTATACATTATTCTTGCAGTAGTAGTTGTACATCGGATAATTGTCCGGCCAGTGACGTCATGAATTCGTAATACAGAATAATTGAGGCTATGTACCCCCTCTCCTCTTTCACTCCATTCCCTAGGTGAACATCACTGGTAGCTAGCTATAAGTAATGTGTTATATTTTCGAACATGTGACTTTCAAACAGTTCTATGAACACGAGTACAAGTACATCAAATTTGTTTCTGAATGCATCTGCATTCCTGTTATTGCCTAACGTCAACTATTGTTCAGAACCAACGTGTGACGTCACATTTCGTTACGTCATCAGAAATTTCATATACATTTTAGTTCTAGGTAAATATTATTTACCTAACACAATACTGAACACGTGGCATCGTTCTTTTGCTCTTAATAACATTCTAGATTTGATTAAGGCATAATCTGGTTTAGTTTTAGAAAGTTACATTAAACTTAAATGCACTTCTAGACACGTAAGAGCAAATGTCTTCACTATTTTTGTAACAATTGAAATTATGAACAAGAAATGTAATCTCACGTGTGCTTGCACGTGTCAAGGAACACGTGGGGAAACAAATTTAGTAAAATTTACTGTCGGTTCTAAATTACAGATAAAGAACACAGTTCATAGCATACTTTCCTTTCATTTGAACAGTGTGCGAGAACATTTATGCTTGATACTGGTGTATCTTCGGGTTCGATCCTCGGTGCAGATTTATATTTTCTGGATTTGGTTGTTATGAAGTTAAATTGATTATGTATATATGTAATCATTAACTTATTAGTCAGCGGTGTAGTTCATATATATGAGGGAACGATACCACAAAAAGCGACAACGTAGTAAGAGGTCGTTGATGATAGGAATCAGCATCTGAAAAAGACGAACGTCCGCTCCTTATACAATGGATGTATTTCTGTTCAAGAAAATCATTATTTTTATGATAATTTTGAAAATATAAATATAAACACTCCTGAAACGACCTTAAGTTCCATACGTTTAAAAATGTAATCTGTTTATTATTACGTTTGCATGGTGATTTTCCATTGTACTCCAATTATTTCCACTGCAAATGGTTCATTATCTTTAACTTACTTAATTAACATATCGTTATTAGACTAATAACGCATTATCTAAAATAAATTTTAGAAAGTGAATGCTAAAATGATAACATTACACATGAGGAATGTTCTAATGCGTTTGTTTTTGCTTAGAGCTATAAATTCTAACTACGAATCTTTTGCTCCACTACAGCTCAAAGCAATTTATTTATTAAAATTATTTATCGCTAAATTACTTTAAGTTAATAGGCGTCAAATAAATATTAGCTCAATAAAAATAAAATTGTAATTTGTAAATATCTTATCAATCAATTAATTGATTTATTCATATTTATTATTCAATTAAAATTTAATACAGTATTTTCCATAGTGTTCTGGAAACCGGAATTTTTACAAATCTGAATAGAGTTGATATTTTTCTGTGTTGCTCTAGTGTCATAATTAAAAGAAGATTAATATATTTAACCATCCAGTTGTGGAAACAAGGCTGCCACAGTTAAAGTCTAAATATAAATTGTAAATGCTCTAGCTGGTGTTCATGACTCACAACGATCACCGATGAGGTCCAGCGAAGATAAAGAAGCTTATCTATCAACGGACTCTAAATATAAAAATAAAGACTCCATCTGGCGAATCCAAATAGTACAGACATGTTACGTCATAAATATGACGGCCTCTGTAGCGCTAAAACTACAATTCTAACTTTTAACTACTATATCTCAATCAATATTTAGATATTTATTAAAATAAAAATATACAAATAAACATTACTTTATTACTAACTGGTCAAACAACCTAAAAAGTAAAGAAAACTAATTTCTAATTCATTCTTTTACAATATATTCATTTTTAGTTTAATTGTTGAACTGTTCTCAAGATATGCGTTAAAACGATTCGTTTTTACGTCAAACGTCAAACTTTTTATAAAATTCGTTACTACTTTAAGAATGTAGATGGGAAGTTTCAAGAGCATCACAAATAATATTGTGTTATCACTATATAGTACTAAATGAAGTAAGCAATATATGCAACAAGGTTAGCAGCATTAGTGTGACTAGATTAGATATTAAAAATATTTAGCAAATAATTTCATTTCATAACAACAAACATTTTTCATTCACTAGTTTAATTATCTGGTTTATCACATGGGCATAATAAAGGCCACACGATAGTAGTTGGGTAAATGCCGGGTCAACTGGTACAAATTACATGCCTATTACCACTAATTTGTATAATTAATTGACCGGAATCCGACATACACTTTACTTGTATTTAAATATAATAATACATCACATAATCTATTAAAAATAATAGTGTACATACAGAGCAATCATGATGTAGTTCAGGTTGTGATTCACAGATGGCGCGCACCAACAATCTCATACGTTTCAATATAAACTGTAGTTCTACCGTAGATACTGAATTGGTATTGTACTCGTATATATATCAGGGTTAACAGAATGTAAGCGTGCGCACAACTTTCGTGTTATAGTAATCAAAAAGAGTAGGGATATCACAATTGTGATTGGATGTTATAACTTGTTAAAGTTGTATATTTATTTTGTTATAGAGAAAATGAACGGGACGATGTTAGTTTGCGGCATACACGCCGTAGTTTACGTCTGGCGAATGGAAGAGTACCACTACCACTACAAATACAAATACCAATAGGACAAGCACAGAGTGAAGAAGAAATAAGAACACCACCACCCTATTGTCGAGATGATTCTATTAAAATTAGTATTGAAAATACAAACACATGTACTGATTCATTAGTAACAGCGCTGGATGATGAGACACTACTAATTACTGATTTATTGCCAAACGATTGCATAATGGCATCTTCAACTAATTCTAATAATTATAATAAGGGCAGTTGTGGTAAAGTGCATTTTGGGGTTGATGATGTATCCCTTTATGGAACTCCTAAAGAAGAACCTGGACCTACGCCAATGATGTCTTCTGGAAATATTAATAATGAAGCGGGAAAACAATCTTTCATCAAAAATCAACTGCAGGCTTTATTTCAACCAACTGATAATAAATTGGCTATGAAATTATTTGGTTCGAAAAAGGCTTTGATGAAAGAGAGAATTAGACAAAAAGCTGCAGGACATTGGGTGATACATCCTTGCTCAAGTTTCAGGTGAGTCCTTACTAAATTTTATTATAAATTTTAAAAAATATTAAATTAATGCATGTTTTTATTAAGTGTGGTTTGATTAATTAAATAAATGAAAACAGTGTAATAAAAAATTAATTCAACTAAATCAAAACAAAAAGTGCGGGAGTTTTAAATAAAGTGTTAATAACGTGATTTAAATAGTAATAAAATGCACATAAAATTAAAGGACCTTGGTCTAGGAAGCCCGGCAAATTATAATTAAAAAAAAAACCAATTACTTTTTATGTCTCAGTAATCACTAGTTTAACGAACAGATCGGTATGTTCGCAATGTAAATATTAGCAATGTTTTAACTGTACATAAAGCACACGTAATATCCATTCAGCGTGTAATCTGTTGCGTTACTGCACAAGTAACATGTTACTGCCTTCTGTTATGTTCTGCTGCTGAGCAAACAACAGCCAATGCAACTGCATTTCAAGTGATCGGCGTGAATTTATTATTTTAAGCGTCAATAAAATGAATCTAAAGCAAAGTAAATTTACATTTATATAAACAATTAAATGTAACTCGGTCAAATGTAAATATTAGATAAAATTATGGGTAAATTTTTCGCAGAAAAACCTGTTTTTAGTAAAAGTATTTATGGTTATTTAATTCGTAAATAAAACGTAAATTTTACTTAATTTTTGTGTTGAGAAAGCTACGTAAATTATAATATGTAGTTTATAATATTTCTTATGTAAAATATACACAAAGTTTACATAGAATTAAAATATTGCACTTCTTACAATATTCGATAAAGTTCAATTTCAATGAAATGCAACCATTAACTTATTTTTGTTGCTGGTTTCTCGGGCTTCCTAGGCAAGTAGCCTATTATCGCCCCCAATAATGTTCTTCTTCTTTTTGAAACTTTATATTCCGACAAAAATACCGTTAACTTTGGAAGACACAATTTTCTCAAACTAACTATAGTTTTTTTTTTTTTAGCTATTAGAATTTACATATTTTTTTTTTTAATATAGTTTCTCGGGCTTCCTAGACACGTAGCCTTTTATCGCCCCTAATATTGTTCTGCTTCTTTTTATACGTTATATCCAGACAACAAGAATGATCTATTCATGGCTACTGCTGTTATAAATTTCGGTTTCTCAATCAAAAAGGCGCTGTTAACAGGAAGCGTCTGCGAAGTCTGTAGCACCGCTCTTTGGAGTCCATTTCTTGCCATTGCTGTATTTTTACATTGCCATAGAATGTGGTCAGGTAGAATTTACGTATTAGTTATCGATATAGTTTATAATCATGTTTATGTTTAGAATCAATAACCAAACCAAGAAATTATAGTGCTAGTCCGGGAATCGAACCTGAAGGCACAGTAGTTTTGCATAAATTATAAATTCTATCGGCTATAGTGTCGTTTAAAAAACACTGATTTTAATTTTAAAATAATTTAAAAGATTCCTGTTAAGTGAAAAACCAGTTCAACATTTAAAAAAAAAAGATATATTCTCTGTGTTTATTTCTTTGTAAAAAAGAGTTCAAAACGTGTAAAACTTTAGAAAGGATAGTCAAAATTGTGACATTATTGACTCAAAGTTTATGAAGAATAAACATGTCCAGCTCGGAATGCATTTATTATCTAATTCTAAATCCATTCTGTTCAAAACTTTTTATAGGTTGTTACGAATGTGCTGATAACAATTTATACATTCTTTGCGACCTATAATTGTCGTTACAGACATATTTAAGCTGGATATCTAGAAGAATATAAATAACAAGAAGAATGCACTTGTTCGGCAGCTACTGATAACGCTAATGCGTTTGTTGTTTTGCTATTCAGTTTTAGTGATTGTGTGTTAGAATATAGACATATTATTTGTTAAGCTATTTCCAAAATTATTGTTAATTGCTGGTTTTAAGAGTTACTTATATCTAACTTTATCTCGAGACACAATTCTTTTAAAGTCTCATCTTTGTATTTAATGTTAAAAAAAATGTTATTATTCAAATCTTTGATAAGGAAAACATCTTTATACTTTAAATAAATTACCTGTATATTTCATTATCACTAAGTTTACTGATAACAAATACATTTTGTTCTATAATTGGTGTTTTCTATTTTGCGTCTTTATACTGGAAGTTTTAAATGAGTCGATATTACTTGTATTCGTTTCGTAAATTTATTTGTTAGTGGTGGTTTTTTTTGAAGTTTTTGATTGAAATATAAGCTAAGGATAATCCATAAATTATGTCACACAAATTTAATAGTTTTTCTTAAATTCCGTCCCCATTGTCACACATTGTAGAACCGGTCCTTCCATTGTGACGTCACACATTTAAAAAATAATAATTTGTCTCATTTTGTGTTTTGATCATGTTTCTTTTGGAAGACGAATTATAGATTGAATATGACTCCTCCGTTTCTCTTGTTACATTTGAGGGATCCTCTCTTCTCCGCTTTCAGTATAATGTAATTATTGTATGGTCCCTTAATATATATTGCCGTTTTTATTTTTTAAATATTTAAAACTTGAAGAGATATAGCTATTTAAAATATTGGTATATTTGTGTCTGTTCAGTCGTTACAGGACAACTTTCGAATAATAAGTAACGCCCGGATTATTATATAATAACAGAAAATTGAATTAAAATATGAACAAATATGTATTTTCTTTAAAATATGCAAAATAAAAGTTTCTTTAATCGATTAATTTTTATCCCAAAACACGTTTTAAATATGTCAAAGGTCTAAAGTTGTATTCGCAGAGTAAACATCTAAAACAATCTTAATAAATAAGTAAATCGAGTCGTCAACACTTAAAATAAAACAAGTAAATTGAAAATGTGCAACTAAAATTTGTAAAAAATTAATTTGGGCCCTTCATGCATAATATCAAAACTTTATGTGTAGCATGATCCAACTGTAGGTAGTAACTGTAACGTATCATTGACAAAATGGGCTTACTTTCTATAAAACGGAACTATATATTGATAAATTTTGCACTATTTTGTACAATTATTTGCCTGGAGTTATTAACAACTAAAAAAAATTCCTTCTTTAATTATTAAATGGATCCAACGTTATAGGATATTCCATTCCGCATGGTACGTCACATCCGACGATTTGTCATCTCTTTTCTTCAACGAAGACTCGTGCAAGTGTGTGTGTGATATGTCTTTTACTATTAATAGCTGGTTGTGTATCCCTAAAGTATGATAATATGAAGTTATTATCTCGATTACTTAACCTAAAACTAACTTAATATAAAATTTGATATAGCTACAACTACGTCAATTTTTGCATTTAAAAATAAAAATAAAAACGCTAATATACATTTATTAAAATTAATTTCAATAAAAATTTAAAAAGACAAGCCCTAAAAAGAGTTCACAAGCCCATTAATAACACAAAATGTTTAAATAAAATAAAGAATTTAATAATTTACGAGTATCGTGTCAATTAGAAAATTTAAATGTGTTTAGATACTCGTATAAATTAACTTAAGTAATTGAGTGAAAGCGATTAATTTATAAATGTGGGAACTAATGCAAGACACTTAACAACGTCAGTACATTTATTGATTATTTCCTTGATTGTAACATTTAATTCGAGAAGTTTGCATCTAATGATTCAAGTCTTTAGTTCAATTTTAATCAGACTTTAGAAAACATGTTAATACACGTAACTAACTGTAAATTAGTGATCAATTTTTAAACTAATTTATGTACTTTTAAATGTGAGGCCAAAGGAAAGTTCCTTTTTAAGGTGTTTATAAACAAGAAAGTATATTAAAATGCATACATTGAAAAAATGATCGTTTAAAATTTATGTCATCTACATAAATAGAGGGTCTTTCAACAAGAGCGATTATTTTAAATCAATAGAAAAACGCAATATTTAGGTGACATTTGGCAGATATTATGATTCATTACTAACCTCAGAGTTTGTACTTTAGATTAAAATAAAAATATCACAACTTTTTTCAGAAATATTGCGTTTTTCTATGGATTTAAAATGACCGCCCTTATTGAAAGAAACTTTTTGATTGATGTTCCGTTAACTATCTTTATAATTCTCACTCACAAAACGCATGCTTCGTTCCGAGAAAAGCTCGATAGCGACTGAATTCTTGAATTCATAAAAGAGGGAAGTGGTTGTAAAGAGGTCAAAATGGTACCACGTGATAATTCCTTAGATAACACTCCTAAGGGGCTATCTACAAATTACATCATACAAATTTTCTGATATTCTTATTCCCCTTCAATCCCCCTCCTTGCAGAAATAATAGTTCCTGTTCAACTAGTATTTTGATATACTCGTAATAATTTGAAATATTTATTTTCCTTAACAACTTTGTTACAATTTTAATCCTTCTTTCAAATACTTGGAGCTCAAACACGGGTTTCCGCCTTACTTACGGGATTCTGTCGCTCTTATAAATATCCACAGATTATAGCTTAAAAGTTTTTAGTAAAATAAACAACAGTTATATTTATCGACAACCATTAAGGCAGGCGTCGCGGTCGCCATCATGGATACACTGTACACATCACACCGCAAAACCACACTGTAAACAAAAATGAGTTATGTCAACTTTAATGCCGAATTTTTGTAAAATTAATATTAAATAATTATTATGTTAGACGACCCCTCTGTTAGGACTTAGAATTAATTAGATTATGTACTCATAATCATAAAACTTGTGTTTTACGACTTGATCCACTTTTAGGATCGAAGGGCCCCTATGGTGAACTATGGAGCGCCACTTCCCACTCAAGAAATTGAGATATTTTGAATATTGGAACAATTTTCTAAAAAAGCCTAAAAAGAGATATTTAAATGTTTTCTTTCTAATTTATTATAATTTTAAACTATATGAAAAAAAGTACACAAATTTGCATTAACGATATTTCGATCTAAAACTCAGGCTTGAACCTGGAGCATTCATTACGTAACAGTCAACAAAATTAAATCTAAACTTAATGAATAATATTAATAATAAACTTAATTAGTAATTAGGTTCCACATTTCTTATTAATGAAGCTAATTTTAAAATCTTCATAGCTTAATTGTGCGAAAATAATATCCTGTATATACATTGCATATACATGAAATGAATAAACATTACAGTACATACTATGTACATGCAGCAATGATTAAATATGCACATACCTTTTCATTTTCACATACATATACATGACTCAAAATACCATGAATATAGCATGTCTTAGGGATATATCATTTTCAATGCTGCGCAAATCAAAAACGAGATCACTATCAATTTTAAAAATGACCTTTCTTCACTGCTGTTTGTGATCATTAGTGACAAGTAAATTCTTATAAGAGGAGACAGGTTACTTCTGTATAATAAACTAGCTACAAGCCTATAGTCTGCTTAAAAGCGGCACTGGATACGATTCAGCATTGAAAATAGTGCGACACATTAAATAAGATAAAAAAAGGAATTTATTTAGACAAATAAATTTTTATAAAAAGTGCTTCATTTTGGATGTACTTTTCATTATTCTTTTATATTCTGTTTTACATACATTCTTCACATTTTTTTTATATGTTAGCCATTTTTTTTATTGGTAAATTTGTCAGCTTTATGTTCTTACATTTCCGTGATTCGACATCCAGCTAATAATTCACTTTACGAGCAAGTCGTGTTTTGCTTTTAATTTGTTATTGGTTATTTGCTTTTGTTATCACATAATAACACTCTTGACAGTTGACAGAACGACAGTAGACTTGTCTTAGTAACTTCTAATAAAAGTTAGTGCTGTAAACAAGTAGTTTAAATTGTATTTTCGAAGTTGTTTTATATCAGAGGACAACGTACTTTTATATAGGCGTAAAGAAATTATATTTCTTTAGTTGGTACAAAGCGGCAAACATAGTGATATTTGGAGTTGACAGAACTCACGGTGCATATTGTTATGTTGGTATGTTATTATAAAATTAGATAAAAAGCAATTGATAATTTAAATAATAAACTTTCAATGTCGTTTCTTTGATTTCAAGTAGGATAGTATGATTTAGGTTAAACAGTGTAATTATTATAATGTCTATGTAAATTACTAAAATAAAAGTCTTTGATTTGAAAGCAACACATAACTTATAAGGTATATATGCTTACTATAATTACTTTAACATTAATTTATTAATCAATTTATGTAAGCAAGTTATGACATTCAGAAATTCGTAGTTAAGACTTTGATAACAGTAAATTGTTCAATTCAATTTTTTTGTTTTAATTCAATTCATAATTAACAATCTGTCCGAATAGCACAGGTTTGTGGTTGAGTTGCATGTTGCAACAAAGGTTGGAGAAGTTCAAGAACTTTTGATATTTGTTATTGAACTATTGATATTAAATAATATTTAATAAAATGACATTTAAAGAAAATAAGAAACAACAGAGTAAAACACCTTGCAAATAACGCCTCCGAAGTAATGTTGACAACTTGGTTGGTAAACATCTGCGGCAGCAAGGACCAACATGGTTGACAACTCGTCTATTACATAGTAATATATAGAAATTTGGTTATTATTATATCTTAAATGTAATATCGATTTATAATAATAAAATCAGTTGGACCCCACCAGTCTCAATATATTTCTTTTTAATATCGTATTGATAATAAACATATTTCACCGAATTACTAGTAGCAATTATAAACTGGTTTAACCCGGGTTACGGCTGATATAGTTAGTGGCAGGGAAGAATGGTCAACCGTCTCGGCAACAGTACGAGTACTGGACCAGTGAAGCTGTAAGAGCAAAAACACAAGTCTATGAAACTAGGGCAACGGTTACTTGTACTTATGTCAGTTTTAATGATCACGAGAATTGGTCTGATAGTCAAAATCGAAAGTGCTTTATTTACAAGCAAAAAAATAATATAAATCTTTTTAATTACTTTCAATTAAAGTGAATTGTTAATTAATATATCTATAGAGAGCCGTCTGTCGAAGTGTTACTCATTAACATTATGTAGATCGTCAATAATGAATCATTTTATTTAATGCAAATCTCAACAATTTTATTTATAATTCAACTGAAAAAAAAGTTGGTTGTAGTATGGGAAAACTGTTCCATCGGTTAAATTGTATACTAGCATACGGAAGCAAATTGTTCTACGTTGTACTTGAAAAGAAAGATTCTAAATGGAATATGATAACCGTGCATAAAATTAAATTTATTATATTCTAAGTACAGCATTTTTAAGAAGTGCCAATCCAATAAAGGCTTCTATAAATTGACACACTAATAATTACTGAATGTAACATTTTTAAAAGTACTAGTATACCACACTTTTAAATATAGGATATAAATATTTACTCCTTCATTCTATATATACCCATCTCGCTCTTTCTTTCTAATTCTAATAAGGTACACTCTTATCGACCCTCTTACAAATTCGTAAATAATTTTTAATGTGTACTTAAAAATAAAATATTTTTGTTATTAATTCATTATCTGATTATAATATATTTAGTTTATTATTTGTAATACTTATCGTGTAAACAAGTCGTCTCTGGTCTGGCTTGATGTTTGTTGTAGTTTCTGGTTTGGTTGTTCAGTTACGAATTCTCCTTCTACGTCAGTACTGGTCCGGGAATCAAAATCAAAGTTTCAGTTGTCTGGTAGTAAAGCTCTCGGCCACTGTGCCGTTTATTACATTTCAAAAATCAAAATGGGCTTGTGTCCTATGTCTTAATTTCTATAAAATTGTACTATATATTGATAAAGTGGGTTAATTGAACCTCAAATGTTCTATTATTTTTTAATAACTCCTTTAAAAAGTTAAGAGATATTAACAATTAAAAAAGTAATTTTGTCTCTTTAATTATTAAAGGGATTCAATGTTGTACACATTTCTAATGCTGCCAACCTTACAGCTCATAAATCTCTGCTATATGTATTTATATATTAAAATATCAAATATTAATTACAGCTATTTCAAGGAACAATTAAATTAAAAGCCTTAGGAGGATTAAATAAAATAAAAACTTATTATTCTTGACTTAACAAATAACTCACAGTAAAATGCATTTCACGTCGTACAAATATGGTCGACCATTTCTAGCGCTAAAACAACAATTCAAACTTTTAATTGCTATATCTCCGTCAAATTTAGATATTTAATAAAATATACATTTATTAACATCAATTTCAATCAACAATTGAAAAATCGACCACTTCGGCTTGTGAACTGATTTTTTAGGTGTCGATTTTTTAATACTTTATTGAAATATTGGTTTATAGACATATATTGGCGTTTTCATTTTGTAAAATATCCAAAAATTTATGAGTTTTACTGTGACTAGTAGTTAATAACGTCATATAGTCAAAATGGAATATAATAATTAATCTTATTTATTTTTCGTTTTATATCACGACATTATATTGAAACATTATGGGTCGACGCAACAGCTGCTATAGATGTGACGTTTAATTCTGCATCTCTTTTGCACTTCATTTGTTTAACATTGATTATAAAGGTTGGCTAATGATAGTGGGGGAAGAAGGTGAGGAAGGAATGACGTCGATTAGACAATCATTTTTTATAAATTTTTACTCTTTAATTATAAAAGGGAAATAAACACTGCTTCGATCGATAATAACTTCTTGCGAGTTGAATAAAAATATTATGGATTGTTCAGTTTTATTTGTGGTTCACAATCCAACTGAAGCAAGTGGCATATAAAACCTTATCCGCATTTCTATTTTGTTCTTATTCCAGTTGCATTCAAGTCCCGAGGGATTGGTGGTTAGTGCAGACAAACGGAAGAACATTTTAACACGGTTACACTGTTTTCATTGTTCAGTTTCTAACTTTGTATAACAATAATAATCTCTTTGACATGTACTAACAATAAGTGACATTATTAGCAACGAAGAATGAACGTACTGTAATTAACGACGTTGTTATCTTGACATATGCATTCACGAGGAAAACATCGTTGTTGTTCTCGATGAGATTCTCTACAATTAATCAATGTTAAATTACTTCTGCATTATTCATATTCATTTTATCTATGGCAAAACAAAATAATGATTTTATATCAACCGTCTATTAAATAGTTTAAATACTTGCATCTCCATGTGATCTTCATATTACTAGTTGGAAATAAATAAAAAAAATGTTTTATTTGACAATTCTATAGATAGCAAATATTTTTAAATTAATATTAGGCTTCTTGCAATTAAAAGTCAATATTTTTTATATTGTTTATTTTAATTTTATGGGCTTTTTAGAACCGCGGTCCTTTTTCACCCTGTACATTGCAATAATATGAATTTAAATTTTCTCGCTTGATTGTTTCTGCTATCCTCGTTTCCTACTTCTTTTCCTTCTTTTTAATTTTTTATTCCGAACTCCTCTGCTTCTCCATTCTTACTTGAATACGATCTAGTCTTTCTTTTCCTCTTTGTATTTCGTTATGTTTCCATTGTATCAAACTGTGGCTCAATCACCGTCATTCCGCTATTCTTCTTCCCTATTTCTCTTCCTTTTTTCTCCTGTTTTTCATTCTCTGATACCTCTTTCTCCTCATTATTTAGATCTTCTTCATTTTCTACGGCTTCCTTATTTTTCTTTTCCTTTAGAGTCAATAATTATTTAATACCTATTCATTTTTTAATAATCTATTCCAATCGAATATGTAGCTATATTGTAGAATATGTAGAATATGTATGTTATATTGCCAGGTCTCTTGACGATGTATCAATGACGAATATCTAAGGGTTCTGTCAATTGCGAAAACCTCAAGTGTTATCCGTGTCCTACAGTTCCTCTCAGACGGCCGTTATGTGGTCCATAAGGTCCTGCGTCATCATTCTCAGGAATGGACTAGTCATATCCTAAAATCACAGCGATTTACTACGAGTATTTATAGAATGCAATAGTAATAGGTAACCTTCAGACAGACCAGGCTAAATCCTAACGCGCCGCACTTTAAATTGTCTCCACCGAGGAAACTGTGCCGGGAAAGACTACAGATTAGAGTGACAAAAAGAAAAGGATAGATATTTCAATAAAAATTCATAGGCCCATTACCAATTTTGCATAATTATTTCAAAAAATATATAAATTTCATGTAGGTTTATATATCATAACCAACGCTGTATAAAATAACTAACTAGGACCATTATTAATATGAATTGGCTCCGCGCCACTACATACACACCATATAAAAAGTAGTCCTAGCCTCAGCACGGTCTCGGTAACCCGATATTAATACCGGTAGCACGTGTGTGCGCTAAATTGTTCGCTGTGAGGTGGCCAGTCGGGTGGCCGACATCAACCGTGCGCAATTAAATGCAAAAAATCATAAATAAAGCAGTAACAAACGCTCAGCTGTTTGCACAAGTTGATGGAGCTTCTAAAGGTGCACGGATGGTTTGGGGATAAGCAGGTTCATTGCCAATTCCACACGTTTATGTTCTACTCGTATTATATGATATGGTAGATTGGGTTTTAGGTGTGAGTACTGCAACATATCACAAATAAATTGATACGTATATCGTATATAAATATCTATGATATAGAACTATAGATTCCGTAATTTCATCACCAATAAGGGACCAATTTGGGACCCACGTGGTGGTGCAGCTGCTGTATATCCAAAACGTGCAATGCGCTACGGCCCACGTGGATATTAACTAAGAAAAAGTAAATAATTTCAACATCTCTAAATAGATAAAATTACTTCTAGAAAAGTATAGAAGTTTGGAAAGCAAGTCTTCTGAAGTATACACTGCAATAATGTTGATTCTGACACCAACCTAAATTAATAAGCTTAAAACTAGCTAATGCCTTGCAAAGATAACTTTATAAAATCTAATTTCAAGATTCATTTCTACCTGGGTTACTTCAGGTATTGATTGATTTTGTTTGAAGTTGTTTACAATTCTAACTTTAATTTAATTACTTAATTTTATGTTTATATGACTTTTAAGTGAAATTATAATTAAAAGTAAATTGGTCATGTTCTAGGAAGGTTCTATTTTACAAAATACTATAATATTTAAACTATAATATTTGTATAAGGAGCCACTAAACATAGTGTCAAGGTTTATTAATGGACAACGTCTGAAACATCTGCATTTTGACCTTGACAGTCTGATGAACTTTGAGGATATAAGTATTGGCGACAAAATTATCTTATTACAACGGAAAGGCTATGATCTCTTGTGAATCATAATTCAAAAAATAGGACAAATAAAATAAATATAACGATAAGTTTAGCAATGACCCAAATTAAGTAAATACTGATAAAGTAGTGATTCAAATCATTCCGGAAACTGTTTCCAAATAACGTTATTTATCAAAAGATATAAGCTATACATTTATATATATACACTGTAAAAAAAAATTGGTCAAAAAATGCTTTGGACGCCTCTTTCTTAGGCTAAAGCTGCACTGCGAAAAATAATATCGTGATAATAAAATAAAAATAAAAATATCTTTATTGGTACAACCACATACAGAAGCATTGCTTTGTAAGAAAGGACAAGAATGTCTCAGAAGAATCTGTTTCTTATTGAATCTATAACTTAAAAGATCGCGTATAGAGATATATGGTAATACAATCTTCAAAAGCATGTTGTGACATGTTCAATTACATGTATGTATTTCAATGTGCGTAAATTATAATTATCTAATCAAACTGCATTCTTATTTACTACGAATTTGTAAATATAGGTCACACTGGTTAACCTTATAAAATTATAGGTCACCCTGTCCCATAATAAAATGTAGATTTATGTGATCAATTGATCACGAATGCTCTGAAAGTAAGAAATAATACAGGGTGTCTTAAAATAGTTAGGCACTAACCGATAAGCACCACAAAACGCAAAACAAAAAAAGCAGCTTAGATAGAAAATGTAACATTTTAAATAGCTTGTACTAGGCCGACAAGTTTGAAACTGTACTGCAAGGTAATTCCTAAATGGGAAGTGGAAAATGAAACTTATGTCAATCTAGCAAGTGTAAAATTTATCCTACAAGACAATTTTCTGCCTGGAAGAAAACGATCGCAATAAAGTTTAGCTCTTGTACATTGATAAGAGATGCATTTAACTATGAGATGCATTTGTAGTTTGATAATTCAGTAACTTTTTATTTATGTGACGCTTTATTTCTTAATATAAGATATTTCTTTCGGTGAAAACCGCTTTATTTATCAATATAGTCTCCTTTAAACTCGATACATTTAATCCAGCGTTTTTCCAATTTTGTTGCGAATTCCGAGACCCAAATCTCTTACCGCCCCGCAGGGTATCAAATCTGGAGAATATGCTAGGTCGGGTAGCAATTAGTAGCCCAATTTATACCATGGTGACTACACTTAGCTTTTACCTTTGGGATAGCTTCTTCATTTCAAATATTCATGCAAAATGTGATGTACCAGCTCAATTGAGCTGATTATAAGCTCAGCCACTTCACGCACTTTCATTCTTTAATCATCCAATATCATTCCATGGATTTTTTTGACTACTTCTGAAGTGACGACCTCTTTTGGGCGACTTAAACGCTCGGCGTCACCATAGTATTTATCAAGCTTGGTTTCGATGATGGTTTTTTTACGCAACAAATAATGCTTAATCAGCACACGAAATTCATTTTTTTCTACTTTTATTAAAATTCATGACACTGTATGCCAATTTAACAGTACTTTATTAATAGATGACAGTTGATGAGAACAGTGTTGCATTTAAAGTTACAAAAGTAGCATTATTGGTAGATTTTAACGGAAGTAGATAAGCAAATGAACAGCTTTATCAATGTGCGCATCCGTTTCAATACACATGACTTCCCTTTAAAAGTGTTGCCACTGCAGAGTTACTTCAAATGCTTGTTACGATCCATGTAACGAATAAGGTCGCTCTACAAATTCTCTGCATGTCTTAAGCTCAGCATCCCAGATCCCTGTCACATGGACAGCGGGCAACACAGTTTAGTAAACATACACCACGTTGTTTGTGATTTTGATCGCTCCACGAAGCCTGTAATTGTTCATTATTTGTCTAGCTGATTGTTGACAATTCATTTCTGTCACCAGGACGACAAGTCGCAGAGACAAGACAACAGAAGCAGCTTATTCTGTCAACATTTAAATGTCACTCAATAATTGTAACTCTTGGCACAATCGTTTGCAAGAGTTGAGAGTGTTAAAAATTCAATTACGAAAATAAACAAGTACGTTAAATGATTGTCATTGTTTGTTAGAAAATAATCTAATTGTTTTGAAGCGTTAGGAGTACTTAATAATGGAATATGTTTTGTAGCAATTACTGACGCATAATGTAGATAAAAATTCTTTATGGGAAATCTTTATATATAAAAATTCAGCCTGCGTATGTTTCAGCTAGCAAAACTCAAAAAGTAGTTGGTCGATTGAATTGTAATTTTGACACAATGGTTCATTCGAAATGTGCTCAAGTATCTCATCATATTAGATGAGCACCTCATGAGAATATTGACCAGTCGGCTATTTTCCAGGTATCAGATAATCAAGGTTTATGTCTCACTCACTCTCATGCGCACGGATAATGCCCTCTCGCTCCTACTCATAGCAGAATTAAAATTGGGTTTAGGGGATGTTTGGCCTCTTGAATCGGCCTGTCTTCTTGTAAAACGTTATGACCGTTATTACCTCTTGAAAAATGGCCGCGTGGTCAAGTTAACAGGTAGGCATACGATTATTGTACATACTAACACTACTCAATCTTACACATTTTGTTCATCAGAAAATAAGTGATGTCTGGCGGCCCTGTCATCTTGGACTAATAGCCAGGGGATCTTATAGAACTCAATAAATAAGTTATGAGTGGACCACATGTGTCTAGTAGTAATCAATATTTTTAGACCTAGTCCGCTACTGTAAGCTACTGATATTGTTTTTACTTACCACATCCCCTCTTCCCACCCTTAACCCGGAATTATTTACCAGAACAACGATTTATAATCATTTTCTTATACTACAGTATTAACAGTGGATTAGCTGATTGCATTTTAAAACGAACTGTCACTTATTTGATAAATGGTTTTGTAGTTTAAAAATGTTCCATTAACAATTTGTTGTACGAGCATAATAACATTTTAATATTGATTATGAAAACAATTAAATTACAAAATAAAATCAATGTTTTACTAACTGAATTAATATGATTGCAAGTCAATTACTTGGTGGTCGATTGAATTAGTTACAGGTTCAACTCTCTCTCTCCCTTTTCCATTCGTACGCCTACCTGCTTCCTGTATGTCACAATATAACCGAACTAATTTAAATCAATCACTATTAGTGTTTGATTATTATAGATGATACATCATAAGTGGAAGCATAAAGGTGAAATTTTAAAAAGAAAGACAACAGAAAATTGACTTTTGTTTGCTCTTTCGATCTTTTATTTTAAATATGTATAGACTCTTGATATGGATGATAAAATTTCTTAATTTGGAAAGACATTTTATATTTAATGTGGCGGTCTTAGCGGCAAACAAGGCAACCGCCCGGGGCCTCACACACTCGCGCAACAACTGAAAATGCAAGTAGAAAAAGTCATAACTAAATTTGTATTTGAATCTCGCGCCTCATGCTTTAAAAAGCCCAGTTGAATCACTGAGTATATCTTTTAAGGCATTTATTTACCTTAGTTTATCATCATTAATATTTGCCGTCTTTGCCCGACTCGAAATTTTAGATCTATCCTGATCCTAAAATGGATCTTTGCCTCTCTTTTCGTCCTAAAAACAGTACAGTGAACCTCATCTCATCCTAAATGTTATTATATGACCCTCGCCTCATCCTAAATGAAATACAAAATGTCAAAATATAATAGAAAATAATAGAGAAGGGAAGTGAAGAGACATGACTTTCATGACAAAAACATCATACGTATCTTCAATATGATGTCAAAGTGACTCCAAATGCATTCTATCTAATGCATTACTTACTGCTAATCTTCTAAACCAGTTACTTTCATTGTCGTTTACTTTCTCTAAATCCAACACAGTATTAAAGAAATTTCTAAGAACTTTACGCGTTTAAAATCATTTAAAATAAATAAAAAAAACATCGATTCTTGATGTTATTTAATTTTATTTGCATTGTTCGCGTCATTTCTTTTGAAATTGAAATTACTTTCATTTCATTCGTACATTGGAATGGCATGTGACAGTCATTGTCAATGGAGTACCATAAGTCGATAACGTGGAGCATTGGCTTTACCGGTCTGCAAACGTAAATAGTGTGAGCGATTGTGTGACCCAACTATAGCCAGATCGTTTTTTTTATATAGAAACGTGCAGTGAATCTTGATTATGATATCAATGAACATAGTTTTCAGTAGCGTACAAAATTTATTTTATTTATTATATTGGTTCTATAATTTGACAAAATAAGAAACTGCATTTGAAATTTTATTTATATATACTACTTTTTTGTTGTCTTAAAACACCAATTACATATCTGTGATCAATATATTTTAGAGAAATAAGCTAATTAAAATAGTTTGCTAGTCTGTTAACTAATTATATATAAAACATCATTCAAGTAAAGCCGGCATGGTAAACGATGCGGTGAACATATGCTTGAAATGTTTGTCCAGCGTGTAAGTCAAATATTAGAAGATTGACATTGCAAGTTTCCTACTACACAGTGGAACGAATGTTTGATCCGAATGATTTATTTATTTTATTAACTCGTTGATATTATTGACACTGACACTGTTTAACAAAAACTTTCAAGTAAATAAAGAAACTTTCAAGTATAAAACCTTCATTTGTTGGACGATTCGTGCAGCAGTGCATGACATGTGGATCAAGTGTGTGGTGGGGATAGAAAAATCCTTTTGACGCAGATCCAAAGACCGACAACAGCCCGAACTTCTTCCAACATGAACGTCTACACTACACGATTACACTATGCGTACAACCATCAAGTTTTTCCATCAATGCTTTATCACGAAATTCAGGTCTTTCTATTGTTTCGAAAGTTACAAAAGTGCCGTCACTGAAATCACTGTAACTTGTAAACTAATGGTCCGAATGTCCTGAAATTTTGACACATATCGTTTGAAGGTTGGTACTATCTAAAACTCATATGAATTTGTCATTAGAAACACCAATTATATGTCATTCTACTATATATATATATATATATATATATATATATATATCTTCGAGTACACCCCTGCACTGCTATATTCTATTTGTTTTGATAGGAGTTTCTAGTTTAAAGTGGATATAATAACTAATATACTTTATTATTATTTTTATATTTAGCACACTATTGCTATACATATATTTTATATTCTCTCGGTTTTAAAACAACAGTCGTAAAATCAACGTTTTTCTATCTTCGCATCCGAACACTAACACCACAGCATTAAGGCTATTCCCACCTCCTGAATTACAATTTTATTTTTATGTTTTATCCTTAAGTGTAATCCGTTTATGAAATATAATGCCTACACTGTATGTCATATGCATATGCATGTGCAAATGCATAGGTATGTGCATAGCTAAATATTTCTACATGTATGTACATAATATATACTGTTATGTTTATACGTTTCATGTATATGCAATGTATATACAGGATATTATTTTCGCATATATGAATATACGGGGTATATCTAATTTAAAACAGTAGGTGGGAGTGTGACTTAAGTACGATAAGAGTACTTATACGTTACATAAAATAAATAACTAAAGCTATAGACTCATAGTAGTAACTGTTGAAGCTGCAATAAAATGCTCATTTTACGATCAGTATAGACCACATGTTCACGGTCTGTATGTTGGATACTGATGAGTAAAATGCATTCAATTCAAGTAAGAGTGCACTTTGTATAGTTGCTTCATTTGTAAGACAAGTTAAACAGGATAGACAACGCCTGGAATTAAACCAGTGCCATTGGAGGTCGATCTGAATCTGGTAAAACGAGATATAAACTGGAAATTATTTAAATTATTCCTATTTGTTTGTAGTTAATTTTAAAGAGCATCATATAAAATCGAATTGAATATACACTAAGAGCAGTTTCACATTTGGTAGCTTACTACAAGATAATTAAAGCGTTACATTGCACCGGTGTTTTTTTGTAAAAAAAATAACATTATTTTTCTGTCTGTCGCACACTGCAAGCGACATATATCAGCGAATTTTAACCAAGCGAATACATGCTACAACGCTAAACCTATCCGAACCTTGTAAATGCAATCAGCCGTCTCAGACTGGAAGGGATATGCAATAGTCTCTTTTATAACAAGGGTGTATCGGTACAAGTTTGATTTAGTGTACTGTCTTATCGGTACGTGGTATGTATGTAATGTGACTAAGAAATTTTACTGCAAAATGAAGGACTAGCGTTTAATAAAAATGGTTTGTGAAAACCAGAACTAATTCCTAGTTTACGGATACTTTTAGAGTATTTCTTAGAAGTTTTAAAATTAAAATAAACCTTTAAGTAACCAGAAACAATGCTTGATTGTCAGGGGTTTCACAGCTATGTATCACTGCTGAATAATAAGATAAAAGTCAATGCCATCGTTTCACCAATGCTGTCAGGTTCATAAAACCGCATGTCGGACCGGATACTTCATACAAATTTTTGATTAATACCATTTTATATCATACAATTGTTAAAATATATTGATAATAAAATATTGAAAAAAATTTATAATTATAGTATTTTATTTTCGATAAAAATATTAACCTTGGTTTTTGTAGAGTTTCAATAATGCACTAATAAATATTTTAAACTTGTAATTAATAATATCTGTACGTTCTCGTACCTGGCAGTTTGCAATCGCAGTCGTTGTCGCAGCCTTGTGTAGTTCTGTCTTTCCAATTGTATTCGCAATCGATTTTGTTTGAACTTGAACTAACAAGGTTTTATAAAAAGTACGCGGTGTAATTATTTTATCACTGTGTCAACAATGAGGTTATGGTAATACAAGTATTTTAATCATAACTTATTTTATTTGATCTATTTGCAAAATTTGAAGGCGTTTCTCTTGTGCTAAAGACAGAGGCGAAGAACTATTTACTGCTGCATTTGAATCTGAGACAAATTTATGGTATGCTCTAGCAATGTACATCTCGGGGCCCTTATACCTTTTTTCTACCACAACGCAATTTCATTTATAATTATGCTATTTTTTTTACTATATATACGAAGGTTGAAAATTTGAAACAAATGAAATGAAAATATATGTATTTTTTTATTAAATCTTTTTGGAAAGTATAATATGCTTAAATATTAAGTGTTTGTAATCATTAAACTTCTACATATTTGCAATGCTGTCATTACATTCGGGAAAGGTTATTGTACCGTATTACCAAAAATTGGTTTGTACGATTCCTTGGCAGGTATTTTTTCTCGGAGCGAGGGGCCCTGTGGCAGTTGTCTACACAGCCTAATGGATAATCTAGCCCTGTGAATCACATTCTAAATAGAAGCACAAAAGCATGCTAATATTGAACAAATGCTACATATTAGCAAGTTTATTAAGCACGTGCTACAAATAAGTATGGTTAATTAAGTATGCTGTGAATCACAAGTCGGTTCATTTCTGACCACATCACGTTTGGTGTGGGATTAAATATTCGTTAATTACTAATACTCAATAGATTAATTTCTTTTAATAAACGAGTGCTTGCTCGAAGGACGTCTCTTTTATTTATCTGATTCTCTCGTATCAGCAAGTTTTCTTTAACGCAATACGTTGGAAAAAATAACACGATTTTGTTAAGTGAATTTCGCAAAAAAACCTTGATCTGTTAGTTCACTTATAGGAGTAAAATTTTGATATGAGCACGTGAGTACTCAGTACAATCGTTTTTAGTGAGTATAATAAAATCAAAGCAAATGTGACCTTGAGTATGCCACTTTTAAGCATGCTCTTTTACTGCACATATAATACATAAGTCAATAAGTTTGTGGAATGACATATAAATGACGTCATTATTGACCAATTGCAAAAGAAGCGTCATTAAAGTCACTGTTATTTATAAACTAATGCTCGGAATGTCACGAAATTTTGACACATATCGTGTTAAGGTTGGTACTAATTTAAACTAGATGTAATAGAACCTGTGACAAAGTAGAAAGTAAAAATATACACATTTATTTCATTTAGTTAAATATAATTTTAATTATTAAGCAGCAATTCAAACAATTTGTAGAGAAATATAGTCCACAGGTTCACAATCTCTGGCTTAGCGCCCCGTGCGCTGTTTTATGTATTACTATAGCTCATAAAACCATGTTTAGCCATGAGGAACTTAGACAAAACAAATACAATTGTTGTACATACACCTGTGCTGCATGTCATACTCTGTCATGATGTGTCATTGGAATGCCAACAACGTGGTTCAATATTTATGCAAACATTACTGTTCTGTTGACACATATTTTATTAAACTGATTTGTAAGACACTGATAGAACATTGAATTTATTAGTAAAGAAAATTAAATATATCTTTATGTGTATCTATAGTAAGGAAATCAGTAGTGTATCTATAAAATAAAACAAGAATAATTCTTAATTCGTTAAAAATTTACAAAAAACAGAAAATAAAAAGCTCCTAAAAAGCTCATTTAATGAGCAAAACTTTTTGTTCATTTTGTACAACATATCAAATTAATAAAATGACAAGTTAATAAATTTTTCGTAAACAACCAGAAATAAATCAGTACAATTTAATAATAATTACGAGTTAAGATTCATTGCTTGTCGGTTGTCGGTTGTCGGATGTTGGAGGTTAGTTCGTTCGATGACGTCATCGTCCGACGTCCAGGCATCGTGCTTTCTGGTTACTTCGTTGTTGGATGCATTATGAATGGATGATTGATGTTATGTTGTTTTCCCGGTAACCGGTAACCGGTAACCGGTAGCCGGTAGCCGGTATACTACAAATGGTTCATACCGTATATCAAATATTGTAGGTATAATATATTTTAATACGGCCATTTTCGTATAAATTTTATGGATAATAAACTGTTATTATATCTGGTATACTCGTAATATGACACAGGTAGAAACTTTACACATGCTAGCTTACCGCAAGCTAATTCCAACATTAATTTTTTAACAGTGGGTTTGTCATTATTATTATGGTTAAATTTATATTAAAGATTGGGTTGGTCTAAATCGGATCTATGAGGGGTATAATCGGGGTACTCGCTCCGGGTCAGCAATTTATAGGGGCGTCAAATTCATATATTGGAAGGGAACTAGATGTACGCCAAGGCACTTTTTTTTAGTTCTCACAAAGATTCAGGAACAAGTAACCTGCTTTGTTATTTTCTTTGCCTTTATTTCTTTTCACAAATGAAAAATTAAAAAGAAAATCAATCAATCAAAAATTCGCAGTATGTAGCGGCGCCAGTGTCAAGATCTTGCCTCGGTTTGAAAAAATCGTAGGTCCGGTACTGGACTTAGTGGACAAGAGTACTCATACTTGACGTGACTGCTGTGTTTCAAATCGATCTCTGCATCATAGCAATATTTTCTAGGCTTCGTAGTTATTGAGTTAAATTAATTATGTATATACATAATCATTAACTTATTAGGCAGCGGTGTTATACAACTTAATGCACCCATGTCTAAATAACATCAATTTATGAATGAAAATATATAAATGTTGGATGTCGCATGTTTAAGTCGCACCAATGTGTACAAGGTAAAAGATATGCAAGAAGGAAATTAGCGTGTAAGTTAAAACACTTCAGTAATATATAACCAACATTAAATAAGAAGAAGTAAAGTATAATTAATTTTTAACAAATTTTGTATATTTCTTTTTTTAATAATAATTTAGTGGCTCCTACGACCACGGTATCTTCTTAATTCATTTTATTAACACATTTTGTATATGTTGTAGTTTAATTATATAACAAGTTTGACTTCATCTTTATCAGGGGACTTACAACGATTCTTCTAATTTGTTCTTTACGTAATAGTTCAAGGTTAACGGCAACAGCAGTGGCACAGCATTCCTCAGAATTGATTAGGTAATTACAGATTTGTTAAAAGTGCATCACGTATGAGTATGCCTAATGAATCACAAAACACAATGGAACTATATGTATTTCCATTTTTATTAATTCATCAATATATATTTATTGACAATATAACATTAGGTAATATTTATATTCAATATGAATTGTTATAACACAAATCAAATTCTAAGAAATCGGTTTCCTTTTAACACGCTTAAGATTTGTTATACCTGAAGATCGGGGAGGAACAGAACAAATATTTAGGGACTGGCAGGAGCACAACTAAACTATTGATGTTTTTATAATTAATAGTAAATGATTTATTTATAATTTTAATTACAAGATCAAATATAATATGCAACATTAATTCATTTTATGGATAAGAGATGATGCAATAATTTTTCCGTATTCGATTTGATTTAATAGCAATTATGAACTGCTCTATCAATTCTTAGGTAAAGTTTAGTTGTGGCATAAGCTATATAAATACGAGCGAGACTATATCCATTTTCAATTATATTTAGTAACAATTTATATAACCATCTCAACTAAAAACCGAAATTTTCAACCGTTCTTTTCAAATTTTTCGTTTACGCTCTTTGTGTTCTTCATTATCCTATATTGTATTTTATTGTATCTGCCTTTAGATTCATTTTACATTTCATTTACAAAATTTTAACATGTTTTTAAGTTCTCTTCTTCCTTTTCAATATTCGTTTCTCTTGTTATCTTCTTCCACTTCCACTTTCATCACCTATTCACTTCACTTCTCTTGCAATCGTTTCTCATGACTCTCTCTGCTTACAAAGTTTCTCCTCTTCTTTCTCTTTCTCCTACTTCTCTTTGTTCTTCATTATCTAAATTCGTTTACGTTACAATATATTTCTTTAATGAGATAAAACCTCACTATTTCCAATCAATCGAAATTCAACATTAGCTCTATACAGTGTCGATTTTGATGAATTACGGCCTTTGAAACCGTTATCACTTCGGCGCTTTCCTTTTACTGTAATATTCCCGACAAATTTCCACAGTGCTATAGTTTGAAATCCCCATATAGCAAGCTTCAATCTCAAAAGAATTCTACTATGGAGTTTCCTTAAATACTAGAAAATCTTCATATACTTTTAATTTTTCCGTTATTTCAAATTATTCACAAATCTATATAAAAAACGATATTTTGTACAAATGTATACTATAAGCATTGCTCTAAATACAACTAGATCTTGCAATTTGTATTGTGTTCCATTTCAAAGCATGACAGACATTAAGGCCAAAACTTTAAGATATTATACTGATTAGAGTACACTAACTAGCCTTTAAATAAACCAATTGATTAATTACAATACAGCAAACACATCAGAATAACAGAATGATCTACAAACTGTTAGTATTTTTCCTTAAACGAAACTCGACGACTTTGGATGCTGTGTTCTTGGTGAGGTCATTGAATATCTGGACTCGCAAACAACAAACACCACGGATCTGTGTAACAGAGTAACCTTTGCTTGTTGGCGGGTATTGTCTAATTTGTTGATCGCACGATGAAGCAGCAGAAAGTCCAAGGCGCGAGACCTTCACGCTGTCATTGCGAATTACAATGAAACTAGAACATGTCAAGACAAGTCGATGTCGAATCGATGTCGATGCAAGGAAGTGTTACACACTTCTCACTATTTGGAGCAGTTTGCATTGACATTTAGCAGAGAAATAGGAAGATCAATGTTCTGTGAATATATATTGTATGTCAATGATTGTTTAATGGCTTATGCACCGTGGTAAAGAAATTTATAAGAATCAGGGTCATAGAAAAATATGTATTGCACTTCAAACCTTAAATATTTTTTAGTGTTTATAATACAGGGTGCTGCACATTAATTTCCATTTTTCAAAACTTAATAAAACCCATTGTTTGAAGCTCAATATATTTGGTTTTTATAATGTAGATAGATGCACATACATAACATTTTGTGTTAGTTAGTTTTGAAGATCAAATCAGGGAGGTTACGTTCTCCATGCATTTCTGGCGTTTGTCATGACTCGTACCAGTAGAGCAGGCGTCGTTATGTCGTCAATTTCTTCCTGGATGTTGGTCTTTATTTTATTGTCCGCTACGACATCAATCGACTGAATGGCGCGCTTTTTAAAAAATGAAGTTTATATTTATTTTAGTAATTTACATACACATTATAATAATTACACTGTTTAACTTAAATCATACTATCTTACTTGAAATCAAAGAAACCAACTAAAGAAATACAATTTTACAATAAATTTTCGTTGCAATCAATGTGTTAGTATAACGAATTAAATATAATTTTAGTAGCTGCAATATCTTCCTTATGCTTTTTCTAAGAATTTATTATCTACTAATAAAATTAAAAGACTTTTTCCTGTCAATAAAATGAAAGAATGCAGTTTGTAAGTATCATGTAATTCTAATAATCATAATGTATTACATCGCCGTTCTCCGTTAAAGCAAACCCATGACTTGACAAGTGTTACTCGGGAATTCAGATTTTTCCATTGTTTTGAATACTACAAAAGTAGCGTCACTAAAACCACAGTAACTCGTAAACTAATGGTTGGAATGTCATGAAATTTCTACACATATTATTTGAAGGTTGACTCTATCTAAAAATCACACGGATTTTTAATATTTGTCATCCTACTATCTATATATCATCCTACAAACTTATTCTATGATTTGTTACATGACTGACGCAGTGCTGACGTCACAAGACGCCTCTAGACGCCATAAGACGCCATTAATAAACAACATCTACAACTTAATAATCATTTAATGAATGCACATTTCTGTAAACGTACAAATAACGATTATAAACAATTCAAATGTCCGTCCGTATTTATTTATAAATTTTCCGGAAACGATCTGCGTTTTGTTGTTTGTTTTTGGAACATTTTACTATTTTCAAACATTATGCATGCATCGAACACAGTACAATTCAACACAACGATGCAAATGAATTATTTTTGGGCTTAATTCCAAGTTTACAAATCATTGGTTATTAATAGACGCGTTATTATTTGAACATTGAATCCACAATCCATATTTCAATTCATCGTTACAGATGGAATCATTTCAATTGGGTTGCTTTGAAATAGTAAGAGTGAAGAGTACAACAGCTATAATTCTACTCTATAGGGACTGTGGTTAGATAGAGACAGATTATGTAATAATTCATTACCTATGATCAGTAGATCATTTGATATAGGTATCTGGTATTACAGTGATTTATAGGTTATAATGAATAGGTGCATCTGAAAGTTTAGAAAGCAAAATTTTAGAAAACAATAAACAATAATTCACTACAAAATTAAACTAATTTAAATCAAGGATACTTATATTAACATAATATTAAAATTTTATCAAATTCTGTAGAAATTAGCTGATTATACTCATTAGAATTTTAATAGCATATTGTTGCCCGTCTCCTTGAGATACTATAATTACATGTAACATAAAACTAGTGAAATACGACTTAGCCTGTATGCGTGTAACGTCTTTGTTATCAACGTCCACGGCGTCGCTATAATAGCGATGGTTCCCTGGCACTTTACAGATACTGTAATGGCGGATTGTAGTACCACTTCGCTGGAAGGCTTTGCTGTAAAAATAATGTTGTATGCTGAAATTGTATAACATTGAGTACTCTTATCAGATTGACGATAACTATTTTCATCTTAGGATACACTGGTAAAAAGATATTGCACAAAAATCGCCATTCTTTAAAGATGGAGTCCTAAATTATCAATATTGAGAATATTAAATAAATAATTCGGACTCAGCATACCCAAATTAGGAACGTATAGTTTATTTGCCAGATTTTCCACAAATTTGCCGCATTCAGTCTCATATTTTTGATTTTGAGACTAGTCTAAGAAAAGGAAACAGACAGTCTGATGATATCTTACGAAAAACAGATGTGCTAAGTCTTTTCATTCGTATTTCTTTAATTTAAAATTTTATTCTGCCTTAACTTGAGAAGTCATAGTTACCATACATTATAGATCTGCTTTTATATCATATGATGTGTTTATATCAAACTCATAAGACTCATTATCATTCAATTCAATAAGGTCTCTATGCACACATCAGTGGCGACACGTGACAATCAGTGGCATGACGTCCAGTGTCAGTGAAAAATAATATTGTACCGGCTAGTAATAAGTCAGTATTTCTCCTAGTTAAAAACGATGCGGTACTGATCGTCACTGATATGTGTGTATAGACCTTTACACTGGGAGAAATATTCAGTGCTATAAAGCTGCTATAATGGTTGTATAACAAGTATATAAAAAAATTACTATGATTATATTAATTTTTATTTAATGCAATAGGAATTTTTGTTATAAAACCATCAGTAACCAAACCTGTACCCTCTGTATTCAAGCGTAAAATTCTTGCTGTTAATTATTGAATAGTTATGTAATTATTAAATTTATAACTCATACTAAAATTATAAAGTCTAATTACTTTTAAAAGTTGATTTAAGATAAACATTTTCATAAATTCATATAAAATATGAACTATTTTGCATATTTAGACATAAAATATTGTAACCATTTGAACTTTTACATACTAAATAGATAAAATAAATTACAGTCATTTTTTTATAAGGTAACCTAATAAATAGAAAGATACCTCGTACCGTAGATGCCAAATTCCGATTTTAAATCATGACTATGCACGATAAATGGGTTTATATTTATGTACGGGAGAAATAAGTCGATATGCAGCTTTATGTGTATAGTTAGTGCTACATTTCACGTTGTCAATAGCCTTTCATGAGAATAGTGTATGGTAACCAAGCAGACATTTCCAAAACTCGTGTCTGACCTTTCACAGCCGTGTACGTCATAGAATAATTCAGTGCTTGAAATGTAATAGATATCAGAGTATAATCATTATAAGCTCAATAAAATAAATATTTCGGTATCTCTCTCTCCCAAATCCTCTTGTATCTTTCATTATATTTGTTATTATAAATTTTTTCCATTCTTTCCTTTTGCTGTATCTATCTGTCTCTGTTCTTAAAGCTCCTCTTCCACACTTGTGCCTTCTTCTCTTATTCTTCCAGCCTCTTCTGCCATTCCGTTCCTTTAAAAGTACTCCTTTCTTCTTTTCGTTCCTAATTTTCTACTCTTCTTTCTTCTCTCCTCTCTTATTTTTCTTATGATCTCGCCTTCAGTATTTCTCATTTTCTCCTCGAATGTAATTGCTCTCAATTAGGATATTTTATAATCTTTTATAAGGTTCTTATGTCAAATGCAAAGGTATGTGCATATTTAAAGATTGCTTCACGTACATAGAATGCACTGTAATGTTTAATCATTTCATGTATATGCAATGTTTGTACGTAATGATGGTATTTTCAGATTATAGGGCATATATAAATATACCAGAATATCTAATGTTCTGTGGATTCTTTGTGTGAAAATAACGCATTTGAACCACTGAATTGTATAAAAGTATCTAAACTACTTTGTCAATAAATTATGACACAAGTGCATGCTGCTAAACAAGTTAAACAACATTTTTTAATCGGTCAATTAATAATCTTTTAACATTTTTCAAATGTTAATTTGGTTGAATGGTTTTGAAATGAATACTTCCTGACACTACGACTATAGTATTCAAATAAACGAAAACAAATAAATTGATTAATTCAATAAAATAATTCATTTCTTTGCTTGGTGTATGCCTTCGTATACTTTTCTTGGAATATTTTTTTTATAAGATCTTGATATCATTGACGACCGCAAACAAAAACAGGTTAAAGAAAGGACACATACATATACGTGTTCCACGTGCAGGTAAACCAGTTTCATCATTAGTGGTGTTCTCTGTTGCCTTGTTTGTATACTATTTGTTTACAATGTTATTTTTTTTTCTTTTTATGTAAAATTGTATTAATTTATTACACTTTACATTATAATTATTATCGAATTAAAATAATCTCATAATCGCTAATAACATGTCATTATCTCATTTGGAGTGCACTCAGAAAATGCGGTTGTCATTTTGCAGCACTGTGTTGACATGAGCCAGTGAGCCAGTGAGCCAGTGTGCTGCGCCGGTGCACGTGCACCTAACGAATCTCACAGAAGAAATTCTTTTTCGTGAATTACTTATTTTGTAATGGTCAACACCGCAAAAACTGTTATCATAGTAGGAGGTCATCGATGATAAAACTCAGCATATAGGAACTAGGAAATAGAAACGTAAAGTAAATTAAATTTAACAAGATGATGTTTATCAAGTGATGTATTTATAATTTTACAAAATGTACTTGAGCATCTGATTCATTATAATTCTGAAAATAAATTATTTGCATAACATTGCTGAGCTGTTTTGAACAAATAGACCACTTAGCTTAGTAGTACATCCTATTAGCGGTTCTCTTTCTGTGTACAGTACAGGAAAATTATGACTAAAGCAAAATCTTTATTTGCCAAAAGCTACATTTTGGGAAAAACCTAAATGCTATTGCGCTGTCATCTGTAGAGTTTGAGTTTTTACTATTTATTTATATTAAATATGGAATTAAAATTAAAAAGTGAGGTTGTGAACTTCATTACAGTATAACGGCCATTATTAATTTTGGCACTTTTTCGATTTACGGCCAAAAATGTTGTAACCTTCATTTGTTTGAAGTTAAACGTAAGGAGTGGTTATATACGAGTGAATATAGTGCTTATATTGTCGTACGAATCAAAAGAATAATTTCATTATGCTACTTGTCGCTTTACAACCAACCTTTCCGGTCCGAATCAATGCCATAAAGCGAGCTATCATTTTAAATTTCGCATCAATTTTTAACTGTCAACTTTAACGGCAATAACTGTTGCTATTGCGGTGACATTTGGCAGATATTGTGTTGCATTACTAACCTCAGAGTGTGTATACTGGATTAAAATAAAAATATTACCGCTTTTAACGAAAATTCTGCATTTTCCTGTTGATTTCAAATAGCACCTCTTGTTGAAAACTCTATGTATGAAATAGACGCGCTTTGCGACGGAGTAAGCACTAGTATTTTTAATATATTCTTTGGAAATAGAATATTCAAGTGATAAACTCGTACTTTTGCGTGTTAGGTACGAACGAAAATATAAACATTGTCTTAAATGAAGTCTTCTTCTTGAATGATGAATACTAAGAGCAAAAACTAAATATATGAAGTCTTAAATACACAAAATGTAACAAAGCAACTGAATTCAACTTCTGTTTTAGTCTATTTTCGTTAAGTCTGATCATAATTTGAAATTCTGTTTATAATACTCATTCAAAGTACACGTTGGTTTACAACTCCGCCGCGCCGCGCTGAGATAAAAGCTTTTCCAATGAGTAAAATATAGCAGCATGTATAATAGTGAATTTTTAATTTCAATTCACGAATATTTCACATAATTCTATGAAATTAATTTTAATAATTTCACATATTAAATAAATGCTGAAATTGTCATATATTTTTATAACTTTTTGTTTTAATTTTTTTAATATAGTTTTACGGCGATATCAGTTGCTAGGTTATATTCTCGGATTATTAGACCTTTTATAGCTTGATGTACCTTAGCTTGATATCTTGTAATTACCATTGATGTTTAGTTTTCTCATCAGTACTTAGTTTAATTTTTATTTAATTGTACTTAGTGATGCGCTGAGTGATCTTTATTTAATATTTAATAAATACAATAATTTGTATTGCATTTCACAACCTAAAACCTACATTTAAGTTTAAAACACAAAATTAGCTGAGCTCTGTAGCAGGGAATGGTTCTTTATAGTTCGTACGATACTTAAGAAGAAAAAATGACGTCCATGAACATTATTGGGGGGAGGGATGAAATGAAAAAATCTTTATAATGTTATAACACGCAATAAGTATAATAAAATAACAGTTATTTAAAGCCTAATATCACGGAAGTCGTTGCTTTGTTTCTCTACCTCGTTCGAAGAGAGATAGAACATTACTTTTCCTATAGGCGAAAACAACAATTTTGGCAATTTGCTATTCTGCTGTATTTTATAACTACGTTAAAAGTAACGTTGCTTATATTAAATAAACAAAATTTAGAATATCATTTTGGAAAATAGAATAGAAGCAAATTTTATAGGAAAATAATCTTGCAGATGATAAGACGGCATAGTGGCCGTGAACGATAATGCTTAATGTCAGAGAATTGTATCTTCGGGTTCGATCCCTGGACTAGATATACATAGTATGTTGTTGGTTGTTGACAAAGTTTAATTAATGATGTTCTACAGTATTCTCGCTAGTAGTGCTACCGCACACGCTGAATTGAAACACTTCGCATCGCACATACTCGCACAACTCCGACAACAACGAATTAACAGTGCTTACGAGGTGTATATTAATAAAGTTGTTAAATTAAATAAAAGTTATAATTTGTAATTCAATTAAAGAAATATAAACGAAGCAAACAGAAAGGAGAAACACTACAACTATTATATATTCCATAATATCTAATGCAATTTTCTTCAAATTTAATTTACTTCCCCGTGTTTATATCCCGCCAGAAATAACATACGCCTCCCTCTAAACCTCCCTAAATTCACCTTCATAACAGATTCTGTTGTTTTATCATTTTCCCGCGCATTTACTTTCTACTCCTTCCCTTCCAACCCCTAACGGTTCTTCCTAAAATAGAAATCCTTTCATAACAAAATTATTTACATTTATTTATTTCTAAATTAGTTATTAGATGCGATTCATATCCCGCCAACTGGTTAACGTATCCTTGTTACCTGTTACCTTTTCCATGTTCCCTGGAGGCTCCAGCATAGCAAACAAACCGCTCCCCTGGAGCCTGGAACCCGTTTTGATATACTGATATTCCTTTTCTATTTGGAGATGGTTTATTCAGTATTTCCCGAACATCAATCTTTTCTCACAGAGCGCTGGACTGAATCCTAAAGTAATCCATCAAATTCTGGATAACAAAAACTGACTAATGCGATATACTATGTAATTATTTCCAAAACATTATCCAGAACAGAAATAAAACAATGGTATTTCTGGGCTTTGTGAATTTGATTCAATATTTGAGTGATGATTATTATTGAAATATTTATTTCCAGTTGTCACTTAATCCTTTATCATTTACACGCCCTTTCGAAATTCAAAATAATATAATTTTGATTAGTAATAACAAATTTGATTAGTGATGATATTGATGATATGCTTTAGTTACGTCATAATTGAATTAAGCAAGGGATATGGTCAAGGGTGTTGAGTTCTAATTTATGCTTAACATAAGTATCTGCATTCTTTTATATTATCTTTAGTCTATATATTAGCGAACTTGTTCAACTCAAAATACTCATATTACTAAAGATATTTTAATTCAGGTAGCTAGTTCCTTAAGTTTGCTGCAATATCCCAGATTGTTTGAGAAACTAATATTTACAACGTTGTAATATAATATTCCGCAAACTTCGTTGTTATATTCTCCCTTGCCTTACCACTACACACATAAATACACGACGAGTATGTGTTTTATTATACGTTGTATACACATACGCTGTAATCTCTATTTTCAACATTCTTGAACATCATTTTCAATACACTTTATGGAGTGTTGTGTTATTAATTATCAAATAGCCGTTACAGGTGCTAAAGTGTTGAACGTGACGTATGAAATAAAATATTCTCTAACTTAATGTTCCACAAGTAAAGTACTATTGGTCAACCTAATATTTGATGGGTATAGTTATGGTGTTTATTAAGTCCTTAACGACATATTTCTATACAAGCTACAACATGTTTACCACTAGCGAAATATGTCCACTGTCCTTCCACCATTCACCTCCTTACATCCTGCCTCTGTCAACAAATACTCTATTTCCTTACACGCTTTTCCACCTGTACTTTGTCAATAATATTCTTTTCCGTTTCTCCTAATTTTTCTGTTACATCCATGCTACCACTAAATCAATTACTTCTTTTAATAATGTGCTTCCAACATTCATTATCTTACTTTTTGTACCTTCTTTACGTTCTTCCAATGCATCGCTCTATTCATCAATTTCGTACTTCCCTATCACACCTCTCCTCTTTGCTTATTCTTCAATTTCTCTTCTAGCTTCCTGTATTTACTATCAGTTTCATTTCAAGATACCACAACATTTATTCTCATAAAGAAAAGGAAAATTGTATTTTCTTTTTCCTAAAAAAACAAAATACACGAAACTAATAAACTGTCACTATTGCTACTAATTACTATTTTGGTGATTCGTACGTGGACGTTTTCTCGATCTTTATTGTCGTCATAGAGTATGAGTGTATGGTCTATGATACGTACGAGTATAAGCCCCAGCAAATGAAAGCTTAATGCCTGCTTTCCATTCCACCGCTCTACCACTCCACACCATGTGCCTGAAGCAACGTGTGACGTAGAAGACTAATATTTATTCTACTCGGTAATAAGAACCCGAGGAAACCTTAATTAAGTTTTTATTGAATGCATAATTAATTCATTTATTACAAGAGCTAATTTCATATCCATACAATCCGTGTTTTAAATAATAAATATTTTTCCTGCTAAATACAGTTACGGTTATTTTATAAGCTTTATATAACATCAAATTTACTGTAAATTTGAATTTACAACGTTTGCACCCTTCAAATCTACCCTTTTGCGCTTAGCATACGCATAGAACTTCTTAAGAATACCTTTTTAAGGATTACCTATTAAGAAGTACTTTTTAATAATTAAATTCTTCTATTGTTCAAGTAAAATATTACATGAATATAAGACATGAACAAGAACGAGATTTCTCTGAATTGATACGTATGTCTTACCATTGATAGAATCAGCCACGTGACACGTGCTTACTTATAAAACCTGCCCAAGTAAGTTACAATACTTGACAACGGCTGACAAGACTTGGGGCATGCTTCCCAAGAACTTTCTCAGAGCCAGCACCATCCAGGGTAAAATTCTACTCGAGATGCTTCTATTATTCCTTTGGAGATACGAGATGATTAGTATTTGCTTTACCATAAGTAACAAAACGTCGTCTGTACGAGTATTTTAATGCATAAGCAATTTAACCAGAACTTATCCACATGCTTCAGGTAATTTACCTAATGCTCTTTGTGTTACATTGTACTTGCATTAGGTAATGCTCTACAACTACCACGAGTATATGTTTGATGGAAATAATATTCATATTCCGCAAATCCCACCATGCAGCTGAATGCTGCGACACGGCTTTGTTACATCGTCTACGACAGGGATGGCGAAACTATAACACGCGTGTTAAAATACTCTCTTATGAAAATAGTCCTCAGTCTGATAATGCAAGTTTGAATATGGTTTAGCTTTGGTTTGGAGACTTTTGGCGTACCTCAATTAAAATTTCGTATTATTTGTTATTTCATTGTACGAATTAGATTTGATTAACGTCAAAGAAACCAACCACACAGTTAATAGACCTTATTAGGAATAGGATTTAAAAGTAGGAACATAGAATCAATTTTAAATGTATAAGAAACTAGTGAGAATAACAATACAAACAATTATCAAAAATTACTTTGTAATTAAATAATATTCTTTATGTAAATATATGCTACACACATAAAAAATGTTCACCGACACTGGTCAGCGTTTTTCATTGAGTGGGATTTTGAATTTGGGATGCAATTTACGTTGGTTGCTTTGCAGCTTATTTTATAAACATACATACATATGCATATGTATTTATTCTACGAGTATGTCCATATTAAACTAATAACTACACATTACACAGAACGCCCACGCTTGTAAAACGTAAAACCCACCCCTGCTGCTAGGATTACCCTAATGGCGATGCACATTAATACAGCGAACATATTCAGATCATTCTGCATTTGTAAGCCTGTCACTAATTCAAGCGAAATTTTAATTTAATTTCCATTGGTAATTTCAATATTAATTTAAAATATTTACCTTTGGCACTTAAAAGTTTTTTTTTTTTGTATAAATATTTTAATAATCAGGATTTGGCAAAATGCAAAGTGCATGTAAATTATGCTCAATTTACATGCGCCTGTCATAAATCATGCAATCTTCGCATGAATTTAAAATCTATATTATAAATTGAGCATAATTCAGAAAACGACACTGATGAAAGTTATATTAGGAATACGATCCTAATAGTCCTTTATCACATAATCTTAGCACTACTGCCCTTGATAGAGCTTGGTCCCCTTTAAGATTCCTAATTACTTCCAATTGGTCGCTTTCCTCTTCCATTTGTTCTTTCCTTCTTTTTCTGTGTCTTCCTCCTTCTCTTGCATCTCTATGTGTCTTTACAGGAATTGTGTCATTCTGCTTTGGTCCATTTGTCCTAATCATAGGAGTCTCTTTATTGTAATTTCATTGTAAAATAGTAATAACTTAAATAATTAAAACAAGAATTGGTATATAAAAAAAATTGTGATACAAATTGTGATAAACTATTCAAGAAGACTAAAAGCTAAAGCCAATATTAAATAAGATAGAGAAAATATCATAATATTTAAGAAAAAGTTTATAAACTAGAAAAATAATGTGTTTTTCTTTTTGTTTCAGGTGAGAACACTTACTTTTGAAAACGTAATTGGTGCTAAGTGAATAAGGTAAAATAAAATATAATTTTACAATTGTTGGTGGTCGAACCAGTATTTAAAAATCGTTGCGCAAAGTAAAGTTAGTATTATGGAACATAGCTAAATTACAAGAAATAGTTAAATGCAACACTTAATATAATAAAAGTATATTCGCATTATTATTATTGTCTGATGTTTTTTTTACTGATCCCATAACCTTGATTTTAACCTCAAAATCAATTAGAATAAGTTTTTTCTTCAAAAACACATGCAAAACATTTTTATTATACTGTTGTTTGATAATTCCATTAGGAAGTTTCATTGTGGACTTTTTGGTACTTGTATAACTTAACCACCTCCCCTCTCTTCATCCTTCACCCCGGTTCCGGAATACGCCATGTGGTTTTATAATGGCCCCCAGCGGATTTTCGTTTATTATTAAACCTTGTTCTAGAAATACTATATAAAAAATGTAACAACATAGTTTTAAACTAAAAATTTAATTAATATTATTGATTGTATGAGATATACGACTGTAGGTCATGGAGATATATGATGCTGGAGATCTGTTGTATCTTTCAAACACTCAACACCACATAAAGGTAACTGGCTCGGCCAACATACTGAATCGGCTTTATTATTTTTATTTGAAAATTATTGTAACTAGCAAGTGAAGCTTGCGACATTTGCTGATTAACTGATGTTGGGCACGAATGGTTTATCTTGTATTTAAACTGTGAGTTTATTCAGTTTAGAGCCGAGCCCAACATTTGCGAATGTGCATTGGACCTTTAGTATAAAGAGTGAGTTATGCATAATACGTTATTTTGTATTCCATAAATGTGTATGCTCGTGTATTATGCTTGATATATATTAAATTTATCATGTTTTATTCATTTTATATTATTTCAAATCTATTTTAAACAAAGCAATGTATCATATACATGTTAGATACATACAGGGGTGTAGCTCAATATACGAGGGTAGTTTGATAATTCAGCGAAATTTTTAATTTCCCGCGAAGATCTCGTCAATTGCCATTTATTCATATTTGACTATTGTCAAATTTTGACCATTGAAAGCAGCTATCCGCACGATTGTGATTGAGTGTGTAGTTATATCCATAAGTTGGGCTACCCCATTCAGCATATTCTTTCGATTTAGCCCCCTGCGACTATTTCCTGTTCCCATATCTGAAGAAATGGCTGGATGGTAAGAGATATAAGGTAACAAAGAGGTCAAACCACTGAAACAATAAAACAAACGCCCCTTTTGAGTGTCTTGAGAAAACCTATTATTTGGAAGGAATTAAAAAATTGGAAAAACGCTGGACTTAATCTAGTCTAGTATCTAGCTTTAATGAGACTATGTTGGTAAATATAGCGGTTTATTGCCAATTGTTTTGTCTTTTATTGAGATATAAAGCGCTTCAAATTATCCTCACACAGTGAAGACTAGTTGAAGCATTTTGTGGATTATTTTTTAAAGGCCAACCTAGACCTTGACTTGTACTAACCAGATTTTAAAAAAGAAAAAAATTAAAATAAATGTCGTGGTGCTGATGGATGTTGCTGCTGTGACGGTATTCTTTTGTTCTATTCTTTTATATATGGAGGAGCTCATCTTCTGTTGGACGGTAAATATAAATTTAAAGACTCCGCCTAGCGAGAATAGATTGAAGTAGGGCTAGAAATAACCAGTAAACTAGTGCTTATAATTTCTTCTGGTCTTCTTCTTGTGGAGTGGTTGTTTTCCAATCTGCTGGCCTAATCTTGGAATGGAAAGTGATCTTAAAGTGCGAGTTATTAAACAGATAAGTGCTTAATTTCTTGACCATTGAATTCTCTAACTGCCCTGCTTTCTTTGTACCGTAGCTACACCACTGTATACATCTTATAAAGATATATGTTTGTACTCACATAAGTACAATATTATTTTTCTTATCATTCGCATTTTTATATTAAACAATATTAATATTTCATATATTAGACGAGTATATCTTAATATTACTTAGAATATCTTTGAATATGTTAAAAATCCATATTGGTTTATATAAACTGTTTCTGTATTTAAATTAGAGTGCTATTCAGGCGCTATGATTTCAAATACAGTTATATCTCGATAATCCACAAAATAAAATTAATTATAAGTATTTCACTAAACATAAAACGGATGATTTGCAATGATGACAGACGGATGGTTTGTGGATGCTACCTTACATTAATGTAATATTTGATTTAAACAAAATCTAGTAATATTTATTCTAAAAAGGTTTATTTGATTATTTTATAGCAATATATTAAAGTTCTTTAATCTTGAAGAAGGTATTCTTAAAATTCTAAAATCCTGAAAAGGGTCCATTTAAAATGTTTTGTTATTATGTTATGTTATGGACAACTTATTCTTCAATATCCCAAAAATAGTTCATAAAATGTTGTCTGTTAGGTAATTTCACAATTTACATTACTAATTAGATATACATAACTGTTTTTTACTGGTTATAACGTTCCCTATTTAAGTGCACATACATTCCCGAAGTTCGCGGCTAGACAACCTTGAGTCCTAAAGATGTTATAACACCGTCCTTGAAACACAGTCAGTAATAACCAATAATAACGAAAGTTAGCAAAGTAATTAATATCTCATAACTCAAGAATCTATTCCGCTAATTAATTTGCTGTCCAATACATGTAGTTATCTAGCCAGGACAAGCAGCATGTGAGCCTGATCATGCAAGCCGAATGAGTATACTATGAGAATATTTGTTAATTAATGCACTCATCTGGTCAAGATTTAATATAAGTCTGTTCTTGTCTAACATATAGTTGCATCACTGTCTTACAACAGTCTATAAAACTTGTTGCATGTTAACTTGTTAGCTGACTACACTGACCGTAATTAAAATGAGTTGCCCTTGTTTTTAAACTAATAATTACTATTAATATTCTTAAATTAATATCGCTGTGCGATGGATGGTAAATCGTAGATTACGTTACTAGTGGAGCCAGCTCGCCAATGATATGCGGCGCTACTATTTTGCTTGACAACAAGAAATGGCATACAGGGTGTTTGATACACGGAGATTGATGTCAATTTCGTTGAGGATAATGTAGAAGATTTAAATAAACAAACCTTCTAGGCTTATTACACATTTTTTTTTGGTGAATATTAAATTCATATACAGGGTGTCCTAATATTCAACGATAAGCCGGCACCAGAGGGTGGTCCTGCTTACGACTACACGAGAAAAAAAGAAAAAAAAAATTTATCTCATTTGTGTAGGAATTAGAGGAAATCTTCTCTCGGCCTCATTAACCTTTTGAACTTTTAATTTAATCTTTTGGAAATGAAATATGCAATGTGTAGAACATCAGTATGTAACCACACGTACTTATTATTGAAACGTACTTTATCAACAACTTATAAACCCAAAATGATCGGCGAATATCACGCCGTAGTTGAAATCGCTTTAAAACATTGAATAGAAGGATATTTCAATCCATAGATAAATTAGTTTTCCTGCCACAATACTGCAATAACTCTTTCAACAAATTTTAATAAATTTATGCAATTCCTGAGTTGGGTAAAAAATTTAATTGAAGAAAATAAATAAAAGTTTATTAATTTAATATGTAACTGAATAATATTCTCTTATGTAATAAACAGAAATATTTCTTAAAATTGTAAAATTGTATTATTGTTCACATGTAACAATAATATTGAGTATACTTAAGAACTTTAATAAAAACATATGCTAGTACATGGTACATACTGCAAGCTCTACGACTCTACGACTTTATTGAAAAACTGAACGTCGTCGTTTATAGTTAACGGTTCGACATGAGAGAGTGACACATGGCTACAGTTGAACACAAGTTTTATCCATTTAGCCCGACACCCGGAAACTCAGCATGGCAGTGAGAACACTCCAACACTCCAACTATACGCTACGGAGTCGGACTACAGCTTGCCAATGCCTCGGCATCGACTCCGAGTATGCTACGACCGTCTCTGGGTCAAGGTCACGGTGTGAGTCCATGGCAGATGCGATGCATTGACTGTAGAATGTTGGAATATGGAGCAGTGGTTCTCAACCTTTATGTTAGATAAACCCTAAATACAAGTAGTTTTGTGAAATTTAGGCCAGCTGAAGCAATTTTTTTTATTTCGTTTAATTTAATATGCAATTTAAGGTGCTTTAAGTTTTTAAGCAAGACTTTTCTAAATAATTATTTTAGTCTTTTGGAACCTTCTTTGATGGCCACACTTTTTAACAGAGATGGCCCTTTCTTTTTGTTGCGAGTGGGTTTTATTTTTTGGATTTGTTTTCTGTTACAGAGATGTGCACAAATACTTTTCAAATGTATTTAAATACAAAATAGATTATGCTCCCAGAGTAGTTTCGGCAATGTCACAAGCAGTCGGAGCACTAAAGGTAGCGGCGCCCCCCTACGCCATTCCTTTGACCAAGCGTTGGAATGGCAACATGTCTTTTTTACAGTTTATATTGTATTTAAATATTTTTGAAAGTGTTTGTGCACATCTCAGAACATCGCTTGATAATCACTGGTACGGAGTAATGGAATCGTGCTGTGCCCTCACCTCTACAGCAATACCTACACTAGGAACATAACATTTCTATAGCGTTATGGCAATTCAGACCTTTCATAAAATTGAACACAATTTTATAAATTTATACATAATGCTAGAATGGAATATGATTCTATATTCAGATGTCCTCTTTCTCCACCAGCGCAGCGCAGCGGTACGCTCGGCTGATTGAATGAATACTAAAGCAAATATGCGATTCATTGTTCATCGCGGTGCACCCCGATGTAAATATTTTCATAATTGATTATAATCTATTCGGTCGATAATTGTGCTACGTATTGTTAAAATGTAAAATATGATAAATATTTATAATAATATACTTCCGGTGAAGATATAATCTGGGCTCAGCTATTCAGAAATGTGTCTTTCATTCACTTAATGCGGAAAAGTGGAGGAAAGGCTGAAAAATGAACTATTCTTATTAATTTGAGTATGTTGTTTACGAATATTTTTTTAAATATCTTTTTACATAATATATACATATATATATATATATATATATATATATATATATATATATATATATATATATATATATATATTTATTTTATCACATATTAAGTATTCTACAAACGTTCAGTTTACCCAGCTTAAATGAAATATGTCGCACTAATACGGATATCTCATGTTTTAGTCGTATTAAGTGCTAAAATAAAAACATGGCACCTTTACCCTTGACCTATGCATTAACTTATCACTTGAACTTCAACATGAACCGACGACTTTTTGTATTATAACATTTTTTGACATAATTTTTCATATAAGCTGTCACTTTTTCTAACAACGCTACAAACAAGTAACAGGAATAATCTCGTAGTGTTTCGTTCAATAAAATAGTTGCATATAGTTGTTCAATATATGTGCTACATTTATTTCCCAGCATCACTGGAATGGGTGATCAGAAGTGGGAGAAGTGGTAGGTGAAGGATTATATCTCATAAAATGTTTAAAGCCAACCCAACCGTACAGTTAAATGATAGAGAGATAAGTTTAATGTTTGCTAGTTAATTACCGTAAGGTAGAGCGCTTCTTCTGCTCCCATGTTAGGCGTTGGCCACACAAGAACAACATTTATGTTTATTCACGAGGCGACGTCTTCTAAACATGAGAGTTCTAGATTTGTTGAACTTGTATAATCCAAACCAATGCGACATTCGTATATATTTTTTATGTGGATATATTTCCACTGTCTGTCGGTGAATGCATTTGTTTTCTTCGTTTATAAATTTTAAAATCACTTAATTACAAAATATTAATTTTTTTATCTAATTTTCTTTTAATTATTTACGTCTTTTTAACATCATCCACCGTAAAGTGGAAATGCACAATCCTTAATGTAGCCCTGTACTTCTTTCTATATATTTTCAATTTTAAATTGACTTTATTAAAACAAAGTGTACTAAATTATGAATTAATGTTGGAGTCGCTCTAATCTGTACTATTCCCTTATCAATATTGGTCCCCACGTTAAAACATTGCAAGTCTGAATTAACACAAAATGACTCCTGTTACAGTGAAGCTGTATCAAAGAGTTGGTTTGTATAGACCTAAATAAATACTGCATTTAGCGTACAAATAGTATGATAATATATAGATACGTTTCTATGTTATAGATTATTGTTCAAATGTTAACAAAAAGTTAATTAAAAGCAGGAGTCATTGTAGCTGTAATTGAATACTCCTAAAGTACCGTACCAACAATTGTTGTCGTTATTTTTTGGGTACATTAATTGAATATATTTAATTCCCAGACGTATCTCAGTAGAGCAGGTTGTTACGAGTTACACGAAGACACGCATCCAGTAGAGTGGGTGTTACAGTACACAAATTCGTTCAAATCAACATCTCCATCGTAGCACATCCAGAACCTGGGACATTAGTATTCACGGTACCGGTCCACGGGGATTTGTATGTATCTCACAACAACGACAGTCGTGCAAAATGACAATTTTGTTTTGAAATTATTTTATATCCTTCTATACCTGTGCTTTTATCCTTGTATCTTCGTAGAAGCGCCAAGCTTCCTTGCTTCCCTGAAAACGTAATGTCGAGCACATTCGGTGACTGTTAAAGGAGCATCAGGAAATGAATCAAATATTTATGAGACGGTGTTAAAAAGTTGACAAATGTTATTATCATTTTAGATGAAGAAAAAGCATTACAATAATTTGATGAAAAGGATTATGAAGTTGACGACGCGTTAAAATGAAGTAGTGTTGTTAAAAGCACAATAACTGCTTGGTGTCGGCTCCCAGTAAATATTTTGGAGTAACTTTAACAACATATTGAAGATGCGTATGACTTTTTTGTCTTATACAATTATCTTAACACAATTATTATTACAATAACCAATTCTACGTTAATTTAATATAATTTGTTCCAATTCTAAGTAAATTAAGTAAAAAATAAGTAAACAAAATTAATTTATTTTATTGAATGAATTTTTCAGTTTTATAGAAAGAAAACAATTTGTGGAACAAGTAGAATGACGTTTTATGCAAGTATTCAAATCAATTCAGAATGTTACAAAAGTGAAATGTTTACAAGGTTTTTGTAGATCAATTTCTTTGTCTATTCTATTATTTAGCCTTATAAACTTTTTCCATTTATGTCAGTTAGGTAATCCATAAGAACTTGTAACTGTGTTTAGCTAGTACGTACCCGTATTTATACTCATTGTTTTGATATTTAATTTACGTTTTTATAAACATTCGTGTTTTAATTTGGGTTTAGTTAATTTAGTTGGTGCGCATGCGTCGTTAGTAATATAAATTTGGACAGTTGGACAAAATTGAATGTGAAATAATTAAAATTGCTGTTTTTAATAACAATTAGTAACAGAAATTGTTTTTGTTTCTTTATTTTTGACAAACTGACATTAAACTTCTTTTAAAAATAAATCCTACTGCATTTTGACAGATTGTCACATTTTAGAGGTTATAATATAATATAGTTAAAAAGAATAATGGAGAAGAGGCGCATATAAGGGAGGTGGCAAAGAAGGCAGAGCAAGCAATGCGACGAGAATGGGGACTAGGGGAAAAGGTATTTGGGGGGGACATACAAAAGAGAATATGGATATATGATAGACTGATAGCCAGTATGATGTCGTATGGAGCAGAGGTTTGGGGGTGGAAGGAACAAGAAAAGTTGGAAAGAATACAGGTGAGATATATGAAATGGGTACTAGGGCTGGACAGGTGCACGCCAGGATACATGGTGATGGAGGAGCTAAAGAGGGATAAGATACGAATTAAAACAGGGGAAAGAGCGGTAAAATACGAGGAGAAATTGAACAGAGCGGAAAGCAAAATCTTAAAGAAAATAAGAGAGGATTACATAAAGAATGGGGGGGAGGAGGTCCAAAAAAGAGAAAAGAATACTTTGAAAGGAATGGAATGGCGATCGAGGAGGCAGAGAGGAGAAGAGAAGGTGGCGCAAGTGTGGCAGAGGAGCTAAGGAGAAGGGATAAGGAGACACAGCAGCAGGAGAGAATGGGAAAAATAGAAAAAAGTAACTACAATAAAAGATATAAGAGGTTATGGGAAAATAATGTGCCTCAGTACCTTATAGAAAAAGACATAAAACACATAAGAAGAACAGCAAGGTTTAGATTGGGAAATGAGGAAAAAGGAAACAGATACTGGGAAAAGAGTGAGGAAAGAAAGTGTAGAATGTGTGGAGCGGAGGACGAAACACTGGAGCACATTAAGTTTGAGTGTAAGGAAAAAGTAGCAAGCGAAAGGAATATTGGCCAGCTATTAAAGGGAGGCAGTGAAGGAAAGAGGTGGATGGCGGAAATAGTAAGAAGGAAAGGAAAAACAGGAGAATAAATAAGCTGGTGGAGAATAATAGAGAGGGTCAAAAGAAGAAGAAGCAGAAAGCACTTTTGGAAGTAGTAAAAGTCGAGAAGATTTTAAGTTTAGTTTTAAGTTTGGAATGTATATAGGAATGAAATGTATTAGAAATATAATACTGTAGATTGTAAAGCCGAAAGGCACACAATTAATATATAAATAAAATATAATATAGTTCTTTTAATTTAGATACATTGGACCTTGTAAGGTTCTAGAGAAACAAACAAAACGTAATTCTAAAAACACGTATTCCCACATTTCATACAATTTAATTTACATGCAAAATTAAAACAGTGAGTGGGAATGATACTTTATACTGTAATTTAACAACCGAAATCAAAGACTAAACTTTTCAATTGCCATTCATATGGAGATCCTGCCAAAACTAAAACATTTAAAGCAATCAACACTTCACATGCAGTGCATGACTTTCAATTCGTATTTGGACTTTTTATTAGGTTTCATCTCAAGAAATTGCAATCACTAAGTAGTCAGGTTATTTGATTTCGTTATAGCTGCAAGATCAGCTCGAGTGCAAACCATTACGATCTGCAGTACGTCGCCAAATCAAATTTTAATCAGGTTTAGTGCTCGATATTATCAGCGTATAACACCACTTTATGCTCATGTTCAATTTAAACTGGAGCAATGTGAGATAGACGTAGAATAAGAGAGAGATAAAGATACATGCACTTATAGAACGTGTTTAGCACACGTCGATCTATTTCTAACAGTTCTATTAACACTCATTGTTGGACTTTATTTGTTGATGATTTGTGATTTGTTTGATTTATAGGAAGTAAAGCTACCTATAAAAGCTAAAATCTGCCAGCATACTAGGATGTACTCAATGATAGCACTCAGGCAGACGTTAAATAAATAAAATAAAACAAATAATGAAACTTTTTATATAATCAACAAATACTTTACATCGATCACTAAGACTAAGTACCGCTTAATACATCAACCAGCTGCTAAACTAGCCTGCTAACTTCCCATGCACCGGTTCATCTATTTTAAAGCAATCAATATCTATAAATAATTCAAAGTTTGATACAACTATTTTTTAGATTTATTACAACTTGCAGCAGCGCATTGTAAAGTTTCTTCGTCATTTTTCTCTATTCAGATTATCGATCAATGAGGGGGTGGGTGAGGGGTAAACGAGGTAGACATTACTTACCCCAGAGGCCCAAAGGTACGTATGTCATGTATAAAAAATGCGCCATTTATCAATGAAGATACAAATACTTGACATTACATGTTGGTGAGAGCGAGAAAGTGAGAGAGATTGTCATAATCCCGGCATTAAGTATGTAGCGCTAACATCATATAATGACAAAGCCTTGAGCTATACGTTAATATTAAAATATGCTACATAACAGTAAAGTAAATGACACATTACAAATGTATGATATATGGTGACGTATACAAACCACAAAAAATAAACCATAGATGGCGTGGCGGTAGCTTGTGTTTGACAGATAACGTTTACCCGTTTTGTGCTGCGCAGTAATGTATATTTAAATACTGATCCTCGCTTTTTATAATCTATGTTAACATCAAATTCGGAATTGGATTAGAAACTCTGAATGGATATAATTAAAGGGTGAATATCAATACCTACCTCCCCCCTCTTTAAGAGTCATTAATTCCTAGATGTTTCCAGGTTTAATTCCTGGATGAGCGTTAATTCTGTTAAATAAATTGTATTCAGCTACAATGAATTTTTCTTTTGAGTTTTGCAAGCTCACCGAGACCTATAGTTTGCAAACTACAACACTGAATATCTAATAAGGGAAGAAGATTAAGATAAGTGAACTCTGCAGTTCACGATTGCACAATCCCAATAGTTATAATTACTTGTGGTCATTTACCATTTTAATGTTGCCCTCTTTTTATCCTGTTATGAATCGATTCCCTATTTTCCACCAATTTTCTTTTCGAAGCGTCTTACCAACCACCCCATCCTGTTATCTTTGTGTAAAGCTGCTGTTACGGAATACAAATCTTCTAATTCTTTCTGACCTTTTCAACTTTAAGTTAAGCGGTGTGAGTTGGGTGTGGGAGTAGGGTGAATTGACCTGAATTCTTTTCTTTTTTAAATGGGATTTTATATGTTCAATCTTTGTTATATTATTAAAGACAAAGCGACAACTCTATATTACTTCAATAAATTTAACTTATATTTGTTACATATTCTTTAAATTCTTTGGCAGTGATGGATAAAGGTAAGAGTCCACAGTATTAAATGCAATAAATTTATCGTATGGAATGTGGAAGAGAAGAGTGGGGGGAAGTCGGAAAGGTAAGGCGTATGGTTAGTTGTATATATGTGTTATCAACATAAAGACAACTCGATCTTAAATAGCCGTTCTCTTCTGATATCAGCTGTTGACTTAGTTGTCTTAACACATTCCTTCTCTTCTATGTTTCATACGAGCTATAGGGACCTATGGACACTTGCCTTTAAGCTTCTTGTGAACAACACATTGTATCAAGTCACTATTCAATTTTTGTGGTGCTCCTTTTAGCTTCATGGGCATCCTTACTGCAGTGTAAAATTTGATGTAAAAATCTTATTAATATTTTCCCTTAAATGTAGGATTGAATGGAAGTTTTACATTAAAGTTATTATGCAAATTTTTGTACGTGAACATTTATGGCCCTTTCGTTACGCTTGTGACATAAACAGAGTGACCCTGATGTAAATGACTTCATATTAGAAAAGTTTAATAGCTTCCGGCACAAATTTATTGCAATCTGTTTTACACGCAGATGAATGATTACCTGCGATTATTTCCCTTACTTCTGAACCCGCCCCACCCCCCTTTGGTGGTCCAGTAACAAACAACTGGGATAAGTAAATGGCTCTCTAGAGGATGTAAATGTTGTTATACTTCAAATTACGAGAGTTCGGCGGTAACTCATGCTTAAAAGAAGTTATAAGAGTCTTATAAGTATGGTATAAGAGATGATATATTTTATATTATTCGTTCCTATATACATTATAGAGAAACTAGTGAGAAATATCAGTAAATTAATATTAATATCTTTTTTTTTAATGAAATTTTTGATCAACGAAATTGTACTATCTATATTTATATAAAGGTTGGCGCAGAGCAACTGTAGCTCTTTTATACCTATCCCTCCCTCTAAGGCGTATCGATCTAATGCGTACTTCCCATCCCTAATTTGTACTTCTCTGCATAAACTTTATCTATAATTTATTTTGGATTTATTAAACAAAAATGTTTTTTTACGGTAATATACAAATGATTTCAAAAAAATAATTATCACGTGTGACATATTTACTCAGATAATATAACGTAATAATATAATAAGTTAATATTACCCAAATAGAAAATGGACCTTGGAATCCACAAAATATATTCAATTAGAAAACTATAGTATATCATAAAAGCGTCTAAAATAATGTTTGTTTTCGCAGCATTCTATCTCATTTCACAGCATTTATTTATTTGGTCATTGTGGATCAGCAGCAATGTTTCAAGAACTCTAATTTGAAAGCTACTGCAGGTATAATTCAGAAACTTGGATCATTTTAAGGCCAAATATATATAATAATCCAGTGGAAGTATCTAACTCTTAAATAATTTAATTTACCTATATTATGAGGCAACTAGCTCTGAAACGGTGGATTAATCAGAATTCTTCCCACCCCCTTCTTTTGGGGCTTCGTCAGATGTCTGGGAAATCGTCAGAATTCTGGACCTATATTTATCTGCTGGCCTATAACTTCTGCTTGTCTGGACGAGATTTGCTTGAAATATAATATAGAATATTTGTGACTAGGTGTAGCACCGGAAAATCGGTTTTCCATAATCCGCAGGGTTAGAAAATATTTACCTGGGAAAAAAACTGAAGCGGTGTTGAAGGAATGTAAGAAATATGATGAACGATTGTGAAGGTTGCGAAGCACCTAAGCGATATGCCTGTACTCAGCCGTTGGGGCAAGTATAGTATTTATAACTTGCGTTATAATTAGTAGGAGGGCCGCGATGATGTGCGGAGAAGGGTTTGGACGTGAGACTACCGACGTTGGTGCAAATCTTCGTGCCTTGGTAACAATTTGGACATACTTATTTGAAGACTGGCACAAAATTATGTTGTAACTTCATTTTAATCTCTAAATTCCACTAAGCACAAAATCTCTTAAATATCAATTTATCCTTTAAGTGGCAGCGAGCCAAAAATAAACCATTTGTCTACTCAACACACTCGTAATGTCATTTGTTGCATTTTACAGAGCAACGATGTTCGAGTTCGAGTCTGATCTCTATGCCGATATCACCACGACTCTCATATACTCTCCTAACCTCATAACCCCTTTCCTCTCCCTGTATCTCTCTCTCTATTATTACACCTTTCTGTTCACCTTGTTCTGCGGTTGATTGTTCCAGTAACATTGTTCCAAGTATCACCTAGAGTTACCTGGTCCCGCGGAGCCGGAGCCGGTGCCGGAGAATCGATCGCTACACTGACCCATTGCGATGTTTGCGTTATCTCTGCCTCGGCCTCTTCCGGCCTCTAGACTGTGTTGTATACTCTACATATACCAGTACATATTGGGAATAAATACATGCAGTATATTTGCAAATAATATTTTATGATATACCAAAAATATCTAGATACATTGTTGTAACTGTATTGGTTACATTATAACACTATTTATGTATTATTCCTTCCCAAACGAGCCAACTAGCAATCCTCATCCTTATTTTCTTCGCTCCCTTAATGTAGTGTAAATAAACAAAATAGTTTCAAGTCAGAAAATTGCAGTGTTTGGATGATATACTGTTATTACTCAAAACAGAAATCACAGCCTTCTTAACCTTATTTAGCTTTGTCGTTAATATATTTACAAAATTTCATAATAAACATAAATGCCCGTGACGAAATTAAGGTTCTAGCAAGCATCACTCCGAAGGTAGTTAATTAATTATTAAATAAAATTACTTAGAGTCTTTCCTATATAATTCACCGTTAATTAACGTTTCGCAGAAGCTGTAAGTCTTCTTTCCCAGAGCTTAAACAGCAAACATTTCCGAGAAACGTATAAATGTGATAAATAATTACCTTTCGTATATGGAAAATGTTTCACACCGGTGTATACTGCGACATATGCCTTCAATGTTGATTTTATAGTTGGCTACTCTGATAAGGGTTTCCGTTGGATTCCTCTTAATTATTCCCGGTTTATCTCTATTTTCTTACTTACTGTTTCTACTCATTCTGCACCATTTCACACTTCTCCTTTACAATCTTTCTTCATTCTTTATAAGTGGTGGACTGATTGCTGAGGCCTGGTTCTTACATAGCACCTAAAAACTCGAAAGTTTGATATAATTAGTGCCTCGGGTGTTTGGTTCATTTGGAGTGGAAGAATTTCTTTAAATAATGCTCAATCCTGTAATAAAATAGGCTAGAGCCCGCGTCTACCCTACTAATTAATTCTGGTTTTCAAGATGTCAACAAATTCTCGAAAATTAAGAACATAAGAAAGGATAAAAAGATTTTTTTAAATTCTTATGTCAGAAACTTGTGCAAAGGGGGCAATGCGACTTCAGGATTGTAAATAAAAAGAAGGTAGAGGATCTGTTGAGAGGAGACAGAGAGTGAAGGAGGTGAATGGCGGAGGCACAAGGAAAAAGAGGAAGAAAAAAAAGGAGGAAAGAGAGAAAAACATTTCAAAGCAAAAGTAGAAGAATCGGAAAAGGAGTGAAGGAGTAAACGGAACGAACGGAAAGCTGAGATAAGGAAAAGAGTTTCAATTTGATTTATAGTTTTAGTAGATGTAATTACATTTTAAAAGAATTCTACAGAACTAAATTGTAAAAGTAGATTGTAAAAGCAAAAGGCTTAGAAATTATTAAATAAATCCATTACGATGCAACACTTAATAATTAATTCTCTTGATCTATTTTGTGTGTAAGTCCGCCACTGCTTCTCATCCCCCACCATTATTGTTCTATTCTGTTTGATGCTTTATCTTATAACCAGGAGTTCATTATAATTGTTCACGCTTGTTTTCAAGTATCACCCTCCAAATTCCTTGTTAATGGTAACTTATAGCCCTGAGTTCATTTGGTAAAGGTAGAGGCGTTGCGGTGCCATCATAAGGTTGCTATCACACGTAATTACTTAAATACAATCTCTAAAACATATTTTCCTATTTTTTATATCACTGACTTTATAAATGCCTTCATAATTTAAAGTAAACTTACCTTTGATTGCTAAAAGTCGACTCATCTATGTAGCCAGGATGTTTACGTAGTAGATTTATATCAATGTCTAAAATAGTTTATATAATGTCTAAAAAAAAGAAAGCTCATTTATATAACAAAGAAATAATATTTTCAAGGAATACATAAGTCAAAAAAGAAGTCTGTTGTTTCGTTTTTGGTACTCCATTCTTTTCCGGTAGCCAATAGTTTTCTTATTGATGGTACAGTGTTCGTTTTTGGTGGTCTTGCTGTTTCTTTCAACAAATGGTGTGTATAACACTCCTCTCTTACAGAAAATAGCTATGTACCCAAAGAGTAAGGTTCTAAACGTTATACGTTATAGAAATAAACACGAAATGTCACAGTGAGCGAGAGCGTTGATGCTTTATCCTGACTGCTGCGTCTTCGAGTTCAATCACCGGACCAGGGTTTGGTTGTTGTTAAGTTAAATTGATTGGGTACATACCTAATATGATATATGAACCCATACATATGAGGCTACTAAACCACAATAACTGCCAATATAGTAATAAGTCGTCCAGGATAGCCAACGTTAAATAAATTAGATAAAAAATAAATAAGGACATTGTGAAGTACGCTACTGCGCAATCATTAATTTGCCCGTACTCATATGTTGACATTGTCAATCACTGTAACGAGTGATACGAAAGAAAAAAGTAATTAGTACTTGCATTAACTAGTACTAGAACGCAAACATTAACATTACGAGAGATGCTTCCTCGATTAGACAAACTCGTATGTAATTAAAACAATATTTATCATAATTGTTACTTGTTAATTATAATTTTCAAGTAATTACATAGTTCTATCTAAGGAAGATAACTGCAATAAATATACTAGTACACTATGTAATAACTAAATATAAATGATAAGTAAATAAAATAACTTAGTTGATAATTCTTAGAGCAAACTTTAACATTTAAATGGAAATTTAATTGCTTTGAAATATATTTGCTGCAATTTATATGTGCGAGTACATGCACTGCTAGCTTTAGATTTATCTAAATGATTTTTCTTCCAAAGAAAGTACATAAATAAATTCACTTATACATAAATGTTTTACCATAGTATATTCGTATATTATAAAGTTTTAAGCAAAATGAAATTAGTTTCATTTTATCAATATACATTTATAAATTTTGTGTTTAGGGATAAAATGGAAAGTAGCGTGTGATAGGACCATTAGATCTATAATTAACTTAAAGCTATAGACCTCACTGTTGAGTACAGATGCTGTATTCATGAATTGTTGAAGTAGATTAGAGACAATAGTAATAGAGATACACTTATGATTTCATAGTAAACCAGGTAAAATATAACTAAAATCCTTCTCTGTTATAGTGGTTTGAATAACGCAATTATTATATTCTTTTATACAGCATTTTTGCACATCAGGCACTAAAAACGGTTCCAAAACGGTTTGCAAATACCTTCGCATATCACCAAACGGGAATTAAATACCAAAGTTCATAATGGCGGTTTTTTTTCAATTTATTTATTTAACGTCTGCGTATTTCCGTTGCTGAGACCTATCACCGACGACCTCATACTATTGTTGGCAGTTTATTTAGTGTCGTATCCTCGTATTGTGATGCATTACTGAAGGAGACTGATTCAAGCAGCTGCTGTAAACAAACCGGTTGACAGATATTGCATATGTTTGCCATATTAATTGAGAACAGTACAATCAAATTACGCAAATAAAAAGAATTTTTATAAAATCATCGAAAAAGTGAAAGAAATTGTGCTCATCAATCGCCATTCTAGCTTAAGAGAGATATCACGTGACCTTAACATCTCCCACGAGTTTGTTAGTTCGGCTTTGATAGATATTTTAGGAAAATACGTAGAAGATGCTGAAGGATATACTGAAAGCGTTTAAAAAAAGTGTTTTAAAGATTGATGCAACACCTACTTTCGAGACAACAAAATAAATATTAATATATGAATGAAAAGTGTACGTATTATTTAATAAACCCCCTTACATTTATGGCACTGTAGTAGATAACAAATTGTTACATTTACACTGATTTGGAAATTACACTGGATAAGAAATGAATGAAGAATGAAATACCATTAAAAGAAATTAGTTTTTCTTAAGAAGTAAGTACGAAAATGATCTAAACAAAATCGAGTAGAATAATTTCAATTTTGAGTACCTTCTTTTAAATGCTTTAATGATCGTCCTTTAATGAAGTCCTGCTGGACAAGTTAATCAATATAAAGCACAATTTACGACAAAGCCGAGTTGCATAACCCAATGGATTACCTTCTGCTCAAATGTAATAAACAATTTAGTATTCTAATAACCTGATGGTACGAGTATTAACGACTTTTTAACTCCAGCAAAAGGGTCCAACCTATCTATGGTAATCGCCATATTTCTACCTACAGACAACCTTGTTCTGGTATTAACCTCTGAACCCAAATGATCAACCAAGTTCCTAGCATATAAACTTGATACCATATCCACCGCTAGCCACAGAGAGTCAAAGCTTTCCCCAATCTGCCTCATTCGGTAAATATTGAAGCCTACCGCAGAGTTTCAAACCTTTATACAAGAGTAATACACTTACACTGTTGTAAAAATTTATTTAAACTTATTACAAATTTAATAAACAAATGCGTATTAAAATTAAGAACCGTGTTAATTATTTTAAACGCACTGCATGTTATGAAAGAATATTCAAAATATGTTTTAGAAATCTTCTAAAATTTCACACAGCTTTTTAACAGTGTGTATAAAATAAGAAAGGAACATTAATCAAAAATGAGAAAACTCTTGAAGAAAATACGCAGTGTACTCTTACCTGACATCATAAATATCTGTATATTAAAGCTTTTTAAGCTCTGAAAAACGCTTTTTAGCTTAAAAGGATTCAACACGTCATATATGCTACTACATTTTTTATATTAAATTCGAGATTGTTGAGAATTCGATTAAATCTTTTTAAAGCGTTTTTAGATGTGAGCTGGCAATCATATTGTTATATGTTATATACGCATTCATTACTTGTTACTTTTAAAATACCGGTTGTGAAAGAAAGAAATTGTTGACTTTCTTAATGTTTGTGTGGGAGCTAAGTACAAATATTATATTTACTATTCTTACATATGTATAATGTTAACCGCGCTTATATAGAAAATTGTCTTGAAATGCAGTTTGACACTTGCTAGGTTGCCAAAAAAGTTCATTCCAAGGTTTATTTTTTAACTTTTACGTAGAGGCTGTGCTGCAGTGCAAGGATCACGCTGGCTAGCTTACCACAACCTAAGGTTTATTTTCTCAAAAAAAAAAGTCAAAAATAGAATTAAAAAAAGAAAACAAACCTACCCCCCCCCCCTCTTGGTGTGACGTCACACATTTTAATTAACAATTTTTTCAGGAAATTACGTTTTTTTAACTATATTTTTTACAAAACAGGTGACGTTACAGTACTTCAGACCCCTCATCCTTCTTGTCACAATTTCTAGGCCCCCTGAGGAAAGGGGGGGCCTCCGTATATGACGAATATTATAGATGGCTCCATAGCCGAATTAGTCAATAAAAACTTGTCTGCTTACTTGTTCGCATTAAGTGAGTCTGGCAGTTAAATAAAGAAAAATTATTTGACAAAATGTTCTCCGTCCGACGTAGGAAACAAGTTATAAAATCGTATTCTTCTAAGTAATCACAGAAATCGACCTTCATTATTCTGCTAAAAATCGTTTGTTACTTTTTAAAATTTAAATTTAAAGAGAGAGTATGGCAACTATTTAAAATTCCATATAATTAGTATTTTTGCAACAGTTAATTACGGCGTCCTACGCTAATTTTGTTACAGAAAAACATTCCTAGCCCATTCACAGAATATAGAATTAATATTTAATGAACAGGGTGAACCATGACTCTTGTTTAATATTTCAGCAACTCATAAAATATGAATTCATTTCCGGCTATTCTTTCCTTTTTATACGTGACGTTGCCGTTACGTTACGTTGAGTTGAGTTGAGTTGTTTAGAGTTGGGTTGGATCCGTATTGCGAATATTACACAATGAGTAGACATGGCCTCACATCAGTGGCGTAGCTAAGGTATAGCCAGGGTGCGCTATCCCCAGTTCCAGCAAGACGGTCTAGCTAGAAAGTTTAAATTACAATAGGTTTATAATAAAATTAAATTTGCACGTGTCCTATAGCACAACCGCATCTATTTATTATTTCATTTAATAAGTCCTGAGGTGCCTTTTTCTTCAGTCTGCTTAAGGTAGTCATATATTCTATTAGGTTGGTCACTAATGTATTTGGATGGTTCATGTAACTTCTCGATCTTTATATAGGGTCTTTCAACAAGAGTAGTTCATGTTAAGCTCACTGTACAACCATTTAGAACACAAAAAAATCAAGACACAATTCACCAGAATAATTAAATCAATAAAATCGATATAATAGAATATATGTAATTAGAATATCTAAAATGAATAGAATTTGCCAAATTTCAGTGACATTTGTGAGATATTGTGTTTCATTACTAACTTCAGAGTATGAAAAATTGAACACTGTGGTAAAATTTATACAAAAATTTATAATAATATATTATATATTATTATATATAATATAATACCCATAATTGTATAAAGTATGGGTTTATAGATGGGGTATTTCTAATTTTTATAATATTCATTTCTTCTGCCAGTTAGTCTGTTATATCGAGATTCTAGTGTATACGGAACTGTATTTTCTCTTAGTTTCTTATTACGTGTTAATATAATTTGTCTTTCTTTAATTATAATCAACATAACAGCAAAGGGTGTTGGTTTCACCCACGCATAAGGACACGATATTCTATCTAGCTACATCACTGTTTCACATAGTTATCACGGAATATAAAATGATACAAATACGAGTGTTGCTTACTGTGGCGTTAAATTACAAATTAACTATGTTTATTAAAATTTATGTATATGCTATATAAATATAATTATTAATGTATCCAAATACAATGAAGTGATACACTTGAAAATCTATAAATTAAAGTCGGATGTCGCTGTGAAAGATGTGTTACAATACTGGCAGTATTAAAAAGATATATGTGGCGTAAGATGTATGTATTATCAGGTGTACCAATTTATCGAATATCATCTCATAATAAGTAACCTGGTAAGGATCTCATATTCAAAGCAATTAAAATGTGATCCACCCTGCAATAATAGTTGTCTACTTCATTAAATAATCTCATTCAAGGCAGATATTTCCTGTAGATAAAGCCACACTTCTCCACTAACGCTATCCCTTCGTTTGCGTGTTCGTCTCGTACAGCTTACAGGTTCGCACACACATTTCACCGCAAGTCTAAAGTTAGTTACGTATTTACAAGTCTGTTCCTGACATATTCATAACCTAAAAATTGATAAATGCTTGCAAGATTGGCGCAGAATATTAATCGTGTAAGAGAATCAATTTCATCGGCAGTTTTACAAAGTATTAAGCTTTAATATCGGTCGTTACTTATTTCATTTAATTTTTTTTGGTAGAGTTTTATTCATAAATCAGTCTTGACATATTAATCTGTAAGGGAGGTGGCTGAACTATTAACCTTGGTGGTGGATTGTCCTGGTGTTCGATTATTGACTACTTCCGTGTTCTTGTCACGAGTCCAACTGGGTATTAATATATTTTTCTTATTTTATAATTTGCTGGACTTCTTAGGAACTTGGTCCTTTTTTCGTCCTTCTTACCCAGTAAACAATTTGGTGAAGTGCCCTATTTAGTGACGTTTCTATCACTATTGCACTTCAATTATAGTTCGCATCAACTTTATCTTCATTTGTATTCCGACAGGTGGAGTGGTTCCGTCATCAGTAGCCAATAAAGTAGACATTTTATATGAAAAAATGTGAGAAACTGAACTGTAAATGAACTCTTTTATGACAAAAAAATCACGTATCTTCAATATGATGTCAAAGTGACTCCAAAATGTTTACTGGGTATATTACTCTATGCAATACATTACAATAATATCTTAAACTTTAAATTCCGTCACGCTCCATATCCTGTCAATAATCAAAACAAAATGACGTTTTACAAAGCAAAAACGCCGTAGCTAGAATCGAATTTGAATTAGGTTATGCGAAATTTGGGGTGGAGCATCCGCAATTTAAAGTAGGGTTCCTTGAGTTCGAATTGGTTTTAAAGTTATTTAAGCAGGACAAGCACTCTATCACTAAGCACTCTGGTCACCTCGAATATCTTAGTAGTTCCTGCATACTCGTTGGCAACACCACTCCATTTTTTACCAAAACTCTGTACAGGGATTTCTTTTAAGATGTGCCAATGCCCCTGTATGGTTTGACCTTAGGCTTTCCACCACCAACGACGTCCGCTAAATATATTTACAATTCAATAATATGAAGTAAAATAAAATTTCACTTCCCTCTCAAAATATTCAGTATTGAAAAAGAATTATGTCGTTTATTATTCATATAAATCCTTTAGGGCTTTTCACGATACATTAAATTTTCCTCAATACCAATAAAACAATGAACGATGACAGCCGTTTAAAATAATTGAAAGATTGAATAATAAAAGCAATAAAGACTCCCCCGATACTTTCTATTTTATATGCGAACTGTCTATATATTTCATCTGGCAACACTTCGTCATTTATCAACGTTGAAATATTTGTCTTTAAAGCAATCGAACTTTATGTGTCTATATGACAAATATGACGTGAATTCCCCTGATAGAACCTCAACCTGGAGTACGTTGGTTCTATTCTCGGCTTATTAAATCGATATAACATGCAGCGACTCGGCGCCAATGCCTAGCCTAAGGTAACGCTGTTTCTCTTAGAGCAGTCATACATCTTACCTCATCTTACCCATCGTTTACCTATACCGTTAATGTTATTTTCATATTTTACTTAGACTGTTTCACGACTGTCTTTGTAAAGTTTTATCAGATGTGGTAAAACCTGTATTGAGTGATTGTGCATTTTTACGTTCACCTGTCACAAATTACAGACGACCGCAGCTTCACCATTACTGGCTTTCAGTGTTCTTTTATAACACGTACATTTGACGACACGGGTCTCCCCACACTGTTGACAATATTTGTTGAATCCAATTTAACTTGGTACACTTACAAAAAACTTTTTCACTGTAATCTTTATCTCATTGGTACACAAGTAGATTTGCGCTATTCTTTCAGAATTATTTAACACCTAGTATATGGAATAATTTAAACTTTTAACATAATATTTTATTTTCTTTTTTAAAATAACTTTAGCTTAACTTCCAAGTTAAAGAATTTCATTATGTGGAATAATTAAGCAATTAATTATATCAAATTATAATTTCATTAAAATAGGTGTGTCCGAAGAGCTGTATGCTGAAATACTCATCAAATTTGTCAATAGTCAGGTATATTTAAATTGTATAGTATAGAAACCTATCCATTGTTATTGGCTTAGAACGTGCTTAGAAAAATCTTACTCAAATTGTAATCAGGTTATTCAACATTACTACGATACGGAAAAATGTTTGTAAGGTATTCTTTAATAGAAAAATAAACAAACAGTAAATACATTTAGATCAGTTCTATGCTTTAATTGTTACATTAGTAATAATAGAAGAAATTATAAATCCAAAAAAAGCTAATAAATGTAAAAAGGTTTTTATTTCAAAGGAAATGTATAAGTTGTTGTACAACTGGCATCATTTGAATGTATTTTATCTTTTCTTACAACTTCCGGTCTAAATCGCAGTCTTCAACAACTTTCTTTTCCCTCAGGTATGGCAATTAAATATAATGCCACTCCCACAAAGCAAGGAAGACTAATTATTCAACCAGCAATTAGCAAATCGCTTTATGCACAAAAACAAATGGCAAAAAGAAATAATTATCATCAACCGTAATTAAAATCTTGTAATATTTCCTTCTCTCTTATTAGTTTGGTTTTTTATCTTTCCTTGAGAACAAGAATCCTCAAACTCCTATGCGCGATTCGAATCAAGTTTTTAGCCAAGAATTGGTTATGTGCAACCATAACCATGAATATGAAAAAAGAAAACACGATCACATTCATAACATAATTCGATTCAGAGGAACAAAAAGGAAAAAGAAAAATGCTAATAGAAGAAAGAATCATAGAATGCAAAGGGTGTTATCATAGTGGAGGCGATGTATCAGATCGTGATGCAGTTATAGTTGAAATAGAAAAAGATGGATAATGGAAAGAAGCAACGATTGAAGATTTTGAAATAGAATAATGAAATAAGCTGAAAAATTAGAAATTGTATAGATTATGTCCTGTAAAATGTTGATAAAATGTAATATATATTAGTTTAAGTGCTAATAATTATCAATAGTTGATGCACTATAAATAAATATAAAACAAAAACTTGTGAGGCCTGGTAGACTCCCTACAAACATTTCTTCGTAGCGTAGTAATGGGGGGAGGGGGGGTGGTAATGCAATTTTGCTTGTGAAACTTTCGTCTTTATTTTTGATCCGAAATGCCTTCGAAACGATTCCTATACTAGGTCGAGTTTTAGAATATCCTGTTCGAATTTTCTGCGCTTCGGATCCAAATTGTTTGAAGAGCTGTCGTTGTAAGGGTTATTAACACATAGTTACTGAATAAAACAACTGAATTACAACTGTGTCTTGCTTGCTGCGAAAGTTTTAGTGCCCCTGATTTAAGGTATTGATTATTAAAAAAGAGCATCTGCTTCTCTATTTAATAGACTCTCATAGACAAGTAACGGTCTATATTTTCACGTTTTGTCTATAAAATATATGAAACTAGTCAAATTGTAACTGCATTCAACATGTTACTGCATTCGTAGTTTCAGTGTTTGTCTCTGGTGGAATTCTAGTCACGGTTTCACCGTGCTGGTGTAGGTGTGAAAGCTGCAGGCGCCCGCCCCTTACGCCCACGTACATGGCTCTGAATCCAGAACCTCCCTCGCTTTACATTATTATAACACTCCATCTCCTTTTACTAAAGGTTGATTTATTACCGTTACTGCATATTTTAGGCATTGTTGAGCTTGGAAGCTATATGGACGTCAGCATCTCGCTTTTAACAGAAATAGAACTTTATAAAGCTGCTTATTAATAACTTCTTCTACTTTTAGTATCACTGCATACAAATATCTTAACGTAGGCGGAAATGATGTCACTTTTTATTAACATTTCGTAAGACATCTCTTACATAGTTGAAATTGTAATTATTAGCAAATTGAAGCCTAATAAATTGAATGTATTTTGACACTCAAGTATATACTCATAACCAGACCCCTTACAAATAATAAACACAACAAGTGCAACATAACATAGTAGTGTTTTCTATTCTCCAGTTGAATGATAACAGTAATTGCTTATCAGGTTGAACCTCGTGCAAGGTTGTACGAATATACATCGTGTTTATAAATGAATGCGCATCTGGATGTGAAACAATGTGAAACTATTTGTTAATTGCATTAAAACTAACTCATTGTCAGTGTGGTTGCTGCGGAACGGGCTGAATTGATGACGTAATTAAACATTACTCATTTCGCAAAATATAGTAGTGTTGGTTGTTGTATGTACACAACTAACTGCAACGCTAACTTTCTTGTGTTTTATATTTTAAGAAAAATGATATTTATGCTTGTATTGTTATGTACCATCTGCTTCTTTGATTAAACTAGTTTTATTTATTTCATAATATTAGATTAATCATTTGTTATAATATTTTACTGGAGACGGCGCTATTTGTACTACTATTGAACCGAGTTTTTAAGAAAAGATACTTTTTATTATTTATTACATTAATTGTGTACCTTTCGGCTTTACAATCTATAGTATTATATTTCCTAATTCAATTCATTCTTATATTCAAACTTACAACTAAACTTAAACAATTCTAGACTTTTATTACTTCCAAAAGTACCCTCTCTCTTTATATTCCCTACTCCTCCTTCATTCCCATCGTTTCCTAACCTCTTGTCTTCTTTGTCTCCTCTCTACAAACCCTCTATTATCTATTAACTATCCTTCTTCCTTTCTGTCTTCTTTTTCACTTCTCCCGCCTTTCACGTCTATCACTCTGTTTCTTTTCTCCGACCATTGAGTGATATTAGGAAAAATATTCCCTCCACATTCACATATTCACATATTCCAAGAAAGCGTTTTCTAGCCACCATTTTTAAAAGATGGCAGCACGTATGGATATCGCGCGACGTCGTAAACTTACAAAGGATACAAAATTTTAAAATATATATCAAATTAGAATTATACGCATCGATCTTATACATCACTTTTCATAAGTCTTCCCATGTGGTCAAACAAATTGCTTTCAAGCATTTTTCTTCCACAAAAATAAGAAGAATTCTTGTACACTGCTCCAGAAATATTTGTCTAACTAAAAAATAAACACGTGCCAATCGTGGTTGAACCTAACAATGTATCATCTCCTAGAAATCATTCTGGTCAAGGTTGATTACGTTTACAAATAAAACAAGTTCAAGGTCGAATTCATTAGCCTTAACTCATTTAGATCTCAGCTGTAAAAACAACGCATTCAAGCAAGTAGTGGGTGCATTGCAAATAGAAGATTAACGTTGTTAAGGAATGTTCCCACAATTATTTCATTTAAAATATAGTACATTGTATCAAGTCTGCGAGTATTCGTTGTCTTACAGTAATTGAATGATTACGATAATAGTTATTTGCTTCAATCGATAGAATTGCACAAAATGAAAGTATTGATATATTGAGATCTTTTTTATTGGGTATGAAACACAGATCAATTTTGGATATAGACTATTAATAGTAGACTAATGATACCATATGTGGCATCACACAAATCCTTTTGCTCCTTTACCACGTACCTAGTCGTGTTTTGAAAAATGATTAAGTTTCACTTTTAATTGTTGATGTCCATGGTATCCCTCAGGCTTATACGGGGCTTGCGGGCAATCTTAAGAGCTGCTACCATACTACTAACAATTAACGTGGGCTGTGAGTGATAAATGAACCGTTAGTACAACTATTTGTGAGACGGATTGCTATACCGAGTATATGGAGTCTGGAAAACTTTTTACCGCTGGAACTTGGTTTGTACCAGCACCAGTATAATTGAGATTTATCTCTGACTCTGCAGTTAGAGAAAGCTAGAAATGATTTAAGTCTTTTTACAAAAAACAGGTACCAACACAACGGATTCTTGTGTATATACAACAGTGATATCAGTGATAGTCAGTCTGTGTAAGAACTAAAACAGGTAAACGTAGTGCAAACTAAATACACTAAAACTAACAGCGTTTTCTTCTCAAAGAGAATGTTACTATTTCTCACGTACTTTCTCTGCTAATATTAATTACCAAGAAAAAAAATTCTACACGTTGTTTTTCTTAATTTTGAATATACCATGCGATTTAATTTCATTCATCCAAATTTACCTAAAAATCCTAAAATTGTAAACTGTCCTCCCTGACAATTACACTTTCTGAACGCAGTTTCATTTTTTTGCATTAATTATAATAAAAAAAGTGTGAACATCTTAAAAGCTTAATCAGTTGAGCTTTTATAAGTTATACTTAGATATTATAAAGTTTTCTTAAAGCTCTGGTTAAGTTGAGTGAATGACAAATTTTAAGTTATAGAAAAACAAAATAACAACACAGAAATTGTTATAAATTAAAATAATTGTTTGTGTCAAGTTAGATGAAAAACTATAACTTGTTTACGTAAAGTTTTTGTCAAGATAAACTTAAAATAAGTTTCTAAGTTTTATTTCAAGGATATTTTTCGTAGAATTTTTGTTCATCTACACTAGGTGATAGAGTTTCACGTCTGGCGTGTAGTGTACTGTATTTTATTCCCCTGTGTCATCTACAAGAGCTTTAATATGAATTGCGACAACTCCATATTATTAGATGAAATTTAAGTTGCACATTGAACTTTTAGTTTTTTTAGTAACTTGTTAATGTTTTTGTTAAGGAAATTTGTTAATTTGCAAACTATTGTTATTACGGTAAATTGAAAAGTTAAACAAAGTTTAGTTGAAAGAAATCTTTTGTTTCCATAATTATTATGTGTTATTTAACTCTTGAATATTGCTGCTATCTTATGGCGAGTAGTATAAGTTGTATAACTCATGGTCTTATTACGTGCAGTAAATGTTGAATAAATATGTAAATGTAAAGTAGCATACCTCTAACGATTCGTTTTTACTAAGTAATTCTAATACTTCTATTCTAATATGATTTTAATAAATTATTTCTTCGATAATGATTACGCTTCTAAATAGAAGTATAATAAATTAGTTTTATAAGCAACAGCAAAGTGAAAGCGATTATCTGGATTCAAATGAATTTGAAATCTAGAGCAAAAGAAACTTATAAGCTCACTAAAGCTTTGACCTAAATAACATGCGGTACAACTTCTACTTCTATTTTGTACAACTTCTAAATATTTCTCATGTCACATAATGGAGATACATGGAGAATAAATAAAACTTTAAAAATGTATAGCTTGGTTTATGTACTTTTGCGAATTGTAAATTCTACATATACCGGTAATTAAACAAATCAAATTTCTCCTTTAGTTTAACAAATTAATTATTTTAAGCGTAAAAAACATTTCTGCAATTGTTTCTGAAACTGTTTAACCCAATCCAAAAAAATAAACAATAATTTGGATTTGATGCGAAAAGTGCGTACTAAGACTAGTGAAGTTACATTACATTACAAATATTATTGTATTGTTTCAGATTTTACTGGGACCTGTGCATGTTATTACTACTGGTTGCCAACCTGATCATTCTACCTGTGGCCATCTCGTTCTTCAATGATGACCTCAGCACCAGGTGGATCGCCTTCAACTGCCTCTCCGATACGATCTTCCTCATAGATATTGTTGTGAATTTTAGAACAGGTACTTAAACGTTGATTTATGGTTGTTATTTTAACCTAATTAATACATTTGAATATCACACCTTACTCTATTATACAAGACACCATAGTAGAAAATTTCCCGCTTGATTGCTTGCTACAAACTAGTTACAACATTTTCTACTTCTCACTTGCTGGCTCACTATAAGCTAATTCAAGTATTACATTGTGTTACATTTTCTACCTGTGCGTGGCCTGTTCTATTTCACTTCTCCTTATTTCTACTCTCCAATTCTTTCTGTACATTTCCTTGATCTGTTTCTTGCTACAAGCTTTTTTCATTTTATTCATTCTTGTATGCTTCCCTCTTTTTCATATGCGCTCCTGTATTTTGTTCACTATTCCTTTTCTTTTTCCGTCCCGTTTCACTTTGCTACACTTTCTTCGTATACCTCACTCTTTCAATCATCCTATCTGCATTATCTTACCCCCATCCTCATTATTCTTTTCTCACCATCCTTTTCTTATGGAATAATATCCTTTTTTTCGCATTATAATTCCATTTTTTTCGCATTCTTTTTAGTCATTCTTCAGTGGTCCTGATAAACTATTAGTTAATTCAGTGTAGACTCTGACTTCTTTCTTCTTCTCGTTCCTCTCTTTCACTTAACTTTATCTAGCATTAGATAAAACCCCCAGGAAATATTTCGCTTTCCTATAAATAATGTAAAATTATTTTAATTAGATTTCCTTTACTTGAGACATGTATTTATAATCATTAGTTTTCGTCTTGGATGAATAGAAAAATATTTATTCAAAGCACGTTGCTCCTAATATGTATTCTTATGAAGTGTTAATTATGTCTCATTAAATATACAGAACCGTGCTTTGCACGTAATTATTTAATTACATTTCAAATGTAGACAACTAATTCAAAATGATGTAATATATAACATTGATGATTACTTTATAAAAGTAGCTACATATATGTTAAGTTTTTAATTAATAAAATTAGTTAGTTAAAGGTAGTATGCCATTTATTTTAATATTTTTTCCCTACAGACAATGACGCTCTACTACCATAGGAAATAGACCGATGTTAAATAAAGATTATAAAAATAAATAGTGATTTTAGTTATGTAACCTGAAACATATTCTTTCATTCATACAATCAATCATCAATACACTTTATCTCCATTCTATTGTATTTTTTTTTTATAATTGTTTCCTCCAAAATCTTTCAAAAGATATACTTCAAAAAATTTATATCATCCTTCTAGTACTTTTAGTTCTTTACTCCTTCACTAAGTCTCTTCTGTCTCCCTCCCTCTAGTTTGTTTTTATCTTGCTGTCCTCTACTTGCTTCACTCGTTTTCCCTCCTTGTATCCTGTATCCTTCATTCTTCTTTCCACCTGCGCCATCCACCTGCTTCCAACTTCTCTATTTGTCTTACACTGTATATCTTCAACATACTCTGTCTTTTTATATATTCCTGAATTTCTCCTTCTCTCCTACATACTCTGCAGCCTTTTCTCTCCCCATTTTCCTAATATCTTCTTCACTTATCCTCATTGCCTATTCTGAATCTTGCGATTATTCTTGTATCCTTTTTGTTTGATGCATTTACGTATGCTAACTCCTTTTTCCAAATCCTTTTATAGATCTCACTTGTTTCCTTTTTCTCAAACTGTCCTGCTGCTGTCCGCATTTATGTCCTTCTCCTCTTCTCTTTGCCTCTTCTTCTGCAATTTTGTTCCATTCGTAATAACTTTATTTCAATGCATATATTATATTTGATTAATTTTTGTCTTCTTCTCAGGAATCATGCAGCAGGACAACGCAGAGCAAGTGATTCTGGATCCCAAGCTGATCGCCAAACATTATTTAAGGACTTGGTTTTTCTTAGATCTGATTTCTTCTATTCCACTGGATTATATATTTCTTATCTTCAATCAGGTAAACGTACGTTATGCCTGGGCTTGGTGGGATGCCTGCGTTTTTTTATTTTATTTTTTTATAATTCTTTTTTCTAATATTTTTAATTATTTGCTTTTTGTGCGGTCACCCGAGTTATTAATAAAATATGCTGAATTAACAAATTTTCTTTTTTTGTTATTTATTATTATGATCGAGAATTAGAAACTTATATTAATTATTAATACATTACGTGATAACATGGATTATATATTTTTCAAAACATCGTTTATTAAATCTTTAAACACTTGTAAATGTCATCCACAAAGAATTTGTGTGCAAAATTTTATATCTAAATGTTATCAAGAAATAATTAAAATATCCACTATGTGCAAGATAAATAAAAACTTAGAAAAATTCACTGAACAATTTAAATTTAAGCGTGAAAATACAGGAAACAAGTCTTTCTTAACATGACTGAGACTTACTGGTGATACCTCATTATTTATACTTAGTTTGTCAGTTACAACGTACTTAATTAAAATAATAATTTGTAACCCATGTTATTCACGAATCTTAAACAATCTATCAAAATAAAACTACGGTAGACAAGCATTTAGTAAAATAGAATGTAATAATTTTGAACTGAATAATCTTGTTCTTACACTGAAACAGACTACGTGCGACTCCAATACACTCCTCTGGTGTTAACCAAAGTCGCAAGTAGTCTATTACAGTGTGAGAGCACCATAAATCGTTGTCGATTTAACCTAGAATCAACCATTTGTTACATAACCTTCTAATAAATATTAACAGTATGAAACCACAACAATGGACGAATAAATCCATTCATTCCATCGTAATTTACTGTACAGTAGAATAACAAATTGTAAACAGAGTGACCGCACAAATATTAATAATTAATTTATATCTTTTGTTTCTTTTTTTGTACGTATTATTTTTCAGTGTTTTACTCGTAGTCCATCCATTGATCCGTATTCGTACAGCATCCATCTGTGGTGTCAAATGTCAAATGGTCATCTCTGTCAATTATTTATTTGTTATTGCATCGTGACTGTAGTGTTTATTTGATAGATACAATGATGGTAACATTGTGTCTATAGAAGTAGTAGTGTCAAACGAAGAACCACACGAAACGAAGTAAATATTTTAATGGTCGACATTGCCCCCATCGGGACTGGATGTCTCAGGAGTCCATAGATGTTCTGCTGAACTATATTTCCGTATCTAAACTTTAGAACAAATTTTTTAAAATAGCTACTGGAAGTAGAATACTTCAAAGTGTGCAAAAGTTGGAGCATAGTAAATCAGGGATGGTAAATTTATCGCATAAGGTCTGATAGGAATTATTATCATCAAACCATTATGGCATCCCGGTACTATGTTATCAAATTAGTGTTATTTAAATAATATACCTTTCTCAGTCCATAGACCCTGGTGATAACGTAGTTAAACCACTGGTAATCCAAAACTAATCCGACCTCTGGCCCAGCTAATAGACATTACATTTGTGTTTTTAATTGTGTATTCAGTTAAAGTCAATAACAATAAAGTATTTTTTTTTTAAATTATATTGCATATATAAAAAAACCATTTGCAATTATCAAAAGTAATTATTCATTCATGCATGAATTTTTAAATATTCAGATAATAAATATTAAAATTGTCATTTTGTTATCACAAAAAGTAATTTATTTCAACGTTGTACCCTTCCCTGTTTGATCAATGCACCCCGTGACCTGTGATTGATTTTTTAGTTCAACAGACCATCTATCAACGATTAACGTTTAAGCCCTTTTAGACGATCAGATCAGATTCCGATTTGATTTTAGTTTCATTTTATAACAAATCAGATTTCACATAAATTTCATTTTACAAACAAAGGGCCTTGTAGCTGACTGCCTTTTGCGTAAAAAAATCAATGATATTTGGTGAAAAGAAGAAGAGGTTTCCATCATATAACCAGCAAACGAAAATCGTAAAAAAGAGTTGCGATTTCAAGCGTAATTGTGTTTCGCATTAAGTGTACAGCGCATTATACGTACGCAGATGGAGACTGTCTCATTGCAGTAGCCTTAACTTAACAGTTGTACATGTACACTGAAACAGACTTTCAAGAAAACTAACTGTAAACGATATTACCCATACGATTTTTAAGATCTGAATGCAAACAAGAATCTGAGAGTTTGGTGTTCTCAAACTTTCAAATTGGATCACATCTTCGTTTTTGTTTAGATCCATAGTTCAGATTTTAGTGTTTATGCATACGGCAAACGTTCAATTCGTCTGACCCTGAATCTGACGTACAAATCTGATGAGTTATTCCTGGCTTTCGCTGGCAATGTGACAGTACCACTTTTTTTTTTGTCAAATTTTCGGAAAAGAAAGTTTTTATCACATTACTAGTGAGTGAAAATCAGGTATAACGCCTCTAATCTAATCGTGTGAAAGTCCCAATAAGCTCAGCATTTGTTATTGGTGGAATCGTTAATTTATGGACTCCATTCCATTTTCCATGCATCCATAGTTTCGTGTGGTTCTCACATACCTTCATAGCAGTAGAATAATTTATTATTATATATTATTTATTTAATTAATTTTGTTTTAGTTATAATTTTTTATTTTTTTGTTGGTTGGCTGCGTTGATTGAATTGTTAAATGTTTATATGTTGTGTTTTTGTCATTTTATTTGTAAATAATACAATTTTATTCAAATATAAAAGAAATAAACAGAGTGTCCCATGAGTAAGTACTCGAACTGAGCTACTTATTGGCAACAACACATTTTATTGACAATTGTGATAGGACGCTAAATTTTTTTAATAGTTTTTTTAAGCTATCTGAAAATGTTTTCTCTTTATTATTTTAGCTATAAATAATTGCATTATATACATACGAGTATAGGTGCATTGTTTTTTATAACCAATAAAGCAATAGCTATAAATATTGCTTGAAATATTAATTAAAACATTAAACAATGAAGCATCCATTTGCATACATGCAAATTAATTCTATAAAAATAAAACAAAACGTATTTTACCAGAGATATAATAAAAAAATAAAGGGATTTTTTAATTTAGAAAGACACACGTTTGTTATTTTATAAAAATCTTTTTTTCCGTAACTCCGTAACTGAGCAGAACGGTCAACCCGTTTGTTCACAGTAGCTGGTTGAATGCATGCCGATTTTTACAACCAACGAAATTATTGAACAAATTGACGTATTCATCAGATGGCATTTTACTGCCAATCTACAGGCAAAAAAGTAGCTTTTGTTTTTTCAATTTCTTTAAAAGTATTTTCTATATGTAATACTGGTGGTGGCTCTCAGATATAGGTATAGGGTATTTCAACAAGAGGTGTCATTTTAAATTTTTCATTATTTTTTAACTGTCAACATATAACCGTCATTGCGGTGACATTGTGGGAGACAATGTGTTCCATTACTAACCTCAGAGTTTGTACTTTGGATTAAAAGTAAAATATCACCACTTTTCACGAAAATATTGCGTTTTTCTGTTGATTTAAAATAAGACCTCTTACAGTCATCGTTCAGTTTATAGCATGAATTTGGTCAGTACACTGAAAATATAATTTAATATAAATTTAATAGGCAAATCCATTTTAAAAATAAGAACCGGTTATATTAATTACATTTAAGAATATATTAAAATTATTATAATTTTGTTATATAACTAAATATGAATTCTTTTTCGATACACTGGTTATAAAATTATGAGTGTAGAGTGTAGATTAGTGCAAGCATCGACAAACATTTTCAGGTTTCTTGAAAATTCCAGCTAAAACACATCTAATTATTTTATTATAAAAATAAACAAAACACATTATCTTATTGGGCACTCTAGTTCAACAGAATATGTTATCAGCTGTATTAGAAACGTAACAAAAAATATTTAAGAACACTTAATATCAAATAACAAAAGAATTCTAATATGATAATGAAACTGCTCTGCAATCTTGAACAAAAAACAAACTGCATCTTGCAGCGTAACGATAAGATTTTATGGTCCAATAAAGATCTTTATTAAACTGTACATAGCTTCATTGCTGAAATTTTATTGGCTGTTCAAAATTAAGTATCCATAAAGACATGGGAAATTGAACATATTTTCAGTTAGTAATCAGCTTTGTAACTACGTAATTCCTTTTCAGTAACACTGGCTCTTATGATATGATACAGAAAATAAAATTAGGGCACTAAATAGTTTCCTGTACTCTGAAGAAATGAAGTAGTTAGGTCGTGTACTATAAAGGCTGTCTAACACTAGTGCGCATCTGACTTTTTCACAAGAGTGCAGTCGCATTAGCACACATTATTATCGGACGAAGCTTCTACTTTAATGTTTATCCCTATACCCCTGTTGTGAAATAATTCTCAGGTCAAGCCGGCACTAAACGGTGCTACAAACATCTTCCAACGTAGGATGCTTGATGGTTGGACGCATCGGTTGGACAATTCTTATATGAAAAGTAAAAAATTACCCTTTGAAATTATCTTATGGCAAGCTACTAAGAGTGAAACTTGTATTGTAAGGCAATTTTCTACCTGGGAAATTAAAATTCAGTATTTAGCGTGAAACACGACTTTTAACGAGAATGTAATTAAGTATCCTTAAATGAAATATATTAGGAGCCTTATTAATTTATGAAAATATATGATTTACATCTTGTTTATCAAAGGATTTAACATTTTGAACAGTGCTATATAAAATTATGCTCAATTTCCATGAAGAAATGCGATTTAATAATGACCTAAAGTACCAATTCCTGTAATAATCATTTATTTAGACATTGTTTCCAACATAATAGAATATATTTAAATCCCACAAACAATTCAAGCTCTCAAGACGAAAGCTTTTCAGGTCTAGTTACATAAAACATCTCAAAAGCTCTGACAACTTGGGCTTTGTTCTCAGAAATGCAAAAAAAATTCAATACAAAGTCTCTCATCATAAAGTCAAGTTAATTTATCGTCTGAGATTGTGGAGCTTAAATGTACAAGGTGTTTAATAATATTTAATGTTTTATTAACAACAAAGACCTTTTGAATTAGCAGTTTACATACTGTATTCTACACTGAACTAATACAGCTGATAATAACTATTCTAAATATTTTTTATATCATGTGCTAAATATAACTTCTTTAAATTCAGTAAAATAAAGAATTTTATACAAAATTTTCTAAAAATGTACATACCTTTCAAATTATTTCACATTGTTACATATATATATTACATTTGTACAGAAATAGAATTGTAAGAATCTGCACTTTCTTATAATATCACACACATATATATATATATATATATATATATATATATATATATATATATATATATGTATATATATATATATATATATATATATATATATATTTATATATAGCGGCATAAAGCGTTATGTTAATACGGGATTCTTGCTCCAAGTGTCATCTTCGATGGGCGCCAAATTCAAATTTAAGTGTGGCATGCCGATATAGAGTTACGCTTGATAAGTTTGTTTTTATTTAATAAATTGTGAAATAGCTAATAATTATTGTGTATATCCATATACAAATATCAATCAATTATTGGCAGCATTTATTAAAAAGAGCGGTAATTTAAATGGTAAATTATTTACCCATTTCGAGAAAATTCTAGATCCAGGATTGAACATTTGACAACTAGAATATTTATAATTTGTTTATAATTATTATAAAGCCTCAATGCTCTGGTCGTGAAACTGCTTGGAACCGCCATCGATGCAGATCTTGATCAATATGTGACTAGAAGCAGAATTTCAAATTTTAAATAGCTTGCCAACTTCTGAATCAACACAGCTCTCCATAAGTTAATAGGATGGCATTTAGATGGCGCTAATATTGACAAACCCATATGATTTTTAGATAGTACCAAACTTTAAATGATATGTATCAAAATTTCATGATATACCAATTAAGTGGTACTTTTGTAATTCTCAAAACAATTGAAAAATCTAAATTTTAAGTTCAAGCAAAGCAATAGCTTGGCAAGTGTTAGACGAACTCGGTATTTTTCCCATTAAAAAGCAATGCTTTATCAACATGCGAAATTCAGAACCTCCAATTGTTTTGAAAATTACAAAAGTAGCGTCACTAAAACTATTGCAACTTGTAAACTAATCATTTGAATATCATGAAATTTTGACTGGATTTTGATATAGTTTGAAGGTTTGTACTGTTTAAAAATCATATGAATTTATCGCCAACTATATGTCATCCTACGAACTTATTGAGTGATGTGATTTCACCATAAAGAAAAGGTTAATATGCCACATTTTTAAACATGATTCACAATCAGAAAAATATTGGTTCACTAAATTGTTTTTTGTTCAGAAAATCGCTAACTTCACATTCATTTCATACATTTAATCCTTGGAAATGCGATTTGGTTATACCCAGATTCTTGACCTTATTCTACTTCTTTCTATTAAGGAAAGAGTCTCTGAATTTAAAGAAGTTATAGTATATAAGGAGTTACCAGTTTACCGAACTGAAGTAAACATATTTTATCTGAGTCCTCGACGGCTCTAATAGTATATTTTCAACAACACGTCTATTGACATAACATATCGAAGATATAAGTAGCTAACTTCATCGTAGATAACGCCAACAAATTAATAGTTAAACCACAGTTATTAAAATTTACAACACTACAAATGTTCTTTTATTTAAATCAGGCTGAAATTGATATCCAAGCTTAATAAATGCACTTGTAAATTAAATAAACACAATGGCAACTTTGCTCTTTTTTAAAGCTCGTTTTTATTCAAATTTTAAATATTTTTTTAAAATAACTGTAATTTAATTTTTCTTGCTTCTTGAATTAGTTCGCGTTCAATTTTTCTCAGCATTGTGGCTCATACTTTATTTTTAACATTTCATTAATATATAATTATTCCATCCTATAGGATTTTAGTGAGAGCTTTCAAATTTTACACGCTGGAAGGGCTCTACGCATTCTACGGCTTGCAAAGCTGCTGTCTCTGGTGCGGCTGCTACGTCTCTCTCGATTGGTCCGGTATGTCAGCCAATGGGAAGAAGTATACGTAAGTGTCTCTACATTTTTTAAGCTTGCAAATTTTCTATATATTTTTTTTTATAATATGTTCAATAATTTTTTTTATTATTTTTGGAAACAGCTTTTTTATAACGAAAATTGTTGCTTAATGAAGCTTTTTTATGCAACGAAGGAAAAATTTTGAATTATTTTTTGTTTTTTACAGTGGTGAAGAGATATTTACGGTTTTTACTAAATAAACTTTTTATTAGATTTTTTTTATAGTGCAGTATTAATTTTAAAAATTAATTAATTAATTATAATTGCAGCGTTTGTTAATAAGCGGTAAAAAACAAGTTAATTTTTTACTTTATCTAACTGTTAAACCTTTCAAATTACTTCTATACTATTTTAGTTATTCTAACGTCTATTTTGTACAAATCCTATTGATACTATCACAGTAAGGGTGGATACAGGGTATTCTAAAAACATTGCACTTGTCTTTATTTTGTAGTTTAATATATAATTTTGAAATTGGAATAATTTACCTGCTTTTTATAAAGGTATTCAATAATTTAGCTTTTATCTGCACTTATTTTGATGACAAATACATGATAATTCTTTTATAGTTTTATTATTTATTTATGCAATGCTACGTTCATTCAAACTGTAACTATATTTATTATGCAACTGGTGGCATAAACATGTCATGCGTTCTTTTGGTGTATTTAACAATTGTTTGGGTCCCCTGACAACAAAGACAATTAGAATTAAACTGATATTACAATAACCTTAAAATTAAAAATAAATCGCTACTGTTAAGCCTCATTCCCACTCACTGTTTTAATATTTAATTTACTGTTTTTCTTTAATATTTTAATCCAGATTTCCGGTTTTCAAAATAGGCATTTCTTGTCACATTCGTGTTTTAATTTGAGTTTAGTTAATTTACTCGTAGTTGGCGCGCATGCGTCGTTAGTAATATAAATTTTGACAGTTCGACAATTGGATAAAATTGAATGTGGAATAATTATAATTGCTGTTTTTAATAACAATTAGCAACAGAAATTGTTTTTATTTCTTAATTTTTGACAAACTGACATTGAACTTCTTTTAAATATAAATTCTACCGCATTTTTAAATTAGTTTTATTGATAAAGTCAATCAGGTTTTTCAGACTTTCCCTTCTTTCAAATATCTGCTTATAGTATTCAGGCATATTACAGTTATGTCAGTGTCATGAGTACTAGGTGCATTGAAGAATAATAGGCTCAGACATATTTCTTTACAGCGAAGCTACTGAGCCATGATTTTGCTTATTTTCAAAGGGTATTTTAGATGTAAAAGGTTATTATACTTCACCACCTAACTTCTAGTTTATAAAGTTAACTGCAGACATTGTCTACATTCTGACAAAGACGAATGGAGTAACAGACTGACAAGATTAGTTGCACCGTAAGTAAATGGGGCTAACACGTTGTAAATACATCAATATAGCAGACATGTTTATTTTTATTATATAACTTAAATGATTTAAATTCATTTGTAATCATCCAGTGTATATTAAATTAATAAATCATAAGCATAAATTTACACCTTTTAAACAAAACTTAATTAATTTTATAATATTAGTTAATATATCTTTACCACATCATGTACTTAATTATAATTTCTAAAATTGCGTTTATTTTGGTTATTATTTTTAACACTAGAGTACTGGCGCGTGGTTTTGTTGTTGAAACAGTGGCTAGTAGTGTTGTAATGTATCTAGATACGTTTGCTATATATGAAAACGTATCTAAATAACATATATCTGTATCTAAATACAAATTGTTGCGACACTAGACTTCTCAGGCCCAAGAATTTATTTATATTTTCTTATTAATTTTCTCATACTTCGAGTTTAACTATACGGGCTTTCTCACAGTAGAACCGACTACTTACAATCTCAGACATTTCAGTAGGGTGTAGTCATAATAACACACTTTCTTAAACGTTAAACCGGAGCGTGTATTGATGGGACAACTGTCCAGTTTTATCACATACATGCTCCGGTTTACCTGTGTAGGTAAACTGCTCAGGTAAACCTGTCCAGTAATCCTTTATGTATATGGCCACCATGACTTAATATGTACATATTTTTAGAAAGTGCTGCAAACAACTCACAAAATTTTAGAACATAAGTTAAAGGGTCTGAGGGTCCAAGCGTCAGTACTATAGGGTTAAAAATACGTTTTCAACAAGAAGTTAATTATCGAACAAAATCATAGGCTTCCACAAGTAATTATTATAAAATTATATGTAAATAATTTGATAATAATAATTAAAAAAAAAAAACAATAAACTAAATCATGTTGTATATTTTACACGGTTTGAAATATTTGGTTTTTGTAGATTAAATAACTAGTAGAATATCTCTTTCTAACATCACATTTTCTCATATGTAGTTTCTCTTTCTATTATTTAAATAAATTAACATGAAAACTGTTTAGGAACAGTAAATATACAACTATCGTTTTTACTGGTATGTTTCAATTAAGTTGCGAGAGTTAACAAATATATTAATAAACAAATACGGGCCTGATACTAGTTCATACAACCCCCACAAGACGAGAATGGCGCGGCGAATCATCGCTGTTGTTGAAATATTCATGATCATATATCACGGCTGTGTGTTAATGGAATTGGCAAACTTATAACAACAACAAAACCTAGGTAGAATATAGTCTTACAGTAAAATTTCAAACTGGTTGCCTTACTACAACCTAATTTTAAGATTCATTTTCTACCTCTAATAATTTTGTTAATGTGCAAAACATGCTAATTCTAAGATTACTGTAACGCAACTTGAATTAGCTTATAGTAAGTGTGAAACAGTACTACAAGACAATTTCTGGATGAGAAATTAAAAATGAACCTTAAAATTAGCTTGTAGTAAAATAGCAATGTTGAAACTTGCACTGCAATACAATTTTCTACCTGGGTCAATTTATTTTATACTGTTAATAACTTCATTAAACAGATACCAGTATATCGGCCGTTTAGTTTGACAAATCCATTCTGACGTAGCGTGAAGATATTCATAAATCAAAATGTATTCAAAGCAGTATTTATAGACAGAAATTTCTCGAAGCTTTTTATGATGAGCCACCCCTCCCCACCCTCCATACTCATATTGTAAGATTAGGGGACTCGTGAAGATTAAACAAATCAGCTTACTAAACATGTATTTCTGTATTTACTAGTTACTAATATCTTTGCAAACGTAAGCGTACACACGTTCGCATCAAACGCAATTATCGCATGAAATACGAGAGAAAAGAGAAATAGAGTGTAAGCACAAACACACTATACCGTGTCTAGCCCGAGCGCCGAATTCTATCCTAAGTGTACGAGTATATCCGTATATGTATATAATTATCTACAATAAGTGAGCAGTACTGGGATACCGCACATTTTTTCTTTGATTTTGTAGTCGGACGATTTGCGTGGTATACTTTGCGGGAATCGCCCCTTACCCCGCTGGGCTACTATTTACTCCGTCTAGAGATAAGTATTAATACAGTCACAGAAAAAATACTCATATATAGTTTAAATTACGAGAGTTCGGCGGCAACTCATACTTAAAACAAGTTGTGGGGTATAAACTGCCCATATATATAAAAAGCACTGACTCACTTATTTTTCTATAATGTATATAGAAACGAATAAGATAAAATTCATTATCTTATTATAGATTTATACTTGTCTTATAACCTCTTTTAAGTATAAGTTACCGCCGAATTATCGTGATTTGGACTATACGTAATACTCATACGTACTGCACGTTTTTTCGCAGTGGCGAATAAACAAATGAATGGTATGACACTTGCAAGAATATTTCTTAAATTATGGACAATCTTCTTTTGCAAAGTAACACAGATTTGAACAAATTTTTCTTACTAACTTAAAAATGATTATAGTGTACCCAAAGCTGTTCTAAAAGCCGTAACTTTATGATTCTAGTTTGAGTGAGACGGAGAGAGTCGTTTTACGAAGTGTGAGCGAGACAGATAGTTTTATGGTCGGATGAGTCTAGTCCGACCTTTATTCTAATCAGTACAGACCTTTAGTTAGAGTTATCAAAGTTTATTTGAATTTCAGTTGAGAACTATTTTCATATTAAGGTAAGCATCAACACGCGTTGAATTGGATAATGAACTGAACGGAACTGAATGAGTTTTGTTGTATATGGCAACACCAACAAATTGTTCTTACAAAGTTCATATTCGTACTAAGGTAACATAGTGAAAATAATCTTCTCGAAATCTCTGTTACTTTTAATAAATACAGCTTTGAACCATAAACTCACCTCCCATCTTCATGTTCATATTTTAATATTAGTCATCTAAAATCTACGAGAGGTATAAAATCAAATAATTATAAACATAACCTATAAATAATTTGATTAGTTTTTTTATTATTTGTACGTAAATTATAAATGCAGATACCACTATACCAGTCTAGTCCGAATAGTACGTCTAGCTGCGGCGAATCAAGCCGAGGCAACCCGACGGATCCCGAACATTGGCGGAGTCGTAATGACGGACCATCACAGGTCTCAATTTACAAAAACAAACATTAATATATACACTAAAACATTTTAGATCAGAGTATTATAACAAGTTGATGAATATAATAATTAATTGTTATAAATTTGATGTCTGTTCCTGTACCTGTTCGTATCGTATGTCGTATAGTATGGGTATCCATTATTAATACTGATAAATGTTTTTTAATTGTTTTTTTTTTTTTGTGATCATAGAATTGTATTTCGTTATCGTTTTACTGAAATTTTTAATAGCATCGTGTGTAGGTAGCTTTGTTCCATAGCTCATCGAATTTATCTTGTCTTATGCGCAATCAATCATTTATCCAAATTATGACTCACACACACACACACACAATACTTTTTCTGAAAACGGTGTTTTGCCCGCTTTGATTAAAATGAAACAGTAGAACACCTTTTTCGCAATTACTCCCATTCCCTCTGTAATGCGACGCAAAAACATTAATATTATCAGAAATGTGTATCTAAGGACCGATTGCTGTACTCATAGTTATCACAAAGGTTAGTTAATTTGATCAGTTGAAGAGAAATAATCGTTCTGCTATCTTACAAACTATTTTTCTAAGAATCTTACGAATCTAATACGATTCTTCTACTATTCTAATACGATTCTTATACTATTCTAATACGATTCTTATACTATTCTAATACAATTCGTTCGAATCTTACATAATTTTTGTCAAAATTGTTTTTAGGGTGACCTTGTAGCAGGTACTCGATCGCCCGCACGTTTTACTGTTATTACTCTTTACCTGTCTAAGTTAACTAACTATTACAATAACTATGAGTACAGCAACTGACCCTTAATGCGGTAAATTGTTGGAAAAGCTGGTAAATTAGCTTTTGTATTTAATTTGGGTGTTTTATCTTTAGTCCACTGTTATTGAGTGGTAACAGTAACAAACATAAAATAATGAAATTTAAAAAGAAATACATTTGTTTTATAATTTCTAAAAAATATAATATTAAATAGTACGAGTACATATGTGTATTTAAAATTCTCTCTCTTCCCACTTTGATAAAATATTCGAGAGTTAAACTTGAAATAACTTCGTAGAGGGCAAAAGGTCATTCGTACATAAGGGCAGGGTAAACATTTGCATTCATAGAGGAAACATTCGTAATTCGTGTACGAAGACATATGTTAAATACAAAAAATATGAAGATTACGTATATAGTACGTAATTTTTTTTATAGAATAAGGGAATTTAACATTTTCTGAAATATCTCATTTGCTTTTAGTGCGACTACACACAAGGAATAAAAGTCAAGCAAATAAACTGTGCTTGATGTGATTTTAATTTTATTCCCGTAATAAAAATTTAAATTGGTTTTTTGGTAGCAGATGTATGTAGGAGTATATTTATTTTACACATCAAAGACAAATTGTTGTTTGATCTGTGTTTTCTTGGATGAAATGACTAAGCACAACTAAACGCTGTTCATGGAAGAAATAGTGGAGAGAGATTTCTATATTTCTGACACAAAATATATTAGCTTTGTTTTAGTTTTATTTTTTTATTTAATTTATTTAACATCGGACTCAGTTGTAGTTTTTGTGGTTCCAAATAAATTTATGAATATGTATGTACATAATCAATTTAACTTAAAAACAATCAAACCTAGAAAATATACCTCTGATCCAGTGATCGAAACTGAAGACAAAGTAGTCAGTTCCAAGCATCAATTCTCTCGACAACTGTATCGTCATATTCTTTTTTTAAAGAGAGGAATTAACAAACAATCATTTCTCTTTACATATTGTCTCTTTCACTCTCTCAATTTCTTCTACAACTACTTGCCATTAGCTTATTAATTCTTTTCTTATATTTCGATGGGCTTCTTATGGCCGCGGTTATTATTTTACATTAAATTATATTATTGTATTGTAGGTTCTTGTAGGTGATATCATTTTAAACATTTCCTCTCTTCATGACCTCCTCCGCTTCCCCATCTTTACTTGCATTAGATCTAACCTTTCTTTTTCTGTAACTGTCTGTATTCTGTAGCTTTTCCATTGCATCAAACTGCGCCTCAATTACCGTCTTTCCGCTATTCTCCTTCCCTATTGATTTTCTTTTCTTCTCCTTTTTGTTTCGTTTTCTTTCATCCTCTGATTCTTCTACGTCATCATTGTCTTCACCATCTTCTTCTTCCTTCTCATCATCTAGATCTTCTTTATCTTCCTCTTCATTTTCAACGTGTTTCTTCTTCATCCCCTTCTTCTTTTTCATCATCACTTAAATCTTTTGCTTTACCCTTAACTTTGACTATTAGTTTCTTTAGACTCTGCCGTTACCACTTCTGGTCCCACCTTCGTGTAATTTAACTGACGTAAGTCTTTCTTTGTCCTTTCACTACGAAAACTGCTCTAATACGTGAAACATCTTAACAATTAAATATCTTACTATGGATCGTCAATTAATTAAATCTTAAAAGATCTATGATGGCAATGTACAATTTCAATAAAATAAACCTTCATTGAAAATATTTCTTTTATGTAACGATTGATTGTGCATTGGATTATGTTAATATAACAGCTACACAAGGTTAACTATTCCGTGGGAATGCATTTGCATTACTGCCAATCGGACGAACATGTAATTCGCACAAATGCATTCAAAGCAAACCCAAATCCCACGTCGGAATTATTCGACCGTCCTAAACTAATTCCACTGATGCGACGTTGTAAACTAATCGTAATTATAAACCTATTACAACACACGATTCTAAATTTTGTACAACATTTTGTTGTAGGTACATTTATGAGAGATCGATATAACTTATGCTTAAAAAAGTTAAGCTGTATAAATCTATGATACCACAGTGATTTTTATAACAAATTGTTAGTATGTTTTAGTCCATTTAGTATATTTTAATCCAAAGTGCAAACTCTGAGGTTAGTAATAGAACACAATGGCAGTTTAATGTTGACAGTTCAAAAATAGTGCAAAATTTAGAGCGAAAGCTCTTGTTAAAAGAGCCTATAGTAAGTGAGAAAGCGCTTTGTATCGTAGATTTATATTGCTCATCTTTTTTTAAGATGTTTCATTGCAAAGTTTCTAAGTGGTTTTTGGCAGAACTTAGACATGTATAGCGGGATAGGAGTGCATCATTGCCGTACAATACGTTTAATTAAAAGAAACGCTTATACAATTCTATGAAATCACTTTATTGTTGTGAATGTTTGTGAGATTTCTCTATAGCGATCGTTTTACAGAATAAAGCCTTTTTATAGATTTTAATTTTTCTAAGCATACAAAATTTTAGAATAAACAAATTAACATAATGCCTAGTATTTTTATTAATCGTTGTACTTGCTATTAATATGTAAAATTTCAATCTTAAAGTTTTCATCGTAATATTTAATAGCATGATACCAGAGGCGGCCATATGCAACAGTGACCTTTTTCTTGAAATTTAATGTTTTTGCACATTGATAAAACTACAGCATTTTTCATTCGTGCCATGATCTCTGTATGTACCTTCATTCTTATTGACTGTAGGGCTTGATCAATAATTGTAAATTTAAAAAAAAAAAACGTGAAGGTAAACGTTCACCGTTCTGCTCGTATCAAACGCATTGACCTTATTAAATAAAACGTGAAAGAAAGGGAAAACGGGAGAGATTCGTATTGTGAAATTAATTTTCTTTACGCTCCACTTTTTTTTCAGTTTGGCACCCGATATGCAATCGCATCTCTCGCATAGTCCTTGCATCGACCCTGCTTCTTGTTCACATTTTATTTAATAAATAAAGCCAATACATTTCATGCGACCTGTAACGTAGAAGCTTATTTTTAAATTTTTATTTAGGGACTATTATATCATACGTACTGTGTAACAAAAACATATTTATATTTGCCTAATTAAAATTCTGTCTAATTATCTTGAATAATGGACCAGCAAGAACAACACCATTTCATAGTAATGAGACATTCTTCTACAAACATTACTCTGATACATACAAGGCTCTCAGTACCTTTATGTCTTCCAGACTAATTAACACTTTAAATAAATGGATTCTAATTGTTTTACTGAATAGTGTACTGTATTACATCCCTCAGCGATTGCCAACAATTGCTTTATCGTCACCGTGACCGTATTGTCTATAAAATGGCTTTATTCCCATTCGTTTTGTATTGTTCTTCTCTAGAGAAGTGTACCGTTTATCGTTCAACAATGTTTCTCTAATTTTTAATGTTAATGCCATACGCTAATTGTTTTTTAACCCTGTATATTTACATATTGTTGTTATTGTTATTATTTAATTCATTTGTTCATATTTGATAGTTAGGTAGTTGTTGACATTAGGTTCAATTCAGTTTTAGATTATTTTAATTATTAAGCGATAAGTTATGCTATTAATAGACATCCTTACGGATATTAGTAGTTGATTACTTTTCGCCGCATAGCAGTCAGTATTTCTGCATATTCGTTCAGCCATGTGGAAACATTTTGACTTAGAACTTGGAGACTAAAACTTATGACTGAATTATTAAACGTGAAATGCATTTACTGTCTTTGGGTCTATATAAATACCATCTCAACACAGTTATATACAAATCTATAGATCAGTGACTATATATCAGATACCAAAAGAGCTAGTGTCATTGTTTATCTTCAAAATTTCTAATTTTTCTAAACATGAATTATATAATCAGATTCTACAAGTATGCCAACATAACAGTGTTAATAAAAATTAGATAAAATTAGTGTAGCAGAAAACTTGCCATCTCAATCTTATAATATTTGACTCACACGTTGAAGGCATCGCCTCAAGCTGGCTTTAATACTTAACTCATTTGGGTATGGTGATTCCGAATATTTTGTTTACCAGCCTGTGTTTTCGAGAAAATCCGTCTTGAAAAAATGGCGGCTAAAAACACATTTCTTGCAATATCTCCTTACCAGTGAGTCCTCGAATAAAAATAATCATTGTCAACTTGATATAGGATTCAATTTGCTACAATTTGTGAATACAACATTCTTTTGCCAATGCAAGCAGACCTCTTTAAAGTAGACACTTCACTGAAAATTAGTAAATAAAAGGGCCCTATTTTTGTAAGCATCCGTAAACATTTAACGTTTATTTAAAGGCCTAATTTTTCTAAATTAGACTAGTTAGGTTTATCCAAAGCTAATACCTTAAATAAAGTGTAAAATTAGCCCTATACCAAAATATAGGCCTTTGAAAATTCGTGAAATATTAACAGATATATAAAACAAATAATAATATCAAATTTACAAGTATAAAAATAATATAATTTTAAATTGCTTTCGTATTTTCAATGGTCAATATTTTTTTTACAAAAGTGAGCTTTATTTTCTCAAAGCTGTACCGAATCGGGCTTAGTTTGTCAAAAATACTTCCTTGAAAATGCGAAATCTTTAAGATTAGAAATTAGTTAGAAACTAAAGGTGTAACTGTTATTTTTTATAATTGATCTATCAACATCTCTCCATTTCAGTAATAAATTGATGACAATAACACTAAACCCATGAACAATTCCATTAAGAAACCATAAATAGACCCCCCCCCATAGTATCTCATTGTTTTATGAAAATGACAATCTTCAATTAAAGTTTTTATGACTGTTATATCCTTCCCATCATTTTATTTTATTATTTATGAAGTACTAAAGATATAAACGGCGAAATAATATCGAATGATTTATCCTTTTGTTTTATTTCGGTGCCTTAAATTTATGCTAATACTCGTCTTTGCCTTTGACTCGTAAAACCCGCACTAAAGGAGAACGTTGGTACAAAGTGTATGTACAGAATGAAAAAACTGGATGTTAATATATTGAAATTGACATTTGAACTCTAGTTTTTACACTGTTCTGCTTGTATTAACTCCTCAAAACCCTTCAAGTAGTTTTATCTGACCTTTGGACGGTTAAACCTAAATCAGGCAGTGTCGTTTTAAGATATAGGTAAACTAACTCATGCTTAAAAGAGGTTATATGGCAAACTTTTTTTTAAAATCTTATTTTATTACCTTAAATCCATGTAACAATATAGTTAAACGAAATATTTTATATAAAAATTATCATTTTATATTTTTGTAATTTAAATATTTAATATCGTCCTATTTACAATGCTGAACAACGTTTTATGAACAACGACTTCCTGCTATGTTGGCAGTATTTCTGGTTACTCAGTACACCGTTCCCTAATAAGTGTACCATTATGTTCTACATAATATAACTTGATAACTTAGCAAACCACAGTCTAACGCTTAGTATCAATGCTCTCGCCTACTGTCTCTATAATTTTACATATAATTATTAACTCGATAATTTTTTTTTAACTGCGCAATTTAACAATCTATCATTATATATGATTTTAAGTACATTTTGTGATATTGGCCCATTGCTTTGATGGTGGTGAATCCAGCTATCGACTTCCTCCTAATAAATTACCTAATTGTTAAATTAGTGACCCTTGTTAGCTAATAAAGATATTGTTAAGCGTTATTCTTTATTTAATTCTTTAAATTCCTTAAGTCAGACGCAAATACAGTCCATCACCTCCTAGTAACCTGCCCACAATATCAAACTCAATGAAGAAAACACATCATCAGTAGTGAACTAAAGGACATGCTTTCAGACAATCCAGAACAAATTCAAAAAGTGCTCGAATTCCTAACTGATATAAACTTAAATCACCTTAAATTCTAAAATGAATTTTTCTTTTTAAATAATAAGTTCTTTAATTCATTAAAACATCTTCCTCAGTGTTACATTTGTATCTTAGATAAACTTAAAATACTTTTTTTAACTCTGTTTAGCGGGAATTTTAAAAAGAAAGAGAATCTAAAAACAAAATTCTCAATTGAAAATTATTCTAATAGTTTTTAAAGAAATAATTATCATCCTCATTTATTTCAGTTGCATTTCAGTTTCCACTGAAACGTTTTACTGCTGCAGACACATTGCTAATAAAATCTTGTATGTCCAACCAGCATCCAGGCTGCATACTTTCAATAGTATTTTTCTCATTTCCTCTGTTGGCATCGTTCCAAATGGCCGGTATAACTGAAAGCTAGACTTGATATTACTCCATTAACATCCTAATATTTAAATTAGGCTGCACAAAGGTGTTTCAAAACTCGTTGTAAACAATGGAGTCCGTTGACGAAGCGAAATGAATTAAAGTTTTTATTCCTTCAGATAAGATTCATATTTTTAAAGTCTCTGCTTTGATGAAAAGAAAACTGAGTTAACTACTGGATTATAGTTTACCACGTTGCATTAGTTTATCACAGTTTTGATAAAAGAAAATGTAAAATTTCTAACGGTAAAGTCCGCAGTGAGCAATAGTAAATATATGCAAGTGAATTGTATTTTTGTAAATTGTGATGATTACATTTTTAAGATAATATTTTCTTACTATCAATTATTATATTCTCAATGTAAATTTTTAAAATTTCAAATATCTATTTTAATTTTGAGATTTAAAAAAAATTAAAATTGTTAAGACTTTTATTTTCTTATATTAACTTAAGTTTTTTTATAATCAATCAAAAAAAAAACAGAAAAAACCAGATTCTTTTAACATCTATATAAAAATTGTAGTTTTGAATAGTTCAATTTATTCCATAACAAATGCCATACCATCAATTCTGTGGTAAACAAAAAAGTTTTGAAGATATCTCAGAGCGATTGAATTTGATCTTAAATTATTTTCAAGGCCATTTCTTATATATTGCTTCCTTCACATGTCTCTAAGATGCATATTGTATAATATATTTACTTTTCTGTACAACACAAATGACTGATGACCATAGCGTCGTAAATATTTGCTCTCCCTCACTCTCCCTCCTTCCAACCCGTCTGTTTGTGAAAGCTACGCTTAATCACCAGCCTTCTGCTGCTAGACGAGGCCAATACAAAGTACAAAGCGGCCAGCATTAGACGGGACTCGTACTACGGGTATAATGCCACAAAGCTCGCTTACTGAGATCAGAAAGATAAACAGATCCGAGGAACAAACCAGAATGCATTTCCATCAATTTACATAATATTATACTTGTATTTAAATAAAATAAAGATGAAGTATGTCTGCGCAAAGTATTTAGCTCAAATATAATAACCTCAAATATTTAACGAATAAACGGTTTTGAGTTGAATGCAGTTATATCACTTCTTTGAATTTGCGAATTATTTAATTGAAAACCTTTTGAAATACCTTTCGATACTTTTGGAATATAAACAGACTTTGATATTTTTACATTATAAACCGTACAGACAAAAAACTTGTTTCTTTGTTGTCTAAAAATAAATGACAGCATCTATATGTCCTATCAAAAGAAAAGAAGTTGGCTATAAATAAATATCGAAGACTGAATGTAGTCCTCATTCCCTAAAGCCAAACAAATCATCAAATTAACCACAACAAATTTATGCAACATCACAAGGTTTTCAGTAATTTTCCTGTAAACTAAATTATTCTAAAATATAATAAATTTTAATGAATTTTTTATGTTCACTCTGTGTGTCTGTACAATAAGTTTATGTAGCACTGCACCATTTGAAAATAATGGCATCCACCAAAAACATCTTATGGTTATCATAACCCCTTTAAAGCACTTCAAACTAACCTCAAAATCCTCTTGATTCTCCAGCCGTAACCCCATGACAAATGACTCTGACTACGTCATCAATTATGTTTCAAATCTAACACTCAAAACAAAGAACAACACTTGAAACGTGTTATGATATATAAAGCCTCACCATCAAACAAAAACTCGCCTACAAATGTTTTGTAAAGTCGTATTAATGATGATAGTTTAAGGTTTGTTTCTTCGCTATAATATTTAGTTTTTTTCTCAACCTATAGATTTATTAATATTACAAGTTTAGAGCAATTTGTAGTCTTGTCAAATGTTATATATATATATATATATATATATATATATTTACACACGATCTATTATACATACTATATAAAACGCAATTTTCATATTTTAACATTTTTCTCACTAATCTGTTGTACATAACTTAATTTTCTATTTATTTCATCAGAGGAGCCATTACGTTTGTTATATATTTTCATCAATGCTTGCTTTGTTCATAGCACAATTAGGTTATGTTCTAATGTCATATAGAAAGTAACTAATTTATATTACAAAAGCAAAGTCACTTGCTATTAGACATTAGGACAAGTCCTATAGTATTAATCTATACCCAAAAGAACTACATTTTAATGAAAGCTTTTAGGTTATATTTTAATGAGTTTGTAAATAGTTTCGTTTTATTTTTGTGCATTGTGTGATGATAGCTAGCTGTGATTTGTGTTGCATTTTACTTAAAGTTATTTTGCATATTATTCAATCTCTTACCTTTATTATATATCAATGTTATTATAGAAAAAAGTTGTTGTGTAATACTTGTTTTGATTTAAATATTTTAAAAAAATGTTACTATAATAAACATATTAAATAATTAAATTAAAAATCATCAATTCATTGTTAATTTAAGGTTTTAGCTGTCTGCATTCGCACACTGGAGAGCGTCATAATATAATCTTGCCTCTGCCATAAAAAAAATTACGATATTTTGTCTTAAGAAAGATATATCTAGCGCACACTACAGTAAAGTTTGTTTTGTTAGCATCGATTAATGAGTAAACGAGAAAAAGTTATACATTCATACACATAATAAATGAAAAATTGTTTATACCATTTGTTTTAATTCATTCAACAATAAAAAACCTCTTTTGGGTATTGTAAAAGTGATACTATCAACAACCACAATTTATGAAATATGGTTCTTGTTTAGAAATAGTATGCATAATTTTTTTTTATTGCTAGTTTTCCTGGAGTGTTATACCATTTTGAAATCCTGAAGAGTTGCGCCAAATTTTAAAAAAAACTTGCCATAGTAGTGTTCATACTTTTTTTTTACACCACGATGAGTTGAAGTGGACTGAAAGTAAAAAATTTAGGAAAAAAAATATTTTTTATTGATTTTTGTGTAAAAACTACTAGCATTCTGGGATTTTTAATGGTTGTGGTGGATAGCAGTGCTATTTAGGTTGCCGATACAAAAAATCAGAAATATTTGAAAAATTGTGGTCATAGTAGTTAAAAACATCTTAAGGTGTTTCAATTTTCGAAAGAAAATTAGTTTTTTTTGTAATTTCTAAACAAAATGGGATAATTTTTTTTTTTCTTTTTTTCTCGTGTAGTCATAAGCAGGACCACTCTCTGGTGCCCGCTTATCGTTGAATTTTGGGACACCCTGTATATGTAATTCGTTTGTTTTCGTAATATATTGTCTATAGAGAATTCTGTTTTTACCTAATGTCTACAAAATGCGTGCTATGACAACAAACACATTAATTACAATTTGATAAATGTCTTCTTGAAATTTCTAAAATTTATTACTTTTATCTTTGATATACGGCCTTCATTATATTAACATTAGTGTTGCACTAATTACCCCGGCACCATGTGAAGTACAGTTCGCACAGTTTTCCTGGATGCATCCATACTTATATGTTGATGGGCATTTAAAAATGCAATGCTCTACAACGTATGTGTAATAAGATATAATGAAGTTATACGAAGATTACGTTTTCAATCTTCTTTTAATTTTGAACACGTAAACATTAGATTGTAACAAAACACAGAACTTTGAAGATATTTAAATGGATTTCTCAAATATAGACACAAATTCGCGGGATGACATATACCTGGCAACACTATTGACAAAGCTATATGATTTTTAGATAGTACCAACTTTATAGTGACCTCACGAACTTATAGAGTGATTTTGATATATCAATTTGAAGCAATTATTTTTATTGTTATGAACTCCTCTCGCATTTTAAACTATATATACTACTCGTACTCCTATGTATGTAAAAATCTGTCGTAAAATCAGTGTTTAATTAAACTGAACGTATATTTTTATTATAAAATTTATGATTATAAAAATATTATTTTACGACGGCATAAAAGTAATCATTAATATCTTTCCAATGATTTTATAACAATATGGTATTGGTTTTATTCTCCATCAAAATTCTCCTGCCATTATGGCAAGGCTATTATAAAAATTGTCCATTTAATACGGTGCACAGATTCCTACGTGAAATCAGAACCCAACCATCACGTACTCTTAAATTCATGTATTTATTTAATGTAATATTTTCTACGTAATTATTTTTGTAAATTTTTTTTTATTTACCGAAGTAAAATTTGAATAAAAATTTTTATATAAGTTTATATGTCAAAAAATATATATGTAAAAGGCCCCTAAGGGAGCGATTACTGTACTCATAGTTATTGCAGAAGTTAGTTAAAATTTTCACATAACTGTGTTTAGTTGGTAATAATATGACTACCCTTTTCTAAAATAGAGATCCAAATAAGCAACCACAACATCAATAATTTTCTAGTATGTATGCCTCAGTTTAAGGCTAATCCTACACTGAAACAGACTACGTCCAACGTCCGACTTTTTCAGTAGTGCGTATTGCAGTTGTTTCGCATTATCACACTTTATCATGAGGAGTACCTTATATTTTAATGTTTATCAAGAAATTGATAACAGTGTAGATTGACCATACACGTTCTGTACGGAATCCAAACAATTTTGAATACATACAACTCCCGTATAAATGAAAGGCATTATTTATTATGATGATAAATATAATTGATAGATTTTTGCTCTCATGAGTAAGTGTGCTAATGTAAAACTACTCAAATACACCTTACTGAAAATAGTATGCATCGCAAGTACTCCAAATTTCCGAACTTTGTAAATGATTTATACATATGAATACCATCTATCATCTGCTGCATCATCTCATGACTCATACCACACACTTGCGCGATTCTTGCGCATTGCCATCCACGATATTATCACTTTTACTGGAAATATTTTTCTAGTTAGTGATGACATAATATAGGTAAGAGATTAAAACATATACTCCTGAAATTTAAGCACATCTGTTCAATTGTTTGCATTTCTTTGGTTTGTTCTGTTCTGTTCTGTTCCTATGTTGCATGCACTGCACTCTCGTTTTTGCACTATAATGTTATCTGTATTCGTATATTAACCTGTTTACACATTATTAGACATTTAATATAAATTTGGGTTAAAATTTTTACATAAAACAAAGCATTTTGGTTACATCAGACTTGGTAAAAAATGAGTAACATTTCTGGATTAAAAAGAAAGAGTTACCAGAGAATTTTTGTGATATATGATGGTTTAAATTGCACCGTCTATGAAGAATATGATGAACTAGTTTAAGTTTGTGAGTAAACGAGTTCTATTATTATACACCGCATCACATATTTTCCGTATTTTCTTATTACAACATTTTGTTTTTCTATTTTTCACTTGATCTTTCTACCAAGTCTATTTTTCACCTCTATGCTTTAATTTTCATTTTTTTCTAAAAACTTTTCTGAATAAAAACATTTATTTTATATAAATATTTTAATAAAATAAAATATATTTAAAAAAAAAAAACAATCTAACTTATTTTGGCTTCGGAGGCTTCTGTCTGCATCTACTATTCCTTGTTTTTTTCCGCTTGTTTTTCTAGATATTGCAGAATCTTCAAAAAAAAAGAACAGAAAGAAGGGGACGACTAGGATCTCGCGAAGTTTCAAGCAAAAAGAAGTCAAAATACAGCAAAAGCAATCTCATTTTTAAGGTAACACCTTGACTTGTGCCTTTGGCCTTGACCTCCGGTGGCCATGTTGCCTTTTTGCTATTTGCTTTCGCGCATGTCTGCCTTCGCTACTTTATTAACAATGTTCCATTACTAACAAAATTGTACTAGCAAATTGTACCATCAGTTTATTTAGATAACGCTGACTATTGTGCGACCATTTATACCGACCACATCGACCTCACCTACGAGTACTTAGATGTTACTTGGAGTTAACTGAGTGGCGTCATTTTTATCAGATATTTATGACGTAGTAAAATATTGATGCACGGACTGATCCTTCACAGGTTCGCACTTCTCGCATCAAACTCAAGATTTATTGAATAAAACATGGATGATAAAGGAAATAAGACGGAAAACGAGTTGCTCCTTAAAGCAAACTCGTTGGACTAAGAATTGTAGCTTCCAATGCGGGCGAGCAGTGCGGACCTGTGAACGCTTACCTTCAGTGTTTACACAGGAATAAAATATAGTAGTTATAACATTTAGAGCAGTTAGAACTACCAATTAATAATATTCTTTAGAAATCAGTAGCCGTTGATATTACACACTAATACAATTTATGTTCTAAGTGTCTTATTCTGACTTGAAATTTCCAGCGATCTTATGTGGGGTGAAACGAATATTTTTGTAAAAATAATTTGGATATTTAAAAAGTATAAATCATGGTTCTGTTTGCAATAATATTTGTTTTACTCTTCGTAATGGCACTGGAAGTTGAAAATCAAAATAAATATACTACAGTAAATAGTAGATTTCATTTATATAACAGAAATGAATTAGTTTGGTCGAGGGGGTCAAAAATAACAACTAAAATAGTATGAGATAGTCTGAAAATGTTCGGTTTTCGAGATATCTGTATTTTCAAATTTAATTTAACTAGGTTTAGTGTAGTATAAGGATAATCAATTCAATTTATAATAATGGCTTCTTTGTTTTGTGGTTTTTTAAAAGCTTATAATATTTTAAGATGAAGCTCTAATTACTCTGAAGATCTAATTAGTAGAACCGTATCTGATAATGATATTTAAGCCTTTGTTATTCATGGATCCCACATGTCAAAGCGGGCTCTCAGACCGGCAACTTCGTGGTCCTAATAAAAAGTGCAGATCTTCAAAATGTTTCTGGGAGTTATGGTTTTTAAGATAGTCAAAAAAAAACTGATAGCACTATAATTTCAAGATGGTGTCCAAATGGGAGCGCCTTCCTATCACCCTAAAAATTCAAATTTAAATCCAAGTTTAATTTTTTTATATAATGAAAAAAGAAACTGCCGAATTCCTAAAATGCATAACGCGCTATAAAAATTTTTTTAGCATTTTATTTCAAGAACAAATCATTTTAAATGCAGATTTTCTTTATAATGCAGATAAAGATATTTTGAAAATTTCATTAATTTGTTATAATTAGTACTTCTACTATTTGTCTAATACCTTAATTAAAAATGAAACTAACTCTCTAAGATAAAGAAAATCATGAGATGTAATAGAAGGCACTAAGCCTTCTTTTGCAACACGATCAAGCGTTTTAATTCGACTTTCTGTGGTCCAGACAAATTTTATTTTAGTTGTACAAGAAAATTTTTAAAAAAGAATTCAGACTATGAGGTAATATATCTTATACCAAAGGCGGTATTTTTATCTGTACATATTTTGTATAAATTCAGTCGTATAATAGCAGCGCTAAATAAATTTGAAGGGTAATTTGTACAAAGGTATGCATGCTGCAACATTTTCTAAAGAAAGAAATCGTTAATAATCCCGCCAAATTTCAAATCAAAGGTGTTAATTTGTTTCCAAAGTATTCCACCACGTAGTTAAACATCTGGTGTATTGTTTATGTTGTTTAATGTTATTTTTGTCTAAATTTAGGAATTAGTTTACTAATAACTGTCAGTACAATGAAAGGGGAGTAGATCTATCATTGTATTTGTTTTTAGAATTGCCTTTAAACTTCATATGGAAAAATTACATTAAATTTATGTTCTGTTTACATTATTAATTGTATATAAATATTAAAATACAGCTTCATAAAATCTAGAAATAGATTTTGAAAACGTAATAAATCGTGATGACTTTAATATTCAAAATGTTGTCACTTGGATATTTTATGTAATATAAACAAATTAATACTGCCATCTTTAAAATGTGACGACGATATCAAATACTTAATTGCTTTTATATGCTTTTGGCTTTACCAGATGCAAATTGTTTATTTTTCTTGCTTAAATTCGCTTCTTGTTCTTCTCTTCTTCTCGTTTTATTTCAGATGCTTCTTTTTGCATGCCCTCACGGACACACACACACACACCAGTACATTTTTCGTCGCTATTTAAGTTTTTTCTGTAAGAAAAATTATTTTATTAAATTAATGAAAAATTTCAAATATATTTCTTAACTCTCGAACTGTTATTTCCCTAATTTTGGCTAAAATCTTCGATGTTATACTGAAATTAAACAAATTTCATTTAAATAAGATATTAATAAATTTATAAATAATATAATTTGTGTTAAATAAATAAATAATAATTAAATGAAACATTTAGATTTAAATATTATTTAAACATAATTAAATAAATATATAAACACTATAGTTAAAAAATTAATTAGAATAATTATAAATAGTTGTCAATTAGCTATTTTTGTGTCTAATTTATTTAATAAATACCTAATAATTAAAATAATTCCATATATGTTTACAGGCATGTTTACCCAGGTAGAAAATTGTTTTGCAATGCAGTTTCATATTTGTTAGCTTACTACAAGCTAATTCTTGCGTTACATTTTCTACCTGGGTACGAATAGATTTTATGTTATAAATAATTTTATTTTATTTGCAGTATTTACTTTGTTATTATTAAAAATTTATTTGTTGATTGTCTAAAATGTTGTTATTATATTTAACATGTAGATTTGGTTAATGTATTTAATTTTTATTTTTTATTTTTCAGAAGTTTACAAAATTCTGTTTTAAAATTCTATTCTTTAGATATTTAAAAATTTATTAAGAAATTATCATAATTAAATAATTTTACAAATAAATTTATGTATATATTCAAGTTCTTTTAATCACCGATTAAAATTGTTCACTAGTAGAAACACTTTTCTACAGAATTAAATAAAATTCTGCTTGCAATGACTTCTTTGCTGATAAGTGAACACGTACCTTAATCTTGCGCTAATGGCCCTGCGGTTTGGGACATACCTGTAGTACAAATCATTGACTTTTAAAACTGAATTTTTGTACATTATTATAATTTTTCAGCTTTCTTTTTAAGTTTGTTTATATCCTAATAAGAATTTATACTATGGTAATATTCCATTCCTTTATTTAGAATGTTCCTAAGCTGTGTAATTTATTTATTTATTAGCTAATTATAAGTATGTAACATTGCTATTGTTAATATTTTCAGATTTCCAGATTTCCAAGTTTTAATCAATAAATTAATTTTCAGGAAATTTTTTAAAATGTTCAAATTGAAATAATGTTTATAATATTTTATTTACAGTTTCTTAATATGGCGTCAGTGTTCATGCGCATTTTCAATTTAATTTGTATGATGCTTCTGATTGGGCACTGGTCAGGGTGCCTTCAATTCCTAGTGCCAATGCTGCAGGGATTCCCGTCCAACTCGTGGGTTGCTATTAATGAATTACAGGTTCGTCTTTTTATTTTTTTTATATAGAAAATCTTTTACGCTACCAGTAAGCACATATAACTGTAAAGTTATTATGCCAGCACCGTTCATCGTGGGTGGCGTTCGCCAAAATCAATTTTTGACCGTCACAATTACCTTCAACGTTGTGCCTCGTACAGATGGTTGCGACATCCAACATTTATAGATTTGCATTCATAAGTTGACACTATTTAGGCATGAGTGTACAAACTAGTGCGACATAAACTTGCGACACTAATAAAACTCTTGCTTATGCTATTTTAAAAAATTCGAGGTAGTATTTTTTAGTATTTGTTTATGTAGCATACACCGTCATCTCTCAGTGAAATGAAATATGATGAAAATTATAAAAGTGAAATAATAAGTTAATTCAGGATAATAATAATAAATCTAGAAGCTCGTCTGCCGAATGTCAGATAAAAATTATGATTGGTTGATTCTCGCGGGAGACTTAACGTCCCGATATCTGGTTTCTACTTCAACAAGATTTTTACAAAAAGCTTAAAAAAGGATTAAGTTCATGTCAAAGTGACAGAACGAAATATTTATTCATAAACAGATATTTTTGAGTTGGTAATTCGAAGGTGTTAACTTGGATTAAGAATTCACTTTGAATAAGTCGATTGGATGATTAAATAACATGAACTTTATGATTGGCGAGTGGTACTAATTAAACCAACTTTGTTTAAATCAAATATTATTTCCTTTCATTTAAGGTAGTTCACTTAAAAAGTCGCTTTTCTACAAAAACTTCACTATATAGTAAATACGGGAGTAGTTTGAAAATTCAGTGACTTTTCTTTTTAAAAAACCGACTTATTTCTCAATAAAACAGATTTAAAATTAATTAGGAAGCATAAGAAACATATTAAGAAAGTTTAACGGTTTTTTTAGATTGTTTGATTAGTTAGGAAAGAAGATATTAAGGTTAAACGATGATATGTTTAGTTAGCACAACGATGCGCGCGTCGGCTTGCTAAGTATAATCTTCAGTATATTATTGTGGTTTTGTTTCCAATAGTTCGATTGTATTAAGCCTGTATATGTACATAAAGGCTTACAAATATTAAGTACATCTTACATCTATATGGAATATACATTAGCATACGATTGTCTATAGTGAACTACCTTAAGATATACGATAAGAATTTTTTTCTTCATGTTTTACTTCTTACTTCAGGAGGCCTTTTGGTTAGAACAGTATTCCTGGGCGCTGTTCAAGGCCATGTCACATATGCTTTGTATAGGGTATGGCCGCTTTCCACCCCAATCACTAACCGACATGTGGCTCACCATGTTGAGTATGATCAGCGGAGCGACGTGTTACGCCCTCTTCTTGGGTCACGCTACCAACCTTATACAAAGTTTAGACTCATCTAGAAGGCAGTACCGGGAAAAGGTAAGAAACAAACATTTAACCGAAATCAAATTTTGAAATGAAATGTTGTCATACTGTCTAATTGAATTTTTAGAATAAAAATTTAAATACGTTTTGCATCTTGACGTTAACACGTTTAATAAAAATGAAGTTAGATATCGCCAGCTGATTAATTTATGCCATATGTAAAAAGTGAACTAGATCGACGCGATCTTGCTACGAGCGTTGCCAGACCTCTGTGTACAACCGTGTCTTACTAGAATTCATTTTTTGAAATGTTTATTTATCCAAACAATTATCATAAAGTTATATTTAATTTAGGTTAAACAAGTAGAAGAATATATGGCGTATAGAAAACTGCCCCGGGAAATGCGGCAAAGGATTACAGAGTACTTCGAGCACCGTTACCAAGGAAAATTCTTCGATGAAGAATGTATTCTAGGAGAATTAAGTGAAAAACTTCGTGAAGATGTTATCAACTACAACTGTAGATCTCTGGTAGCTTCTGTACCATTTTTTGCCAACGCAGATTCCAATTTTGTTTCTGATGTTGTCACTAAATTAAGATATGAAGTTTTCCAACCAGGTTTGTTAATTAATTGATATTTTTATATTAACGAGAAGCTACAATGAAAGTTGACTTTATGAATTTAAAAAAAATATTCATCAATAACCTAAAATTAATTTATATATATAAATAAACCTTAATTCCACTTAACTGTGTTTAATAGGTTGTAATGGTCTGTTTCTAAATACTCCTATCGTTTTAGGTGATATTATAATCAAGGAAGGAACAATCGGAGCTAAAATGTACTTCATCCAAGAAGGAATCGTTGACATCGTGATGGCAAGCGGAGAAGTTGCGACCAGCTTAAGTGATGGATCATATTTCGGGGAAATCTGCCTTCTCACCAACGCCCGTCGAGTAGCGAGTGTTCGTGCTGAAACCTACTGTAATCTCTTCTCTCTTTCCGTCGATCATTTCAATGCTGTGCTGGACCAGTATCCACTGATGAGAAGAACCATGGAGAGTGTGGCAGCTGAAAGGTAAGATGAAACTTGCTTTCGAAGAGAAGAAGGGTTTTGTTAGTAAATACACGCAACTGTGTTAACATTATGTAATGATTAATACTGTTTGTTATTTCTAGGTTAAACAAAATTGGAAAGAATCCAAATCTTGTAACACATCGTGAAGAAGATATGGGTAGTGAAAGTAAAACAATTAGTGCAGTTGTCAATGCTCTCGCCGCCGAAGCTGATCAAACAGATCGAAGCAACGAGTCCGTCCACATCGGTAACACCAGCAACAGTCCACGTTCATTACGAAACAATTTGGGCAACCTGGGCAACCTGGGTTGGAATCTACAACGACTTAGTCTCCCCAGGCCGAAGTCAGGTACTCAAAGCACAAAGCTGTAGAAATGTATGTTTTGCTTTCGCATTTTATTATTTTATTTTTGCTTATATACCATACATGTACATAAATATTACCCTATTTTGCCCCTTGAATCAAAGTTTGTTTGAGTTTGAGGAGCTACACCACCTTTAGAGACAAAAATTGAAGTCAAATTAGTTGTTTCTTCTTTTTTCATAGGCGATTAAGAGATTTGTTTTATATCAAATATTTTCACTTTTGAAAATGTTTTTTTGGTGAAATTTATCAATTAAAGATAAATTAAGATATAGTTCAAATACTGAGAGATGAGTTCAAATACATTTACGACCAGAGGCGGCTGTACCTTAAGTGCACTCGTGCGCTGCACATGTTTTTCAATTATTTTACTCAATAAAATCACTCGGCTTCACTGGAAATCTTAATTACGCTTAAAAAAGATTTGAGTCACTCCTGCATACAGGCCCGCATTTGAGGGAGTGCAGGCGGGGCTACTGCCCCGGCGTCTCCACAAGAGAGGGGCCTCTATAATAGAGATAGAAGCAATACATTTTTACAAGACTTGACGGAACGAAATTGTGTCTTTTATTCGGAAAATAATTAGGTGCCCCCGCTACTTCGTTGCCCCAGAGACTCCACACCTCCAAATGCGGCCCTGCCTGCATACCCGTCTGTTCGCACTACACTTCTTTGAGTTGTGTTGATTAGCAGTTGGTACTTAATGAGACGAACCCCTTAATAATAAAGTAATTGTGTTGCAAATATGTTGTATAAAGTCCTGGTTTAACCCTCAAACATGTCAGTACAGCAGAATGTAGAACCGTGTGCTAAAAGAGCCCCAGCTTAGTAAATTGTAACTATTAGGAGTGAAATTAAGTGCAAAATCTATCTTGAGATCGTAGATACAGACTCTTTATTTATCTAAAAATACTACCAAAGCCTGAATAAATATAGTAAACAAAATTAAAAACACATGAGGATGGTGTAGTCCCTTAAATATCAAACGAGTACACGCTTTAGACAGCTTGTAAGTTTAGACATCTATTCAAGGTTACTCCATAATTAAAGGTATCCAATCCAATATATTTTTCTTGTTTAAGTATTCTTTTTCAACAAAATTTAATTTTTTTTTAAATAAATCAAATTAAATTAATAATATATAGAAACATATTTTGAACATAAACATAATATTGTTTATATTATAGTCTATGCACTGTGGTGAAATAAGCCAGCACTGGTAAGAAATAATTGTGATTTTTTTCAATGGTTGTAACTGACACGTAATCATATTGCAAGATTTAGCTAATATATTTTGTTTCTATGATTTTCCCCTGTAAATGTGTATTACGTAGTGCAACATCAATGTAGCATGAGCTTGTGGTAATTGGAGTGACGGAGATAACGATATATAGTAAATTAATCTCATATTGAAAATACTCTGGTTTGAGTCTATGCTTATACAAGTTATACAGGTTGCAACATTGCAAGCGTTATTATTTCTACTTTTATTACACTTCTAAGAGAAAAAGCTCGAACTACAAGAGCGATGTACGTGGTGAATTTTGCTCAATTATTTATAATTGATTTCATTTTTAAAACACGCACAAACAAACCCCTTGTATTATACAAATACTACAACTACTACATTAGAAGTTAATGGAAATTAGTTTCATTTTTTACCGCTCCAATTGCCACTGCAGTAGTGCCACCTATAAATATTAAAAGATATATTTAGTTTCCCCATAGTTTTATAATAAATATGTTATTATAATATTTCAGTATGTATTTTTTATTTACAGAAAATAACTTTGCGTCTCAAGATATACCCTTATCCAGAACAGAAAATAATGGTCGTCCACTATTTCATAAGTCCGATACATTCCACAGCCGCGAGTCAAGTTTTCAGCAATGACGACACACAAACTAGAGCCACTCTAGATTCAAACCAAAAAAGAAGAGACATCTTGCAGCCACAAGCCCGAAACTCAGCCCAATTATAAAAGCATTTTACACGTAAAATTAGTAATTACTACATCTTTAAATATTAGATATCACTCTAATTAAAATAACATACATTTTATTTTGTCCTTTTATTCGTTATTAAATTATTAATTCATTATGTGAGCGTGAATAAAAGTGACTTTAATAAAATATTATTATTATTATTAATAAATAAAAAACATTATAAATAACTCAAAAAAGTGATCTTAGACTATTAATAAAAATAATTGTATAATAATAAAAAAAATAATTTAAAATCATGAACGAATTATCAGACGGAACTTTATTATCATAGGAAAACGTTTAAATATATTCATTGTTATTTATTGAACGAGATGGTAATCTTAATTCATTTAAAAATGGTTACTTTATTTACAATATATAAAAATACATATAATTGTGATAAATAAAAATCTACTTTATTGATTCAATTATTTTTAAAATACACAACAGAGGAGTTTTTATATATATTTAATTAATGAACTCATTTAACTTAAGCCTCATTCCCACTCACTCAGTTTTAGTGTTAATTTAAGGCTTTAACCTAAAATGTTAGTTTCAGCTTGTGAAATATACAGAAATAAAATTCATTATATTAAATACAATAATTTATATTAAATAAAAATAGTAATATATATTACTGACGCATAACGCATGATTTCACGAGTTCAAAATTACATTCAAGGTTAAAACCTTAAATTAAAACAAAAAACAGTGAGTAGGAATGAGGCTTTAGATGTATTCCCAGCTTCTGTTTTAATTTTAGTTTTATATTGCTAAATATCTTTATAGACAAATAGGTTTGTGTCCTATGTTTTAATTTCTGTAAATCTGTACTAATATTGATAAAGTTGGCTATCAGAACCTCAAATGTTCAATTATTTTTTAATAACTCCTTATATTTTAGGAGATATTGACAATTAAAAAAGTTATTTTTTCATTTATTTATTAAATGTTACGTCACATGTAGCAAATATGCCATCTCTTTTATACAACAGAGTCGCAATCCGAGTGAGCGAAACAAAAAACAAGCGACAAAAGCGAAATTCAAATTTGATATAGCTCACATTTAGATATTTAAAATGTCAATATACATAAATATATTAATATTTATTTCAATCAAAAATTGCAGAATTTTTAATTTTAGAAAGCATGTATCTAAAACAACACCTAAAACTAAATTAAAACTCATGCAGGAAATGATTACGCATAAAATAAAAAATTAAATTAAAACAAAAGCTGGGAATGATACTTTAATTAAACTGTTTCCGGTTCTATTTGGAAATATTTTCCTTTAATTGAAATAAACATTGATTACGCCATATTTATTAAATCATTGTTTATTAAATATATATAAATATCTCTTGGGTCTAGGTAGAGTAAAGTTCAAAACCCAAAGAATATTCAAATATTATAACAAATGTTATTAAATAGTAATAATATATTAGTGAATAGAATTTATTCTCCTATACCGTATACCGTATATAGTAGCTATAAAAATATCGAACGTTTATTTAAATATTATTTACAAAATACATTTTTATATATCAATAATTTAAAGCTATATAAATATTATCACAGACACAAACCAATTACTTTTGATACTGTATGACCTGTAAATTATCATTATATTTGTATAGCCATATAATTTAATACTCTCTATTACATATAAAAATACTTCTACAAATGTTTATACTCTCTAGAACTTCCAAGAGATATTCATCCAATCTATTTGTGTATATTTATATATTTTATGGCACAATGTCAATATTAATTCTTTATTTTTATATTACTTAATTACAATTATATTATCATTTTCATCATGACATATTTTTCATCGCTTCAGCGCCAGTGTCTTGTCAAATCATGAGCAATACTCATTAATTATAACTAATTAAGAAAAAAAACTAATTAGAAAGTAATTTAATAATATAAGTAGAAAATACTATTATAAATAGAAAATTGTAAATTGTTTCTATACTATTGATAAAATCAAATGTATAATTGTTTTACTAGCTAATGAAGTAATATTGTATATATTATTATAATCGATTATTATACATATGTACGAATTATTCCGTTAATACGGTTTATACATACAATGCATTTAAAATAATAATACTCTGGTTTGAGTCTACGCTTTGAGTTGTTATAGATGTTGCAGCGATTGAGGCGTACAAATGTTAAAAGATTAGTTTCGTTAACATTTTCTTTCTCTTCTAAAATTCAAAGCATTACACATTTAATAAATAGTTATATATGTATTATACAGATGTACGAAATATTGTTCAGGCCTGCTATTGTTATATAAGTTGCAACCTTTATAAGGATATATACAATATTATTTGAATAGCTTGCTATACAGTATGAGTATAATTGTAAATTAAACATAAAACGCACTTGTACATATAAACATACACAGTATAATAACACTCATTTCATGAACACAAGAAAATGCAAATATTTGGCCGTCATGTTACATATAAATATTTTAGGTTAGAATTAAAAAATAAATAAAAAATGTCCAGGCTTTGAAAAGTTTAGGATAACTGATAATTTGTAATTGCGCGTTTTTTACATCTGAGAATTATATGATCACATGCAATTAGAAGCATATAAGAACACAATAAGAAAACCAGTAGGCTTTCTCTGTAAAAAGTATTTATCATTTTAAAAATTCAAGCTTTTATTAAAACTAATTATCATTCTTTATTATTTACGTCCCGCTAAATATAGTTATGTATATTTTACATAAAGAATATTATAGTTTCATCTTATTTAAGTGAAATATTTTATATTATTACTGTTTAAAGGTTATATTTGTGAATTATAAAATTGTTTATCTAAAAGTTACATATTTCGTTTAGTGGGGTTCTATAGCAGTATTAAAAACTGCACAAAAGACACGACGGGACATTGCTGCCTCTAGATAAACGCTGCATTTGTAAAAAGAAGTACATATTCAATAAACCACCAAGCAATTTAAAATGTAAAAATCAAATTAAGATGAAATTTTTATATATATATATGTCAAAATAAATTTTAAATAAGTTCAAAAGTATTACCAAAGATAAGAATTTAATTAAATCATTTATAATCTCTCAAACAATAACTCGGTAAGCATATTTATATACCATTTACTTAATAATTATCTCAAAACGTATCTGGGATATAATGCTACATATAAAAGGATTACAAAAATTAGCAATTTTTATTCGTAGCTCAGAATAGAATAGTTTTACAATGATAGGATCTCCAAATTCTAATGCTTTTAAAATTGTAAATTATTAATTAAATTAGAAAAGAACTTATTTTGCAATGTAGTACAACAATAATGGACTTGTGTCCTATCTCTTAATTTCTATAAAACTGTACTATATATTAGTTAGGAGATATTAACAATTAGAAATTCATTTTGTCTCTTTAATTATTAAAGGGATTCAAGGTTATAGAACATTCCAAGAAAGTTGACATCATGTCCGCAAAGTTGCTATCTCTTTTATACAAGAGAGCGTAAAAAAGATATCCATGAACAAATAACTGACCTAACCCTTAACAGTGCGACATGTTACGTCATAAATATGGCCGACATCTGTAGCGCTAATAATATAATACGAATTTTTATTTGCTATATCTCCGTCAACATTTAGATATTTATTAAAATAAAAACGCCAATACACATTTATTAACATCAATTTCAATCAACAATTGTAAAATCGACCACGAAAAGATGAGTACATAAACCGTTTGGCAAAAATGGTGCAACAAAGTTTCATAAAAAGTTAAGTATCCTAAAATGATCGCACTAGTCATAAATGTTTGCTTTGAGTATGTTACAGATGTTGTATCCTTTCAGGCGTACAAATGTTATTAAAATGTAAAGTATAGTAAATAAAGAAGGAAAGTAACTCTAATTTCTTAGAACACATAATTAAAACGTGGCGCTAAAATAGAATCAATTTCTACCTGTGATAATCTCTAGGGGATAAATTCAATAGACGTGAATCTTTAAAATCAAATCAAAGAGATCTTTTATACACTATTGTAACTGATCATAACTTAAATTTTACTGGAATTTTATATAACAATAGCCACTTATTTGTTTGTGATATTTAAATATTTAAATTAAATTCTTATCTGCATAAATGAAATACTCTATAAAATGACTACGCAACGCTTTCATCAAGAAATATATTCCTTGTAAACATAAACATAGCATTTACACACGCATGACGTCAGAAAATAGGCCCTAATTTGAACGAATTCGATTCGAATGGAAGTTGTTTGCCAGTAATAAATTTTTTGTGAAAAAGCATTAATAGTTGTTATTAGATATTTTGATAAAATGGATCATTTTTCTACAAAATTAATATTTGTTCTTTGTTACTAATTTCAAAATCATTTCTAAGTAATATTTTAGCACAAATAACTAGAAAATAGTATAGTGATAATATCAGACATAATAAATTTTCTAGAAGATTGGAAAATGATATTTTGTTCTACTTAAGAATGTTATTTTACAATTTATATTATTAGTATTAATTAAAAAAACTATAGTGCAATATAAAAAATGTTAAAATTAGTTTGTACTAAATATAAATAATATAATGGAAGATAAAAAAGTAATATAATTATATACTAGCTTTAAAAAACTTTAGGTGCTCAAAGAAATCAATTAAAGAAAAAAAAACATATTGCATTAATTAAAAAATTACAAGTTAAAGTACGAATACAAAATAGTTTTTTAAAATATATATTTTTGGAAATGCCCATCAAAAGTAGTTTTCATCTGACAGTTTTTAGTGTAAAATGTAATGCGTGCTTCGCGTGTGTTATGTAATATGAAGCTTTACATGGTTTTTCTAGAAAATAAACTGCTTCCATACTTTTATTGTTAGATCAAAGAAATTCCAAAATGTATTGCAATATTTTTAAGCTGAGAAACAAACCTTAAAATATATTTTATGAAACTATTTTTAAAATGTCCCTTTTTTTAATTAGTAAAAGTAATGTATAAAAGATTGGCCTATTTAGAAATATTATTTAATAGATACTAGAAATATATATAGCAAACAAATTTCTATTGCATTTGTGGTAACGTTAAATAAATATGATTATTTTTTGAATCTCTGTTCTTGTTTGGTTAGAGGTACAAATGCAACATCTGTAGAATTGGGACATGTATACTTTTAAAATGTTTAAGTACATAATTTAAATAATTATTATGTTATATTTATTTCCGTAAAATACTCTTGTTTGTTATAACAATATATATAAAAGAAACGAATTATTTTATGTAAAATATGTTTCATCATTTGCCAGTTGTTGATACAGGATACTTGGTGTAGATAATAGTTCATAATAATAGTTTTATCTAATTAGTTCTAATTGACATTTTTGTAAGTGTTATAAGTAAAAAATATATATTTTCCATCAGTATTTTTATCATATATGTATAAAACAACTCTTACTAAAATATCAATTAAGTTACTCTGTTATACTACTCCTTAAGAGATGGCGCCGCTATCTACTACGACTATAAAGTTTGCTTCTTGTTAATACAAAAAATCTGACTATATTTAAAACGTCGAAAAAAAATGCTACATAGAATATTCTCGTATGTTTATACATAGAAATGAATATAAATTAAACAAATATATTATACTATAGTTACTTTTCTTTTTAATTATTTTCCCAAATAGGTAAAACCAAGTTATTTTGATATAAAGTTAAAAGTATATTTTACAATCTCAAAAAACCAAAAATATATTTTGAAATATAATAACTATTTAAATCCTAAAAGTGTTGTAATAAACCATGCAATGTATAAATTTTATATTGCTCTGGAGTATATAAATAACAAACCAGATATGTTTTATTAAAAAAAGTCATTATTCCCGCTAAACACAAAACATATGGATGTTACTTTAAAAACACGTACAATTTTATGTAAGCGATACTTACTAATATTTGACGTATTATTTAACGTAATTTTTTTTATCTAACGTTACATTTTATTATTTATTCACCGACGCTTGGCATTATTTTATTACATTATCATTAAAGCAATGCAAAATACAGATCATGAAAATCTTTTGCTATACATAACATTATTATAATGTTGCATAAACAGTTTAATTTGCCGCAGAAAACATAAATTTAAATAAAAGGTCATTTTGTTATGGAATATTACATTATATTTACTTGCTTTGACCCCAATTTTGTAACTTCTTAAGTGCCCATTAGCATTAGACGATTATTCAAAATAAGGTTCTTACCGTGAAGTGGGTTACAAAAATTGTAATGTAATAGGTAAACATTTTTATGTTAAATAAACCTTAAATATATGTAAATGTGCTTAGCGGGTTCATTGTTACATATACGTATATAATATATATACATTGTATTGTATATTTTGCTATATACAAAAGAATTATTATTAAACGTTTTTATGGTAAGAAAAATGAGTTGTTCTTACCAACAATGACTATGATATAGAATTAGACTGAAAAAAGAAAATCACCATATGTATAAATAAATAAAAACACAGAAAATATGCTTTGTTACTGTATAAATTAATTGTAGAGATATGTGATGAAAGAATATTGTTTCGGATATTGTAACTAATATATCTTCTATAATAGACAAGTTATGAGAGCGCTCTGCTACAAAGGACTACATAAACGTGTTTTATTTATATAAATAATATTTTTTGAACGCGATACATTTCTTTAATTAGTTTAAGTTTACCGCATTTATTTCTCTTATATGAAAACGAAGAAGAACAATCATAAATGTTTCATTTTTACCTGTACTCCAAGTTCCGCGGTTCCAAGTCTCGACGTGAACGCAGCCTGTAAGTACAATCGTATTGTGTCGGCATTGCTCCAGTGTCATTTAAGTTACAGTCACCTGTAAAAGTAAAATTATTGGAGCCGTTGTGGTCTTGTCAGTTTTACGTCAAGGATGTAATATTATTTTAAAAAAGGAGTGTTTAAATGTAACAGAAGATGTTTTTATATTTTTAACTTTTTATTTTAATATATTTTTTAAATATTGATTTTTTTTATTGTTAGTTATTTAATTAAAGTAAAATATTATTTATTATAAAATGGCTTCAAATAATGAACCAACCGTAATTGATTTAAGAGCAGAAATTGAAAGATTAGGTCGTGAATTGGATCAAGCTAGTAGTGAAAAAATACAATCTGCTCAATATGGTTTAGTGCTATTAGATGAAAAAAGTTCTTTACAGCATCGTTGTGAAGAGTTAGAAATTTTGTATGAAAATACGAAACATGAATTGGATATTACACGAGAGGTTAGTTAATTTTACCTAAAGTATTACCTTTATATAGATATATTTAATGGAAGTCCCGCAACGAATTGTTATCCTTGAACTTAATTATTTATTACTCTTACACATTAGTTACTTGTATTTGTTATTTAATCCTGATAATTCACTTAAAAGATTGCAAAGTAATTTTATAGGAGTATTGTAATTTACTGAATAATGTAATGTAGAGCTTATAAACAAAAGCACTTACTTTCGTTTAAATGCAACTAGAAAACCATGAAAGAGAATCTGAATCTGATGAAATATTTAAATAGTATTTGAAAGCAGCATATGTTACAATAGGTTGGATATGTTTTCAAAATTTATTTGAATATCATTATTGTATACATAATAATTTGTTTTCACTATAAAAAGATATTTATTGGTAGAAGCAATAACAAAATTTCAATTTATTAGGCACTTGCTAAATTTCAAACGTCTCAAAAAGAAACCACAAAGACTGGAATTGAGCAAGAAGATGCATTACTTAATGAATCTGCTGCAATGGAGACGAGTCTCAATTTGCAAATACTTGAGTTGGAAAATGAAGCAAAACAGGTTAGTAAGTAGATTAAATCTTCAATGAATAAACAATACATTCCCTTAAAATTAATTACCCTTGTACTACGAATAAATTCACAGTTACATATGACCTAAAGGCCTTATTATTTTAATTTAAATTATGTAAATAACATATTTAATAAATTGTTATCTGATATAAATTAGAAAACGCATAAATCACATTTACTGTTATTTTCCTATTATAATTTTAAATATTATCATAAATATTTAATATTTTTGTCACACTATATAATTTTTTGTTTTAAGAAATGTTATATTCTTATGATTTTTTAACTTATATTAGCTTCGCCATGAACTCGATCGTGTTGTTGGAGAACGAGATCGAATGCTTCAGGAGAATAGTGATATTGGAAAAGATAAGGTCGAGCGCGAAAATGAACGTGCGAAACTTCGCAGTGAACTTCGTGAAATTAAATATCGTGAAACTCGCCTATTGACTGATTACTCAGAATTGGAGGAAGAAAACATAGGTCTTCAAAAACAAGTGTCTGTACTAAAATCATCACAAGTTAGTTTATATTCATTCTACTATTATGTGCTACAATAATTAATGTATTATTACTTTTATTTACATTTCCTTTTTCTGTAGGTTGAATTCGAAGGTGCAAAACATGAGATTCGTAGATTACAAGAGGAAGTTGAATTGCTTAATTCACAAGTCGAAGAATTAGCAAATTTAAAAAAAATTGCTGAAAAGCAAATGGAAGAAGCATTGCAAGCACTTCAAGCAGAACGAGAAGCTAAATATGCTTTAAAGAAAGAACTTGATCAGCACATAAATCGAGAATCTATGTACAATATTAGTAATCTGGCTTATAGTATACGAGGTACTTATATTTCTGCTATTTCTTATCCAAACAAAAATGTTGTTATGGAGGATTATATGTAAATACAGGTATCCAAGATGATCAACCAATGTGTAGTGATGGTGAAGATGACTTACCTGTACTTAAACGTTTGGAAGCTGATTTATCAGGTTCACGTGGAGATCTGGCCTCACCTGACGGCAAGCAAGTTGATTTATTTTCAGAAATTCATTTAAATGAATTGAAAAAGCTTGAAAAACAATTGGAACTAGCAGAAAACGAAAAGGTAATGTAACTCAAATTTGTAAACGTTTATTAAATTTTCATTAAACGCTTTCTTTTTTAATTTTTAAAATTTACACTTTTAAATTTTACCTATAGGTATCTCTTACTACAAACTTGCGAGAATCACAGCAACAAGTTGAAAAAAGTCAAGGTGATCTACAGGGTTTTATAGCACGTTTATTAAAGTTAGCAGCTCATGTTGACTCTTTGCAACACCTTAGATCTAAAATTGAACGAGAAGTGGATCCAACAAAAGCTGTAAATATTTTTTAATGATTTTAAAATTGACTTCAATTTTATTTTTCACAAAATTAATATTTATTTTAGGATCACACTGTTGACAAACTGCAAATTGCAGTCAACCAGTATCATCAATGGTTTACTATCTCTTCTCGGGAAATCGAACAATTAAAATCGGATTTGAAGGAACTTGAAAACAATATGCATTGCAGTGATATCACAATTCAATTAAAAACTGAAATTACTAATATGAAAAACAAAGTAAGGAAGAACTTGAAGAAATATTGTAGCATAGTTTGTCCATAAATTAATGTTTTGTTTTTAAATTAAGCTTCTAGAAACGGAACAACGCAGCACGGATTTGGAATCTGATATTAGACGTTTGGGAGAACTGGCTGGTGAAGCAAGTAGCTCTTTAGATGCTGCAAACAATGATCTTCAAGCTGTTTCAGATGAACTAGCACAGCTTTATTACCATGTATGCACAGTTAATGGTGAAACGCCAAGTCGAGTTATTTTGGATCATGAAAAAACACCAAGTAATATTTATTAAAATTAAATATTTTAAGGTATATGTAACTACATATATTTATTTAAACATTTTTTTAGTGACTGAAGTAAATCCCATTCTTGGTCAAATGAGCAAAATAGAACTTCTTCGAAGTCAATTAAAGACGGACATTCCGCTAAAGGATCTAGAAAGTTTGTCAGATGCAGCAGATATGTCACGACATGCTGCAACGATTTTAGACCAAATTAAACATTTGCGAGTTTCAGTAGAAAATACTATTGAAATGTCAAAGATGAAAGGAATGAGAGCCAACATGTCTGAAGGTGAAGTTAATGTTTTTAATATGGATGGACTATTTTTAAGTATAAATATGTTTTTAGAAATTAAATTCTTCAAGTAATATTTTATTTTTCTAAATTTTTTTTGGATTTTTCTATTTCTTTTGCATGCAGCTTATTTTTTACAAAAATTTTGTGATTTAAATAATCCTATATTTGAAGATATTTGACAGGTATATAACAAATTTCGAGCTTATGTATTATTATTTTTTTTACTACTATTTGGATTTCATTACATTTTTAAAAATATATTTTAAAAAAAATGTTATTTAATTGAAAGTTTAACTTGTTTGTTTAGGTAAAGACGATGGCAAAGAAGCAGAACTTGGTGAACTACAAGAGCAAGTTATTAAATTGAAATCGTTATTATCTACAAAACGAGAACAAATTGCTACATTGAGAACAGTTTTGAAATCAAATAAGAATACAGCTGAAGTTGCATTAACTAATCTTAAATCTAAGTATGAGAACGAAAAGAGCATAGTTTCAGAGACTATGATGAAGTTACGAAATGAATTGCGTCTTCTCAAAGAAGATGCTGCAACATTTTCAAGTAAATATATTTTAATATGCTCATTATTCAATATATATTATAAATTATACTTTTATTTAATAACCTATTTAATTTAGGTTTACGAGCTATGTTTGCTGCTCGTTGTGAAGAATATGTCACACAAGTAGATGAACTTCAACATCAATTAAGTGCGGCAGAAGATGAGAAAAAAACATTAAATCAATTACTGAGACTTGCTGTACAACAAAAACTGGGTTTAACACAGCGTATGGAAGAATTAGAAATGGAACGAGAGATGAGAAATGCCCGACGACATAATCCATCTAATGTAGGAGGTCGTGGAAGTAAAACATCTTTTCCTCGTCCTGGACGTAGTCATCCAACAAGAGATTTCTTCTAGCCACGAGCACAGCCTGTTAGGTGCGTTATAGCTCTAGTCAATACGCTCCTTAAATTGTGAAATAATAAGGGGCTTTTATTTAGTTGATTTTAATGAACAAAATGCATCTCCGTAAGTCGAGTATTTGGAATTAAGATATCTATGGTACTCCAATACGACACATTATTAAAATCGAGTATATCTTAATTTTTTAAATATATTAATTGTTTTATTTCTTAAGAATAAATTAGACAAACAAGATCAAATTGCTTAATGGGTTTGTTATATTCATACTTAATAATGTTTTGAACTACTTGAACATAATAATAATCATTTAACATTATTTGTTAAAATAGATGACAAGAGTTAACGCATAGGGCTTTAAAGATACTTATATTAAAACCATAACAATATTGTGATGAAACCCATTATTTGAGAGAAATTAAACATACAATAAAATATGTTATATAATATATTTAAATATTAATATTTTTGTAACTATAAACTTTTAGGAGGAATATACTAATTCCATATATTAAGTTTATAATTATAAAAGGCATATCCTTTATCAAAGAAGGCAACTATTAAACCAGTCTGTAATATAAATGTTTAATTTAAAATGCTATAAAAATTATACTTATATGTATATTTAAAATAAGATATTTATAAACAAAATTTAGTATCCTTAAAATAATTAATAATGTACGTTCCGTTTTCCCAATTGTCCAATTTGTGAAGTGAAAATTGGCTGCGTTCACGTTGTGTATTGTATCTACTTCTTACATGTTTTTTTCGTTAAACTTTTGACTACTAAAATTTGAACATATATTTTTGTAAACCAATAATAATTTATTTCCTAAATTGACAGTATGCTCATATCCATGCATTTTTGTAAGATTTATAAAAAATACCATAGAATGCAGTCTAATGATTTTGAAATTTTTCAAACTGGGAGTGCGATATAAGTTTCCGAGCCATTTGGAAACGGAACAACCGTCCCTCTTAGTAATATTGTATTTATAAGTAATATATAAAAGAAATTGAAAAAGATGCAATTTGTTTGAAAGTTAAGAAACGATAAAAAGAACGCTAAATACCGCTTGAATTATTACCGCAAAATTGTCAAGATGTTAACTGTTAAACGTAAAATGTTAAATCAAACATAATTATATATAAATTTTATCATTAGTTTTCTTATGTATAGTGGTTGAGGTAGATTTTGGGTATCAAAAATTTATTTAATATACTTTTTGTTTTGATTAAATTAAAACTATATTTGGAACGTTTCAGTTATACATTTTCAACTTGAGGAAGCATACGTATTTATTTAACTTTAAACTGTACTTAAAATTAATAAAGTAAAATATTAATATTTGTCTAACAAAATTTAAACGTCCATAATTATTATTTTCTATTAAATAAATCATAATGTTTAATATAAACAAAATAATATTTTTATTAAAAAAATTGTTTAAATTTAATAAAAAGTATTTAATTTTTGTAGAGATATAAATTTTAATAATTAATCCAATTTATTAACAAAATTTATCTGTATTATGACCAACAATTGTGACATTAATAAATTAATCAAATACTAAATAGCCAATCGATATTAACATTTAGATCACTAGTGTTTAGAATCCAACTTTAAGTAAAATTTTCAATTAGCATTCAAATGCGTAGTGCTATTGAATTTTTGTTTGATTTAAAATACATTTTCCATGTACTCGTAGATTATTCTGATTCTGCATTTCGAGATATTCAAATGATTTATTTTATATTGTTAGCGATAGAGCTAGAATATATTACTTTTCATTTTTAAATTTGATTATATACATTAAAATGATAGATGTTTATTATATCTTCATATTCAGTAACAATTGGTAATCAGATGAATATATCATTTTCAAATACAGTAACTTTTATAACATAATAAAGACTAATTTAAACGTTATGTAGAAAACGTAACTGTTCTAAGTTGTTATTATTTAAAAGTTGTGATGTATTATTATTTTTGGCAGAATTTCTAAATTATATAATAAACATTGGTTAATATAATTCATTTAATTATTCTTGAGTATCTATGATACAATAATAATATATTTAATCAATTATAGATTAAAAACATTTTTATAGCATCTTTTGAGTTTGTTAAAGTTGTTAAAGAATTCATATATATTAATGTTGTATGTATTTACTATTAAAGAATAATAATCTTATTTTATTGTTATATTTAACAAATATGTAAAGAAAGGTAACCAAATCCATATCAGTTTTATAAGAGAATTATCTTACAAATTTTTTTCTTTTTGTTAATTGAATCACAGAGTGCAATAAATTTTTGAAAATCAAAAAAAGTTGTTATAATATAAATGTACTAATTATAATATTTTTAATTTACCAAATACTTTGATTGTTTTATTCTTAATTGAGAAATCAAATATCCTAATTTCGTTAATATATAAAACGAAAAAGAAGTTGAAAAATTTTGTGGTGCATTCTAATAATTATATTTTACGTTTGTAGAAAAGTGAAAAAAGTATATATCATATAGAAGAAAGAATGAACAGATGCGCGTATCCCAAGTCATATTTATTTAGCGGAAGTACTTAGTAAACCAAAATCATTCTCATTCACTTCAAAGTGGTACAGATCCGGTCCGGAGGCCTTAACATATTTGCTGCCTGATCGTGAAATGTTGGAGGACTATAAATAAGCAGGATGTATTGTATTCTGGCTGTACAAATGAGTCTTCGAGGCGATGATCCCGACTGTAGATGACTTAGTTTAAAGCTGTAGAAGTGCAGAGCTAGCACTTTTCTAAAACTGTTGTAAACAATTATTGTAGTTTAATCGTTAGCGCCTGAAGTATTTTCGCTGTTCCACTGTTCAATAAGTTATGTGTATTTAGGGTTTATCTAACATAACAAAAGTTACCTGTTACGTAAACAGTGTTATCTTATATACACCAATTTGTAACCTGTTTTACTGCTATTTGTTTTTTTTCCCATTAACATTATCATACAATTTCTTAAGAAGACCTTTACAAAGATTATGAAATCTTAATAGCACCTTTTAAGCATTAATGATGCTGAAGCGCTATGGCTATACTCAACGGTTGGGTAAAACGCAAGTGAAATGTTTTTATCTTGATTATAAGTCGATAAATTCAATTTATGCCAGGAAAAGTGGAATTGTTCTCATCAGACATTTACTTATAGTATAAGTTTTAAAATATGTCCGAAACTCAAATTGTTCATTTTTAGGTTCACCACATCTGTTTTTAAATGTTATTACTAGACATCTGCTGATAATCCAAATGTTAAAGTCAGTCTAGTGATTCACTTATGCGAATTGATTTATATAAACATTCCTAACATGGAACTTTAGATAAACAAACTCTAGATGTGACGAGTCAGCATATATTAGTTACAATTAGCAGTAGGATATTTCCCCTTCCCTCCATTATATTAGTTTACTTTAGTTATTAAGACACATTTAAAATCTCTCTTTCACTACAATCGTCAAACGAATAAGACCTATTAAAATCTACAAATACAATCTTACTTCGTTTGAATCTTTCTAATATTAAATATAGTTATTAAAATTATTATTGTTTTTTAATTGTTGTACCAATAAGTATTATAAAACCTGAATGAGTACACTAATTGGGAGTTTATGGTAATCCTCTTATACCTCCAAGAGGTGGGATACTGAGAAGATTCTGATCGTGAGACTACCTGGAACCGCCATCACTGCAGATTTTGGTGCAAGTAGCAAATTAACGCCTGCCCTTTTCGCTTAAGTAAAATATTACATAAATGTAAGGTAACATATTCATGTTTTGTGTTTAGCGGGCTATTTTACAATCCGCTGAACTGTCAAAAGGATTATGTGTAGAATTTCTATAAAAGACAAAATATGAATACGGGCTCATAAAACTAGAACCGCAAACGATATCATATTATAATTAGCAATAATTATAAGCATTAGTTCACATTAGTATAAGTTAGTCTATATTATGTGCCGGTTATAGCAATGTCTATAGTATGGGGTTGGTACTATTCCAGTGGCATCTTATTGTTTTTGGTTTCACTTCAAGTTTCTTTGCACATGTGGAGATTATCTGTTATTGGAGATTGATGGCTAAAAATATTAATTTAGTTTGATTTCAGTAAATTAATAACATTAACAAAACACAGTGTTGTCTTAAATATTTCTAATTTGATTCGTGTTTATAAAATTAGAATTATATACAACATATAGTAAGTTAGTATTTGTATCTATATAAGGTGCGTATTGTTATTGTATTTTACTATTTAACATCTTTGTTTTTAACTGTTTTGTTACATAACCTAACAATTTGTAATTGTTTTTGTTATTACTTACAAATTTTGTACGTTACATTTTTTTTGCAGATGGATCAAAAAGAGCTCGAATCAATTAAATCAGAATTGCGAAGTATATTAGTATCTACAAAATGTGATTCTACAGTAGAAGTATTAGCAAGAGAGTATCGTGCTTTTATGGGTCATAGAATACAATTTGAAAAATGGGGATTTAAAACATTAGTAGATTTTTTAAAGTCCATGCCTGACACTATTTTGGTATTTGTAAATTCTTCTTGATATTAGTAAAACGGAAGTAAAATAATTTTTTCCTGTTTGTGTTGGATTAAGATTTAAAATAAAAATGATAAATTTGTGATGTTTATTTTATTTGTTAAAGATACGTGGGAATACGCAATCAGCTGGGGTTTCTCTAATAGTAAATGAGAAAATAAAACATATTAACGATTTAGTTACTAGTCAAAAATCGAGCAAAAAAAGAACAGTCCTGCGACCATTTAAACCGTAAGCAGTTTAAATTTGGAATATTTTTTCTTTGGATTTGGTTTCCTGCTAAATTAAAAAGATTTCAAATTATAAACGTTATTTTTTTTGTTTTGGCTATTAACGTTATGGCTATTAACAACAATGCGAATATTTTCTCAGTTACAGACAGTATCAACAGTATTCTCATTCTTATCATAGACGTCGATACGATAATTCCTCGTATCATGTGTCAGGCATGCTGAGAGAGAAACAAACGAGTTATTTTCAAAGTTCGAATAACGTTCATCCTAGACGAGGTAAAATGGGAGCTACTTGTAACTCCAATGGCAATATATGACAATAAGATTATTATTATACACACTATATATAGATTCATACAATTTGTTTAAAAGATTTTAGTTTATCAATCACACAACCGCAAACGTACTGGGAAACACCTTTAAAGAAACCAGGGACCGATCCTTTATTTAAGAAGGAAAGAAGAGAAGAACAGTTTGAATTGAAAGAAAATATTTCCGGTTTGTTTATTCCTTTTGAAATATTATTTTAAATCGTACAATTTCGTTTTTACACATGAATTTATTTATAGCGAACAGTCAAAACATGACTCAAAATTTAAAACAAATAAAAAATGATTTATTTGATGTACCTGTAAAGGTTAAACAGAATTTGAAAACACTTATCGGTTACTATACCAAGGGTATTGTGGTATCCGAATTATCAAAATTATACAAACAACAATTCGGTACTGATTTAAATTATGAATATATGGGATTTACTAGCGCGGTTGAGCTATGCACGGAATTGTCAGATATGTTCCATTGTGTGAGACCATCAAAGCATAGCAGTTGCATGATATTTGATGCTTCAAAACGGATACCGGAAGAGACTCTTTCATTTTACAGAAAGAAAGGAGAAGAAGATAACTTCGTACCGCCATTACAAACAAATTTGTGTAGCCCTGTTAAAGCTGATATTTTGTTAGTGAGTATGAAATATTTAAATTTTTATTTATGAATACATAAACGTAACAAATATTGTTAAAACATTTCTGTTTTGTAGGACATGCAGCATTTGAAAGATTTTTATCGTTCAGATTGCTTGGGACCAAGTGATAAAATATCCACCATTTCACTCCCATTTAAAGTTAATGGTCTCTATAATATCACAGTCAGTGAAACTTATGACCCTCATAAGTTTTGGTTTCAACATAATCATGACGATTTTTACGTTATACTCAATAAAATCATGGATGATATGGGGTGAGTAGACAAAATATATAACAATACTATAAATAATAGAAAGTATGATTATATATGCATAAGTCGTAATTTTTAAGGCTTTCTGAATTGGCAGTTCTTGTTTTTATTACACGTTAACTAAAATGTTTGTTATACAGGCACTTTTATTACGAAAAAAGTAAGAATTATACCATACCCACCGGAGCATTAAAACCTGGTCTTTATTGTGCAGCCCTTTTCCTTCATAGCTATCATAGGGCTCGTATTACAGAAGTTCTCCCATCAGGAAAAGTAAAGGTATGAAAACCAAATCAGCAAATGTAATATATAATACTTATTATTATATCAATAATCAATATTTTAATTTTTTAAAGCTTTATTACTGTGATTATGGTACTGTAAATGTTATGGAAGCGAATATGCTTTGTTTTTTGCATCGTGATTTTGCAAAATTACCTCAGCAAGCATTTCGTGGAAGACTGGATTATGTTGTACCATTTGGATTAAAATATTGGACACTGGGAATTGCCTCCTATTTTGTAAACCTTACTCAACAAAAAAATTTAATTGCTCTTGTCACTGAAGTGGATTCTAAGGTAAAATTGCATTAATAATTATTATTTTGTATAGTTGTAGGACATTTCAATAGTTTACAGTATGAAAATTGTTGAAAATTCCGAACTCTGATACGTGGTCGTTTTAACACTATAAATTAATTATCAATGTTCTGGATACATGTTTTTTTAGAGATAGAAAAAAATATAATTATTTAGAATCGACAATATTTTTTTTAATACTTTGCATTTTTTATATTTACTACAGGATGGAGTATTTGGAATGATTTTGTACGACCCTGAAGATAAAATGTATATAAATCAAAATTTAGTTGCAAAAGGAATGGCAGTTAAGCAGGCAAGAAACGTTATTTATAATTATCATAATTATGTTACCATTCTGTTTTTTTTGTTATGCCTTAAATGTTCTTTATACTTATAAAAATAATATGCAAATACTTTGAATAACACACGTAAAAAGTTATATTTAAAGCGCTAGCAATGATGGGTGAAAACTCGTTTCAATACTTTAATTTTTAAGAAGATTTTCTTACATTAAATTTAAAACATGTTCTATTAATATAGAAGTAACCCTTCTTCAACAACGTTTCATCATGTTTAAAACAGTAACACTCTTATAAATGTGATGTTTTTTTTATTTTATTTGCTGTTTAAAATGTTATTTCTTTTCAATTAATAACTTATGATTTACATTTTCAGTGTCCAAATCCTGAGGCTCTTTACAGACATCCTAAGTTTCAATTTATTGAGGATGGTGTTGTATATTCCCACGTAGATTTATTGCGTATGCAAGGGACGGGTTATCAACATGTTGATATACTGTGTAATGATTTAAAAAATCAGATTACAAAGTATAACAGCGATAAAAAGAAAGATGATTTTATTATCGTTGATTATTTACCTTATCCAAAGTTATACTTTGAAGCTCAAAGTGATGAAGAGATGTCTTTCGTACACACTACTCAATATAGTGATGCCGAAACTGCCGTCGATCCATATTACCATAACTCTGATGTCTTGTCCTTTGAAGGCAATGGAAACAATAGCATGCAGAAATCTATCGCGGATAATGGTACTATGGACCATAAAGAGAACACTTATGATGACATTATGGATGAGATTTCGGATATTGAGGAAATTAGATTCCATGTTAATGTTATTCGTAAGTAATATAATAACTTGTTTTTTTCGTTTTAATTCAATAAAACAATAATTTGAAATGGCAAACGGATCTAAATTAATAATACGGGAGTCAACAAATAGAAAATGACAACCTAATCAAAATATAATTAATTACATAATCACTCTATTATATAGCACGATAAAAAGTAAAAAAGCGCTTGAACTTTGTCGTTAGTTAAAACTATACACTTTTATGCCAAAGCATCTGATTCAAATATAACAGCTTTGAATGTATTTATACTTAATAAATAATTACGTTATTTTGGTTGCATTGTTCTTATACTATAGTTCCATCATTTAATTTAGTTGTTGTATTTTCAAGTTAAGTTTTTAGAATAGTGCTGTATTAGAATAGTGCTTCGTTTAGTATTATTAATTTATCTGCTCTTTTGTGTTATTATATTTTATTTGCATTGACTTTTTAATATTCAAAGTTGATTTCTTTTCAGTGTTTGGCAAACATAAATTCCACATTGTTTACCATAATGGCGGTTTGTATGTGATTCTTGCAGAAGTGGTAGACAAATTAACAGATTTTAATTCTGTTGATGAAATGGAAGAAGTTTTAAAGGAGAAGAAAGTATATTTTAATTATCTTATTTTAAATGGAGAAAAAGATTATGATATTCTCCGTGAGATTGCCGAGTATGTATCCATCTAATCATTCCTATCGTTAATATATACCTTATAGTTTTTTATAATATTTTTGGTTTTAGATTCAGGATAAAATGTATGATACCAATTATACCTCAAAATATTGTTACTTACAAACTGAAGGTCTTAAAGCTTGAGGCACTTACAATTCTCCTATACAGTCTTGGTTTGGAATATAAAGGTATACAAAACTGGGTTGATGATTGTCTTCAAGCAGTTAATGAGGCTACTGAAAATGATTCTTAGGAAAACTATCCTTTGAACTTCCGTAATTTTAAATTTGACAACATTATGTGGAGGTATATTATTGAATTTAATATACAATACATAAATTATGTGATAAAGTGCATCCAAATAGCAGGCAGTCAATCTCTTATTTAAGTTTCGTAAATTGTTATACGTTTATCTTATGTTATTTTCTTGTTTTTTAAGTATATTTAGAATATATGAATACTTTGAAGTTAAATATTTGTAGTTTTTCTTTAATTTCTTTTTATAGCTTTAAGTTAAGTCTTTATTATTTTGGATGACACTGGAGACAAGACTGCTTGCATATTGAAACCAGATGGTCTAATGACAAAATTGTTAGGGGTCTTTCTCTGAAGTGATCATAAATAATTAATACTATAATGAACGAGAGCGTTGGGAAATGCGAGGCTGCTGTCTTTGGGTTTGATGCCAGAATCAGCGCTACACTTTTCCTAATTTTTGATTGAGTATATTCAAAATATAATCAAAAATATTATTAGACAGTGAGATAGACGTTAAATAAAATACATTTATAAAATATATAAAGCGATATAATAAACTTAACGTTTTTCGTTAAGGGTACAAAATTCAGGAATATTGAAGTTGCAATATATAAATATTGAACACATTTACTGTTAAATATGATAATGTCTCAAACACTAATTAATGGGCCCTTCGATTGAAAAACATTAAGTGACTCTAAGAACCGCATTAGTTTTATCATGATATATAGTTTGTTATATCTATCAATAATACATGATTTCTATTCTAAATATTAAAAGAGTTGGTATAAAAGAAATCCATAGATAAAGTTAATATCTATACCATAAAGATTTGTTTCGCAGATAATTAAATAAAAGAGTAGTAACTATACAACGTTAAAATTAAAATTAGATCTTTACAGTAAACTTATTTTGGATATATCACATTAACGTTGGAACTATTTTTAAGTAAATATAGTTTTGTTAAATGCTAGACATAAAAGTACATATCAAATATTTGTTCGTTTTCCACCCTCTGTGTTGATGATCTTGTATACATAACAATCATATATAGAGGACACAGAGATGTGCGTTTTTCAAATACATTTACTCAAAATGCAAATACATAATAGTAAATACCTATTTTCTATTTTGTATTTAAATATCTTTTAAGAGCATAGAATTTTACATTTTATTTGAAAACTTTTGCAAACCAATTTCCTATTTGAAAAATACAAAATAATCTTTTAATTTTTGTTACTTCATAGTGTTAATCAATAAATATTATTTTTTGAATATAAACTTAAAACCCCACCAACTATTAAGTATTTTTAAAATACGTATTTTGTATTTAAATACTAACATGAAATTTGTTTTTTATTTTGTATTTGAAATAGGAAAATAACGAGCTATTTGCATCTTGTATTTAAATGCTTTTGAAAAGCATTTGTGCACATCTCTGGAGGACCGACTAGCTGGGATATGTTCGACCCCGTCCATAACGTAAGGCGATAGATAAGACAGACAAATAGATATATGATGAGTACATTTATCTTATTCATTATAGTAATAGATATAGATAGATAAACATTAAAGTAAAAGCTAACTCTCATGATAAAATGTACTAAGAAACATAGTCGGCGGTCAGATATAGTGTGTTGCAGTGTGACATAACTCTTAAAGTACAGTCGCGATACAACGTCCTTAATAAAAACATAGTACGCTTGAATTTATGCTTTTATATTTAAATGGAAAATATTTATTAGATGTTTGTTGAATGATGCCATGTTATTCAATACGAAATACGATGGTATTCTTCTCACATTTCCTATGGTGTTGTATACCATATACTTCCATAAGTTATTATCTGTAGGAGTATTTCTTTCTGACACGACAGAACCGGTTCTATTAGGTATGCAAGTTATTCTAGTTGCATATAGACCAGGCCCCAGTTTGCGTCGTTTGAACTGCGTCATCTTCGGTTCTTATTAACGACGCGAACCGGGGCACTAAAATACATTTTCTACAACTTTTAATAATAAATTAATTAGAAAAGGACGCTGAATTCATTGACTATGTCTTGAACTAATTTAGATAACAATCCAGACGCTTTCAGTTTTTATACAAACAGTGACTTTAATAATAAGAATTTTATTTCTTAATCTTTCTCCTCCTCCCAGGATCCCTGCTTAATAAATCGGTTCGTTTCGCGGGTGCTACATATTCACTCAGCCAGTTTTATCGTCATCTTATGAAATTCTATGAATGTTGAATGTCGAACTGGCGTGGCTGATTCCTTAAGCGCTGTTTTACAATCTGTAGGGCACCAAACCTAACGCTGGCACTGTACCACGACTATGCTAAAGATATACCATTACCAGCCGTTGTACAATATGAAGATATAGATGAAATTCTTGTTTATGATGTATTGTAGCATCTTTTATAGGAAGTATTGTGTTAGCAGATGCGCGAATCTATGAATATTTAATACAGAAAGTAACAATAAGGTAATGTTGCAGGCTGATAAAAAATTTTTGTTCAAAAAACTGTTGCTCTTCTTTTAATTTTTTGATATTATAAGCTTTGGTTCGGTGCAATGTGGTAATGGGTGCTGGTGGGTCTGCAACAGGCAGGTCCATGCTCAGAGTTCATAGGAAAAGGGTAGAGGAGGACATTGAATTCATTGATAAGGTGTTGAACAAATTTGGATAAGAACCTACACCTTTCCGTGCACCCTCATTTTGGCGCCTATAATATATAGTTCAATAGCAAGATACTGCTATTTCATTGTATCGTAGATTACTTTGCTAAGGCTAAATTGAGGCCCGATGAAGAGAAAGGAATATTACGAAAGGAATTGAATTGCGACAGAGGAGACAGAGAGAAGAGTACTAAGTTTAGCTTTAGTTTTTTAGTTGTTTAGTTTTAGTTTTGTGTAAGTTTGAATATAAGAATGAAATGTATTAGGAAATATACTAGTATAGATTGTAAATCCAAAAGGCACACATTAACATAATAAATTAATTAAGCAAGAGTCACCGGCAATCTCTTGTAAATTGAATTACAGAAATTTTATAAGTATGTCATCTCTTTTGCATTTTGTTGCATAATAGAGATGGAAAATCCTCGGATATGATGTAACATGCAGTGCAGTGGAATTAAAGGAAAAAAATGACTTTTCTTTAATTGTATTGGGTGCTTTTCAATTACGGCACTAGAGTGCATAATGCTCAACATTGAATGTTCTAACTACAGCACTGCCTCGTATAGTTTAGAACTTTAAAAAATTATAAGGAGTTTTTAAAAAATAATTGGTTATTTGTACCAACTTTGTAGTAGAAAGAAATAGATATATGTAGTAGAAATTGAGTCATAGTCCACAAGCCCATTGATACTTTCTGCATTAAGCCAACTAACATCCGATGTTAGTGTCAAATGTATTTGAGTTATAGTATTTCATATATGACTATTATAGCTATTAAACATATTTTATGCATTTTTATTTTTAACTTATTATTCCATTCGAATAGATATTAAATTTCTTTTCATTATTATGAACAGAGTCGAACGATTTGATAAATATATTTCAGAATGCAATTGAGTTGAGAACTCTTTCTTTAGGGGTTGTTTTTAATATTTTTGATTGAGCGTTTTCATTTTTTTAAATATCCAAAAGTTGACGGAAATTTAGCTCTATCAAATTTGAATTTCAGTTTTGCCGCTTCTTTCTTCTCGAGCTCCTGGTTCTATTTAATTAAAATTTTCAATGTGTTATTACTTCTTTATATGAGTAGCATTGGTAGTACAATACAGTTGCGCAACTAGGGGTATCAAAAAGATAGTCAGAGTTTTAGGAAGCATTTGTATCAGGGGTTAGTTAACTTTTTAGATCATCACAAACAGATATATGCGTGTACAACGATAATTATAACTTTTAATATAAACAAGAGAGAAAGAGATAGATACGCCTACAAACATTTTTTCGTATTTGACTACAATTTGAGTAAGATTTTTCGAATCATGTTCGAAGCCACAGGTTGAAAATATATTTGGGTACATTCAGGAAAAGAAATTTCGTATTTTAAAGCTTAAGTTTATGGGGTGGGGTAATGTATTTTTGCTTTGGAAACTTACGCCTCCGTTTTTAATCCAAAATGCCTCCGAAACGGATACTCTTTTTTGTTGTTGTTTCTTAAGTCACCCTACATCGCCCAAATATCGATTCCTATACTAGGTCGAATTCTAGAATACCGTATTTCAATTTTATACGCTTCGGATCTAAATTGTTTGTGGGGTCGTTTCCTAAATTCTACATGTGTAATGAAGTTCGCAGATTGGGTCTTCTAGCGAATGTCACTAATTTATCCTCTCTTAACCACCCTGTTTCTACTGAATGGGTTTTGTCTATTTGGTTTCAAGATTTAAACCGTTGTTTACAATCCAACTCTTACTTTAAAAAGAATGTATTGAAGTCAATATCGGGCGATGCTGGGTAATATTAGTAGTTGACTATATTTTGCAGCCGTCATCGGAGCTCGATATTGATACGGGCCGCGTTATCACAAACCGAGACCCGCATCAGGCGATATGCCGTTGTACAGCTAACAACTAGGAGAATATGCACTGAGTCTATGCAGCACGTTGATTACTTACCATACAAGTAAATAGTCCGGTAGATATTGATGGAAAGAGCTTAACTTTAGAAAGTCACACAGAAAAACGAGAACACACATAGATGAAATTTTTAGGGAAAAAGTAACCAAGCGATCCGTTCTGATGTCATTCGTAGATGCAAAAGGTTGCTTCTAAAACGGGACGTTTAATCATTTACCTTCTAGGCAAAAGTGTATTTTTTCGATTCATAGTTCTGCTTATGAAATGCTATTGAAAGGTATCAAAGGTTTACTAAAGTTCAAATAAATAGAAATTTGGTTTAGATGGTTGGTTCATACACTTATGTACCCTAAGATGGGAATATCAGGTGGTGAAAATAATTAAATTCTGCGGCGTGGAAAATTCCTTATTTTTAAAATCATAAAACAAAAAGTATTAATATATATAATAATAGTATTATAATATATAAGAGAAGACAGAATAGTATTAGGGGCGATAAAAGGCTACGTGCCTACGAAGCCCAAAAATCTATAATTAAAAAAAAAAAAAAAAATAATTAAATTCTGCGGCGTGGAAAATTCCTTATTTTTAAAATCATAAAACAAAAAGTATTAATATATATAATAATAGTATTATAATATATAAGAAAAGACAGAATAGTATTAGGGGCGATAAAAGGCTACGTGCCTACGAAGCCCAAAAATCTATAATTAAAAAAAAAAAAAAAAACAAAAAGTATTGGAGATATCATTTTTATTTTTTTCCTTAACATTACTTTTTGTAAAATGATATCTTGAAGGTGGCTTCCGTTCTGGTCGATACATTTGAAGACTGGACATCGGAAGTTTCCGTACACTTTGTCTAGCATGTCTGTATGTTGGCAATTGCAACACGAATATTTTTCTTCAGCTCACACACGGTTTTTACCCGATTGGTATACACCAAGGATTTAAGATATCCCCATAGAAATGGAATTCGCAGGGTGCTGAAGACGGCGAGGTCCTGGCCACTGAAGATCGCTCCTCATCATTCTATAATACAGCTTCACTGTAACAGAAGTCATTTTGTGTTAATTATGACTTGCAATGTTTTAACATGGGGATCAATATTGATAAGGGAATAGTATGCAAGTACAGAGTAAATTTTATAATTTGTTTTACCTGACAATGACCTCGCAGTGGGGGGGGGGGGGGGGGGGGATCAGACAATCGTCAAAGAGCATGTATGACTGTATCACATCTACTCTATTCATAAAGATATAAGAATAGAGTGCGTGAAGGGTACGGCCGGGTGTAAGAGGAAGCGATAAAGACAAAGAGAGAGAGAGAGAACTGGCGAGTGTCCTATCTGTCTCTTTCTAACCGAATCGCTGCTGCTGGTTTAATTGATTGGCGGTGAGGTAGAGGATAAGCAAGCAAGCAGACGCAGTGCTTGGCTAGAAAGAGACACAGAGGACATTCGGCAGCTATCTCTCTCTTTGTCTTTATTGCAGTATTCAGCCTCTTGCGCACTATTCTTATACCTCTATGACTCTACCGGACTATACTACATACATTCGCATATTACACTTTATGGTAACTACAGGTATACTATATTTGAATAGTTTACAGTTCACATTACAGGTATATTTTTTTGTTTATATTCCAGGTGCTATATATTTGATATTACAAACGTTTTATTATCTAGAATAACAGAATGTAGTACGGTTACGTTTCATTTGATTATAGTGTTTAAATGTATAAATTACAAAACACTGCACGAACCAGCTATTCGTCATAGTATTCGTACGAGGACGATGAATCTACATAGTCATTACTTAGAGACACATTGGAAGACACATATATTTAAGAAACGTAATGTCTAATGCCGGTTTTACACCGGATTACATTTCCTATCAGCGTTCTATCGGAAAGTGTGGAATACCTGACAGAATAATTTCAACATCTAGGGTAAAATTATATTCAGGATACTATTCATTTACTATTAGTTTTTGAGTTAGATTTTCTATGTTTAGAATGGCAAAACTTGATCCAGTGGCGGGGGTGAATGGCGAAGGGGAGATCGGGATAAATGAAACTATTCAGAGCAGGATGAGTTTTAACGTATTTTCGTTAAAAGTAAAATTTAAAAAATCATGACTAATTTCAAAAATATTTTTAGATCAAATCAAACAGCTCTCCGACACCAAGAAGTGAGGCGTTAGTTTATTACATAATGATGATATTAATTGAATATCCCAGGAATACTGGGTATGGGTAGGGATATAATAAGGGAAACGACCGATTACTGGATAACAAAACTACTTAGAACAAAGACCGCAGTAAGATGTCATCATCGTAAGCATCATGGGAACCAATGGAAACTGAAGGAAGCTGCAATCGTGGACGACATGTTGTTTAACAGTTTCACACAGGTCAGCCTCAGGATGTCCGTGTTGTGTTTGGAGTTGGGACTGGGACTGGGACTGCCATCTACTGCTAGCTTGGAAGTTGGGACAATGGCTTAATACGTATAGATACGCTAGGCTGGAGCAATGACAGTGGTTGTTAACCTTTACCTAATTACATTTTTTTATTAAAAGCAAAAATCAGTTTTTCAACTTTTTCTCCTTTCAATTCTTTCTTCTTTAACAGTGCAATTTACCTCCAATTCTATAAGAATTATCTGCTCTCAGTGATGGATTTAGGTGTAGACCCGTGAAACCCGGGCACGGGATTCAAACCTGGAATGGAATCCTGAAGAGTTGCGCCTATTTTTAAAAAAACTTGCCATAGTAGTGTTCATACTTTTTTTTTACACCACGATGAGTTAAAGTGGACTGAAAGTAATAATCTTTAAAAATTTTAGGGAAAAAAATAATTTCGATTGATTTTTGTGTAAAAACTACTAGCATTCTGGAATTTTTAATGGTTGTGGTGGATAGCTGTGCTATTTAGGTTGCCGATACAAAAAAGAAATCAGAAATATTTGAAAAATTGTGGTCATGGTAGTTAAAAACATCTTAAGGTGTTTCAGTTTTTTTTATTTTTTTATTTTTTTCTCTAATTTTTAAACAAAATGAGATAAATTTTTTTTTTCTTTTCTTCTCGTGTAGTCATGAGCAGGACCACCCTGTAGTGCCCGCTTATCGTTGAATATTGGGACACCCTCTATATAATTATTTAATCTTGTATAAGAAGCTTTATTAACGTCAAAAAATGTAAATTTATATCTAAAGATAATATTTGATATGTAGCCTTTTATTTTATAAATCTAATCTAATCTAAACCTTGTCAATCTTTTCAAATATCGCCATTTCGTTATTTTTTCTTGCTAGATTTTTCTTCTATTTTTAGTTCTCATCAAGTTTTCCAAAGACTCTATTATTCCAAGGAACATCGGTTAAGAACCTCTGCATCGATGTCTCAGGTACATCAAGGTTGGGGAACAGAACGTCTCGTTTCGCTCCGTCTCAGTAGCAACTTCACCGCCGCTGCGTCCGTTGCGGTTTCGTCGCTCGCCATCTGGGCCCATCCGAAGATAGATTGAAGTACCTATAATCACAATAATGAACAAATAGTGAAGAAATCTGAAGAAATTAAACATAGAACCCATTACTGTGGAATCCCATATTTTAAACAAATTAGATTATATCGGAGAGTTTCATTTATTGTATAGTAAAATTATGGCAGACAATTTCTCTGACGAAATCAGAGTGTCTTGAGCAAATATGCGTTCCATTTAAAATTATATTTTGAATCAGTGAAAATAGGGGTGGTATATGAGCTTTAGGGGTCATCGATAAATTACGTCATAGAAATTTCATAGTTCTTTAAGAAAGCTCCCTCTCCCCCTGTAGTGACTTCACATATTCGAAAAAGATATTGTGTTTAGTCTTATTTTGTTTTGTGATCCTGTTTCATTTCTTTCGTATAACGAATTTTGGAATAGATGTGACTTCATGACACTTATAACACTTCCCCTCACTCCCCTTGTCACATTTTGGGTGAAACCGTCTCCTGCGTGTGATGTAATTAATAATAGCGCATTTTTTATCAGCGGAAGAATTAATTTCCTTAATCTTAGTAGAACATCTTTTCTCGCTTGGAAAAAATGAAAGATAAATTATTTGAAGAAATAGTATTAGAATCCATTTACATTGCTAACAAAAAGAATATTTTATTTTCTCAAAAGTATTAAAGAATACTTTTGAAAACTATTTCTGTACTATTCTGTGTGATTGTATTTAGTGCCTTTATATAATATGTATATAAAACTTATCTGTATATTGAGTAACGTCTTCGAAGAAATTAAAACATTATTCTATCTTTTGCCTACGATTATGACTAGTAAACTACCTTAAGTGAAGTAAACTCGTTCACTTATTAACGTTGTCATTGAATATGGCGTTGTCTTCACACTTCAAAGTAAGTTGCATCTAAATTTAACTGTATAAATTTAATTAAATTCAAATTCATTCTGATAGTACTTACTGCGCACGCTTGAATAGTAATAACAGTCAGTTCAAGAGATTACAACTGGAAAACTGTAAATTAACATCTGCGCAATGGATAGCTAGGACTGGATCGTGTAGCATCAGAATTAGATGGAATATCGTATGTTGAACGATGGAGCACATAGAATAGAATCATCAGAGAAGCTAGAAGACGACATAGACGGCGAGTCCATCAAACTATGGGGGGGTTTATAAAAAAATAGTATGAAGCCTCATTCCCACTCACTGTTTTGATATTAAATTTATGTTCTTATTTAATATTTTAATCTAGATTCTCAATTCGTGTTTTAATTTGAATTTATAGTTAATTTAGTTGGTACGCATGCGTCGTTAGTAATATACATTATGACAGTTCGAAAGTTGGACAAAATTAAATGTGGAATAATAAAATTGCTCTTTCTAATAACAATTAGTAACAGAAATTGTTTTTACTTTTTTCTTTTTGACAAACTACATTGAACTTCTTTTAAAAATAAATTCTACTGCATTTTGACTGATTGTCACATTTTGGAGGTTATAATATAACATAGTTCTTTTTAATTTAACATTGTTCATTGCAAAGTTCTAAAACAACAAAGAAACGTAAATTCTAAATTATAAATTGTGCATATGACATACAATTTAAAGTACATACAAACTGTGTTTGACAAGGGTAATAACGAGTTAGCAGAGACCTTGTTAAATAACTGACTTGTTTCTAAAGCAGGTTGAAGGAATTCGTTCGAATTATGAAAGCTTCCGACGTATTAAGTTGCATGTCGCACTAGTGTGGATATGTTGTTCAACTTGTTACAACAAATGTTGGATGTCGCATGTTTAAGTCACACGGATGTGTACGATACTTAAGGCTTTACCCTGACCACATTTTGTGGCAATGTAAAAATACAGCAATGGCAAGAAATAGACTCCAAAGGGCGGTGCTGCAGACTTAGCAGACGCTTCCTGTTAACACCGCCTTTTTGATTAAGAAACCGAAATTTATAACTGCAGTAGCCATGAATAGATCATTCTTGTTGTCTGGATATAACGTATAAGAAGAAGCAGAACAATATTAGGGGCGATAAAAGGAAGCCCGAGAAACTATATATAAAAAAAAAGATACTTAAGGCTGATCAAATTGCCTTTGTGCGGCAGTAGCCATGAACATATCATTCTTATTGTTGGGATATAAAGTTAAAAAGAAAAGAAAGCTATATTGGGGGCGATAAAAATGCCTAGGAAGCCCGAAAGAGGGAATAAAGAAATAAAAAAAATGCCTTTTGTTGAAATAAGATCCATAACAGCACAAACAAATTTAATGTATACATTCTAGAAGCCCCCAGATGTTTCTAAATCGCCGTCACTGCATTAGCAACTTATAAGTTGAAGCTATTTAGTTAGATATAATTCAAATGGAACTTACAGTTGAATGATTAATCATAAATTTCAAATTAAAACTGTAAAATAGTGAACATCATAGAGTTCTCACAAAGTCTAGTCTTGTAGATGAATAATCTCGAACCGAATGGATGGAATGGATGGATGCAGATTGTTCCACCATGGTACCTAGTACCTAGACCGGGTAAGTTAATTAGTTGGTAGATTAACAGTGCTGAACCACGTAATATAAACTGTGAGAAAATTACTTGAATCATCACGGATAGAATAGCATCAAAGTTGTATGCATTTTCTTGTCCTTTATAAATTTAGTATCGTTTTATAAAAAACAAACACACTGTGTATCCATATAAGTTGTATAAAGGTGTTTTATATGAAATGATACTAAATCTGGCACTGTTATTGAAAGACGCTATTAAACTTTAGAATGATTATCATTATCATTTAAGATAGTTGTATCCTTTTGTCGAATACTTATTACTGAGAAACAATGCTCATCATTATACAAAAATCTGTTAACCTCGTTGATAAAATAGCGTGTGTAATATGTATGAGAAGTTACCGGGTGATGTAATTCAAAGCATTGTTTTGTTGTTTCCAACAACGTACCAGATATAGATATCGTTCGGTGTAGAAGGTCTTATACACACCTGAATAACACATGGGCTGAAAAGTCCCGGTTCTAACAAAGAAAACACAGTTTTTTTTTGTTCAAAATTAGCTTTATTCATCAACGTAATCTCCATCAAGAGCAACGCAATCATTCCAGCGCCGCTCTAACATTTCAATACCACTTTTGTAGAACGATTTATCTTTTGCCTCAAAATAAGCCTCAGTTTCAGCGATAACCTCTTCATTCGTGCGAAATTTCTTACCGGCGAGCATTTTTTTCAGGTCTGCGAACAGGCAGTAGTCGCTGGGAGCCAAATCTGGCGAATACGGTGGATGTGGGAGCAATTCGAAGTTCAATTCATGTAGTTTTGCCATTGTTTTGATTGACTTGTGACAATCAAAACAACAAAATCAGTCGTTTCTTTACAATTTCGGCCTTCAAACGCTCCAATAACGTTATATAATATTCACTGTTAATGGTATTTCCTTTCTCAAGGCTCATGTTACGCTCGGCTGCAAGACGAGCATGCTCGCGCTTCTCTATTCACGGATGTAACATACGTGGCCAACATAAGAACTAGTTCTAATATGTCCTGTGATGTTGTGGTATTGATATCTACTTCGGTTCGTAATTAAAGTAAGTAAAGTAAAGTAAGTCCCTCCATCCTGTTCTCTTTCAGGTAGTCTCAAGTGCGCAGAAATAAAAAAAATTATCCTTTCGTTTTTTAGAAATTTCCTCTCACGATAAAGTGTGCTAATGCAACTAACCCTACTGAAAAAGTCACAGGTCGTCAGTAGTCTGTTCCACTATAAAAGCACTCTAATTATATAATAACAAAAACTAGGTCTGTATCTGTATTATACCTATTATGAAGCATAATCGTATGACCTTTTGAACTCCTAGCTAGTATTAATACATTGTAGACTATGCATATACTAGCATACTCGTAGCATAATACTGACACTGTGTGACGTAGAAACATGGCGTCCGCACACACACTATAATAATGACTTAGTATTAGTGTGATGTTATGTATTTATTTATACCTGAAACATTTTATTTAATTGTGTGAATATTTTTAATTCTATTTATAAAAAGATGACGAAATAAAATAATGTTGTTTATTACGAAACATGAAAACAAAAAATGTTCAAAAAAACAGTGCAGTACGAACTGAACGCTGTGCATGTGAGTCGACCGTTTAGCTGCCTGGGCGACAGGTATTCTGGGTAATGAGAGGCACAAGTTAAACCTGGTGTGGTGAAATAAGTTCGCATCAAAAGTAATGGGGATTATCTATAATCCCCCTATTGGGATTTATTTCTTTTAATCATCCTTTCCGTCAAATAGTCCATTATATCGAGATTCTACACTATTGTAATGTATTTTCTTCTTATTATTTAAGATATTGTTAACTATTTGACTATTCATCAATATTGCTCATATTTTAGGGGTCGATTTTTCAATTGTTGATTCAAATAGATGTTAATAAATGTGAATTTGCGTTTTTATTTTATGAATTATCTAAATGTTGACGAAGATATAGCAATTAAAAATTTGAATTGTAATTTTAGCACTAGAAATGGTCGGCCATATATAAGACATAACATGTCGCACTTTTAAGGGATAGGTGGCTCTGTTATATAAAAGAGATGGCAACTTAGCGTACCTGGCGTTTCATGTCTTGGTATTTAACGTTGGATCCCTTTAATAAATAAAGTGAAAAAATTACAATTTTTAATTGTTAATATCTCCTAAAATATAGGGAGTTATTAATAATAGGACATTTGAGGTACTGGTTTTATTTTATTTATTATTCTAGCTTCTTAGGACACCAGTACTTTTTGTGTTTTATACGAATATTAAACAAATATGACAATCAGAACATCAAATGCAAAATTATACTTTAAGCAGTTATAATATATTAGCAATTAAAATAGATATTTAAATAGGGTCAGGAAAATTAAAGAGCTTAGTCCACGACATAGACCTTGCATGTGATGACCCTGTCTTATAACCTTTGCCCTTTACAATGAACTCTGAACCTGACTGTAGCAAGTCACCCAACAAGTCGGTAAAACGGTTTTCTACTATTGCGGTAACCACATTACATTGACTTTACCTTAATCCATAATGCAACAAACTAGCTTCTATCAGTTAGAGGTGCATTAGTTCTTGGAAACATTGTTGTTAATACTTATCTAAGAAGTCTCAGAATGTATCTTAACTATCTGCTAATTATAATGTTAAAACAGTTTATATAATTTTCATATTAATTTGTCAATAATTTATATTATTAAAACTATAGAATATAAAAAGAAATATATTTTGTAAGTGAGATTGTGAAAACATACTACAGAAATGATCCTGTGAAGTATGGTGGCTGGGTTGCACAAGGAACAGGAAGAGAAAGGAAGTACTAAAAGAGGCAGTGAAAGGAAGCAGGAGAAAGAAAGAAGTAGCGAGGAAACAGTTAAACTTCAGCCCAGAAAAATAGACTAGGGAATAGACCAGTACAGAAGGAAGACTAGGGAAAATGAAGGAAGAGGGTCAAGAGAAGAAGAAGCAGATAGTACTTTTGGAAATAAAAAGGTCTAGAATAATGTAAATTTAATTGTAAGTTGAAGTAAATGAAATGTATTAAGAATGTAGATTGCAAAGCCGAAAGGCGAACAATAAACAATTAATAATATTTTGTAAGTTTCACAATCTGGGATATCTTTTCATTTCTCAGAAAATGCTAAGTCAATGTTTTAAAAAATTCGTTATTTGTAGAGAACTCTTTCCTCAAAATTTGTCTTGTCAAATGATGTCTTCAAATTTTCCCTGAATTTTTCTGGAAACCGTTATTTTGAAAAAAAACTGATAATCAGTGAAATGCGTCTTTTTTCTCCATGTAAAAAGGTCTAAACTTTTACGTAAATATCGGTAGGTTTTTTAACGTTATTGAACAGTAATTATCCCATACAATACTCATCTGTAAATTTACACAATCTTCTTTAGCAGTACGCTGTTTGATTGACAAACTTGACAAATAACTTTTGAAACTAGGAACTCGTAACTAAAATTTAATTTCTGTGACTCACTTATGCGCTGAGATATTTTAGTCGTTTTTTTCCACCTCTACAAAAACCTTACAATGAATGCATCGTAGCGTGTAGAATTCAATCAACATCAAAGTTCCAACTTTCCAATATATAATTTCAGTAGCTACAGTTATACGAGTATGATAGTTTTTTGACAGTTTTTTGTTTCTGACGACAGGATGTTTTTAAAACGTGTTTCATCTGTAAGTTTGTTTCTTTTATATAACATTTCTAAGTGCATGAGTTTTATAACAATTTCATGGTGAATACAAAGATAATTGATTCTGTGTAATAATAGGTTTGGAATCTTCAATGTCTGTTGGATAGTGACGGTGTGACAATCCGGTAGCATCAAGTGAGTTGAAGTTAGATAGAGCGTCGTCTCCACTACACTGTAGTAACACCAATGCATCGAAGAATTGTGCGTCTGGTGGTAGAAATGTGTACTTTGTGAATAATATATTAAACTTTTATCAACTATCATTTATTCTTTAGTATTTATTGATTGAATAAATTTAAATTCATTTCATTATGTCATTATTGAAAAAAGTTTGATGCATCTGCGGATGGAAAGTTAATAAACATATAAAATGGATAAATGCAGTAAAAATTTATGTGTAAACATACATAAAAGTGCATTCAGCATTACTCACATTTCGATTAACATTAAGCTGACAAAACTATTTATATTATTATTCTTAATCTGATTTATTAATTTATATATTTTTTAATTTAATTTAATCTATTACCAGATTTAAATGGTTTCGTTTTGAATTTTTCTGACCATGTATACGAATTTTTGTTACTGGCCAGCACCTATTTTTAATTTCTGAAAAAGTCACTGCATATTTACCTGTATATTTAATACTAAAAGTATTCCGTAAACAATTTCTTATTGCTTAGGACTTGTTATAATTAAAATTTAGACAGGGTTACATTTAGAGTTTTGAAAAAATTCGATATTTTAAGGACTACTATGGGAACTATGAGCATTTATACGGGTTAGGCAAGTTAAATATTTAGTAAAAGTATTTATATTACACTCGAGGAAGAATAAATACTTACAAAACTGCTTCTAACATTTAAACAGTTATATATATTTAGCGTTCATTTGTAGCAAAATAGTTAAAATATCTTAAACGATTACTTAGATCTTCATATTATCCAAGAAGTACTCATTTTTACCACCAGTTAGCGTTAAAGTCAGAACACACAGTCCGTATAAGTTTTCCTAAGTACAAAGTTACAACAAAAATAGTGCAAATGTTTTTAAAAAATGTTTAAAATTAAGCAAACCAACATAGTTTTTAGAAAAGCTTCTTTTCTACATCTTTTTTTAATAATTCTTTTTCCCTTTTACTCTTTCAATTTATAATTTTAGATACTTTTAGACTACTTAAGTGTCTTCAGGTTCGATCTCCGGAACAGAGTTATATTTTCTGGGTTTGGTTGTTAACAAATGAAAAGTTATATTTAAATTATCAAGTTCGAGGATAGAAAATAAATGGAAAAAGAATGTAAGCATGACAACTGAAACTACAATTACCGAGTCAGATAATGATGATGATAGGTCGGATTCAAACATCGGTATTGCAAAAAAAAACATCAGACAATGACGTAACAAAAAAAAATACAAGAAAACAAAAAAGAGCAACGGATAAAATGTTTGTATTATAAAAGCTTATAAATGTATATATTGTTTTATGTGCTAATAACTATTGAAAGTTGATGCACTCAAATAAATAAATTCCTTACATTATTTTGTTCTAGTGCGGACGACTCTTTACATTACAATCTTCTTATTTTATTTATCAAGAGATTTCTCTTTAAGTTCGTGATGAATTTAATGGTTTCCTTTCTTGTTGATGTACTCGCTGATGGTGTTGGTGATGCTGATGCTGATGATGGCTTCTTTGACGGTTTGTTGAATCTCCACTACACGAGTGATGCCACTAAGAGATCACGGGCGGTTTAAAATTACCCCGTGAATTCTTCCAGTGCCATTAATTGTGCATGGTTAACTATTCTTCTTGCTAGGAATACAGCATCAAGTGTAGAATGTTTCAATTGAAGAATTGTTTCAATAATGATGAAGGTACATTCACAGTAATAGAACTAGGAGTAATCTTCTTGTTTTTGGGTATTATTCTAAATTATATATGTTTAAATATTATAATAAAGTATTATATTTTCGCTATTTTACAAGGTCAGTGAGATTAAATTCGGTCAAATCGGTGAGGTTTTTATAGAAGACCAATTTTGAACCAACCTACCTTCTATTATAATATATACCATTATACTAAGCAATCTAAAGACAGTTTTGTCTTTAGTGTGCGGCTGATGTTATACTTTCAACAAATGACTTTGAAGCATCACAACGAAACGCAACTTACTATTGGCGATGACTCAAGAATGTGCTCCACCCACTAATTGCTAGGATTCTTTGCCATGTCTAAAACCTTGACATTGATTTGCAGGAACAAAGTTGCAGCATGAAGAGCACATACGTAGCTCGAACAATTACTGGTTAAAATCACGATATATTTGCAGTTGTTCTTGATGAACACACATCCAGGAATAATTAGTAGCAATTTATTTGTCAAGAAGTCAATGAACCTATTACTGAGATTCTTAAGTTAACTTAAAACTGGAAAATTATTGTATATACGGTTATAATGGAAAAGAATTAATAATGAATAAAAAGATAAAAAAAATTCAGTTTAACCACGTGACATATATCCCAGTAAACATTTTGGAGTCACTTTGACATCATATTGAAGATGCGTCATGATTTTTTTGTCATGAAAGAGTTCATTTATAGTTCAGTTTCTCACATTTTTTCATATAAAATGTCTACTTTATCGCCTACAAATGGCGAAATTACTCCACCTGTCGGAGTACAAATGAAGATAAAGTTGATGCGAACTATAATTGAAGTGAAATAGTGATAGAAACGTCACTAAATAGGGCACTTCACCAAATTGTTTACTGGGATATCACGTCACTGTACGATATTATGAGGTATAATATAATAAAAACACTAGAACACAATTCTTATCATTGTCAATATTCGTGTCGTAGTTGATAGAGTGAAGTACAATCAGGAAAACCTAGCAAAATATTTGTGTCATTAAAATCAACACGAAAACGTCTATAATAGAAGAGAAATGATCCTAACAAACAGAAAACTAGCAAGAGAGTTACCAGAATTCAAAAAGAAAGATTAATTACACACACTTTCCATCCATCTGTGAAAAAACAGGTAAATGCTCTTGCCGGCACTCGAACCATAATAACGTGAACCGTAAATAACGTTCAATGTGAACAGTCTGTTTTCGAAAAACAGAACTGTTTTAAAATAAAACAAATCATGTTTTTGTTTTGTTTTTTGAAAATTGACTTAGAAAATAGACTTGAATTGGCATTACAGAATGAATTTTAATGTACATCTGGCTACACATATTCCATAATTAGGGAACCAATAAGTACTTAGCACATTTGCCATGAGGCCACTGTCTCTATCACTGTTGCTGTACAAACATTCTGATGTAAATGTAATTTATATAAAGCAATGACTCATGTCAAATCACATCCAGCGCCTGTTATGCTCGCAACCATAACAACATTCAACAGGTAACCTGTAACCACATCAGAACTGACGTACTTTTATAATGCAAAACAATATGTTGATTATAGAACTGATAAACAATAACAGTAAATAATACTCCATGCACTGAACTATAAGTGGAGGAATACGATAAGAAAATCAATTACATCTAAGCATGAACGTGGTATTAGATTCAAATATTATATTTATTATTTATATCTACAATACATCGGTTTATGTGGTAATATAGCTTACCACAAGCTAATTCTACGTTTCAACTTCTACTTCTTATATAGAAAATGTCTAACAATGCAACAGTTTCTAGCTTGCTATAAGCTAATTCAAAACATTTGGAATATTAACATGTTTAATTTTTATAAAATTCTGTCGAAAAGTGGTTTTACTACGTGGTGAACTGCCTTAAAATGCAGCCAGGAAGGGCGAGGTTAGTCCATCTATCTTTCTGTGCTCTGTTCGAACCAGAGAGATGATTAAGCAGTATTATTTTATTTTCATGCTTTTGCCATTTGGCACTACATTCTTGTGGCTTAACTCAATTATTTACATATCATTGTGCTTAATTCAATTTTGATCCTTGTTATATCTAAACATTCTCACTCTTTCTAAAAGAAAAAAAATGATGATGAAAAGAGATGATAAAGCTTTGCGATCAACTGCTTCTGCTGTTTCATAAAGCCTCTGCGATGAATTGAATTGCGATAAACTAGCAGAGAACTTAATACATCATGTAGATAAATATAAAAATCACAAATAAATATAATCACAACCTATTCTAGATGAGTCATAAATCAATCATGTAACATAAATGTCAATTTTGTAATAAATTTTACATTACACAACCCAGTCATTGCATTACGTTTCATAAGTTTTATTATTCAGATTAATTGTAACTATTGGACACCTGGGATTCAGAATGAATCAATCCATTTTATGGATAATTATGTTCATGTTAGAACACCTGTGCATTCATTTAATCTGTGGTTAGATGATTCTATTTCGGTAATTAATGTTTTTATACATTATTAACAAAAATACAACAAACACGTCATTCTTGTCAGTGGCGGATTCACTAAAAGTTATTCAATAAAATATGTTTTTTACTATAAGATTATGATTAATTTGATTAAACTCCATTCCCTAACAAAGTCCTATTGCCTAATTTTATATATTGTATTTACTATCCGTCGTCCGGCGCATTATATCGAATCCCCATGTACTACCGCGACTGGATGAACAATTTTTAACATTTTTGTATTCACATCTATTGTACAAGATTCTATATAAATTAAATATCTTCTGTATTTAGTTTTCCAAAAATAGCGCAAGCAGTTTTCAAGCAATGTGCTTCAGAACTACTTTAATTAAGGTTCATTTTTTTTCTAGGCACGTATAAAAAAGTTAAATATAAAGAAATTATTATATTTATATAAAATATAATAATTTATATTAAATAAAGTATATTATTGACGCACGACGCATGAACATTAATTCATTCATTTCATTTTCAGTTTCATTTAAATTTTTCCAATAATTATGAGTTCAACAATCAGCAATAATCTGACAATGATATTGTTAAGTTAACGTACAAACGTACTGGTAACGTTAGCGTTAACTGTGGTTCTCTGACTGGAATCCGCTACTGATTTTAGTTGGCCAATTGTAATTTTTTAAAGTGTTCCGCTAGAATAAATATCATTTTAATAGCTTCTACCGTATAGATAAGCTAAGTTTCCTGTTTTTATGAGTTTGCCGTGAAATTTTAATTAGCCAAGGCAGTCAAGGTTACTTGTTTTGAACTTCTAGCTCTAGTCAATACATTAGCGTACTTCTATAACAAATATACGAGCTGCTGTTCAGAAATGTAACATCTTATGCGGAAAATTGGCAGAAAAACTAGCAAATTATCTTTCCTGATTAAATTGGTTGTGCCGAATTCGCATATTTTCTTTACCAGCCGCTGCTGTGATAATTTAAGCTTCCATTTTGAAAAAATGGCACATAATATTTATTTATTTATGCTTTCTCGGGCTTCCTAGGCACGTAACCGTTTATCGCCCCTAATAATGTTCCGCTTTTTTTTTAACTTTGTATACCGGCAACAAGAATGATCTATTCATGGCCACTGCCGTTATAAATTTCGGTGTCGCAATAGGAAGCGTCAGCGAAGTCTGTAACACCGCCCTCTGAAGTCAATTTTTTGCCACAGAATGTGGTCAGGGTCTCGCTCTTCTTCACCACAAATTTTTAACGTTCTAGTACCTTTACTTAAATATTTTCTTTATAAAATAAATAGGTTAAGTATCCTACGAACACAACCAAGTCAAATCTAACCAAATTATAATTTTTCACTTCTACAAAAACAAAGCATCTACAAATTGTGAATCAATCTTATAGATTCCACTGATTTAAATTGTGACGTGTTGTTTATTTAATAACCGAGGAGTTTTTTCTAACTATAATTTCTTTTCTTTCATCATCTATCTATTACATTTTTTTGTTATTTGAAACCTCTGCAAGGTTCTTTTCTATAAATAGTTTTTTAATAATACGAGTACAACAAAGTAACGGCACTTTAATTTGGATCCAACCGAATCGAAGGCATTTTGATTTTTTAATCCAGAAAATTGTTAATTTCTTTTTTTTTTAACTTATAAAACAAAAATGCACCATAGAAACTATAAAAGAAATTAATAGAATCACAGAAAGTATTGAAACCAGTGTTTTAATAAATGTATGCAATAATATTTACGTTTCTTTTTTATATTAACGCCTGAATATTTCCGATGCTGAGCTCTATCACCGACAACATCATCATCCTGCAATGTTGGTAGTATTTATGGTGTCATGGCGAAACTGTTGTCTCAAGAATTGCATGAGACATGTTCATAATTAAATTAATTCTGATAATAACTAATATATAAATGTTATTGGGAGAAGTAGTAAAGCAATTAAGGATGCCAGTGAAAAGAGCAACTGAGAAGAAATAAAGAACGAAGGAGGTGGATGGCAGAAGTAAAAGAAAGAAAACCACGGAGTTGAAAATGTTACAAACTTAACAGTACAGTGATCGACAAGGAGAAGAGCGACACATAATACGCCAGAAAATAATCCAAATTGCATATTGATTTTTATAGCATGTTCATTGATGATGCTTACTTTTTTGAGCGCATGTGAAGATTCAGAAAATTAATCAATTGAATATTTGTAATTTATATTTCTTTCGATTGTTTCTCTAATTAAAATGATAATGACCAATTTTAGCCGAGAATGTAAACAGAAATATTAATTAAAATGTATCAGATATTCCTTTTTGCCAATAACGATTTTTAAAAAAATGATTCATAATCAATCGATGTTTAGTTATATCTTGTTCATTTTATATCAGCTTTGTTACAAAACGTAAAAAGTGTATTGTTATCATGTAAAGTTTTAATGGGTTTCCATTCGAGCTGCGGTGTGTTTAATCATTCAATATAAAAATATCAGAAAACATTGACAAAGAAATAGTTAAAGAAAATATCAGGAATTAAATTCACATGTTTATTTCAATTAAAATCCGCAGCTCGTACCGCGTTTTATTATCTAAATAAGAACTCTAAGTAAGAACACTGTTAAAAACTTAATGACATATACACAGGAAGCTTTTTCAATATCATGATTTTTCAAATCATATACCCTATATATTAATTTTGATACCTATGTATATTTATAATTATAATTAAATATCATTTTTAATTAGAGAATCAATTAATCGAAAGAAATATTAATTACACCTATTTAATTGATTAATTTACTTAGTCTAAAGGTAACCGTCTACAGGGCCGTACTACTTGTAGCAAACGCCTTTATTATATACAACGTGGAAGAGAAACAACAGGTTCTTTCAACAAGAGATGTCATTTTAAATTTCGCACCATTTTTGAACTGTCAACATACAAACATAATTGCGCTGACATTTGACAGATATAGTATTCCACAGAGGCGGCCTTAGGGAGTGGCAAGCAGGGCAATCGACCGGGGCCTCGCTCTTGTAGGGACTCGCACCCTCGCGGAAGAACCCAAGTAGAAAAATTCATTACTACATATGTATTTAAATCTCGCGCCTCTCACTTTAGAAAACCCATTTGAATCTTTGCGTATATCTTTTAAGACATTTATGTGCCTTAGTTTATCATCATTAATATTTGTCGTCTTCGTGCTTGTTAACTTTTATAAATCTTCAAATATAAAATTTTAAAACTCTATATTTATTTATTTATAACTTTTGCATTTCTCGGCAATCATCATCGAAAATACCTGCTTCCAATTTACATAAATTACACAAAGAACAAATACCTCGCAAAGTTCTGCTGCCCTGCTGGTATTCCATTAGTAACCTAATAGTTTGTACTATGGATTAAAATAAAAATATCACCAATTTTCACGAAAAAATTGCGTTTTTCTGTTGATTTAAAATGTCACCTCTTATTGTCCACCTTTTAAATGACCGCTCTTATTGAAAGACTATATATAATAAAAATAATGTTACATTATGTCTCAACTAAACATAGATAACCCAGTAAACATTTTGGAGCATTTTGGAGTCACTTTGACATCATATTGGTGATGCGTATGATTTTTTGGTCATGAAAGAGTTCATTTATAGTTCAGTTTCTCACAATCGTTCATATGAAATGTCTGTTTTATCGGCTACAGATGACGGAACCACTTCACCTGTCAGAATATAAATGAAGACAAAGTTGATGCGAACTATAATTGAAGTGAAATAGTGATAGAAACGTCACAAAATAGGGCACTTCACCAAATGTTTACTGGGAAGTGTGCTCTGTGCTAAATAGAAAATACTTAAGACAGACTTGGTTGTGGTGCACGGTAGGTACCAGCAAATATGTCTTAAAATAAAATATTGCGAAGTTTCTACGTTAAAGACAAAATTGTCTTAAGAAAGTCGTGTCTCCAGTGTGATCTTCGATGACTGCGGTGCTTACACTTGCATGCACACCTCTAATTACGCGCTATTGTCATTGAATTCGTTTGATACAATGCATCCTATGATTTCCATGGCAATAAGTTAACGCCTACCTTATAAAAGGGCCACATAAACAAAGCTGTACCAAACAAATTCCTAAAACATTTCAATAATACCATATGTTTGTTATCAATTAAAAGAATTACATATTTATATTTCATTATGTAATTATTATGCATTATGTTATGTAATGAAGCATTGTTCTTTCAAGAGTTAATACATTTTTCTTTTCAGAATGTTTTAAAAGTTATTTACATTTCAAAGAATTCATATTTATTTAACTGTCAATATGAACTTTGTTTCGTTTGTTGGTTAGAACTTCGATAGAACAGATGGTAGGGAAGGGGTAGAAAGAGGAAGGGGGGATCGACTTTTTCGTTGAATGATGAAGTTGGCGCTGGGTGACTCTAGTCTACGGTTATGCAAACCCGGATGTATCTATCAAACATATTGATTCAAGAAATTTATGTTACAGGTGCATAAATATGAATATCTTCGCTAAACACGTAAAGTATTTTATGTTGATATAACGTCAGTTTACATAAAAAATTATCTTTGTTTGTTAAAAGATGCTATGCAAGATCAGCTATTATAGGCTCAAGTTAGTAACCTTGAAACTGCACTGCACAACGGTGTTGTACATAGGTAAGATTCGTTTCTATGAAAATTTGTAACATATTTCATTATATCCAGTGTGAGTTTGGTTCTATCCAATGTGTATTTGTCACCGTTATTATTAAAACAATAGCTGACGACACAGTAGGCAAGATCATTCCAAAGTAAACAATTTGGAGTCACTTCGCCATCATATTGAAGTTGCGTATGATTTTTTGTTAAGAAAGAGTTCACTGACAGTTCAGTTTCTCATAGTCTTTCATATGAAATGTCTATTTTATCGGCTACAAATGGACAAACCGTTCCATCTGTCGGAATACAAATGAAGATAAAGTTGATGCGGACTATAATTGAAGTGCAGTAGTGATAGAAACGTCGCAAAATAGGACGCTCCACCAAATTGGTAACTGGGTTAAGGCTTGAGACTGCATGCTATGTATTCGGATTCGATACTTGGACTAGAGTTATATTTTTTGGGTTTTGTTGCTATTAACAGCGGTGAGTATAGGACTCAGCATAGGAAATAGAGCGACGTTAAATACATTAAATAAAACAATAACATAATACACTATAAGTAAAATATAAATAAAATTAAACAAATTACAATCCTAGTTCGATCTTGCATAAGTCACATTTCTAATATGACCAGGCAGGCCTTAAATTTACACAAACCATGCATTCTTTAAAATAGGATACCATAAAATATCCTATATTATAATGTCCCAGGTGTATATTTATATTCTTATGATCTTATATTCTTATATGTTTATATGTTTGGTTCAACTTTTGTATGGCATCTCGAAAACGGCTCCAGGGAAGTTTTTGAAAATTGCCTATTTCGTAGAGAAAAAAATTCTAAGACATTTGGCATCCCCGGATTTTTCCCTGAATTTTCTGGAAACCCGTAATTTTGGAAAAACTGGAAAAAAAGTGAGCCCTTTTTTGCTGTATTACTTTTAATTCGTAAAAGATAGAAAGTTGAAATTTTGCATGTGTATTAAGGTATTCAATGCTGACATTTCTCAAAAATTAGAAATTCAAAAAGTGAAAAAGGGGGGATTGAAGAAATTCGGGGGCCCGGTAGGGAACTTTGGAGAAAGTTCATATTCTGGATTCTAGAATAATTAAGTATATTATTAATAAAAAAAAATTCAAAATTTCAAAATTTTGTTTAGGTGCACGGGGGGCAGTATTTGCCGAGAGTAAAAATTGTGCTAGAAAGTTGAAATTTTGTATATAGGCTAACCTTGGTAACTTATTTACGAATCGAAAAAAAAAATCCCAAATTTTGAAAAAAAGTTGGTCAAATAACGCATAAATTGAAAATATTTTTTATTTTGAAAAAAAAAAAAATATTTTTTTAGTCAATTTATATGTATGTATATGTGCGCGAGTTTATTTATTATTTCAATTTAAAAATAGAACAGTTAAATATGAAATTTAATTACGAATTATTTTATTGGATTTAAATGATACACGCCAAAAAGACGTCGCATTGCGACGGGGGCAAACTCTAGTTTATATATATTAAGATAATCTACATGAAAACAAAAAAGTGTTATTATTGTGTAACTAAATACTATCCTAAAACAAATAAAGTACCTACTATATAGAAAACAACTACAAAATGAAACTGTGTTTAAAAAGTAATATTACGATGATAATTATATCGCATAAACAAATTAGCGCTGCATTCAACCGTTCAGTAGGGAGCCGACCGCGCGAGTGAGCCGCGCGGCATGGTATCTCGTTGAGCTACATACCCCTCCCGGCTTGCCCGCAAGCACCGCCTCTCTCCCGCCGCGCCGGCCAGCGCAGAGAGCGAGTTGGTTTTGTTTCGGAGTTATTTATCATTGTAATCTTTAAAGTTTTTTGTTGAAATACCATAAGAACGGTTTTTGTGAGTTAATCTTAAAAGATAGACATATACTATCGCGGACTGTTTTTTAGATCATTAAAAGAGCTATTATTCTTTAATACATATTTTTTGTGTATCTTGAACCGTTTTCACGGCGCACGCAACGGAAGGCTTCAAAGATGAAATAATTTCTCCCGTTTTTTACACATTTACCACTATATCTTTGCTCCTATTGGTCGTAGCGTGATGTTATATAGCCTATAGCCTTCCTCGATAACTGGACTATCCAACACAAAAAGAATTATTCAATTCGAACCAGTAGTTTCGGAGATTAGCGCGTTCAAACAAACAAACAAACAAACAAACAAACTCTGTCGCTTTATAATATTAGTATAGATGTTATGTGTGTTCTTGCTTGCAAAAACTCTCGCTTCAAACAAATTGAGGTTATTTAAATATCTATACATATGCACATGAATAGTAAAATACTGGTAATTTAGCACCAATACAGTCGCAATCTCATGCTGATGACTCGGATGGAAGATGACACTTTACCGAAAACTATTTTTTTTTTTTTTAATTTTTTTTTTTTATTTAACGTCGGCCTATTTCCGATGCTGAGTCCTATCACCGACGACCTCCTTCAATGTTGGCAGTATTTATAGTGTCGTGGCCTCATATATGTGGGCTACACCACTGCCTAATAACTGTACGATTATGTATGACCATAATTAATATAAGTTCATAATAACCAAACCCAGAAAATATATATCTAGTCCGGGGATCGAACCCGAAGACACAGCAGTCGGGAAAACTATTTGGAAAAGTTATAACTTTTAAAAGAACTTTTGCAAATATCTGACGAACTAGAAAAGATAGAAAACTGAAATTTGGTGTGTGTATTGAGATCATAATTGTGCACATTTGCCAATAGTTGGAAATTGGAAATTTAAGTTCAGTAGCGGCGCGAATTTCCGGGGGCAATGTTAGAATAGAGTTAGGACGTTGAAATTTAATATGTAGGCTCGCTGTAGACAGTTATTAATGAAAAAAAATAAACAGCCCCAAATTTCCAGTGGCGGCGGGAGTTGAGACAGTAAAAGCCAGAAATATTAAAAATGTAGTATTATAACTTAGGGTATGTATGGAGACACTAATTGCGCATGTTTGCCAATAATTAGATTACCAAAATTTTAATTCAGTAGCGACGTGATTTTTTGGGGGCAATGTCGCAACAGAGCTAGAACGTTAAAATTTGGAATGGGGGCCATATATAGAGTATCATTAAAGACACACTATAGAAATTTGCAACTTTCCAGAGGCGGCGGGCGCTGGGGGCCAAAAACCAGATATTTGAAATATATGGAGATGAAAGGCTATAGTTTAGAATATATATTCTTAGATACAAATAAAATAGATCCTCGTGCTAAAATTTAACAAACTTGTTCAGTAGCGGAGGTTTGTGGGGGGTACAAATGCTAAAATATATATACAAAACTGAAATTTAGTATGCAGATATAGATTGACATTATTATTAAGAAAATATAAAAAAAACTACATTTTCTTAAGTGCAACATTAGAGTGGCGGGTGATAAACCGAATATAAGAACAATATAGAGGTACAACGATGATATTTTGCATGTAGAATATTAAATAGAAGCTAAATAGTCCTCTATAAGTCAGATATTCAAATTACATTCAGTAGTAGAATTGGATTGATTTTTGGTGCGTTTGTTGTGCTGTGAAATCGAACAGGAGTGAGAGGTATAGGGGGGAAATAGTTAACAGCCCCAAATATCAAAAAAAAGAAAAAGTGAAAAAATAGAAACTATGCACGTGCATATTTGCGAAAATAAATTTAACCTTAGTAGCGGCGTTAAATTGGGGAAGTGGGGGCGGGAAAACGCTTTGCCAAAGAACTCAATTTTGAAATTTCGATCATTTATAAAAGTAGGGGTAGATAAAGGTAGTGAGAGTTGTTACGAGCAAAATAGATTGCTATGCCTAAAATTTGACAATTTTATTTCAGCAGCGGGGATTAATGGGGAGACTAATATTATAACGTAAATATAAATACGAAATATAGAGTGTAAGATTACAGTACAGTTTTAATCATGTAAATGAATTGCTGTAATAGCGAATTGGTAGTGTCTGATTGGAGAAGAGTGTGGCGCTGGGGTTCAGTTCTAAGTAACAGTGGTGTTACAAGTAGTGGCGATAGATTATAATGGCTCTGGGAGGTAACTGTATTGCAGAATATGTGCTTTGGTGCTGAAAGTGAGGGTGGCGGGGTATGGGGATTGAATCGAAAGTGCAATAACGGTAAGGAAAAGGCCTAGAGATGAGATTATTAGGAGCGAACTGCTAGGCTTTCTTAAAAACATAAATGAATTGATGTAATTAGTAGGTTTACATTGAAATTAGTGAAAATTTTATCAAAGATTTATCTTATCGAATAATTATTAAAAAATAATGTACTTCTAAGGATGAAATTTAGTATGCAGGTTGCCAATAAAGTATTAATTTGGAAAACTAATTGTTAAGAGATTAGTACGCAGAGGGTGGAAGCGCATAATTATTTAATGATTGCGCTAAACGGGGGGTATAGGAAAGTGCCCTAATAAGCGATGATGTTCAGTTAAGCTGTAGTGTTGCAAGTGGGCGCATTATGGCAAAGGTGCAGATGATTACATTTAAAAGTGCGAGAACGATACAGAGCATGGAGCCAAGAGGTGCTTGATGTTTAGGGGCGGGGCAGTGGACATTGTTCAATACTGTGCTTTATTATGGTAAATGATAATATTACGCAGCGGGGGCGCTGTGAAAGTACTCTAAGGACCGACGATGCTCAGGGAAGAAGCGATGCAGAGTGCTAAAAGTAGGAGGCGCTTTATGGCAGAATAGAAAATAATCCTGAAATATTGTTTATTGTTCGCCTTTCGGCTTTACAATCTACATTCTTAATACATTTCATATACTTCAACTTACAATTAAATTTACTCCACCAACTTATTTATTCTTCTGTTTTTCCTTTCCTTCTTACTATTTCCGCCATAGGCGAACAATAAACAATATTTCAGGATTATTTTCTATTTATCAAATAACTTTTATTTATTCACAAATATTAAATACACGTCGCTTTGCGACGGGGCGAAGCGCTAGTAGTACTAAATTTATACTAGTCACCCAAAATATAATTTTATCGGAAGAAGTCAACGAAAAGTGACATTACATACAAAGTGCCAAGCACCCAAGAATGACACGGCAATGAAGCCATCAGTTTATTTTGAGGAAAACTTACAGTGAACGAACCACTATGTGATATGCTTTACAGCGTTTATGGTTTACCTGGTTGGAAAACTCTATATGCAATTGCACCCAAACGGAATATTAAAGTTAGGTATACATTTATGACAGAACTCACCTACACATAAATACAAACCTATATTATTTATACATTTGTATTCAAACAAAGAAAAGTTGTAGTTTGATATTTCTTATCTATTTCTATTGTTATTTTATGCACTTGGTTTGTACAGCATGATACATGATTGTTATATTATTACTATGTACAATAAATGTAAACTGAAATTAACTATGACGCAGGCTTATTAAAATGGCATCCTTCACACAAAACTAGATAGGCAATCACTTGCAACAACTCATATTAATAGGGTTGTGAATTATATTTAGTAACAATTAAAGTTACGGATGTGTATATAGGGTCCTTCAACAAGAGCTGTCATTTCTGTCATAAATTTTGCACCATTTTTGAACTGTCAACATACAGCGGAGACATTCGGCAGATATTGTGCTCCATTTTTAACCTCAGAGAGTTTTTACATGGGATTAAAATAAAAATATTATCACTTTTCACAATAATGTTGCGCTTTTCTCTTGATTGAAAATAACACCTATTGAAAGACTCAATAAATTCGTAGATTGATATATAGATGGCACCACTATTGACAAATACATATGATACCAATATTTAAACGATAGGTGTCAAAACCGAGTTCGATTAACACTATGAAGCTTTGCTTTGTTTAAAAATCACTGCAACTCGAAAACGAATTGTCATAACGTTTCAAGGTTGGTACTGTCTAAAAATCATATGAATTTGTCAATTTATATGTCATCTCATGGCAATTTTGGCCGCCATGTTTGGCGTCAAATGACATGTAACATTATAAATAATCTATTTTATTTATCGTTGTTTATCATTTCATAATATCAGAACTTTGTGTTACTCGAGCCAGCAACTATATTTGACAGTAAATATTATTTGACGTATAAGTATGTCATCTCTTTCGCACTATGTTATACTCTTACAAATAATATGGCAATTCTTTAGAAGTGTACAATGTATATACGGGAATAACGTCTACTGTTAGAATGAACTTAGATACTTTTAGACAATTGGAAAACTTTAATATTTTAATTCTTGATAACTGTTATAATATTGTGACTGCACATTGTGATTTAATATTTAATAATAATTCTTCCTTGGTGCAGATAGAAATACAGTTCTTTATTCTTAAAACAACAAAACTGAGTTGAGACAATTTTTTTAGGGTTGTTTTCTTTAACTTATTAATGAAAAGAATGTTAATAACAAGGTATTGGCGTTTATTTTATTAAGTATTAAAAAATTGACGAAGATATAAATTAAAATTTCGTTTTACCGCTTAATTGTGAGCCATATTTTTGACGTCATAATGTCTAAACAATATAATTAGTAATAAAATTTATGTATTGTTGTATACCACGTCATTATATGATAATTTTATGGTATGCCGCAACAGCTGACATATCTACATATATTTTACTCTCCTCTAAAGTAAATGACGTCAAGAAGTTTGTGTCACCTTTTGTAATTTATTTAACTTATTTTAATCGTTAATAACTTCTGGAATATTGCGAATTGAATACAAAGAATGGAATATTTTGGATGTTGATAGCCATCTTTATCAATATACATTGCACTTTTATATAAATTCTTTTTTATAAATAAAATATTTGGTCGGTAACAATCAAACTCTTTTGCAGACTAGGACAAATATATTATTTGCGTTTGCATTATCGTACATAAGACTGGGATGTGATTTGATTTCACCCGTTCAAGGGAAATGTCAGTGATATGAACTACAAATAGCAAAATATGGCAAATGGTCTCACTACCGTACCAGTATTGAATGAAGTTACAAACAAACCATTCAAGTGTAACAGAGACAGATATATCTTGTTACTTTTTCAATGATATTCTGGTGAAATAAATGTGGAAGTTTATCTCTACAAAAATAAATATTTTCAAATGTAAAAGAGACAACACTTATAGTTCAAATTACAAGAGTTCGCAAGCGACTTATACTTAAAACAAGTTGTAGGGTATATACTGCTGACATAACTAAAAAGCACTGACTCACTTATTTTTCTATAATGTATATAGAAAATTCATTCCCGTATTGTAGATTTATACCGCTCTTATAACCTCTTTTAGGTATAAGTCGTCGCCGAACAATCGTGATTTGAACTATATATCTCCATTGAATTTTATGATGTTTCTTAAGAAAAAATTCTGTCAATTTTTTTTTGATAGGTAACATCTATCTGAAATTGTGTGAAAAAATATTGATTTCTATACTGAAACTTCACCTAGCTATGCTACTTCATTCAAATGTTTACTGTGATGTTTTAACAAGAGCAGTAATTTTAAATCAATAGAAAAACGCAATATTTCGGTGGCATTTCACCGATATTGTGTTTTATTAGTTACCTTAGAGTTTATACTTTAGATTAAAATAGAAACATCACAACTTTTCACTAAAATATTAGGTATTTCTATTGATTTAAAATGATCGCTTTCTTTGAAAGACCCTATATGTTTAATTTATATAATCTTTCTTTGCTTTTATTAAAAGAAAATTTAACCTAAAAAATGTTATTTAACAGATATTGTTTAGCGAGAACCTATATACCGTCGGAAGCAAGAAGTGGGTGGTATTACAAATCTCATGTTCTTTTATAAAAGATATTAAAAGATATCATGTACGCAATTAAACTTGATAATTAGACAAAAATTACTTTAATTATTAAACAATAACTCTTATAATCTCGAATAAAATCCCGAGAACGTGTAAGATATAGACAATAAATAAAAATATAAAAGATAAAACGTCAGTGTTAAACAGCAATTCATAAAATAAAAGCTAGCTAAAGCAGGACTTTGAAATGAACAAATTCTTTGACGACCGTATTTAATACGTGGTTTCCTATATCATTTCGAAAATAAAAATATTTTAATACTTCCTTACGTGCCTGAAACACAGATAGGAATATTTTACTCGCATACACTGCTAGGTAATTGAATTTCTATAGTAATAATCTTTATGAACATAAAAATGAAAATATACTAAGATTTTATTGGCAGCCATCTTTGAAATCATTAATTTGTTGATTGAAGTAGAACCTAAGTTGGATTTTTATTATCAAAATATAATAAGTTATTTGCCGATTAAGGATTACGTAATATAAATAAATGGCTAATAAAGTATCGATTTTATTGAAGCTTGAAAACCTTAAAAGAATAATATTGTGAATGAAATTTGTTGTTGTACATTTTATAAAACAATAAATAAGACATTGTATGTGTTATATAGGCCAAATATGTGCCAAATCGTCAGCCCTTTTTAGTGTTATAACAAATAAAACAAATTAAATGGGTCGTAAATTATAAAAGCCAAAAACAGTTTATTGGAAACCTGTTTGCTAGTTGGTGATTCTCGAAGTTTATACTCAATTTAAAATTATGCGCCATATGAGATTGATTACATTTTAGAGGGTAACAAATTTAGCCTATGGGTCAAAAAATTGTCAACAAAAACATCCACAAATGGATCAATTAAACATTTTAAATTTCAGTTTACACAAGATCCGCTAAACACAAATCTTTTATTCAACCTACTGATATTTAATTTAAAAGCGTCTTATTTTATTATTTTATGGTTATTTTAAAATACTTTAATCCCCAAAAGGTGTTCTTAATATTTTATAATCCTTAAACAGGTCTTAAAGAGTTTTATGATTACACAGTAAACAATTTGGTGAAATAATCCACTATGTGAAGTTTTTGTCATTTTTGCACTTCAATTGTAGTTAGCATTAACTTAATCGTCGCGAGGATTCTGACAGCTGGAGTGGTTTAGCCATTTGCAGCGCATAACAATGACATTTTATATAAAAGACTGTGTAAAACTGAACACTGAGCGAATTCTTTCATGACAAATTTATTTATTAAATATGATTTCGAATAGAGTTCAAAATGTTTACTGGGTATGTAATGGACAAAATAGTAGAATTATATATAAAAAACCTTCACGGTCACAAAATGTTGTATATCAGGTAACATTGTTTTCGTAATAGGTAACTTTCGTTATGTTAGATAAACCTAAAATACACGTAACTCTGTTTAACAGTGAATAGATAAAGAAACCATTATTTAACACAACATTACGTTTGTAAAAATTGTAACTAAAATAGCAATTCTATAAGAATTGAACTGGAAGACTCAGAAATATAGCTACATGGCTGTGCGCCTCTAGTTATGGTATAAATTGCAACATAAAAAGAGCAGAGTCAAAATTGAGAAGAGAGTTACACAACAATTTGAAGAAAATCCAAAAACTCCTCAACGGATATTTACGAGAAATTTTTCTTTACAATAATAAATCAAGCGTAACCATAATTGTTTATGCAAGGCAAATAAATGACACTGCGGTTGCAATAGAATAATTGCAACAAAATCTTATTCTATCTCTTTTAGACTATCACACAATTCAAAAGTTCTTACAGTAATTTCAGAAAAGTCAAATCAATCACGGGAAGTGTATTTCGTAAAGCCATAATCTGAATACTTAGTTTGAGATAACATGGGATTTGGGATCTTCCACTAAAAATTACAAAAGCTGTAATATGAATTATTTAATAGAATATAAATAAAACTAAATAAGTTAGGAACTAAACCTAGGAACTAAGGTAACTAAATAGATTTCGAATTGGGGTGTCAACATTTTTCAAATGAGAAAAATTTCTTGTGACTTACAGTAGTATTGTACGAGGTGGACTAACGAGAAACATTGTAGATTCTAACTTTGTAATCAATTTCTTAAAATAAAATATAGAAGCACATAAAATATGGTAACCTGAGAGGCAAATGCACAATTGAGGACGTTTATAGAGTTATTTAAGCATATATTTACGTACTCGTAGCATACCACAGCATTCATAACTGACCTTTAAAACATATAATAACTTCCAAGTACCAGTGAAGTATTATATAAAATGATTGCGTGTTTCAAATTGTATGCTTAAAAACATAAAAATAATTGACTAGAAATCACAATAAGTAATGAAATTTATGTCTATTATTCAGCATTAATACAATACGAAAAAAACACAACATTTAAAACCACTTACCTCGATTGCAGTTCATTTACAGGTAATAATAATTTTACACAAATTTCTATGCAATTTATTGAATTGTGTAAAGTAGTAACAGGTGCAGGATATATAAAACCCAAAACCTTTCATTTATATGAATACCATACTTTCTACACTTTTACTATTAATGTTTCAACAAGTGAGTTTGAACACCTGTTGGTACCTTTATTAGGTTAAAAATAATTTAAGTGTAGCAAATCAATTATAAAATAAATTTATGTTAAAAAATACTTACATTGATATATCAGCAGCACAACTATTTACAGAATATACCACAGTTTATATAAAATAAGAAAAAAACCGTTTAAATTCACAATTTTAAAATGATTTAAAGTTTCGAGCCGGTTAATTTGAAATGCATGAATGTTAAAATCGTTTTGTTTTAGTTACATAATATTTAATTGTTATATTTCTTTACTTAGACAGGTGTTTTTTTTTTCTTCTTTTGTTTTTAAAATATATTTTCTTTTAAGGATGTATCTTTGTTGAAGACTGGTCTTATACTGACTCTCTTGCATCACCGCTAACGTCTGACTCATTATATTTCAGGTTGAGACCTGAGAGACCGGAGACGGAGACCGGAGACCGGAGACCTGATACCAACAACCACGACTACAAACACACACTACACTAACCGAACAAAACCTGTGCTGACTCGACAGGTAAGTAGTTTTATGTATTAGTTTTAAAAGTACGGCCAGGTAAAATAAAAGAACATGATTGTGTCCGTGACAATATTATCCATCCCCACTACAATATTACGAAAAATGTACACTCAATTACAAAAATATACTTCATTTTAAGTTATTACCTGTTTTGTTGCATAATGTACGAGTAATATAACAATAAGAATTTTTCGGTCAATGACATGTTAAGTTACAATTATTTCTTGGCAACAACTGCGCAAGATTTTATTTCTATGTACAACCTGTTGATTCGCGGTATTCATTGTACAGGTTGGGGTGGTTTTGACTAGATCTATGTGTTTTGTTTTCGCGTGAATCAAACGACACAGTTATGCACTTGCCTTTTGCCCTCTTTTCAACTGTGAATGGAAGTATCCCAGTAAACAATTTGGTGAAGTGTCCCGTTTTGTGACGTTTCTATCACTTGCACTTCAATTATAGTTCGCATCAATTTTATCTTCATTGGTATTCTAACAGGTGGAGTGGTTTCACATAGACATTTCAAATAAACGACTGTGAGAAACTGAACTATAAATGAACTCTTTCATGATATAAAAATCATACGATCTTCAATATGATGGCGAAGTGGTTCCAACAATTTTACTGAGATGTTAGAATGAATAGAAGTATGGTTAGTTGCAGAGATGTGCACAAATAGTTTTAAAAAGTATTTAAATACAAAATAGATCAGGCTCGCAGAGGAGTTTTGTTTACAAACAGTTTACGGTCTGCATATTTTGCAAAGAAACTCATCCGGGAGCCTGGTCTATTTTGTATTTAAATACTTTTGAAACAACTGTATTTAATACGACTACGTATAAAAATACGCCATACGTATTTTTATGTATTTCATACGTCTGTTTTCTCAATATGGTTCCTACGTTTTAACATCAAAGTGTCACAATAGGATTTACTGTGTGCCGGACACTGTAAGACTCACGAACAAATGCAGCAAGATTATTTTCTTGGTGGATACATAGCTTTACATTATTTAAATTAAAAACATCATCTATATTAAAAATTAGTTACTTTTATTTTCTGTTGGTTGTGCAAGTATGATCTATGGATTGTACTTCATGTATTTTCTCCCTCTCTGCCTCAGCGTTCAGCATTGCCCCTCCTGATGAAGCGCCCCTCTCTTTCCCCTCTTCGAGTTCGATGTTCAATGTGTTGCTTCCTCTTTATACTTCTCTTCCCGTTCATTTCAATAAAAAAAGAACATAAAATTACGGTTTATCAGAAATCTGATTCTAATCACATATCGTTGATTACATTATCGACGTGTAATGGCATTAAAAACAAGGCATTTGTATAATTACTGTCTACCACAGGCTTAGATTGCATTTATTGGTTCTCTACGCCTCTCTCCCCCGCCTCCTCCTTCACTTCTAGCATCATCATCTGGTTTATAACAGCATTATTTGTAGATATCCTTCCGGAAGATGTAATATTATTTAATACACAAATCTAATAAAGATAGTTTTGTCTTTATTTTATTTAAAGGGTCTGATTTACTTTTCTGTTCTTGACGTCATACGTCATTAATTGTACTGGTGCAAATAAAATTGCAGTGAAAATGCAACTTCAGGTCACGACATTTTTTAGTTGCATTTTATTAAAACATATGTTATTAAATAATTTAAGAAATATTTGTAATCGATAACATTACCATATTCTGCGTCTTATTATCCAGCATTACTGGCATTCCAAATTACTGGACATTGAACATTAATGGTATTCGTAATTAATGAATTAATAATATTTTTCAAACAACTATTGTCAAATTTGTTTTGTTATTTAGAATTCAGTTATTTCTTTAATAAATATCTATTGTACTACTATTGAATTCTTCATAAAATATTTGGTTTGTTATTGTAGCGAATTCCGAAATAGATTTCTGTTTATTCATTTCTGTATAAATTGCAATTTGGTTTTTATTTTGAAAAATGTGTCAGCCGTTTCAAATATTTCAATAGAATAAATAATTTTGTAAATGTTTCTTGTGACAAACATTAAGTGTCCTTATTAAGATGGACAATAAGGAGAAGGGAAATGTATGCTATGGAGAAGAGGAGTGAAGAGTCTGCAGAATGGGTAAAGAAGACGAGGAAATCCTGAAACATATGAGGAGGAAATGTGAATTTGAGAGTGAAAAGAAGATAAAGAAATTATTGAATTACTGATGGTGAAAGTACAGAAGAAGGAAGGATAGAGAACGGAAAAAGGGGAGAAGAGAAAAACGAAGAGTCATTAGTTGAAACCTTAAATGAAGAAGGAGTGCAAATATGAATTAGAATAGTTTTATCTTTAATATAAAAAAGTGAGATATAAGTTAGAAGATTTAATGCCTTCCCTCCTCATCTTGCTCCCTCTATCTGTTGAACGTTTTCCAGGTGGGTTTGTACAAATTTCTAATAAAGGGTTCCGTTTGCTCTCAGTTTGGACGCCTATGACTACAAAACGCAGCGAGCTAATTTCACATTGAATACAGTTCCAACAACTGTTGATTGAATCAGCATTAAATTAATGTATTATATATTAAATTAATTATTATAATTAATATAAATTACGTATAGATTTACTCAATGTTCCTAAGAGAATACAGTACTGCTAAAAGATTTCTTGGAGTATGATATGAGTCGCTACTTCAACCATATGATATAGTTAAGCCAAATATTTTAAAACGTGTAAAAGAATTTCTTACATTTTTTTGTTCATAATTTTAAAATGTTTCTTATGCTATTAACCTTTTATTGGTCTTAATATAAGAAGAGTTGATTCCGATATTTTAAAGCTAAACTAAATAGTAATAATTCCTAATACGGATAATGTGTTTGTTGGCAATAGCATGTATATTTTTAATAAGTATGAATTTTTCTTAACTTCTAGTATACCGTTGTTATTTTTGAGTTCTATTCCAGAATCAGTAATGTATTTTTGTTTATTAAAAAAGAATTAAAAACAGTTATATATTTAAGATAATACCAAATCGACCCAGATATATGGCGCCCCAAACTTTACTGACAAAAAACCACCTTAATCCGACTGCCATTTCATTTGTTTTCCTCTCTATAGGAACGCTATATATTAAGACACGAAATAAGTAAGTAAGGTTTTCTGATTTACAGTTTCGAGTAATCCTATCGAGTAATGGACCTTTTATGTCATCAGATCAGCTAGTGACTGACAAAGAATTAACTCACTGAATGATAAATGAAATGAAATCGCAGTAATATAATAAAAAAAAGATCAGTTTAGTTTCAGTTTTAGTTTCATTTTATTACAGTCTAGATTTCCGAAGCTTGGCAGTTCAGTTTTCAGTTTTCAGTCCACTCAGTCCTCTGTTAATTGTGCCCTGTTTCGCATTAAGACTGTCTCATTGCAGTAACCTCAGCTTAACAGTTGGACATATACACTAAAGAAGATTTTTAAGAAAATTAACGGTGACTGATTTCGGTAGTTTATTTACACATCAGATATTGTATTACTTATAGAATTTCCAACAACTGATTGGAAACAGAAATCTGACAGAATAGGAAGACAATCTTTGATTTTACATTACACATACAATGAACATATACCATGTCTGAAATCGATAATCTTCCTGGACTAATTCTCTTAAAACAGCAGTCAAGCACATCACAATACAAAGACAGTACAAACGAATACTTGCGGATGACGAGAAGCAAAAGCAGCAGGTACAGAACGGCCATTGCACCTGTTGAACACAGCACTGCTGACGTTAGCACTGGGTCTGCCAGCTACTACTAGCACGGCTGATACTGCTGCAGTCTAGACGTTGCGTTGATTGGACATTATCGTATGTGAGTATAGATAGAACTTGTCTTGCTTGCAATGTACGTACCTGTAAAACACCTGTGATAGTTAATATACTCGAACCTATATACTACCAGGTAAGGCTGATAGTTCTATGCGGATCATTTGTAGTCTTATTTTGTTAGGTTAGGTTATGAGCTGAGCGTTACCTATACTAATATATAGGACCTTTTAACTAATTAAAGTCCGTATGGATCGCATTAAATGTATCAAAAGTGGAAGAGAGAAGACATATGCAGCGAGCACTACGAATTTTAAAGGCATTTGTATGTCTAGTCGTATAAATGAGTTACCATCGACATTTTCAACTAGGTTTCTTCGAAGAGAAGAGAAAGAGAAGATTTAAACGATCAACATATAATGAAGATAACTTGATGAAGAGTAAGAAAAGGAAGAAATGGACTAAGCAGTATTATGGAAATTAATATACATAATGAACATATTCAGTAAATATTTTGGAGTTATTTTGACATCATATTGAAGATGCGTATGATTTTTTTAGCGTAGCAGTATTGAATGAAGTTTCAAATAAATTGTCAGAGACAGAGACAGATATGTCTTGTTTCTTTTTCTGTGATATTCTGGTAAATGAATGTGGAATTTTATATCTACTAAAATTAACATTTTCATATGCAAATAAGGCAAAATCTATATCTTCATTTAAATATATAATGCTGAAAAGAGAATAAATATTTTTATGAAAATATTTTGACAAATTTTTTTTCAGAGGTCAAATCTATCTGAAATCTGACTGAATTGATTTCTTGATTGAAACTTCACCTTGCTATGCTATTTCACTTAAATTTTTACTGGGTAGTTAGAGATATAGTACACCAACAAGCATGTCAATAGAGAGAGTTACCATTTACTTGTGGAAAAACTTACAGAAATTAATTCTTAACTAAAATACATTCCTTATTTTTACTGATTTAATATTAACAATTAGTTTTACATTAAAACAAAATATTATAACATTTATTTTTTCAAACAAATTTCTTTTTCACTGGTACACGTCAAATTCAGTGTATTGGGAACCGCGAGCATGTTCAGCTCCAACCGAGCCCAACATGTTCCACTGTGCACCTATAGAGACTTTAAGAGTTTACAGGCTGCCATGTTTAATTATTGTTAGTATTGTTCTAATTAAAAATCAATTAAAAAACCAAAAGAATCAAATACATAATTTCCTGCGGTGTACGTATCCTATTAGAACAGTGTACATGGAATCGTAGTAAGTTCTAACTAGGAATCCAAGAGTCCCAGAAGACCCATCGAACTAGTTTTACACGAACTCCATTAGACGTAATTTTTAAAACGGCAAGTAAACTTGTTAAAACAACAATTCTGTAAATGGTAACAGTAAACTGTTTTTTTTAATTACTTGATTCAAATACAGTAATACCAACAACTGAGAAACAATAACTGCGCATGTAAAATAACTTTAAAAGCAATGGGCTTTTACCAACTGTGCAGTAAAAATTGATTCAAATGATTCAATTGATTCAATATTAGAAAGAAAGTGCTATCTATGTGAAGTTGAAATGAGGTTAAGTGTAACTCTTCATAACCAGGTAGAAAATTGTATTTGAGTGCAGATTCACACTTGCTGGCTTACCACAAACTAATATTATCTGGCAATGCATCACAAGCAAAGCTAAAGGTCATTTTCCATTTCTTATTTAGAAACTGTCCTTTAACGCTTATTAGCTTGCGACAAGTTAATCCCAAGCTTCATTTTCTACCTGGGACTTAAAATCCTCAAGTACTCATAAATGAACAAACCCAAGCTGTTTGAGTGTATATTGGGCTTGTAATTTTACTCTCCGTTTCCCTTCGGTGGCCATTTATGTCTTTAATTTTACCAGATAAATTGAAACGTTGTTATCAGTCAGTAACCAAACCTTCATGTGCTTCACATTTCCATAATACGGATAGAATAGTACACCATTAATTAAAATTCATAAATATTTTGAATACATACTCATATACGATGGATGCCTTACATATGTACACTGATAACTTGAGATTATATAATTATAATTTCCTTAATGACCGGAAACTCATCCGGTCAACAAGATTTCAATTTAACGAGAACAGAAAAACTTATTAAAGAACTGTAGCATAGATGGTAAGATCGTTTTCGTAAATATCTACGCATGCGTACTTCTTATTGTTGTTGCTATAAATATTTTAAACAAAAGTTAAGCGTTAAATGCAATGGGTTTTATTCGGCATCCGAAAAATGTTGGAATGCTTGATTCATTACATTTACCAGGTTCGGATAGGTTAAGCGTAGTAGCGCGTATATGTCCGATCAAAATTTACTGAAATACGGTTGCAGTGTGCGACAGGCCTTAGGATTATTTGTCTTTTCAGTCGGGTGTATTGGAGTTGTTTCGCAGAAATATACTTTATTATAGGAGGAATTTCCTACAAATGTTTATCAATACACTACTGTATTCAAAATATATTTAGTTCATACAGCCGTATTCGTAATGGGATATCCATTAATTACGTTACAAGCAAAGGGGGGTGGGGGAGGAGGTGTCCCACAAAGTGTGAAAAAACGTGCCAAGAGGGGGGAAGGAAGTCATAAGTTTTATGACGTCACATCGAATCTGAAATTCTTCTTCAAAAGAAAAGAAAAAATCAAAAAAGGAAATAAGACTGAAAAATATATATATAATTTTTCAAATGTATATGACGCTGCAACAGAGGAGAGGGTGGTTCAGATTGTGTGATAAGACATAACTACGGAGAAGGAGGAAGGGGATTAAAGAATCATGAAATTCGTCAATCGTAGAAACACAGTCGCCCAAAATCAGTTTTCTTTCATTCGTACCATGTGTTTTCTCTCACTCGTATACACGTGCGTTCTCTCACTAACAACACAGTTGCATTCTCATTCGGTTCGGGCAGATTCGGGGTCAAGGTTTGCAATCAGTCGATCCGTGTGGGGACGGCCTTAAGGTTTAAACACAAAATAAAAACATAACTCAGTAGGTGGGAATGGCCCTTTACAGTAAGTATAATAATTAACGCAGTTAGTTACGCCGAGTGCATCATCTGCCTCTTACATCACCTACAGATTTACGTAAACAACCTCATAATATAAAATAAAACTGATTTCGATCTTTCCGGGCTGTGATTTTGGTGGCGTGCTGTAATTTTGTAGTTAAGTATGTATACGCTATGTAGCTACGGCGTAACTATAGCTAGAAGTTGAAATCGTAGCGCTGTCGGACAGATTGAAGTTGGCCGGATAATGATCGTGCAGTGAACTTGTACTTAACAGTATGTACATAATATAAATATAAAATATAATCGCATTTGTATGTGAATATTTCTAAGGAAATTTATTGTTCGCAAAATTATTTATCAAGGTAGAATTAATATGTTGGAATAACTTTGTAACTTCTCGACAACTAACTTGTTTGCATTACATATTCTGTTTCAGTGTTGAGCTACGAATGCTTTGCTAATATAAAAGTTGTTTCATTTGATTTAATACTTACATAAATTTTCATTTAAATACTATAGATGTGTGACAGGGTTCTCGTGGTCAGTTAATCCCATGTGGTAATTGTGCAGTTGTGATTTATAATAAAACATCTTTAAAATGTCATACTGCTTCTTTTAATGGGGTTGTGTCCTATGTCTTAATTTCTATAAAAGTGTACTATATATTGATAAAGTGGGTTACTAGAACCTCAAATGTTCAATTATTTTTTAATAACTCCTTATATGTTAAGAGATATTAACAATTAAAAAAGTCATGTTGTCTCTTTAATTATTAAAAGGATTCAACGTTGTACACATTCCAAGTGCATGTCACACCACAATCCTTGTGTAAGGTTACCAACCTTACAGCTCATAAATCTCTGCTATATGTATTTATATATCAAAATATCAAATATTATTTACAGCTATTTCAAGGAACACTCAAATTCCAATATTATGTTTGCCTTAGCAGAGTTAAATAAAATAAAAACTTATTATTCTTTGATTTGACTTGATTATTTGACTACCAACAGCTACAGAACATTATCACAGCACTGACCTACTCAACAAATAACTGACGTTAAAATGTATTTCACGTCATACAAATATGGCCGACCATTTCTAGCGCTAAAACTACAATTCAAACTTTTAATTGCTATATCTCCGTCAATACACATTTATTAACATCAATTTCAATCAATAATTGAAAAATCGACCACTAAAAAATGAGGACACAAGCCCATTGCGGCTTCAAATTTGCTAGCTTACTACAAGCTAATTGCAAACCGTTGGTCGTTGACTTTACATCCAACCAATTATGTTTCTTTCAACTGTAAATGTATTTTATAAGTACAAATAAGCCGTGCCGTGTTGATTAGATTTCATGAGAAAGCAATTAATGACTCAGAATGAAAATCAGTGACAGTAGTAATGGAGTTCATGTAACGGAAGGAAATATGTAATCAAAAGACATCCAAATGTGGATCATTAACCGAAAAAGTTGCCGGTGGTGAAGATACTAACGACTTAACAAGGCATTTCGAAATTAGGAGGACGTAAGCGTATTATACGGTTATATAGGTATTACAAATGTATTAAACTTGTCTCACACTGAAACTTAAGCCTTGAAAAAATAAAAATGTCAATGTATCTATAATAATCTTTAATATATAATTTCTCGGGCTTCCTAGGCACGTAGCCTTTTGATATAATAATCTTTATTTTAATCTTTCTTTTAAGAAATTTCTTCAATCAGTTTTTATTCTACAGTAGCTGTTATAAATCAATAATTTAAAATTTTAAAAATACGCACCTGTGGCATTGCAAACATAGCTTCATTGTTGATTGTTCTAATTTGCGTCATTGTGTTTCTTGCGAAATGTACCTATGCGAGTACATGCATAATGAACGATTCAGTCCGCACGTGCTACGGTAAGCCAATGACTCACACCGGCAGAACCATTAACCATTAAAGAAATTACACTTACCAATCAAAGTTATTTTTAATTGTTTATTTAATAGTTGTGGAATCATAATTCAAATTTTTCGATTAAAATTCTCCGGTAGATAGTCAAGTGCTCTTATTAACTTTTTTGGTCGTTTATAGTCGGTTTCACTTTGCAGCAGATTACTTGCGATGATGATTTTTTTAGTGGACATTTTATCATGAGACAAATCCATATGACTTTTAGATAATATCGTTCAAGTAAAGCAATGGATTGACAAGTGTTATTTGGACTCAACACTTCATATCATCACGTGAAATTCAGATTTTTCTATGGTTTTTTTTTTATGTTTTTGCCATTAGGCAATACATTCTTCCGTCTTAAATCATTAAATTTCAAATCATAGTACTTAATTACATTTTATTTGTGATCCTTATTCTACGAGTATATACAACTTCTCACTCCTTCCAAAGAAAAAAGAAAATTAAAAACAAAACAGATAAATTTTGTTCCTCCTGTTTCTACTCTAGCCTTCTTTCTCTTTCCACCCTATCTCCGGCATCCACCGCTTCCCTTCACTGCCTCTCTTTAATAACTAATAACTACCACTTATTTCTTACATGAATACTTAATGTGCTCCAGCGTTTCTATCTCTCTCCAGCACACCTTATCAGTATCTGCTGTCTTTTTTTCTATTAGATTTTTCTATTGTTTTGAAAATTTCAAGAGTACCGTCATTAAAACTACTGTAACTTGTAAACTACTAGTCAGAATATCATGAAATTTTGATACATATCGCTTGAAGGTTGGTACTATCTAAATTTGTACGTAGTGGTGCCATTTATATGTAATCCTACGAACATATTGAGTGATGTGATATATTTGAATCGTTTTCAACTCTCAATGAAATAATACACATAAACGACAGTCTTGGTAATGCTTACGTTATGTATGGAGAAGAATTTAAAGATTCAGAATGGGAAACAACGAGAAAGAAAGCAGATACTGGACAAATAGAGAGAAAAGATTGTGCAGGGTATGCGGAACGGAGATTGAAACGCTTGAGCACATTAAGTTTTCATGTGAGAATAAGGTAAAAACCGAAAAGAATATATGTGCAGTTAATAAAGGGAGGCAGTGAAGGAAGATGTGGATGTCGGAGATAAAGAAAGGAGTGAGGAAAGAGAAGGAAAAGTAGACACAGGAGGGAGAGTAGCAGGACGAGTGAAGCAGTAACAGTAGCAGTTTTGTTTTGATTTTTGTGTTGTTTTTTCTTTTGGAAGGAGTGAATGGAGAAAATGAACTCACGAACCTCCCAGGTCTTCTGAGACAACAACTGAAATTTGTTGTGTAAGAGCAGTGAGATTTTGCGCTTTTTAGTTTTGTTCATCTGCGTCTTGTCCTGATATATGCAAACACCAAATATTTAAACATTGTCTGCAAAGTATGAACATGATTAAATGTAATATTGCTTCAAAAGCTTATTACCAATATCTTGTTGTAATCTGATACTTGATCAATTAGGATGTCGTCGCAAAATACAACAAGTTCCAACCTGTTAATAACTTCCGGACGCGCCATTAAGAGGTGTAAAATTTAAGACAAATTAATTAACAAATATTTATTTCTCAAAATAATAAAATAACTTCATATGCTAATGAACTCGATGTTTCCGCTCTTCTTGCGGAACATATGTGGCTCTACAGGTATTCATTTGGATCCGAGAACATGTGTAGTGATTTTATGACGAGCCACAGTGCTGGAAATGGTAACCTGAGTTTAGTGTGCGAAATTTGTTATCGAACCGCGCATTTTATCTATGCTAGAAACTTAGATTTAAGATATACTCGTATATATGATATTGTAGATTAAATGGCGAAGAAAGGACCGAGTTCTAAGAAGCCGGTAAAATTATAACAAATGATCTTTACGCCAGAGACGGAGGCGATCACTTAACAGACATCGTATTCCATACGTAAGGCCAGAGACAAATTGTAAAATTGTGTTTCATTTAATAGTTTTTAATAAAAATCACAATAGCTTGAAACATAAAACTCATATTATTACGTTAGCATATATTTCAATAAAAATTCAAAAGATCTGACCATAAAAAAGTAGTTCTTTACCCAACTAACTGCTTCTTTGAAATAATTATCTAGTTGATAAAGAAATGAAATACCCATATGAGAAAGAATAAATTATATAAAAAATATTATTCTATAATATATCGCTGTTATTGCTACATAAATTAATATATCTTTTATTATTTTTACTATAGGCTGCAGTGAAAAATAACTTGAAGTTGGCAGATGCTCATGGTTTAAGTCTAGGGTATATTTGTGTCAAAGCAAAACGAATATTGCTGGCTGCATACCGTTGTTTATTATGCATGATGTTTCACAACTCTGTTTACTTGCATAACTGAGTGTCAACAAGTGTACAGTGTTTGACAAGAGGACGGCGCTTTGTTTGAGAATTGTATCCTAAATAATTTACTTTTGCTGTCATTTTATTTAAATATTGTTTCAGTTACAATTATTAGTTATAAAAGTTTTCGTGTGACTATAAAGATTTGTTTGAGACACACATATATCTACTTGTCAAACAGGTAGAAACTAAAAAAACAAATTTCAACTGCTAAGAATATTAGGTATGTTTTACAACTAATACAATTGATACAAATTCAATTTGTTATTATTGATATTTAGGTTAACATATCTTTTCAGTGAAAATAAAATCATAATGCCTTCCAATAAGGCCTTGAAGAAACTACGATTCAAATCAAAATCTGCAGCTTATGATTACTTTGATAAAACTGAAGGTGGGAAAATTTACATATGTCAGATTGAAAATGATAGCTCGGACTCTGATGAAGTCTGTGGTTTCAAAGTAAAGTCTTCTGGAGACAGTTCTTTGAGTCTACATTTGAAAGCCCATCTACAAAAGCATCCATATGTCTTCAAGATTGTTGAAAGAAAGGATGATATATTAAGCAAGAAAAAAGCAAAAGTAATACCAAAAGAAAAAGTTCTTGTGTCCATGTCATCAGAAAAACTTAAAAGCAGTATTGTTGATTTGGTACTTTTGCATTCTATGCCTCTCGACTATTTTTCTAGACCACCTTTCAAAGCTTTAATTGGTGAAATGGCACATAAACTAGGTGTTTCATTGGAAGTGATGGATATTAGTAAACTTGTAGAAGAGGATGAGAGAATGCGGGAAGGTCCACGCACTGATATTGAATATAGATTATAAATCGTAAACCGTATGTGATAGACGAAACGTTAATGTGATAAGTCTACAATTAGTAGCTTTAGTTTTTATATTTTTATTCAAGAAGATACTCACTCAATCCTTGTAATCAGAAAATTATTTTGATATGTAAAACAACTTAACGTTTAAGTTTTCTAAAAATTTCTTGAACTTTGTGCATAAATAAATAAATAATACAGTACAAATACAGATAAACACATATCTGAGAAATGTTTCCTCCGTGATTATATGAAGTAGATAATTAATTTATATTTAGCCGGTTTACATAAAAATCAAAAGATAATTTTTTTGCAATATTTATTTATATTTAGAAACCATATTCTAGTTAGTTATTCTTAATCTTAAATGGTTGTGATCTTAATCTGATAAGACTGTTAAATTTATCTCTCTGTAGAAAATATGAAATATATTAAGTTTAACATATTTATGAAGTTGTATTTATTTATAAATATTTATGGAGTTTATGTAAGGTTCATCTTGTAAGCCATTAGCTTACAGTGGTATTTCTTGTTGCTGGCCTGGATTTCTTAAAGAATGGAATAACTTTACTGTTTGGATCTCAGTAAACATAAAACGTATAAATTAATTTACATAACATAAATGTAATAGTTTTTACAAAATTCTACTATTTATTTTTTATTTTTGTTACATATTTCTAATTTTTCTATCGTATATTTCGAAAACTATTTATAAAATGTTAAATAGTGTGCATATTCTTAATTATATACATAATTTTTAGTAAAAGAAGGCATAAATACATACCTACAAAATATTTATATTCAAGTAAAATAATTTTTGATTTATTTAATTAGGTAATTTCTATTTTACTAATGTAAAATATATTTTCATTTCTGCATAAATATACATGAAGTGTTACTCAGTTCTTTTACATAAGTTTTATTAATATTTTAAGTATATTTTGTGAAGGATTGCGTTAACCAAGAGTCCAAGTAAACAATTTGATGGAATGGCTCGCTATGAAAATTTTCATTGACTTTTTCGCTAACGTTCGCTGTAGTTCGCATCAATTTTCTCATCGCTTGCATTCTGACAGGTGAAGTGGTTTCACCAACTGCAGCTCACATCAGTGACATTTCATATGAACGACTGTGAGCAAACTCTTCAAATTATTTACTAGCAGGTAAATTGCTAATAACTATATAATATACCCTTATATTAAGATGTGATTTATGTCTCTAAAACTTAACATTCAAGTCAAAGTTTTAGGTATTCTTGTTTACAATTTCAGGTTTTGTCTGCAATCTGGGACACGATGCCATGTTGCATCAAAAGAAGTGTATCTCTACAACTAACTGAGCTCCTTGTCCGCTGGACGTGTTACATAACATATTTATAATTCTTGCCACCTTTTTAATATTTAATTGGATGACATGTGAAATATTATGTATAACAGAAATGATACTTTAAAATCACAATAACATATACTAACAAATAGCAAATGAAAACACAATACAAAGTTTTGAATTTGTATAAACATTATTGATTCAAACAGTATCTAGATCCGAGGGTCTACATTTTGGTAAAATACTCAAATTTAAATTAAATCCTGTAGTGGTAAGTGGAAATCGTTAAACCACGTGACTTAGTCTGTACAATTTTCTTCATTTATTTTATTTGGCACAATGAAAACAGTTTACAGAATAAGTGACAAAGGATATTTATAAATTTACTAAAGTTTTTGGAAGAAATGATGATTTTTTAGATCTCACTTTTTTTTAAGGAATTGTCTGTCTTTTCACACGTTGATGAATTATGAAAAATTTGGTGCACCACAGTTTGGTTCAGGGGCGTTCTCATGTTAAAGCTACGTTAGGTTACATGCGATTCTAAAGAGGCCAAAATGATACCACGTGACTTATAGATAACCGCAATTTGTGGTTAAAGTTAAAAAGCAAAAAATATCCATGTTTTTACCTTACCCTATATTCTATTTTATTTAACCAAAACATAGCGTAATTTATTCTGAAAAGCATCTTATTTTAATATTTCATAGATATTCTTAAAGCCTTTAATCCTGTGAAAGACCTTTTTGAGATTTGGTAATCTTTAAAAGAGTGTTTTTAGAAGTATATATAAGAGTGTAACCGACTAGGCGTCCGTTTAATGGTGCATCGGCTTCTAAAACCGAAGAAAAACAAGCATGAGAGCCTAAAAGATGGTGTTTTGTGTGCATGGATATCGGGGTATCAGCTTTGGCATAACGAAGCATGGAATTTAAACGTGGGATATGTAAAACATAATATGATAACAATAACATTAAAACTGCAATTGACATATACAAAAATAAATTAAAATATAAAAGAAGGTGGCTGCACATTATAATTCTTTTCTCACCAAACTTTCTTTCACCAAATGGTAATACAGGAGGACAATATTTAAAAAAGAAGCGTTGGTGGCAAGCCTAAACATGACATTCCGTCACGTAATTATTTGATACGTGAGCAGCTCAACTTATTATACAATATAATTTCTTTCAGCAGGTACTGCTTACTCCTAGGATGCGTTAGGCCTCTCACACTTGTGCTGTCCATTTTATTTAGTATGCTGTATTGGAGATGTTTAACATTAGTCAAAATTATTATGAGATATATTTTTTACTTTAATTTTTATGTTGTGAAAGTAATAAAGGTGCATATTATACATCTGTATCATTTTCCTCTATCAACGATCCACTGTAAATGAAATTGTAGCCTACCCTAAAAGTCGGAGGCTACAAATAGCTAGTGTGAGAGAGTCGTTACATGTTACTACTTGCATAGATTTGGTTTGTTGCCTCTCTGTTTATACCAGCCATCAAATTGAATGTAGAATACTTGTTACAACTTTTATAACAAACAAATAAACACTATTACACTCAAAATATGTTTTATTTTCAAGTGTTTACATTTAGGTGTTGGTAGTTGGTCTAAAATTTTATAACTCTTCATGATATTCACTTGTGTTGGTATAATATTACAAGTTATAACTTAAGAGACTTGTATGATATACACCAAATATTCGTTACAGGACTGTATTAGGCTATTATATATGTTAGGGAGTTCTTTTTCTTTACACCGTATGAGTGATCATTTTAAAGGTGTTTCAATAAGAGGTGTTAATTTAAATCAACTGAAATACGCAATATTTCCATGAAAAGTTTTGATATTTTTATTTAAAATCAAAGTACAAACTCTGAAGTTAGTAATGGGACATAATGCGTACCAAATATCACAAGTATTGTATGTTGGCAGTTAAAAAATAGTGTATACGTATCCCAGTAAACATTGTGGAGTCACTTCGCCATCATATTGAAGATGCGCATGATTTTCTTGTCATGAAAGAGTTTATTTACAGTTCAGTTTCTCATAGTCGTTCTCAGTCGTACTCTATCTGTCAGAATACAAATGAAGATAAAGTTGATGCAAACTATAATTGAAGTACAATAGTGATAGAAACGTCACAAAACAGAACACTTCATCAAATTGTTTACTGGGATATATTCGTTTTGGCGTGTCGCTAGACATTCTTCACACTAAATCAATAATCATATGTTATTTAATACTCGTATTATTTATCTGTACCGTTTTCACCTCTTATCCGATGTCCAATTGTGTTGTATCTATCCCAGAGAATATAGAAATATACGACTGCGTGTAGAACGTAAGGCGGTACTTTGATATACATATTTATGAACTATATGATAAATACGAATATATAAAATACTTACTCCTACGGTACAGTGATGTATTGATAAACGTTAAAGTAAAATCTTTCACTCATGATAAAGTATGTATGCTAAAACACCCCAATGAAAAAATCGGAGATTGCATGTAGTTTTCTAACATCTTAAACAAATAAAATACTTTTCGAAATAACTAATTCAACCCTGGTTGTAATGTTGCTTTGAATACGTAATAAATTTGACAGTCATCCTTACAGCATTCTTGGTCCATGGCAATCTTAGTTACGGCAACCGTGAATAATGATGCTACCACTTACCAGGATGCAGGACTCCACAAGAGACGACGACTGGTGGTACTGGTACTGATGCTGGAGTCTGGTTTGCCGATGAACCATACTTCAGCACTATTACTTCTTAATTTAAATATGAATAATTCTTCCACTGTAAGTGTTTTCCTAATTTTAAATCATTTCGTTTGGTTTGGTTGTTATATTGGTTAGATATTTTTATTCTAATCACAGAGTTTTTAAGCAGTGGTGTGGTTCGCCAGTTTTCGTTAATCCGTGGATTGTACCACGTGAAGCATGAAAACAGAACTAGGATTGTTGACTCATTGTGACTTCAACGAATGTTGGATTTGTCTTTATTTTATTTTACGCGGCGTTGTACCATCTCACTTGAAACAAATCTAGATTTATCAAGCGTGGAGCGTGTCGATGAATCTCCTGTCTTCAGCTGCGACTGTAGCTAGGGAATGACTGTCTGTCTTAACTTCTGTATGCACCTGCAAGTGGTTGAATCATATCCTGAGATCCAAATGGTATTTTAATATCTTTGTGCCAAGAAAATGTAGAAAATGTAACACTTAAATTAGCTAGGTGTTAACTATAAAGTATCATTTTGTATTTAATTTAAATTGTTTAGCATATGGCAATACGCGTAGTCATTCACAGTACCATTTTTAATTAAATTTAATTTTTAAGTTGTCTTAGTTTTTTTTTAGAAATTACAAGGTCCAATGTTTTAAATTAAAAATATTAAATTAAGAAAAACTATATTATATTATAACCTCCAAAATGTGACGATCTGTCAAAATGCAGTACGATTTACTTTTAAAAGAAGTTTAATGTCAGTTTTTGAAATATATAGAAGTGAAAACAATTTCTATTACTAATTGTTATTAAAAATAGCATTTTTAATTATTATTTTGTCAAAATTTATGATGCTTACGCACCAACTAAATTAACTAAACTTAAATTAAAACACAAATGTGAAAAGGAATGCTTAAACGAAAACCTGAAATCTAGATTACAATATTAAATAAAAACAGTAAATTAAATATCAAAACAGTGAGTGGGAATGAGGAATAAGACTGAAACTTACATTGCAAGACTATTTCTTTATGGGAAGTAGAAAATAAACCTTGTAGTTAGCTTGTAGTAATCGATCAAGTGTGAACTTGAACTGCTTGATACTTTTCTACATAGATAAGCTGAATAGTTTACATATTTGAACATCAACGACATTGTCACCCTAAAAATTACTCATGTAATCATTTCAACATTAACACGAAATCTAGTACGTAGTTTAACACATCTCTAACTAGGTTCGTAGGACAAATACATATGCTTCTTAGATAGTACCAACTTTCAAACGATTTGTGTTAAAATTTCATGTCATTCGGACCATTAGTTTACGAATTACAATGGTTTTAGTAACGCTACTTTTGTAATTTTTAAAACAATGGAAAAATTTGACTTTCGTGTGTTGATTTACTGATAAGTACCATTTGTCTCGATGGAGCTGAGTCCGAATAACACTCGTCAAGCCATTGCTTTGCTTGAACGGTATATTTCCAATAAAAAGCACACAAAATTCAGATTTTTCCATTGTTTTGAAAATTACAACAGTACCGTCACTAAAAGTATTGTAATTGGTAAATTATTGGTCAGAATGTCATGAAATTTTGACACATATCGTTTGAAGTTTGGTACTTCCTATTTGTTAATACAGTGCCATCTATATATCATCCTACGAACTTATTGAGTTATGTGATATGTGTAATTACGAATCATACGTTTTGCACATGAATCTTCTTTTATTAACGTGTAGTTGAACAACACTAAGCTGTTCTAACGGTTGGTAATCTTCAGAGAAGTAATTTTCATAACCAACTGTTATATTTTTGAATATTTATAGACCCCGTGGGATTTTAATTAAATATAAAGTCTTAACAAAACAAGTGAATTAAAATATAACAAATTGAAGAAAATATGCTTATTCATAACTTGTATAAAAGTACATACATTATTAAATTATTATTATTACATCAAGATCAAGGAGAAAATGTAACTTGAGTTGTGTATTGTATTATGCAAGAGCCTGGTAGTTCTCATGTAACCAGTAGTTGTTGTTCTATGCAGGGAAGGCAAACCCAACTGGTAGAAATTACTTAAGCAAAGAATTCATCATAACTAACTCCAGTGTGATATTCGATTTGAAAATTTACAAACTATATCTTGATAAATCGTAGATTATTTTCTATTTTTCTTTTTTAAACAATAAAAGAGTGACAGAAAGAATGGGTTTTGAAAGAAAAGTATTAAGAACTATATTCGGGCCTGTTAAAGAACAAGGGTCCTGGCGAATCAGATATAATTTTGAATTTTACGAACTCTATAAACAACCTCAAGTTACACAGGTCATCCGAAGTAACAGGCTGAGATGGCTTGGCCACGTCTGGAGATTCCCTGAAGACAATGTTACTAGAATATATACTTTTAACAACCCTACGGGATCCCGTACTCGAGGACGACCACCAACAAGATGGCTGGACGACACAGTAGAGGACATCAAAACTTTGAAAGTAAACAACTGGCAAAGAGTTGCTTTGGGCCGATTGAGCTGGAAGAAGCCTGCTGTTGAGGCAACTAAGACCTGTAACAGGTTGTTACGCTCTTAACGATCTTATTTCATACTTCTGTTTCTCAGCTCTTTAGCCAGTAAAATTACCTGGGTTACTTTTTTCGCTAGTTAACTGTAGTTTGTCTTTGACAAAGCTATAATCACAGGAATTAATGCAGTAAATTCAAATTTGACTGGGATTTGACTTTGACTTAGTTGAAGTAATATTTGTAATCACTTTCTATCAAATATTTAAGAATGAAGCACGTGTGCTATATGTTTGCTATTCCAGCAATATATTCTATGTTCTCTGAGAAGGTCTCTGCACTGGAAGAATGTAGGGCGCAATAATACCACGTATAAAGCATAGAACGCTGACACCTGCATTAAGTAACAGAAACTAGAAAATTAAATTGTGCTTAAAATGATGATCTACAAGACATAGACAGATAGGCTTAAATCCAAGTAAACAGATTAGTGGCAACTAAGCCGATTAAGAAACTCTGTTTCTTGAAGAAATTGTGTTGCAGGTAGGCCAATCGACACCAACTTATTTACTTCTATAACTATTTAACGCGGATTTTTTTTTTGTATTTATGACTAATATTCACCAAACACATAAGTTCAATAACTATCTTTTTTTAAAACATTAACATTAAAAATAGTTTAAATATACTCGTTTTTAAATATACGAAGTTTTGAAATTTTGGATTTTAGTTTTGAAAGTATTAAATTACAAATTATGATACAATTTTTTTAAATTTTAATTTATAGGATATTCTTATTTTAAGATTATACAGGGTGTCCAGAAAGGGTATCGGGTATTTGTTTTCGCGCCATATTCGAAACGGGGCGTCTAAAGGGTGCGGGGAGGGGTTCGTGGCGTCCGCCATTCTGTGGAGTTTTAGTCACGATGGAACAGTACTCGGGGATGCATCGCGCATTTTGCGTACGAGCGTATTATCGTAATGGTGATTCAAAGTTAACAACGTTAACTGTAAGGTACAATAAAGACCTAGGAGGCTCAAATTTTAATATGAGATAGTCTAGACACTCCTTTATAAAATTTATTAGGAGCCTTAAGGGGGCCACACTAGAGCCATGCATTCAATGGGTTGCAGAAGATAAGTTACATTTAACAATGACATAGCATGCTTACAACGTTAACTAAAGACCTAGGAGGCGAAATTTTTTGGTCCCAGAGTTGCAGGAGTTTGCAGGCTTCAACTCAAGAACGTGGTTCCAGCAAGATGGGGCCACTTGCCATACCTCAAATAACTCAATGGAAGTTGTTAACGAGTTATTCCCTAATAAAGTCATTTCGCGAAGGGGTAACATCAACTGGCCTCCCAGAAGCCCCGACCTTAGCCCGCTTGACTATATTGCATGGGGATACCTTAAAAGTAAGGTTTATCAAAACAATCCGACGAATCTAACCCAGTTAAAGCAAAATATCAGGTCAGAAATGGCAGCAATATCGATAGCTATGTGTCAACGTGTTATCGCCAATCTTCGTTTCCGTTTAGAAGAGTGCCAGCAACGTAACGGTCATCATTTGGATAACGTCATCTTTTCCAAATAATTCTCCAATTCATATGCTAATAATAAACAATAAACTTTTTTATTGCATACAAATAATTTTTGTTTCATTGAACTTACAAATATCCGATACCCTTTCTGGACACCGTGTATCTATTGAGTTATATTTATTTCGTTGATTTATTTATCCTGGTGAATTGTGTCTTAATATGATACAATTAATTATATAGGTATTAAATATTGATTAGATAGGTATTTATTTCATCGAGAAAAATAATTAAAATAAAAATTGTAGAACGTTATAAATATGTTTAAATAATATGCGAGAATGTTTATATATTACGAGTATAAAGAGTTTAGGAAATGTGGCAACACTGTAAGCGCTGTTGAACGTCATCTGTTTTACACCATTTATAATTTTCAGTGAAGCGCTCTACTTTACAGCGACGCCTCTAAATATCTATCCAATATACCAAAAAATGTAGTAAACACAAATTGTAGCAAATTAAGTCCCCTCTCAGATTGACGATAACTATTTTTATCCTAGGACTCAGTGGTAAGAAGATATTGCAAAAGAACTGTTTTAAACCGCATTTCTTTCTCTTTCCTTTTTTTAATATTTCTTTGAATGCACCAACTTTTAATAGTTATTAACACTTAAATCAATATATACATTTTAATTATATCTATTTCTTTTATAAATTCGAATTCTTTTTCTTCCGTTGCTCTACTAACTCTTTCTGTTAAGCTGCCATTTTATTAAGATGGAGGCTTAGATCATCAAAATTATGACTATTCGAAATCAGCAAACAGAAATTAGTCAGAAGAATGAATTTATCAGCTTTTCTCTTAATTTAGAGCGTTCAATTTCAATTTAGAGAGGACTAGGCTACCACTTGTTGAGGTAAAAATCAATTCTGTTAATTAAGTAATCAAATAAACAATTTGTGTCGACGCGATGGCGACGATCCACCAAGTAGCGCTGGTTATATGGGCTAATAACGAACTGAAATAAATTTCATATAATTTGCAAAATGATTACTAACCTACTCGCCTGCACAAAAAACCACAGTTAAATTTGGTCACATCCTTTGAGTGCTCTTCGCGATATATATATATATATATATATATATACATATGTAGGATGTGGATATATGGTTGTTTTAGGTGTTCTATAGAGTCGTTTTCAACAGGTGTGAAGGGGGGCATTCGGGGGGCATATGAGGGGGTTCCCGGCCCCATCATTTACCACTAGGTACAGGTACAAGGCCCCGGGCCGGAGATGCGCTCCGGTAAGCAAAACATTCATGGAAACGAACAACAAACACTAACTATGTGAGCAACAATGAATAAAACCTGCTGTACCCAGACGAGGACTATAAAAGTGGGTAAGTGGGGGTTTGGGGGGAGGCTAATCAACAAATATAATTCTACTTGGTGGGAGAATTACTTATATTTATGGAAATTAATTGTATTCTATATAGAATAAGTTCACAGACATTGTACTATGCATAATGTATAGAAAAATTTAAATTGTGAAACGAGCAATGCGATGTGAAACTTGTTATTAATATGTTAGAGTTCTTAACCTTCATAAATTCTGTAGAGCATTGGTCTCGAGTCTTTTTGATCGCCTTTATCTTCCAATTCACTATGCCCATCTTCACTCACTTGATCTGTCTGTCTCGTCCAATGTTCCCCACATTCCTGCACCGCCTGGGTTCTCATCCAGAAATTTCTGGAGCTGTTTTGTTAGTGCCCATTCGTTTTCTATGTCCTAACCATAGGATATCTTTTCTTTCTAATTTCTATCACACTGCAGATTTCTCGAAATCCATATTCCTTCTTTTTCTCCACTGTCGTTTTTGACATACTCTATACGATGGCGATAAAAAAGATCGATTTTTTAAACGATTTGAATCGATTCAGAAAAAAATCGATGTCTAGAATATAAATTTCTCAAAAATCGGGATGGATTCACGAAATTGAGAGAACACATGACTTTGTTTAAAATTTACTATTTCTAATAAAAATGGAGACCTTGCCTTATATGTTAATAAATATACTATTAACCTGAATTTGAATCCTTTCTAAGTGTGTCTGTCATGAAAGGAACACGTCTTGCTGCTATTGAATATTGTAACATTAATAAACTTTTAATTTGTTTCATTGTCTAGTAACAACAGCATTGTGGTAGTATATTTTACTATTTTACATTGAATTAAAACATTACAAGTGCACTCAGTTCATAAAATTAACTTTCTTTAACTTCTGCATGTATAAGATCAATTAATGTCCAATTATACTGACTATTTATAAAACGAATAAATAACCTGAAATATAACACCTAAACTAAATTGCAATTATCAACCTTGGCGGTGCGCTTTCATTTTAACTTAGTAATTAATAAATTTAAATTGAATTTTAACAACTGTTTCAATTTAGTTTATAAAAATGTCATCAAACATCATTAAACCTCATTTAAAATTTCTTTTTTTCTTCATAAAAAAAAAGAAGATAAAACACACGCATTCAGGAGTCACGACCGATGCATTTCAAGATCTCTTCTTCACTTCTTCAATAATTTTTCCCTTCTTTTATTTACTTTTTTGTTGCGTGAACCACTTGTTTGGACTGTAAATGTTGGATTTTGCTTCTAACTTTCTGACTCTCTGGCATATCATCGCTATGCATCGTGGACTCCATTCGTACCATGTACCATGTAGCATCGTTCAAGCCGCAATCTAATGTTAACGTACTTCAGGGTTGAGCAGCCATCTGTGACTCCACCATGGATTCCACTAACATTGACTTCACTTCAAGATTGTTCACTAGAGCGAACCCAGTGTTGAATTGGAGGATTTTATTCACCACGAACCACTAGTTTACGAGAAGGTCCGCATTAAACATCTCATATAACATTACATATTCCCTGTATATTCATATATGCTCCATAATGTACATACTATGTACATACAGCTATGTACATGTAGGTTTGACATCACAACAGCATATACACAGGATTTGCAATATCCGGAATGTATATATTTTGAATATAGTATAGGTATATACCAAATGTCCAAATGTTTTCTGGGATTTATCGTATGAAACGTGGAACAGAAATGAAGCGGTAGGAAAGGCGTATGGTTAGTCGTACCAATGTGTTACCGTCGGCATTATGAACAAAGTTGCTTCGAAGAACAACTCGATTCCTACACGTTCCTGTATGATACGATAAATCCAATCCATTTGATGCAATACCATGAGGAACTATGATTGCTTATATTTACAGATCATTTAGCAATAATGCGATGAAGCTGTGTTTTCGATCTACCTTTAACACATGCCTAAGTCAATTGAAGAAGTCAAGAAGTGAAGTAAGCGTTTTTCCTTCTATACGCCATCTACTCTCATTGTCTCGTCAAAAAAGAAATTTCTTAGTCTTATTTTGTTTTTTAGATGTCGAAATTTAGGTAATACGCGACGTCTATGCTTATGACTTCTCCACACCTTCTATTACGTCTTGTCATCCTCTGACGACGGCTTTCGTCCACCTTTGCGTGTGATGTAATTAATAAACAAGGGCACTAACCAGAACTGCAGGGCTCAGAGCTTTTGTGGTTGTGAAAAAGGTCTAATTGAGTTAATATGAGATTGGTTAAATTTGTACACGAAACATAGCCCAATCAGTAAAAGATTATTCTGCTTTTCAATTACACATAAGACAATAATAGAACTCTACCTGGGTTACTAAACAACAATCGTCACTGTTTATAACAAGTGATAGTGCATCTTATGGGCTTGAGAGACATGTCTTAATTTCTATAAAACTCCTCTATATATTGATAAAGTTGGGTATCAGGACCTCTAATATCCAATTAAAATTATGTAAATGTGAAAATTAAGCTATAAAACAGAATTTTAAATGGCTTAGTAACTCTTGCATATTTAAAAAAATAAATAGACATATCTATTAGCATATAATTTAATAATTATTCAAAAGATCTTACGATAAAGAAGCAGTTCACAATCAAATTGTACTTAGGAGAAGAATGAACCGTGCGTCAGGTCGTTCATCACTTGGTGTCAGGATGTAAAAGCAAGAAAACCGCAACTGATGCATTGTGGAATAATGTCGGTCATTTTGACAGTAATAATTAAGACGTTAATTGCTAAGAATAACAATGATATACAATGATACTGTGCGCTTTTTGTGTCATTTTCAGTTTTGGGTTACGTTGGGTTGCGATCATTTTCTTTTTTTTTCCACTTTGTCCTTCTACGTATTGCGGAATTCTTTTCGACCATGGTTGACTATATCTGATATTGTACTTTGTTTCATTCATCTTCTTCATCATATCTTGTTGTTGGTCCTCTGTATATGTTTCCTTTATCATATTCTTTTCTTCCTTCCTTCTTAATATTAACATTGGTAATTTGCAAAATTTGGATTATGCTTTATTATTTTATCCGGCTCTGTCGAAACATTATGAGAAAATGTAATAGTTCTTTTGGACTTCATGTGTTTAATATGAAAGTATTAGTGCCTTCACTAATGCAATGCATTGTGGTAGTATTGGTGGCGAACAGTAGCTTACTGCCGATTGCCGACTGTCGACTGCCGGTGCACATAACAGAAATATTACCGAGCTTATTAATTCATAAATATTAATAGGTTTATACAAGTAATTTTAGTTCATAATATAATTAATAAACGTATCTAATTATAAAATTATTGACTTACTAATAATGGAATATATTATATTCATTAGAATATAATTATCTGCTGGATACAATCTAATAATGCATTAAACTGGTCTAACACTGGAACGGACTATATACTTGTGACGCCTACTTTTTCATTAGCAGTTATTTCACATTAGTACAGTTTATCAAGAGAGAATACTACTAGAAACTACAATGTTTATCAATACACCACTGTACTGAAAGGATTACAAGTGTATATTGTATATCTGTATCGTTTTCTCAACGACTTGCTGTGCAAAAGCTCTAGAGGTATGCAATTGCCTGTTTCATAAAAGTTGGGATGCATATGGCTACATACAGGACAGCTTTTAGCTTATGGAGACTCCTAAGATAAAACAAACAAAGTCAATTATATTTAGTCACATTTATCTGGCAATATCAATCACACATTCCTGTCAAAATCAATTGTATCTACTGACAATTGCATATCAAAGTCAATTGCACTTAACCGCAATTTTTTAGGTTCCTGTTTTGTGATATAGGGCTTTTTCTGGTGTAGACCCATAGATTTCAGGCTATGTACTCGTAGTATACACTTAAAAGCGGCACTGCCTACGTGTAGAACTTGAGGCGGTACTTTGATCTAGGTACGTATGAACCATATTATAAACACGGACATAATAGAAATACAAGCTTCTTTAATACAGTAGTGTTCATTAATAAACATTAAAGTTTAAACCTCAGGGCATACGAGGTTGACGCATTAACACTTAATGAGTAAAACAACAGAGCAACTCCGCAGTGCAGCAACTGTCAGACGCAAATAACAGTCCATCATCTACTAGGAACCTGCCCACGATATCAAACTCAAAGAACAAAACACAGCATAAGTGGTGAACTAAAGGACATGCTGTCAGACAATCCAGAAGAAATTAAATAAGTGCTCGAGTTCCTAACTGATAGATACTTAATAAACCAAATTTAACTAAAATAACTTAACTTCAGGAGAACATGACCTTGTCGTTGAAATCGCCTCAAATTTTAAAATAAAAAAAGTTTTACCTTCCTCTCATGATAAGGTGTCTTACAACTCCAATACACCCTACTGAAAACCTCTTGGCCTCAAGAATTCTATTTCCGTGTGACAGCAGCCGTATCACATACGTAAAATATTTAAAATATTTATATAGTTTTTGAAAATCAATTCTTGCAATTTATATAAGAAACCATAGATAAAAAACTTATAAAAACATATAACAAATATGTTAGTTATAAGTTAGTAATTTTACTTTATATTAACCTAAAAGATATTATCTAAAAGATAAAAAAAAAATTATGGTAAACGAACTTAACATATTTTAATAATTGGAGTCTTATTTATATTGTGCTTAGAGAATTAAGTGCGGTTCCGAATCCGTCCCTATAATAACTAACTTATATTCTGAGCTCAAACTAAATATTCAATACGGAGATCCATTACCCTAGCCTTGAGTTGTAATGGATTATTTTCGATCTGTAAATTTGAAATTGCAACCACAAAAGCTATGAGGAAGAATGAAGAAGGTATGTTTTTATGCCAGTGCTAATGCTTCCTGGTTTCTATCCACTATCGATAACAAATTACTTGTGGATTTTATTCAATTGGTTTTGAGTAAGGTGTGATACAACATGTAGAACGTCTTGTACATGATATTACAAACGTCAGGGGTTAAAAACCGTTATATTTTTTTATAGCTTCTCGGCCTCTTGGCTAAGATCAGAGTTCGAAAATGTCTCAGTAATGAACTGGATGATCAATATGTACCATCAAATAAAAATAGGTTACAAGCCACTGACATATCGTATGTTAAATGTAAATTTGATTGTATCTTTGAACATGAAAATGTAGAGATTATATATTTAATGTATAAATAATTGGAATACCTTATAAATTAATTATCTAGTCCAGGAATTAATTTGTAAAAGAAATTACACCGTTGTAATTAAGTTGTTATACTGCTATCAAATAAGAAATTATTTTAACTTAAGTTTAGTGGCTTTTAATGTGTATGTGATCTTAAATATATTTTGAAGATCTAAATTATAACGGAGAATTCTTCAACGGTTCTAAATTTAGTATTAAAAATTCGAATTGTTATGTTGGTAACTGGCTTGGCCAACATGTTTGATCGTTTATGGCTGCGATGAAGATACAGGATATCCCAATAAAATGTATACACTCTTATGTATGTCTCTTTCTTTTTAGGGTGTAATTAATTGAAAAAAATGAGTAGTATAAAAAACTATGTTCGAATACATCTTTTATTTGTCAAATCAAAAACTTGATTTTTTATCAAATTTTTAAAGGTTATACTCTTGTTAATTTCCTAAAAATTCAACTTTTGATTTTGTTAATTTTAGAATGGTTATTAACGTACTTTTTTACGCTGATTTCAAATCTGCAAATTGTTTTTTTCTAGGTGTCCCGGTTTTCGAGATATTGACATGTTTAGGCATAAATGATAGAGATATTTAAAAATTGATTTCATTTTTGTAATCAGCAGAAAAAAGTACGTTAGAATACATCTTTTACTTGTCAAAACAAAAAATTGATTTCTTATCAAATTTTTAAAGGTTATACTCTTGTTAATTTCATAAAAATCGCAGTTTGAATTTCATAAAACGGGGTGCACTAAGTACGGCTGCAAATTTCTTATTAGTTGTTCTCTGTTTAGTTTCTAAATATAGTAAGTATTAGTAATATTTAAAATTGATTTTCATTTTTAAAATCAGCATAAAAAAGTACGTTAGAATACATCTTTTGTTTGTCAAAAGAAAAAATTGATTTTTTATCAAATTTTTAAAGGTTATATATACTCTTGTTAATTTCATAAAAATAGCAGTTTGAATTTCATAAAACGGAGTGCACTAAGTACGGCTGCAAAATTCTTATTAGTTGTTCTCTTTTTACTTTCTAAATATAGTAAGTATTAAGGATATTTAAAATTGATTCTCATTTTTTAAATTAGCATAAAAAAGTACGTTAGAGTACATCTTTTATTTGTCAAAACAAAAAATTGACTTTTTATCAAATTTTTAAAGGTTATACTCTGGTTAATTTCATAAAAATCGCAGTTTGAATTTCATAAAACGGGGTGCACTAAGTACGGCTGCAAATTTCTTATTAGTTGTTCTCTTTTTAGTTTCTAAATATAGTAAGTATTAGGGATATTTAAAATTGATTTTCATTTTTTAAATCAGCATAAAAAAGTACGTTAGAGTACATCTTTTATTTGTCAAAACAAAAAATTGATTTTTTTTCAAATTTTTAAAGGTTATATATACTCTTGTTAATTTCATAAAAATAGCAGTTTGAATTTCATAAAACGGAGTGCACTACGTACGGCTGCAAAATTCTTATTAGTTGTTCTCTTTTTACTTTCTAAATATAGTAAGTATTAAGGATATTTAAAATTGATTCTCATTTTTTAAATCAGCATAAAAAAGTACGTTAGAGTACATCTTTTATTTGTCAAAACAAAAAATTGATTTTTTATCAAATTTTTAAAGGTTATATATACTCTTGTTAATTTCATAAAAATAGCAGTTTGAATTTCATAAAACGGAGTGCACTAAGTACGGCTACAAAATTCTTATTAGTTGTTCTCTTTTTACTTTCTAAATATAGTAAGTATTAAGGATATTTAAAATTGATTCTCATTTTTAAAATCAGCATAAAAAACTACGTTCGAATACATCTTTTATTTGTCAAAACAAAAAATTGACTTTTTATCAAATTTTTAAAGGTTATACTCTTGTTAATTTCATAAAAATCGCTGTTTGAATTTCATAAAACGGGGTGCACTAAGTACGGCTGCAAAATTCTTATTAGTTGTTCTCTTTTTAGTTTCTAAATATAGTAAGTATTAGGGATATTTAAAATTGATTTTCATTTTTAAAATCAGCATAAAAAATTACGTTAGAATACATGCTTTATTTGTCAAAAGAAAAAATTGATTTTTTATCAAATTTTTAAAGGTTATACTCTTGTTAATTTCCGAAAAATTCATCTTTTGATTTTGTTTATTTTAGATTGGTTATTAACGTACTTTTTTACGCTGATTTGAAATCTGCAAATTGTTTTTTTCTAGGTGTCCCGGTTTTCGAGATATTGACATGCTTAGGCATAAATAATAGAGATATTTAAAAATGGATTTCATTTTTGTAATCAGCATAAAAAACTACGTTCGAATACATCTTTTATTTGTCAAAACAAAAAATTGACTTTTTATCAAATTTTTAAAGGTTATACTCTTGTTAATTTCATAAAAATCGCTGTTTGAATTTCATAAAACGGGGTGCACTAAGTACGGCTGCAAAATTCTTATTAGTTGTTCTCTTTTTAGTTTCTAAATATAGTAAGTATTAGGGATATTTAAAATTGATTTTCATTTTTAAAATCAGCATAAAAAATTACGTTAGAATACATGTTTTAGTTGTCAAAACAAAAAATTGACTTTTTATCAAATTTTTAAAGGTTATACTCTTGTTAATTTCATAAAAATCGCTGTTTGAATTTCATAAAACGGGGTGCACGAAGTACGGCTGCAAAATTCTTATTAGTTGTTCTCTTTTTAGTTTCTAAATATAGTAAGTATTAGGGATATTTAAAATTGATTTTCATTTTTAAAATCAGCATAAAAAATTACGTTAGAATACATGCTTTATTTGTCAAAAGAAAAAATTGATTTTTTATCAAATTTTTAAAGGTTATACTCTTGTTAATTTCCGAAAAATTCATCTTTTGATTTTGTTAATTTTAGATTGTTTATTAACGTACTTTTTTACGCTGATTTCAAATCTGCAAATTGTTTTTTTCTAGGTGTCCCGGTTTTCGAGATATTGACATGCTTAGGCATAAATAATAGAGATATTTAAAAATGGATTTCATTTTTGTAATCAGCATAAAAAACTACGTTCGAATACATCTTTTATTTGTCAAAACAAAAAATTGACTTTTTATCAAATTTTTAAAGGTTCTCTTGTTAATTTCATAAAAATCGCTGTTTGAATTTCATAAAACGGGGTGCACTAAGTACGGCTGCAAAATTCTTATTAGTTGTTCTCTTTTTAGTTTCTAAATATAGTAAGTATTAGGGATATTTAAAATTGATTTTCATTTTTAAAATCAGCATAAAAAATTACGTTAGAATACATGTTTTAGTTGTCAAAAGAAAAAATTGATTTTTTATCAAATTTTTAAAGGTTATACTCTTGTTAATTTCCGAAAAATTCATCTTTTGATTTTGTTAATTTTAGATTGGTTATTAACGTACTTTTTTACGCTGATTTGAAATCTGCAAATTGTTTTTTTTCTAGGTGTCCCGGTTTTCGAGATATTGACATGCTTAGGCATAAATAATAGAGATATTTAAAAATGGATTTCATTTTTGTAATCAGCATAAAAAACTACGTTCGAATACATCTTTTATTTGTCAAAACAAAAAATTGACTTTTTATCAAATTTTTAAAGGTTATACTCTTGTTAATTTCATAAAAATCGCTGTTTGAATTTCATAAAACGGGGTGCACTAAGTACGGCTGCAAAATTCTTATTAGTTGTTCTCTTTTTAGTTTCTAAATATAGTAAGTATTAGGGATATTTAAAATTGATTTTCATTTTTAAAATCAGCATAAAAAATTACGTTAGAATACATGTTTTATTTGTCAAAAGAAAAAATTGATTTTTTATCAAATTTTTAAAGGTTATACTCTTGTTAATTTCCGAAAAATTCATCTTTTGATTTTGTTAATTTTAGATTGGTTATTAACGTACTTTTTTACGCTGATTTCAAATCTGCAAATTGTTTTTTTCTAGGTGTCCCGGTTTTCGAGATATTGACATGCTTAGGCATAAATAATAGAGATATTTAAAAATGGATTTCATTTTTGTAATCAGCATAAAAAACTACGTTCATACATCTTTTATTTGTCAAAACAAAAAATTGACTTTTTATCAAATTTTTAAAGGTTATACTCTTGTTAATTTCATAAAAATCGCTGTTTGAATTTCATAAAACGGGGTGCACTAAGTACGGCTGCAAAATTCTTATTAGTTGTTCTCTTTTTAGTTTCTAAATATAGTAAGTATTAGGGATATTTAAAATTGATGTTCATTTTTAAAATCAGCATAAAAAATTACGTTAGAATACATGTTTTATTTGTCAAAAGAAAAAATTGATTTTTTATCAAATTTTTAAAGGTTATACTCTTGTTAATTTCCGAAAAATTCATCTTTTGATTTTGTTAATTTTAGATTGGTTATTAACGTACTTTTTTACGCTGATTTCAAATCTGCAAATTGTTTTTTTCTAGGTGTCCCGGTTTTCGAGATATTGACATGCTTAGGCATAAATAATAGAGATATTTAAAAATGGATTTCATTTTTGTAATCAGCATAAAAAACTACGTTCGAATACATCTTTTATTTGTCAAAACAAAAAATTGACTTTTTATCAAATTTTTAAAGGTTATACTCTTGTTAATTTCATAAAAATCGCTGTTTGAATTTCATAAAACGGGGTGCACTAAGTACGGCTGCAAAATTCTTATTAGTTGTTCTCTTTTTAGTTTCTAAATATAGTAAGTATTAGGGATATTTAAAATTGATTTTCATTTTTAAAATCAGCATAAAAAATTACGTTAGAATACATGTTTTATTTGTCAAAAGAAAAAATTGATTTTTTATCAAATTTTTAAAGGTTATACTCTTGTTAATTTCCGAAAAATTCATCTTTTGATTTTGTTAATTTTAGATTGGTTATTAACGTACTTTTTTACGCTGATTTCAAATCTGCAAATTGTTTTTTTCTAGGTGTCCCGGTTTTCGAGATATTGACATGCTTAGGCATAAATAATAGAGATATTTAAAAATGGATTTCATTTTTGTAATCAGCATAAAAAACTACGTTCGAATACATCTTTTATTTGTCAAAACAAGAAATTGACTTTTTATCAAATTTTTAAAGGTTATACTCTTGTTAATTTCATAAAAATCGCTGTTTGAATTTCATAAAACGGGGTGCACTAAGTACGGCTGCAAAATTCTTATTAGTTGTTCTCTTTTTAGTTTCTAAATATAGTAAGTATTAGGGATATTTAAAATTGATTTTCATTTTTAAAATCAGCATAAAAAATTACGTTAGAATACATGTTTTATTTGTCAAAAGAAAAAATTGATTTTTTATCAAATTTTTAAAGGTTATACTCTTGTTAATTTCCGAAAAATTCATCTTTTGATTTTGTTAATTTTAGATTGGTTATTAACGTACTTTTTTACGCTGATTTCAAATCTGCAAATTGTTTTTTTCTAGGTGTCCCGGTTTTCGAGATATTGACATGCTTAGGCATAAATAATAGAGATATTTAAAAATGGATTTCATTTTTATAATCAGCATAAAAAACTACGTTCGAATACATCTTTTATTTGTCAAAACAAAAAATTGACTTTTTATCAAATTTTTAAAGGTTATACTCTTGTTAATTTCATAAAAATCGCTGTTTGAATTTCATAAAACGGGGTGCACTAAGTACGGCTGCAAAATTCTTATTAGTTGTTCTCTTTTTAGTTTCTAAATATAGTAAGTATTAGGGATATTTAAAATTGATTTTCATTTTTAAAATCAGCATAAAAAATTACGTTAGAATACATGCTTTATTTGTCAAAAGAAAAAATTGATTTTTTATCAAATTTTTAAAGGTTATAATACTCTTGTTAATTTCCGAAAAATTCATCTTTTGATTTTGTTAATTTTAGATTGGTTATTAACGTACTTTTTTACGTTGATTTCAAATCTGCAAATTGTTTTTTTCTAGGTGTCCCGGTTTTCGAGATATTGACATGCTTAGGCATAAATAATAGAGATATTTAAAAATGGATTTCATTTTTGTAATCAGCATAAAAAACTACGTTCGAATACATCTTTTATTTGTCAAAACAAAAAATTGACTTTTTATCAAATTTTTAAAGGTTATACTCTTGTTAATTTCATAAAAATCGCTGTTTGAATTTCATAAAACGGGGTGCACTAAGTACGGCTGCAAAATTCTTATTAGTTGTTCTCCTTTTAGTTTCTAAATATAGTAAGTATTAGGGATATTTAAAATTGATTTTCATTTTTAAAATCAGCATAAAAAATTACGTTAGAATACATGTTTTAGTTGTCAAAAGAAAAAATTGATTTTTTATCAAATTTTTAAAGGTTATACTCTTGTTAATTTCCGAAAAATTCATCTTTTGATTTTGTTAATTTTAGATTGGTTATTAACGTACTTTTTTACGCTGATTTCAAATCTGCAAATTGTTTTTTTCTAGGTGTCCCGGTTTTCGAGATATTGACATGCTTAGGCATAAATAATAGAGATATTTAAAAATGGATTTCATTTTTGTAATCAGCATAAAAAACTACGTTCGAATACATCTTTTATTTGTCAAAACAAGAAATTGACTTTTTATCAAATTTTTAAAGGTTATACTCTTGTTAATTTCATAAAAATCGCTGTTTGAATTTCATAAAACGGGGTGCACTAAGTACGGCTGCAAAATTCTTATTAGTTGTTCTCTTTTTAGTTTCTAAATATAGTAAGTATTAGGGATATTTAAAATTGATTTTCATTTTTAAAATCAGCATAAAAAATTACGTTAGAATACATGTTTTAGTTGTCAAAAGAAAAAATTGATTTTTTATCAAATTTTTAAAGGTTATACTCTTGTTAATTTCCGAAAAATTCATCTTTTGATTTTGTTAATTTTAGATTGGTTATCAACGTACTTTTTTACGCTGATTTCAAATCTGCTAATTGTTTTTTTCTAGGTGTCCCGGTTTTCGAGATATTGACATGCTTAGGCATAAATAATAGAGATATTTAAAAATGGATTTCATTTTTGTAATCAGCATAAAAAACTACGTTCGAATACATCTTTTATTTGTCAAAACAAAAAATTGACTTTTTATCAAATTTTTAAAGGTTATACTCTTGTTAATTTCATAAAAATCGCTGTTTGAATTTCATAAAACGGGGTGCACTAAGTACGGCTGCAAAATTCTTATTAGTTGTTCTCTTTTTAGTTTCTAAATATAGTAAGTATTAGGGATATTTAAAATTGATTTTCATTTTTAAAATCAGCATAAAAAATTACGTTAGAATACATGTTTTATTTGTCAAAAGAAAAAATTGATTTTTTATCAAATTTTTAAAGGTTATACTCTTGTTAATTTCCGAAAAATTCATCTTTTGATTTTGTTAATTTTAGATTGGTTATTAACGTACTTTTTTACGCTGATTTGAAATCTGCAAATTGTTTTTTTTCTAGGTGTCCCGGTTTTTGAGATATTGACATGCTTAGGCATAAATAATAGAGATATTTAAAAATGGATTTCATTTTTGTAATCAGCATAAAAAACTACGTTCGAATACATCTTTTATTTGTCAAAACAAAAAATTGACTTTTTATCAAATTTTTAAAGGTTATACTCTTGTTAATTTCATAAAAATCGCTGTTTGAATTTCATAAAACGGGGTGCACTAAGTACGGCTGCAAAATTCTTATTAGTTGTTCTCTTTTTAGTTTCTAAATATAGTAAGTATTAGGGATATTTAAAATTGATTTTCATTTTTAAAATCAGCATAAAAAATTACGTTAGAATACATGTTTTATTTGTCAAAAGAAAAAATTGATTTTTTATCAAATTTTTAAAGGTTATACTCTTGTTAATTTCCGAAAAATTCATCTTTTGATTTTGTTAATTTTAGATTGGTTATTAACGTACTTTTTTACGCTGATTTCAAATCTGCAAATTGTTTTTTTCTAGGTGTCCCGGTTTTCGAGATATTGACATGCTTAGGCATAAATAATAGAGATATTTAAAAATGGATTTCATTTTTGTAATCAGCATAAAAAACTACGTTCGAATACATCTTTTATTTGTCAAAACAAGAAATTGACTTTTTATCAAATTTTTAAAGGTTATACTCTTGTTAATTTCATAAAAATCGCTGTTTGAATTTCATAAAACGGGGTGCACTAAGTACGGCTGCAAAATTCTTATTAGTTGTTCTCTTTTTAGTTTCTAAATATAGTAAGTATTAGGGATATTTAAAATTGATTTTCATTTTTAAAATCAGCATAAAAAATTACGTTAGAATACATGCTTTATTTGTCAAAAGAAAAAATTGATTTTTTATCAAATTTTTAAAGGTTATAATACTCTTGTTAATTTCCGAAAAATTCATCTTTTGATTTTGTTAATTTTAGATTGGTTATTAACGTACTTTTTTACGTTGATTTCAAATCTGCAAATTGTTTTTTTCTAGGTGTCCCGGTTTTCGAGATATTGACATGCTTAGGCATAAATAATAGAGATATTTAAAAATGGATTTCATTTTTGTAATCAGCATAAAAAACTACGTTCGAATACATCTTTTATTTGTCAAAACAAAAAATTGACTTTTTATCAAATTTTTAAAGGTTATACTCTTGTTAATTTCATAAAAATCGCTGTTTGAATTTCATAAAACGGGGTGCACTAAGTACGGCTGCAAAATTCTTATTAGTTGTTCTCTTTTTAGTTTCTAAATATAGTAAGTATTAGGGATATTTAAAATTGATTTTCATTTTTAAAATCAGCATAAAAAATTACGTTAGAATACATGTTTTATTTGTCAAAAGAAAAAATTGATTTTTTATCAAATTTTTAAAGGTTATTTATTATACTCTTGTTAATTTCCTAAAAATTCAACTTTTGATTTTGTTAATTTAAAAATGGTTATTAACGTACTTTTTTACGCTGATTTCAAATCTGCAATTTGTTTTTTTGCAGGTGTCCCGGTTTTCGAGATATCGACATGATTAGGCATAAATAATAGAGATATTTAAAAATAGATTTCATTTTTGAAATCAGCATAAAATACTACGTTCGAATACATCTTTTATTTGTCAAAACAAAAAATTGACTTTCTTTAAGAAAGGAAACCTAATGTGTCAGTTTGGGGCTTGAACATTTTCAATTGTTTCGATTGTTTGTTTGCGTTTGTCTTCTTAATTTTCTCATCGTGTGTTTATGACGTCATCATCGAAATCACCACTGCTTTATCGTGTGATATACGTATCACAAATCAACTGGTAGGTAGACGTTCACACAAGGCAAGGCAAATAATGATTCTAAATGAAGTGCATGGCTAATGTGAATTGCAGAAGCTCTGCCAACAACATTTCTTAGCATGCTGCCGTTTTTGTTCACATATTTAACATTTCTCACAAGAGCGTTGTGTGGCTTACCACAGCTGTGAGGAAAAAACTTATGGAATGAAACGATTAATATAGGAATCTCTAATCTTTGCAATGCGCAGGAATTCATGAAGACTATCAATCTGTAATTCGTAATTGCGCACAAATCGAAAGAAATTGTAATTTAAAATAAGTGATCTAACTAGTGATCATAAAGGGTAACACCATCGTGAAAGATTAAAATAGAAGCAGGGTGATGGATATTAGTTCTATCATTCAGCGATATTAATTAAACGCATCCAATAATAGATGTTAATATATCCTTAATAATTAGTTAATAAGTCCGGATAATTTTATGAATTATGTGAATTTTGTTGCATACAAAAGAAGATATTTTACTTGAATATTAACTACTTAAAATAATTAGACAAGAGATGTTCAATCTGAAGTTCTGGGGGTTCATTAAAACAATTAAAATCCAGTGTACCTAAATGAGTTCAGGTTGTAATTTACTTCATTCCGGTATGACCACCGCTCCGTAGCACCTTACCGGTTGCAGTTCGTTCTGGTGGAATCATTGCCACCAGAGGCGTTCGCAAAGGAGGGTAAACGAGGAATTTAACACCCTCCCCTTCACGCATCTTCTTGATAGAAATAGATCAACTAATTCCATAAATAATAATGTAAGAATGAATTTAATAACAAAGATTGCGGAGTCGGTAAAAGAACATCTGATTCCGGATAATTTTATTCATCCGACTCCGACTGAATTAAATACTACTACTACTATTATTTCATGATTTCTCGAGCTTCCTAGGCACATAGCCTTTTATCTCCCACAATAATGTTTTTTCTATTAATTTTACATCCAGACAACAAGAAGTAAATATAAATTCCTTTAATTCTTTCTTATCCTGGTAGAAAATTGTCTTACAGTGGAAGGTGCATTTTCTACTTCTCCTATAGAAAATGTTTTGGAATCCAAGGTTCACATTTACTGGCTTCCAACTAACTAATTAAAGTTTTGTATTGCGACTGTTTTATATCGAGACTTCACTGACTAGAAATTCCTTTCGACTTCGACTCAAAATCCACGCTGTGGTAATACGTTAAGCATTCGCTGAATTAAAGAAAATTTGAAATTTATATCAAAGATTTAAAAACCATTTACAATTTTAGGCTTAGAGTCCGCAAAAGTTTCAGGTAGGATGTAGAGCTCATGATTTGTCTGCAGATTTTTTACCATCTTCTAAATTCTTCTTGGGACGCCCGTACATATCGCCATCTAGATCTCAAGTTATTTTTCTATTATTATCTAGTTTTTGTGCTGCGTGAACGTTGACGCAGGCGCACTGCTGCGTAACAGTTTGTTCCATCAGGCTACGTCCAGTAGACAAACGAATGCTAAAGACGGTGAAATGGTGCGCTTGGGTCCACACAACTTAATTGTTTGTTGCAAATGTTAATGAGTTTGTAAGGTGATCATTAGCGTATAAAATATATAAATTAGCTTTCTGTACACAGTGTTATCAAAAATGTGTCTTTTGTTTGCTAAGGCCGTCCCCACACGGGTCGAATGATTACAAACTCGAAGTTTCCAACCTAGACACACAGTCGCTCAAAACCAATTTCAAATCAGTTTTGTTTCATTCGTGCCGTGTCTGGTCTTTCATTCGTATACACGTGCGTTCTCTCACTCACAACACAGTTGCATTCTCATTCGGTTCGGGCAGATTCGGGGCTAACGTTTGCAATCAGTCGATCCATGTGCGGACGACCTTACTGTGTCAACAACTGAGATCGGCATGCAATGCAATGGTTCTCTTCGAATCAACTTTGTTGGGTACTACCCACAATAGCATATTTTTACGGCTGTATAAGCCTTTCCGCTTCCTCTTTTTTCCACGGTTTATTCAATAAACTCAACGCGTTTGAAAGGAATAGTGCGGTCCTGTGAACGTTTACCTTAAAACCTTATAACTTCAATTTCTGTGGTTCTGCTACACGTTACGCTAAGTTTATTGTAAATTTGTAATTAGCTACGGACTTTAATTACACCATCACATTGTCAAGTTATATTTAGAGACAGGGTTCCAAGTATTGGTTAATGCTGGAATTATATTATTTAAAAAGAAATAAGATATTGACACTGTTTCAGATTTTATTCATCGATTTTTTTTATCCCCGGCGAATGTGTTGCAAGGAACAACTTACATTTCCGAGATTGTTTAATTATTTTAAATAATTGCTTATATAAATATATTCACAAATGTATATCCTATTTAATTATAATAAAATTAAAATAATTAAAGCTTGCATCAAAAATAAAAAACAATTTTATGCTATATTTTAAAATATTTAAAATATTTTTCAGAAAAATAAATTATAAGAGAAATGAAATCTAGTTTTCACAAGTAAATATGTTACTAGGAAGTGATTGCATATATTCATCAAATATAATTCACCAAAGTAACAATTAAAATTACTTATATAAAATACCAAGTTTGAAATTAAAGGAATTAATTAATAAGAAGTGCAAAAACACCATTAATTATATAAAAGAAAAGTAACATTAACTTATTCACTGACTGTGTTAATTGGTTTGTATTAAATTTATAATTAGCATTGTTAATTATAAAAGAGAATAAAATAATAATCAGTAATTAGAGAGGTAGGTTGAAATGTCTGTATACTTATTTAGTTTTATATTAGAAATTAAATAGTTTGCCATCTATGGTCAAATAGAGGAAGCTAATGCATTGTGTATCTGTTTAATAAATGATTTCTGTAACTGGGTAATAATAGATACATTTAATTTTGTTAAATAATTACATTTCATTGAAAGATTCAAACAAATAAATATATAATATTATCTAAAATATTAATTGTGAAACAAACCAAACATAACCACCTGTAATTTTTGTAGTGTGGTAAATTTCTGGTCTGTTAAAGGTTTGTTTCTAAGATTACGGGTTCCATTTTGGAAAAGAGTTGAAAACTATGCTGGTAATGTCAACTCTTAAATATGTAATTATGTTTCACTTAATTCGCATAACGAGCAAAATAAATTGTAAAAAATGTTTCGCTTAACGAGTGACGAGGGGATGAAAAGTTCCATGTTATTTTTAACTTTAACAAGCTCGTTACTAAAGTGCTCTTCGTGCTTTGTTTTGAGAACCGAACACTGTTCACCGTTCGCAAGAGGGGTGCAATGTCCACGGGTTTACTGAATACACTATTTGAGTTGTATATTTATTTTATTCATAATAAATACATTTACAAGAGTACATTTGTTAATAAACATTATTTACATTTGATGCTTATACTTCCCTATTGGTTGATTTAAAATTCTTTACTCTTTTATAATATTTATAATATATTTTATTTGGTTCCATAGTATTTGATTTTTTTAAATATTTAATTATTTATATAGCTTTTAAATATAATTCAACAAATACTTAAAATATTTTTGAATAAAGAAACAATGTTTAAATAAAAATATTTCTTATATCAAAACTTTGGAGAGTTCCTGTATACGTTCATTAAAACAAGTTTCTGCTTCAAATCATGTCATTTGAGTATTTGAATGCTTAGAAAATCGTGCTGCAATTGTAAAATTTGTTGCCTGTTATTTACTTGAACGAAAACATGAACGTGAAAATGTCAAATTATGTTTGAAGCAATTTCTTGTTCAAAAAGAGAAAATAGCAGAAACACTAGTGCATTTACAGTGTGTACAAGTTATTGATGATTTTTAACATTTATATTAACTATATACATTTTTCCAGATAATCTTTGTTCTGCCTGCAGTTAAATTAAATTCTATCATTGAGGTTATATGTTATAGATGCAAACAGGTCAATAATTCAATTAGTTGTACCTAGTAAATGTGCAAATAACCAATCCATTAAATTATCCGTCACAAAATAATTATGTTTAGTTTCATTAATGCTGAATAATTACACAATAGGTTGATATAAGAAACATTTATATTTAAAAAATAATTAGCAGAAAGCAATTATTGTTTCCGAAGTAAAAATACAACATATTTTGTCAACTATAGAAAAGGTTAGCTTTGGAAACACAAAAATAAATCATTAATTTTGAAACCGCGTTTCATTTCCACGGGGTGAGATTCAATTGTATCTAGTGTAAATTTGTATGGTCTTTATATTGATCTCTTAATAAAATCCAAAGAAAATCGATTCGAGTCGATTCGAGAGAAACAAACACATAAGAAGAGTCACATTATTTCTTGAATATAAATACCCCAGATTTAAATTGTCAAAGTATAAAGTTTTGAAACATTTTTCAATATTATAACTTCTTAAAAAGATGAAGAAACTTTCCTTCTCTATTATTTGACGCACTTATTTCCAAATATATATGTATGTGTCACTTTTACTTAAAAAACCAAGTAACTCCTTTAAAGCTTATACAATAAACACATATGTACAAAAATGTGAAACAATTGTATATAAATTCAATCTATAATTTATATTAAATAACTTATTCTAAAATGGATAAAATATATTTTCAAAACGTACATTTGATTAAATGATTTCTTATTACCCTATATAAATTTCAATTTATCTTAAATATACATTAAAATTATGAAAATTTGTATATATAATTATTATATAACATAAAATCAGATGCTAAATTAAGATGTGCTAGTAAATATTATTATGTACTCGTAGTGACATCTATGACAAAATAACTTAAAAATAAATTGCACCACTGTCCTAAAATACCAAAGGATTTATCCTATTTTGCAAATTCCAATGTCTAAGAAAACAAGAAACATAGGGTTACAAAATAAAACTTATTCTTTTGTAACGGATCATCAAATAAAAACTGCGCATCGATTAGGTAATTACAGAGTTCAATCACAATGGGTTTGTGAACCATGTCTTAATTTCTATAAAACTGTACTGTATATTGATAAAGTTAGTTATCAGATCCTCAAATGCCCAAATCTTTTCCAATAAGTCGCTATATTATGGAAGATATTCATAGCATAGACTTTTGACCCTTTAATCATTAAAGGAATCCGAAGTTATAAGAAATAAATAAAAACAACCGATGAATTGCAATCTATTTTGTACAGCAGAGTGCAAAAGAGATACATACGAGTGTGTGTGTGGACATCAGTTACTACTCATATTAAGGTTTGATTTTTGTGAACAAAGAAAAACAATTTCCATTACTTAATTCTTCTGTGACATCACATGCAGCTCGCTAAAGAAATTGAAATTTAAAATATTTGTATAAGAAACGCCAATATACAAATAACCCATAAGTAATAAGTTCACAAGTACAGCACCTTTTTTATTTTGCACCCACGCGAAGTCAATTGTTAAACATAGATTGATCAGTGTGGCGTGGTAAATTCAGTTCTGATAATAACATATGTACAGTTCATATTCTACGATCGAATATGTATAAATCATATTAGACTTTGAAAATTGTGAGTTAGAATAATACCTAGGATCAAATAAATATTAGTATCTGATAAATTACTCAACAATTGTCATTAATAAGTGGAAATTAATTAGAATAATTAACACTATATTAATAATTGATGCAAAAATGTCTTTTGGACGTTGTTAGTGACAATTGATTATATTTATAATTAATTTTATAATTAGACTATAATAGATTTACTAATTAAAAGGGCTAAGGGCGGCGTTGGCATCAGTTATTAGTTTACCACAATTCGAAAAATATTTTTTTATAGATTAATATATAGTACATATATTTTACAGATTAAATAATTATAAAAAATAACTTTAATACGAGTATATGATTTGTTGCAAAAATATTTTTAAAATTATAAATAAAATTTATAATAAATACATACTGCTTGCTAATCAATTGAATTTTATGGGTTGCTACATACACCAGATATTTAAAGAATTTCTTTTTCTTTTTTAATTGAATAATATAAGTTTGTTCGCACGTTACTCTGTTTTACAGCGGCTCTGTACTTAGGATTATTGTTGCATTGGATATAATTAAAGGTTTTGTAAGCACAGACATTTTGCTAAATATTTCGGTTATCAAAAATCATTAGGTTGTAAAATTACAGAGTTCACATAAAAGCAATTTACTTATATTTAATTTTAATAACAAAATGTATGCAATGAAATGGTAAACATCATATTATTTTATAAAATCTTTAAACTTATGAACTAAGCGTGTAGATGATCCATACATCTAACCACAGTTACGTTTAATTATCACGTAAATGCTACGTTTGTGTTTATATTAACATCTTTATATTTATATTTATATTCTAGATTATCCAGAAATGTGTTTAGAAACCACTGAATGCGGTAAAACGGTGAAAAAACGGATAAATAAATATTTCTGATTAATTTGGATGTTGTGGTTCCAAATATTATTTTTAACAAACTTAATTTTGTTCATTTAGGCCTTCATCTTGAAAAAATGGCGCCTAAAATCGTTTGTTTTTGCAATATCTTTTTACCAGTGAATAATAAGATAAAAATAGTTATTATTTAATCTGATAGAAGCCCCAATTTCAGAAGAAATTACAATTTTTATGGTAATAAAATTAAGTATATATTTAAATGCATAGCATAGATTTAGGAAATATCCTATTTTACACCTATGTCGCACATTTTGAATGTTTACAGCGGTGTAGTGCAACATCTATCAGATCTACCAAAAAATTATGTATACACTAATTGTAAGAAATTACGCAGTAAACATTTTGGAGTCACTTTGACATCATATTGAAGATGCGTATGATTTTTTAGTCAAAAAAGAGAACAGTTCAGTTTCTCACAGTCGTTCATATGAAATATCTATTTTATCGGTTACAAATGGCGAAACCACTCCCCCAGTCGGAGTACAAATGAAGATAAAGTTGCTGCGAACTATAATTGAAGTGCAATAGTAATAGCAACGTCACAAAACAGGACACTTGATCAAATTATTTACTGGGTAAGTTCTCTGTCATATCATCGATAACTATTTTTATTTTGTAGCTGTCATTTTTTCAAGATAGGCGTAAATCATGAAAATTAGTCAGACACGTTTATTTACCAGCTACTCCGCCAATTTGCCGAATTTAGATTCAATTCTGGATGACGAGCCCTGTCTATGCGGTGACTCATCTATGAGCCACCTTTTAGAAAAGAAAATAATAAATATTTACAACACTCACAAAACACATGTACTTTTCATACCTTGAAGAATAAGACAAACTGCGTACTTTACAATTAATTAACAGGTAATTAAAGTGCGCCATTTTTAGAATAAAGTTTATATATTTTTTACAAGTTAGATTGGCCTATATTCATAATCAAATAAATGTTATACACCACCCACTAGAAAAAAACAATTTCTTCATGATTTCCTTAATGTGTAGTTTATAAATTTATATAATTTAATTAATGTTAAATATTTTTTATGTTGCTTTTATGTTACAATAATTTAAATGGACATAGTGGTAGTTTATGGACATTTTATAAATTTGAGAAGGCACTACATATATATACTTAACATAATTTTATATAATACAAATTTTTCTTTATTTAAATTAATAGTTATCTACAATAGTATATCAATCTTACAGGTATACAAACAACTTTTTATAGAATTTTAAGTATTGAACTGGCGGGAATAACGACAAAAATTTTATTTGAATCACAGTGCAGTTAGGAAGGTTGATAGGGGTCAGAACTTACGTTAATTTCGAACGAGATTACGATATTACCAATATTATAAGAAATTACAGTTAATTTAATAGTACAAGTACCTTTATGTTATAAGTTATTAAAAACTTTCAGGCAAAATCATCCCAAAAACCATAATAGTCTGACATATTTCAAGAATATTGTATTAATTAAGATATTCAAAATTTAAAAGATATAAGAAATATGTATTTTTAATTTCTAATTATCATAGAAATAAAAATATCTTGAAGATGATAATTTTAAGGATAATTTCGCCCGTTAACAATTGCGTGTGCAAGTGGTAGTCCTCATTTTGAGAGGGGGGTAAGCTCGATGTTTGGTTTACCGCATAGAATTAGGTACTAACAAAGATAATATTAATATATAACCGTATACGTTTGTTATTTTTAAATTTTATGTTACATTCTCCCTTTTTCTTTAAAAGAAACGATTCCTTTTTTAAAATCTCTACTTTGATCACATTATTTAATATATAAAAGTTGCTTTGTGTCATTATATGAACCGCAAAGCGTACCCATACTTTTCTCCTCCAGCTCAACACCCGTTTTAAATATACAACCAATAGTATAGACTACAATACGTAAGGTAACATAAACATAATGGAAAACACTACAGTGACCTACGAAAACAACAGACACAATAAATATAATATACTCTATATAAACAATCCGATACACGACAAATATCAAAGAGGAAAACATCGAGTAGTTTTCTTGGAAACAGACATGATAGCATTGGCTTGACGATCTTTGCGAATTCGGCAAAACACTGATTTGTTTGATTTCTTTTTACCTTCAGACGAAATGTCGACGTCAGACAATTTAATATATTGTTCATTTAAATTAGTTGTAGACGACTCACCACCTGTTGAATCGGAAGTAGCTTTCGTTGACTTACCGGATGTAGACATGTTGTGATCAGACTGTGACGACATTGGCTCTTCACTTTCTAGTGTTTCAGTTCTCTTGAGACAGAAGGGTTTTAGTTTTTGCATTGACAGGCGCGTGGACATTGTTACAGTCTGTTGACCGATATCCAAATGAATGACATTCGTTCTATGGTCATTTAGTTCTTCTTTAGATGAATTTGTCCCTGCATCGTCTTCATATTCCTGCACCAATAAACTGACTTTATTATTTTGACATAGTTCACTAGTTTCAGTTGAATTGTCTTCATCCAGACTTAGAGCATATTCGTTTTTGTCCACGGTGTAGTAAATATTCTTCAGTTTATATTTGTTAAGATCCTCAGGATTATTCGGCTTGTCTTCATTCACGTTTATTACACACTTAGAAATATAAGAAGAAGGTGTAGATGACAATTTATTAGAAATTAATTTTGGCATATCCTCGAAGAACTCAATGCGCTCTGAGATACTCTTTGGCGTTTCCGTTGAGTACTTGGAACACTTCTCAAATGAAAAACATTCCTCTTCATTTTCATTCGTAGTTGAATTACTTTTTCCAGATGAAATGTAATCTTCAATTTCAAATTCTTTTTGATGAATCAATTTTGCTCTATTTGCAGACTTTGAAAGTGGAGGTTCTTCAATATTGGTTAACGTATCTTCCTGAGATATAAAGACATCGGAAGAGTAACTTCTACTGTCAATATTATCGTTCTTTAGTTGATCTTCAGAACTAGACACAGACATCATTTTACTAACGCTTGGACTGTCGTCATCAATTGCACGAAATTCTAGATTACACCATTCAAAGAACGGTCGATCCTTAAAGTTTGGTATGATTTCCTTTTTAAATGAATTTCTCTTTGTGAACTGATACACAGAAAGGCAAGGCTCATACATATCAACGCTAGAAAAGTTAACATCTATTGATTTTTCTGTGTAAAAGTTTTCACTATCGCAACTTTCCAAAGGTTGTCTTTCGGAACATGTCTCCTCTTGAACGTCAAATGAAAACTGACTTTGAATTTGTTTTTGTTCAACGGAATCCATATTTGTTGAATTTTCACATAAAAATATATCACTTGTATCAGTTTCCTGTTTTTCAATGGAATCTTCATCCGGAAATTCAAAAATAAATTGTGTTTCCATTATTTTTGCAGTATTTTTGAATTTTGGAGTTCCCTGTTTTGAGTGGGACAATTCGCTATCTGTACTAACTGGTAAACTGTATTTAGATGATCCAACTTTCTCGTTCGAGAACTTTTCCATAACAATTTCACTAATGATTCCACTGTCTTCACTGCGAAGAGTTCGTATCCTTTCGGCACTTTTCGTCCGACGTGTATCTACATTTTTACTTCTCTCATATTCCGAAACATCTCGAACAATTTGTTGTAACCTTCTTCTTCCAGTGTACTGTGTGTTCTCTTGGTACAAGTCCTCACTGTTACTACTGGTGGGCTCATTGTAGTATCCGTTTCTACTTTCGTGGCCGTACAATGATCCGAAGTCATCCGAGCAAAACTTTTCGAACAACTCCATCGAACTGAGTCGCACTGAACCTGTTTTGTTGTAGAAAGCTTCGGTTGGGGATTGGTCGTACAAAGCACTGGCACTTAAACGTTTTGATTTTTCTAATTTATTGATTTTCTTCAATTTTCCGAACCGTTTCTCAAACAATGTAGTATTTTGACTATGATCACATAAAGAACTAGCACTTTTACGATCTGCTCTTGATTTTTTCGTGAAGAATTTAGTTTTTTCTTCTACTTTCTTAACTACTGTATCACTTTCGGTGGGTTTGTCACTAACTACTATTGTCTCCTTATGAGGTAAATGTACTTCAGCTACACATATGGGATTAGGGTTACTATCACTGAGAGTATCTATGTTATCAGTAAAATATTCACGAAATTTATTTTTGGCACTGCGTTCATACGAGTCATCTATGTTATTAATAAAGTCTGACGTCACACAATTGTCCTCAAGTTCGTCATCAAATGATTTGCCTGGATATTTGCTATACATCTGTCTTCTCCGAGTGATATTTCTACGATCTAACGATGAACCACTAAACACTAAATCATGATTTAGATATTCCGAGCTGCTACTTCTGTCTAGTGAATCGCCATCAGATTTGCAAGACCGTTGCTTAGGAAGAACATCCTCTATAATGATGTCATCTCCATCGTCAACGGAAGCTCCTTCAATGACGACGTCCATGGAGTCAATAATGTCTTCAGGAGATGCTAAAGCAATTCCCATTAGACCTGCACGCAAGGGTGGCCGTTTTGTAAATTTAAATGTTTCATTAACTGGAGGGGTTTTGTTTGAAGCTGCGGCTAAAGATGATCGATGAATATCGGTGATAAATGATGTCTCACAAAATGGTTTTTGGTCCAAAGACAAACCATAACCTAAAATAGGTTTTAAAAATATATTTTCGCCAAGATGGGATCTGTCTAATGACATACCGCCACGTGTAAATCTTTTTTTAGGTCTAATTTTTGGTTTTGTGTCTTGTGATATAATTCTTCCACCGGAACAGGGCAGAATCACTGGACCTTGACCGTCGGACGGTGATTTGTCTTCAGGAGTACGCGGTAAAGCTGCACCACGTCCAAATTTGATGAACCACAGGTCATCACTAAGCTCGCACTCTCACTTTTTTTCTTTCATATCCTTGTTCAGGTAATGCAGGACGTAGTGGAGAACGAGATCGTAGCAGTATTTGTATTCAGTCTGAAAATAGAATTTGTAATCACACAGGTACAACAACTTGAACAACAAATCGTTAATGTAATATACCATGTTTTCAACGAGCTGTGGGCGATGACGGCGAACGGTTTTGACAGCTTGGAAAATGTCAACTTCACCATGTTGAATAACTTGTTCGATGCAAGCATTAGCAGCGCAGTACACACCAGCACGACTGCGCCCATCACTAGAAACATTAACGAGAGGGTGAGCCATTTTAAATCTATTGAAATCACGATAACACTTAGCTTGGACTTACGGGGAAACAACACAAACTGGACCATAGTCTGTACGCTGTCTCCATCTTTCAACCATGTTCATAAGCTCCACCAAGCTATTCGTGGAAGTCGGAACTTTATGTCCCATAGGCCAGCATGTCAATTGGAAAAGCTGAACGGTTTTTGGAGGAGCCTTCACTCCTGCCATCAATTCAGTAAGTGACACAATCTAAAAAATCAGGTAAAGAGTCAGAACTGGGATCAGAAGAAGTAGGAGAAAGAAATAATGAATCTTTATATATCATATTACCTTTTTGTTTATTCTAAAGACCCATGTTTTAATATTGGTGTAATGGTTGTGCGAAATATGATCAATAGTAAACACTGGTCCATATTTTTTCGAGTGTCTGCCTTCAGGCCAAAATGCAGGAAATGTTTGCTACAAATATAAAAGACATTATTATATTTTTTCTAAATGGCACGACTTCATGACGCTCATTATTATTCCTCTCACCGAGTTGTGTGGTGGGACACATAAAACAACGACTGCTGCACATTCGTAATCGTAAACCAGAGACCAGAATTCACCGCAAGTTTTGGCGACGGGCCATTCCGTTACGATATACTCGCGCGGCTTGGTGTACCCCTGATAATTGAAGAAATTAGTTTTAAATTATGAAAATATTATTACTACTGCATCATTATAAATAATATATCATTAAGGCTCCATCAAACACTTTGTGATGTTTCTAAAAAGCGTCCCAAGAGGCCTTAAGTGAAACGGTTGCACCACCCTAAGACCTTTACATTCTTTTATGCCTATCCTCAACTCTTTACCTACAGCATAGACTATATATATAAGATATGAAGATCTTTTAACGGTTATGCATTTAAATGTATATTTAAGTGTCTCTGAGGGGATGCAACCATTTAATCTTGTACTCATGTTACTTACATCTACAAATACTGCATTTATGTAATCCGTGAACGCGTTGCCTTGGAATGAAGTCAAATAAGGACGAAAGTTATCAGCTGTAAAAGAAAATATTATATTATGTAAATGTAGTAGAAGTGACGAAAAGTGTATACTTATTTTTGTTTTATTTAGAAATTTGAAACCCCATTAAATGTTATGTGGAATGATTTAAATCAAAAACTTGATGCACCAGTGCATTTAAACGTATTTTACACGAACAAACTCGATCTGACGTCATAATTGTAGGAAAAATTGTTGCGCAGAAAATGTTATAATGTCGGGCGCCAATGTCAACTTTTTGACCAGGTTGGAAAAATCGTAGATCCGGTTCTGTGTATTAGTACATATGTGTGTCAACTTACGTGGCACGACTAGAACGTCGCGGTTTTTATCTCGGTTATCACCACGATGTCCTCCAGCGCAGTCTCCTATTGTAAATCTTGGAGTCTGCTTGCAGATTTGCGCATACTCTCGTTGATATTCGTTCAGTTTTGTTCCTGGATTCCTTTGGGATTTCTGTTTCAGACGTTGAGATAATTCCCTTACAGGAAACCAAGAGTTTCCGCAAACGATGTATTCCTCCAGGGTGTCGTACACAAACTTGTATTGATCCTGTAACATTGAAACAATATAACGTAATTACATGATAGATGTACTACAATAAGATAGATGACTAGCTTATTAAGAGGAAGACGTAAAAAATGGGGTTGAAGTAGGCTGTTGAAAACTTTAGGTTCAAGGAAGAAGGAATAAAATTTGTTCCATAATGAACTTAATTTTGTTTAATATAAAGATTGAGGTTAAAGGATTACGAAGTGTCGATTATTTTTTAATTCCTGAAAAGAATTTTTAAGGCTTTATTAATCTGAAAATGGTAGATTTTCTGTCACCAGTCTGATAAGACCGATAAGTCTAATAAGTGTTTAACAGGTAGTAATATATTTTATAAATACTTATTTAAACATTTACCATATTGTCAATGAGCCCCTTTCGTGATTGACGGAGCTTCTTCAAGTAACCAAACACATCAAAAGAGTCTTCTTCTTCAGCAAGTTCCATGTTTGCGTCAATTGCCAAATACACGCCTGATCGACCACCACCATCACTGTAATTAATTGATAATATTATTTCCATAGCCATGGGTATTCATAGAGAGGAGAAAACTGGACATTAGCCACCCCCAAGCTTCGCAACTGTTCTTGAGATCATGTAAAAACTTACACCTATGACCATGACCGAGCGCAAGTTAGATAAATTAATTTTTATTAAGGGTCTTTTACTCTATTAGACCAGATTCAGATTCGATTTCAAAATGTACTTGTATCTCCATATCATTTAGGATGAAGCATGAACTTTTTAAATCGTTATATCGCGTAAATTGCAATATATAGTACAGTTTTATAGAAATTAAGACATAGGACACAAGCCCATTGCAGTTGCCATTGTTAAAATATCACGGCAAAGCATTGCTCTTGATTTATTTGTCTCCAAGCATTACCCAACATCCGCTTCTCTCCTTCTGACTATCTCACTATTAATTAACTATTCTATAAAGAACTTTACGTAAATAATTACAAACGAATTGAAAACAACTCCTCTCGTGGAAACAAACAACATCCAGTAGTTTAGCACTCTAATTGATAAACACGTGGCTTCATCAACAGCAGGAGAGAGAATGGGATGGGGTAGTGGTAGAAACAAACTTGTTGTAGCTTATTCTAGGGTTGCTAATTGAAGATGTTGAGGCATTAATAGGATTGAGCAAGAAATCCTTTTGTAACTTGACTGTTGACATTGTTGAATAGTTTGTAAGTCAATTAGACAAATGAATGTAAATGACCCCCTGTATACAACAACATATAATATAGTTATCTCGTTTGGTGTTCATGTCAACGATCTGTAACCAGAAATAAAACTAACGAACGCAACTTGGAGTAAAACCAGATCTCTAACTAAGAGCGTCAGTGATTCCTTATCGAGATATCCAGATTGATGTTAATTTCTTGGTTATAGTTAATATAGTCCTCGTGTAAATACGCTTATACCAGCCCTATACTCTTTAATTTTTCAATAAAATAATATTCGAGTATAACAACATTTCTGTTCTGTCTGAAGTCCACAGTTCTGTCTAAAGCCAGAGATTTTTTCTTCATCGTAGAATTTTTTAAGCTTTATTATTTCCGTTTCAGTCACTGTGGGATACTAAAGAACCCTTCAAAATGTAAGGACTATTAGAAAATGAAAAAATGTTGTCTTTGATATGACAGAAAATAGATAAAATTATATTTATAATGGAATAAAGTTTTCGAAGCTAAATGACATAAAAAATAAATTTTCTTTGGGTGAATTATACCGCTGAAGTGATCCAGCGAGAAATGTGGTAGGAATTACTGCATTTGTGGACTAGAGATATATGTAACATAATATCATATATTTATTAAACATTGATATAGTTCGACTGGCTATTTTAATTTATAAACAATGTCATGTTAACAAAACCAAGTAGGCCATCTTAGTTAGGTACATTCATCTCGTACGTGTTTCTACTGCATGTAAATTAGCAGACGCTTGCTGAATAGGAACGTTACCCTATGTTGTAACTAGCATTGTCCAATGCTGCAGACTCATCCATAGTTGTCGTATGAAGAATATTCAGTACTTTTTTAGAATCTACATATAATATTATAGAAAACCATTCGCCAATAATCTTCAACATGAAACATTATCATGTTTCTTTTACTATAACTATTTTAAGTTTTGCCGCTTGCGGATTCAGCATGTTTAATCTTGTTGTTTGTTAAGCTGTTCACCATTTGTGGTTGTCGGTTATCGTGGAAACTGCAATGCTTTGCTTAATTGATGTATTATAATTGTATATGACGTAAAACAGATCGTTAATAGTTTGCTGATATTTCGAAGTGGTTTCTAAACAAATGCTGCAATGAAAACTAGCCTATAATAATGTTCTGCTTTTTCTTAACTTTATATCCCGATAACAAGAATGATCTGTGCATGATCATGATCGTGATAGTAATAAAGGCAATGTAATTAGTAAACTTAAATATAGAAAGAATGTAATGTTTAACTGCAAAAACGTTATACACTTGTAAATAAATACAATACAACTCCAGTTTGTATATTTAATTCAATATACATTTTTAGGAAACTAACTTCAGAGTCCGTTTGTCATTTCAGTCCGAGCATTGTTCATTCATTCATCTGGGTACTGGTTACTGGCTACATGCATAATATTATTCAAACAAAGACCACGTTTCATGAAATTTTCGTAAAGTTACAAGTGCATTTCAAATTGGTTGTACAAATAGAACAGTACGTAGTATGTATGCTTTGGAGTTGGTTTATGTAAAATGGAAATGTACTTGTAGATTATCATGAGGGGCATGGTACCAGACTGCCTGGATCCGGATGCATTGTTCATTATATGAGTAAAACCCAGTTAAACGTTTTTGTAAGGTTTGCTTGCATTTGTAGTTATTTCCATTGTACTACGCGAAATGAAGACTGTGATACTTTTGGTTTTTATTTCAATTGTGACACAATTGTCATTTTAAATTTCGCGCCATTTTTAAACTGCTAACATACAACCATCATTGCACTAATATTTGACAGATAATGTGTTCCATTACTAGCACAAGAGTTTGTACATTTTCCTGTAGCTTTAAAATGACAATTCTTGTTAAAAAACACTTTTATATATATATAATGCTCCACTTTATTTACTCTGTGAACAATTATACTTACTTGCAGTGTACAACCATTGGTCCCGAGTCCTTTGTGGCGACCAGCCGATGTCCTACGACAGCTCGGACGCGTCTTCTGAATTCTAAAATGGCGTTGGAGAACGGACAAGTGTGCGAATGCCATTCTGTGTAGTGAAACTGCAGGATGAGACGCTCCTCGATTACTTCCTAAAAACATATATAACATATATATAAAAAAAACATATTACACCGGGATGGCTGTGCTGAAGTACATATATACTAGACCTAATAGGTAATTTCTGCCAACTCCCTATAACGCGAGTAATGAATTGCATTGGGAAGACTTACGTTTGCTATTAATTTAATTTGCTAACTCAAATACTCACATCAAAATGTGAAGGCGAGTTAGTAAGGAAAATAAGGAAGGAGATTAGAAAGGAGGGTGAAAGAGGAGGAACGAAAAGAAGAAAGGAGTACTTTGAAAGGAACGGAATGGCGACAGAAGCGGCAAAGAGAAGAAGACAAGCCAAGAGGAAGAGGAGCTAAGGAGCAGAGACGGAGAGATTCAGCAACAGGAAAAGATGGAAAAAATTGATAACAGCGAAGGATGTGCAAGGTCTGCTGGAGAGAGATAGAAACGCTGGACCATATTAGGTACTCATGTAAGAAAGAAGTAAAAAAGTGAAAAGAAGATTGTGCCGTTATTAAAAGGAGGCAGTTAAGGGAAGAAGTGAATGGCAGAGATAGAGAGAAGGACCGAGGAAAGAGAGGAATGGCAGAGTAAAAACAGGAGTGAGAGCAGCAGGAAGACAGAGGTTTAACTTTTAGTAGGGGTTTAACTTTATTTAATTATTTATTTTCTTTTTGGAAGGAGTGAGAATAGGAAGATAGAATAAGGAACCTAAATGAAATGTAATTAATCACAATGATAAGTAATTTAATGATTTAAGGGGGAAAAATGTAGTGCCTAATGACAAAAACATTAAAATAAAATAATAATACTCACATCAAAATGTTTTTTGTACAATCGAAAAGTTCTGATATGGAAATTTGCCAATTCTTCTTCGGAAGCCACGCCTATGTAAATTCCTCCGTAACATTCATCCTTGTCTTTTGAAGCTGGCCAATACTGTACGCACATGACCTATGGAGAAATAAATATACTCGTACTATATCCTCATAAATTTTGTTTAAAGCATGGGTGATTTATTTATTTTACAATAAGGGTTTTCAACCCTTGTCCGAGAAAAGCTGTTTTAATTTATTTTCACCGAAGGGTTCAGTGTTTAGACCTCTTTAGCCTTTGACTTAGAATTGATCCACGAATACATTTTTTGTATACCTACATTATAAAAATATAGGAGACGCAAAACTACCTTTTTATTGTTAAACAATGTCATTACGCCTAAACAATCTGCAAACCTTAGTACACTATAATAATTGTCGGAGTGAAATTTGAATTTTAAATTGTTTAATGAGCTTAGAACCGATTTCACAATTTCAGTTTTGTCATATACCACCATAGCTAATTAATGAAAATTGTAACCCAGGTATTTTGCTTGATTAAACTACAATTATTAATATGAACTTGCGAACTCTTTTTCTACGGGTGGTTTTTTTAAATTTTCGATTGAAATAAATTTTAATATATGTATATTGGCGTTTTAATTTTTTTAAATATCTAAATAGCTGTATCAATTTTGAGTTTTGCAGCGCGTTTCAGCTATACACAGTATGTCACAGAAGAAATAACTGATTGAGATTCATTTTTCACAACCTTCGCAATGTAATATGTCATGGAATGCACAACCCAGCTGCTAGTAGTAAATAACGAGACACACTCGTATACGTCTTTGTTATATGAAAGAGATGAAAAATATGCAGGATGTGACGTACAATGCAGTGGATTTTTTTATAACGTTGGATCATTTTAATAACCAAGTGGAAAAATTAGTATTTTAATTTTTATTATCTCCATAAATATAGCGAGTCATTAAAAAATATTTGGACAGAGGTTCTGGTAGTCACCTTTATCAATATATAGTACACTTTTATAGAAATTAAGACATGCTTCATAAGCCCATTGAATATGATAGTTTTGTTTTGTGAAAGTTAGGTTGCAGACTGTTTAGGCGAAATGATCTGAGAGTAAATTCCGTACGAATTCTTATAAAACTTTCTTTAAAATATAAATATTAATAAGTAACAAATTTAGTTACAGTGCAGCAAGATTTAGATCAAGTATAAGATTACTGTATTTTCTACAGTATTACACACTTTGGGTAATATTGCGACATGCATATTGCAGGGCAGCCAGAATGAAACACTGCAAATCTACGAATTATTATTATTCATTCCTTGTTAAACTAAAAATTGTATTATCTATATACTAACCTTGATGAAGTCAAATGTTTTTGTGAGCATTACAATGGCACTGGCCTTCTCTTGCCAAACCATTCGCCAAAATTCAGTTACAGTTTCTTCAGTTGGTCCCTGTGTTACAATGTAAGCGTTTGGTTTTAGTAGACTCTGAAACAAAAGAATAATTACAAATTATTGATAGCAAATACAGAGGCAGCACTACTGCCAAAGGTGGCGCTGTCAGTGTTTTATTTTTAGAACTAAATGGATATAATAGATATAACAAGATATAATATCTATTTACTACAATTACTTCGCATATTTTTTTCACAGGAACTACTGTACAACATTTTAGCGTGCCTAAGATATCCACTTAAAATTCGTTACCAGTTTTTAGGTTATAACGTTTCTAAAAGCTCCCTGTATTCTTCGGGCTTCGTCGTTATACAATAGGAACCAATATTTTTCAACCTGTCGAATAGTTTTAATTATATTTTACAATCCACCGGCTAGACAAAACCTGGTATGCTCGTATTTCATTGATAAAACGTGTTATCTGTTATCGTATTTCCCACAAAGTATCTTATTGCATTTCTTTCAATAAAGTCTTATAACTTTTTTAACGGTATCTAACTTTTTTTAAACTTTTTTTTAGCAAAGTTGTAGAAGTCTTTGTAATCGATCTTTTCATGAGAATTCTTTTATGTTTTTTATACTCCAAAAAGTCCAGAAAGTCTTTCGATCTGTATTTAAATAAAAACTTCCGATTGAATTTATTTGTGATGTCAAGAAGAATATATAACCACAGATCTGATTAGTGGGGGAGCGGGTTAAACGAGGTAAAATTCCAAAAGTGCAGATTTCATAAGGCTTTAGATAAATACCAGATTACAGATAAATTACACTGGATATAATGAAATCTGAATTTAATTATTATTGTAATAATAATGAACAGAATTTAGGATCTATTAAAATTGAGGGATAAGTCGATGGGCACATCCCGCGCAAGACACTTTATTTTTACATACCTATCACTGTTAGTCCTCTAAGCAGGACAGATTGTAATAATCTTTAGTAATCAAATAAAAAAATATAATTATAAATTATTACAAAGAGCTATAGAAAATACGCGTACTCGCCTCACTATTATTTGCAGTTCTGTAATAACCTAAAAAAAGTTATCCGAAGTTAGTTAGTTAGCTATCCATTTATTTTGTTTTGAATACAACGAAGTGACGGACGTAACCTCAGCTAGATTCAGGTATGGCAAACTTTAAATTCATAACCTCAAATATTTAGTTTGCAGTCATAGAATGCGTTATTAAATAAGTGGCTTACTTTCAACTGGAGAGTTATAGTTGAGCTCTGAATGAGAGAACATTGTTACTTGGTTACTGTAGTAAAATAATTCCTATGAATATATCGAATTTAGTGTAGAGTTATCAACTTAGTACGAATAGGAAATAGGTTATCAAATTCGAAGCGGAAATTTTTTGTGCGTCTTGTGAAAGTAACTCCACAACTGTAGCTGAATGAATACACAAAATATTTTAAAATTAGTGTGATTAAATATTGAAATTTTTGCTGCATTGTGTAAAAACGGTGCATTGACTAAATGCAATAAAAGGAAGTCAATAAACAGTAGAAACAACAAAGGCAGGGCAACGAAATATATATTTTCATTGTTAAATATTGTTCCATTGTCAATTAATCAAGTTGTATAGTGCCAGCAACACCGGCCTGATGGATCTGATGGAACCTAATTGACATAAGTATGGCGAATGCCATAAATAATGATATAGAATACACGAATGAAAAATACATGTTATTGTAGATGCACCAAAAGACCATCGATCTTGCCATGCCTACAGTGAGACAAAAAAGTAAAACTCGAATGATGAAATATAAAGACCAAGTTGGGAACCATCCAGATACATTAGTGATCAACTTAATAGAAGACAGGACGACATTAATTACATTTGATCTTAATTAAATGAAATAATAAATAGTGCAAGATGAATTTTATTTGTGAATCTATTGTTAAATATCTATAGGATAGATCGCAATATAAATAAATTTGAATAATAAAAAGAATTTTATCTAAGAAACAAGATAATACTACTGAATAGAATACTATTGGGAATGTTAAACAGTGTCTTCACAACATCATTCTTCAATTAGGCTAGTTTTATTTTATAATAAATATTGTTTATATTTCTAGATAAATTATTAGAGAAGTTGGTGTAATCATAGCAGATCCATTTTTTAAATTTTATTGCCAAAACTACTTTAACACTCCGCAATGTTAATAGAAGAGTGTAATACCCACGTTATTCAATCGATACTATCGTATCTATCGCCACTGGACATCTTGGCTTTTAGTAGAGCGTGCCCCAAACACCAGGAGGCCGTTGATGAAACTTGGAAGAAGCACAAGGTGATCAATTTGGATGACGTATTGGTTAGAGACCTCGCTGACTTTATACAAATTTTTCAATATTGTTTACGAGTACAAGAAGTAAGGTGTCGGAGAAAGAGATACGAAGAGATCTACAATGACATTGTAGGTAGTATTGTGCGCAATAACCGTTCCTTGGAGGTCCTTGATATTCCAGGACTATTACTGACTACAAAGGACAGATGGTTGGAATATTGTGTTAACTTAAGGTCATTGAATATTAAATTTGATAATAAATTAGACAGCAACGAACCTTCGCGAATATTGATGACAATTTATGAAAGAAATCCTCAATTAGAAAATTTGTGTATTAAATGCCCTATTATGTCGAAAGCTGCATTCATAAACTTACCAAATACTATTAGGAAGTTAAAGTTAATGCGTCGCAAAGGGCTTCGCCCGGTTCCGATGGATAATTGGGTTTTCAACAACATCGCCAATTTGGAATTTGAAAAGTTATGTTTACCTAAGGAAATTTTAAGCGTTAACCATGTTACTAGCCTCCACAGACAGACCAGACTAAGGTCATTGAATATAAGGCTTAGTAACAATTTTGATAATACTGAAGCTTTAAATGAAATCTTCCGTAATAACAGGGATCTTGAAGATGTTTCTATCCGAGGACAAGGGATTTTACCAACACTCAACTATTCTCTAACCCAATTGCCCATAACGGTTAAACGATTAACGTTAGAGCCTATGCAGCGTGACGATTGGGATGAATTTCTTAATACTGTTGGGACATGGACAAATCTTGCATCATTAAATTTAGGTTGGAATATGGGTAAATTGAGGAATAGATTCTTAGAATTAGTTGTCGTAGCACCACAATTACAGCATCTGACAATAGATTGGGGAATCGATTTGTCATATTTATATTCTCTGAAAACGCTTGAACATTTGAAGACACTTTGGATAAAAGGGCTGGACCAAAGTATTGTAGAGTATGAAGAAATAGGTGGTTTTGCATGTCTTGAAAAGGTGATATTAACTGACATAGTTTATATTGGAGGAAATGAATTTTCTGATTGGCTTGTAGCACTACCACAATTAAAGGAATTTGTTTTGAATGATGAACTTAACTTTTGTATAAGTTATACTCAATTTATACAACGTATTTCAAAGTGCCCGGGTTTAACTACTGCGCGGTTTAAGAAATGTTTTCATTTTCGCAACAAGGACGCGTTGATTTTGATCCGCAATTGCCACAGTTTAAAGGTAAGTGTTGTCTATTCTCTGAAATGTTACGAATGGGACATCCACAAATAACGTCAGACGCGAAGGGGTCAAGAAACTGATTTGACGTTCATGTAGCATTTATTTTGTAAAAAGCAAGGGGGAGGGGTAGTAAAAGGTGGCAAAGTTTAACGTAATTTATGTATGAACCCTAATCTTATAAATACATTTTTGCATGGTATTTTTCATAGTTTTATTTGTAAATATTTTGTTCATATTGTACTGCATGTAAACAATTCAAGCAAACCTTTAAACTACGTTTATTCAGTCTGGACCTTTCCACAGGTGTTAATTATTGTTTTATATACAGGAATTAGAAATAATAGAATCACATTGCATAACAGACGACCTGGTGAATAAGACAGAGACGGAATTGGAGATGCAAAAGGAGCGTACACATATTTTACATTTGACGATAACATTACAAACTATTAAATCAATGGTAAATGTTAATGACGTATTTTTCTAGTAATTAGCTTAATTTCTCAATGACATATTCTTTTTTAAGGGAATCAACTTCTACATCTCTTTCTGCTTATGGCATTACACCCTGTGTAATGAAAAGTGTGTTATAATTTATTTTGCAAGTACTAGCAAGTGTTTATTATATTCTTTTCTTATTTTACAGTTTACGGAAACAACACATCGACTTTTGGATTTACAGATTCTTCCTGAAAAGAAACCCTGTTCAAAAATAAGATAAAGTAAGAATCATTTTGTTCCAACATGAATTTAAAATGACTTTGAAAAATATATTTCAAGAAAAATCCTTCATGAAGTTTGCTATTTTTGGAATTTTGTTATAGATTAATATATTAAAACTGAATAAAAATATTATAAAATATAATTAAAATGTTAAAAATTTTGTCGTGTTCTGATACTCAAAACTATTGCAATGTTGCCAGATTTATTTTTAAAAGAAAGACTTATCGATAAAATAGTTGTATTTTTTGTTTAGTTTAAGAAGTATTGCTCCAAAATAAATGCTGTAAAAACTTTACTAGTATTTTTGTTAATTGTTTTTAACTGCGTCTTTTGTTATTTAAATTTGTGATATTATATATACTGCTAGATTGATTACAAGCTATATTAAGCAAAGGGCTAAACAAAATTTCAGTTTTATAACTTTCAGACTGAGGTTAAATGCTTACTTGACTGGGATTTGTAATTTTTGTTAATTTCTTATGCATTTAATTCCGTGTTAACAAATAAAACGATATTTTCAAGTAAATACTTACATCAACGTAAGAAGCGTTAACATAGTCGGAGTCCGGCTCGCCTTCTATCGTGTCTAGGACGACACGATTATAATCATCTGTAACAAACGACTTAGTTTTATCATTATAATCTTCCATGCAAGAAGCCCTCTGCACATTTCTATATACTCCCTGTGCTACAGTAAGACTTTGAACACACTGCGATTTAAATCTCAGCGATTTTTTCTGGTGGCTTTGTAACACAAAGAAAATTAAAAACCCGTGGTGTGTGCATGCCCATATGATTCCATGTGTTACAAAACTACGCGATTTAAATCGCTGCGATGTAAAATATTGTCAATAATAATAATACCCACATTAATTAATAAAGTTAACTATATGATGTGAGATTTATATGCTACGACTTACATGGTATACATTTTTGATTTTGATTTTTTTCTACATTTGCTTTTTTCTGGGCGTGTCTACAGGAATGCGTTTCTACTTTGGTTGCAGTCTGAAACAAAAGAAATAATTATTTAATTATTATTAATCAGTAAAACAAATACATATTAACTTTTACATTTCACCATATTTCATATATTTTGCTTTTAGTTAATATATACGGCATTGCATATACTTTTCATGTGTGTGTGTGTGTTCTTTATTTAGTTTCAGAATTGATAATACACATTTATATTTTAATTAAAAACACTTTATTTTATAGAAAAAGTTAATTGCTAAAAGCAAGTATGTAGAAAACTCAATAAATATAATTTTCTAAAAAGCAGTGGCGAACTACGCCGCACCGTAAATGTACCTTGACTCAAAACAATAATGTGTAAAATAAATATAAATTTTAATTTAAAATAATAAATAATTTTTTTCTGTATTTTTGCGATTGTGTTATTTTTAACACATGGTTTAAAGGTCGTTTGAATTACAGCCCTTCCTAGTGGTTAATCTCTTTAAGGGTTAGCTTTTTCATCAATGAATAACAGTGAATGTTAGAATTTCAAATTTGCACCACAAACACTTTATGAGACAGGAGTATGGTCTCTGGTTAATAATTAGTCGGACTATAATTGTTTTGTTCCAATTATCTATTTTTTATTTAGTCATACTATTTATTTATATTTAAGGTTTTTGGTTTTCTTTCTACAAGCGTATTTCTTGTTTGGTGCAATAGATGTAACTTGTATACGTTAAATTCAACGCCTATTACATTCATGGTACTGTTTTATCAAGAATGCACTTTCTCGCTTCCTATAATGGAACTCCGATTGACATCAATCATAGATCGATAGCTGAAACGTCAGCACCCGAATTTTATGCGCTTCTGATATATATTGTTTGTATAATAAAGGCCTTCCAGGCAATTGATATTACAATCCGCCATTGTCATATGAGTGAAGCGCCAACCATCGCTATTATAACGACACCGTGAATATCAAGGAGACGATGAAATATATATTCTTCAACCACAACAATATAAAACCAGCATTATCATTTCGACTCGTTGCTGCAATACTCTAAGGCCTGTCTCAGTATGGGACCGTATTTAAGCGAATTTCTGCCGGACGTATACGGGCTACTACGCTTTACCTATCGGAACCATGTAAATGTAATGAGATCGCTCTGGAGCTCTCAGACTGCACGCTACAAAGCAGTCCGAATACGGGCGGCACTACCTCGCACATTAGAAGCGTATAAAGGCGAATTTTATCCAAGCGTTACCACTACTACAACGATACCCTATATGAACCTTTGTAAATGCAAAAAGCCGCGTCAGACTGGAGGGGATACCTAAGATCGCCTTTTGTTACGCTGCAATACGCGGTCAAATGAAATCTATCGGCGACATGGGTATGCAATTTATGTTTGTATTTCAGTGAATCATGGGCACGGATGCCCATACTAATAGGATAGAACTAAATTTAAATTCACGCCCACCAGAACTCAGATATATAATAAATGCTAAAGTCCCTTTAATACCAGTAGTGTATCGATAAAAATTAAAGTTAAAGTTTGCTCTCATGATAAATTATATAAGTGTTAAAGAACTCCAATACACCCCCTAATACACGACTACAGACATCTGTGCCACACATAGGCGGTTTGCTTTGTAGCTCATTCAAACCGCCGATTTACGTCCGAATACGCCGTCACTTAAATACGGTCCCATACTGAGACAGGCCTAAGGAGTACAATCAGCTTCATCCGGTTCCATCTTTATATTTACTTGTATTTCATCTTCTACTTATTTAATTGTTTACAATTCAAATGAAATAATGTTTTTAAAACTTCTTATCTTTGTTATTTTGTAAAGAATGCTTCCTTGTGGTTTTAAAATGTACCGTTTATGAAATTCTTTTGTTTCAAAGTATTTAAATGAACATTTAAAATATGTATAATAAACTATTTAAAAAATATGTATATAAACGTACTCCTTTTGTTCATTTTCCACAGGATTCTGCAATCTGTTTTCCAGGAAATATAAAAGAATGGGATTTAACAGGGAGAGAGAGAGAGAAAGAGAGTATCCAAATACATCTTTTGTCTTTGTGTGATAAAGATTACAAAGATAAGCGGCGTGAGCTTTTTGTTCTCGAGAGGAAAGCGAAACAAAAATTAATAATACTTGTAGATATATCTTTTGTGAAAATTATTTTAGTCTTGTTTTTATTTTTATAAAGTATATTAGGGAAAATATTTATTATTTGAAGATTTTAAAGAGATTAGATGTTCTAAATAACAGCTTATTGTATATTAAGTTCTTTTAAATTTAGATGATAATTAATGTAAGGTTTAGAAAGTATGCTTTGATAAGAAGATTTTATTTTGATAGGAGATGTAAGTTATAAACTGATGTACCTTTGCTATTTTCCCTGGCTATGATAATGCATATTCGATGAAATCATCATCGATCATAGTACAGTGCAGAACGATGAGAGGTCTCTGAGATCGCTGAGTGATGCTGGTACATTACGAAACATAAACGAAAATAAAAAGTTCATGATAAAGTAGCTGGTGTAACCGTATCACATTTATCACACTCAGTATCTGCCCCACAAGATGCTCCGTATCTAGTGTACAAGTCTCTGGTATTGTGTGCTAAAATGCAGGAAGTACAAACGAATCGATGCAAATATATTTATCAGTTGGTAATGCTGCTTTAATGGTGATGGTGGTAGGACTAACTAAACGGAATACATGACAATTGATAAAGTAGTCATTTTTACTTTATATACTGGAAAATCATTTATTATTACTTATCTTTATCAGCTGCTGTAAATAAATGGGTGGACCGATTTTGCCCAAATTTGGCATAGTAATTGAGCACAGTGTTACCAACCTTGCAACTTAGAGATGCAACCTAACATTCATGTAATTATTACTTAAACGTCTAATTTTTGTACGCTAATGGGTAAAAAAGGTATATATTTTTATTTTAAATCGAAAAATAGGTCACAAAATGGATTGTATTAGGTAAGATTGTTTACTGATGTTATGTTAGCTGAACCTTAAGTTCCAATATGTAGTAGTATTACAAAGCGGGTTTTAGGACAGTTTTGAAGTTGAGTTATGAACACGGTCGATAAAAAAAAAGTCTTAAATTTAGGTATCAAAAGTTTGGAGATTGTAAACTTTTAATATTTAAAACGACACAAACATTTGCAAGGAATAAATAGCAGTGTATATGCTTTTCTATTCTTGCTCATAAAAATAAAAATAAACTAAAGCAGCAGGTGAGAAACAAGCTTCATTCTTACTCATTGTTTTGATATTTAATTTACTGTTTATATCCAATATTTTAATCTAGATTTTAGGTTTTCAGAATAGGCTTTCCTAGTTTTAATTTGAGTTTAGTTAATTTAGTTGATGCGCATGCGTCTTTAGTAATATAAATTTCGACAGTTCGATAGTTGGACAAAGTTGAAGGTGAAATAATTAAAATTGTTGTTTTTAATAACAATTAGTAATAGAAATTGTTTTTATTTTTTTTATTTTTGACAAACTGACATTAAACTTCTTTTAAATAAAAATCCTACTGCATTTTGACAGATTGTCACATTTTGGAGGTTATAATATAGTTTTTATTAATTTAATATTTTTAATTTAAAACATTGGACCTTGTAAGTTTAATGTAAAATTACATTAAAAATGGTACTGTGAATGACTACGCGTATTGCCATATGCTAAACAATTTAAATTAAATACAAAATAAAATTAAAGCAGTGAGTGGGAATGATACTTAAGTCTTTGCAAAGAGAATTCGATTTCTCGAGTGCAATCTATTTGAAATGAAATCGCGTTAATTATCTTCTGCACTACATGTTAACGCCAACTAATAGACGTATTCTAACAGAGGATTCATTGGAGAGTTTTCAATTTAAATGTAAATCTAGCAAAGGCAATGTACAGTTCATCAGCGTGAGCATGGCTGCATTGAGCAAACTCTATGTACCAACAACAGCAGCAGCAGCAGCACTCGACATGTTCGATGCAGGGGAGTAAGGGGGGTAGTCGTATGATGTGTGGGCGCCATCAAGTAATTCGTTATTAAAACCCCTATAGGAAAGAGAGTGGTAAAACCACTCATGCCTGTTATCATGTGGAGAAGTTCATGTCCATAAGTGCTATGTAATAAAATCAAATGTCAAACGTCGCGTGCAAATGACGCCTCGTGGCTAACCGATCTAACCCGAGTCAATGCAGCGCACCAATACAGTTCAATCACAGCTCGTACTTGTACGTAAACATCACCCAACACCCACTCCCTCCACTCCCCCCAACAAAGTACTCGTCCATACCGCAAGTTATCGTAACCATATGAAAGTTTTCATAAAGCTGAGCAAAAATTAATTTTGTTTTTTTTTTATTCATGTTAATTGTTTTTATTAGGTTAGAAAATAACGTAATATACTGTTTTTCATGGAAAATGGATCATGGAAATCAGAACGGAACAGCGTATCATAACCTTTTGTAGAAATAAATACTCTGTCAAAATTATTACAAGCATTAATTTTTTTTTTTATATATAGTTTCTCGGGCTTCCTAGGCACTTAGCCTTTTATCGCCCCTAATATTGTTCTGCTTCTTCTTATACGTTATATCCAGACAACAAGAATGATCTATTCATGGCTACTGCAGTTATAAATTTCGGTTTCGCAATCAAAAAGGGGAAGCATTAATTATTACAAGAGTTAACTAATATAGAATTTATATTACGTAAGAAATAATTCATTAATTACGTAACACGCAAAGTGCGGGGGAGGAGGGGGGAACTTTCATAAAATGTGACGGAGGAGTCATAATATTTGTGAAATCACAACTAATCTAAAATACGACTTCTAGGACCAAAAAATTGGATTAAACAGCCACGGATTAATTTTCCAACGAGCCGTAGACAAAGTACAAGTCCGTAGATAAATTTTTTTGGTTAGAGTGGAACCCAACTGTGACTAGATATAACTTATTTCGTTTGGTAGCTGAAAAAAGATATTTTTCTCCTTCATTTTAGTGGTCATACAATTTCTTTACTGGCAATTTTTCATTCACTACATCATAAGTGACACACGTCACAAGCAGCGTTGAGAGATGGTACTTAACCAGTAGCTGCAATACCTAACTTTATTCATAACTAAACCATTGTGTTAACGATTAAAAGTGTTAGTGTCATAATATATATTATAAAGAAATTTACATTACATTAGTAAGGTAGCATCCACGATTTGTGTTTAGCGATTTGCAAGTAAAATATATTTTTGGCTTGTAAAAAAACGAAAAAATAGACATAGAAGTATAATAAATAAAGAATATTATTAAATAAGGTATATTATTACTACGCACTAAGTACATTCAAAATACAAATTGAAAATTAAAACAAGACAAAACAACTCTAAACATACAGAAAAGTCTTTCTAGATTAGTAACAGTTCCAATGCGATCAAATCAAATAATCTTATTTTATATTAAACCAGATTTAGGTTAAATTAGATTGCTCTATTGAGTAGAGTACATTCACTGTATCACAAAAGTTTTACTGGAAACTAGTAAGCATGATAGAAGTAAGTACTTTTTTTGATTACTTGTACTACAGAAGTTTTATTGAAACCCTAATTGAATTAACCATAATAACCCTAATACTATAAATTTCATGCGGTTGGATATGGGTGAATAGGTAACACTAAAACTAAAATGCGAATTTACTTCTGAGAGATGTTGTATGTAAGAAAGTCTATATATATACCCAAATTCCAGAGATATCTATACGTAAGTCTAACCCTTATTCTTTTTAGTTACATTTGCTTTTAATAATCAATATTAAAAGAAGTATATTGTGACAGTATAAAGACCAATAAACAATTTTGTGAAATGCCATGAATCGTGAAGTTTCTGTCTATTTTGACTATTGCACTTTAATTGTAGGTCGCATCAATTTTTTCGCCGCTTGGACTCTGACAGGTGAAGTTCTTTCGTCATTTGCTCAAAAGATTGACATTTTAGATAAACGACTATGAGTAAACTTTTTCATGACAAAAACGGAGTTCAAACAGTTTATTGGGAGGTCTTCGACTGTGTTAATAACCTACAATAAAATTAATGTTTTGGTTGTGAAAAATAAGGAAATATAAGCATATTCAAAATAAAAATTGAACACTAAAACACTGAAAGAAACGTGCATTCCTTTTAGTGACTAAGGTAATAATAAAATCAAATCTAGAACAGTACGTGAGAATTTCTCTTAAATGCCTAATATTTTTTTCAATATTTGATTTGTCCAGAAGGGTCACTCTGCATTTTTGCCTAATATATTTGTCTTTCCTTATCTTCCTAAGCCAGGAAAATACTTGACCTGGATTATACTTTAAAACTTATTATTGAAATCTACAAAACTACATTATGTGCTTGCTGCTGCCATAGCTAGATGTTCTGGTGCTCTTAAAAGGGTGTTCTACTTTCAGCGCTCGTACAAATATCACGATATCCTGCAGACATGATCAGATTGGTCGATACTTTGTATGCGTGCCCTCGCTTTAAGTAACTACGTCATTATTCTTCGGCAGAAAAGTAGTTGACAACTATATTTTATATCATTATTTTTTTATGAGCATTGAAAAAGTATGCTGGAAAATACGAAGTGTGTTCAGAGAGTAACGTGAATTTATAATTTAAAAAGGCCAGCTACATATATAAACAATATTTGGTTCCTGATCTTGACACCTTGTTTGTCTCATTCTTAGATACAGCTTCACTGTAAGGGGAGTCCTTTTGTTTTAATTTTGGCTAGCAATGTTTTATTGTGGGGACCAAAATTGATAAGGGAATAGTGTGGCAGTAGAGAGTATAGTTTTATAATTTGTTTTACATGAAGATGACTTCGCATTGGGGGGTCAAAAGTTGCTGGTAGGGTTATACGCTACTTAAAACATCGCAAGTCGCAAGAAAACGATTGCAGTGTGAGAGAGCTCTATAGCATGATAAATAGCGGCTTAAACTTGCCCTCTCTACACAGCCGTAACGATATAACAATAAATAGCAAAACACTAAACAAAAAGCAGATATATATGTGAAGCAGTAAATAAAAAAACATCTAAAAAAAAAGATGAAATAGTTTACAACGAGAAAAATAAAACAATGGTGTGCTGCCGAGAAAAGCCGAGACTATCCGATCCTATACGAGGTGAGCTAGTTCCATGACATAACAAATAAAAGTTATGTCATTCTTTAGAAATAAATTTGAAAATGTGATATATGAGGTTTTTAATGTACTACGGGTAATGTATTGATGTGTACAGTTTATCTTTAGTTTTCCGGTGACAGTTGCCATCGTGAGAAATATCTGTGAACAAGTAGGGATGAGTGGGGAGAGGGGGACACAGAGAGGAATGAATGATGCAGTGAGTAGGTTGTAGGAGGATATGATGTCACTCGTATTTCTAATTTATATTAATGGAGTTCTTGACTTTTTGATTGATGACTTTGAAACTTTAACATTTATGATTAAATAATGACAATCTAATATCATTTATGTGGGTTATTTTTTTAAGGAGTAATTTTAAATTAGATTATATTTAGTTTTAAGAAATAGAAATAAGAAACTGTAAATTAGGGTAGAGATCTTTGCTAAGAACGGGGGTATATTTAAGTGTATAAATAAACCAGCGACAGACCCTACAGCCGTTCAATGGTAATTGCTTAGCCGTTCGCTTTTGGTGTCGAGCGTACGCCTCAGAGAACGTGGTATATAGAACTGTTCGCTAACTATGAACGTGATGAGACATGTGTTTTGGGCAAGGCACAAGTAAAAGATTGTTATATGTGTACAGAGAGTTTTTATAAAAGCAAATGGCGATAGAAATATATAAAGTTTATGTATGGTCGTTATTGTGTGTTTTATAATTAAGTTAACTTTATTACGGTGTAATAATTGTTATTTTGATCAGTGTTTTTGTAAGAGTTAGGCAGCAAGTGTAATGTTTAGTACTAAGGTGTATTTTCATTGAAATCATTGTGCTGATAACTATAGACAATTGCAACTGCGTAGTATGTATTGAGACGTATAATATTGTGAAGAGATATTTTAATCTAAGTACTGTAATTATATCTAGTGTATTTTGTTGTGAATATAATTAAGATTGATTAACTTTATTTAGATATAATTTTATGACTTTGATAAGTGATTAAACTATTAATAGCCAAATTATGTGTTTACTCGTTTTAAAAGAAACTATATTGTTGTATTGTACATCAACCTTAGGCTGATGTTAATTGTAACTTATAATTTTGGGAAATTACCTACAAATTGTGAGCTATCAACAGTGATTGAATAGTTCTAGGCTGCATAATAGAATCGCAACACGTGGTTGTAAATTCTAACCTGCAAAGCGGAGTCTGTACCGGGATGGTAATAGATTCATAAACTACTAATGTAGATTAAAAACCTACATAAATTTATCAAAATTGTATCTGTGGGCGCCTGCAACTACTAATCTATTTAATTTTTCTAATTAGAATTAGATAATTCTAATTTTTGGGCATCTTTTAATGTTTAGGGTCAGTGAGATATCCGTGGGCGTCGCCATCTTGAAAAAAATGGCGGATAAAACAGTTTTTATGCAATATCTCTTCACCAGTATCTCCTATGATAAAAATAGTCATTATCAATCTGATAGAGGATTCAATTTTCTACAATTTGTGTATACAATACTTTTTCGTGTGTCTGACAGGTATTGAGTTACACCGCTTTAAAGTAGACCACCTCACTAAATATTTAAGAGATAGTGCAAGCGCTTACAATGTTGTTCATATTTCTTAAATCTATTATAGTAGGTAAACATATTATAGTCAAATACAATGTACAATGTAAGTCTATACAATGAAAAAGCCCTGTCTCACTAATTCAAAAAAAATATATTTAAATGTGAACACTCGTAATTTGAACTATATATATATTATTTGCTTGAACCATGCCTTGAGTCAGACATGAGTAACCAGGTCAGCAGACTTGTCATAACCCGTTACATTGTTAATCACTCAATTAAAGATGTTTATAGTTATGTTAAGTGCCCATAAAATTGCAAAAGACCAGCAAAACTTGTGTCATCACACGATTCCAATACATAAAATAATAACGTTAGTTCCATTTAAGGCAGACGGCTTTATGACCGACACTACATAATGGCATGTGCTAAAACCTAAAAGTACGAGAGCTTACATTTAATTGTACTGTTTATAGCCGCAGAATTATATAAAAACCTATAACATACCCAGTGCAATTCTATTTTGCCCCGTTATAGGCTATAAGAAACAAATATTATATGGAAACCTAGTAATATTTAATCTGAAAAGGTTTAAATTTTGTTTAAAATCAGATTTTAAATATACTTTATAATCCTTAGTGCTACTCTCTACGGCAGCTTCATTTGTAGGTTGCATGCAAGCTGTAAATGAAGCCAGACGTATTCTGCATCTCAGTTCTGTCTACGTAACGTCATGCAAGCTCCAAATAGGGTCGCTTTAGGGTAGCTTTATTTGCTACTGATACTACGTAATCATTTAATTTCCTATACTACATATAAATTCAACATATAATTTCATTTTTGTAACACAAAAATAAAGGTAATGTAGTTTTATTGTTGGAAAACATAATTTCAAGAAAATATATACGCATAAAATTCTATACAGAATATTACATTAATCCGCTTATTTTGCGATGGAAACACGGAATACTCAGAATGAATAAATAAAACAGTAGTGGGAAGAAAGTAACGAAGCGTCTCCACTGGCACCATTAATACAAAGTAATGAATGTAGTATATCAGGATGATCGCAAGGTTCAAGCTGGGGAATGAAGAATGAGGAAACGAGAGGAAAGAGGAATTGGAAGGATGAGGAATATGTGGAAAGGAGAAGGAAGAAACAAATAACGAACAGAACATAGATTAAAGGGCAGGCAACATATAAAACATAACAGTTTGTATGGAGAAAATGTTGGATCAGTGGTAACGGTCCTTAACAGCCCACTCTTAAACCAGCTGCAACCCTCTCTGTGATCTAAATTGACTCGTCAACCTCGAGAATCGTCAAAAAACCAAGAACAAACGATCACGTGTAGATTTAGTTTATGAAGCGAAGCCTTGTGGAAGGAAATATGTAAATTTCCAGTACGTTTGGTGAAGGGATAGAATTGCAAATAATTTTTATTGCGTTGTTTGGGGTGTAAAGTGATGCGTAGGTAGTGGAAGTAGAGTGGAAGTAAAGGAAAGGGGAAAGGGGAAAGATGGTTTACACCGCATAGCCTCGAATAATGGTTTTATTTCAATATAATGAAAATGTTAGCATACTGGGGGTTGAACCAGTCTTTGTAGAACAAGATCTGATGAAGATGATATATTATTCACCCCATGTAAACACACTACTCCTCTTACACAAAGATTGTCATCTCATCGACAAGGTATACGACAACATAATTAAACCTTTTATTATCTTGAAGTAGTTTGGTTGGTGCTAAATGGATTGTAATCAAACGTCTTAAGATTATTTTGGTGTTTGATTTTGTCTTATCTTGCAATCTATTTATAGAGTTAGGATTACATAGTAACCAAATAAATTCAACAGGTGTGACATGATAAGGAGAAAACCTTACTTACCTCAATTGGAAATATGGAGAAGTGTATCAAAAGAATATATGCACGAAATAAGAACATGAGAAAAGAAAAAGGAAGAACAGAAATAATATAATAAAGAGAAAGTCAGGGTAGCGGAAAAAGAAGTCAAAGAAGAGGAAAAGGTATAGAGAAGAAGGAAAGAAAGGAATAGGCGATTAAAGCGAGAAACAGAAAATCAAAATGTTCTGTTGCCATTGCTGTTTAGACAGAGATATCTTATTGTAGGCGTATATTCGAAGGAGTATGACAACTATCTCTAATAGACGAAGATCGATCTGTAGATCAATTCTCAACATAAAGCGAGCACATTTTAATAAAATTTATCTTGTATATTAGTATAAGAAACGAACAAAGAATTCTTCGACGCCCTTAATAGATAAATAACAACAAAACGAGACAGCTATATTTTGATATAAATAAATCATCATTTAACATATTCCACTTGTAAGACCTTATCCATTCAGATGCTCTTAGCCCGTGGGTTTTTCCATTACCAGCTTTGGTCATATTAATATTGTAATATTTTTTGACGTCATTTCTAATACATTATACGAATATTCTTTTTCTTTTTTTGCACTCGTAGTATCATACATTTGACACTTTTTCCTTTTATGCTGCCGAGCACGTCCCAGTAGGCTCCTAACATGTATTACTCAGACACATCTCTGTGTTACGTCACATCTTAATATATTATTTGTGATATATCTGTGTCACAGTTATCAATACATGTAACAGCAAAGTTTTTCTCTAAACTTACGAACATTTCTTCGTGGATACGCATCAGTATCGGACTAGAACAATAAATCAATTTTTGTGCTGATATCAAAATAACCCATTGCAATGACAGGTGTCCACATTCTCTCAGGCGTGCTTTCTGGAAATACTCTTGTATTGTTGGATTGTATATCTAATATTAATTGATAATAATTTATAAAAATGCAGAAAAGAAAATGCTAAGATAGTGCAATAGTTTTTGCCAGTAGGCCAATGCGCCACTGTTAGAAATGGTATTCTTATCCATCGACCCCTATTTTCAAAAATAAGAATAAGAGGATAAAAAAGTTGAAATATTATAATAGTAGAATGGTGATTCTCTTCATATAGGGGATACGGCTGCAACCCTATTACCTATAGTTTCGTTGCCATGGTTACGTAATGTTGATGGTGATAGTAATACTCTGATGGCGATATCAGAATGTCGATACCGCACGATCGTTGATCATAATGAGATCTTGAGATTAAGCTGACTTCAGCAACTTTAATTCTAGAAGTTTATAAAACCTATATTTTTCTCTTGTTTACACATTCTCTATTATAAATTATTCAACAGAGACATGTAAATATTTTGAAATAAAAATTATGTTTAATAATCTTCTAGTGAAGATCTAGATAAGAGTGATGTAGCAGTGAAAATATGATATTTTTATTTTAATTTAAAGTACAAACTGAGGAAAGTGCTCTGAGATTACAATATCTGCCAATGGTCACCGAAATATTCCGTTTTTCTATTACAGATGTTATGCTTTAGCTTTATTTACCGATATTAAAATTGTTAAGTGCCTTTGTTAGTGCGTTTTCTGCATCTAAAATTTCTGCGGGCGTCCAATTATCTTATGTTAATAAAAAAATAATAAAAAAAATCAAAAATACCCTTCTTCTATATTGTTAAAAATCTTAACCCTCCAGAAATTCTTTTTCATGATAATTAAAAGAATGAATGAATTTAAAAAAAATCCGTTTATGTTCTTTCCCTTTCACTTTAGTGGTTCGCGCTTTATAGTAGTTGCGTCGCACCACTGATAGGTCGTATTGGTAAAAGCAAAGTGACGGAATGAACGTTACGGACAGGACTCTGTAGTAATTATTAAGCAATTAGTAAGACCAAGGATAAAAGGTAAATGATCCGGATAACACAATGACCCAATTGTTGTATAGCTGAGGTCCGGGATGGAAGAAGGGGATGTTTAATTATAATAAAGACATTGATGCTACTGCTAACGAAATTCTTAAGAAAAAAATAAATTAATTAATTAAATATGAAAATCGTTTGGTTTAAAAAGCAAAGAAAAACAATGGAATTTAAAAAAAATGAAGAAAATATGTGTTGAGAATAGAAAAATAATTTTTATCTTTAAATATAATTTTCTCTTAAGGTTTTTCTACTAAACTGAATCTTTAAAGTATGTGCTGCGAATATTAATTAAATTAAATTTTGTCTTTATAATTAAATTTCTTAAAAACATTTTATATTTATTTCGTGAAGTGTATTTTTATCCTTCGACATATCTCGCTTGGTTATGTCATTTATTCAATATATATTTAACAGTTACTCTCTTAAATTGCATCGCACGTAGAATGTGACGCATGAATTAGCTTGTAGTAAGCTTGAAACATGCATTAGTTTTAAATATAATACATTCCTGTAAAACAATATTGCATACTTACAAGGACAGTAACAGCACATCTGTTATTTATATTCGGGTCACTGCGACGGGCCTGATCATGATATTAGTATTAGTATTTAATTTAATTGTAGAATTCACGTGCAAATATTATGTATCTGGCAATCGTAAACATAACTGAGTTAAATTTTGACCGGGGGAAGCTAGTAAAAGAAAAGGAAGGGATGAACGATAAGAAGGGGTGTGGCGCTATTTAAATTAAAGTAAAGCAGACGGAATAATACAAACAGATTTTAATTGAAAGGGTTGTAAAGTTAAATATTGACCTAGTCTAATTATTATTGTTTGGGTTTATTGATGCAGAAACCACACTGGATGGTTTACTTCGAGAATGAGAGAAATGGAAAAAGCAACAAAGATTGTGCGAAGGTTCACGAAACGAAAGTTTAATAATGAATACATGTAAAGAAGACGTCTGTAAAGAAATTCAGTATAGAAAATTAAATAATAGAAAAACTAAATGTTACATTGTGCATTGGATATATACGCTTCACCCAGTAAACATTTTGGAATCACTTTGGCATCATAATGAAGATGCATATGATTTATTTGTCATGAAAGAGTTCATTTACAGTTCAGTTTCTCACAGTCGTTCATTTGAAATGTCTATTTTATCAGCGAGAAACTGAACTGTAAATGAACTCTTTTATGACAAAAAAATCATACGCATCTTCATTATGATGGCAAAGTGACTCCAAAATGTTTACAGGGCATGGAGACGTGAAGCAGGGCTAGATATAAAAGTGTACAGGAAAGAAACACATTACTTATAAAAAAAATCGTCTAAAGATTTGTCTGTAAAAGCTCATTAATCACCTCATGCAGTTTTTCATATATTAATATATATATCATATATTTTTTATAATACTTTGACATACAAGTATAATATTGACTGAGAATTAGGACTGGGGAGGTAGGGGGTTGGCTTATATTGAATAAAATGTGCTACACACCAGTTACGTAATTAATTAATCAAATAATAACTGCATCCATTTTGTAATGAATGAGTACATACAAATATTAACATATAAATGTAGGTAGCATATTCGCTAGAAAATTTAAATGAAATTGCGGAACTTGTATTCACATTTTACAAATTGTTAACTACCACACATAATTAAAACATACATACAAACAAATGCACATGTTCACCACAGTTTCAAATCAGTGTTTTAATGTGTTCAGGCCGCCACATTGTAATCCCGGACTTAGAATGTTAATAGTGCTGTTAACGACGTAGCTAGCGTAGCAGGCGTAGCACTAACGCCTCGCAAGCAACAATAACGAAAAGCAACGTCTAACGACGGTAGAAGGTGACCCAACATTATACTCTTGGGATTGCTAGTTTTTTGCTTACACTTTTTATACTTTTTTTGTTATTATTTTAGTTGTTATGTTTTTTACATATAACGTAGCACGTTCCTTTTTATTTATTTTTATAATGTATACTTTGCTTGTACACTTTGCTATACTTAAACTTAATACGTTACAAAAAAAGTAGAATATTAATAGAGTCAAAATAGAAATGAGTAAAATCGTAACAAATGTTGTAAATAAATAAACAACGAACAGTTTTATGAGCTCGCGTAAAAAAAACTTGAATAAATTTAAAGCGTTGAACGATTATTTATTTACTGTCGTTTGCCCCAACGGAAAGCGACGTTTCTTTAATATTTGTTGATGACAAGTTTTACTTCGTTTTTAAATTAAAGTAATTTAATTGCAATATTTTACTTAAATATGAATTTCAACAGAGTTTTAACATTTCATTAAAAACATTTCCAATTTTATTTTTTGTTCAAAAATTATTATACAATCCAAAGATTAATTTTTTCAAAGAGATATGTAATCTCTTTCATTTTCACAATTTTCAAAAATTACAGTTTTCCAGGAAACGTATTAATTTTACTTTCTACGTGACCTGTAACAAAGTGACACAAACCACTCACAAGCTACCGTATATAAAACAAAGTAATTTTGAATCATAAATATTTTATGGCCATCCTTCACAAAACCAGTCGACAGAAAACATTAGTGTACGTTAACACCCTCAAGTACCTCCACCGCCTCACCATCTTTCTACACCATTGCCCCCACCCCCGCCTCTTTTGATATATTTATTTGAACATGAATATTGCCGAACAGAAGTTGTAAGTACCAATAAACACACAGTTCACTTCTCACTTCGGCACGTCCTTCTAAGGTTTTAAACTTCGATAAATAATGTTACGTCACGTCCCGTTAAGTTCTCAATTCTCCTATCGTCGCGTCCTGGGGGTGGTTCCGGTGCGGTGATAATATTAAGGGTTGGTGTCTATAAAATATAAAAATAAATTTATTCTCAAATATTTTTACTTTTACTTTCCGTACTGAAACCAAAGTTAGTGTGAATTGTGGAAAGGTCATGAATTATCGTTGTAATAGAAACGTAGTGCAGAGAAATTTAGGTTAAGTCACACCCACTTACAGGGCGATTCTAAATATATTAAATGTGAAAAGTATCAATGTTATCAAACTTATGTTGCAGTCGCACTAATACTATCACTATCCTATATAGTTTCTGGGATATAGGATCCAATCCCATTTACGCAGGGAATAAATATGTTACGCAATTCACAATACTGTGGTTATATATAGAAGGGACAAATATATAGCGGACAAAACTCTATTACTCAATGATAGTAGAGTAGATGTCTACACCTCTCTGTTATGATATCAAAACACATCACTCAATAAATTCGACATACATGACGCCACTATAGACAAATCCATATGATTTTTAGATAGTACCAACCTTCCAACAATATGTGTTAAAATGTCATGACATTCCGACTATAAGTATATGAATTACAGTGACGTTACTTTTGTAATTTTCAAAACAATGAAAAAATTTGATTTCGTCTGTTGTCAATCTATGAACTGATTGAGTGATATGATATTAAAACTCGTCATAACAACCTTATAGTTTACATTGCATTCGAAAAGCTTCGTAGAGACGCGCGATAAATCTAAATCACGATTCTAGTATCATCTTACTGATACCTACGTGTAAGTATAGAGCTGTGCTACGTGGTGCTACGAGATCTACGTTATGTGCTTCAATATTAAATATTACTGTTAGTTGCTGATGGCATACAAAACTGTATTGACTATTCTCGTGCTGACACCAATGGCTTCAAAAGGAATGCTTTATGCGCTAGAATGCTAGCTATGCATGTTGCATCGAAACGCAAAACTGTAACGTTACGCTGCAACGATGCAACGATGCAACCAGAAGAAATGTGGAAATGAAATATTTTACAGTTCGGATGTATGAATAAAAAATAAATAAAAGCAAAGTCGCAGCAATGTATAGAAAAGTCGTAAGAGGAAATCAAACGCTGTGTTGAACTAGGAAATATTGAGACAGAGGTGGATCAGAAACGAGTGGTTAGGTTCCCAGAAGTTGCGGTCATGAATAGGCCTCGGTAAATTTATATTTGAGACACCTTGATTTTGATTTTGATATTCTTGGAAGATTAAATAGTGTTATCCGCTGGACCAGGTCAACCTGCTGCTTGTGCTACAACATACATACTTTTCTATCTTTAATCAACATAAACTAATAGCTTAATCTATAACGGAAATAGACTTCCAAAACTTCTTAAATTCTTACATCTGATTCTCCTCAAGATATACTCGTAATACTCTTAATATAGTAATATCATGGGACTACAACTTCTTTAATTGCCATTGTTCATCTTCCACTGCTTTTATAATCTCAATTCTACGAACCACATGCCTTACATTACGTAACTACTTACGAATCTAATTTCCGTTACTCCATCTGTACCTAATTACGCTAACTAGTATATAATACTACCCCTGTATGTGGAATGCATCCCTTAATCCTTCCTCCTAATTGTTCATAACTCTCAGTTACATTTAATCATCAGCCAAATATCCATTATTTATCCGTAATGGGGAGCGTTATATACTGGATATATATTGTGGAGGGTGAGGGAGGAATACGAATGGTTATTGCTACAACCTCTTTAGCTTACATGGTTTTTACCTCAACTGGAAAGTTATTACGCTAATATTTGTTCAGAAACTAAAAGCCGGAATTTGATATGTTAACTTCAGTTTACTTAATATTGTTCCTATACTTATACATAAGATTTTGAAATGGATTTTAGGATTATTAAGATGGATTTTAACTAGGGATGGAAAAGTCGACTCTTTTCGATAGTTCTTACTCTGGTTTTAGTCGAAAGACGAATAAAGTTTTTATAACCCGCTTACAGTATGCAACTGTACACATTACTGTTACTACGAAGCAAGGTTTCTAAGCCCTGATGTTTTTAAATAATTCTAACAGACAGACTAAATGCAGGTATTTCATGTAATGGAAGTTACGCTGAAGATGGTCTATTTAGTTTAACATAATTTTAATTTAATTTTATTTAAATAGAAACTTTATATTATAAATATATGCAGTTCAAAAGGTACACTGTAAGTAATATGCCGTAAAAATTACTTTGTAGATATTAAAAATAAATATATTTAGGAAAGTTATAAAACCAATATAATTGCACCCTGAATCTATTAAGTCTTAAAGTAATTTTAGTTGTGTATTTCTCACGGTGTACGTTTAAATGTATTTGTAAATTAAAAATGATTTTAAACTTTTAAATAATTTGATAACGTATACTGTTAATAAATTCTTCTTTTAAAATTATATTTTATAATATTTTTAGCGCTAATTGCATTTAAGGGCTCAAGAGTTTCCAGAGCTTGTGAACCATAAGCAATAGACAAAGAACCCGCTAAACACAGTTATTTGTATTCAAAGTTTATTCGTGCTGAACTGTGGGCATTTATTACTTTGTAGTAAAGCTTAAGCCGTCAACAAACATTAAATTTCCATTTCTCCATGAGAATTACATATATAGAGAAGTTAGAAAAATGGATTAAGGTACAATTATCTAGTTTTATATATCACACATTTGTTTCTGTAACACATACTCGTATATATATATATATATATACACACTCAAGGCCGGTCAAATGTAGAATATAATGCTAAATATGTAATAATGTAAAACACAGGATTACACCATATTTATCTTCATTTGTTTAAAGCTCTGATTAATTTAATCCTTGGCTTAAATACTGCGCTTGTGGCCGATGTGCACATTTCAAATTTTGCAAACAAAACTCTCCCCATATTTATTAACAAAGTAACTTTTAATGCATTTATTTATTTATATGTCGTGTTTAAATCTAAGGTATTTAAATTTAACAATAACAACATACATATAGATATAGAAGATAGATTGGGTCATGATAATATACGATAAAGTCACAATTGCCTTCTAGCCTAACTGAAATTAGTTTTTCTTTCTTAACTCCCAGGCGAAATCAATTCCATCTAATTACAATTACCCTTTCAGGAGAGCCATTTCATTTTTTATAAACTTTATTCTAATTTTGCGTAGCCCCAGGCGCACGTCCTGTGTATCTTCAGCTAAGTCCGTCCCTGCTGACGTTATGTTGTAATAACTCTTCAGTACAAGGAAAGCTGCCATATATATTTTAAATACATATGTAAAAAATATTTAGGGATATTACATGGAAATGAAAATAAAAAGTACATTAAACAGATGTGTTTTTTAAGTACGTTCACTTATTTAATAAAATAAAGATTTATAGTCCAGACACAGTACAAGTCGAGCAAGTTAGGGTGCACTCACACTGGAACAGACTACGTTAGACCGCCGACTATGGTGAACTATTTACAGTACTTTACAAATTTTATCATTATACACATGGCGGTACTATTATGTATGTACATATGGACGAGAAGATTGCTCTCATGTTAAAGTGTACTAAAGCGATATGAACGATGGTAGTCGACGCCGCACGTATTCTGTTGCAATGTGAGAATAGCCTTAAAAGATTAAGACCGCAGCTTTGCCGGAATAGAATATGCCTCCCTTGAAAGCACTTGCAGCAAAATAAAGACCAAGATTAAACCTTACGGCACGGCCAGACTTCCTTCTTCGTATTAAGTCTAAGAAAGCAAGGCTCCTGTAAAGTACTATAATAGCTAGTACGTAAGACTTAAGAGGCTTGAAGGAGATAGTTTGCATTGTGTTAAGTTTCCCACATCCTACTTAGTTCTATATTTTAGAAAACTAACTGAGAAACTTAAACCACACAAGTTATTTGAGATAAATCCCGCTTGTCAATTTCTAATATTTTGTGTGTGAAGGACTTGTGTTAGTAATATGTGGGGCTAGGGATTAAATGCATAACATAGGTAGGGAATGTAACATTTAAATTAGCTTGTAGTAAGCTACCAAGTGCTAAACTAGCCCTGCAGACAGTGAGTGTTTTCCAATTACTACAATTGAATGTTCCAACTACACTTGAGCACAAATTTTACTCTCGCATGATGTGCGCAATTGTTACCAACTAACTAGCATAAAATATAGAAATTCTTGATGTTGTTAAATAATTACTATTGATTACTATCTCCAATAGTATTGTATGAAATGATTAAATACTTAAAGTAAAATTAAATTTATAAAATTGAGTTTAAAAACATAAACAACTTTTGAGAATAAAAATAAACAAGTATGGATGAAGATACAGATTTAAAAACTAACGTATGTTCCAATTAAATACCCGCGCAATGCGATTCAGTGCAGCAATAATTCGCCTTCTGCTCTGTAACTGGAAAACACCCAGTGTCTAAATGAGAAGTATCAAACGAACCTTTAAGTTACCTTGTGGTAAGCTAGTAAGTGTCAACCTTGCATTATAAGATACTTTCGTACCTGGGTAAATCAACTTATAATTATTTTAATAATAGAAAAAACAATGTCATAAAGTGACATTATCGCATGACTCTCCTATTAAAGTGAGAGCAATTAATTCAAATTCAGTTAATTTTTTACCGTTTAGTGGTTGATGGTTCTTGTTCTGGACTCGACATTTCCGTTGATGGTCATTGTAAATACGAAACAAGCGCCAACATATATGATGTACTTGTTTAATAAGACAGTAAGTCGTTTATAAAATAGACGCTACTTTGGGACATATGAAACAAAAAATACAGTAAAAGACATACAAAGTAACAGTTACGCTCTACTTGTGAAAAGCTTATGGAAGTAATTCTTGCGCTGATAAAAATAAGATAAAGGTATTATAGAATCTCTATTTTAACTGATTTAATAATAACAATTAGTTTTACATTAAAACAAAATGGTATTATATTATTTTTTTTTACAATGGTTTAATTATTTTTATTTAAAAGTTTATTCATTCATTTTAAGTAGTATGTGAAGCTCGAGATATCTCTTTGTTAACTGATGTTGGCCACGTGTGATTCGGTCGTATACTGGAACCGAGCCCAACATATTAGAGAGTCTGCGGGACCTTTTAAGCTGCTTTCACAGCTTCTATAAACCGACCGGGCTTCATATCTGTGGTACTATTTATTTTAGTACTGACATAAAACGTTGAAGTATGCAGTTACCCTATTTTTCTTTTTAAAAAATGACGTATGAGAATATTCGTACATTACCTTCTACACGATCTTATCAGGTTTTGCAGTACTTTTTAGCGGCTGTGCCTTGTAGAACGTTCCTTATTCCTTATCGCTGCCTCATAGCACGTAGCAGAAATGTGTGTGTATGGGGAGAGAGAGGGAGAGATCGATAAAGACAACAGATTTCAGTGTTTTCCTTTATATTTATATAAACAAGAAATATATTTTATTAAGTTATAAAATTCTTTAAAAAAATTTATAAAAAAAAAAAATATAAAAATCAACAAAGTTCTTAACGAATCAGAAATTTATTTGAATTGACAGTCTGTCTATCCAGACGTCAACACTCCGGGGTCCGGGTTAAACTCCGGATAACGGCTGTCAACTGATGTTTAAGCCAAAAACATGAAGCTTAAATCGAGTATTAAATAAGCCAAATAAGTAACTGACAACATTGAAATGTCTACAGTAATTTGATCCAAAAAATGGATGACAAATGTAAAAAATGTAAATTCAACAGAATCGACTAAAAGTATTCAACACCTTGACGAAATATGGAGAAATTAAATTTTGTATTATTCCGCAAGCAAGGGGTGGCACCACAAAGTGGTTTTATATTGATATCCCCTAGCTATGTAGAAATGTATATGAAATTACCACAGCGATACCTCATGGTGGATATGCTTTTTAAATTCCTTTAAGGTGAAACATTACTTCATGGTTATATAGTTAGATATAGATGGTAACAGTGTACTAAAATGACAATCGATTTGCAACTTTGTACTAGTACTCCATGTTTTTAAATATAACAAATGCTAAAAACGTTAATAACTATTTAGCTCAAGTGCAATCGAGCGCCATTGCTCCACGAGCTGTATAGCAGGTGGGGCTGCCCAATAAACGTCATTCGCATTCCATAGCATCAACTCCAAAATAAAGAAGTTAGTCAACTTGGTTCGGTAATGCAGTCCATTCGCTGTAACAGTCGAACCAAAAGCATTTTAGAAAAAGTATGGCCCAATTAGATTTCCAGGCATAAAACCACACCAAAGTGTCACTCGTTGTGTTTGGACAGATTGTTAGATTATTTCTCTTTGGTTTTCGGAGCCGCAGATACGATAGTTTTGCTCATTTACGTATCCAGACAGATTGAAAATCAACCTCGACACTTAATGTCTAACCTTAATGATGACCAAAAGCAGTACAAACTTTCCAAGCAGTGTTTGCGATATTTTTTTCATTTCTGTAGTAAATTTTCAATAGTTTAATGCATTGCGCAAGTGTGTATCGATTCATAACTGATAACCTCCTAGTTTTTACTTGTCAAATGTCATGGTTATGGCAGTTGTACGTGGACAGTTCAAAAATGGTGCGAAATTTAAAATGATACGTCTTGTTGAAGCAAAATGTTATATATTAGGTATATTTTATGGAAATGATAACTGTGTTTTGCTAAAATATTATTGGAACAGCATGTTCCTGAGGTGTTGGACCCATGGCACACACATCTCCATACGCACACACACACACTTATTGTAGAGGCAAGGGAGTTGCCAGGAAATCCACGTTTTATGTTAAATATATTCCATTTAAAATCCCAATAAGATTTGAATTGATTCATACTCACAGAAATTGAAATTAGATCTGAAAATACGAGATTTCCGGCTCCGAAAATCATTTGTATTCAAAACTGAATACAAAATGTAAAATACATAAAGCTCTGAATACATTGAGTCAAACATTTATTAGAAGAATGAATAATAATTATTTCCTTTGATTCCAGTTATTAATAGTCTGTGCACATCGGCACGACACTTCACGTTGTTTGGATGTTTGTTGTAAACGGCAGCTTTAAACTCATTTTACAAGTTTCTTCTTCATCCCCTTTCTACAATATCCACCCCTCTAAGCGAGAAAACTTTCAGAGTTACTTATAGGACCATTTACTATTTAACATAAATTAAATATTCTTAGATGCATTGTTTTGGAACTTTGTTTTAAAAGTTACAATCCAAAATCACCTCCTTCTCTTACCAACATCTTTCTCTCTTCTCCGTGATGTGTTTGTCAGTGTTCAAAATCAGTTTAGGGTTTATACAGTTTATGGCGTAGAGTTCTAGAAGTTTTCTATTGACTTTGAATGACAGTTATTGTGTTTTTAGTTTATTTATTGCTCACTGCATGGGTAAAACTTTACCCGTTAGAGGGAGTCGAAACAAATTCATCTCGATTACATAAAAAAAAATCATTTCTTTTATACAATGCGGAGCCGGCCCGAAAAAACGCGGGCCCGGTGCAAAGTTGACTTGCGAGGCTTAGCGTACAAATATATAATAATCTTTTGCATTTTAAGTGTAAGAAATACATGAAAAGGATAAATAATAAAAGTCCACTACTGAACTTTATTGTAACTACTGCGAGTACGTATCGCCCAGCTGTCACACTGCGTCCTTGTCTGATAGACGGTGTGGTGCCATAACTCTCTCGCTCTTATTCATCTGTAACAGTTAGCAACACCTATTTGCGGGAACTTCTACATTGGCAACTCTTTATATGATTTGTATTTAATAGAATTGTATTATGTAGATTGTACATTGCTATTTCTATTCTTCATAGTATACGTGCTTTGACACGATTGCATTCGCCTCTGTTCGGAGGTACATAATATTAAGAATATATAAATTATATATTCATAGATATATAATTCATAGATTAAGAATAGGACATACTAAGATAACAAATCAACATCTAATGAAGAAAATCGCCTCCACCACACTGGAGTATATAATTTCCAAATACTAGTACAACGTCTACTAATAACATGCAAGACATTCGAAGCCATCCGAGAAAAACGAGCAGACGACCAAGTCAAAATTGCAAAATATAAGAAACAACTGACTGAAAATATACGGCGTTAAAAGTAGTCTCTTCTAGTATGAGAATACCCTTACTGTCAATGTCTATACGACCTTGGCAAATACCAAGGATATTCTAACGCATATTTATTTAATTTCAATTGAGAGATACAAGAAAGTTAATTTATTTTCGTTTACCATTAATGAAGTATTATTCCCTCCCTACATTTATTTTTTAACTTTAAAAGATATGAATATATTGGAAAGTATTTCCACATAAATTTATATTACCGAAAGCTTTTTTCTATCCCACATTTATATTAAAAAAATCTAACAAACATCAATCAGCCTTATTAAATATATTACATTTATTAAATTTCCTTTCTTTCCGTTAGAGCTTAGGACTGCTACGATGTGCTACGACGTTCTACGCTCCAAGTTTAAAATTCTATTCAGTGGTGTGCTTCCTTCAAGGCTTAAGTCTGTGTTTGATTTTGCACTCGACACCACCACTTACACCCCTCGCACTCCTCCTCCACAGTTCGTACATGAATATACTCTTTATATCTTGTTAGCAAAGGTATTTACAACTTCAAACGAGATTTCAATGATTACACTTTGGATTTATATAATAACATTTGATATTGCTTAACGTTTGGCAATGCTTAGATCTTAGAACAATATAATTGAGCATTAGAATGTTTATGATAGTTACGTCATGTCTTAGTAAACAATAGAAGCCAGGAGAATGACGAATACTTGGAAATGAGGAAACAAAAACAGAATTTGATTTTTACTGTTCAAAGAATATAAACAGTACCGCATGAGGATTTATTCAAAGGAAAAAGATATTATAAGAAATTCGCTTCCTATTTGCTAGCACTACTTTTAATTGGAATGGAGTATTTAATTTTGTCGCTTTAGATTTGTCAAACCACCGATCACGACCATTGCTCGCAAGACTGAGGAACAGGTCTCCTGACCAAAATCCACTGATTCCGTCTCTATTAAACATTTTAAAACTTAACAGCGCTGTTTGTTATCTACCTTCATGATATTAAAACTATTCACAAACTTATTTCCATTTTATTTTATTGCTTACATTTAAATGAAATTTATTTCAACTTAAGAAATAGTTGAAATTACTAAGTAATGTAAATTCCGTAAAGCAACCTTAAAATTGCATTTATAATATTCAACTTGAATAATAAATTTCATTCAATGGGACAGAGCAGTTGTAAATTGAATTTAAACTTTTCTTTAGTTGCATTCCTGCAGTTGAGAATATTGGGATGGTCTAATAATTCTAGGTACCCAGAGATATATGGATATATATGTATGAGGAACATACAATGCCCAATAAATGTAATATTAGAATCGTACCGTTGAGAAGAGATCCGCTCCTATCTCTAGCTCTATATATGTCCCCAAAAACTCTGCTTAATTATAAATAAGATGCATTCGATTTCGCGTGGAGCTAAAAAAAGGTGATTTCAATTACACTGGGAATCCCTTTAAAACTCGGTTTACTTATGACTAGAAACAACTTATTTTGATTTTTACATGTGTAGTCGTTGCTTCGAAGTTCAAATCGGTCTCGGACAGCAGATCTTAATCAGTAGAGTCATAGAGGTCGCGCGTCAGAAAGTAGTAAGTAGAAAAAAGCGGACACTCTTCTAAAAATTGGCCAAGAAGGTAAAAATCTCTCCTGTACTGATAACCCACTAGACGTATGGACGCTTATTGTATATTACATTGACGAAACCACGCACTATTGCTTAAACCAGCGCCAAACTACCTTCCAACATAGGACGCATCTTGTGGCCGATGCTGGAACTAAGTGTGTCTATTGTCATATGTCCAACGTTCACGTTAGAAGAAGTTCGGGCTGTTGTCGGTCTTTTGACCCGCGTCGAAAAGGATTTTTCTACCCCTACCACACACTTGATCCACATGCTATGTACTGCTGCACGAATCGATCAACATTAGAAGGTTTTATACTTGAAAGTTTCTTTATTTACTTTAAAGTTTTTATTAAACAGTGTCTGTGTTAATAATATCAACAAATTAATAAAACAAATAAATCATTCGGATCAAACATTCGTTCCACCGTGTAGCAGGAAACTTGCCATGTCAATCACGTTTGACACTATGCTAATCAAATGTATTTATGCGGTCCTATGAACGCTTACCGTCACATATCATAAAATCTCTCTGTATATCTTTCTGCAAGACGAAATAAATAAAAAGGTTTTGAACCTTTGCAATTCCCATGAAGCATATTTTACTTGTAAATCAGTATAAAGTATATGTATGTATATATGAAATAAAGAATAAATAACAATTTCATTTCACATTGTTTTTAGGTTTTATTTGATTTCTTCGCCTTTTTAGTGATATTTTTATGCGACAACTCTCAATAAAAAAACAATAAAGACGTCTCCTTTACGTTCATAAACTTATTTGATTGAATTTTATTTCGTTTTTTTTATAGCTTCATAAGTATATTTTCATTGTTTTCTGTCCATGCTGCATAAGCACAAGACTGTATTTCCGGATATGATTATTAACGTTGTGTGTGCTTGGGGAGTGGAAGGAGAGGGGCAGAAGTGCGAGTACAAGGGGTGGTGTGTGAGCCTATTATGCCGGATAATGTGACGCGCTAGTTAATGTTGTTTTAATACGATTTTAATCTGTTATTTCATAATTTAATTAAATGATCATATATGACAGTTAACCCCGTTATTGTTATAGAAATAAAATTTACTATTTGCTCTTCGTAACACCCTGTTAATTATTATTATCCTCAGAGTCTAACTTACACTTCACACTACTCATGAATGATTATTTTTCAATCAATTATAAGTTTTGATATTATTATTTAATTGAGTCTTTTTTTAGGTTTCGCAAGTATTTCCAGAAATATTAAATGCTAATAACAGTAGCGAATATTAAGAATAATGATTAAACTAATTTCTTTAGGGTTGTTCTCTAAAACTATTACTAATTTTTAGTAGAAAATCCGCCTGAAGTTTTAAAAAAGGGTGCAGTATATAATTATTTCTTTGATTACTACGTAATAAAATAACGTTTAAAGAATACTTTGTGAAATTTTTATAAATAAATATCAAGAAATGAGGCATTGACAGCGAATCTTCGCAGACACAACAAAAAAAAGTTTCATTGCGGTGCCACTCATAACTCATCACTGGATTATCTGAAATCGAAATACCAAAATGATTTCATTAGTTGATAAGTTTCTGTAGGTAATCCTGTAAAGATTTTTTTTATTTATAGATTTTTTCAATATTTTACAGGACTTAGAAGTCAAAATACCGATTTTCCTTAAAAAAAACCCAGAAACTTTATTATTTTAAAATACGTTAAAATTAAAAGAAGAAAAAAAAACTCGACAGCGTTACCTCAGCATTTAAGTAAAGAAAGAGTGCGCAGGTTACAAAACTAGAAAAATATGAATAAAAATTATCATTACTAAAATATTGTGAATGTAAAAAGACATTAGCATCTCCTAATACAGCTCTGTCTTTTTTTTAATGGTTTCTATTTTACAAATTGTATCCGACGTGTGGTGTCCTCCAACAACCGCTCACTCAACATTCAGGACCTAACAAACCCACCTATAAAAAAAAACTTTTCACATAATTATTTTAAGTGTATTTTTAACTTCAATAGCGGCTTGTTGTTTGCTAAAGTGACGTGTTATTCTTTCTTTGCCAAAATAAAGTCAGAAAATCCATCTCCACCTTCACCTCTCATCCTCCACAATCACCACTTTCACATTGTCCCTTGTCTCTGGTCTGAACTCCCCCTTGTTTACTTCCCTATTCTTTTTTCCTTTCCCATTATCCACTAACCCCTTACCAAACCTTTTTTTGTACGTGGGCGTATGCTATGAATGCTAATATATTTATTTATGATACGAATGGTGCAATCTCGTCAATATATAGGCATTATGGAGGTTATTATTTGATATACACCTATATACACCCATATATATATATATATATATATATATATATATATATATATATATATATATATATATATATATCCAATTACTAGGTATATCTTCAATAAAACAACCCTTCTATCACAGAAAACTTAACTATATTAGAAAAAGATACTAGCAGCTTTCGATCCCACTTGTGAGGTCATCTTCAGGTAAAACAATTAGAAAATTACACTCTCTATTGGTACACTGGCTTTGCTCTGGCTCGATCTGATATGAAATGAATGTTAGAGTAAATAAAAGACACACTCGGGAAAGTTTGCAAAGCAGTGAGTGGGAATGAGCCTTTAGGATTAGTAATCTTAAACTTAGAACCTTTCTTTCAAGTAGGTGTTCACTGTTAAATTATGTTTTATAAGAGTGTAAAATCAATAAAAAAAACAGGTTTAATACGCTTCTAACTATATAAAGAAATTTATGGACTTGGAATGATTTGTATAAATTTCATGGAAGATATGGAACAGTGGTCTGGTACTAGATTTGAATATTGTCATAATAGACAAATAGTATAATATGGTAATTTTCGTTATATGCAAATACCATAGAAGACTGAAGTGATGACAGATTGGTTTATTCTTGTATTTTTTGGAATAATCTGCATGTATTACACTAAAGTAATGCAAATAGTCTGGGCGATAGTGTGGAATAATTTAATATTCAGTGTTAACAAATTTAAAAATTTCTGTTTTTATATTGTAGGAAAATTGCAAGAGATTTGCCTAAACCCTATATTATCTTTTTATCTCGTCATCTATGTATATCTACTTTTCCTTTAGTTTTAATATTAATTCAAATGGTATTGAAATACAAATTTCATTTAAATCGAAATAAACAGTGTGTTCTGAGAATTCTTATAATATTTATTTAGACACAAAAACAACCGCCAAATTTTTATGCAATTCTCTCGTAATAAATGAACATAACAGCCTTAAGATTCTGTTGTCATAGACACAAATTGCAGTTATTCTTGGACCTACTTCAAACGACTCTCTGTCTGTTCAAGATCGCAGTGTTTATCCTGGTACAGCGCTGCTCGTGTTATTAAGCTATTTATGTGTTTACATTTTAAACAAATTCAAAAAGTGAACAGATTTAAATATGTATATGAAACAATATATAATTTTGGCAAGGATTCCAGAAAGTATTGAAATTGATTTGGCACTGTTTTGTCTCCTTGCCAGCTAATGTGATAATGATATTAAAATTTTGTAATTAAATTAAACTAAAAGTGTAATTCTTTTTCTTAATTTTAACAGTGTCCAGGTAGAAAATTATGTACAAGCTAGTCACAAGCTAATTTCAAATCAGTTTTCTACTTTTTATATAGAAATTGTCTTGCAGTACAAGGTTATCGGAAGTCACAAGAAAGCAATTACAGAATGAGACGGTTGCCCTTACTTTTATCATCGACGTTTTTCAAGTGCATTACAATTCAAATAAAAGCGAACAGTTGCCATAAATTTGAGGGTATTGAATTCTTGCAATAAACTTGAAATATGTGAATCTAGATCATGAATGAAATAGTCGTACAGTTTCACGTTCAGTAATTGATTACACACTCGTACATCATTCGATTGAAATATTTGAATAATGACTCCATGAATAACAGTATATATTACATTTGCATGGTGGGTGGGTGGGTGCATGAATCACCAATCTGTTCATTCATTTTGACGTGTTATGGCGACATAAAATTAAATTAATGGGTTTGTATTTGTACAATGGCTGCACTTTATTGCATATATGCATTTAATATTTAAAAATTATGTTCCGGCAAATATAACCTCAGTCAGTAAGGTGTATTGGAGGAACGTGGAGGAACTGTCGGTTAAAGAGAAGTAGTGGAAGGTGTTAACGAATAGTTAAATGGTTGAGATACAGAGGAAAAAGGTTTGGGGCTCCATAAACATGAATGTTAAATTTTCAATTTTGATTTGTTAATTTTGAAAGGTATGAGAAGATAAAAGAAGAAGTTCACATGAAGACAAGAAGGAAGAGTTAAATTTAAAAATGAGGTCTAACGTGGATTAGAATTTATGAATAATTTTAAGGTAATAATGCGAAGACTAGCGGCAGGCAATAATAAGTAAATATACAAAACAATGTACACTTGACGGAATTGAATTCGGAATAATAAAAGAGAAGATCAAGAATACGAAAATTTGGTCAAACTCGAAAAATTTACATGTGTCGAGGGTTATTAATATATTTATTTCAAATTATTTCACCTATACTTAACGTTACTACAGATTCGAACCTTTGTAAACCAACGCCATCCCGCCGTAAAACTTGCTTACTAATTCTTCCTAACATTGAAGTTAACATTGTTATAGAGGTCTATAACATTAGTACAGAAATAAAAGTTATTTTTATTTTTATATTTGGTAAACGTTTATTGCTTCTGTTGTTTTGTCTCAATAAACCATGAAAGTGTATGCGTGTGTGAGAGAGAGAGAGGGAGATAGAGATCCATCCATCAACGTGTAAGTTTTGTAGTTCTGGTTTTCGTGACGTGTGTACAAAAATATTGTATTTTTCCCGTTGACTTTTGTTCGGATTTTGTTGATTGGTATACTTATATCTTACGACAAGCTATTCTTGGTTTTCATAGCACTTTCGCAAAAATAATGACAACAGATTGTATCTCTCGCGTGTTAGATGTTGGCATATGGGTGTCAGAGGGAGAAAGAGGAAGGGAACTCAAGTACCTTGAAACAAGTGTCTCTTCTGATTGTATACAATGTTACTTCTATGTAACACTCACAATAAATCTGGGTTATTCGTTTTCATATATCATGGGTGTTAAATATTTTATTGCAAAGTGTAATTGCGAAAGAATCCAGCGGCTGAATGGATGGGGATGGGGATGGTCGCCCCCTGTGTGTAGAAGACAGTGTTAAGGTGGCACTAGTGACAATCGTAAAGAAAAGTATAGTCGGTACTCAGACAAGCCGGGAACCGGGAAAATAACGATTCAAATTATATATGTATTATCAATAACCTCAATTGTAGAGAATGAGCTTGAAATTAGCTTGTGGCAATGTTTCTATATTTGAAGAAGTGATCGCATTCACATTGGCATTCGCGAATATTTGCATCCTTTCAATATTAGCATTAGCATTCGCAATAAATTATGTGAATTTTTTGCGAATGTATTTGGCAATGAAAAGTGTAAATAATTTATAAAATAACAATGCAATGATTCGCTTAACAATATTTTTATTTTGGTTACTACTTGAACTTGCAAGAGTGAACCTTGCATTACAAGACAATTTTCTGCCTGGGATAAAGTATTTTATGTAATGCTAAAATAACGCTCTCGCTTAGCGTACTGCACAGAGACCATAACCCTGTTATTATTTATGTAATTTGATAACAATATGAAATTCTCATTTCATTATCATCATTTTAAGATTCTTTTTAGGTTATGTAATATTTTTTTAAAAACTACGTTATATGCGAGGGTAGTTTGATAATTCAGTGACTTTTGAATTTCCCGCGCAGCTCCCGTCAACTGCCATCTAATAATAGACTACTGTCAAATTTTGAGCTAGCTACGTCATTCAGTTTGTGTTTAACAATCAGTGAAAGCAGCTATCCGCGCGATGGATTCTGCGATTGCGATTGAGTGTGTAGTCACCATGTCGCATTTAGCCCTTTGCGACTATTCCCTGTTTCTAAACCTGAAGAAATAGCTGGGCGGTAAGAGATTTGGGTCTAAGAAAGAGTTTATCACTGAAATCACTGAAACAAACGCCTCTTTTGAGTGCCGTTAAGAAAACCCATTACTTGGAAGGAATAAAAATATTAGAAAACGCTGGACTAAATGTATCGAGTTTAAAGGAGACAATGTTCATAAATAAATCGCTTTTTCAACAACAAAAAAATCGCTAAACAAATAAATCTAATTCGTTAGTCTTAATAAGAGTTGATTTTATCCTGCAGATCAAAATAGCTGCTATTTTAATTAGAGTTTCATATTTACTTAAAAACTTACCTGCTGAACTTTGAAATAAATTTACATTTAACAGATCTTATTATAAGAACATATAATTATATTTTAATAACGATAATATTATGAAACCATATCATAAATTGATTATTAATCAAAATTAATTCCACATTTATTAAGAATGTATAAAATAATTAGTGTACTATAAAGAAAATATTAATCTATCATATATTCGTATATTTTATGAATAATAATCGAAGCCCCACGCTTCTCGATTATATACCACGTATTCTGTATTATGTACCGAGTATATAAGAGTATATATGTAATATAATTATGTACCGCACATTTTTAAAATTTTGTATGTGCTACATAAAACGAATTATCATTTATAAATGAATGAAGAAATACAGTCTATTCAATGTACGTTAGTAGAGATTCCCTTTAGGCCAGGAGAGCGGGAGGTTGGGAGGACGAGAAGCTGTGGTACTCGAATGTATTTCATCCCTTGTTTCTTAGGGATGAGGAGGTTTTGTATGACGCCCGTCTAGGTGGCGCCTAGAGCGTTGCTTGTTCTGTTACACTGACACGGGGACGGTCTGATTCAGTAAAAAAGAAAAAAACAAAAAGTAGAAGTGGGTCGAGACTCGAGACGTACCTTACAATCTTGCTTTAATTCTATAAATTTAATTTCTTATAACTAATATTTTGTTATTCATTTATTTTAAATCTTAATTTTAATTACACCTTTATTTATTATTACCTCAATAATATAATTAAAATAATTTTAGTATTTTTCGATAGAATATTATTGGGTAAAACTTTACTCTATTTTCAATTTTAAGCGTTGGTCATGTAAGGTTTTTATTTCGTTTCGTTTTGATTGATTAACACTTAAATTATATTATATTAATTTGAATCAGACTGTACCGTCCTAATTAGAAATCAATTGCTATAAATAATGACGTCAAAAATTAGCTCGTACTGTTTTAATTATCCGATAAAACGAACTGAAAATACAACGATATCATTTGTTTCTCTTTATGTTTCCCTAATTAATGCATTTGTTATAATTTGTTAATAATTGCGTTGTTTATTGTGATGTTTAATTATAAATGGTACTGCAGGGTATTTAGAAAGCTGATATTTTTAAAAAGGAGTAGGAGTGACTTAGCGGAAAAAGGAAAAGAATTCTTTAAAATAGTTAAGTGTTTGAGTAATAACTATCGATGATACTCATGGAAGAAAAAATTGCGAAGGAGGTGAAAGAGATGGACGAGCGGTTGAAGAGAGTGGCGTAGGAAAGAGATAGAGAAAAGAACATGTACGCGGAAGTTTTATTGTGAAAAGACATAGTGAAGGACTAAGAAAGTATTGGTAATAGTTTACGTTACTTAAATGTATTCTAAATTATGTTATATGGTAAGGATGGTAAGGTACACCTAAAAGGGGAAAAATAATTCTGAAATATACAAGTGTCTCTGCGACTCAACGGGACGAAACGCTAGTAAAATACGACCAACGAAAACTTTTATAAATAAAAACTAATATAAACTGTCTGCTATGTAAACAGCATCCATAATTTGAATTCGTTCAAACGATTTCAGGAAATTGTGGATGGTTACGCCAATGGAGTTTAACAAATATAAATGGATCCACATTACATATCACAGCTTACGCAGGTGGAGGCTCGCTGGCAGAATGACGGCATGCGTGAATAATAGTGGTTTCGTCCGTAAAGAGAAATTAGTTCAAATAAGACAGCATCGTGTTCTATTTGGCAACCACTACTTCATGCGGCGTTATTTATTACCAAGTGTTTTCTGTCTCTTATTATGTAATGATATGTTCTATCTTCCATCTCATGTAACGACCTAGAATACTTGGTCATTATGCCATCAATTCGAATACACGAATACCATTTTGTTTATATATTTTATGTTATTTTATGATTCAGTGTACGTGGTCACGCGGCGTTTGTTTTTGGAGTTCATCGAACTTGAAATATTTGTAGATTTAAAGGAGCAGCGGATTTTTGACTCTCATCGTGCACTATTTTGGATATATTTTGAAGTTTAGGGTCATAATTAAAATTACAAGTTTTTTCCGAGCCGTTCCCACCATTTTCTAAAATGGTTCCTTTGCAAGATCATTGACCATTAGGATAAAAACATTTACTACAAATCTGATAGAGAATTCAATTTTTATATATATACTTATACATATACTTTTTTTTGTATGTATACTATGTAGCACTTTACCGAAAAATATCGCTTACAATTTTAGCCATAGTTCATAAACCCATTACAGTACAACACATAACTCAATAAGTTCGTAGGATGACATAAATGGCGTATGATTTTTAGATAGTGCCAACCTTCAACCCATATTTGCCAAAATTTTATAACATTCAAACCATTAGTTTACGAATTACAGTGGTTTTAGTGACGGTACTTTTATAATGCTCAAAACAATGAAAAATTGTGTATTTGGTGTGTTGATAAAGCATTGCATTTTCAGTTAAACTTTAGTTATGGCATAACAGAAGTTTAAATTTAGAAGAAATGAAATTTTTAATTTTAGTTTTGTCAAAGACCGGCTACAGTCAACTAACGAAAAATGTCATCGATGTGTTTTGCTTTTTTGATAGCTGGCACAAAAATGAAAGTTGAGGAACAAACTAATAAACCTCAGTTAACAGATAGTTATATAAATGTGCACTAAGAGTTACTTCTATCCTTTTTTTATTTATTAATGGTGTGAATTCTATCCTTGATCTTCACATCTCACTTATCTCATTTGTTAGTATAATTTTAGCTCAGTTTCCTACAATAACAGGTATTAACTTGTTATCTCTTATATAAATACCTAAAGCATTAAGTTTCATGTAAACATTACAAACTCACCTGGAATTCAACTTTGTAGAGAACGGGAAACTTTCTACGTTGTTCACATAACTTTACATAATTTTTCAATTCTGTTGGCTTATCAGGAATCGTTGCTGCCATTGCACTATTTTCATCCGCTGAAATAAAAAGAAAATCAATTAGTTAATGAGATGGTAGATTACCGGTTTTAAACTTTTACAACTTTAAATCAAATTAAAATTCACGACCTTCTTTAATAAGAAGAAGTTTGACTATTCTGATTATTCTCATGCATTTGTACGCTATCGGGACATAATCATAGGGCTACTTCAATTTATTAGTCTTATGTCTTAGCAGCAATGCCCAGTAACAGAACTTTTTTAATTAACGTAGGTATTATTATTATTGAACATTGAAAATACAATTATTATTTTATATAAACTTACTTTAATTCGTTAAAAATATACCACTAGCTTATATACTCTAAGCGTGGTTGTTTAATTTGTCAGTGTCGTGAAGAAACTAAGTACGTTAGTCTTCAGAGAGGTGAACTGATCAAAAGAGAGAAATAGTTATTGTAATTATAGTTTTTTACTCGGTGCTAAACTAAATCTGAAGTATTTTTTCCATCTGGCGAATGCAAATAGTATATATACGGAAAACTGCACCACATAACCCAGTTGTACGCAGAAAGCGTGCAGTGCACACACTTACCCATCCATGTTTTTTTACTTTGGTACCACCCTAGTACCCTGGAGAGACGACAATGCATGGAAATATGTACGCCTGTATACGGAACCACTCGAAGTAAAATATTAAAATATTTATGCATACAAAACAAAATGCAATTTGAATTTATCAGGAAATATACGAGTATATTGTAATTTCATGTTAATAGGATTCATATGATGCTGTAAAGATTTATTCCAGTTGCTTGACAAATCACATCAAAAGCTGTTGTAATATTTATAAATATATTCACCAAGCCCGTAACGTTAGTAAAGTCAATGTTTTATATTTGCAGAGGATGGGACAAAGCGCGCGGGAGGTTCCGGGATATACATTCCAAAAGGGGCACGAAATGCAATGAGGAACATAGCACTGGCTGCGATTTCTGTATCTGATCGCAATGCAGTTGTGCTTAATGTGAAAACGAATCAACACATAAAATTACAAGGAAAGGGATGATGGAAGAGTTGGGAATAGAATTGGAAAAACTGTGAAATAGGAAAATTATAAATTGGAAAAATTATGTTTATAAATTGACTTAAGTGCTAATTACTATCAAAAGTTGATGCACTCAAAATAAATCTTTTTCTAATGACTTGATTTTATTCATCTCTAATTGTCAATTATATGAAAGAACCTAATTATTATACCAATATAATTATTTACAATTTCAATGCTTATTGCAATGATTTATTATTCAATATGTTCTCAACGATTTACAAAAACAAAACTGCTTGATTTTCGTGGAATTCATACATCGGCTTCGATATCGATACCGGGAAAGGGCATGTACTTTGCTTATTACACTATCGGACATATTTCCGCTAGACCCTCTGCCAGACGCCGCAAATGTAATTTTTCCAGGATTCACTTCTATAGCGATTTGCCAATATATCACTGGCTTACCGTTCTTGTTGAAACTTGTTTGTGTAACCAGAGAGTTTAATATTTTGTTCAGAGTCATTTGTGAACAAACAGCGTGAGCTGATATTTCTTTGTTGATCCAGTCAACCACACTATGTGCTAAATCATTAGTGGTTGTTGCATTGACACCGTGTGCTGTGTAATTTTGATCACAGGTGCAACAAGAAGAAGAAATAGCAGCATCTTTACATGTTCTTGTTAGAGGAATAGGAAGAAATAAGCTAATTCCACGTAGCTGTCGATTTTCGTCGAGTTGTTTGGTCCTTCTTTTTATATCTACGTTGTTTAAACAGTATTGGTAGTTTGCTAAATCTTTTAAAGTTTCATAAACATCAAATTCAGTAATTAGCCGTTTTGCATTCTTCTGTAAATTAGTGGTAGCTTTCCAATATTTGTGTCGAAACCAGTTTGGAAATAGAAATATGAGAAGAGGTCTCCGATCATCCAACCATTCTTGTTGTGTTTCTGAGTGTTTATTGGCAGTCCTGCGAAAACCATGATCACCTAACAAGATCAACACCGTTTTATCGAAAGTCTGGTGTAAGGAGAATTTCTTTAAAAAGGACAAATACAAGTCATCTGCCAATTGCGGGAAATACATTCCATTGTGTTGTAACAACGTGTTTTCCCAAAATAAACCAAAGAACCGTCGATCTACCATGGCTTCAATAAATTTACCAACATACGTCAACAGCGACTTGAATAACAACCTTGTCCCAATGCAAAAGTTTGCCTCTGATGAATTATCACCGAGTTCCTGTTTTGCAGCGCGATAGAATGTCGGCAAATAGTAATCAGTAGGGGAATGATTAAATTCTCTTCCTTCATGTTCAAACAACGCAAACTTTTCCGAATTCTCACCGAATGCTGTACGATAACCTTGATTCATAAAATCATTCCAAATAAATTGGCACGAGTTCAAATATTGATTGCTATTATGAAAACATGATTCCTTGGCCTCCTTCTCAAATAATCCTGTTGTCACAGCCATAATATTTCCAAATTTCCCATCTCCAACACTGTTGAAACCACGCATCTCGAAAGCTGTACTGTTGCTAATATAGTTTGACGTGTTCTTCATTGCCCTTTGGAAATTTAACCTCGTAATGGAATCTAATCCTAACATTAATACATTAAGTTGTGCATGTGTTTTAGATTTATTACATCGTTCTTCAACATACTTCTTTATTGGAACAAAACTGTGAAAATCTGTATAAAAGTTTGTTCCATTATTCGTACAATTAATTCTTACAAACTCCTCGGATATAATTTCTGCGTTCCAAAATGATTTGCAGTCGTTTTTGTATTGGTAAGGAAGGCTTATTCCATCGGGGGTTTTGTCTGTTGATCGAAACAGCTCGGAATAACAACAATTTACATTAGCAGTGTCTCTGATTCCGTAGGACAACAACGCATCTTCGTCAACCCACAAAGAAGTCTCGTTGGATAGCACTAAAGGTTTTACGCTGTTTCGGTACTTGCAAATTATTGGCTTTGCCTTTACTTTTACATCTTCAGGGTTGTGCTCTGGAAAGACAACAGACATGTTACATCCTTTGGTTTGGACCAGGAACTTGGGCACATATTTATTTTCCAAAGATGGCCATGGAACATATTCCCTTTTATAAACTACGTAAAATGATGAAAATATAAAAATTAATGTAAAAAACAGCGTCATCCAATTTACGTAATAACTCGCTTTTATCACGAATATACGTCTCTTTAATTTCTTTCGGTTACTTTTGATACCAAACATATTTCAGTAATTTCAAATATTTTACGATAGTTTTAAAAAAAATATAGACGTAACTTCAAATTTGTTTTTTTTTTGTGTTAAATTAAATTAAAGCAGGCTTTGTGATAATTGTTTGAGGTTGTACAAATCTCGGTGGAATTGTTCCATCGACTTTTAAATCGGTTGAACCTTTGAACTTTTACTTTGAATAATATATACAAAGTAATACATTTTTTACTCCAACTTTATTTGTGAATAAATTTAGATGTTATAAACATTGAATTAAAGAACAAGAATGTAGTGCCAAATGGCAAAAACATTAAAAATAAAAATAAATAAAAAAGCAAGCAAATGTCCCCAACAACCACATTGGCCACCATGTTTGGGCCGGTAGTGACTATATCTAGTATATCTCATCATTATTTGTCAATGAGTATTTTCTCCTTTAAAACATGTTTACATTTCCTTCGTATACAACCTCTTGAAAATAATTTGATTAGATAGAAGTGTGCTTACACCAACATACACGAGAGCTACAACCTTTATCCCAGGAGCATTCAATTTTCAGCACGCACTATGTTCAAGAACAGAACTTCATCCATTGTTAACAACACCCTCTTGAAGTATCAACAGACTCTTTACTAGTTTTAACCCTTTCCGCGTTAAGTATAACAAATACTTTGTGGCTAATAGTATTTTTTACGTAGATCAAAATCAAATATATTATTTCTCCCTTATCAAAATGTTATTTATCGTTCGCTTTCAGGGTGGATTTGCTTACGCAATCATACTGTTAAGCTTTTGGGTGTTTCAACATAATCCCGCCACTCTCCCCTTGTTTTAACGTTGTGTTTTACTTCTACTTCCATTTGCTTTTACCACCACTCTTTACTGAATGTTGATTCCATCTATGAATCAGGTATCCTCAATCTTTCCTTTATCAGCTGATAACATCTTGTATAGGGTAGAAATTTAAAGAAGTTTAAATTCATACTACAAGCAACATGTATCCCAAACTGAGTCTACTTGTAGTAATTATATCGAATGTAAGACATATTGTTGTAACTGTGTTAGCTGTGCTTATTTTTATGACGTAAAAATTCTGTAATTTGGAATATTTGCGTCTATTTAACGTCCATTTAGTGATGCGTCCTGTACACCACCCGTAATGGACTGAAGAGACCGATTTAATGCTGAACTACTAAACAGGAAGGGGAGTTATAGAGGTATTACCATGATACATATAAATTCTTTTTTTATTTTTGTAAAATTTCTTCTCTTTAGAATCAACATTATGCCTTTGCTTTCTACAGAAGATAAGCTGAGTCATCACTCAAGGTCATTGCTCGCTGATCGTTACCCGTAGGTTAGGAATCTGTGCTCCAAAGAGTGCGGCAGAGAGTTCTGCGAAATGTCGGATTCTCGCGGCGGATTGATAAACGAGCTGATTTATTGACTCGCGTGTTTGCTTAGGGGTTGCTTTGTTGGTATCGTTACGTCACAGAGTTCAATGGTAAATGCGAGTGGTGAAACGCAATGGGGAGTTTACAACAACACAAGTACGAGTATAAACTGTTCTTACTTCATTCAGAAAGAACTCCTACACACAGAATCAGTCTACGTCAAAGAGAGCTAGTTGGAGTAAAGCTAAAATCTCTTCTTGTAAAGCACACTCCTAACGAACTTCACACTTTCGTGAGATTTGTATCCCGTACTCCTTATTCTGTATTCTGTATTCTGTACCTACCATAAACACCCACGAAAACTAATTAAAGTGTAATTTGATTTTAGAATTTTCTCATTTTATTTAAATTAGAATACTTGTTGACATGGTCGATGCTGCCCATTTTAGTAACGTCCACGAAATAACAAATGCCGTCATTTTGTATATATAACATTTTTGGATAAGTAATAGTAATTAATAAATAATAATATTAAAATAGGAAGCGGAATGGCACGTTAAAATAAACAGCTTGAAGGGAAAAATTTTGACAAGAACCGGGAAAAGTGAATTCAGATAGATAGGAGATAGAAGAGAGAATTTGGGAGAAAGAGGAAGAAAATCCGGAGCACATGAAGAGTGTTTATCAAAGTGGACAAGAAAAACTATAGCTGATAGAGTGAAGAAGATATATATCTGATATTGAAAGAAGGCAAGAGAAAGCCAGGAATGAAGAAAGAAGAACAGAGCAAGGCAGAAGAAGTAATAGAAGAAAAGAAAGATTAGAAGTATTACTTAAATTACGTTCTCTTAAATTACTCACGTTTTACCCCACTCCCCACACTGTAGTAACATTATTCAACAAGCTACTATAGAAACGAGTGTGGGGTTTAATAAATAAATAAAACAATATTTGTATAATTTCGCCAATGTATTCATACCATTCCCCAGCACATTATGCTATGCATTTGATTACTACTCCATCATTTTAATTTTAAAAATATTGTAATTACTATGCAAAAACAGTTTTCCGGAATAATAAACCAGTCACAGTAAACAAAATTTACATTTCGTGTATCCGGGCCATATTTACACGTATGCCATCGCGCAACTGCAAACAAAGGGTGCTTCGTAGTGGAGTGTATGAAACGCCCACGCATCGCATTCATCGGACAGCCAAGTTGCAGGGTGCCACAAAAAGTGTATGCAGAATTAAATTTTTTTTAAATTAAATAACCTGATGGAAATCCTAAAAGAAAAGGTTGAATGGAATAAAATGGAAGAGGAGGTGAAATTTAGGAGAATGGAAGATAAAGACAAGAGGGAGGTAACACGATACATAGTATAAATAGGGGAATGGAAGAAGAGAAAATATGCAGGATGAGTGAGAGAGAAGAGGACAAGTTAGAACACTTTAAGAGTAGGGGTCAGGAGATAGTGTAACGTCGATTAGGTCTGAAGGAGATATTGAAGGGAAGAAAGAGTATGAGTGAGCTGGAAGGAGAAAGAGTAGAGAGAAAGAAGTTAAACAAGAGATAGTTTTTAATAAAAAGAAAACAATGGAATTAGATTTTATTACTTGTTAACTTAGAGAATATAAAGAGAAATAATTGTAAGCAGATTATAAGACCAAAAAGGTATAAAGGTATAAAGGTGTTTTGATGATTAAGATCTCTATTTTGAAGAAATGGCGCCATTAAATGGTAACTTTGCAATATCTCTTTACCAGTGAGTCCTACGATAAAAATAGTTATTATCAATCTGATAGACTACTCAATTTCCTACAATTTTGCATACAACATTTTTTTGTGCATTTGATAGATATTGAGGTGCATCGCTGGAATGTAGAGCACTTTCAAAAATTTAATAATGTTTTAAAATTGCGGATGACATTCAATAGGAAGTGAAATTTTTTTGAAAATAAGAACTTAATAATAGACTAACAAGACAAAAACAAAAATATAAAACAATGCAATGTAATTAGTAGAATGAATGTAGATGAATCTAATGCCTAACGGTAAATACGTTAAATAAATACAAAATGTAAAGCGAAAAAACGATCACTGTGCCATTGCATCAATTATGCTGACTACCTTTACAAAATCACTGTCTTTACAAAGTGCTTAATGTACATCATAACAAATAATTACTTTATTCTATTTTACATTAATTTATTTCTTTGATTATTTATCTTTAAAGGTGAACTGATGTCTTTCAAAGACGCGAAGAACACTTCATGAAGAAAACTTCTTCCAACTTAATACAATTTCAAGTCCCTTGCGAATCATCAATTAGATCAGAAATTCACAAATAATTAAAAACTTTTCGCTGTTATAAGTTCTATTTTATACCCATTTATATAATTCGATATAAAATAAATTTAATTTCCTTTTAAATTGTATTTCATTTGTGCAAATAATTTCCTTTCTATCTATACCACTCCATACCTAATTAATTCAAGATATTCCATCTCTTTTCTTCTTCTACTCATTTATTCGACTGTTTCCACTTTATTACTATTGTCTATCTATCTTGTTCCATTCTTTGTGATGTCATATTCCATCCTTGTCATACCTTATGTCTTCTGTGGTGATGACAATGTTACCACGAGATAATAATATGTATTATATAGGTTAAGTCTTTGGACTTCATTCTCCATCCTATAGACTACATCATAGTACTAGCAGAATCCCACCACTATTCTAATGGCAGGGTTATTCTAAAGATATAAACTAACCCTTAACCTCTATGTCAGTTTCAATAAACCTCGGAACATAATATACGAGGTCTGTCACTTTAAATTTATTCATCTGAGTTTCACCCTAAGTTACATTTCATGTCTCAATTCTAAGCACTGCTATGGGCTAAACGTTATCGTGGGTTGGTTTAAGACCACTTAGCACTTGCTATTAGCTAAGTTTCTACATAAATGTGGTTGTAAACTTAGCCAGACTCTTAGACACGTCTCATCATCATCAATTATATTAAGAACACACCTACTCCGAACTACCTTTGACCTTCAAGAATTAGTGTATAAAAAAGAGTGTTACTACTTACTATTTGTAGTACGTATAGTACAAGTAAAATTTAATAATTTTTTCTTTTAACTTGTTAAATAATATTTCACTACATATATTTTCAGAATATCAATGAATGCTTTCTAGCTGTTAGAAACAGAGAGAAATATCTTACAATAGAGAGGTTACAATTACATTGTCCTCTGTTGTGAAATAATTGCATTAGTTGCTTCTTCCTAGTACTGGCGCTCCGGGAGACACGTCCAAACCCGGAAAAATATAACCTTTAATGTAATACACAGCATATTACATTAAATGGATACACTTAGTTTTAGTAATTCGATGTTGTAACCCTTTGAAGCATTTCTATAAAATATTAGTGGGTGTAAACTGATATGGATTTCTGCAGGGAGATTCGGAAACCATGAGTAGAGATAGAAAACAAATAGGAGATAAATGTATATTGGATAGAATGGAATCTATGACTAATTTATACAGGATTGATTAGTCTAGTCTGGTAAAGACTAGTTTGAAAACCTAAAATTACCTAACATGGTCAAAAAGATTAATGACAAAGACTTCAAGATTAAGAATGAATCATTCTGGTGATCTGGCACATCTAGTAAGAAGCAAGATCATTAACAACTCTAAGTGTGAATGTGGTGAAGAGGAGACAGATCCTGACCACATTCTGTGGCAATTCAGAAAAACAGCAAAAGCAGGGAATGGACTTTAAAGTGCGGTTTTACAGACTCTCCATCCGAAAACTCAATTTAAGTCCAGCTTTTACTCTTTCACATGATGAAATTGTAGTCTGTCCCAAATTCAATGTTGACTTTTCGGGGAAGTTGATCCTTTCTGGACCAGTTAATAATTAAAATTACAATACGTATGGCAAAACAGAATTAAAAAATATAAACTTGAAATTGTTGAAAAAAAACTTTCTATAAATGTTAAAGCAAAGAAAATGTAAAAGTTATATTTACTTTTTAAGTTAAATAAAATGCCAAAAAAAAGTTTATCTTTTAATTTAACTAACGTAAAATGGCTGGCAAAGTAAAAAACAAAAGTATAAGGTTGTATTTGTACTTGTAATATACAATACTATAGTCGTATACAAGTAGAACGAACGGCCAGTGCTTAATCTAATTCCGTATAAAACACATTATTGTTAATGGATCAAGAAACTTTTGATCCTTTTAAACAGCATTTTCATTTCACATTAAAATTCAAAGCGAAACGAAAGGGTTAATGCCACCCACTGCCAAGAAAATATTACGTTCGCCGAGGGAGATGTTTCAACAACAGCGACGGGATCATGAAATAAATTATCTTTAGAAATGAGATGTGTATCTCAAGCTTGTGATATAAACAAATTGAATAAAAACACAAAAATACAGCAACATCTGTCAAAGAAACATATACATACATTGTTGCATAAAGATAAACTTCTATAGGTCAATAACACATGGAAGAGAAGCGACAACTACGAGTACTGTGACAACAACTGTGATCGACATCCTTTTGCAACAGTTGTTCTACGAAGCAATGTCAACCACAACATATTTGCATCAGGATTTAATCCTCTGCGTGGCCGAGGTAGTTAGGTCGTATACTCTATTACTCAGTTTACCGCCATACCATGTTGAACAAAACAATTCTTGGATCAATCTGGTAGGTTACGAAACAGTAGGCCCAATGTTTTTCATTCCTTCTACATATAAACGTAAAAGATTTCTATATCCTGGAACTTCCACCGGCAAATACACAGGATCGTGTGGCTACAGGCACCACTCACTACTGGCTGCAACTAGGTCAAACGGCGAAACAACTAATTCACATTAATCAGCGGAGAAGTGGTCCTTAATGCTTGACCTTTCACCCCGTAGTCGTACATACAGTACGGCATGCCAGGCCAGTAATATTCCGCTGGCAAACCAAAGCAAACTGTCAAACTCATATGTATTAATTTCTTTTTTTCTTTGTGCTGCTTTTGGTGATTTATATTTTCACATTCTCATTGTAATTGCTGTGTTAATGTTGTATTTGATATCAGCATTAGGATGGGAGCGTGGGCGGGGGGCGTGTGAGGTTGGTGCAGGGCAGTTGTCAGCTCGTTGCTTGTATTAATTAAAAGCGGTGTGTTCTTTGTGTTTAATATTTATTTGCTTTGCTGAAGTAATTAATTTTACGCATTTTGTTGGAAGATTAATCATGCGATAAAATAACATACTCGTATACTACTGCCAATGTAGTGGAATGACTATGTCATGTATTTGATCCACTTTGTAAAATTATATTTTTAATTAATCGTATAGCTACTCTTTTAAACAGAGGCGAATTTAGGTGTAGGTGCAGAATGCGCGCATCGGAAAGAAATTACAGCTACATAAAAGGCAAAGATATTTTCTACATTTTCTACGTCTAAGACCTCCGATCGAATGCACGAGGGCCGAAGCACATTTTCTTTACATGCCAGTGATTCTTAAAGTGGATTTTTCCACAAATGCTCAAATGTATTTTGCATTTCTTTTTTGGTATGAATTTCTACTTCAATTGACTTCAATCAATTCAACTTACTAAAATTATTTCACTTAAAATTATTCTGAATTTAAAACAAAATCTCGTCTATGTTTCTACTCCTCATTGTTTCGCTTCCTCTCATGTTCCTTCTTCCTTTTTCTTTGTAACTCCATTATCCACTTCATTCCTTCTTTGTCTCTTCTCAATAATTCTCCTATCATCTTTTCACTATTTATCTTAACCTTACATTCCCTCTTCATATTTCCTATGTCTCCTCTTTTCTTATTCACGTTCTTAACACTCTCCACTCCATTGTCTTCTCCTCATTGCCCATTCTAAATCTCTGCTCTCCTTCGCTGACATTATAACTCATTTCTAAAGGAACACGTCTATAGATCCATTACGTGCCCCCTCTACATTTTGCTCAGAAGCGCCATTTTAATCTGTTTACCAGCCCGTGGAATGCTTTTTCTAAGTAATAAGATATAGGTACCGTACATATAACGTAATGTACCCACCCTGTACTGTATACGTTTGCCCCACTTTAAAATGGCTTTTTGTTTAGCACATAAATAAAATATAATTTGATAAAATATAAAACATTTAGGTAGAAATATATTTTACCCCACATCTCGTTACGCCATGGCCGTCGCAAGGCACGGTACGATCCACACTTAATGAAGTTATAAGGACTTGCTCGAAGACTCGCTAATGTTAAGAACAAGCTGAAGCTGAAAAGTATAACAACCCTATAACGTACGAACATAAAACATTATTGGAGACAAATTAAGAAAGTTTGCTAAAGTTTAGCTCACAATATGAAAAACAAAAATGATGTAGTTCAGGCTTGGGTTTGGGTTTGAGTTCGCGTTCCGGTTCGAGAAAATGAAGGACTTGTTATATAAGCTATAATTTGAAGACTATCTATATAATAAAAGTGGTCTCGTAATAAATCATTTCTTAAGAGTTGAGAGAATGTGACTGATGAAAATATAACCCATTGATGTCTCCTCAAGATAAAACTTCGTACATGTATTGTGCACTTGAAGTAAGGGCGCCGAGAACTTCTTGGAGATTGGTCCACATAAATCTAAAAGATCTGAAATAGTTGTATTTACTTAGATTCGTCAATAGTAGCATCACTCTCGCTTTTTTATAGCCATACCTCGTAGTTATCAATAAAATTAGGCAATCCAGCTATTTATACAATTTAAAAACAAACTTATTTTCACACCAACCTAATATTATTAAATGATGTCCCATTACAATATTTGTATAAATAATGCTATAAATGAAAAAGTATGATGAATACTAAAAAAAAATGTTTAACGAGATATAATATAAGTAAAAGGTTCAAAAACAGGAACGATGACGGCACGGCACGGCACGATATGGTACAGTACAGCAGGAGATGGAGCAAACCGACGAAACGGCGTGAGGCATAGTAAACAGCAACATCTGATAAAGTGCCGTTCCTTTAAATAAAATGGTAATAAAGTATTTTGCAAGTATTATTTTTATTAAAAACATAAATAAAAATGTAACTAGAGCGCGAGTCGCGACACGGTTATGTCAAACAAAATTATCAAATAAATGGACTGACTGTCAGAGAAATACAAGGCATGGAAAATACGAGTATTGTTATGATAGCAGTTTAGTTTTAACCTCAAAATATTTGTTCTATTAATAACAAAATGACGAAACTGTAAAAAAAAAGTCTGTGGCAAGCTTAAACTGAATAGGATGAAAACTGAGACTTGAATATTATATAATAGTGGATATAATAATGGATGGAATCAAAGAATTTGATTAGTGATGTGCCTAGTTGCACCAATATAAAAATATCAATTAACTTTATTGTTATCTTCTTAAAAATGTATGTTCTTCTATTGATCATGTATTGACGTGTATTTATTTGATTTATTAAATTATAAACACAACTTTTCATTAACTTATTACACAAAAGCACTAATTAACTATTTGTTTATTTAATAACTTAAAACATATGTTATCAATCATTCTCACACAATAAAAAAGTAGCAAATTAAACTTATATACTTAAATATCTAAGTGTATATAATATATACTATATACTTACTTACATAAATTGTATACAATATAAAGCGTTGAACTACATTAGCTAAAAAAATTAAAGCTTCACATACAAATAAATACATAAGCAGCGCTACGCCTAACTAAATCTACGATACTACAAATGTAACATGTAAAGATAAAGATGATAATGAACTTACAAGATGCAGATCTGGCGACTCGTTCTGAAACAGTGAAATATATGTTTTATTGTGATGTAATATGTAATGTTATGTATTAAAGGGGGGTGGGGGGTTAAGAGGGGCGTACAGAGAAGTTTGTTGGGTAAAACAAATCATATATTTATATATATATATATAACAAAGACGGTAATATATTTGGAAATCATAATGGAAATAAGGGTTTTTGAGTAATATTCGTATTAAGAAGTAGACAATAATAAATTGCAAGGGTTCGAAGAATTAAAATAAGAAATAAATAGTTAAAGTTTTAAGTGGAAGACAATTAAAAGGCAATGTAATGTACTGTAAAGACAAAATGTAAAAATGAAGTGATATGTTTGATCTTTCACTATTCTATCGTTTACTATTTTAATTTACATAAATATAATAATGAATTGTTTAACTAGTAACAAATTACATATACATTATCGTCCATCCAGATCAGAGCAATATTAACATACGACGTGTGTTATATTTCACTTACACATACTGTAATAAAATGGGTGTAAATGAAACATTAAACATATCGCATACATGTTCATGTTACTTTGGTCTGAATGAATAATTTTTTACAAATAGATTTAACAATATTTACGTCTAATAACTATTCTACATTTTACTATTTTAATAAAACTACTATTATTAACCATTCTCGCTGTAATAACACACTATGTACCCAGTAAATATTTTGGAGTCATTTTGTCATGTCTTTGTCATGAAACAATTTATTTACAGATCAGTTTCTCACAGTTGTTCATATTAAATATCTATTTTATCAGCTACAAATGGTGAAACCACTCCACATGTCGAAATACAAATTAAGATAAAGTTGATGCAAACTATAATTGAAGTGCAATAGTGATAGAAACGTCACAAAACAGGACACTTCACTAAATTGTGTATTAGGTACATAGTCATGTTTCATTTCGTTATTATGTATCGTCATTATAGTCTAAGATTCGACTGCGGAGCACCGGCTAGAACATTTACAATATACATTACATTCAAGGCATGACATTTCACAAAATTGTTTACTGTGAAAGGTACATCAGTTGAAAAGAAAGAGACCCACTTCACCCACTGTGTGTTACATGCCTCTGATTAAATATAATTTCTATATAACGAAGTCATCGTAAAAACCAATACACACAAATCTCAATTTCCGCCACAACATTACACGTAACGCATGTCAAAAAAATGTACTTTGTACATTTAGTCTGATCTATGTACTGAATAAAATTCGATTAGATAATTGAATGGAAACATCTACTCTGAATATTCATGCCTCTCGTACACGCATACCCACACTCACACTGATATCAAACGAGAGAGAAGGAGGGAGGATACGCACCCAGTTAATAATTACATACTTGAGATGGTATTACACATGACAGTGTAATATTACATCGAGTGTGTACATTGTACCTTATACAATATCTATAATCATTTCATTAAATTTGCTCCCCAAGTTACCTTGCCGCTACCTTTACCTGAGATACCATTCGAGAGATACTTTTGAAGTCTACGGAACGATCTAATTCACAGAACGTAGTAACGTAGGGAACTAAAGTTTAAGGTATGCATAATATATTGAAAGGAACATTGTGATCTCAAAGGAAAACCACCTGACAGGCAGATAGCTCGAGGCAGGAAAAACAAGATCTGGCAATGAAGCACAGGTATCGTGTAAATGTTAAGTATTATGTGAAATGGTAGAACTACCCTTTAACGGACGCTCAACCCTCTGGGGGTGTTTCTTACAGAGTCATAGAGACCAATATATTAAAAATAGGGGTGGAGGAGAGTTGCTTTATTATATATATAAATATATAAATTAGAACTAAGGAAATTATATTTCTTTAGTTGATACAAAGCTCGTCTGTCGGTAAAACCGTGACCGTTCAGTGAAAACATATACTCATGAACGCCATAGATTGCGCTGTTCTGTACTGTGACTCACGTTTTTAGTTAGTAAGTTTAAATTTTAGTTTCTAGTTAGTTTCTTTAAATTTCAAGTAGTATGATTTAAGTTAAACAATGTAATTATTAAAATATGTATGTAAATTACTAAAATAATCTTTAAATTTCACAAACAACACATGAGATTGTTTAAATTTTACAATTTCTAATAAAACTGGAGATATTGTCTTATATATTATCCTGGCAGATAAATTCATCTAACTGGTTTTATACTGTTGTATTTAAATATATTGCCATGTTGAAGCATGTTCAAAGAGATGCAGAGACAGATGCATACTACTTCCAAAGAGATGCGCCGACAAGAGAATATAGAATTTGAAAAGTTAGTTCCGTAGTGCGTGTGTCCACATTCAACTATTATATTCTACAAAAAAAGATAAAGAAAAAAACCTCTCTGTGCCGTGGTGATTTTTGTAGAAATCTACATATTTTTTCCGCCTAACATTAATATGGGTATGCATATTCATATGATTCCATGTGTTACAGGATTCGCGTTTTCTTCCACGCGGGGTACAAGTGAGATAAATGACAAACCATGTAACTGCTAAAGCTGTTTCTTTTCTTTGTCTCTTTTTTACTCTATTCCATGTAATAAAGAGAAATATTTTCTGTGTATAAACACAAAATAAAGCCGCGTAATTGTTTCTCAATGTTTCGTTTGTCCTACAAGGTGAGTTGTGCTCTGTACATGAATATGTCAAAAACAGAAACACGTTTCGCAGAACCTTTGTTGTATAACGCAGGTGGGGAAGGGGGGAGGCGCGTGCACGACCACGTACACAGGCTGCAAAAACAGGGACATACCCCGTGTTCACATGGCGCGAGTTTACACGGTACTCGAGTAGGACAACACATGAGGACGCAATGCTTCTCGCTTCCACTTGTGTGTCAATCGCGTGAAAAACCGACTACAAACGATGTGGTGAACGTTTGATTCAAATGCCTCCAACGTGTGAGTCAAATATTGGAAGATTCTCATGGCATATTTCATACTACACGATGGAACGAATGTTTGATCCGAATGATTTATTAATTTCTTGATAATATTGTAAATAAAGAAACTTTCAAGCATAAAACCTTCCTTTGTTGAACGATTCGTGCATGATATGTAGATCAAGTGTGTGGGGGTAGAAAAATCTCATCCTACGACCTTATTGAGTGATATATTATAGGTGTCTCTATATTTTGAGAAGATACTTTAAATATAGCTAATTAAAAGTACCTCCGAGTACAAACAAGAAGTGAAACTAAAAGGTCATCTACCCTCTACACGTGTGTACATCCCGTAATGACCTAGGAGACCTAGAAGTTTATAGAATATCCCAAGAGGTCATGCCCACTCTGACACGATTCATTGAAATCCCTAAACATCCTACGCGACCTCGTAGAATGTCTCGTGCTCGTAGCATCCGGGGCTTTGCTGGATTAAGATAGTACATAGCTCACAAAACAAGTAAATTACTAATTTTACTTACTTCCTTGAAAATGTTCCTTGAAAACTTATTGTTGATATGTTATACTTGTTGATGCCTAAAGTATAATTCTCGTTTACTGTTTTAGTTCTTTCATTGCTAGTTAATTTGCATTAAATTCAACTGTTCATTTTATTAACCCTATAGCACAATGGTGTAGCCACGGTCTAGCAGGAGGTTACAAACGCAAGTATAAAATTAAGTATAATAGATTTAACTTCTCTCTTCTCCTTGGCGTTTTAGCTACTGATGTCTGACTGATGTCAGTTGTAGTTTCATCCAAAAAGGAAGGAAAGGAGCGTTAGAGCAGGAAAATACATACATGATAGAACAGTACTTGGAACAAGCTATTTATTATAAATGCAATAGGCGTTGAACTAAACGTATACAAGCTACATCTACTGCACAAAACATTAAATGCACTTGTAAAATAGGGACAAAATTTTAATTATAAATAAATAGAACGATCTAACGAAGTAACTTGTAGTTTCTGTTACTTTTTCTAATACTCATTAATATAATGTGTTATTTTATTTACTTATTAAATATATTTTCAAAAATTATTGGTGTGTTTTTATAATTTTATTTAATGACAACAAAAAAAGAGAAAGTGCCTTCAATTATGCTTCCATAAGGTTCAACATTTCCAGCTACACCACTGCTGCAGCAACATTCTTTCCATGATGTAAGTAATAGAATTAAATTGTGTCGTTTTCCCACGATATTCTTCAGTCTTTAATATTAGTAAGAAAAAAGTAATAAAAGAAAATAAAGAGGTTAAAGTGAGCTTAAATAAGTGCGGCTGTAACACTTGCTTTTAAATAACTCGCTTATAAAATAGTCACAAAAATATTTATCTTACAAAGTCTTATACTCTAACCATGTACCGCAACTTAAAGTATATTACAAAGAATTTTATGAAAGCGCATAGTTTAGAGTAAAAAATATCAACCCTGAATAACTACCCTTTCCAGTAATAAATTTATCCGACAATATCAGGCGTATCATCTGCAGCTGGGAACGGAAAACTGCCCCACATAGATATGCGATAGTCTCTCGCATAGTCACTTCACATTCAGACACGAGTAGATAGGAGGGAGGAGGGAGGGGCGGGGAGAGAGTGAGTAGAATAGGATTTCAGGTCCTCTCAGTCCCATAGGACGTATCTGTCAAAATATCAAGGACTAATTTTTCACGATAAAATACTTTCACATAACATCGGTGTAGTCAGAGCCGGCTGAAAATATTGCGAGACCAAAATTTATAACGACAGTGACCACGAATAGGTCATTCTTGTTGCCGGGATATAAAGTTAAAAAAAGCAGAGCATTATTAGTGCCGTTAAAACGCTAGGAAGCCCGAGAAATCATAAAAAAACATCAGCTAACTTCCGAAGTTGAGTCCTATCACTGACGACCTGTTACTGTTACTGTTTTTTAGGTGTTGTAGTAACTTTTTAGTAGTTTTTGTGATGCCATAGTCTTATATATGTGTATTACACCGCTGGCTGATAAATTTATAATTCTGTATGTACATAATTAATTTAATTTGATGACTACCACACCTAGAAAATACAAATCTAATATAGCAATAGTACCAGAGTCCACTGTATCATAGTTTTCTTTAGATTATTTTTAAAAGATCGGCAACAAATGTTGCCGTTAAATTAAAGTATTATCTATTATCCCCAATGTCTTTTAAATATTTATAACATGATTTAAATATTAACATCATTTTATTATTTTATGACGAAAAATGTAAAGTGATAATATTCAAAGATACATCTATGTACTTTTGAATAAAACCCCATAGAAACTTTTTATATTTGCGCAATCAATGAGGGGCCAAGAGCAGTCGCATCGGCTCTGGTTATAGTCTACGTTTGCTTTAAAATATAGGACATTGGAAGGACGTTAAATAAAATACTACTATTGAGTAGCTACTTTACAAAAGCTCATGTTTCCTAAAAGTAAAGATATCAGTGTCATCTGTTCGTGTCGTTATATTGACAGAACCTGTCACTGACATGCTTTATGGTTTAGACAGGTCCAGTTAGTCCAGACATCCCGTGTTTACTTGAAGGTAAAGTCTTACCTTAAATATTTTTAAAAGAAGTAGAAGTAAATAACGTTAACTTAAATAAATAACTTGTCGGCCAGTTTATTTGAAACTTTCTAAGCCTATTTATTATACTTTAAAATACTTTAATATTTAAATAATTTATCGTCTAAAGTTTCAGTATTCCATCTTTTCTACATGTGTATATTAAGGCCACTGGTAGAAACACAGGTTGACCTCTGGAAAACTTACCAACTAGAATTTTTTTTAAAACCCAACCACAATACCATAAAGGGTCCCAACCAAGCTCTCCAAGTCAGTTTCCGTCCAGGCAATCATAGTCTGGTCTCCACAGGAAAATTCCAATCAGGTTCATTCAAAAAAACTAATTTCCCGAATTCAGAATAAATTTTTTGGGAACTTTGCCCATCTATCATTAATAGAGATGCAGTAAATTCTAACATTTCCATTAGAGTGATGGTTTAGCCGATCCAGAGAACTTAATCTTCCAATACAAAGAAATGCTCTATATAGGGTTATTATGGTAGAGAACGAATTGGCGTTGCCAACGAAAATGGAAGCTTTACTCAGAAATCTCATTGGCCGATGTGTTTGGTGATAGATTGGATGTGGTAGATGGAACTGAAAGTGTAGAATTAGGATATTATGTATTATAGTTTATGATATATAATAATAAGTGGGAAAAAAGGACCGTGGTCCTAAGAAGTCTAGTAAATTATCAATTTTAAGGAGTCCAAATTTTGTACAAATTTTAACCGATCTCTATTAATTAGAGGACAGTTTCGTGCAATTAATTTTATGTTAAATAGGTTATGTTAATTCGGTTCCATCACTCGATAACAAACTCATTGTAATTGGATGAAATAATTAATAAAACAATACTACTGTATTACCCACACTACTACATACACAGGGCTCATGTACGTACACACTCCCTTTAAAACAATGTCGTATACACCACGTACCCTGCTCTACGTAATCGAGTTAAGCTTTGCAGCTACAAACCCCTATACTCGTATATAGTTTTTACGAGTATCAGGGGATGTTTTCTAATGGTAAAAGTCAGGGTGAAAGAGTTATCGTCACGCATTATGCATTATATTTTCCCTGTAGACCTTTTTATAAAATATGTTCTGGTTTACATAACCAATATGTCGCTGCGTTCGCTATGATTACGTGCGGGTGCGTTTCAACTGCAGCTTTCAATCAAATTTATTTCTATCGTTAATAAAATTAAAAGTCTAATTATACAATTAACATAACACCACTATTTATGAATAATGTTTTATTAATTATTTGTTGGTGTGTTTGGTTTGATGTTGTCAAGGTAAGTTCACTGGATCCATATTTAATAAGCTTAATTATTCTTTAATTATATTTAAAAATAGTATAGAATAGTAGTATTCTAAATAATAGTTTAACCAGATAATCATATCCAACTTACAAAAAATATTTACATAATTTAAATTTCCCACATTTTGCTAGTCTACAAAACGTTCTACACATCGAATGGAGAATGTTAGATTCGATCGTATTCAGGAATAGTGTTTTCAATTGTGATCGAATCTTAATTCACTCGTTTCGATCGAATCTGTTCGATTGCGAACATTGCTCGCAAAATTCAGGAATAGGGGCCCTGTATAGAACGTCAGGACTGTATAGTATTGCCTGATGAAACACTTGATTAATCACAAAATCGGTTGTAAAAGGACCAAGGTTTAATCTGGCTATGTGCACACGACTCTGCTCTTGATCATGTTTTGTATTACTTCAAAGGCATTTTGAGAACAATACTCATATGTGTTTGATTAATATATTTGTATGTGTGAAATGCTTTATTTTCGTGGTGGTGGCACTCATTCCCCAAAGTTAATGACACAGTTTATATGATTTCAGAAACAAATAACACCACACAAATTGAAACATGGCGCTCGTTGTGGTTGGCGGAATTATGTTTATCAGTGAAATGTATTCAAACGTGATTAATGTTAATTGAAAACTAGAAATTGAACTGACGTTAACTACGTGAGTTGGTGCTTTACGTATTAGCGAACAAATACAAGTGAATTGTTATTTTGTATAGATTATGTCACTGATAATTTGTTTGTAACAATGAGATAATTGATAATGTATTTAAATATAAACTATAGTTTATAGTACTCAGTGATGGTGTTACGATGTAAAAACTGAGAAGAAATACATCATTTCAAAAACATGGTCTAGATAGATAGAATATTGCGTAACAATACTCGCAGAAAAAAATTAGTAATACTTCTGTATACGATTCTGGTCAAAATTGTTAGTAGGTTGTGACTGGATGCTACTAGGAAAAAGAAGGTCAAAGATTTCGGAGAAAGGCAATTATAAGTGGATAGTGGATAGAATGCTATTGATCTGCACCAGGTTTATAAAAAAGTTAAACCATCTCTGTGCCTAAAACAGAAGATCTCCGACCACCCATGACTGACAGCAACATCACATGCAGCAATTTCAAACTATTACAAGTGAACATCAAACCAGCACGCCAATAAACATGGCCGACATAAACCACTACTAACTACATGATGTAAGACATCTGTTTAACACTTTGCAAACTTGTAGCTTAATGCATTTAGACAATGTGATACGGGACAAAGACACTTAATGGGTCACAAGTTATGTCCTTTGTCAGATATAAACGTTGCCTAGCTTAGGAGATTGACCGAACCGTTTGTTAAAACCTTCTTAACTAAGCGATGAAAATAATAGCAATAAAATGAATATTATGATAAAGCATGCAGAAAAGAAAACAATGTTTTCAATATATTTACTAATTATATCTCTAAATGAAATACGATTATTTACCAGTAAACATTTTGGAGTCACTTTTCCATCATATTGAACATGCGTATCATTTTTTTGTCATAAAAGAGTTCGTCGTTCATATGAAATGTCTTTTTACTCCACCTGTTGGAATACAAATGAAGATAAAGTTGATGCGAACTATAATTGAAGTGAAATAGTGATAGAAACGTCACAAAACAGGACACTTCACCAAATTGTTTACTGGTTTAAAGGATAATTATCGGAATAACTGTCAAAGCGAAAATTTTGCATAGATATTTGTTTTTACATCCTAAAGACTGGCTTCAAGTCTCATAGAATCACGTGGTATATTGATAAACAATAAATTAGGAATTTGTTCTCCATAATCTTCAAGCGATCAAACAAAATTTGTTGCAGTGTGAGAGCAGCTGCATGATTCTATTACTGATTCTCACAGTAGGTATATCATCTTTCTGTTAGAGCACTACATACTTTCTATTCTTATCTTTGTCTTGGAGAGATGCGCCCGCAGCACATCATAGATGCTCAAAAAAAAGGTAAATTAGGCTGGAAGGCAATTAATTTCACGTCTCAGTTGAAAAATGTAATTTCAGATAGACTGAGGCTGATAGGTTCAATTAGGACTAGATATCCGTTAAAGCAAGGCAATGGCTTGACAAGTGATACTCGGACTACGGTATTTTTTCCATTAAAAACAATGCTTTGTTAACACACGAAGTTCAGATTTTTGTTAACACCGCCTTTTTGATTGCAACACCGAAATTTATACCGGCAGTGACCATGAATAGATCATTCTTGTTGTCGGGATATAAAGTTAAAAAAATTCAAAACATTTACATTTGTGTTTGAATGGGAGCTAAAAAAATGTCCCCAGTACCATCGGGACGGCACTGTTATGGGGCACTTCTATGTGTAATACTTCCACGTAGTAGTACGACACTAAGCTTATGTATTTTATTCTTTTCTAGTATTTAAAAACATATTTTCGAGATATAGTGTATATATTTAGATCTTCGACCTAGAAATAAAAATAATATATTAACATTTTTTTTACTAAATACTCTCTGATTCTAAATATCAGCAATATGTTATACACACACACACAAATCTACTATGTATGTGTGTAGTTCTTTGCACTAGCTTACGAAAGTATACGAAATATAGTACACTATCCAGTGAAGCATGTACTATGAAAGTAATTCATACAAAAAGCACGTACTCGGTTTATATACAGAAAACTCTATTTGCTCGCTATCGATGCTTCCAGGAAATTTTCCTATAACTATTTGTAAAACTGTTGGCAGCACTTTAAAGTAAATTTAAGTACGTACTTAAGCACACTTAGAGAATATATAGTTAGATATTTGTTAGCTATGTTTTATAGAATATGTAATTTTTTTGTATTGTATTACTACGATTTAAACTTTTAGGTTATAACATCTTGTATTATTTGTAATATAGCAATTGTGCATTTTGCAGATTTTGTTTATTATGTGCTTAGTATATTTGAATGATGACAGTCGCAAAACATTTGGGAATAACATTCCAATGGTTCATTATGTCATCTTCTGTATTTATTATTATTAAAATCATAAAAGTATCCTGCTTTGCATTAATGGAAACTTAAAATAACTATTTTGATAGCTAAAATTATAAAAAGGATTAGTTGTGTCATATTATGACATACGATTTCACAAAACAAAAATATTTTTATATGTTAATCTTTAAATATTACCTTAATTTAAGAGTTAATAGTATAAGGGCATTCACTAATATCCTTATATCATTGAAGGTATATACATTAATCTATTTTGCATATCCTATGTATCCTAATGAGATTTAAAACCTACACTGTATGTTATATGTATATTTAAACACCACATGCACATATGTATGTACATATTTAAACATTACTGCATGTACATAGTATATACTGTCACAGTTATTCATTTCATGCATATGCAGGGAATGTCTAATGTTATGTAGTGAATTATAGCTCTTTTATAAGGATGTTAGATTTATTTAACATACAAAACCTAGCAACTAACAATTCGACGGAAACACTACTCGAATTGTTCCCTGAAAAGTCAGAAGGGGGGACATTGCATGGACCCCAGAAAGGTAGACATTACTCCATGTAATTTTTTCTTTGAGGTTACATTACTTTAAATATGTACGATAATGCCCTACAAACTTAAGCGAAGTTGAGATTAAGCATCACAGAAAAAATTGCGTCGATTTCCAGATCTCTTCTTCAGATATTTTTTAGAAACCTACATCTGAGATTCGAGAAATGTTGTCAGCGCAACGAACACTTGTTTCTTTCAAATTAAATCTTACTGTATTTTGGTAGCGTAGTTGGGTCTTTATGAAGCACCCTGTGTGTATATACATTGTGATAAATTTAATTTAATGGAAATAATAAATGTACAAGTCAATAAAGAGCAGACGTAGAACAAAACGTACAGAAAACAACAAATAACAAGAAATACAAAAAAAAAACAAAAGCAGTCATTAAGAATAAAGAATAATGTCACACAGCATGACAGCGAGAAAAACTTATTATTTTTATTGCGAATGGTAGCATGGGTGTCATTGCACGCATCACATCAAACGAATGTTCGTGAAACAAAACATGATTATTTTTAAAAGCATTTACAATATTTGTGTTAACTAATAGTTCGATAAGAAATATAAATGGATTCCCATTACTAGCAGCGCCTCTATCGGACGAGTGCGTCAATAAATTGGTTTACCATTGTACGCATGTAACAATGACATATCAGTGATAAATTCTCTGTATGACAACACGGAAATGAGTAACAACGGCCAACGTCAACGTCAAGAATGCGGCACCTCCACCCGTTACTGACACATTTTGACAATTTGACAGATATGTGATCATGTTTGCAATCTGTTTCAATAACTGATATCGATATGCTTGAATACAGTAACGGATTTAGCATTCATAGGGCCTAAAATATTACAAATAAAAGTTATGTAATCATTTGCGTGAAATGAGAGATCTTAATATTATTTATTAACAAATATAAGAAATGTCATACAATGCATAATCAACTGTAATATAATGAATGTCTTTGAAGTGCTTCATTTTTCAAAACACGCAGCGTCATGGTATATTACTCTCTTCGAGTCCTAGTGGCCCAGTCATTTAAGCTTAAATTAGGTAAGAATCTTGGAATTCGAGATACCCAGCTGTAAGTCTGTAAATACTTGTATATTGACACCCTAAAGTTGTCTCAAAACCTACATATTGTTTATACACCCTACCATATGTAGGTTTTGAGCCAACTTTAGGGTGTCAATATACAAGTATTTACAGACTTACAGCAGGGTATCTCGAATTCCGAGGTGAACTTACTATAATGACTGGGCTATAGTCCAGACAACATTAAACCAAACCTCTAGTTCCCTGAAATGCATAAGTAGGTGTGTTCAAGGGTTGTTTATGTTAAGATAATACTGAAGCAGAGTCAAAGTAACACGACGGTTGTACTTAGAGTCTTAGAGAGAAATTTCGTTCTCTCTCTCTCTCTGCAGTGACTCGACAGCCCTCGGTGGGCCCTGGCCTTCTCAAAAATGTTTTTCCAATGATTTAATTACTTGAGATTTCGTAACAAGGTTTTTTTTTCACGGGGTGGAGTTGTTAGCACCACCCAACCCCCAACCTGGAGGACCAGTCCCCTGATATAATCCCCAGGGGCAGGGTGCCCGGCTATACCCCCAGGCACTGGGTACCCATTTTAGTCGCCTCTTACGACATGCATGAGCAACATTGGGACTATTCTTTCACACCCGGTCACCACTCGGGATGTTATAATAAGATGTTAAAATTGAGATGGTAAGGTACTCCACCAAGCCTGGTATCTTGAAAAAGTTATAGCCACGCCATACAACTCAACTCTATATACATAAATCCACCTCTGTTTGCAAATTATATTACGACAATGCTTTTCACTATCTTTGTGACATGATGTTTATAGCGAATAGAATAGAGATATAGAAATTAATGAACTATCATTACTTGCTGATACTGACAGAGACAATGCTAAAACCGTCCTGTTCTAACGACACGTTTGTTAACAAATTTAGACTCGAACTCACTGTGTTTATTACATTGCATTCAACAAACATTTACAAATACGACTGTCGACTCTTGTCGTATTATGAACTGCTGAGAAATGTCAGTTTAATCAAGAACTAATTTTCAGTTTAATGGACTGTCTATGTAGCCCGGGAATTTTTTAGACTTTTACCTGATATGAGGGCAGGCAGTTCTAATTTTTGGATATGTTTTAAAGTTAGGGCTGTTAATGAAAATCCTAAGTTATCCAACACCGGCAACGTCGACGCGCGCCGCCATCTTGGAAAATGGTGGCCTAACAAGGTTTTCTAGCAATATTATAGAGCACTCAATTCCCTACAAGTTTTGTTATACAATATTTTTTTGTATGGCTTAGAGGGATGGAGCTACGTCACTGCAAAGTAGAGCACCTCAATAAAAAATTTAAAATATTTCAATTTTGTGCTCAATTTTTTATATACAACTAAACAAGCAACTAAACTCGAACAATCTACTCTAAACCAAGAGAACAACTTTAATGATATATCGTCGTGGACCATCTTCTTGAAAGTGATTAGTAATAGATTTTCATGCCATAAAATATGACTTTTAGTTATCAATATTTTCCAATTTTACAGAAGGATGGATAAATCAATTTTACCACGACTGACAGAAGAATGTTCGTTATTTTTCCAGCAGATCAAATCCTGCTTGTTTCAAAATTCACTGACAACATATATTAGAAAATAGTAAATCAGCTGCCTCCCTTGAATCCTATCACTCATTTTTATCCAGCCTTCTCCCTCTCTACTACCACAGCTTGTAATAATCTTTGGTATATCATATGCTACAAGAAGGGTATAACACAATTACTAATTTGTAGTTAAAAGGATTACAACGGAATATATTTCTAGCCGTGACATGGTTTTATACATTAAAACAATGGAGGAACTGATGGTAAACCGTAAAAGACTTGATAACAGAAACAAAGTGTTGAACAACACATCTAGAACTCGAGATTGAGAAAGAGATGGAAACAATGAAGCAGAAGAGTGCAGACTATATGAGATAGTAAGAAATATAATAGATATATGTGTATGTGTGTACTATGTTGAACATTTGTAATAATAAATATTTTGTATAGAAAATAAAATTGATAACTTACGAGTATACCTCGCTAATCAATCAGTTCACTGAACATTGATTGAAAACACAACGTGATAGGATCTACTCGTACTTTAGAGATGAGGAAAAATATGATACTGATGTATTATTGGTAAACGCCGGAAGTGAAGTGAAAAGGTAGTTCTAAGATAAACGTCCATAAGTCCGCAAGAGACGCATCAAACGCATTAGGCCTGTCACACATTGCAAGCGTATTAGCTGTTGCCCTGCTTTCCACCTCCTTAGGCCGCCACTGGCCATGGCATTTATGCAGCAGAGCACGTTTATTGTAATCCAGCTGCGAAGGTTTTAACTAAAGACAAAACAACTTTAATTATTTTTATATATCTTTTGTATTGTTGTTTTAAATTGTTTTCTAGCTTTGTTTTGTTTTAAGCGCTCTTTCTAAACAAAGCAACAAAATCATAAAAGAAAAAATATATACTGTGATATAGTTATACATATATACTTGTATGAATAAGAAAAATCTTCTGTTGTTTGTTTAAATATGTTTAATTGTAAATTGAAGTTATACTTCTCGAGGAATAGTTAAAGCATAAGTAAATATCAAATTAGTCTAATATGTTACGGGTCAACTAAATAATCGATTAATAAATTGGTTTTGTTCACCTTGAGTTTTTCAGTAATAATAATTCTTTAAATTGAATTCTTTGGATTGAAAAAATGAAATATAAATAAATAAAGAGTCAAATTTATTTACTAAATACAACTATTTGATTTTGAAAATTTTCTTAAAAATATCAGTATCTCCGGGTCTTGCTTTCGCATATATAATTGTAACACAGTTTAGTTGCTAGTGGCCTGCGGGAGACAATGTTATTGAGGAAACACGCGGAGACAAGCACGGAAACATGTTTTAAACCACAAAAGGGGACCGTAGAGCGTAAAGCGTAGACCCTAGACCATATAACGTAGAACCCAATTTAAATGTGAACCATATTTTCATATAAAGTATACTGTAACTTTCTAAAGACTTTATTAACATACTCTGCCGCACATGGTCTTGTTTATTATCGCAGCATAAGTAACTAGGCGGTAATGGTAAGTAATGTAGTAAGATCCCAGGAACAGTTAGAATAATGTGCGACAGCGTTGTGCTGACGTATGGGCATGCAGCATCATCTACCTGTGTGCAGGTACACGGATAATTTATGTTATGCATGGAAATTAATTTTGCAACGTTTCTTTATAGTTTCTCGAAGAATTATGTTTAGAAATATAAAATTAAAACTAGTTTCATGGTTGGTAAAAAATAGAAAGTATAATTAGGTTTTAAACTTATATTCAAGTAATATTTACTTAGGGCAATATCTAGTAATATTTAATCTAATTTTATTTTTAAAATTTTATAGTCATGCTAAAGTTAATTCATCAAAAAGCATTCCTTAGGATTGTATAATCCCCATTTCTTTTCTTTTATTAAATAAAGAGTCTACGAAGACATGAAGACTCAGGAATAGGGGCTTTGATTACAACCAAATGCAGAAAAACTAGTCCAGCCATAGTGTCGTTTAAGCAAAATAGTTCAATGAGAGAACATTTTAAAAATAATCAATTAAAAACACAAAGTAAATAATAGTGCAAAAGAGAACCGTGATTCTAAATAAGAAAGATGAATATAAAAAAATATAATAGAGATAGAACAATTGAAAATTTCTATAAACTGCAAACTGATAATGTCACTGAAAATAAATATGGTTCACTACTCCAATGGCCACTAATCAAATTGTAAATAAATCAGTTGATCGTACTTTATCACTCGAGTGATTTCATCTATTTATTTCGAGCAATAAAACTAATGTTACACTTCCTGCAACAGATCTAGAACATTTTCCCTCTACATTAACTATCACATATATAATTAATTGAGCGTGTTGATGTTAATATGCTTTCATAGATGGGGTTAATGTTGAGATAAAACAAAACCAGGCGGCGTGTTACTCGTATGTTGTGTTTCCTAACCAAGCGTAATGGAAACTGACGTTTGTGATGCCCCAATCAGAACGCGGAAAATAAATCTCCTAACCAATACCAAATCTTCATCTATGTATGGTAGAAGGATCCAAAAATATCTCTGTTTTAATATGGTCACCTTATAAAGGTTCTTGTCTTTTAGATGATGGATACTTCAGACAGTGCCCTCAAGCAAATTTCTTTAACTAGATGAAAGTAAAAGACTTTTTGAATGTGTTGTTTCTTTAGAACTTATTTGGAATGGAAAATAGAAATCATATTCCTAGTATTCAATTAAATATGTATTATGTAGTTAAAGCTTTCCGAGAAAGACACAGAATTCTTTCTAAATTGAAGGCTCCTTCGAAGTTTAAGCTGACGACTGCGTTCGAAAAAAAAAATTAATGAAATGCTCTGAAAAATTAAATTCAAAGCTATAACAGTGAAGCGCTTGTTTTAAAAACTTATTAGGGGCCAACTTTAAATTACGTTACACAAAGTTCCTGTAATTCAGTACATAATGAAAAAGGGTCGTGGCTTTAAGAAGTCCGTCAAATTATAATAAAAAGAAATACTAATTAGCGTAACCCACTACAAATTTCTCTGAATCTTTGAACACAACTCATATGATTCTAATTTAGTACACGCACATGGATCGCCATATGTCACGTTCAAAGTTTTGGGAAAGTAATTTGATGAAAGTTTAATAAGGTAAACAGTTTTATGAAGTTTTATTTACTTTCCTGGTTAATTACATACATCTGCACATTGCTTCAACAAACCTCTGACTAACCCATACATATTGTATGCAGTTTAGACTGCTTCAGGCGCGGGGGCAGGGGCAAGGGCAGGCTTGTTATGATTATCCGACGTCGCTGTATTAGTTTACGATTCAATAAACAATTATAATACACAGCAAAGTAAAGCTCCATACTGAATAACGTGCAAAGCTCGAAGTAAAGCTCAGATGGAATCAATGAAGTGTGTTATATTTATAATAAAAACCAATGAAACTCAGTGAAGCGAAAGCTTTCTGTGCTTACTCTAAAGCTTTATCGACGATAGAGTTCAAGGAGACTTTAAACTTTAAAGTCATTTGAATTTATCAGTCTGAGAAATGATCTCAGAAATAATATTTAAAACAAATCACGACGTACAATTTAAATCTTTAAATTGAGTTAAAATGTTATTAAATATTCAGCATTGGTTGATTACGCTTCACTGAACTAAAATCTTGATGTCAGCCATTTTAAATCTGTTGTTGACTAATGATAAGCTACGCGAGATGGAGATAGTAGAGATGTAGATGGAGATAGGCAAGAGATGGTTGAATTCATCTGCAACGACTGCGGGATGTTTGAAAAGGTATTACGAAAATACGTGGGTTTTCAGATATTAGAGAAAAAAGGAAAATCTAGAGAAACGACAAAGTAACTGCTTCATACACATACACACACACTAAACTCGGTCAATACCAATTACCCAATAATATACACAGTTAGCAATTAATTTAACTGCTTGCTACATCGTCAAACCTGAAAAGCATTATAGCATTATATTTAACAATCAATTTTCACTTCAGTGTTAACGACGTTATAAAATAAATTTATAAATAAAACGTAATAAAACAACATTTTATTGTTGTTAAATGTAGATCAGTATAATGTAATTAGTTGAATTGATTAAGTACTAGCTGACTCGACAGAAGTTATCCTGTCCAAATTTCAATAAATCTATTTACAATTCAGTTGAAAATAAGGAACTGAATCAATTTTTCGTCACTATTAGCTTGATTAACAATTTGACTTTTTATTTGAATTATTATTTTTAAACTATCAGCCAGCGTTATGTTAGGGTTTAGTTCCTGGTTTAGCTGGATATAACGTTTTCCATTGGTTTAAAAACAATTATCTCTTTTCTTTATTCTTTTGAATTATGCTATTCAAATAAACTTTCCAACACAAAGTCTGAACAACTTCATTCATTACACTTAGCAAAATGCTTGGAACCAGAGACGATTACTATCAATATTTTAGAGCAGAGACAACTTTAGTTAATGTTTTACTTATTGATGATATTGAGAATATATTCGGATAGTGTAATAGTATCCATGTAAAGATCCAATTAGGAAGCTGTAACAGAAACCACTAACGAGGAAGTGAGCAAGCAGCGCCCTACGAATTACTCTGACATCGTATAATCAAAATAAATACAGTATAATATAGTAGCAAACTCCATTAGCGTTAAACATCATATAATAGGCTATGCTTATTATACAAAGGATTATATGCTATAAGCTCTGTAAGCTCTGACGAAGAGAACGTCGAGCCGGGAAGGAAGAAGAATGTTCTCGTTTGCTAGTTTCAAGCTAACAAGGTTTGTTTGCTTGTTTAGAATGTAACGGATTGTTCAATTAATTTAAAGTTCTAAAGTTCGGTATTCATCAAGTGTTATGGTGCTTTCTATTAAGAAAAAGTATTGACTATATTGAGGTACGCTTACAAATGCTAGTAAATGAGTATGCTTTGGTTCTTTACATGTAAATTAAAAAAATAAAGAACTTCAAAAAGGATATATACATTTCAAAGAGACTTACTTTCAAAATAATTTTAAAACTTTCCTATTTTGTTTTTAAAAACACATTTACTAACAGTAGCACCGCCTTCCCCTGCATCTCTTATTGACCCCCACCCACTACCGCGTTCTACACAACCCTTTACGAACTCGAGATGACTTCACGGGTGGCAGGACACCATTAATGAATTTAAAAATCCTCTCGGTTCACCGCACTAGATGAAACACATGTGATGTTTGCAGATAAACTCATTTGAAAGTTGGGCGATACACCACCGGAGTGGGTGGAGGGGTAGAGTGGGATGTTGGGATATTTGTTAACTGAGGGAGAGTTCAGAACTAACGTGTGCACTAGGTTATATTTATCCCTGATTGAATAACATCAGAGAGGTGTAGTACAAGTATTTCCAATCGCCAATAACCAGCTGCTGCTAGTGTTGGAAATACACATGACAAACTCCTCCTACGTTGGCACTTTTTGTGGTGTCGTATTCTTATATATGTGAGTTTCTACTGCTACCTAACAAGTTTATGATTATGTATGTACTTAACAACCAAACCCAGAAAGTATAAATCTTTCTTAATTCGTAGATCGAACCTGATGACATAGCAGTCTGCGTCAAGCATCAGTGCTATGGTCTACTATGTCGTCAATCATAATCTTATTAGGCAAATTATTATATACCATTCTATTCAGTACGAAATTTTCGTAGTACCATTCCATACACTGAAAATTTTATTGCATCCAGTATTAAATTGTTTAAAGTTAAGTTATAACGAAATTGGAAATAGCGGGCCATCCATATATTACGTCACACAAATTCCCCCACACTATCACGTCATCGTTTATTTTGAAAAAAAATTTTAGTGATATTTAAGGTTGTAGTATTTTAAGGTTTTGAAAAAAACTGACCTTTTCCTCGTTTTAGACCTCATAGAAATTCAGGAAATGACCTTTTCTTTAGGGCTCCTATATTTTATATTGTATGTCACCACGCTTCCCCTCTCACCCATTTTTCTTGTGACGTAATTTATGGATTAAGTTAGGGAAAAATTATTTGATTTGATTTGTGAGGTTTTTAAATATATATGAAAAATACATATTAATTTAATAGCAAAAAAAATCATAAAATCAAATTTTATTATAGTTTCCCGTGTGGGCTAACCGCATGAATATTCATATCCGTCATTACACTTCTACAAATTATTGGTGGTTTATTTTGTGTGTGATTTTCACAAATTGAGGTTATGTACAATATTTACAACGGTTTCTATGATACGAGTATACTTATATTCAAATATTTTCATATGAATTTTTATGAGACGTTTTATGTCACTTTTATTTTACGTTTATCGCCTTGACTACAAATTGTGATGTATTAACCTTAAAAAACTTTTCATATTTATTGTTTTTTCCACTACCGCATATCCTTGTCTACGTATTTTTTGTAGTAGTATTATTCATGTCACTATGACTATATATTTACATGGACAAAATGAATATAAAAAAGTAGTTTTAGTTCTTAATATTCTAATGTTGTATTACCTATTGTTATATTTACAATTATTCAACTATTTTCGTCAATTTTACAAGTTAGTGTTATGTTTTATAAAATAGATGTAGCTTCTAAACGTCCCGTAGTTACCGAATATATTCTGCCAGATTCTTTCCAATATATTATTATTACCTATACCAACTCCATCTAATTATTTTGTAATGAACTATACATGCTGATCAATCCATTTATCTCAGTGAACAAAACATTTACATAATATCAACCTTATACAAAAAATATTTAAGGCAAATGAAATTCACGAAGCGTTATAACAATTTCGATCAGTAAAGCGTTAAACGGATTTAGACGTTCCGTTTAAATTGGGGATTCGCTTAATAGCCAATCGACCTTATCGTTTAAAACAATATGTCTTATAGAGTCCTCTCAATTTATTGTGTATCCCCTAGTGCAAGAATTTAAATCGATTGGATTTATTTTTAATTATCGATTCGGATAATAGATGGCAGTGTAATCAGTTTCTGTCTTTATTTAGGTAAAGTACTCGTAATCTACTCGTTTATTTTCGCAATGCTAGAATATTCGAGTAAATAGAAAATAAACTAAATAAATAGAAAATACACATATAAGTTAACGTTCGCGTTCGCGTTCATGTTCACATACGCGGAAATCCAGGACAAGGAAAACCGAGTCTGACTCACTTGAGGAAGATGAGTTTCGTTTAACGACGTCGCTGTGATCCTATAACTTATTCACATATGCATAATGGCGGCCATATTGTCAAATCCAATTAGGTATTTGACGCCTGACGTGAAATATTATTACAAAATATGGCGCTCGTAGACTACAGGACTAAAGGACGACGTAAAAGGATGTGTTGATATTGTATATGCGACATAAAGCAATTATTTGTTCAATTTACTCAGCAAGGGTAGGATGTCGTTCCACAAAAATAAATTGATATACTATGAGTATATGGTAGCCGAGTCATAACTTAGCAGAGAGAATTCAACAGGAACACAGGATATTTACGAGTATTTACAGGTTTCTCATTTGTAATACGTCAATTGGGTTCTGTTTTCTTTTTATTCGATTTATTAAACAAATATAAATATTGACATTTTGACATAGATAGCTGTATACAATGTATCAACCAAAGAAACAACAAATCTTTCGTTTAACACAGTTACGCGTATTTAACGTTTCTCTAATATAGCAAAAGTTACCTGTTACGTAAACAATTTTATTTAATATGTAATATTTCATAACCTATTTGAAAAATAGGTCGACCTTTTCAGTATTAAAATATTAGTACAATTTTTGAAGAACACCACTTTAAGGATTATAAAATATTAAGAAAACTTTTAAGGGTTAAATGTTTTTGAATGGCCCTTTTATATTTTATATTACTAGGTATGCCTGACACAGAAAGTAAACTCATGTTAAATACCTAAATTAACATAATTCTGTTACATTGTCATTAATTAAATGTAAAACACATTAAAATCTTTTGCTAATAGACAGGTAGAAAATTGTCTTACGGTTTCATACTTGTTAGCTTGCTACAAGCTCACTTCTTTCTTCTCATATCCTAGACATTGTCTTGTAGTTTGAAAATTTCTAACTTACTCCAAACTGAAAAGTGTTTTGTTACATTTTCACCTAGGTATATATATTTCTGGTCGGTTTTAAAATGAGTTACGCCTTATAATCAAATAATACAAATTTACAGGTATATCATCTTATCCCTGTATATATTATTTAACGTAATAATTTTTGCTTAACTTTTGTATTATTATTTACTGAATTTTACTGTTTGTTAAATTTTCATTCTTTAAGTAAAACATAAATTAAATATGTAACATTACATAATCTTACCTAAAAAACTTTATTAACTCTATAAAGATAACTTTTGTTATGTAACCTTACATTATATTAATTTCAATTTCTTGCAAATATATTTTAAATATATATTAATTAGTTAACTACTATAATTAAAAACTAGTCAATTAACTAGTGTGTAACTCTCCTCCCAGCTAAATCAAATTGTATGAGAATAATGAGATAGCTTGCCACAGACCCGCACATCTGTAAATATTTTAATTCGTTATTCTTGCCTTTATGTTTTCGTTCTTGCATCAAATTACTCACTGAATAGATGGCTGTCATGTCCATGTCGAAGAATCCTCCAGCAGTCAATTTGACCACGTGACTCATCATTTTTATCGACACATGATTCACCTGTAATACACACAAAGTTATTTAGAAATTCAAAGAAACCCGCTCACCGATTTTTCAACTCAGAAAATAATTCTAATGATGAAGTTTTCGAATATAGGTTGCAGATATTGCTGGTATGGTACAACCTATTAATGAAATTAGCTTGGTTTAACATTCACTGAAAGCGGCAAATTGACGGAAAAGTTGGTAAAACATTCGTCCTTTATCTGCCTCAATTTTGATGATTTAGGTGATTTAGATTGATAAAATGCCGGCCAAAAACGGCCTTTTTTGCAATATCACTATGAATCTCCAACTATGAATGTATAAACAATGAATAAAATTTACTTTATTGTGGATATCAATTCTGTCAATTTCATTTGCTAGTTCATGAAGTTCGACAGGCGTTCTTCTAGCTTCCCGTTTAGCTTTACCGTTCATTGACGCAGTTAGAATGATCTCTACAATCAGCTTCGATATCCAAAATATGGAATCAAGTGCTCCTTGAAGTTTTGTGACGCCAGGTTGCAAACCCCACACATAGACGAGGTACATAAAGTAAAGTTGGGAAGTCACAACAATAAATGTATAACCTGCCGAAATTGAGCCGAATTTAAACAAACTCCCGATATAGAACTTTTATGATTTCAAATGTCTTACCTGCTGATAGCAGAATTTCAAAAGAATACATTGAATTGATATTACTGGAAATTTCACAAATATGCTGGTGTATTTCACATATATCTTCTATATTTCCAAAAGTAAATTTTTGGGGGGTAGATTTCTTAGAAGAATTTTTAGATTTTTCCAAATTTCTTTCGATTTCTTCTTTGTAATTCCGCAAATATTCGTTTATATTCTCGAATTTGTTACAAACTATGCTACTCAATCCAATATACCAAATTCTGAAAACTCCATTAATGAGTGATGGTATCATGAAAGCTCCCCATTGCATCGTTCCAAGCAATCCATTGTTACTATCGTATTGAGGGGCAACAATACAAATAATTACCGCAACGACAATCAATTGGAACAATGTGATTGCGGTCAAGTAGTAAATTTTGGTGTAAATTTTAGTTTTCTTAAATTTTTTATATTTGAACAAAAAGTCTAACGCATTCAAGTCTTCAATAACCTTCACAAAAACATGGCGGTTAAACACTGCCATGAGAACATGGACAACCATTAAAAGGGAACCGGAATAAGCAAGCGTTATAGAAGTCACCAAACTGTAGCACGAAAAATCTTTGCAATTTAACTCAGCAAAGAAATTTTCTCTGATTGTATAATCAGATACTAAAACTGTGAAAAGTAATTGGCACATACAGAGCACAATACTGAAAATTTTGCTGGGTTTCATGGTTTTGTGTGTAAAGAAATCCCATAGTGATAACTGCGGTATACCGAGCATTTTAGACGTGTAAATTAAAGGAGCTAAGGCACTTAATAAATCTGTTTTTCTTGGAAACATTTCGATAACTACGCACTAAATATCTTTACGGTTTGAAATGAGACAAATACAAGTGAAGTGAAATGAAAATATAGATTAATTTCTTCTTTTTTAGGAAGATTGGTTTAGTTTCCTTATCTATGTTGTAATATTAGTGGGCCACAGTTTAATGACTTTGTTATCGTAGCCGTTTATCATATAGTATTCAAATTAACATAATGTATAACAAATAACATTTTTATATCAACAATTAGTATATTATCTCGATGAGTTTTATCCATCAGAATAGGAAATTATCAATAATGTGTTTTAATATTATTTCATATTTAAAGAATTAACGATTGCGACTATGATATAAAAGAAATATAGATGATTACTTTTAAAATACAGTGTGTATTCCACTTACGGGGATTCGAGTTACGCGGATTCGAGTTACGGGGATTCGAGTTACGAGGATTCACAGAAGCGAATCAATATTTTTTCAAAATTCATAGAATTCATAAACTATTATCATTTGGTTTACGAGAAAACCACATCAATCGAGGACTTACTTATACAGATTTTCTTATTAGGCAGAGGACGACAACAGTCCAATGCGATCCAATTATAATTAGATAGAAATGTACTTAACAACAATTGGCATCGGAAATAATTGAATTTATGAAGAGTGCAAAAAGGAACAAATTTCACAGAGGACAAAACATGTACTTTGATATGAATATCTTCTCTGTCAACTGCATTGGCCAGATAATGTAGTTCCACTGCAGTCCTCTTAGCTTGTCTTCGATATCTGCTATTCGTAGAAGCCGATATTGTTATCTCTATTACCATTTGCACCACCCAGCCTATGCAGCCTGCTAGTCCATCTTTCCTTTTCATTCCCAGATCAGCATCCCACACGACAAAGAGATAAATGAAGTAGAGTTGAGTAGTTACGGTTACAAACGCAAATCCTACGGAGGTAACACATTGCAACGCACATCATTAACTTTCAATAAAATGCATTAAATGCAACGCCGAATCTACTGTGTTCAAAATGATGTAACTGAGCTGAGACAACATCCAGAACTGTCTGGTGCCAAGAGCTCAGTAATATTCAAACTACAATGTCAAACAATTAAACTTTACATGAATTGCAAATAGTAGTTGTTAAGCGGTTTGATAGATGTTCAATATTCAAACTATAAAGTGAACATACGTATTGAACGAAACTTTGTTCAGTAAATTGTGATATTGTAAATTGAACAATGCTGCAAATTATAAAATTAATATACAATACCCACAAAACACAAAATTCAAGTAGTGTTTTATTAAACAAAATCTAGTAATATTTAATCTAAATCAGTATAATTTTATGGCTAACGAAATCGATTTCTGAAAATGGAATAATTTTATTCCATGACTGGCCTTGCTATATTTAAAAACGTAGTTAAACCTTGGTTATATTAACAGCAACAAACACAGTAGATTCGGCATTGCGGAAAATTAAATCTTACCTGCTGATAACAAAACTTCTAACGAATAGATACAATTTATATTTTTCGCAATTTTCGAAATAATTGAGTGTGTTTCATATACATCTTCTATAGTTTTTATTGTAATTTTTCGACACGTAAACATTTTCGTGGGTCTTGAATCTCTGTGTGATTGCTTCAGAATATCATTTCTCATATCCAATAAATGATCATTCAGATTTTCTAATTTATTAGAAATTAAACTTGCAAAAACGGTATACCACATTCTGAAAACCAAGTTAAACGATGATGGCATGAATATCGTGACCCATTGGAATCCTCCGTACCATCCAGTCTTGAATGCGTGAACAGGAGACAAAAATGAAATTAAAGCGCCTGTTAATGCTGTCTGAATTAATACCAACGCCGTTAAGTAATAAATCTTAGTGTAAATCAACTTGTTGTTGTAGTTCTTAGACTTGAACAACGAATCTAAATCATGCAAATCTTTAATCAGCTTCACGAAACGATGACGTTTAGCGATTGCCATCAAAACATGGATGATCATCATCACTGTTCCTGTGTAAAGCAATGTGATACCTGTCAGCTGACCAAAGGATTTCTCATCACTCTTCTTGTAACTCAAGAATCTCTCTTCTATAGTAAAGTGAGCCGCCACAACAACCACCACTAGCTGACACAGACTGAATGCATTGCTTATTGTACTAACTGATATTTTCTTGTGGTTGTAGTAGTCCCATAAAGACAACTGCGGTAACCCGATGGCTTTCGAAGTGTAAATTAAAGGTGCCAACGCACTTAGCAGATCTGTTTTCCTTCGAAACATTTTGATGAGTGAACTATTAGTAGCGCTTTAATATTCGTGAGTAAAATTCACTCGCTTTGTTATAAATAAATATTTGATTGCAATTAGTAGAGTAGTTCAATGTTTCTATCGATTTTACTGTCGATTCATAACGTGTAGTGTTTAATATGTTTACTATCTAGTTGATCAAAAGGAAACTATTATTAAGGTAAACGTCGTCAGGTCAGCATAAAACGCATTAGATTTATCATGTATCATAAGGGTCGCTTGCAGAACTTATAGTTCTAGCAAAAATGAGTTAGTAAGAAGCAGACAAGAGCAAAACAAGGAGAGATAGAAAACAGGAAGAACAAGTAGAAATATTTTAGAAGAAGACACTTGAAGAAAGAGAAAGGGTTTTTGAAAATAAGAAACTAATTAGACTAAGATAAAAATAAAAAAATGCAATGTAATTATACAAATGTCACATAAACAATATGTAAAATATCAGTTGGTTCTCTTATGTAAAAGTTTACCGTAATTTTACATAACATTTATGTTTTGCGGTTAATAGTTAATATTAAAACAAATAATGATTACTTTCATATACATCTCATCGGTGTTAATAGCACTGGCAAGCCTGTGAAGTTGCACTGCCGTAGATTTAGCTGTCTTCTTTGCCTTGCTGTTGTTTGCAGCTGTCAACGTCATCTCCAGTATTGTTTGGACAATCACCACTGACCCCATACTTATAATAGTTAATAATTGAGGATGCGATTCCCAAACCACACGCAAGTACAAAAAGTAAAGTTCGGAAACCAGAAAAGCAAAGCTGATGCCTACAGATAAGAAATAACGTACTTCATATTTAGATCAACAACGCAATAGCAAACAGTCGTCAAACTAGCAACGGAACGTATTTAGAAAGAATATAGATCCATTGGTTAATTTATAAATAGGTGGAGCAGTGAAGAGATTAGAACAAGGATTTCTTTTTCAAAAATTATTTTTTTAAAAAGATCACAAAACTAAATAGATGTAAATAGAATCATTTACGTAACGAGTAACTTATGTTATCTTACATAAACCTTAAATACATATAATTAGCGGGTTTTTTCTAAATGTATTTCTATTTTCTCATTTCAGATAAAATTTACAGCGAATTTCTTGTCAACGCCATGTCATTTTCTTTAAGAGGCAATCGTTTTAAACACGTTAGACAACTTAAGGCACCATCAAAGAGATTAAAACGAATTGTACACTACATCATTCAATAGATAAACTATTTTAAATAAACAGAAAAAGGCAATATTTCCGTGAAAAAGGATGATATTGTTATTTCAACCTAAAATATATATTCTGAAGTTAGTAAAGGAATAGAGTATCCGCCAAATATTACCGCATTGATGCTTGCATTTTGTTAGTTCAAAAATGGTGCGAAATTTAAAATATTTATACTGTTTGACCTGGCCAACCGATTATCCTGTTCTATTTACTCAAATTAACCATCTTCTCTCGTATATCACTTAGCTAGTTTGACGAACATCAAAAAAGTTTCGTTGCACAAAACCTTACCTGCTGCAGTCAAAATTTCAAGCGAAAAAAGAGAATTTATATTTGTTGCAATTTCACAAATGTTATAATGTATTTCACATACTTCATCTACGTCCTTCGTTGTAATTTTAGGTACAGTGCTAATTCCTATCAAATTTCTTCTAGAGTCAACAATATAATGATTCAAGCGCTTTAGTTTATCACAAACAATGCTTAAAAAGACAATGTACCACGTTTTACATAACGTATTCATAAAAGTTGGTAACATAAGTGACAGATATTTGAGTTTACTTAACATTGTTTCATTTTTACCAGTCATATCAATAAAACAAGAAATTATTAAGGTCATTACTCCATAGATTGCAAATAAAACGGACGTCAAATAATAAATATTGGTATAAACTTTACTTTTTTGAAATTTCTTCGACATATACACCGAATCTAATTTATTTAAGCTAGTCACAACATTCACAAAACCGTGACGATTGTACAACGCCATAACCACATGAATTACCATCGACACTGGACCGGAATATACTGTCACGAAACTAACCATCTGTGTGTAAGATGTAACATGGTTGTGTTTATAAAATTCAAACACAAATTCGATTATAGTGTAATGGGCAACTATAAGAAGAACAATTAATTGACACAGGCAAAAAATATTGCCACTTATTTTGCTCGCCCTTATTTGCCTGTATTTATAGAAATCGGTTAGCGATAGCTGCGGCAACCCAAGTATTTTGGATGTATAAATTAATGGTGCTAAAGCACCAAGTAAATCAGTTTTCTCGGGTAACATTTTATACACGTATTATAAATGCTTGCATTATTCGCTATTTCCACACAAACTAAAACTGCTGCGCATAGGACTTATTGGAGGTTTTTATTTATATTAATTATGAAAATTAAATGGCCTTCCTCCATAAACGTTATTACACAATTCTGTATTAATATCTTATCTTATGCGATCAAATTATTTGTTGTCAATATCTGTAAAGTATGGTTTACAAGTAATAATTTAATTAAATATTTTGCTGATCTAATTTATAGGGACACAGAATCGAAAATATAGAAGGAACCAAATATAAGGAAAACTGTTGTACGCAGGTTACCCTAATTCTGTTTAGTCGGCCGAATGATTAGGTATAATCTTACAAGGCATCGGTGTAGATGTATATGAGGCCACGATACCATTGAAACTGCCAACATAGTAAAAACTCGGAGGTGATAGGACGCTGCATGGGAAATAGACCGACGTTAAATAAAGTACAAACGTAACATTTCATAAAAAAATACTTAACGGTGCATGTATATTTTACGTATCATATACGTAACAACATTATGTAATAATGATGATATCTTGTATAAAATACACTTCCATAATCAACTTAATTATTATTAATATGAAAATATCAGTTGATTTTCCTACGTAAAAGTTTACTGTAATTTTACATAATATGTTAAAACAAATAATGATTACTTTCATATACATCTCATCGGTGTTAATAGCACTGGCAAGCCTGTGAAGTTGCACTGCCGTCGATTTAGCTGTCTTCTTTGCCTTGCTGTTGTTTGCAGCTGTCAACGTCATCTCCAGTGTTATTTGAAGAATCAACACTGACCCTCCAATTATACTCTCAATCAGTGATAATCCTGGATGCGAGTTCCAAATCACAGACAAGTACAAAAAGTACAGTTCAGAAACCAGAAAAAGAAAGTTGATGCCTACAGATTAAAAATAACAAACTTCAGCTTTAACTGAACAAATGAATAGTAATCATTCGCCAAACTAGCATCGAAACGTGTCCAGAATGAATAGAGATTCATTGCTTAATTTATAAATAGCTATCGAATCGACTTCATCGACGGAGCAATGATTTATCTATCAAATTTTTACAACCTAAAGTGAAAAGCTTGAATGAACATATCGAATTTGCTCTTTTTTCATTGTGTCGAAAAACCAAACGCGTGTATTATAAATGAATTTCGAATCAAAACTAATCTTTTTAAAATTTTGTATGGTGTCGTTTGAAAGATAGTAGTAAACACGGGAACCCATTGATAAAAGTCAGCAGAAATTAATCAATGGTTAATTTAAATTAACCATTTGCCACTGCACATCACTTTACAATGCCTGTTTGACGCCAAAACATATTCGATGCGCAAACGACTTACCTGCTGCAGTCAAAATTTCAAGCGAAAAAAGAGAATTTATATTTTTTGCAATGTCACAAATGTTATAATGTATTTCACATACTTCATCTACATCCTTCGTTGTAATTTTAGGTACAAAAAATTGAACTTCCGTAGCGACACCTAGCAAATTTCTCCTGGAGTCAACAATATAATGATTCAAGAGCTTTAGTTTATCACAAACAATGCTTAAAAACACAATGTACCACGTTCTCCAAACCGTATTCATAAGAGCTGGTAACAAAAGTGATAAATATTTGAGTTTACTTAAAATTGATTCAGTTTTACCAGTCATATTAATCGAAGTAGTAACTATTACCGCCATTAATGCATGGAACACAAATAAAACGGACGTCAAATAATAAATATTGGTATAAATTTTACTTTTTTGAATATTTTTCGACTCACAAATCGAATCTAGTTTATTTAAGCTGGTCACAACATTCACAAAACCGTGACGATTGTATAACGCCATAACCACATGAATTACCATCGACACTGGACCAGAATATACCGCCACGAAACTAACCATCTGTGTGTAAGATGTAACATGGTTGTTCATATAAAATCCAAACACAAATTCAATTATAGTGTAATGTGCAAATATTACAACGAAAATTAATTGACACAGGCAAAAAATATTGCCACTCATTTTGCTTGTTCTTATTTGTCTGTATTTATAATAATCGGTTAGCGACAGCTGCGGCAACCCAAGTATTTTTGAAGTGTAAATTAATGGTGCTAGAGCACCAAGTAAATCTGTTTTCTCGGGTAACATTTTATACACGTATTGCTATTCTACACAAACTAAAACTGCTGCGTAAAGAACTTATTGGAGCTTATTTATTTATATTAATTACGATAATTAAATGGCCTTCCTCAATAAACGTTATTACACAATTTTATATTAATATCTAATCTTATGCGATCAAATTATTTGTTGTCAATATCAGTTAAAGTATGGTTTACATGTAATACTTTTATTTTATATTGTGTTGATTTTATATAAACCTAAAACTTCAAAGAAGTTATCAAAAAATGTTTAAATTTATATATAGTTATATTTTTAATTAAATAAAAAAAAAAATTATTATCCAAGGTATTAAATCGTTTCAAACAATGATATTGGAAATAGTAATCAAAAGTAATTGTTAACAATAAAATAATTTTAACATTTTACGCTAATTAGTTGGTATTAATTAACCACATAATCCGAGAGCATAAGTTTTTAAAGTGCTCACACTGTAGCAGGCACTGCTGTAGTAAGAACATTCATTGCCAAGCCGCACTATGCGCTCTTGTGGCGTAATTGAAAAGCAGTCAGTAATAATTAAGTATTATTCATTTTTACACATTTATGTTACAAATTTTAATGTAATTGTTTTATTTGAGGTTTTAACGATTATATTTGACAATGACGAAAGTCTAACAAAATAATTGATTTTATGGATCAAAGTAATTCAATGTCTTTATCGTAAATTTATTTGTTATTGTTATTATTGTATTACACAACGTTATTATTCCTTAATATATGTATAATCTTATTACCTAATAAGTAACACTAGTAGATGCACTCAAATAAAAATTAAGAAAAGAAATTATGAACTAAGCTTTACGCTACCTTAAGTGGTAACTCAATTTCAATATCAAGTTCGCGTTATATTAGTATTCATAATGTTTTCAAAGAAAGTGGATCTCTTGACTTCATTATCTCCCCTGATATACGCATCTAAAATAGCAGGAATATCTTCCTTATCAATTTCGGCGTTTTATAAAAACCGAGCCGTCGTAACCAGTGGTATACTCGCTAACATATTAAATATCGGTGTTATAATAACAATAATTGTGATTGGATACAACACGGTGGAAAATGCAATATCAAAAGCAGAAATTACTCTACGCACAGCTTCCTACATGCAACTTTGCGAGATTATCATGGGAAATGGAACCTGGGCTCTGATGGTGGTTCATGGGATCATGTCTCTATACAACCGCCATCGATTTACAAAGTTACTACTAGATTTAAACGTCATTCATTTGATACTCGAAAACAAAAAGTTTAAAGGGAATAACATTAACAAACAAGTTTACTATAGCACTGGAATAATTTTAATATTGATTTGCATTGGTTACGTGTTGCTGATTGTATTTTCAACCCTTAGCCTTGAAACGTATGGGGTGTATGGTTTTATTCAACGAATATCTATTCTAATTCCAACATTAGCTAATATTATCTCCAGGATGTTATACGTAGCCTTTGGAAATATAGTCACAAATCAACTAAACATTTTGAATAAATATATAGTAGATATGAAGGAGCAAATAATCACATGTTCGTCTGTAGATGAAATTCCAAGAAAAATTATTTCTGAATGCATTGATGAAATATGCGACATTTACCACAAAATTCACGATGTGTCTAAAAGTATAAATACTATATATTCCTTTGAGATTCTATGGTCAACAGGTAATTTATTTTATTAAGAAACACTTGTTGTAATCAATGAAGTTACGAAATTCAGCTGTTGTATTGATATGAATGTTCATGTTCATATTCAGAGAAATAAAACAATCAACCGAAACTGAGTAGGAACCCAGATTTTCCACATTCCCAATTATAGATGAAGCCATTCACTGCCTCACAACTCATACATTCACCTCGTAGATAATCGTGAATCAATTCCACACTTAGTGCTGGATTAACGCTAAGCCAGTTGGGCACCTCAAAAGAAAAGTTAATTCTGATTGTCGCAATTTAACGAAATTGCTAATCTCTCTGAAGATTTTGTTATGAAATAGCATCAAAGTATTCTTCTAATCAAACTACTATGTTTCTAGGTTTTAGTTTCTTCGCCCTAACCTCCCAACTCTACTTCGGTTACCTTTATGTCGTTTGGGGCGTTACAATGACCGTACAAGGAGATAATCCAATCACAATTTTATTGTGGATACTACTTGTTTTAACGGATATGCTCATTATTGCAAGGACTAATTCAAACACACGTCGAGCATCTAAGAGAACGCCCGTGGAACTTCATCTCCTGGCTAATGCGATCGACGAAGATGACATCCATATCAAAGTAAATATGCGTAATGGAGGTCGTACTCAATGTGTCGTATGCAATGTATTAATGAATTATGCAATTTCAGGTGAATCACGTGTCCATTAAAATATTGAATCACATGACAAAATTTACAGCAGGAGGTTTTTTTGATATGGATATGACAGCTATTTATTCGGTACGTTTTTCTATGACATTAACATGAAATAAAATTGAAATATCTAATTTTGTGTACATTTTCACAGTTATCAGGCTCTGTGACGAGCTACTTGATTATTTTAATTCAATTTGATTTGGCAGCAAGAAGATTAGCACAGCAAAATTGATCTATCAAGAATATCTATAAAACTACCTAGTAGTAGCAAACTCTGTTTTATTTTCAAATATTAAAAACTTAGTATTTAAAAAATATTGTGTCTTTTTTAATTAATTCTCGTACTGAAAACCCTATTTGGACCTAAATTTTCATTATATAGTAAAACACAGAATTGATTCATAAAAACTGTTAACCATGATGGCCATGGCGATTAATTTGCTTTTTTTAAATGTTTGGGAGATTAGGTAACATTAGTTTGTTAAGGAACGATGAATTATGTTTAAAATACCAGAAGTAATACTTACTTTTACCTGAAACTCATCATTGTCAATGATATCTGCAAGAACATGAAGTCCAACTGCTGTTTTCCTCGCTTCTTTACGGGTTCTGTTGTTTGAAAATGCAGTTACGATTGTCTCCAAAACAAGTTGTAAAATCCAAATCAAGGTATAATCAACATCGCCTGAGTTCATTAATCCAGCAGTTTCATTCCAAATTAAAATTAAGTAAATGAAGTACAGATGTGAAGTCATTACGATAAAATTAAATCCTAATAAATAAATAACTGCAGATTAAACAATTGCTAATTATTGATTAAACACTTGAGAAAATGTCATACCTGTTGATACCAATATTTCAATTGAGTACATATCATTTATCTTTCTAGAAATATCACAAATCTTCCGATGCATTTTACAGATATCCTCCACAACAAATATTGTGATATTTATTGACTTAGATGGTAATATGTCGTCTTGAAGTTTTCCCAATATTTCGTCCTTTACTTCAACTAGATATTCATTTATTATTTTAAATTTGTCGCAAACTATAACTCCAAGCACTATGTACCACATCCGCATGATAGCATTAACGAACAGCGGCATCATGAAGCAAATACGTTGCATCAAGCCAAAGAACCCTTCGTACAATCCAGTAACTTGAGTAAAGATGACTACTGTCGTACCAGAAACATTTATTATCACTATGACAATCAGGGTTGTGTAGAAAATTTTGTCATAAAGGTTAGAGCTTTTACATATCTTGGACTTTAGCAACAAATCCATGTGGTTCAAGTCGTTAATGACATCTGAAAATCTTTGTCGGTTGTGCAGAGTCATTACCACGTGGATTATCATCACAATAACACTACAATAGGTAATCAAAATAGCGACCATTTGAGTGTACGAAAAGGTAGACTCTTTCAAGAAATTATTGATTACTAAAGTGCGCACTGTAATGTGACCAATCGCAACACCTGTCACATCCAGTGTTAAAACCATTATGATCATCACAATACTACTCGGAACTAAAATTTTGTGCTTGTAATAATTCCAAATCGATACTTGTGGCAACCCCGCGAAACTGCTGATGTAAATCATTGGCGCCAAACAGCTTAGTAAGTCACGCTTCTTTGAAAACATTTTTATTACTAATGCCTTACTGTTGAATGTGGAAGAAACCATAAAAACTCAATCAAAAATGCTGAAATAATATGTTCAATTAACATTAACATCCTTATAATTCAACACATTAAGAGGATTACGAAAAATTATATTGATTATAAGTTATTTATTTAATTAAATCGATAAACAGTTTCGTAGATATTAATTTGCTAAATTATTTATAGATTTCAGATGGAGATCGTGAAGTTATCATGGAAATTACTTAATGATTCGTAGTGAAACAATGAATGTAATGGTTTGTTCAAAAACATAACCTCCAATCTAGCAAAACACAACGGGTTGACGTTAGTAAGAAATCTAATGGAGTAAGATAAAGTAATGTGCAACATTGAGTTGTTAACAGCAATTAGTTAGGACTTCTTTCTAAGAAATAGAAGAGAGAAAACTAATGGTTAAAATTACATCAATTTTTAATCAGACAGTGATCAGAAATTTCGTGTCCATGAATGTTAATGTGATTAATCAATTTTCATGTTGGAGATTGAGCGAAATTGCTAACTGCAAAAATTGGAACAATTCAGTAAATGGTTTATTACAAAGATCGGGCTTTCCTAAGAAACTCTACTTACTTCTATTTATCTTAATGTTAAAAAATACGAGCCATTACATTAATTAATTTTGAACAAACCATTTCTGTCACCTACTAGTAAATATTTAATGTTCCATTCGACGGATCTATTATTTGTTAATCAATAGTAGGTAGTGTAGTGTTCACCATGTTTCCGAAGAAAACGGATGTTCTAAGTGCACTGGCGCCTTTAGTTTACGCTTCAAAATTAGGTGGATTGTCTCAACTGTCCATCATGGATTTCTATCGAGACAAAACCATTACACTGAGCCATATGTTTTTCAATATTTTGAATATTTTCCAAGCAATTTTCATGATAGTAGTTGGTACTCAAGTCATCATAAATACAATGGTGTTAACAATTGCTAGGAAATCAGAACTGTCAACTTACGGCACTATAACCACTATAGTGATCACGTGGAGTAACCTTTTATTGATGGTCATCCATGTCTTTATGGCGATTTTCAACCGGAAAAGTTTTAAAAAAATTATTGAAGATCTGAATAACTTGCATAAACTTTTTGAGTACAAACATTTTATAGGAAAGGATAATTATACGAAAATATTCTACATCACTGCAATAGTTGTAGTTGAAATGATGGTAGCCGCCATTAGCGTATCGCTCTTCACCTCTGTAGATGGTATGTCGAAAGGACTTTATCGTATCATTGAATGGAGCACTTTCTTTTTGCCATATTTTGTGAATACTGTCGTTAGAATGTGGTATATGGCTTTTAATAACATCATTTCAAAGAAGCTAAAAATTTTAAATAATTACTTGTTGGACATGTCAAAAGAAGTTAATAAGATTTCTCAAGAAAGTGGAAATGTTAGACGAAAATTTACCCCAAAAAAAGTTACCTTGAAAAATGTTGATGAAATATGTGACATACATCACAGTATGTGCGAAATATTGAAGAATGTTAATGCAGTTTACTCACTGGAAATTCTACTTACCACGGGTAAGTTTCCTTACATTATCATCCACCAATTTTTTATAGAAAATGTAAACTAAAAGATGGTGATCCTAAAACGTGTCTTGAGTGTGAAAACTTGTGTTCTTCCCTTAACTAAATCTCTTCCAAATGGAAGGAAGTGGCATCAGAGCAGACGTAATGATATGTTTGAGACCGCCAATTGATAAAATATTAATAAAAACACGAAACACAGCTTCTGATCAATTCTCACGACAGCTTAATTGTCGGTCAAGCTAGGAAAACGCGATATAACTCTTAGAATGCTAATTAGTGGCAAAACATGAACAAATGTGGTTATGTACAATACTGCTAGACAAGTCACTACGCCAAATTGAAAGACGCCTTCTTACTACATCTTCTAACCTGAATTTAATTTTTGTAGGTCACATATTCATGGTTTTAACATCCCAGCTGTACTTCTCCTACATCGTTATAGTGTGGAGCGATAACCCTCCAGGACTTGATGAAAAAGGCAATATAGAAACTATTATATTTTGGATAATCTCTTTGGTAACTGAAACAGTTGTTCTTTCTGCAAATAATTCTCGAACCATTCGTGAAGTCAAGAGGACTGCCGTAGAACTTCATGGACTTGCAAATGCCATAGACAGGGAAGAGATGCATTCAAAGGTAACACCAGTAACATACGTATACTTCTAAACTCAAATCTATAGCGATTTAATTCAGGAGGGTTATGTTTTTACGCAATAATAGAATGTAATATGTAAATCAAAATTTAACCTAATAATATTATACCATAGGTTAACCACGTGTCAATAAAAATGTTAAACCACGTGGTAAAATTAACTGCAGGCGGATTCTTTGCTATGGATATGACAGCTATCTACTCAGTAAGTATACTTCATTAATTTAATATTAAAAAGACAGCGCAAGTAAATAACGGTATCTTCATATTACAGATGTCAGGTTCAGTGGCGAGCTATCTGATTATTCTCATCCAATTTGATTTGGCTGGGAGAAAATCTTCGTAACAATATACTGCACACTATAATTTCTTTTTAAATTTATTTCTTCTTTTTTTTGCAGCAATTTGATTATTATTTTGTAATCTAAATATTCTTTAGGGTTATATACAGCATGTTTGCATTACAATTTTAATAAACAAAAATGTAAATTAACAAAAAAATAAAATATAAAGAAAAATGTCAGGTAACTGCATATTTTAGTTATATGCATATATATTTCTCTTTACCGCAATGGACTAATTTAAATTTTGTCAGGTTTTCATTTATTACGAAAGTAATTATTTTAATCTACCATCAATATGAATATTAAAAAGGTCGCAAAACACATTAGATTTATTAATTTTGAACCTATCTTCATCACCTACTAATAAATATTTAATATTTCATTTGACGGATCTATTATTTGTCAATCAATAGTTACGCAGTGTTGATAATGTTTCCGAAGAAGACGGATATTCTAAGTGCACTAGCGCCTTTAGTTTACGCTTCAAAATTAGGCGGATTGTCTCAAATGTCCGTCACGGATTTCTACCGAGACAAAACCGTTAAGCTTAGTCATATACTTATCAATATTTTTAATATTTTTCAAACGATTTTCTTGACAATAGTGGGTTGCCAGATGATCATAAATACAATGTTGCTGAAGACTGATAAAACATCAGAATTGTCAACCTCCAGCCAATTAACCGGTGTGGTGATTACCTGGTGTAACATCGTCCTGATGATTATCCATGTCTGTATGGCGATTTTCAGCCGGGAAAGTTTTATAAAAATTATAGAAGATCTGAACGACTTGCACTTACTTTTTAAATGTAAAAACTTCAAAGGAAAAGATAATTACACTAAAATTTTCTACTTTACTGCAGTAATTGTAATCCAAATGTTACTATCGTCTACTGGCGTAGCTTTCTTTACCAGTATGGACGGTATATCGGAAGGGCTTTATGGGTTCGTCGAGTGGATTTCCTACTTCATGCCATATTTTGTCAACACTGTGGTTAGAATGTGGTATATGGCTTTCAACAATATCATTTCTTGCAAGCTGAAAACTATTAATGATTACTTGGTGGACATGACAAAAGAGCTTGATAAGATTCCTCAAAAAAGTGAAAATGTTAGACAAAAATTTACCCCAAGGAAAGTGACCTTAAAGAATATTGACGAAATTTGTGACATTCACTACAGTATGTGCGAAATATTGAAGAATGTCAATGCAGTCTATTCAACCGAAATGCTCCTAACTACGGGTAAGTTTTTGTTAGACTAGACTTATTTCCTAAGCACATCTTGTAACCCACATATAATTGTTGTAGGGTATATATTCATTGTGTTAACAACTCAGCTGTATTTCTCCTACATCGTTGTCGTGTGGAACGATCACTTGCCAGGATTTGATGAAACGGAGAACCCAGCAACTATTCTAGTTTGGATAATCTCTCTGGTAACTGAGACAGTTGTTCTTTCTGCAAATAATTCTCGAGTGATTCGTGAAGTCAAGAGAACTGCCGTAGAACTTCATGGACTTGCAAATGCCGTCGACAAGGAAGAGATACATTCAAAGGTAATACGTAGCTTCTAAATTTATTTCTATAGAGTTTACATAATATTAATTTTACACCAAATTTTACCATAATCAAAAACTTTCTGAATCAATCTAAATAGTGTTACCATCTTTTCTCCTGTGAGCTAATAATACTTCTACTTAATAATACACCCTAGGTTAACCACGTGTCAATAAAAATGTTAAACCACGTGGTGAAATTAACAGCAGGCGGATTCTTTGCTATGGATATGACAGCTATATACTCAGTAAGTGCATTTCATTAAGACAATATTAGAATGACATTACAACTACAAAACTGTGTCTTCATATTACAGATGTCAGGCTCAGTGGCGAGCTACTTGATTATTCTCATACAATTTGATTTGGCTGGAAGAAAATCTTCCTAGAAATATATTGTGCAACATTATTTCAATTTAAGACAATCATCGTTTTTTTTAAATCCTTTTGAATGTTATTTTAATGTTTTGAAAATTATATACAGTATGTTTGCTTTACAATATTAATAAATACACAAATATAATTTGTGAGGCCTGTAAAACTGCAGCATACTAGTTTTATTTTTAATGAATATAACCAACATTGTAAAAAAAATGTCGAATTGTCGAAAAAATGCTTCAGACATTTCTTTCTCAGACTGAGGTGAAAAAGAATAGCGCGGAAATAATTCCGTAATTCTGTAATACATTGAATCATATAAATGTACACTCACCCTCCTAATTTAAAAGTTTTTAAACATGTTAAAAACATTATAAGAGCTCAACTAATATAAATTTAGGCCTTCTCATATTTATGTAACTTCAACACATTGCATTCACTTTAAATTTCTATAATTTTCCAGAAATGACTTTTTTGCAAATTCCGTTTTATCTAATGCCATCCATTGGGACATACAGGTTCACATAATACATAAAGTAATTACTTTAATCTCCATCTCCATCAATATGAATATTGAATTTATTAATTGTGAACCAGCCTAGCAGTCACACGCTGTTAAATACTTAATGTTGCCTTTGACGGATCTATTATTTGTTAATCAATAGTTACTTAGTACTCATCATGTTTCCGAAGAAAACGGATGTTCTTAGTGCACTAGCGCCTCTAATTTACGCTTCAAAATTTGGTGGGTTGTCTCAACTGTCCGTCACGGATTTCTACCGAAAAAAAACCGTTAAACTTAGTAATATGTTTTTCAATATTTTTAATATTTTCCAAGCGATTTTCTTGGCAGTACTTAGCAGCCAGATGATCATAAATACAGTGGAGTTGAAAGGTGGGAAAAGATCAGAAATCTCTATTTACAGCAACCTGACTGGTGCGGTTATTTCCTGGTTTAATACCCTCTTGATGGTTATCCATGTATTTATGACGATTTTCAATCGGCAACGTTTTAAAAAAATTATTAAAGATCTGAACGAATTACATATGCTTTTTGAATACAAAAATTTGAAAGGGAAAGATAATTATAGTAAAATTTTCTACCTGACTACATCAGTTATAGTGCAATTGCTGCTGGTATTTGTCATCTTGGCTTACTTTACCACTATGGACACTATATCGGAAGGAGTTTATGGCATCTTCCAGTGGATTTCGTACTTGATGCCATCTTTTGTAAACGCATTAGTTAGAATGTGGTATATGGCTTTTAACAATATCATTTCAAACAAGTTAAATACAATCAATGATCACTTGTTGGATATGAAGAATCACATTGATAAAGTTCCACAAAACAGTTCAAATGTTAGACGAAAATTTACGCCAAAAAAAGTGACCACAAAATATATTAGTGATATATGTGATATTCATCGCAGCATGTGCGAAATATTGGAAAATGTGAATACGGTTTATTCAGTACAGATTCTGCTTACCATGGGTAAGTTTTTGTTGCTATGATAGAAATACAGTTTAAATACGTACTATGTATGTACTCTTCATATCCCGCTCTCTATATTTACTATATCTTATCTTTTGGTACAACTGTCAAAGTTTCGTCTTGGTTCATGTATATTCTTCTTATAGGTTATGTGTTCCTGACGTTAACATCGCAGCTGTACTTTTCCTACATCTTGATCGTTTGGGACGAAAACCTTCCAGGATTGGATGAAGCAGACAACCTGGCAGCTATCATGGCTGGGATAATCTCTTTAGTAACTGAGACAGTTTTTCTTTCTGCAAATAATAGCAGAACGGTACGTGAAGCAAAAAGGACAGCAGTAGAACTTCACAGACTTGCTTTTGCCGTAGACAGGGAAGATATTCATTTAAAGGTAACACATCGGTCTTCTTTTGTTTAACATATTCCCACTTTGGAAACATTGGATGTCTCTTTGTGAGGACCGAAATCTTAATGCATTGCATTCTAGGTTAACCACGTGTCAATAAAAATGTTGAACCACGTGGTAAAATTAACTGCAGGCGGATTCTTTGCTATGGATATGACAGCTATCTACTCAGTAAGTATACTTCATTAAATCAATATTAGAAAGACATGAAAGTAAATAACTGTGTCTTCAAATTACAGATGTCAGGCTCAGTGGCGAGCTACTTGATTATTCTCATACAATTTGATTTGGCTGGGAGAAAATTCTCGTAAAAATATATTGTGCAATATTATTTCATTTTAAGACACGCCTCTTTTTCTTGTCACCATTTGATTATCATTTTGTTATTTAAATGTTTTTGGAGGTTATGTTTGCTCACGATTTTAAATGTTTACATGGAACAGATACATTTAATAAATGTATTTACAAATGAATGGTATTCCAACTCATTTGTTTACTCCCACACTCTTATTTATTTATGTACATGCAAATAAAATGTGTGGCGCCTGTAAAAATGTAACGCGTAGTTGTTTAATGAGCATAACCTATATATTCCCAGTAAAATCTAATATAACATTTATGTATATCTAATATATATTTAATTATAACTTTTTACTTTTCTCTTTTTATATTATTATCATTTATCATAATTTTATAGAACAAGATCAAAGTGGTTAAGGATAATGATTAATTATATGGTTCAGTGAATCCATAAGACATTAAAGGATGCCGATATATTAGGTTATAGAACTTCTTCACTTTTTCGTCAAATGTTGAATGTCGCATGTTGAAGTCGCACTACTCCGTACTACGCATTACAACGCAAACGCAACAAAACTTTTGTATAAAATTCTACCAAGACAACAACCTTAAAACGAAACTCTATTCATCTTAGTAACAGAGCGTCTTAGCTCTCAGCGATGCCTTGAAGTTCGCAGAGTTGTTTGCCAAACAACTTAGCACTAAGCAAACTCATCGCTTTACAAAACGACTGACGATAAATCATGATATGTCTGAAGATAGCATTATATTAACAGCAAGTAAGCTTTATAGCACAATTCTTTTCATTTTCTTTATTAATCTTCTGATGCATTTATCCTGTTCTGATTACATCGCTTTATATTACTAATTTAACTTTAAAAGTACTAAGTTAGTAACTCAATATAAGTTTCAGAGATTCTATGCAGCACAGAGTTTTATATTTTCTAAAGTTTTAAATAATTTACGACTTGCAAGAGAAAAATAGAATAATATTACTGAAAAGTGACATGCAGTTTTATTTAAAGCAAAAACGTTAAACCCGTCATATTAACCTAACGAGCCATTTTATTTTAGCCTTTTTATGTTTATTTTAATTTTTTTTATGTTCAAACAAATCTTAAATACTCATATTAATGTTTAGCGGTTATATTTCCCTAAAAGTTATTAAATGTTTCCTTAATTAACTATATCCAAGTATAATTGTGTGTTCATCTTTTATTTGTGTTACAACAACAATAATTACGTGAAGCAGGTCAATTGATCCTCTGATAATAAAGGGCAAAGTTATGAAGGGTACACTACTGGCTCATGGGATATGTGTAAATAATAAATATCGTTGTGTATAAAGCGGTATTGATTGCACCATTAATATGATTGTTGAAGTAATAATTAATTAATTTAATTTTTCTAATTTGCTCGATACGTAAATATAAAAATAAGTACACAATATAACAGAATGAGAATAGAAGCAGGACAAAATGCAGAAGATTGAGGACGTTATCGAAGAAAAAATAGAGAAGTGGGAAGGGATATTAGAAGAGAGAAAGCAAGTATTGCAAGAAGAGGAAGAGGGTAGAATATGCAAAGATGAAGAAGAAAAGCTGGAACATATTATGAGTGAGTAAGGCGACAACGGATAAAAGACGTACTGTGGATTGTGGAAATAGAAAGGTAGCAAAGAGAGAAGAAGGAAGAGGAGGGTGTAAAACAAAGTAAGGTATGGTTACCATGAAACAAAACATCCACTTTAATTTATATCAATTTTTCACTGTGTTAAATATAAGTGTATTATGTATCTATATTGTTTTTTACTCTCTTTCTGGTCCGCTGTTCATAATCTCGTATACTCAAAGAGGACCGCGTACATTTCTGTACCGTATCATACATACAGCGGCACTATTATCTACGTATTTACGGACGTAAAAACTACGAAACTATGTACTTTTATCTCAACGCAGTGCTGCATTGATAAACATTAAATTAGATGTTTTCTTTCTTGATAAAGTATGCTAGTATGTGTGACAATAGATCTTCAAGGTCAATGGTCTGACGCTTCCAGTAAGAGAGTAACCTTATAGTAATCATCCACTGCTCGGTATGGAACACAGTCGGCACATTAGATTTGTATTTATTACTTTAAATTCGCCTTAAGGTGAAACATTACTTCATGGTTATATAGTTAGATATAGATGGTAACAGTCGATTTGCAACTTTGTACTAGCACTCCATGTTTTCAAATATAAAAACGTTAATAACTTTGTACACGATTGTGCAATTTGAACGATATAAACTTTAGGAGTCCGATAAATGTTCAAGCTTTGTTTATAAATAGATCATTAATTAGTATATCAATTATTTAGAAACATATAGCGTGTTGGAAATCAAATTTATATTTTCTGTTGATATTTTTTTACCTGCATTCAAGGATATGCGTTTCATATTTTCCAGTGGTTCCAATTCATTTTATTCCTGTAAGATCTCTATCAGGCATAACATAATCAAAGAGAAACATCAATTTCCTAGTATAGCACAATTCTTTCGATACCAATCTAATTCTACTCAGCCAATATTCTACTCTTTCTTAGATGAAAACCTTTTTCGATTAACACGAATGCATAAATATCGAATTCATTTAGTCCCAACCAGTTGTTGTTACTATCTCCGCTAATACTACTTTTTCAGTGCACAGTGGTATATCATTACGCACCTGCCTTTATTTTAAATTTAATAAATAATTAATGGTTGTAACTCATCGACTCTAATACAAAAGAGCAACATGGATACCTGCCAGTTCAGTATTCAAAATGTTTTCAATAAAACCAGACGTCGTGAGTGCTCTAGCTCCACTGGTATATTCTTCTTCAGTATTAGGGTTGTCCCCATTTTCTGCGCTGGAATACTACAGACACAAAGCTTTAACCTTAAGCAGAATTGGATTTTTTTACAACTTTTCTTTTCTTATCATTATTTTATTTCTATGTCACATTGCAATTACAATACTATTGCGAGATGTTCACGATTTATTTAATTTTAAAAGTGCCTTAACCCAGTTAACCAGCGTGATTACCTTTTACTGCCAATTGATGTTAATGGCGTTGCATATCTTCATGGCGTGGTTGAATCGTCATCATTTTCTTAAAGTGATCGAAGATTTGGATAATTTACAAGTTCTTTACAAACTAAAGAAATTTAAGGATTCTAAAATCTACACGTATCTTTACCGGGTTTCCATGGTGACGATCTATGCTTCAGGATTACTAAACTTTATAATAGCAACGTACAACTGGTGGGAAGACACGGAACCATTCTCGTTTGATAATCTTATGTGGATTGCTCTCCTGATACCAGTGTTTATTAATTCACTGTTCAAATACTGGTACATTGCTTTCGGGAATGTGATTTGGGATAAACTTAAAATTATGAATGACTTTATAGTGAATGCCAGGAACGAGGAGACTGCCAAATTATCGGATGAAGATAAAAATAACTCGGAAAGAAACAACGTCATTCAATTTTCGCAGCTAGATGAGATTTGTGATATACATAAAACTTTGTGTGAAATTTCTAAAAATGTTAATAATATTTATTCCCTGGAAATTTTATTTACTACAGGTAAGTGTCTTATTATCGACCCATAGATCAGGTTCACCTGTGCAGGTAAATTGCCAGGTAAACCCCATGTTATGTGTATGGTCAGCATTAGAGCTGTCAATAATTCTCAGTCAAGAACGGTTTATTATAAATCTTGATTGATACTTTTGTTTCTCGGTTCTCATTTTTGTTTTAGTTGAACATGCCTGTAGCTTTTTTTAAATTAATTAACTAGGACAATTTACAAGGTATCATATTTGTGATATTAAATACATTTTAGGGTAGTGGCTTGTGAGTAATGAATACAGTGACCTACTTCCTCCTACTTATGTCTGTGCCTTAACCAATTTAATTTTTCGTTAGATAACTATGGTCGATCTTTGACAAAACTAAAATTGAAAAACCCATTTTGAGATTAAACATTAGATATGCCATATCTGAATGATAGATGTAATTGGCATGCAAAGAACAGTGTTAATTATGTTGCAATGAACTTGCTGTTTAGAATAGGTAACCCTCCTTTTAATTAGAAAGGCAAGTTTACTAATTTGGCGTCACATATACATACTAGGGAAGCTTAGAAAATTCATAACCTATAAGTGCTAGTAAAGATTCGCTAAACGATGCTCTATTGGATTTTAAACACATAGTTTTATCTCTCAATTTACCAAATCTTAAACTTTCTTAATCGTAGTACCTTTGAAATCAATAATACTTTGTAAAATATATATCTGTAAAGTATTATAGATAAAATTTTAACTCACACAAGAAGAAAATTGTCTTACAGTGCAAAATTCACAATTGATAGTTTACTACAAGCTATATAAACTAACCTTACGTGTTAATTGCGTTACATTGTGTACCTGGGAAGGAAAACCTAGTAATATTTCATCCAAAACAATAATAAGAAACATCCTTTATTTCCATTAATTCCTTAAAAAGAGTTTTGTCTATATAAGTTGTTATAATTCTTCGAACGGTATTCAGAAGAAGTTTTATGATTAAGTTTTTGGGTAGATTTATATTTTAAGAAGCAGTAAAACAAATCATACAACGTTGTAAATTAGGTAATGTTGTTTATGTAACAAGTAACTTTTGTTATGTTACATAAATAGTAAATACATGTCACTGTGTTTAGATGATACCATTTATCCTGTAATATATTTTGCGTAATTTTATTTAAATCATTTTACGGAATTTATAAATACGTAACTTCAACAGTAATATATTAAACGAAATTGCCAAATAAATTCGTCGGAAAGTACTCATACTTAGAAAATTGCTTTTAAAATAAACGATGCATTCTGTAGCTCTAAGCAATTCACAAGTTTGAACTTGAAATTGAACCTAACAGAAATCTTATCAGTTCTAATGGTATTGAAACAAATTTATTGAAATAACTTTGAAATTTCAAGGCTACACTTTTATTGTACTGACGTCACAACTGTACTTTGGGTATCTCATCGTAGCTTGGACCACGGAGCCTGGAATACCGCCGTCCAGGAGCATAGCCACAGTAGTAGTGTGGTCTGGTACTATTATAGTTGAAATGGTTATAATAGCATCAACCAACAGCAGGAGTCGACGCGAGGCGAAGAGGACGGCAGTAGAACTCCACCGACTTGCTAATGTTATCGACACGGACGAAATGCACCTGAAGGTAAGAAACGCATTGGATTTATGGTATTAAAAGTAGGAGAGAAGGGAAGTAAGACAAGGAGGACGTACGACTGCTCCGAATGTACTGAAGTTAAAGATTTAATTTATCTTATCTTAAATACGCTTGCAGTGTGCGACAGACCTAACGCTAACATAAAGAATACCGTATGCACGAGTATATATCAAAAAAGCTATTATTGTTATTATTATACAAATATTAAAAAAAAAACTCAGAATTTTTCTTGGTAAAATAACATTTGCGTAAAGGAAAACAAACAGACTTTTAAGTTTCATAAAATAGTCCATAAAATGTTTAATGTTATTATTTCAATAAAACTTTTTAACTAATAAAACTAATTGACCCTTTTAATATAAAACTGAGTCATCAAATAATTTTTTACGTCTTTCATTTTCTAAGGGATCCGCGAGCATTCCCCAAGAAGACATTACCTAAAGCTTGTAATAATTTTATGTTGCAATTACGCGTCCCCTAAAAACGGTAATGAAAGTCATTTCGTCAACATAATCATCACATTATTGTTAATTATGTATTCCAGGTGAATCACATTTCAATTAAAATGCTGAGCCACGTGGTGAAATTCACTGCTGGTGGGTTCTTCCCCATGGACATGACCTCGATATACTCAGTAAGTTGTAACGTCATTTTATAGTTAAAATGTATTTATAAATTCAATTAGTAACTTATGGATTTCTATCATAGATGGCGGGATCTGTTGCCAGCTACTTGATCATCCTAATTCAGTTTGATTTGGCAGGAAGAAGCTCGAATAAGATTAACTAATTCATGTATTCATAATAATATATATAAATAAATAACGTAATAAATAATTTAATAACCTTACTAAGATGTACCAGAATGGAGAAATTACCATATTTCACAAGATGTAATATTTTTTTAGCAAAAAATATTGCCCTTTATTTGGAACTACGATGTTTTTTTTTTATTTATTTATTTATTTGTCTTGACTTTTATTCGTCATAGTCACCATCAAAAATTTTTTATACATACTTAACATTTTTTAATTCTATTTTACAAATTTCTAAATATTTAAATAATTCACTAACTTATTTTGAATCTCTTAACAAAAATTTAGTATTGACAGGAAAAGTTTTACCACATCTAATATTTCACATTTGAATTTTGATCTTTCTAAACTATAATTTATGCATTCAAATACAATATGATCCAAAGTTCCTTCTTCATCACATTGACATCGTCGAATTTAATATTAATGTTATACAGATGAGCTGGAGTTTTACAATGATTACTTTTGATTCTGATTATAGTTGATATAAATTTGCGGGACTCAATTCTAAAACATCTTTCCTTACTTAAATTTGGACGTAACATATATTAACTATGATGTATATATGTTTTGGAAAGTAGTTTTTACGTTGATTTTAAGATTGAAAATCATTTTTATATATTTGTATTATTACGCTTAACATGCTGATAACTCGTAAATATCACACTAGTTCAATTCATGACGTCAGAAAAAAAGTTACAAAATAAGTGCCTAATGTTTAAGTAAAGACGCAAAAAACATGACCAACTGAATCTAAGATATTACTAATTTAACTAGATAATAATGATTTATCAAAGAAACAGAGAGAACTTGTTGTTGCCAAATTAGAAAACTTTCCACGTGCCGAGCCAGTACATATAATACATAATTGTTTATCCATTTCTACAAGTATATACCTTTGTGAAAATAAAAATAAGTAGCTAGTAAGAATTACGTGAGGTTGTTAAGCATTTTCTTAGAACATGCCATTACAAAAATAGAAAAATAAATAAAATAAAAGAAGAGAGGGCTCCTCTCGTATGTTGGATGTGTCGATTTCTTGTTAATTCGATGTTGTGCGTGCCTCCAACAGATTCGATAGAATTACATAAATTCTATAGAAGTAAAGTCTTTCAGTTACACTTTACTGAAAATAAATAAGTATATACTTTTCAGTGACGTAGCTAACTTCCCTCCCTCCTCGGTTTTTTTTATTTAATAAAGAAAACAAAAGATTTAAAAGAAAAAATTTAATACATAAGAAACAAGAACTAAAAATACAGGCAACGTAATAAAAAACTAAAAGGAAACACAGATCATAGTGCCGTAGAATTTCGATATAACGAATAAATATTAATGAAAAAGGAAAGTACAATTCATAAATTTACTGTATAAACTTATAGATGAGTTTCCTTGTGAAAATGACCACAATGGCAAATTTTATGTGTGTTGTGAAACGAAAATATTGTTATTAAACCGCTTTATACATAACCTGTTATATAGAGGGCCGTTATATAGAGGTTATGCTATATTTAAAAATTACATTTCCTTTTTCAGGTTTTTATTTTTCTAAATTAACATATTAATTCTCTTACTTACATTTTTAAAGCTTCTTCATTATCAATGGCTAGTAAAGTAAGATCATGTAATCTAGATTGATTCATAGAATTTCTTTTATAATCTTTAATTATTTTCAATTTACTGAATGACCTTCTAACACTAGTTGTTGTTACCTGCAATGTCAGATACAATATTATTGCAGATCATGTCTCAGAAAACTCGCTTTCTAAGCAACCTTTAATTCCCTAAGAAGTTTTTAATATATTTAAGGACAAATTTGGAATTTTAAGATGGAAAGTGCTTATCTGTATCTCCCCTCCCACTCTCTGTAACCTCTCTTCATTGACATGATACTAACACGACTTAATTATAAATTTATTTATATACATTTTTTTTTTAATTATTTAATTTATTTAACGTCGGCCTATTTCCGATGCTGACTCTTATCCCTAATGACCTTCTACTATGTTAACAGTTTTTGTGATGTCATGGCTTCATATGTGAGGGTTACACTACAGTCTGATAAGTCTACAATCCTCTCTCTCGCCCACTATTGTTTACACAATACTATCTATCTAGACCGCGCTATTGAAGAAATATACTTTTTCTCAGTTTACTTGTACAAGGACCCTCACCACGTGTCCTGACTATCTCGTAGGTACGCCATTGATTCACTCTCACTTCACGCTCGCCTTCCATAAAGCTTTTTCTAGCTCCTGGCTTAATATCAACAATGTTTTTAAATATTTATAATTTATTCCGTAAAAGAAGACAGAAATATGTATTTCTTTGATATAAAAAGTCCTTATATTTCTGATTAAATTTTAGGGTAAAATATATTTTTATTTTTCTTTAAATTAAATTTCATATTATGTTTAAATACGGAACCACTAAACACAAAAACGTACTCGTAATATTTTTTTATCCAACGTTATACGAGTAATATTACATTTTATACAACATGCACTTAATTCGAAGCTAAAGTATTAATAGTAGAACGAAGTACAAGGTGGAAAGAGTTCACTCACTCTTAAATTGATTAAACAAAATTGTCTCGTTGAAATATTTCCATAGTGATTCAGTGATTTTGAACTTGTGCAGATTTCAATTTCCATGTTACAATTCGTAGAGAATTCTGGTTGAAACAAATAAAGACATTGCACACACGTTCATTCCCACTCACTGTTTTAATTCAATTTGTAATGGGAATACTTATGCATAGACATGCACCATTTTTAATTTAGAACTAATTTTTAAATTTTGGTTTACGTTTTCTTTGCTTTTTTAGAACTTTACAAGGTCCAAGGTTTCTAAATTAAAAAAAACTCTAACTAATATATTATAACCTCCAAAATATGAATCTGTCAAAATGCAGTAGGATTTCTTTTTAAAAGAAGTTTAATGTCAGTTTGTCAAAAATAAATAAATAAAAACAATTTCTATTATCAATTGTTATTAAAAACAGTAATTTTAATTATTTTACATTTAATGTCTGTCTGTAAGAACTGTCAAAATATATATTACTAACGACGCTTGTGCACCAACGAAATTAACTAACCTCAAATTAAAACACGAAAGTGACAATGAAATCTAGATTAAAATGTTATATAAAAACGTAAATTGAATATCAAAACAGTGAGCGTTAATGAGACTTTACGTAAAAGTGTAAGAACTTAGTGTTACGTATCTATTATATAAAAAACACTATACAACAAAAATTATTGAAAATGATTATCTTTTCACGTCTCTGGGAAATAACAGTAATGTAGCGATTTGATGCTTAACAGTAGATAAAGTGGAATCTTTAACAAATTTATATACACGTAAGATAGAATAGAATCTATAGGCTTGTAAATTGCGCAGTTCATAAATTTAAATTAAATTAATTGCTTTCAAGCAATAGAATTAATATTCAAAATATGAACATATTCAAATAAACAATCCTAATAATCTGTAAATTTACAACACCAATTACGCTGCTAGCTACTGGCAATAGTTATAAACAATCCTAATTGGTTGCTCCAAATTAAACGTAGAGTTTCATAATTTAAATACTACAAAACACATTTCACAGGAGCACATTTGGTGGAATTTGGGAATGAGGCCAGAAATATATGAATGAGATTAACGTACATATTTCCAACGTAGTTTTTATATGCGTTCTTCAGTAATTGGCTGCTTTTGATTACCACCGTTTAGAAACACATGTTGGCGTACAACGAGATACAAAGCGTAGCGACGGGACCTTGGCTAACCGGGACACCGGGACAGATCCGTGCTCCCATTCCTCGCAGCTACGCAAACCAATACCACCCATCTCCCACTCAAGTTCTTCATCTTACATGCCCTACAACCTTCTTTAAGTTATCGTTCCTCCAAATGACGTCTAATGCAAGGATGGGCAACGTCTTTTTTATAAAGGGCCAATACCAAACGTATAAAATTAGTGCGGGCAGCAATATAATGCCAGTTTTACACCAAAGAGACAGTTTTGAAAACGTGGTTTGACTTATTTTAAAACAGTTCTGTTTGTTTTGTTTTTAGTGTTTTTCTGTGTGTCCCATAAAAATTTAGTATCCCACAAATTATTGTGTTGGCGATACATTTCTATAAAATGCTGGTCTTATCTTTTGTCCACTGCATACTGCACTAATTTATAACTTCTCACACTTTCCGTATCCTCTCCTCCCTCCCCTTCACATGTAAAGTAGTTAATGGATGGCACTGAGGGCCGCATACGGCCCGCGAACTTCTCTTGTTTATCTCTGGTCTAACGGTTCCGTGGACGTTGACTGTACTTGATGAAAAATTTAAAGCGATGTATTTTACGTTTAAAATGCTTCATCATTTATGCATGAAACCTTATTTTAATGTCAAAAATTGCACAATAAATAATTTTAGAATATCAGAATTTGTAAATAATATATTGGGAGTAATAAATGCTGATAATCAACAAAGAGATAAACCGACCTCTGAACGAAGTTATTTGCGCATCTGGGTAAGTATTTGCTAAAAGCAGTTATTATATATGCACTGTTTTATCTAACTCTTATACTCGTAGCATCCACTTCTTAACGATTAAATTCATGACATCTTATCTCCAACCAAAAAAACATTTCTATAATTTCCATTTGTCCAATGTCTGTCCATTTAGTGTTTTATAGAAGCTCCATAGGCATTTAAAGGGTTTGTAGTAAACTTATAAAAAAGAGTTTTAACAATTATCGGTTTCTCTTGATCTGTAAATAACACGCCTTAAAGGCAGACGTCCTCAGGTTTGCACTCCTGCAATCAAATGCATAAAGTTTATTGAATAATACTTGGAAGAAAATCGGGAGGGAAGGCGTATGCATTCATTGCAATTAAATATGCTTGTGAACCATGTCTTAATTTCCATAAAACTGTGCAATATACTGATAAAGTTGGCTACCAAGCAAAATGTTTAATAACTCGCTATATTTTAGGAGATATTAACAATTAAAATAGTAATTTTTCACTTAAATTATTAAAGGGATCCAACGTTATAGAAAATGCCAATACATGTGACGTAACATATCGCACTATTAAGGTATAGGTCAGGTAATTGTTATATGTATAACAGTTCTGTGTTAAGTACGCTCTTTTATACAACAGAGCGTAAAAGAGATAGCACACTTAACACAGCACTCTTATCCATATAAAAAGTAACTGACTTATCTCTTAATACTGGGACATGTTACGTCATAAATATGGCCGACAACTGTAGCGCTAAAACTAAAATTCAAAGTTTTAATTGCTATATCTCCATCAATATTTAGATATTTAATAAAATAGACACGCCAATATATATTTATTAACACCAATTTCAATCAACAATTAAAAAATCGGCATCTAAAAAAATAAGTACACAAGCCCATTATGCAGATAATATTAAAAACCATTACCATCGATGTTTACCTTCTCTTCCTCGTTTATTTCAATAAATCTAATGCGATTGATGCGTACCTGTGGACGCTTACTTTAAATCGTCGTTAACAAATAAATTTCAATGATTTTTTAACCTTTCCCATTGTCACACATTGTTGTGAGGTACACATTTGAAAAATATATATTTCCTTCATTCTTATTTTGTTTCTTGGTTTTATTTTTCCATTTTCTTCGGAAGACAAATTTTGTCCCGAATCATTTGACTCCTACCTCTAGTCACGTCTTGTCGCACTTTGGAGTGTGTGACATAATTAATGAATGGCCCCTTAGATCGGTAGTTATCTCTTCGGCTTCGAGTCTGAGCCCGTAAATCAAGATTTAGTACAGCGTTGTTGGTTTTTTGACTTCTCGGTTATAGGTTTGAGTCTGAACCTCGGAGAACAAATCAATGTAGCTAGGAGTACGATACCGACGATGTGATCCAGAAATAAACCGTAAATGCGTGGGTCAGACTATGCGGTGACAGTGAGCGGGAATGGGAGTGGGAGAGCACAAAACAGAGCGTCAGTAAAACAAGAGAACGCTGACGTACATTTTATATATACGAGTATACAACAAAAATTATAAAACAACAATTGTAATTTAATTAGTTAGCTTCAAAAGCGGACGAATTATGTGAATTTCATGCAAAATATCAAATGGACGGCTATGGCTATGACGAGTCTGTTTAAGGGTGTGACAGCTTGTTGCTCATATCATACGCTACTATAAAAATGGTTTAACTACATGGTTGACGCATGGTCCGCATCAAACGTACTGGACTTATCGTAACAAACATGGTAGAGAAGGGTGTGGGGAAGGGGGGATGATATCGGCTATCTCAGTTTCTCATTAAAGCAACTTCGTTAAAAATTTATGACCATGCAAAAACCCTAGTACTCACTGTATACGCTTTCCCTCCCTTTCTTGTATCTTAACTCATTTATTTACATGTCATTGTGCTTAATTCAATTTAAATCCTTATTAAACCTAATCATTCTCACTCATTTCAATCGAAAAAAATTTATATAAAATTATCCTTATAAAAATAAAAGCAAAACTGCTACTGCTTCGCTCCTCTTGCTACTCTCCCTCCTGTTTCTACTCCGCCATTCCTTCTCTTCCTTCATTCCTTTTCTCTATCTCCACCATCCACCTCTTCCCTTCACTCCCTCCCTTTAATAACTTTCCAATATTCTTTTCGCTTATTACCTTTTTCTCACATGAAAACTGAATGTGCTGCGTTCCGCACACCCTACACATCCTTACTCGCTATTTGCCCAGTATCTGTTTCCTTTCTCCTCGTTTCCCAATCTAAATCTAGCAATCCTTCTTATGATTTTTGTGTCTTTTTCTCCTAAGAATTGTGGTATATCTCTCTCCCAAATCCTTTTATATCTTTTGTTAACTTGCTCTTCTCAATTTTTTCCATTCTTTCCTGTTGTTGTATCTCCTTGTGAATTCCTGTCTTCTCTGTCGCCATTCCATTCCTTTTGTAATACTCCTTTCTCTTTTTCGGGCCTCTTCTCTTCTATGTTTCATACATTAAATCTAAATCGTTTAATTTAAAAATGTAGTCAACGCTAACTCTTGTTACTTTAATTAGCTTGTAGCACGCTAGCAAATTAAATCTTGCATCCTGCATAATTATCTATCATAGCATTTACATGTTGTTAAATATGTTGAATATCAACGCTGATTTATATCAACCCGACTCCCGCTGCTCTTTACAAACATTAATTTTAATTATTTATTTCTGTTATATCGTTTTATTGATTACATTATTCGTTAACAAAGTGTTATGCGGTGTACCAATCTAATAATTTTCTCACCAGAGTTCAAATAAGTTTTTGTTTTCTATTTTGCGTAGCACCACAACACTTTGTATTATAAATTAGACAGATACCAAGTTAATTAGTTTGTTATTTTAGTTTTCTGTCTGTAAAGTTTGTTAAAGCTTGATGTAGTATTACTGATAAATTCAACTTGATTTATTGAATCGAAAGGTAAATGATAGGTTCTAAAAGTTTATTTCCAAGGATGTTATTTTAATTTATATTCTGCATATATCCATAATCTATAGTAGAAGTCTCAAATATCAATAGAAAGTGCATTTCCTTTTGTGGTAACTGCTGTCTTATATGGGGAATATGTCCGCTAGACACAGTTACATAATCTTAAGTTTTATCTTACATAACAAAATTTACCTATTTCGTAAACTGTTTTACCTAATATACAAAAACGGTAAACAAACGGTTGGAATGTCATGAAATCTTGACACATATCGTTTTAAGTTTGTTACTATCTAAAAATAATATGGATTTGTCAATAGTAGCGCCATAACTTATTAAGTGATCTCACTTCTTCCACGATTTTCATCTTTTTCATTAAAAATCTGTAATTAGTGTGAACTTCTACGGGCAGTCAATTTTTCATATTGGTCTTACAGGTGATGGGCCATCTTATAATTTGGAGGTACAATTTACTTTTGAGTTCCCAAACATTTAATAAACTTTACTTATAAATAATTCCTTTAAACTACATTTTGAAAGCTGTTCTATTGTCCATTATTTGCATTTACGGAACGATACTAACTTTTAACAGTTTCACAAGACTCTGTACTTGGCAACTTAAAATAAGAATAAATATAATTTAAGTCGACGTATTTTGTTTTGCATGAAAGTTATACAGCTGCAAACTTTTTAAAGTAAGTTTGAATACTTAAGTCTTTTTATTTTAAAACAGTAAATAAAAATAACAAATAAGTATTTTATGAAATTTTCTAAGCATATGGATTTTATTTGCCACGGTTTAGACAGTTGTGCAAATAAATTTTCATTTGGTTTGCTTTTTCTATGGTTGAAAATCCATGCTTTTAATGGATAGAATATATCTATATGAAATATATCTATCTGTATAAATAAAAATGAAATGCAACGAAATGCAACTCTGGGGTTGCACCAAACACATTCCAAAATAAAGTTCTGCGAGGAATAGTTAATGTGCGTAGTATATCCGCAATGACGACATACATAGAGACCTGAAGATTAACACAGTCGGAGAAGAAATCAAAACTATAGCAGCGAAGCACGAGTTGAGACTTCGTAACCACGAAAACATCGCCGTGACGCAAATGTTGCTTGATAGTAATGATGTTCGAAGACTTAGCCTCAGGACTAAAGCTAAATCCTCGGACCTAAGTAAACTAATCATGTAGAATTATTCATTGTTCAGAAGAAATACCAAAATTCAGAACAAAACCTTTATACAGTTGATAAGAAGGATGTCCCAAACATTTTTATAAAAATCCCCCAAAATTTAATGACAATCTTCGTCATAATTTACAAAACAAGTTCGCCATTTTGAATTTGTTACTTAGGTTTATAGTACACAAAATCAAAACTGATATGTTTTAACTCAAATCAAAAGAAAATAAATGTCGTGGAATGGTTTTTATCGTTCAATTGATATTTTGGCACACAGGAACCACACAAATTTAATTTATGCGACTTCCGTTACATTACAGAACCGGATGTCAAATTTATGCATTTATCTGGAAACATGGAACGGATCTGCTGGAGGCAAATAAACTGCTATAGAAAATAATATTTATCAGTTGTGTTTTGTGTTTTGTGTTCACGGGATTCGGTCAGGAACGTTGTGGACCAGATGTAGCAGCAACGGAGTGTGATTCTTGTTTCTACAGGTGTGTAGTCAGGTAGAGTAGTCAGATTCTCTAACTGTATTTATAACAGATCTGTATTGTTTAAAACTAAAAGTATTGCCAGAGGTGAGGATCGTTAACTACACGTAATTCTAATGGTATCGATATCTTAACGTTAACGTTTATCATTATAAATATTTTTAAAAAAGTATTAAAGTGACGTGATTTTGAAGAAAAGATTTTTTCCTATGACACTACAGACCCGCTTGTTGATTGATATTACCGAATTAATTCAATTCAACTTTCTTTTCCTATACCCCTGTGACAATTTCGTGAAACTACACCTCTGCGTATGTGAAATACAAACACAGCACGAACTACAGGCCACGAATATATCATGTTATTTGTGGAACTCATAAAACTCTGTTGAGATTTTGATGGCATCAGCTGTTATAATTGATGTTAGTGGTAAAATGTTACACGTGTTTTATACCAAGGTCAATGCGATTATGAAAGGAAATAGAAACAGAATCAGGAGTTGTCAAACAAAATAACGAAACAAGCAAGTGAGTGATTGTATAAAGAAAATAAATGTAAAGAAAACATTGAGAAAAATTAATAGCTTAATTAAATGTAAATGATTTAAGTAATATAGAAAACACGTCTAACTGACTGGTATGATGTTGTGTCGCTTTATCGTTCTGTGGATCTTGTAGCAGGTAAATCGAAAGAACGATTTAATGTTATTTCTCTTTAACTGACCATGTTAACTAACTTTTGCTAGAATTATGAATTCAGCAACTGACCCCTTAGTCTACTAAAATTATTGTTCAAATCACATATTATAGATTAAACATAAATTGGGTATATTATACCCAGTTATTAATGGTACGCATATCACATTAACGTGGTATCTATATATTATTTATTTAAGGTAATATTTAAGATTCTACCGACATATAAGTATACATTTGTAATCTCAAGAAAGAAAGCTGCTTGTATCTTCATGTAATCGATAATAAAAAATTCTGCTCACATACCGTACAACACCGTCGCGTCGGAGCAAAGTGATATACGGTTGTACCCTTAGACATGCAATAGTTGTGTCCATGTTTTCTGTTCTTAATTCTTAATTCTCTTAGATCCACTTCCCAAAATAGTACTAAAGAAGTTACAGAAGAAGTGGCATGTTTGTTTGTGCAGAGGATTACAAGAGAGAGCTCGGGAGATTAATGAAAAACTAGAGAGGGAGGGAAATGTCAATCTGAAAATAGTGTTTGAAAAGATTCGTTACATGAACTCTTACAACGAATATCTTTATCTACCATCTGCTGCTTGGAGCCAACCAGTTCAGATTAACTTGTCCTTAGCTCGCAGTAATAGAAACTGTAGAAAAAGATTAATAAAAATAATAACTACGATCGACATCGAATTTTAGAAATCTCCAGCTGCTAGTTAAGCCTCATTCGCACTCACTGTTTTATATTTTAATCTAGATTTCAAGTTTTTAGAATAGACATTCCTTATCACATTCGTGCTTTAATTGAGTTTAGTTAGGCTTACTTTTAACGTAGCGTCACTTCATACGCACGTTGTTGTACGCTCTCATGCAGCTTGTACATCCTGTACAAGCTTTGTACAATTAGTAATAGAAATTGTTTTTATTTCTTAATTTTTCACAAACTGACATTGAACTTCTTTTAAAAATAAATCCCACTGCATTTTGACAGATTGTCACATTTTTGAGGTTATAATATAATATGGTTTTTTTAAATTTAACATTGCACATTGTAAGGTTATAAAGTAACAAAGAAAACTTAATTTAAAATTAAATTATCATAAATCTATAAATTAAAACAATGAGTGGAAATGATACTTTAAGTGCCATCCATAAATTATTAATTCACTCAATTTTCATGTTTTTTAATCACTAATTCTTGTCTGAAGACTGGCTAAAAAGTCTGACATCGTTAGATTGTCAAAATATAGGTCTTTGCAAATATTTATCTTTTTTATCTTTGTTCCTAGGTAAAATCCTTATTTGACTGGGTTATTACTCCCTCCAAATCGCTGAATTTTCCTCATCTATATTTTCTAGCAATCATCAATCAGTTTGTTCTGGTGCCAGCCTTCAGTAACAAATTTAATAAAGAGGACGATGAGATCATCTTCACTATTTGCGTTGCCTCATGTACGATATGAGTCACACAAATATTGACCACAACAAACACTTTCGTCCACATTGTCCTTGTTTATCAAATGTTTAATATTGGCATAGGACCCTAAGTTTATAAAAGCACCGACGGAGCCCGCAGCTACATGAAAAGAAACGATTCTCAATCTGTTCCTTAAAAATCAAATGGTTCCTCCTAAATATAGTTACGTGTATTTAAATTTTATTTAACACAGAAAAACTTTTACTAGCAAGTTACAATTTCTATATATAGAAGTAGAAATTAGCTTGTAGGAAGTTAGGAAGCTTGAAACTGCACTGCAACACAATTTTCTACCTGCAAATTAGACTTCTTGTTAAATGAACCTTAAATATTTATAATTTCGTTTAGCGGGTATATATAATATATTTTCTAAAAGGCAATTACTCTAAAATCACTGAGTGTTTAAAATCCATTCTTTATGCATCAAAATAATTATTTAAAACAAGTTAATAAAAAAAGACAGAATTCTGTTTACTTCTCATTAACAATCAAATCTCAATTTGTAAGTTGTTAAGCAAAAACATTTAGATAAGAAAGAAAAAGGGTTTGCACGGTTTCTTTGAGGTATTTTGTGTGTCAACAGTTTCTAAGATATTCGTACGCATCATTGCGTCACTCGTACTCGTCTATACGTCGGAGCTCATTACCAGCAACGATTTAGATATCGAGCCACGATCTGTATTCCGTGTACCAGCTATCAGCCGCCAGACCACGTTTCTTGAACGACTATTGATATTGGACTCGCTCCACTCTATTTCGATGCATAATGCCGAGGTTATTCTTGTATAAATAGTACTGTCTAGCTATTTCATCCATTTATACAAAACTAAATTCTGTTATTCATGGCCGCTTTGTTAAATCTTGTGTCATTTGAAAGATAATTAATTTTGGATATCCTTTATTACAGATGGGATCCCCGCTGGTCGTCATTAACCTAATTGGCATTTGTTGTACGAAACGTCGTAGCGTCGTTGTTGTGGATAAATTGACTGAAACTGAAACTGAAGGTAGACCAGATGAGCTCTTACTTAATATGCAAGGAGGATGACACATTGGGAGTCTATGATTGCCTGACTTACATCTAAAGCAAGTAACAGAGCTAGTCCAGCAGTATGATCTTCTCGTTACATAATATTCTAATTAGTGGCCCCTGAAATAAATAACTTTAAAGATCATAAGTTAGATTGTATGCCATACTACTTTATCAGATTATTCGTTTTTTGATATATTTGATTTTCAAATTTGTGTTGTATTGGCAACTTAATTTGCCAATGGAAAATTGGCAATCCTTGCTTCCGAACAGATGATTTAGTGAAAAAGACCTTCACCATGACCATATTTACAATCATCATGCGTCTTCCCCATTGTTTAAAACTCCAGCTGGACGAAACATTAACCTAAGTTATATCTCCTACGCAACAAGATTTTATTTTCAATAACTTGAATACATATACTATACTTTGGATGTTAATTTTTGACCAAGCGGACAGCGGTTGTCGTTTTGCGTCCTTTCTACAATTTCAGTTGGACATTCTGTTGGATTCTCCCTGTCAATCTAGACCACAAACCATAAAACTTTTAATGAATGAAATCCCTTTTTTTACTTTTATTTTTAAATACGACGTCACTAACCAGGGCCCAGAATTGCTCCCTGTCGTAAAGCTCCTCCCTATTTTCTTTAATGAATGTTGAGGGACTAATTATCACAATGGCTGGGTTTATCTGTTAAATGTAATTGTTTTATTAAATTTATGGGCAACACCGCGCTTCATATCAAACTGTAAATCACTTACATTGCACTAGTTTTACACTGTTGTTACACGTGTCCCATTTAAATATAAACCGGAATGTTTTAATACAGATTTATAAAAATATGCATGGAGTGCCTTATTTTCGACATAGTTTCCATCGGGTATGAATCTATTTAATCCCATTGCACTAGTTTTACACTGTTGTTACACGTGTCCCATTTAAATATAAACCGGAATGTTTTAATACAGATTTATAAAAATATGCATGGAGTGCCTTATTTTCGACATAGTTTCCATCGGGTATGAATCTATTTAATCCCATTGCACTAGTTTTACACTGTTGTTACACGTGTCCCATTTAAATATAAACCGGAATGTTTTAATACAGATTTATAAAAATATGCATGGAGTGCCTTATTTTCGACATAGTTTCCATCGGGTATGAATCTATTTAATCCCTTAATGTGAAAAAGTAGATGGCTGCCCCAATAACTAATTACACACTTACTGTTCGACCGCAGGGTTATCTTCAACTCTTTCCTCTCCTAATGGCTTCTTCAGTTGACCAAAAATATGGTAGTCACATGAAGATAAATCTAGACTGTAAGGTGGGTAGCTCAGTGAGTTTATGACGAACTAGAGCTGCTGTTTGCGGCCGCATGTTTTCTCACAGAAAGAGGGCACCTTGTTGATATTTTTCTGTATTCAAGTGTGTTCGAAACAATGGCATGAGCACTTCCAACTCTTATATTACACTCTGATCTAATCTCGGTGACAGTTCCTAAATATTGTCTTCAATTGACGCTGAACTTCAGACGTTATAGACATTATATACCGTAATGATATGCATTAGAAAAAATACCGTTCTTTAACCACTACTTCGGCATAGAAACTGTCAGAAATTTCAGCCAAAGATACCAGCAGCAACTCAACAATCATCCAAATTATCTAGCAGTGAATTTATTGGTGAAAAACACATGAGATGCGTGCGGACGGCCTAAGAAGAAATAATGCATAGAAATTATCACAACATTTTTAACATTTAATATCATGCATATCGATATCGACATCATTGAAATTTATCAAAGTTATTTAGCATAGATACTCGCAGGATCGCTGTCCCCTTTTCGCACTCACCCGTAAAAAGGTAAAAAGGTCACAAAAGTTACAAATTGGTCCTTATAAAAAGAAAATATTTACCCGGGCCGGACATGTAGGAACTTGTCCTTGTTGGCTATGCTTAAAGTAGCACTCGATACTCCTAGCATGCATAATAAATGAAAATTAAAAATTATAAAAACCTCATAATAAATAATAAAGTGATAAATGTTCCTTGCAAAGCATGAAAACAAACAAAGTAAAACGAAGTACAGACGGTATTATTTTTCTTTTATAAACAATTCATGTTCCAGTAGAAGAGTGTCAACCAGGCGTTGAAAATAAACAAATCATAAACAACTACGTCATGTATATCACGTTCATGCGTCTTCACAAACTTAGAGCTTTCTCTACTTTGATTGTGTCATCACAAACTCTTAGTAGACACATTTTATACAACAAGCATGAGCGCCCGCAGATAGCAGCAAGTGACACACTTGCACTTTTCTTAAAGTTATAATTTATTGTATATGGAAAGTACGAACTTAAAGAGAACGTAACAGAATAAGTAATTTTTCCATCTCGGTGAAGTTTCTTTGCGGACGCCCATGGCTATAAGTTTCATACCATGCAAACTATGATGACAGTTTCATTTTGGTAAGTAGTGACAATGTCAAACGAGAACAATGTTCTTCACTTTGAGAACTTAACAGTTCCACGTCTTCCCACGCTCTTGCCTTCACCCACAATGCCCACTACTCAAATCCACGAAGCCTGGATTTTCACTCTGTCTGATAGTTTCTGACACAAATTTCTATTCTATGCAAATGAATACAAAATAAGAATTGGATCCTTTCTCTTCTTGTTTTTTTAAACATTTTCAAATGTTATTAAAAATAATGTATACTTTCCTTTTTGAATTATTATCAACTTCATTCAAGAAATTGAGGGAGAAAGAGTTACGAGTATGTATGTAGAATTTGTCTATAGAATAATGTCTTTAGGTAGTCTGTACTTAATTTAGAATGGCAGGCTGTCGTGTGTGTATTGTCCAAGATGTTGTATTAGTGTATTGTAATGATATTTTGTTTATCATTGACTAATATCCCTAACGTCAGCTTATAAAGAGTGTTCTACCTTATTTTTCCTCCAATAGGCGAGTTGTTAGGTTGAAATAAAAAAGCAAAACATTGTATGCATCATACGTATTAGGCCTGTCACAGGAGTCGCTTTGAAAGTTCTATCCGCCGATTTAAGCCCGAAATACGCTTGCAGTGTGCGACAGGCCTTAGGATTGTCAAAGTAGATTAAACCACCTATTTATTTATTTCCATTTGACATGTGCGAATAATCCGAGCCAATGCTTATTTATATCTGGTCATATGTTCGTATTTGCGTTACATTTAACCAGGTATTTTAATTTAAACTTAAATTCCCATGTGTAATGCCTAACACTAATTATACCCTACTCATAATTATTCATAGAATTGATACACTGTAAAGTCTATGGATTCTACATATGTTAGAGCGCCTAATATAAGGTCACGCACGTGCTGCAACTATCTCTCATTGGTCAATGAGTACGCTGAACACTTTCTGAGCACAAGTCGATTTTTGTGCTGTTTAAAGTGAATTAATTAATAAACACGTGCCTTCTGTTTTATTCGGTATCTAATTCCCTTCTAGTCTGAGCCGGCTTATTGCATTTACAAGGTAGAGATAAGTTTTGCATTATGGCATGTATACGCTTGGCCCGAATTCGCCGAAATTCGGCTCCAATGTGAGTGGTACGTACTTTGTCGCTTGCAGTGTGCGAGTTTATTACATTTACAGAGTTCGGATAGGTAAAGCATAGCAGCGCGTATACGTCCGGTCAAAATTCGCAAATTTTTGGCAAAGAACATTAGTTGGGAAACAGTACACTAAAACAAAAATGACTTCAAAGCAAAAAAAATCAGCTTGTTTTTGATATGAACAAAAACGAATTATTAAAAAATAAATTTATCATTTAATTAAAATAGGCTTCCCTTATAGGCCACCATGTGTAATAATTAATGAATAACTAATTAAACTGATTACTTTTATTATATTAACTTTTTTATTTTATTATTTTCATATTGATGAAAGGTTTCATTTTTAAAATTAAATTTACACATGTACAATAAAAAATGAACATAAAAAAAACATCAAAGAGATAATATTCAAACCTCAATAACAATATTTGTAATATAAAAATATATGCATAAAAAATCGATATATGAAACCACAGTACAAAACAAATATTCAGTACACCTCAATAAATAAATATACAGTAAACTACTCATATTCCCGGTAAATCGGAAAATAATTTAGTGTGACTATTTTTCAATGTACGTGCGAATATTTTTCAGTATGCATTGTATCACATGATGCATTCCACTGTAACGTTTTTCATAAAAGTAGTAGATGAATGGAATTTTTTTTTTGTGGCAAAAATGTCTTTTTTCTTAATTTAAAAAACAGCTCATTCGGTGCCGGATTACAGAATTAACCGTAGAATGCCGTAGACTACAGTGTTAGGGATAGCTTGACTTCTTGTGATACTTCAAAATTGTTCCTCTGTCTATCTCTCTGTCTCAATCTCTTATAACTTAATTTCTAGTGATACTTTATAAAAATAATTCAATTTTTTTAACCTCCTCCATCCCCCCTCTCCCTCTCTCTCTCTCTGATACACACACACACCATTGTTCAAATATCTCGTTATTTTCTAAATCATTCGATCATATGTTTATGATAAAATCGTTTATATAAAATTTTATTAATCTACTTCTATGTAAACACAAACATCTTATTTACGTAATATTTATATAAATGATTTTTCAACAAGAAATGCCATTTTAAGTGTCATTTTAAGTGGTACTAATACCTTCATCCGTATTTGTTTATTTTTATTCTCAAAAAATGTTTATATTTAGAAACTCAATTTTATAAATTTAATTTTACTTTTAATTTTATTTAAAGAAATATTTTTATGATTTAAATAAAATAAGGATTATTGTCAAAGATATAACATCATTTTATACAATGGTATTGGAGAATTTCTTCATTTAGTTTTGTTTTAGTTTAGAGAGCAGAACCTTTTGAAGCGCGAGGCACTGCTGTAGTTGGAACATTCATGCTGGGAAAAATGTCGCATTGTGCCGTAATTGGGCCCATTGAGCTCCATTACTATCCCCAGAATGTGTACTTTATATTCAAATATGATTGAAAATGACACTTCTTGTTGAAAGACTTGTAGACGTGTTAATACGTAAATTATACATTACACAAAACACATTTACGTAGCAAATGCTTTTTCGCGAATATGTCAAGTTTACTGTGTTAATTCATATGTACATATATAGGTTGTAGATATAAATGTAATTGGTTCATAAATTTGTAAGTTGTATGTTTAGATAGGATATCTAAACAACAAATGTACATACTCCTTGGAGTGTTACGCAATCAGGTATGACCTCATACACCGATAACTCTTATCGGAATCAGCTTTAGATAGATAAATACGACAATAATAGTAATTTCCAGATTGTTCAACAAACCAATAATAATCATAAGGGTAGAATAAACAAGAACGGGACAAAACAGAATAGAAAAATCAACTTACCGAATGAAATAAGTCCACTGTTCAACATGGACAGTTTAATAGTGTTCGGAATGGACACCAGACTATTGGCGGCGCTGAGATGTTTCTTCTTTTTTGGTTTCTCAAGATCTGCACACCGCGGCGTAGATCGAGAACGATGACGTCGTTGGCTAGTAGCCGCTGTACTGGAACCTCCATGAGTAGTCCTGGAGGTAGCACTGGTTGTTGCTGTACGCCCAGACATTCCAAATAACACTAGGTACCTCTGGGGTGTCGTAAACTTTGCCGATAACGTTCACACTTTATCCAAATCCTAGTCAATGTTTTATACACCAATAAACGGTAAATCTTTTATGAGAACTTGTAGTTAGTTCTGTCACTGTATTTTTAAATTTACTTTTAGTTACTGTTTTGCTGTTGGAAATAAATGAAATTATAAATGGTAAATGAATCAGGTGAAAGATAATTGTTTAAAGGCACGCACTGCTCGGATCAAGCGCATTATATCAGGAAGCGGGAAGGAAGACGTACGCAGCGACTAGGGTTCTACTACGGCTTCAACTGATATCGGCAGTGATTCCTCTTCGAAACAACCTCGAATTTTTAATTAATTTCTTAATTTTTCTTTTTAATTTTAGAATAGTCTAAAGAATTACAAAATTCGCCCGTAAAAATGGAACATTCTTTAAAATAAATGTGCTTTTCTATATATAGAATTTCCGGTATGATCATATGGTTTTCAACTTTGGGGCACTGCATCTACCTCTAATATAAAAATAGTCCAAAGATTCCAATTTAAAATGCAAAGGATTGTCACCATGATTTGTACCTAATAACATACTACATCGGGATCTGGATATACCCGCTAGTTTTCAATATATCATTACTAATGCCACTTCGTTCTATTCAGTATTACACACTTTATCATGAGATGCTGCTATCAATACCTTGTACCTTTTCGATACAGTGGTGTATTGATAAAGCTTAAAGTAGAAAAAATTCTCATTATAAAGTGTGTTTATGTTAAATAACTGAAATACTTTTAACATAAAATATCAAAGGTCGCAAGTAATCTGTTACAGTGAGAGAACACACTAATGCTTCTATTTTCAGCAAGTAGTAAACGCACCCTGATATCTAATTACTCTAATATTTCAGTTTGACTTTTATTTACATCGCTAAATAAATTAATAATTTGGTACTGATTGAGTAAATGGCGCGAGGACAGATAGGCAACGACAACGGCGTCCCGACGCGGCCGACGCTAAGAAAAACTGCTGTTAAACAGTCATTAAAAATAAATCGTTTTTATTATTTTAAATTTCTCTTAACAAAATTAATTTTCCTGACATTTTCCTGAACTTTTGTAATGGATTGTTTACTAAAAAATATTAAATTAATTGCTATGGGTAAAAAATATATGAATCGTCCGGTTCATTAGTGAGGCATCTCTGAAAATGCTCAAATTTCAGTTTATTATGTATTTATATATAGAACTCTATCTGATTTAACACTAAAAGATTTCAAATTATGGGGTCAGCCATAAATTACGTGAGACGTTTTTATGATTTTTTAATCCTTTCGTCCTTCTTGTCACGTCTTATCACATATTGTGGACCATTTACTATAATGACGTCATTCATTTGAAAAAAAAAAATTATTTTTTATGTTGGTTTTGTATTTTTTTCTTTTTCGACCCCGAATTTTAGAATAAATGTGACATCGCGAAGCTAAAGACTACTCCTCTCATTTGTCACGTCTACTCTTTGTGGACCACCCTCTTCCCCGTTTACTTTGCATGTGACGTAATTAATAGATAACTCCTAATACATGAATTTACGTTTTGTTTTTAGCGAGTAAAAATGTAATAAAAAATGTACATAATGATTAATTATTATTAACAAATATTTTTCTTATTACAGTAAACTCTCTTTAATGCGGCATTTATGATTCGGTCATTTTTAAATTGTTTTATAATAAAAAATTAAGTTTCTTGTCATAGGCAGTTACAGAGTGAATTGAAATCTATAAAATGGTGATATTCAATAAAGTAAATATCCAATGCTTGAATTAATTTAGTATACTATGCTTTTCTACGCATAACCATACTTTTTCGGGAAATTATTCGATATACCTATATTTTTTGTTTTGAATCTTGTAAAAAAGCTACTGCATTTTTATATGTTTTATGGCGGTTTTATTATATGTAATAGATGTAGAAATCGTTACGTAACAGTCATTATACCAGTTTTAATTAAGAAATAAAGCATATTGATTGTTACAGACCAATAAATGTCAAATAAAACGCCATTTTCACATTGTCATTTTATAACCTCAAATTTGATATGTCAAGTTTAAACATTAATATTTTTCTATTTTTAAATAAAAAGTGTTATAACAAATATTACGTGGTGATTTGTACAATGGTTGAGTGCATAACAAGCATCATAACATATACAAAAATTGTTGAAGCAGATATTAAATGCGCAGTTTTATATAAAATATTTTATTAATTAATAAGTCCTCAGACTAAAATTATACATAATGTCCTCAGACAAAAATTACTTAAAGACTAACATTTCTCTCCTAATTCAAATACAAGTTATTTCAGTTATATTCAAATAGGCAAAAACAAAATAAAACCAGTTCACTGCAGCTACAATGAAACAACAACCTTGAATGTCTTAAAAGAAATATAACAATAGGCTATTATTTTATATAAACAAAAACAAAACAAGTTTTAAGTAATTTAATTTAAGAATGAATGTCTTGTAATTCCAACAAAAATGAAGTAGTTTTATTTGCAAGGTTCAAAACAAAAAATATAGGTATATCGAATAATTACTCTTTCTAGGATATTTATACCGCCTGCCCAAGTTCATAATCTACTCTTAAACACATAACATACATGTTCTAATAGTTTACATTTTTCCGTGGCCCTGAAGAGGCTGGATTAAAGAAAGTCTACTTTATAAATTCGAAATTACGAATTTTTTTTCATATACTTATTCAATGAATTTATTTCTAAATTTCTTTTTGTTAAATATTTTTGTTATCGTCGCATACGACCCGCTAAACACAAAACGTAAATATTGTATAATATATTTTGTGTCAAAAAATTAACATACATAATTTTTAAGTTTACTAAAAGATGTTTTATGTAAAATACACATAACTATGTTTAGCGTACGTTAAACGGTTATTATTTTCGTACCCTAACCGAGGTGCTTGCAAGAATTTATTTTTAAATCAAAATAAGTATGTGTCTGAATTACTCAGGTTTCATGTTAAGCTATTGTACAATATCGCCTGAGCGGAGCAGAAACGTACTGGTACAACAAAATACCTCGTCGACCTGGTTGACTTTATTTATGTTTTCATCTTGTGTTTATGTTAGTCTCGGAAACTCATTCCTAATCAAATATAAACCTAAAATTTCACGGAAAACGGATTTAATACATTTATTTAATTAATAATTCTTGAAACAACAACCAACCCCTTTAACCGGAAGCGGTATTTAAATATTTTACCGTTTTAGGAGGATGATTATCCAGTGAAAAACAAACACCAAGATACACTTAACAGAAAACTTAGAACTTTTGTAATTATGTAGATTGGTATGTTCCCGAAAAGCACAAAACCGTTTAAAGATTCAACAAATTTCACAATATTTAAATAATAAAACAGGCTCTTGCAATGAGCATACACACACTCAATTTAGACGTTCTGGTTTGTTTTGTTATGCTACAATAAGGTCATATTTTTTTTTTTGATTTACTTTATTCAAAGAAAAAATATTCAAATGTTTATAGAAAATATTCGTATATGTTATATTTTTAATTATGTATAATTTACGTATTTTTTAATTTTATTTTAAATATCGCGATTATGAGATGCGATACGGTTGAAATTTAAAACTAAACTGAAGTTGTGAAAATCTTCCGTTAAAATGGGCGAGACCGCCGTCGCTTCGGCGTCGGTCCAGCGGCGCTATTCCGTAGAGAAATGGTAATAGCAATGGTAAAACAATACACAGATCACTCTCTAATTATATTAAATTCGTAACAAAAGTTTTGTAGAATTATAATAATTTCTTATTATTAATTAAATATAAAATAGCAGCAGTAGTTGATAGTATAAATTCTACTACGTGCCACGGCGTCATGATTTAAATAAAAAATAATATTTACTCATGTATTCATCACTAAAAAGAATATACATATTTTGAAGACTTACAAATAGGTAAAGAGAAGTTAATTTTATTAGTTTAAAGACGTCAGTTAAACAGTTACAAAATAGGGGTCTTAGTTATGAGCTATACACCTATAAAAACAAAATATTTTTAAATAAAAATTGAAAATCAGTAACAATAAAATGACATTTAATTGTATTGTTATATTCATAAAAGAATCTCTATAATTCCTAACTTATTAGGCATAGATTGTCGTTCTTCTTCTTCCTCCGATTTATTGAATATCTTCGCATAGTATTTCTTAAATATAATTCTTTTTCAACTTAATCATTAGATACAAATATTATTTTTCTTTAAAGAAAGTTTGGACAATTTTTTATCTGCTTTTGATTTTTTTTATTTCATTGTATTTGGTATAGTCAATTTCCACCATCTTTTCCTGTTGCTGTAATTCCACAACTTTACCTCCACACTCCATATCGTTAATAATATTCTTTCCTCTTTTGCACACTCCTTCTTCCTACTGTTTTAATTTTATTTTCTAAATAGTTAAATTGTGTGTAATGGTTTCAACGTTTTTCTTTTATAACAATTTTAATAATTCAATTTTAAAACACAGCTGCCATGTACTTTAAAGTTATACTCCATGAAGTAGTATTCCGCCTCAATAGAAATTTAATGCAGGTTTATTTTTTTAAATCTTCACTTTATATAATAAAATGTTATTGCAAATATATATTGCCATAAGGTGAATAATTTTATTTAGATAAATATTTACAGAATCATCCCTATTATTCAGTTCAGACGCACTGGTCCACGATGAGCAACGGTTGGTTCTCGGAGAGGTGAAGTGGGACATTGAAGGAATGGAGACCATAGTTCAGGCGACAGGGATGCCAACATTCCTTTATTTAATGTGTCAATAACAACGATCTGAAGATAGTGAATTATATTATCTCGAAGTGTCATGGTTAATATCTTGCATAAATATGAAAAATTATTTGTCTGGCGTTATTTGTTATTGTGTTATTGTGTTATTATACAAATATGATGAACTTGAATGATTGTTCTGAACCTCTGACATAAACGGTGACCTGTTGTAATATTTAATGCGATTCCAATCAATTGTCTGTGTGTTTGTTCCAATCAACCGTCTAGCCGAAATTAATACCGTAGAATGTAGTAATATGTATTAATGTTTGTTGTGTTGATATTGGATAAAGCAGAACTGCTCTTAGAGTGGTGCGATTGGAGTAAATCTCTATAGAACATGCTCGCGATTCCCATTAAACAATTTGGTGAATTTGTTTTTATTAATTTCACTTATCGTGCTACTACTTAACAATCTGTGCATTGATGAAATAGTCAATTATTAATCGAATACAACTGTAGTTCCCAGAGACTTTTCCGTGGTTCCATTCTAAAAGGTGAAGTGGTTTCGCCTATTTATAACTGATAACTGCCAATCTTCATAAACTCAAACACAATTCTTCATGCGAATGAAGAAAAATAGCTAAAAATGACGTTTGATGCTAAGTTAAGGTGGAAAACGCACGTTAAAAAGAGAAATAAAGAACTGAACATAAAATACAGGAATATGTATTGGCTAATTGGACGACGCTCTGAACTAAACATAGGAAACAAGCTGCTCATATATAAACAAGTGCTAAAGCCAGTGTGGAAGTATGGAGTGCAACTCTGGGGTTGCACTAAGAAATCGAACATTAAAGAAATACAAACGAGACCTGAAGATTAACACAGTCCGAGAAAAAATCAAAACTATAGCAGCGAAGCACGAGTTGAGTCTTCGTAACCACGAAAATGTTGCTTTATAGTAATGATGTTCGAAGACTTCGCAGGACTAAACCCTCGGACCTAGTAACCTAATCATGTAGAATTGTTCATTGGAGCAATCTCTACCACACCTTCGAGCCGAGCCCGACAACCAAAAACTTTCGTTGCACTGATAAACTATCAAACATGTTGGCCGAGCCAGCCACCAACCCAACATGTTCGAGTGTGTATTGGAGCTCTTTACACCCAGGAATGTAGCACAGCATTCTATGACAGAACCTGGTTAGAATACAATGTATTTTATATACCCGTATTTCGAGAAGATAAAATTTAGTGATGAAAATATTGTATTTAAAAAATGTGAAGAATGTAGAGAAAAATGAAAGAGTGACAGAGAAAAAACCAGTCATAAAACTTGATCGTAAAAGAGACAAAACATTCCAACAGAAATATAAAAAGGGAAGGAAGTTAATTCATAATACAACAAGATAACGTCTACTATAGCTTGAATGACATACTATGTAGACAGGCAGTAATTGACGGTATTTTTAATTAATCGATTTACTGCAAGCGTTAAACAAATAAAATGATAATATAAATTAGTTATCGGTGATATCAGACTAATTACTTCTTCATTTATAAAAAAGTGTGAAACTAATTTTTATTACAGTACTCTATACATAAATTGTACAGTAAAGTGACGAACATTTGTAAATAGAGGCATTCCTACTTAAGATGTTTGCATAACATTCCTTAAAGATGATCCGATGATCAGTTTCAATCAAATTGTCAGTTTCGCGTATGTATAATATTGATACTTCTATATAACATAAACTAACCGATTATTTAAAAGCGAATGTAAATGTACAAGAGAGTCCAACATTTTAATATGAGATGTTCTAGAAAAATCGAAATTAAATATCTGTCTACCTCAGAAAAGTAACCAATTTTGGTTTAACGGTATTACACCCCAACAGGGGCATATAGAACACTAAACTTTATTTTTATATTCTCACTAACATTCATCTTCTTTCGAAGTATCCTCTCCTTCTTCTCTTCTTCCACCTACCAGACTCCTGGTCCCCAATTTTCTCTCTTACTAATCTGAAGAAGTCTCTACCTTCTTCAATGTTTTCTCCTATATCATCGTTCTCTCACTACCAAGTACTCCGGCAGCAATACTTCTGTAGCGCTTCCAGCCCCATATTTCAGCTCCATACTCTCAATTATTCAGTCGAACAACCATAGCCTCTTCCTGTACGAGTATATTTACGATACGTCCTTGGTCAATATCCGTTTTTAAAAATTAATTAGTATAAACATCCGTAAATTGCTAGAATCCACATTCCATGTCAAACTTTAAGCACAAATACATACACAATACACACGTATATTAAACCATGAATGAATCCTCTAAATATTTATACTACGATTCCATTTAATAAGTTTTAATTTAGTGAATGACCTTTGCCAAATAAATAGAATCCAGAATAATTTAATGAGCGTCGCAATGGATCATTCCGTCGAACTCTTTGTAGATCTAAAATTAAACGGATCATACACATACACATACAAGCACGTCCTGACGCCTGACGATCGAATGAACAGCTTTCTAAAGAAGTCAAGTATTAAACCACTAACACTAAACTAACCGACATGCCAACTTTCAACAGATATTGTTCCGATTACTTCCCGGATCTACATACTTGGAATAGTTTTGTGTTAACGTCATCAACAGGCTACAGGCGTCGTGACGCAGACGTAGCACCATATATTCCCACTCAACGTTATAAAATCACTCCAAAATAGAAATAGTATGATCTGCGGGATTCTAAGTAAATATTTACATAAAAAATACATTTTTAAATAAAACAAAACAATATTACATATTCTAGATATACTCTATAAAAATTTATTTAGTTTGTTTCCGGTAAATATTTTCCAATTTAATTTTTATAAACATGTGGTGGATTCCTGAATACGTATCAATGTTGTGAGAAATAAATGCTAAGCGTTTACTGCTCGCATCAAACGCATATAAACGCATTTATATAAATTTAAATATATTTAAGAAACTAGAATAAAAGATCCTTATAATTATATACCAGTAGCTCCTAAGATGATTATAGTTATTATCAAATTGGGGGGGCACTCAATTTTCAAAAAATTTGCGCATACTGGTATAACATTTTTTTGCGCATCTGATAGATATAAAGCTGCACTGCTGTAAATTAACGCTCTTAACTGAAAATTAATAAAGATTCAAACCTAAAAATTTAAGAGTGAGTACAAATTTGTCCAAATTCCTTAACCCATTATAGTATATAAACATATGATTAATAAACATATTTTTAATAAAATAAATAATTTACATATAAAGGAAAAAAATTAATTACGAAAATATTAATTGTTTTAAATATTCATTCACCTTTGGACATATTTCAGATTGGAGTAGTTTTCAAAATTTTTAACCAAATCCAAAAGAAAAATAATTAATGGAAGGATATATGAAAAATAAACTGATATGTTTTTGGTATATGCTAGGGATCACCTTCATGTGTCTTTGGTAGTAATTACAGAATCTTAATGTTATTTTATTTTCTAAATATAAAACTTCCTAATTCAAATGATTATTTTGTATTGAGATTATCGCATGACTCACAACCTCTATACAAAAATAAACTTAAATGCACTTTTAAATATTTGGTGCTTCAACTGTAAAAGTTAAGTGATCTGTGCAATTAAGACTCCTATAAAATCTTAACTTCTAACAATTAAAGAGGTTATATTTAACTTTTATCGTCCATACGATATAGTGTAGCCCATACTCGCCATCAGCGTCTCTTTGATCGCAGGTTGCAACGCTCTTTGCATATACGAAGTCAACAGTCCTCTAATGCCTTTAGAGAAGATATCTTCCATTTCTCGAGTCATATCACCGCCATCTTGGTAGTCATCAGTGTTACTTAATCCATCCTCTTCATATAAATCTGATTCAAAAACATCAAAAATTCTTCCTTGCCTCGAACTAGGTTCATTATCATAGATAACAAACTTACTGTCATCGAAGGAAAAGTTATCACCTTCGTCGAAGCTTTTGTGTTGCTTCCTGTCGTAATACCGATCGTAATCATCATACGGATTACCGTACCGATTCCGCAAACCGTTTTGTTCGTAATTTCGGTCTACGAATCTATCAGGAGCCATGTACTTGCCGTTCCGTCGATGGTGGCCGTCCGTAGCTTCACAACCGTGAGCAAAAACACTCAAAAATCCTGGCTCCGTGAACTGGGAATCAGTGCGAACGCTAACTGTACCTTCAGAGCGCCCTAGCGGCCGTGTTGTGAATTTGATACCAGCTCTACGCAAGCGCAGGATCATGTTGCAGCTGGCTCCACGTGGTCTGACAGCTACGCTTCCGCTTATAGTTAAATCAGGAAATAATAGTTTTGTGTCCAGGCTGGAATTGTTAGGATGGTATGAGCATTGGTCTACTCGAACCCACTTCGGGTTTCCGGGCATACGGACCCTAAGTTGGGAGATGACTATGTTCTCATCTGTGGCGCGAAGATTCTTCTCGATTGACAACTTATTCAAGTCATCCTCTAGCTGTAAAAACGAATGAACGAATTAATCTTGTACAATATTTTAATCAAAGTTTATTAGTTTCATAAAACCTGCTGCCATCTGTCAGTGCCAAAAAGTAGTATATAATAGCGAGGACACACACCTTACTTCGTGAATCTCTGGACGCTTGTCTTCTTCGCATTTGATCTAGCGCAGCTTCCAATCGTGATCCACATCGTCCGAGCTCATATCTTCCATTTACTAAATAAGAATGTTTATAATTAATTATTATAAATGTACAGTAGAATTTAATAATCTCAATATTTTAGTAAACAATATGTGTAGTAAGCTTTATCTACTTCATAATAGATGGCAGCATAAGTCCTTTAAATTTTATTCAACTTTCAAATTACCGATGTACTATTATGTACCGAATATTATTTATATCATCTACAATCTTTTTAAAACGATTACAAGTTAGGGATTATGTTAGTGGCAGTTACTGGTATCAAAAAGAACACAATAACCATAATTTTATCTTCCGCACAATGCTCTACCCAACACATTATAGTTTACCACATGTTTTTGGTTACTAGTGTTTTTGTGGAATATTATATTGAGTTTAATTCCGTTGTTGACGTATTTATGCCAAAAACTGTCAGAATCGAATATTCTTCCATAAAGTAATTCAGCCTTGAAACTCTCCGTAGAAATGTAGAAAGTACAAGTAACGCAAACATTCCAACTATTAACTATAGAAGCGTGGCTTAAGATTTAAGTTTCCCCTTACACCTACAACAAAATTCTAGGTCAGAGATAGCAAACCTTATTTTGAATGTCTAAACTTAAAAACAATATTAAAGCCACTAGATAAGTATATCTATATTTAGTTGTAGTATACGAGTATATATAAAAAAAGAGCGTAAAAGATATAGCATGCTTAACAAAGAACTCTTAAACATATAACAAATAACTGACCTATCCCGTAATAGTGCGACATGTTACGTCATGAATATGGCGGACATCTCTAGCACTAAAACAACAGTTCAAAGTTTAAATTGATATATCTCTGTCAACATTTAGATATTTAATAAAATAAAAACTCCAATATACATTTATTTAAATCAACAATTAACTTGATTGACTTTATGGACTACATGGGAAATATATGAGTTTTTTTTACTTCAGCTAAATTTAAACGTATCTAGTCTCTACAAAGAGATTCAAAATTAAAAAAATAAATCTGCGTGTACTAAATACAACAGAGACGAGTGAGTGTGTGCTACGTCATATACTAATAGCAGCTGCGTTGTGTATGCCATCAAGTTTTATATTACGATGGTTGTGAAAAAGAAAAAAATAATCTCGGTTACTTATTACTATTGTGACGTCATCTACAGAGCGCGGCAACACTTAAATTTAAATATGATATAGCTATAACTCCGTCAACTTTTGGATATTTAAAAAAAAAATTACGTATGATCGCCAAAAATTAGTGTAAAAGATCTATTATCGATTTGATTGCCATAGATTTATAAAAAATGTTTACAATAAAGTTATTTTAGTGAAACTAACTTACCAGAAATAAAGAAATCCAAATGTAAAACAAAAACTATAACAAACAATATTTTCATCTTTCTTTTTCTATTTAAATATTTAGGTAATTCAAATATTGTGTACTCCAATTCACCAACAATAAGACAACGACTAAGTAGGACCTTTAAAAACACGCGCGAAGAACCAGCGGTTGCTCCAGTGTCTGTCAAACGACTGACATCGCAGTATCTGTCTTAAGAAGTGAAGAGATTGTTCACCATTGTTGTGTTTTGGTTTCATTCTCTTCTTCATCAAAGAGAAATTCACGTCGCACGGCAGATGAGTTGAATTAATGAATGTACTTTGTAATTATGATTGTTTTTTTGCAAATCATTTGCTAGGCTTGAAGCACGCGTCGTCAAGTAAATTGCATTAGCTAAGTCCCATAGTAAATTCCTTACATATTTAAAAAAATATGTAAATATTAATATGCTCGAATTGAGTTTTTATATGACATTTTAATTAGCTTCCTTGAGTCGATACCAAATAGTATATGTGGATTTGAATCCACTTTAGAGAAGACGTCTTATTCCTCATTTAATATTGAAACATATAATCCAGGAACCTTGCACTTTGTATCTGACGTAACTCCGTCTCTGTAAGACATACAAAAAAATGTAGTATGCAAGACTTGTAGAAAATATAGTCCTCTATAAAATTGATAATAAGTATTTTTGTCATAAAACGCTGTAATAGGCAGATAAAGCCAATAAATCGCTTAGGCCATTTTTTAAAGTTAACGGCGCGAGAGAACTTCACTTGCGGTTTTCATTAACGCGACTAACTTTAAAAGATATCTAAGAATTAAAACTACCGGTTATATCCTTGATCCCTGATCAATATAATGTATCATTTCTATTAAAGTCAACATCAGCATTACTTATATTCTTTGCTTGAATCAGACTTATTACAGTAAATATGACCGAGATATATATATATATATTCCACAGTTATATACAGAAGAACACGTCCGACTGTTAAGTAGAGAAGGCATGCTTTTCCTGGAATTTCCTCTATTAGCAATTCCAAAGTATGTGCCCAAAGTATTGAGAATTCTTCTCAAGCGGCGTTACAAGTCCAGATGTTAATATTAAAATATATTCTTACGCTACAGTTAAGTTTCGCATAAAATGGCGACCAATAACAAAAACATAGTTTTTAGAAAACGCCGACTAATTTGCCATTATTGTCCAGATCATGTGGTCTGAAATAATTCCATATATTTGTTTATAAATTTTATTTTGCTTTTATGACTTTAAACAATAATTTTAGACAAAATACCATTTTGTTTTTCATATAAAAAGTGATATGAAATCCCTTAATAGACTAATTTCAGGCCTTATTTTGTAACTTTTTAACGAAAATCCGTTAAATTCTGACGATTTTACAAAGACCTTACATTTAGGCCTTTCATTTAGAAAATATAGGCCTTTGAAAAATCAACAGATGTTAACAGACGTCAGTTAAAAAGTTACAAACTAGGGTCCAATATTCAACGTGAACTTGAGTCTGTTTAGAAATGACACTATGAATCACTTTAACTCAATTTCTTATCTTTCATATCTTGACATAGATCTGTAACATTTTCACCTCGACAGGTGACAGATAAATGGAGGCACGTCGCATCGTGACTGCATTGAATACAAGCGTTCACCTAGTCGTTAAGTAGACATAGGCATACGCAGTTTAGATTGTTTCGTGACTTATTATGTGACATTATTAGATTATTACGTCCATTGTGTTTGGAGTTACAATGCACATTTAGGTTAGAAAAAAGTATTTTGACATTTCTCTTATAATGAGGAAGACACGCTTGTTGTATTATATTATTGTACCATCCTATAATAAAGTATTTTCTAATGCAATTTATTGTTCATTTTCCTGACATTTCTAAACATAAGTATCATTGTAGAACAGCAGCTCAATTAAGGAAGGAACCTTCGTATCCAAATCATATAAACCCGTTACACTGTAATGATTTTGATGTAAAAGCGGATCCATTCGATCCACACAATATCCGATTGTTTATCAGAAGACGTGGGGCAAGATTTCCAAACTTCATTGATATAAACTAAACTGTTACTGACCAAAGGTATTGACAGAGGTAGTGATTGTAAATACCTTTTATTCTTTGAATTATTTAGATGGTAAGCTTCATAGGTTTCAGCATTTCTTCTTCTTCAATGGCTCGACAGCCCTGGGTGGGCCCTGGCCTTCTCAAGAATTTTTTCCGAATGATTTAATTACTTGAGATTTCGTAACAAGGTTTCTTTTTCACGGGGTGGAGTTGTTAGCACCACGCCCAACCCCCAACCTGGAGGACCAGTCCCCTGATATAATCCCCAGGGGCAGGGTGCCCGGCTATACCCCCAGGCACTGGGTACCCATTTTAGTCGCCTCTTACGACATGCATGAGCAACATTGGGACTATTCTTTCACACCCGGTCACCACTCGGGAAGGTTTCAACATTTATCGTCTAAAAATATTAGAAGAGGGATATTATTTTAATAACATTTAAGATCTGGTAATACTTATGCACGATAGAATGTGTCAAGAACACATAAGCTTTATTTTATAATAACACTAGCTTATTGCATCAAAGTTTCTATAGAATCATGGATACATTTTTCAATAATTAATATTTCCAATTAATTAAATTAATATTATTTAATTGTATACTAAGGTTATGACAGCTACAAGTTAATTTGATAAATTGTTTAACAAAATTTTAAATAGAAACTGTTTTCTGTTCATTGGCCGTTTCTTCATAAAGTTAGAGTTTTATATTTTTAATTATTTTAATGGGGTAAGTCCACTAGTTGTTAAATTTATTAACTGTTTAACTGAATATAAAATATCTATATTTTGATTATTAAGCCCCATTCCCGCTTACTGAGTTTTAGTATTAATTTAAAGTTTTAACCTAAAATGTAACTTTCAGCTTGTGAAATATAGAGAAATACAATTAATTATATGAAATACATTAATTTATATTAAGTAAAGATAATAATTATTACAAAATAATGTATATTACAGACGCATGATTTAAAAAGTTAAAAATTACATTTAGTGTTAAAATCTTAAGTTAAAACTAAAGAAAGTGAGTGGGAATGATGCTTAAGTGTAATACTTTTACTCTTTTTCCTATTTTAACATATGGTGTATATTTCAACAGTTACAACAGAATTGAAAACCGTTTTTCTTAATCTGTTATATATTTCGAATAATCAGCATTTATAAAATTGTTTTGATATGACTCTGGCGAAGTATATTTTAATTTTATACATTTCAGACAAAAATAACTAATTATATTCAAAACATTTTAAAACACTTACACGCAATTGCAGAACAAAAGAAAAAGTCACTATTTCATACACGTTTTATGATATTTACATTTAAATTAAGTAAAATAAAAAATACAGCGTATAATACATACATAAACTCTGCACAATATAAATTATCTTTGAGAAATTTAGTTTAATTATTATTATTACATAACATGCGAAATTCATTGTTGCCAAAAAAATGGACCGGAAATTGCGAAAGTGTTTACATTCTATTTCAGGTAAAAATTGATGTGAATTTCAATGGCGGTCTCAACTGAATAATTGATTCGAATCTTTAAATGAACGAATTGAAATGTGGTTTGCCTTGAATAGAACAATTGTCGAATTAGGAGATGGTTCTATTCTGGTATAGGGACGGAGCAGGAGAATCACACTAACACGAGCTATTTTCATGTAACTTTCATGTAACATTATGCGATTAATTATTAATCTATTTCGTGAATATAACCCTTAATATTTAAAATGGATAACAAATCATCCCCAAATTTATTCGAAACGAAACCATCAATAATTAAAAGACCACAAACATATATCTACAAAAATTTGTATTAATTAATATTTACATTTTATTTTACTAATTATTTTTGTAAACTATATTGATTAGCACAAAATTAAACCAAAACGCCATCTATTATATAGTAAATAAAACAAATATAGTTAAAGATTTATTTCATAGATGGCACGGGAAGTTTATAAATTACAACGCCTGATCAGCATGCTACTATATATACACACACACCGTGCTTTACTTATAAAACATACACGAACTTATAAAATAGGTAAACTATGTAAGTAAACAGTAAAGGATATCGTTAAGAAGTTATTTATTCATTTTTGTTAATTACATTTTGTTTATAGTATCGATTAGGATTGTTGATTAAATATAGATTCGATAAATTTCGATTACAATAACGAGTATACTTTCTTAAAGATACTGCAGTATTTTCTTATTACAGTAAATTATTCATTATTTATTTATTTAAAACAAAATTAGTTAAAATTAATTATTTAAGAAATAGTTGAACCAAAAATGCATCAACTATTAAAGAGTAAATAAACAGACAGTTAAGCTTTAATTTCACAGATGGCATCATGAGTTAAAAATTAATTCGCCTAATTCGCATGGTACTATATATCCCGCATAAAATATAATAAACATTTCTTTATAAAAAAGATTAAATTAATATTATTGGACCATATTTTTTATATATAAATTGCAACACAGTAAAAGACAAGCAGATCTTAGCTTAGATTATCTTAGAGGTTATTGATTAAATTTGTTTAAATTAATCTTCGATTCTTTCCAATTTTTTAATAGACTAAGTACAAGTTTTGGTCTGTAGCAATACTTTTGATACTTTTAACGACACTCACTTTAATGCGCATGTGCAATCAGTTGTTGATACAGTTTCCATGGAATCTCATTCTTAGCATATAGATTTACAAGATGTTTTTTTTATAATTTGTTCTAATAATACCACATCCTTTGACCAGCGTAAAAACATTGGTAAGTTTCCAAAATATTCATAAATAAATCTGAAAATCTAATTTGTTGAAAAAGCAAACAGCGCAGTACTTGGAATTATCATCTTCCAACGCCCACCTTGTTTGCGACAAGTTGAACTGCTTTTGCATTTTGTATCTATTTTCGTCTTGCTGTATTTTTAGTTTATACTGCAAATAGTATATTGATAATTATTAATATAAGGCAACAGGTCTGTGTTAAGAGTCTGTTACAAAAGGAGATCTTTACTCTATAAAGATATGGACCTTTTTTTTTAAATAATTATTTCGAATTAGTCACAATTCTTAACGGGGTTATGTTTGCTACACGTTAAATTTATAAAATGTTTAATTAAATTTAAAAAATTGGCCAGCTATTAAAGGGAGGCAGTGAAGGAAAGAGGTGGATGGCGGAAATAGTAAGAAGGAAAGAAAAACCAGGAGAAGAAATAAGCTGATGGCTGGGTTGCACAAGGAACAGGAAGAGAAAGGAAGTACTAAAAGAGGCAATGAAGGGAAGCAGGAGAAAGAAAGAAGTAGCGAGGAAACAGGTATACATCAGCCCAGAAAAATAGACTAGGGAATAGACCAGTACAGAAGGAAGACTAGGGAAAATGAAGGAAGAGGGTCAAGAGAAGAAGAAGCAGAAAGTACGTGTGGAGATAAAAAGGTCTAGAATAATGTAAATTTAATTGTCTGCGAAGTGACCGTATATAAAATTCAGTTATCTGGTTCAGCTCGTTACCTAGTTTGCATGGGGAACATGAAGAGAGAGGGTCAAGAGAAGAAGAAGCAGAAAGCACTTTTTGGAAGTACTAAAAGTCTAAAATAATTCTTTTAGTTGTAATAAATAAATTAAGTTTAGTTTTAGGAAAATAATTAGTTTTAAATAAAATTAGTAAGTTTAGTTTTAAGGATGAATTGTTAAGATAGGAATGAAATGTAATAAGAAATAGAATACGGTAGATTGTAAAGCCAAAAGGCACACACAATTAACAATAAATATATATTAAATTTAAAAAAAGTAATCTTTTTTGACTTTTATGCAACACATATTAATAAAGTAGTTTTCTAAACGATGATTACTTGAAAATAATAAGATATTTAAAATTTAATTAAACAGTTTATCAATTTAATTTGTAGCGAACATAATCCCACAAAAAGTTTAAAAAATATGAAATTTTAACATTTAAACAAATATTTCCATTGTGAAACACTTTAAATTGATTTTTGGTATTACGATAACGAATCTACAACAGTTTGTTTACGTAATAAACAATCTCTGAAGAACATTTCATTGTTTGTGGTACTTGTACAGTGTGGTCACATACGCAGAGTTAGTAATTAAATAAACATGAGCACACAAATTAAAAACAAACACACAAGCTCGACGTCGAAATTATACACATGTTTCATGACTAAATTAAAGACGTATTCATCGATTTGATGACTCCAGAACAGTGGCGGATTCAGTCATTTTCATTCCCTACTTCAAAAATAGGCCAGAACCGTGTTGCTACTCTACTATAATTTATATATGAAACCCATTTTAAAAATATATATTAAAGTTTTATTTATTTCATAAATATATTTTTTCCATTAATCTCAAAGTGTAAATTGACTCATCCATCAGACATTTAATGTCAAAAAAGTTAACTTTATCAATTCCTTTAATCATGGAACAAAATATTTAGTATTTAATACTGAGTGATGGGATTATAATTGAAAATCATACGTTAAGAGTTGTTTCCAACTTTGAACGATGTCTAGTGAAAGAAAATCATAACTTTACAAATTTTGTGATACGAGTTGATCAACTTCAATTCACAAATATTTGTACGGGCGTCTCAAACCTCAAAACAGTGTAGTAAAACTTTTATAAGTGCTAGTACCCTATTGCTTATTGTGGAAGTCCAGGAAGAAGAAAGGAGAAAGGGAAACAGTCCAGGAATATGAGTAGGGAACACACAGAAGAGTTTTGTCTCGTGTGTAAACAACTATTAAAAAATAAATAAAAAAATGAAAACATATTAAAGAAACAAAACTATATTTGAATACTGAACAATAATAAACACTGGTATGATAGAAATTAAGACTTGTGGAAAACGCGTCACGTCTCCATTTATGTAGTGAACACAATTTTATGCTAGAATAATAATCGCCCTGTAAATAATTCAGTGAAGTGTCCTGTTTTGTGACGTTCTATCACTATTGCACTTCAATTATACTTTGCATCAACCTTATCTTCATTTGTATTCCGACAGGTGGAGTGGTTCAAACATTTGTGGAATAGTGGAAATAGACATTTCGTATGAACGACTGTGAGAAACTGAACTGTAAATGAATTCTTTCATGACAAAAAAATCATATATCATCAAAATATTTTGAACTAAATCAGTCTGAAAACTTGATGTACTAGTTTCTCTGTCAACAGTATTTAGAAATTTACAAAAAAATAGGTGGGATGATTTTAAGAATTCATTATAAAAAACAAAACGTTGATAATAAAACGTGTCGTATTTTTTATAAGTAAAAAAATGTTCCGTTAACCTAGTTTATAATATAACCGGCGGCGGCGCTGCCTGGCAATACTGAATACAAACCGCTACATACTACGCTTCATTACTACGTATATTTTAAAGTTCACATGAGGCACCTTACATCTGTCACTTATAAAATATATTTAATATCAATGATTGATGCACCCTCTATTAAATATTTTTTCGCTTGAATGTACTTTGCTTGAATCACGCATACACAGGTGCAATAAGTATCAGGTTACTTTGATTGGATGTGGTTGCAGAATGCACAACACATGGGGACTAGACGTACAAACTGGGCAAACCTCACCTACTAACCAGGGACCAAGGACCCGAGACCCGCACCGGGACATCTCAGCAGTTATGTGCCCCGGTGGACAGAGAAACCCTATACCTGGAGGATCGAGTTACGTTTGATGATTTGTACCTCATAAACCATTCGTACTCGTAAGCTGCAGACATTAAACGCAATTCAATATATCACTTGAGCGCTGTTAAGCCATGTATCCACTAAAGAAACGTTTCTATTATGGAACATCGAACAAGATATTCAAGTGAGTGCCTGACCTTATAGTGAACAAATTGTTTGTTATGAACACGCGCATTTAACGGTTTGAAGAACTTGAAACGTGTTGCTAGATGATAAATAACATCTAATAAGTTACCGAACCGTCTTCCAGTAAAGCTAAGCGGCATCAAATTAAAATTTAGCAATCCGTAGACTATCCCACGTTGATAACAAGTGCACACATTACATACTCGTGCATATATTTATTTTCACTGATATTATTATAATCTAGTTTCATATTAAGGTCGTAGTTTTATTTTGCAAAACAACAACGCAAAAAATCAAAAGATTCTTAAATTTATTCGGGTAGGTAGGAATTATCTTTTTTCATCAATTAGAAAGGTCAAACTTGAATTTGTTTATCATGAAAACTATAGCTTGGACAAAAATTTGGAAATAACTTTTTTTGTAGATGATAATATTATCTACATCTTTCTTTAAAACTTTTTGGTGTAACTTTTCTAATGAAAAAGTTATAAGCAAAATTATAATTCACTTTTTTAAATTTAATTGTTTTTGTCCGACGACTTTGTTGGTACTTTTTATGATATCTGATTAGTTTATGATTATATATGTCTGATCTGGCGATCGAAAGCCACAGAAGGACCAATGCTCTCACCCACTGTGTCGTCATTAATTCTTGTATTTTACTATATTACAATCTGTTCATTAAATCACTTAATTTAAGATTTATATTTTCTTACACAATAAATCTACTGCTGGATCTCATGCGCGAAAGAATTCATCTAAAAATCCATTAATTTAGAAAACGTTTACTTAATGCGTTATCAAATTAAATTCATTATAAAATATCATCATAATTATTACAAAAAAATAATAACACTATGATAATAACACACAAATATATGTTAATAACAATCCTGTTAGACCTGAATGGTATACCGCTATGTTTACATAATGGTCCCATCTAGGTGTGCATGTAATAACCTGACTCTAAGAGTGGATCATAGCGCTGGTAGAAGTATTTCAGATGTGAATGATTAACACACATTCATCCGATTGTTGTTCCGATGTTCAAAGCTGGCTGGTATGCAAAATAGCACATCCTGAATATATGTACGTATAGTATGGTATGTGTAAGATGTGTGCCACTGGCCTAGTGTGATGTGAACCACGGGCCACAAAGTATGGACCAAACCAGAAGTAGTGCGGTGGGACGGGGAATTGATTATTACCTGTTGTATTCGTTATTAAAGTTTATTTAATAACATGCAGCTAGCATGTCCCTATTAACATTTTGTAATTCATTGAATACTTGGAGTACAGTTTAATAATAAGCGAGGAATTTATGTTATTTTGAGGAGGAGGGATTACTGGGAGTGCCTATCTCACGATATTGCTGATTATGAGAGTTTGATAACATTATCAGTGATGTATACACAAGAATATACTTATTAATACAAATTACCTGATTAATAATATATTGTACTGTTTGCGTCATCTGTAAGTTTGTTTTATTGCAGAGGAAAATGTTGCCAGTCGTATCAATTTCAAAATATATTATGTGATAATACTTGTTAGAAAATATTATAGGTTAGATCCTTTAGAAAGTCAATTGGGTTATCAACCATAAGTAAAATGAATGTTGGCTATCAGAAACTCAAATATATATTTATTATTATTCAATTTCTAATATTATAAAAGTTATTATAAAATTTACAAACAATGATCGACAAATAGACGTCATTTCCATCCTTACCTTCTCCCTCATTACCATTTGGTTATCATTGCCATCACTGTTAAACAAGAGAAGTGTAAAAGAGATATAGAATCAAACGTCACAGCGCTATCAACTATCGAGACAACCCATAATATTTTCATATAATGAGGAGGTGTACAATGTTAAATAAATTTGATTATTGAGTTTGTGACGTCAAATATATTAAGCGCTTAATGAAATTTAAACTTTAAATAGATAGTTTTTTTTTACATTTAATAAAATAGATACGCCAATAAACATGAATTAACCTATATTTGAATAAAGATTATATCCCAACCAAACCTAACTTCATGTAATTGAATTTGACGTAAAACTTTATCAAATACGCCAATTTCATCTGTAAATCCCGGGAACTTCACATGATAACGTCCGCGATAGATAACGACCGTCATTTTGCTAGACGATATCAAGTTTAACTGTTATCTCTTACTATTTAATAAGCAAATATTTAAGTTTAAAAGTTAGCGCCATATAAATATTCTGATTTCAGTTCTATCAGTCCGGCCACAGATTGTATCACTACAGTATTTTGAGTTATGTGCAGAAGTATAAAATGAATTGGCAAGAGCTTTAGTTAGCTTATTTAAATAGGAAACCAATTGATATAATTGATAATGAAAATAGCAAGCATTGTGTAAAAGGAAACAAAAGGACTAAAGAGCTCCTTTTTAGTTTAGTCTGTGTTATGTTGGTTTCACATCAGAGAGATAGTTTTGAAAACAGTTTTGTTTTAAATTTTGTGTTTTAAATTCGACATATTTTGGATATGTTCTAATGAAAATCAATAGTCTGCCATTTTAATAATAAAAAGTTAAGAATAAAACCCAATTGAAAAGTCAACACAACCCACAACTTGTCGACAACTGAAGCAGTTACTTCATAAATATTTCTATGCACTACCTTTTCTACTTCTTCATTCAAATTGAAAATGACACCACACTACTCTTGTGCTTTACCTTAATAAATCTATCTATCCTTCTCTAACTCATTACTTTCCCTTTGCCAAACTTGAATAGTCTAGTCTATTCGTTTTTTTTTTTGCATGCGACTCTATTTTGAGCAAACATTTTTCCTTTCAGTTATCTTGTCCAGACATCTTTTGTCTGTACATTTTTCCTTCAGAGCCCACAAGTATTTTTATTTTAGCGCAAACATTATATTTCCTTTTTCTTTTGTTTTAGTTTAAAACCATAAAATAGTAAGTACCCAACTGCAGAATAAAAAGGATGATTTACATTAATGGGTCTCATCAGTCTAGTTTTAATTCATTTGATTTTATTTAATTTATTTAAAGTCGGCTTATTTCCAATGCTCTTATAAGCGACGACATCCTACTATTCCTATAAATATTTTTTTTATCGTAGTAATGTCGAGCCTAATTACAAGTTGAGTAAGAATTTTTCGAAGCATGTTCTAAGCCACAAGTAGAAAATATATTTGGGTACGTTCAGGAAAAGAAATTTTGTATGTTAAGTGTTATGTTCACACTTGCGTGATCGCGTTCAAATATTCTAGTTTTGTGTACGAAGACGCATGTGCGAAGACATGGTTTGTTACAAACCTTTGGAGTTCGTACACACGAGCATTTTTGTTTAATATTATACTACCTATTCTATTTACCTACTATATTTTATTTTACTTTTTTATTAAGTGTTAATGTAATGTGCATTATACTTTTAATTTATGTTGATTACTTATTCAATATAATTTGCAATTCAACACTGTTATGTGTTTTGTGCGCTATCCGACAATGCTTGGATAAAGGCTTTACTACTTTCAGCTACGCCACAGGTTATATAACAATTTCACTAGTAAAATTATTATTAGATATGTGCTGTAAAACGATACATATTAAAATATCTATTTGAATACTTCACGACAACTTTTAATATATTCCTCTAGACTCGAATATTGCGTGACACAATTTTTGGTATCAGATGTTCAAGCGCAGTCATGCAAAAAACTCATTCAAACTTTTCATATGCCACGGTCAATATGCTCACGATATGAACGTTGAACGCTGAACGCAACACATCAAAAATGTTGATGTATTTATTTCTGCACCACTGCCCTCAGTCCGACCACGAATAGGAGATAAGCAAAACCTTTAAACATTTAACCATCCATCAGTCACGATTGTAAACCATACTTTAAAAGGGTGACATTCATATAGACAATGCTATAAAAATTTATCCGAAAGAAATATAACGTAAACCTCCATAAAGTCAGCTTTTGAAGTGGTTTATACAATGATACAGTGCGACCACAAAGGTAAATTGATCCATATAGTAGGTACTTCCGGTGAAATGTATTACGATTGTTGATTTTGAGTTATCACTTGACGAGATACAGCTTTTGTTAAACCTTTGTAGAGAAATAAGCACCGATCTGAATAAATATGGACTTTTGTTTAATTACCACACTGTAAGTAGGGACAAACAGAGATGAGATTAAAGTTTTTATTGTCGACTTGGCGCGTCGTGTATAAATAAAGATAAACCGAACAAGTACCTTGATAAAAAAAAATTATATTAGTGATTATTTAAAATCTTTCGACGCCTCTTTCTTAGGCTAAGACTACACTGCGAAAAAGATTACCGCGGAAATAAATCTGTAATTCTATTATACCTACATTGAATCATATAAATGTACATGCGCCTGCTGATTTAAAATTTGCATGGAAATTATTACATTAATGCAAGTATCACACTTGATAACTTGCCACAAGCTATTTCTAAAGTTCATTTCCTACTTTTCATACAGAAATTTTCTTGCAGTACGAGATTCATACTTGCTAACTTCCCACAAGCAAATTCCAAGGTTCATTTTCTACCAGTTATAGACATGATATTATATAAATTTACATAACATATTTCACTCTATCCAGTCACAATAAATTCCCGTTAAATTCAATTCTATTCACTAAGTTGGTATCATAAGAAATACGTAATAAATTGTGTAAAAGTTTCTTTATTGGGGCTTGGTTTGTTGTCTTAGTGTGTTCTAATCCTAATCATATCAGTGACGTAGAGCTTTATCACAATTAGACATATTTCTTTATGATGTTAAGAGCAAACTTTTTTATTATTGAACAAAACAATCGCGTATGAATTACAGAAAAGTAGTAATCAGAAACGTCAGCTTTACGCTTATCAAAAGAATTTAATTAGGCAACTACAAAATTAAAGAATTAAATATCTACAAATCTAATAAAAACAACAAGTGCTTACCCATATTAACTTTCTACTTTTTTTAATACAACATCCACCCTGTATATTATTTTTTACTTAACAGAAACTACGATGCGAATGCCTTGTTTATACTTTTCAATCTAAAAATGGATTTTAGTTTTTCATTACGTTAATGTATATTCTACACAAGCAGTATGAAATCTGAACTCTATTACCGCTCTGTACATATATGCTGTATCATACGGTCTACGTTTACAATGTTTGTTTTTTCGTATAAGACATTTATATATGCATACAGAAAGGAAGATGGGTACAAAGAGACCATAAAGAAGCTGTGGCTATGAACTTGTCTGTTTGACGAGGAATACATCCCGGATATCAGACATTATTTCGATGGTGATAACGTTTTTACTCTGTTGATTACTTGTTTTATTTTAAGAGTAAAAAAAATCAGTTTTTGTAAGACTAGTTTTTTGGTTATGTATTCATTACTAGCTTCACACATATGTTATAGTCTGGGTATTATATTTCATTTTAAATGTTTTAAATGTGTTTAAATGTTAAAGTTGTATCAAGGTGTTTATTATGAGATGATACCAAATCTGGTACTATTATTGAAACACTCTATATAGTAAAAATAAACACTTTCTCTTTACCTGCTTCCATTCATCGAACTTCATACACTTTACATTTAATCCTTACAAACTCAAAGATTCCATTTTCATTTTTATATGATTTTATGAAGTCGTACATAAAAGCGCATAACGTCGTTCTGAGCTTCAAGTATGTCTTTAAGGAATTATATTACTTACGTTCAAATATTACGTTTAACAATATCATACCTTATAACAACACATGTGCAGTGTTTCATACGAGTATCATATTTCCTTCCCAACTTTCAATAAATAACACGCTGATCCGAAGTGCTGAAGTACCATAAACTTATAGCGTATACTTCTATCTATTATATTACAAAATCACACAGCGGACAGAGTATTGGCACTTGATGTAGGCGCCTATGAGTCTGTTGATGTAATTATTTTTGTAACACACAATGTGTATTTGCGAGGTCGTCGAAACGTCAAGCAAGGTTATACTGAACAATCGACAGAGTTAGTGAAAGAAACGTAGTATGTAAATTATATGGGACGATAATAAACAAAGTTACGTGTATTGAAGGTTTATCTTACATAATAAAAGTTACTCGTTTCATAAATAATGTTATCTAATTGTATTGTATTTGTTTAATGTTTATTCCGTTAGGCATTACATTCTTTTACATTAATTCTTCCAATTACATCGCATTTATTTCTTAGTGTAGTTAGTCTATTATTAAGTTATTATTTCCTGAAATATTTTTCCTTTTGTTGTGTGGCTATCTGTTCATTATCTCTCTTTATATCTGCTTTTTGTTGTCTACCTTACTTTCACATTCCCATTAAAATCAAGTTTCTTCTAGTTTGTTTTCCTTATTTCTCCCGGATCATCTCATCTTCTCCCAGCACGTATTCTTAATGTTACCAACTACAGAACAACTTTTTGAAAAATAAATCTACCCTTGTTCATTAGCATAATTATAAAACTTCTTTAGAATATGTTTTTAAGAATTATAAAGACGACTCACTCAAAGATGACGTCATTAATTTCGCTCACGCCAAGCTCACAACAACCAATCTGAAGAGTTGGGTCGTAGTGGTCATGATGATGACAGAAAAAAATACTTTATATGATTCGAAAAGAGATGTTTTTCAAAGCCAAAAAAAAATTGTAATTCAAATGGAGCGTTTTTCAAATAACCAATTCAATTATATAATCATCCTATGGAGAAGATCTGTTCTTCTACACACAAATTTAATTTAAACATCAAACAAAGAGTTAGTCCAAAGCGTTTTGTTGATTCCCAGATCCTATCTGAATTACGAAACATGATTTGACTAAATCCTATACAGCCAACGTGTATTGGAGACCAGACGTCGGCTGACGGGGACGGCGACGGCGACGGCTCCCTTATCAGTAGAGGGACAATACCGTGACTCAAATGATAATCAATACAGCGCAGTGAGTACGTTCTGTTAGTCCTGTCCAGTGTTTCATTACCTGGTCATTGTTTCACAGCAAGTACTTGTATCAAGTACAGACTGCCCGCATGTCTGTTGAAATAATTTTAAGAGTCGAATATACAATTAATAAATACTCTATTGAAGCTAGTGCTCTATGACAGCGATGAAGAACCTATTGTATGCGAACGTTAAATAAAATAGAGTAATCATTACGATAGGAAAAAAGCAATACACATATTAACATATGCATATTTCAATAAAAACTCAACATATCCAACTATAAAAAAGTGGTACACATTCCAGTTATGACAACACATCTTTCTATTTGACAACCATTACTAAAACTAGGTATTATTAAGTATAAATATTTTAAGTCCCGACTCCTGACTTTATGACACTTTAACACAGCGGCGCATCGAAGGGAGGACCGCCAAGAACAGTGGGGTACCATACATCCCCTAAATTCTGACAATGCAATTGATTTTGCGTGGGATCCAAAAAAAAAATAATGGTGCGACTGGACACAATTATTTTTGCGTTGGTTTGACTAGATAATTGTGTTAGTCTGTATGCCCCTATCATTCTTGTTACACCAATGACTATACATTCCAAGTAATAGGTCGTATCATTATGATTTACTACGTCACACCATCTCGCGGCATTATGTATTGATTAATGTCTTCTTGACAACGACATTCTGAGAAACCGTCTAAGATACTAAAATATATATATTCTATTTTTAGATTCCAGTCTTTGTATACAGTTAGTTTATTGTCTCGTTGGTTTTGATGTCGATGAACAGAGCCGGTGTACCATTTGTTGTAATGTTCTAAAGGTCTAGTTACGATATTCAATCGGAGCGAGCAAAAAGAAAGAATGGCAGAGTAGAAACAGGAGAAAGACTAGCAAGACGAGAAAAGCGGTAGGGGTTTAAATTTATTTGTTTTAACCATTTCTGTCGATTTCCTCAATGCTATTATCTTGATTGACTTATTGCTACTAAATTTAAGTCTAAATATTTTTAAAATTGCTTTGGATTTTTTTAAAGTTATCTTGAAATTTTTCTTTTTTGGGTTTTAAATACCCATATTTATACTCAGTCTTACTCAGAAATGGTTAGTTCACACAAGAAATACTCTACGGAATTATCAAATTTCACGCAGCCTAATTTTAGGGTGTAAACTTAATAGCAAAGTGCCGCGTTTTAATTATAAATACATCTCTGTACCATCTCTGATTTGTATTGTTTCTTCAGTGACTGTAGCTCCTCACAGCCTCCAAAGATCCTCTGACAGAAAGATGGTACATTGACATTACCAGTCTTAATAATCACCACTGGGACTGCTGATCCCAACTGGGGGCCCGCTGCGTGGAGACTTAGAATGAGATGATTATCGTTTTAATTGAACGTAATTAAAAATAAACATATAGCTCCATTCTGAGAGACATTAGATCGTTCCCCTTTCTCGGAATTAATAAATGTATTTCGAGTTTATATCGAGAAAATAGCTTTTAATTGTTATTGACAAGAAAATGCATTTATAGAGAAGATTAGGAAACTTTTAGTAATTGAAACAAGAAGACTTCAAATGGTGCAATTAAAATTAAACGAAGAAATTAAACTTTATAATCGAAACAGCACGTGTCTACTACCGGAAGTGCTTTGCAGTTTACGGACAAGTTTTTATTGCAGCGAATTTAAAGTTATTCAATAATTATGATTCCAATGGTGAAGTAAGTCATTTTTTAAATTTAGTTTATGTATCGTTGGCTGGAATTTTACCTAGCTATGCCACAAATATGTTTACTGGGTGCGTAAGTCACTTGAGCTACATTTTTTTTTAATACACTTACGTTACAAACATACTTTGTGGACCACATTAATAAACTGAGGAAGATAGACTTCAATTCCTTCCAGTAACTTGTTTTTTCTAAGCGTCTGTGACTACGATGATGGTCCGTAGTTTGAGAACCTCTGCAATAGAACAAAACAATATGAATTTACCAAATAGTTAGAACTTCTAGTTTAATTTATTTAGTTAAAGTTAAATATGGGTTAGGTTACTTTGTCCTAAGCCTTTCATATATTAATAATCTAATGGGATTACATACTTGCATGCTCTATTATATAGTACACATTGGCGTCCTCCGAGAAAGAGGGAAAGGGGGCAGGTATCAAGTACAATTTACACGTCTGTGGCAAATATAGGGTATTACAACAACAAAAAAATTCGCACCATTTTTTAACTCTTAACATATAACCGTTATTGCGGTGACATTTGGAAGATATTGTGTTCTATTACTAACCTCAGAGTTTGTACTTTGGATTAAATTAAAAATATCACCATTTTTCACGAAAAGTTTGCGTTTTTCCGTTGATTTAAAATGACACCTCTTGTTGATATACCCTAGATATACGTATTTTAAAGTGGAAACCAATTTTCTGCGGGCGCCCATGGTTCTACACAAAACATAGTTGTGTAACTTTACGTCCATACTCCATTACGGCGTAGTAAGGTTACGTCAAGTCGTGTTTTACAATTGTGATTTAATCCACTTTACAAACCATCAAGTCGTTAGTCAAATTAAATTCTTGTGACGTAACGAAAATGACATTGTACTTTCAAAGTGTTTATAGATGTGCGAATGTATAACGATTATTTTAGAAGTTATAAGTGCTAACAGCTATGAAGTAAGTATTCAGCGTTAAGTGGTGAGGATATATGATTATAAGTATAGCACATTAGTCCAGTAGAACTACGCTTAATGTTAAAAGATACTTTATAATTATTTTTAATAAATGTGAGAAACAAAGGCCAATACCAGATTAATATGGCTATAGCCACAAAAAAAATTACGAAAAAAGATTATTATTTTGTTGTAAATGTATTTAACTTTTTTGGGAGTAGTTTTACTGGATTAATTACCAAAATCCTTGAAAGTCTCAATTTTTCTCGTCATCCTAATGTCTCTTAGTTCTTTCACCACGCTGTAGATCTTGTATAATAATCATAGGCAACAGGAGACTGATTTACAGCGCGATAATTATATAGTACATGTCTAAATATAATATGAAAATCAATATCTTGTCTGGACGATTAAATAATGTTCAAACTTAAGTAATTCTTAATTTACTTTAATTGTTTATAATGTGGGATGATGATTAGTAATTATGTAATTATAAGTGTTAATGTCGGTATAATTATTTTTTAGTTTAGTGAACTTTGCTTTTTCAAATGTCTATGATAATTTAAGGATTTAACATGAAGTAGGTAATAAACATTGAACCGTATTTAGAAATACCAAGGTTTAATGTGGGTCAGACTAATGTCTATACGTAGCTGTTGTATTTGGTTAATAAAATTGATTAGGATATGAGTTATGTTTGAAATACAAGGTTATCTCTTGTAATTTTGTCTATTATAGAGAAAAGACGTGCTATTTTAGTTACTGAAAATAAAAAAAAAGTAAACTTTTTAATTAATAAACTTAAATTCTTTTTAATTCTACATGTATATAAATTAGCATGAATAGGAAATAATTAAAGTAAGAAATAATGAAACTATACAAATAATTTCAATGTTACAGTACTCGCTATTTATATTTAGAGAAAGTCAATGTCAAAAGCTGAGGTTTTTGACCTTGCCGAAAATACTCGTATCTTTATTGTTGATTCAGTCTTAATGTATCTTAAATAGCATAGAGCCTGCCTGACCTGTGTAGTGGTAATTATGGTGATGACAAGTTTAAAAAACATTATCAAATGTTTTTTGTTTATTTTATGAAATGTGCTGACTATTGAAGGTTGGTAGAAGGTTGGAGTACATCATTAAAAATAATTAAATGTATTAAAATAATTTGCAAATGTAAGATAAATATATAATTGTAATATATTCTTCAAATTAAGAAATGAGTTTATTAACGATTAGGTTGGACCTTCATTGGAACTCTAGTGTAGTGGTTAAAGGAATTTTGCATCAAAGAATCCTTCAAATTTAAATTCTTAAAGACTTAGTAGGAACTTCTAAGATTGTATAATCTCCAAATCAGATAAAGAAGCTTCGCACAAGTTCATTTCAAGGTTCATTTTCTACTTCTCATATGGAAGTTGTCTAGTAGAGCCAGGCTCACTTTTGGTAGCTTGCCACAGGTTAATTCTAAGGTTCATTTTCTATCTCTGAAAATAAAATTTTTTATAATTTTACTTGAATTCACATGGAGAAAGATGTCAACTGCCCCATAAGTCTCCCTCGGCGGACGCCCATGATTGCTCTACCAGTGCCATAATGAAACCAAATACTTTTGCACAGCTCGTCAGCGTCGCAGTTACCATCATGACGTGTTCAGCATCCATGGGAATAATGGAGTACTGCACCGTACTGCACCGTACTGCACCGTACTGCATCTCGTAATGGTAGTGATACAGTAGATAATGACTCGGTGATAATCCTGTATTGTGCATACAGGAGATGATAGATGAAGCTTGAAGCTCCATTCATTACTTTTTATAAACTCTATTCAAATGAATGCTGATAAACCAGGAGGCACTACGGAAGAGCGTAATACTGGAATAATGTGACACCTCTCACCGCTGTCGTCAGCCATCAGCGAGTGATAGAAATGCTTGAATAATATTTTTAAATGCAAGAATCATTTGTTGGAATACGGAATAGTTGTAGTGGAATATTAATTGGAAAGCAGTGCATTCATTTGTGGAGTAAACTGAGAGTAGTGACAAGTTAAAATCATTGAATGTTGAATTCATTTTGGTTTATACGTATCGGTTTCTTTTATTCATCTGTGGTCGAATTGGTCGTTTATGTTGGCCATAAGCAACCACAATACTAGCTAACACGATAATACGCCACTGATTCTTTGTTAATTTCAACGAAAACAAGAATTTATATGTACTCAGTGACGTAAAACTGGGGGCCTTAACTCAACTGTTTAGGCTTTATCAAGTAATATATATATCTATATAATTACTTGAGGCCCCCCTGAGCTTGACTCAAAATATATACCTAAGTGAATTTATATAAAAATTCTAGGCCAGTAAATTTTGAATTTGGCGCGTATATCTCTATATAAGAATTTGACACAAGAGTTAAAATAATGAAATTGCACCTGCCCCTTACACCTCTCTTTCCACACTATCAGCACCCACTCGACAATGGTTTGTCGTTCAAGTTTCGACTTGCAAACGAATCAAATATTTTTTTAAATTCAAATAAGTACGTAGTTCCTAGTTATTCTATTAGATTGATCTGGAAACTATATTCATCTCTTTTCTTCAACTGAGAATCATTATTCAGTCGAATATGTCTCAGACTCGTCTTTATCTGCAAGACAACCACCGACATAACCCTAACATTAAATACAATTGTTTACTTTATAAATATTTTTAAAATAATATTGCTGTCTCTTTTTTTACATATAAAAATATTATATAAAACTATGCACTGCTCTAACACATTATAAAAATATTTCTTTAAAATGAAACATTTGCAAAATAATGAATATAACTTGATAGTGCACGTGTTTAACTATAAACAAAACACTGATGCGTTGCCATAGTTACATAAATTATTTACTTTATAAATATTTTTGAAATAATATTGCTGTCTCTTTCTTTTACATATAAAAAACTTAAATGAAACTAAGCACTGCTTTAACACATTACAATAATTTTTCTCTAAAAATAAACATTGCAAATAATTAATAGAACTTGATATGACTTACCGGTCATTGACCTCTGACCGACAGTACTACCTTAAATTCGTGTTGCAACCTATTTTATTTACATTCCAAAGGTTGGAGAATTTTTAGCTAGTACAATATGAGGTTTGCTGGTCTTGGTCCGAGGGCCCCCTGAGCTTGAGGGCCCCGGTGCTCAGCACCGACTGGCCCATACCTAGCTACGCCAGTGTATGTACTGTATATAATAGAGGGTACAGCCATAGGGAAATCCCAAACATATAAATAGCAAAGTAAACATCGAGTCAGAGAGGTCGTACTCAGTCTTCACAAGATACCGATTTAACTAAAAATCTAGCATCTATTTTGAGTTCATTTTGCAAAGTTTCATCAGATTTAGTAACATCAAAAATGTTTTTCAAAATCGTCAGTGAAAGTTACATGCTTTGAATTCCTTTATAACTTATTGGGGTTTGAAATATTACAATTACTTTAAATAAAACCTTCCTTACTAAATAATTAAGATTAGTTTCATTCTTATAAATTACAAAATCGTTATTACAAGACATTGCATTATTCGAAATAGATTGACAATCAGATAACTTCCGACCGGTGGAATTGCAACATGGAATTACAAAACACTTACTCTCAAATGAACGAGGTCACGGGGTCAGATAAAACTAGCCGAATCGATGTCCTAATAATATCCCCTCGTTGGGTCATGTCAGGTCGCGTCATGACTGACTTCTGATAGACATAATATTAATTGAAATCTTTCAGAGAATGTTTCACACTGAAATAAACTTGTGATCAAGGACGACCTTTACCTATTTTTGAGAAACGTGAGATACGACATACATTTGACAGTAGAGACATGTTTATTTTGGGTCTCTACCCGGAGTTTAATCCATTCAACGTTAAAAAAACTTAGTACGTATTAGGTTGACAACACAGACATAAATGACCGTTTTAAATTAATAACAAATAAATAAAAGCTGTCGACATATTTATTATGTTTTTGGATTCATTTAGCACTGAAAATAAAAACCAAGGACATCAACACTGCAATTAAAACTGCAATTTATTATTTTGTTTATTCATAAATTCATCAAAACAGTCATTTCGTAGTGAAATTAAAAACTTAAAAGTATCATAACCTAAAAAAATAATTATTAATATAACCCATATGTGTCAGACGATAGCTGGCACAATTATAAATAACTTTCATTGGAAGTGGGCTTCATCGCAGCCTTAGTTACTGTCACCATCTTCGTCGGTCAACGATACTAAAAGATTGAAACAGGTTATTGATTTTTAATGTTTTTATAATTTGAATTAAGCGCGCTACCCACACGTTATAATATTGTGTAGGTTAGTTGAATCAGACGGAATGGGAATCCGTAAGACTGAAACAAGTTTGACCGTGTAAGTACATACTTGTACGTCTGTGAATTTGCTTCTTTATTTTTGAGCCTGTGGAGCGAGCGTTGTTACTTGTTAGTTGATCCAGAGTTTGTTGATCCACGTTATTTGATAATCAAAAAAATATTTATTCGAATAGCCATACATTGTTTACATAGAGTGGGTTGCAGACGTCCACCAATATGGATATGTCTGCTGATTTCAGATAAACAAAGACAGTGATTGCAAATATACCATAACCTACAAATACTTTTGACAGAAATGACTTGTACTCCTCGTAAAACAATGGGCTTGTGAAATCATATTTTTAAGTTGGGTATTTAAAATATTTATTAAAACATATTGTTAGGAATAACTAGGATTTAATTATTACAAATCATAAGCCGTTTTATAATATAAAATTTAAGACTAGATGTAACTCTATTGACTATTATATAAGGCTTAAGTAAGGACCGATGGTTGAAGTGTCGGATTACTTAGGTCTGAGAAACACTAAGCAACACAACATGGCCAGGCAATAAGTTGAGGTCTGAACAGGTCCAGAGTTGTACCAGGGTCTTTGGGAGGAAGAACAGAAAGTATTACTTTTTGGCAAGTGCATCTGCATCAGGAAGATGCATGCTCAGTGTTCATAGGAAAAAGGTGGAGGACAAATTTGGACAACAATTTAGACGCCTTAAGTCGCCTTTATTCAAACAGTAACTTTAATAACGAAAGTTTAATTTCTTAATATTTTTCTGTGTACTTTCTTTTGTGGCAGGCGGTGTGAGTGCACCTAATAGCATCCTCCTCTCGGCGTCATGAGCAAAAATACCACGTAAATGTTACTTTCGTTTTTTAGGAGTACATATACTTCCTTTAATAATTAAAGGAATTCGGTACACTAAGCTTCTAATAAAACCTTACTTTTTTTTAATTATTCACCATTTCATGAATCTTTTCAAATCAGTCCATATAATCCAAATCTAACAATATGCTTTACTTATTATATCATCAAACACTCTATCCCAGTGAGTGATGAAGGGTATTAATAATACGGGTGACTTCATTTCCCCAAAAGATGAGCCCAAACGACAAAGATAGAAAGTTTACAGCGTGTGTTATTTTAGGACACCAACATTACAAACCAAAAGCAGGGACCAATAACATTGCAAAACTTAATATAGGGGCTGTAGGGTAGTTCAGTAACAGTATTCTGTGTTTTTTACCCCGTGCAGTTCATCAACCTTAATACCTATAGGATTACGTGGCATATAAACAGACGCCCTTATTGTGTACAATTCTGTATTTGATTAAAATTTAATTTTCGGATCACGTATTTATTCTTATTAGACCTTCTGATCCTTTTAGCTCGAATAGGTATCTACCACTGGGTTCTCCTGTGGGAAGACTATGCTTCGTAGTTATAAATACACCCGCTGACTATAAAAGCGATGCATGTATATTATTGTGAAGGTACTTTGTTGTTTATTAGTCCAGTAATGTAACCAGTAAATTGAAGTTAAAAATTTTTATGCTTATTTATTTATTAGCAATGTTTATATAAAAAACGAATAATGGTTAGGAATGTTAAAATAGTGAGGTAAACTTCAACGATTTGAGACAACAATCTGTTTCTATTGTGTTATTAATTACAGAGACAAAAACCAAACGATAAAGATAACTAAATATCATTTTTATTTATATTTTGACTTAAATATAAACAGATATGAAATGTTATATTTTTATTTTATTTTACGTTATCGAAAAGTATTTGCTTCATTGTATTTATAAGATATATATTTACTACTTTGATTATTTATGTGAAAAGTGCATGAAAACAAAATCAAAAATACTTTCTGATCTAGCTGTATTCGTACCATGTTATTTATTTGCCACTAAACTATAAAATTAACCATTCCATTCCATTGATTTTTGTTTAACTATATATACTTATCAAATTATTACTCTTGCAGGAACTGTCAAGCAGATAAATTAGCACCCACTATCGTACATTCCCGTAAATCACTTAATACAACGTATTATGCGCCCTTGCCTTTAGATTGTCCTGTTCTATACGATTTCGCTTTGATTTGTAACATGTAAACTGAACTCAACTTGAAATCAAAGTCACTAGTACGTATAAAAAGGAAATGCTAACGAAGTACTATTCGTTTTAACGAAACATGTAGTTTAAACAAAAGAAGTATGCGTCAACATTGCATCGCCAAAATAATGTTATGTCTTATGATTCGCATATTCTCGTCAATGTTCATGTATGGTACATAACCTGTAACTGAGAAATAAAATATCTTCTCGGTACTGGAAAAGAACACTCGATCTACCACTTAGTATATGGCCGCATTTTATATATTTCACTTATTGGCTAAAACATCTGAACAAGAGATACGTTTCTTTAACATTCTAACTCTTTCATAATCCATCGAACAACAGCAGCTCCACAATAACAATATTTCATTTTCATGATCTTTCTCGTTTAAGGCATGAAGGAAATATTTTCCTAATTTTCAATTCCAGGTTCTAATGTCATTAACTATTAGAAAGATACTGTGAGTTGTTGTATTACTTTGTGATCTTCCGATACATAGGGAATCTTACATATCAGTAAAACACAAAAAGAACATCACTGTACAGAAAATCAAATAAAAAAATTGCAAAACGACTAATCTATTTTGAATAGGTAATTTCATATTTTTTACCAAAGTTTGACTGGACTCCATCGTATTGTATTGAAGGTAGTATGTTGTTTATTGTGTACAGTTTGGATTCCGCACAATAGATCAGCACTTCCAGCTTGTTGGAAAAAGGCGTGAGGGGTAAGGCTAGTGTGGGGGATAGAGGGGTAGGATGGAGTGAGGAAGAATAGTACCCATTGTTTGGTTTAACTTTCACTGGTTGCAATTGTTTTCAATAAGTATATAATTAATTTTAATTAAGTTCAAAAGTTGAAACATTAAACAAAAACATTTGTTGTACAAATTGTTCAATTGTTTGTAACACAAACATCCTTTCGTTTTGTTTAAGTTAATTAAATAATAGAAATTGCAAGGTGATATAGTCTGTCTATCTGTAGGATCTGTATAGAGAAAATACATTTTGTCATTTGATAAAAGTGAGTCATATCTAATGGCACTATGACAGAGTTTGTATTTAAATTTATTCTACAAGTATTTTAATCACGACAGAACTCACTCGGCATAATGTTAAGTTGTTATAAAATTTGATAAAAAGGAATTGACAATTTAAATAAAAAACTTTAAATGTCGTTTCTTTGATTTCACGTATGATACTATGATTTAAGTTAAACAGTGCAATTATTATAATGTATATGTAAATTACTAAAATAAAAGTCTTTGTCAAAACCAGTGCTGGACGCAAATAAATAGCAACAAATTGAGATTAAGAAAAATACAAAAAAGTGAGAAACTTCTTATCAAAGCAATAGACAATTGGAAAAAGCCATCAGACTACGAGATGGACGCATCAACATTTAATCAGTAAAATAACAGCTCCGCAGTTCAGACACAAATAACAGTCCATCATCTACTAATAACCTGCCCACAATATCAAACGCAAAGAACAAAAGAAGACAATCAAGAAGAAATTAAAAAAGTGCTTGAATTCCTTACTGATATAAACATAATAAACCAAAGTTAATTAAAATAAATGAACTTCAGGCGAATATGACCTTGTCGTTGAAATCGCCTCAAATTCTACAATAAAAAGAAATTAAAGAAAAAAGTCTTTGAATGCAGAAGTAACACATAAGTTTGATTAAAAATTTACAATTCCTAAAATGTCTTATATATACACAAATAAAAATTAGTGTACTCCGGCATATCACCAAATGGACGTTAAATGTACGTAAGAGCACAGTAAGGACACTTTAGTTTCTTAATACACATTAGGCAGCAGAACTTATCGACCCGTGCACACAAACTATAAAGCGCGTATACTCTAATAGTTGCTAGAGTATGTAATTACTTTTGACAAAAATATGTACATAATAAAATTGTTCCATCAATGTATACGCTGCTTTAGGTACTAAATACTATTATTACATGAATGATTTGAAACACTAACATCTACTTGTCTATGAAAAAGTAAAAACAAAACAAGATACAACATGCTCAATAGAATCTTCCTGGTTCCTTCATCAGTAAGAGTAAGAAAGTTAATGGTACAAGATCGTGTATTTTCATTTTGTTTTAAATCTCACGGCTGACTAACATAAATAACACGTTGAGGATCCATAAATGCTAGTCCTAAGTTGCTGTAAATATAAAAACAATTGAACAATCGTCAAAACAAACACCACAAGTCTGGTTGTTTATGTTATCTATTTGGATATACTCGTATGTTGGTACACTTGTTGCGACTTGTACATCTTTTGTCTTTCTACTGCGATAGAGAAGTTTCACAACGCGACATGCGTTATGAAATCCTAAACGCACGATCCTGTTGAGTAATACATTATTAGAACACTAAATAAATAAAGCAGATAACCGTATAGTGATGCTGTGAGAAATTTCATCCATTTCATCATTAACATCGTTATACCAAAACGCGATCTATTTTAACAGATCTACGTAAGCACTATTATAATTTTACTAGAAAAGTTTTTAACATTAAAACAAAGTTGTACCATTACTAGACAAATTGCTTCAAATGTAATTTAGTTTTCAAACAATGCGTTAATGGAAAACGGACAAGCGACAAAGGACAAACAAATAGGATGTGGAGCGAAAGGTACATGTAACATGCATTATGAAAATGAGGGAGGCTTTATAGAAAACGTTAAAGTTATTTTAGAGAGACATTGGTGGAAAGCAGCACTTAATGTATGTATATGAACAGTACAGATGACAAAGTACAGCTTCATTATATGCTACAGTCATAAATTTGAGTTTCATTTTTATGTATTACATTTAAAATATAGTTTTATCTCCGTTTTTATATAAAAAAGTGCATTATATGTAGCACCTGTGCTTTCACCACATTCATTTCATTTGCAATACAAAATAACTCGTATTTGTATTGCAAATATAATGTGAATATACTCGTATTTTATTCTAACAAATAATTATTTGATAAGTTATGCATCTGATCACTTATCTTCAAAGTTTTCTCTTACAGCAGTCAATTAGTCTCTATACACCCGACTTATAATTAACCTTAAAAGTTATCGAAATTAGTTTTAGCTTCTAATTAATGTTCAAAGTTACAGTCGTTAAAGATATGTCGCCTGTACGTTTATCCCTTTGTACTTTTAATATCTTGTCAGGGGATTTCCCAAAATACATTGCGGTTTCATATAACTACGTCATAATGGCATCCATCTTGACACATGGTTCTATTTTTATAACACGGCTGGCGCTTTGGCACTCACCTATTACTCGACCCTTTTTTTATATCATATAGTCTTAAAATATCTGGTCTTGCAATGCTGATGCAGTTGTTGCAACATTTCTTCTCACTTGTTCAGTTGGCTGTCTTGACTGTTGGATATTTAATATTAAATAATACTAATTTATATCAAGTAAGTGTGTTGTGAAATGTTGTTATCTATATGCTGCCAGGACCGCCTAGGAAACATGGAGACATGGAAATGAAAATTATGACCTTACTTTTAATGCAAAGGGTTCTTTAACAAAAACTTTCTTTTTTAAAGCTAAACAAAGCAAGAAAATTAGATGAAAAAGATTCAAATTTTTATTGTATTAGAAAGAGTAAGGTTTGGAAACAATGAATGAAAAATGATCACGATCACGCGAAAGATGTCGATCCTTTTATCAAAATTTTCAATCACAATCGAAGAAAAACGGCCAAATCACAATTCCACACCACATAGCGCACCATACAGTGACACGTTGAGCATGCAAAGGCTTCCCAATAATCTCTCTCAGATTTTCAGAAGCCCAAATGCGGCAATTTTGCTTGTTGACGTATCCAGAAAAATGAAAATGGGCTTCATCTGATAATATCACGAATTTTACGCAATGTAACTTTTAACGTCTCTCTTGTCACGTCTTACCACAAATTATGAACTCCCCCCCCCCCAACTCCCCTCTCAACCAGTTGTGATGTCATTCATTTCTTTAAAACACTTTTTGCTTTTCCCTTTTTTCTGGTAGTTGAGTTATAGATTAAATGTGACATCACGAAGCTAATGACTTTTTCCTCTCCTTTAAAATCGACCTCAACTTGGTTCATTTAGATACCATAACAATAATGACAAATATCTTTAACCAAGTCACAATATTCCGGGCCTTCTGGGCATATGTTTATATAGTCTAGCGCTAAAACCAGCCCTGTATTCAAGATGTATTTCCAACACCAGCACTTAATAGCACAGCACACGCCATTGTTTGTAGATATTATAATGTTCGTCAGCACCAGGATGTTATGTTTACATAAAATGTTGTAAATAGGCCATAAATATTGGTAAATAATACGTTAACAAATGCTAGGCGCCTACTTTTTATTTTTTCTAATTTTTAGGTTAAAAATATATTTTATACATCAAAACATATGTGTCATAATGGACTGATAAAAGTTCGTCATTTTAAGAATATACGTAGCTAATGCTGATTCTGCTAAACAGCAAACTGTATTAACGTTCATTTTTATATTTAAAAATTCAACCTGTGTATGTTTGTGTTCGCAAAACTCAAAAGTAGTCAGTCGATTGACTTGAAATTTTGACGCAACGTTGTATTTCTCTCATTTCTTTCTAGTTGATCATTTTCTGTGTTTTTGTGTGTTTCTTTTATTTACTTTCCCATTCATGTTATATCAGACTGAGACACAACAAAGCGCCTCGTTTAGCTAGTAATGTTATGATCAACGAGAATTAAAATCGCTTACTTATTAATCTGCAGATATTAATACTAATCTTGTGACTTCAAAAGATGGTTAAAAATGAAGCATCAAAATAGAAATATGTAATTTTAAATAGCTATAAGTAACTAAAATAAGTAACTAGACAAATATTAACGTATATTTCAATAAAAATAATAAAACACGACTTTATAGAATAACAAGTTCGTTATAATAATTTACATGGATTTACTTCATCATTTAATTGTCAATAACAACCAACATTTTGTAATTTTAGACAATAACAAAATATAATAGTAGAAACGTATTCAAAATACCGAAACCAAATCAAAGAATACATTGTAATGAACATTGTTATTTTTAGCTTGTTCCAATCTATGTATTTTTGAAGGGAGCCTATTTGAAATCCGGATATCCGGTCGATATTAATGGAAATTGTATAAAACAGTATTACCATATACACATACGATACGCCATTCAGTGTTTATTATAACAAAACCAATTCCAACAAAGTGTCAGTACATTGTATTTGTATTTCGTACAACAAATACACACATATATAATACACCTAGGTAACTAAAAAAATATATTTTGTTATTCTCAATCAATTCTGTTTTGCAATAAAAGGGGAGGTCTCAATAACAGAGCAAATTGTATATAGCCTAGTTCCCGGAGCATAGAAAAGTCACTTTATTTTTAAAGTTAGGGGTGTTCATGAAAATCCAAGCTATCCGATACGGGCGACGTCAGCAGCGCCGACATCTTGAAAAAATGGCGACTAAAACAGCTGTTTGGCAATATCTCGTTCCTAGTGCGTCTTATGATAAAAATAGTTATTATCAAATTTATAGAGGACTCAATTTCATCAAGTTTCGTGTACAATATTTTATGATTATTTGTTATATTATTATACTATTTATTGTCCAGGTTAATCTCACGACTGCTTTTACACCTATGTAAAACACTCTATACATAGGAATGATATATACCAGTATTTACAAAATGCATATGACGAATAATCGTCGTTTCAAATTTCTAAAACCCTACTTCCAATGTAGTACTAATTTCGATAAAGCAAACGTATTTTTTAGTTCATATTTCAAAGCAAGCAATCAGTGGTGAATAGCAATGTTGTGGTCCCAGTGTTCTAACCAATGCTTTAACTCACCAAATGATAAACAAATAAAAAATAAACAAATATTTCAAACCACATAAAAAAATAAATCTACAAAAACACACAATAATTATAGTACAATCAATGCGAGTATTAGTATTTCTAATGCTGAGTAATATCACCGGCGACCTCCTACGATGTTGGTAGTTATTGTAATATCTTGGCCTCATATATGTGAACTACACCACTGTCTAATGCGTTTATTATAATGTAAGCACATTTTTTTTTTTATTTTGCAACATACATAATTTACAATCTGTCCTCGAAGAACATTAATTAAATTTTGGGAATATATATAAAAATGACATGCGAGCTTGCTATCCATCGATGACTCACCCTTTGATTTAACCTATTACATTAATATTTAGTACATATGGAACCTATTCTACACCATATTTGGTAGGTCAATTGGATTTTTACGTTTCAGTCGTCTAATCGCGGTTTATGCTGGAAAAGTTGTACAGCTGATTCATTTGGATGAGCTTCTAATCTTTGAACGTATTTCTTGCTGATATCCTTAATTTCACTTCTTATATATGGAACCCCAAGATCTTGATGTGTTAACCAGTTTGGAACGAATCGCGGCACGTTAAGGATTTGCTTTAGCAGTTTATTTTGAAACCTTTGTAGGATTTCTATATTAGAATTGCTGGCACAGCCCCATAGCTCTATCCCATATGTCCATATTGGCTTCAGTATGACCTTGTATAACAGTAGTTTATTACCGATTGATAACTGAGACTTCCAGCCCAGGAGCCAGTACATATCTCTCCTTTTATGTGTATTATATGTAAGCACATAATCAATTTAACTTGCTGACAACCAAATCAGAAAATATGTTTCTGGTCCGGGGATCAGCAGTTCGGGCATCAAAGACACAGCAGTCAGCGTCAAGGACCAATGCTCTCACCCACTGTATCGTCCTAATTATTTTTAAATAAGTCGTAAGTAAGGTACAGCAATCCAAAAGGTTGTGTATTGTTTTCCCTTGTCACCCTTTCGCCTCCAATGAAATAATAAATACAACTGCTACGATACGTTATTTACGAATTTCATGCACCCAAGATTGTTCGGATACCTGCGACATGAAGTACATCCCTTTGCGGCACTATGATGTCAAGACATATAAACAATATTTTGAATGCGGACGTTTTAAATACATACAGTCGTGTATTAATAAACATTAAAATAAAAATTTAGTGCTCCATATATTTTCACTAAATAGGAAGGGTCATATCCTTAGTCTGATCCTAAACTTTTCTACGGAAATGTTATACAATATTAGTTATTGATGCTGATTGATTCATTCATTGTTAAATTCAGGCCCTGAAACTCCCCAACCCAACAGTATTCCTCAGCAGATTCCCACGCCCTGTATGTGAATAGTTGCACAGCTCTACTAGTATTTGCTCGCAGCACACTGAACAATCGATTAGCCGTCAATCAAACTCCACAACGTTGTATGGTATTAATGTGATAGTTGCCCCAAGCACAATTCTCCACAAGTTAAATATTCTTTCACCAAAACGAAACACTAAGTGAAGATGTCAAGTGATGTGTGAAATGTCTTCGCTTGACAATAAAAGTAACAGTTTCAGTTTATAAGACAAAGTCTATAAATCATTAACAAACACACACAGAGAGAGAGACATACTTGTACGTATATAGATAGTCTAACACACCAACCAGTGGCGTAGCTACGGAATAGCGAGGGTACGTAAGGCGTATATACTTAACGAAGTTACACCTGTTTAGGCCTGTCGCACACTGCAACGGCGAATTCTGTGTTCTTTGCATGTGTTGTGCCACAATACATACATACCACGTACCGATACGACAGTACGCCTAATCAAACTTGTGTATTGGAGTTGTTTTGCACAACATAATTTATTCTGACAGCAAACCTTTACTTTAATTTTTATCGATACACCACTGTTATGAAAGAGATTATTGCATTCCCTACTATATCCCTAACACCAGTATTCGGACGGCTTTGTCGCTTGCACTGTGCGACAGTTCTTACACTTGGTAGACACGACAAGTCATTTTTTATGTATTCATAGCAATTTATAATTAAAAACTCGTTTCCTTCCTTCTCTCTATTTTTCTTTTTACTTCTGCCGTCCATACTCTTCCTTTCCTCTTTCCTTGCAATATCTCCTTCAGGTCTACTCGACTTTTCACTTTATCCTGTCCTCTACTCTTACTGTACTCTAATGGTCAATAATTCCTCTTTACCCAACCAGTTTATACCCTAACAACTATCACGCTTCAACACCATCGCTGTATTTTTGAGAACTGTCAAACAATTTGAATAATAATTTACTGTAGTTGGAGGAATCTACGAAAAAATAGAAAATAAGTTAATATTAATATGTATACATATGAATATATAAATATATCAGAAAGTGAGGTTATGTTGTTTGTCAATTATTGCTTCAGGTGAATGCCTTTTTTATATAAATTGTGCATGGCCATTTGAAATTCTATTTATAATAATTATTTCTCCACTGATTTTCCCGTTTTCATTTTCGTAGATGCCATATTGACTTTTTTTAATAGATTTGATAGATTTTGACGTGTAGGAATTATATAAACAATTGTCATTTAAAATATTTTATATTTCTTCTATTTAATACTTTGTTGTGATTGGTCAAATATCATCAATACCAGTTTATACTCTTTCACCGCTGTACATTATAAGGGCGGTGGAAAATTTTGCATACAGAATACCACTTAAGATATTTTTATCCTATTTTACAGTGCTTAATTTCACATATTCACTTGCAATTACCACTATCACAATTAACCACGAAACACTAAAAACTAAACCACAATCGCACACAACTTCTAATAAATTATCAAAAAATATCATAAAAAAATTTTTTAACGATTAATTTTTGGTTGAATTAAATAAATCTTTTTTGGTTTATTTAATTCAACCAAAAATTATTTGTTAAAAAAGAATTTATACCAAAATGCAACAAGTGTCAAACATGCACAATATATTTTCATCCCTTCACCAAAAGAGCAGTAGTTTCCAAACTGTGGGACATGGCACATAAGGTGCACGGGATTAGCGATATGTACGAGTATATATATTTGTACCTAATTTCCTACCTACAACCTATATTTAACTAAAAACCCGAAAAAATAAGTAAAGAGAGGGTAAGATAATGTGGAGGAGGGCGTTACTACTTTTATTTGTAGTTAAGTCAAGTTTGGAAACTACTGAAATAATTTAAAAAATCACTCACCATCGCTCATTGTCACTGCTATTGAAACCATGAAGTGAGCTGTAATTAAAGGAAATTGATTAGGTATACATTTAAAACAAATTAGAATAGTATGTATAATAAATAATAGAATGTTGTTTGATAATTACCTAATTTATAATATCCTGGTGCAAGATGGCTCCTGCCACTAAAGATGAACTGCTACACTGCACTGAAAAAAATCTGCAACAAGAGAAAAAGTTTGTTTATAAAAATGTTTACCAAATTATATAATGTTTACAAATTTCACAAAAATATTTTACATACTTTTTAATTATAAACAAAGACCGGTCGTAAATTGTGTTGGCAAGCTGGTGGGAAGGTCCTGTAGTTCGTCTGTAACAACAGAAAAACATTGCTTAGAAAATTGTTATCAATATTAAATAGTAATATAATATAAACATTAAAATCTTGAATTACCTGTCTTCTAAAAGTCCAGCGCACGAAGGCTCCCAGCCTCTGCTTCACTCTTCCAGAGAGCCCTGTCGGTAATTCCCGGGAAAGATTTTGATTTTTATTTCCCGTTTCTTTAACCTCTATAGTCCATAACAACCACTACAGTAATCCATTTGGTTTTAATACATATAGTTATCTTAGAAACTATATGTATTTCATGGAAACAGGCCACTGAAGTAATTAATAAGGACTGTAGAGGCTACAGAAACGGTAAATAAAAATTAAAACATTCCCGGGAATTCCCGACAGAACCCTCTACACACTCCACTAACTTTTTAAATTTTTTGTTTAAATCACTGTTTATTTAATTTTTTTCTTAAATGTCACTTTTGTCCATTGTTCGTTAGAGCTTTCACTTTTGTTTAAAACACGCGAAAATCGTTTTTAATTTATTTAAAATGTTTAATAGTTATTTAAATTATGACTATGAAGCGCTACTAACTATGAAAGAACTTAGAAGAATTATTTAACTTCTTATTTTATCTCCAGAGTTAATAATCTAAAGTAAATGTCTTGTATAATAAAAATTATCTAATTTTTCTCGTAGATTCTACATAAAATTTATGAATAAATTTTCTAAATATTTAACAAATTGATTTCGAATTGGAGGAGTTTAGAATTTGTGATATACCAGACATTTTCGTTGAATTATAAACTTTGGAGATTAAATAAAAAATTGAATAACTTTATGTCAGTTCTTACATATTGAGCAGCGCTTCATCATAAGTTAAATAAACTATTAAACATTTGAATTAATTAATATTCATTTATAACGAAATTTTAAATCACTAGTAGCATATCGCGCACGATGCTACAACGCGGACCGCGAAAGAACCGATGCTGTAGGGAAAGAATACATACACATTCAAAAATATTTAACTAATCCATTAAAAAATAATTAAAAATTTGTAAAAATTTATTAAATGATTTATTAAAATTAAATGAAATTATTATTTAATGGATTAGGTGACACTCGTTGCAATACCATCACCAATAAATATTTAAAAAAAAACTCACGATCTGAACTCAGCTATTAATTTTACAGCAAAAAGCTGTCATCACAGCGCCAAAGAAGCGTTACTTGCAATAGTCTTATTGATATCCTGTAAGAATTCAAAAAGTTAGATTTAAATTGAAAAAATATCATATATGTAAACGATAATTCTGATTCATTTAAAAATATTGAAAAAAAATAACTAAGAAATAATAGTTCAAAATTGCAAGTAAAAAATTAATACCTGTCAAAATACCGCAAAGCTATTGTTAAATATTCTCATAAAAAAATTAAAAATATTTAAAAGAAATATGTACATAATTATTAATATACATATATCTTCAAGACATAAAATAAGTTTTATAATAAAAGAACTTTTATATAGATTATAAAATAAATAAACAATAAAAAGTACTTACAATATAAACACAATCAGAGATCTATTGTTCTCCACGTCAAGGTCAAATCACGACAGGTGCACAACCAGAGGGTAATCCAACGCTCACTGACACAAACACAGGGCACCGAGATGCCTTAAAACCACAAACAGTTATCTACCTTCACATAATTTAAATCACATATTTATATATTTCAATAATAATTTGATTAAAAATGCACGCACTCACTTCATTAGTGAACTGTCAAATACTGTTTAGTGTGTTGCCTGATGTGAAATTTATTCCTAGAATAATTTATAATTTTTCGGGTTGCCATATGTACATATTTGACTTATTGTTTTTAAAATTAGTATTTAACAGCAGAGATGTATTCAGTACCCTCATATTTTTTAGGGCTCTGCACTTAAACATTAATTTCACAAACAATATCAACATTTTAATCAACCCGGTCAAAATTGTAAATTACAGTAGAAATAAATTTAGTGCCAAAGTATCAGCCAATAGATTTATGCATAGATACTAATTTTTTTTACATAACTTATTAAAAACATTACCAAGTTAAGTGAGCGAGCATTTATTAAATGAATTATTTTTAACATATTTGATTTTGTCGATCATGACTTAAATTATGTGTAGGTGGATAAGTTTTTGTGATTTTGTGCATTTTCATGCTTTGTGATTTTAGAAAAAAGGTCTCTTACGATATCTTTGAAGTCAAATGCGATTAGATCACTAGATACAATTGATTCTGCGTCAGAGCTGAAGAAAATATGGCATTCCAGAACCATTCCATTTTTTCTTTCTTGAAATAATAGCTTCCATAGACCTCTGTACCAGTTTTCGACTGTTTACTTCTATCACCTCTGTTTAAGTGCACTGTTTCTATAAGCTGAACCTGATAATGTGCTTCCTTTGTATTTAATCAAGGATTCATTTTATTATTTAAGCAGTTCAGAAGCCAATGCATGTAAGTCCATAAAAGCTAAAAAGAATTATTACATTAAAGCAATTTCTATTTATAATTTGAAGTGTAAAAAGCAGCAAATATTCCCAAGTATGCCAGAATAAATATATTTAAAAATAATTAAAATGTAATTTATAATTTCAACTTTTAAATGTAATACATACAGGACCTGTGTTATTTTTTCTGCGTTTGGCTACCCAGTAAACTATTTGGTGAAGTGTCCCTTTATGTGACGTTTCTATCAGTATTGCACTTCAATTATAGTTCGCATCAACCTTATCTTCATTTCCATTCCGACAGATGGAGTGCTTTTGCCAGAGCCGAGAAAATAGACATAATAACAATGTAACTCCATATAATCTAAAAAAAAGTATTACATTAAAGCTATTTTTATTTATAATTTGAATTGTGAAAAGCAACAAATATTCCCAAGTATGTCAAATATATTTAAAACTAATCTAATTTATAATTTCAATTTTTAAATGTAATATATAATTATAAAAAACCAAAAGAGTAATAATTTTTATAATATTTTAAATAGTATTTACAAATGGCTGAGAGTATTTATTGATTCGATTCGACAGTACCAGCGTTATATTTTCTGCATTTGACTGCACCATATAAAAACTGTCAACAGTGTAACAGAATTCAGCATCGAAAATAGGCCGACGTTGAATAAACTAAATAAAAAAGATATGTATTATGAAAGATCTAAAAACTATTAATACTGTTATTTCACGAACTTGGTAATACGTAGGTACTAGAATATATGTTTATCTTCCAATAAACAAACAATATACTTACAATTTATAAATTGAAATATCCTAACTTCACTAGGAGGTCACTGCATCTGAGAAGAAGCTAGTAAGGAGGTTACAACACTGTTACATTCAAGGTTAAAATATAGTGCAGGCAGGATGATATGGAGTTTCCGTGGTCAGAATTCCAATTAATAACACTGCACCTGATAAATAAAATATTTTTAAATGGAAGCGTTCTTAAAAAAGGTACATCAAGAAATATAATAAAATTGCTTACAATTTACGGCATCGTCATGTGCACTAGGAAGTCACTCAAAACTGGACGACCCTTTACGTATTAATCTTCGTATTAACTATAACATTTCAGAAATAATAAAATGTATTAATTAAAAAACAAAACATTGACTTGTATATAGACATTATATTAAAGAACGGTTTCTTGAAGCATTAAATAAAGTTAACAAAAATGAAATACACATCACACTGGCTGGCAGCAAGTCTGAACAGCATGTTCTTGTACTGAATAGTAAATATAAAACTAACCTCACAAAAAAATATGTTGTTGTAGTAAAAGTGCAGTGTTAACGAATTGGCTATTGTTGATGCATGAGAAATTGAATATATTTAACCAAATATTATAGCACTATTTAATAATTATGATTTTATATCCATTTTTTAGTGTGAAACATCTCATTACCATATTTTTGACAGCCACTATTAAGCACTACTACGGTACATGTCTGAACACGCACTGACCTAGGGCACACACTAACTGGCTTACGGAAAAGAACAACAATAAACTCAGTGTATAATTATTTGCGCGCATATAATATATTTTTAAATAATGAATTCTTGAATTATTTTTTAATATGTCATATAATTTGAAAACAGTAATATTTGGAATTTTTGGCAAATGATGTTAATAGATTACCTACTGTGTATTATATTTTTATTTTCTGTTGTTTACTTATTAAATATTTGTTTTTATTTTTATTTAAAATGTATTTAAAGGGAACTTAACTTAAAGGAAAGAGTGCTATCCGAGCATGTTAGCATAAGAGCCCTATATTTCTAGCTACGCCACTGACTCCAACACTAATTAGATTTATTTATTTTCTGAGATACATCATAAATGATCTGAGATTTCTCTTTAATATTTAAATTAATGTTTTATTTTATTTAACTTTCTGATAAGTAAAATTAGTTTAAAATCATGAGCGTTGTCAACCTACTTTGTGCATTGTGTATTCAATCAACATGCAAATGAACACAAGAACAATCTCTACAGGAAATAGAAAATCAAAAAAGGAATTTCTAATAACAAATTGAAAGAAGTACAACCTAACCAAGAAGACAGATTAGGTGTGAAAACATTGATGAGTATAAAAACAAACGTCAACACTTTTCGCTGTTGAGTTCGAGTAAAAAAGTATACCCCGATATTAAGAACAAAATTTTGAGTAAATACTAAATAAGGATGAGTAATTTTTTTTCTTTTTTGCTGAATAGGTATAGTATAGTAAAATGAGAAAATTTACATAAACCTTTACTGTGATGTTCTAAAGAATTACTAAATAGTCTCGTATCCACGTTTCAAGGTATTCAAGCATCCAATACAAGTATACAACCATCATTGCGGTGACATTTGGCAGATATTGTAACATTACTAACCTCAGAGTTTGTTCTTTGGATTAATTTTAAAATATCACCACTTTTCAAGGAAATATTTCGTTTTTCTGTTGGTTTAAAATAACACCTCTTATTGAAACACCTTAAAATGACCGCTCTTGTTAGAAGACCCTATATCTCGTTTCCTATACGTCTTACGTCATTATAATGAAACTTGCAGATCATAAAATTCTCTACACATTTCTATCTTATGCATTTTTTCGTACGATCAACCGTTACTAAGATATAACTCAGAGAGTGGGATGCAACCTAACTTTGTTTACGAATGATTTCAGAATATTTGAGTAATATTAGTTTAAGGAAAAACAGAAATATCATTTGCAACTCAACACACAGGTTGTTGAACTGTCCGACGCTCTCATTTAAATAATAACTAAACGCTGCATGTTATTGGAATCAACTTTCAAGTTATTAATATAATTAATAATAAGCCGTGGTGCAAACAATAATTATTTTTAATTATCAGATTTCATATTCTGCATATGACTTACTTTATACACACTGTTTAATTGACATGTTAATATCTTTCTTATAGTTAATTCAATGCAATACAGAAAGTAACCTGCTAAACTCAAAACATGGATGTTACCTTACATTCGTATAGTATTTTATTTCAGGAAAAACTAATATTTAATCTAAAAGGGTTTTATTTTGTAGTGGTTCTAAAAGCCTTCAAGTTCTTAAGAATTCATAACCCTTATATGAAAGTTTTATGTTTTATGATTTTATGTTAATATACAAAAAACTACAGTTATTTTTCAATAAGCCCAACTATGGGTCACAAGTTTGTATATTAGGTAACATTGTTTACATGGCAAGTAACTTATGTTATATTAGATATTATATGGAATAAAGTGAGAAAGGAAATTGATATAAGCAAGAAAAAAAGAAAAAGTAAAAAACGAAGTATAAGTAATTAAGAGGAAAAAAGACAAGAAAGGATGGGAACAAGAAAATAAAGGGGGAGTAAATAGAATGGATAAGAAATCAAATAATAGGAAAAGAGTGAGAAGAGATGAGTAGATTGAAAGTTAAAAATAGAAGGAGCGTGAAAGAATAGAAAATAACCTAATAGAGAAAGGAACAAGTGTGTAGGCTGAAATAAAGAAGTGGCGTAGAGATCGGAAAGAAGAGAAGGACGAAGAACATTGGAAGAAAACGAAAGAGGCGATCAAATTAGTTATAGTTTAAACAAGTGTAAACCAGGTTAATGGCATTTATCACTGAATATTTTTGTAGTAGAAACAGTGCGATGGCTATTAACGTCGTGTAAGTACAATAATCAAAATTTGAAGAAATAAAGTTTACAAAATGATAAATAAAGGTTAAAACTAAGTCCCTATTGAAATAACTAAAATTTATATATATTTTTTGTAAATATTTCAAAATCAATTCTGAAATTAGCTAATTTTTAACTGCATGTAACTCAAATTTGATTTGATGTATTGAAAAAAAGTGTTGAAACAAAAACGTAGATTGCACCTTGTTTAACAATATTATAGTAATAAACTATTAAACTTTAAATGATAATAAAATTTAGGTTGATTCATTAACTCTTTACAGTAAATAGATTAGTGTGAAATTTTCAACAGAAATTTATTTTATCACCAAATGTGCAATAAAGTTGTATACTGGAGAAAATAGAATGTAATAATGGATTGTATTTCACCGTTGTAATAATACATTTCGAATCAGCATGCAATTCTCGTACCAATTCATGGAAGTTACAAGAAATGTTATACTACGTAGTTCATATTTAGCACCGACCCGACTCGACCCGCCGCTCCTTTAGTAATGACTCTGATATTGAAGATGTTGTTATCATTAATGGGTAAGATATGTAACAAAAACTGAAACAACGCCTAGCTTACAAAACGGTATTATAACCATTTATATCAAATGCGGCTAGAATAATAAAACACCGCTTTGTAGTAACTAGTGACTAATGCAGGGATGGTGAACCTATGGCTTTAAGGGGGAGAATGACCTCTACTTGTGTACCGCTCCATACTCCATCAGTTTCAGTACGTCACTGATGGTGAATCAGTTTCTAATAAGAGCACTACCTTTATTTATTTTATACTGAATTAACAAAAAAGATTGGTTAAATTTTCAGGTCTCAAACCGAGACGTTGTGCTCCAATCCAACTTATATTCATATGCAAAATTATAACCTCAATTTCATGATCAAAACCTAGATACCTAATTCTTCCATAAATAAATCATTAGCACAAATGGGACCAGTATGCCAAATACCTTGTAAAAGCAAACGAATGTCAACAGATATCAACGATATGTTATCTATAACGCAGTTTTATATTATTATGCAGTTATATGGTCATTAACATTTTGAAATGTTGTTGGGACAAGTTCTAGTTGTAGGTGACATCTTGTGGTCGCTGTCACTGAAGATCTCGAGCGTCTGATGAATGAATCGAAGAGTTTTGCCATTGAATGGTACGTTACGTTGTATAATACTCGCATTAGAAGTAACGGTACTTTGTGAGTAGTACCTGGAACACATCTTGATAGAACCAGAGTTTGAAAACACATGGCAGCTTCTTAAATACAATCATAGTATTTACATAAGATTGATATAAGATGTGCCAGACACTTTTTAACGTATATGTTGCAAACTTTGTTTAAGTATGCAATTACATACGAATACTTAAGATAATTACTTTATAATTATGTTTAATAATTGTAATTTATAATAAGATTTAAATTTATTTCACAAAGTATTTCGACCGTAAATTTAGTACAACAGTAAGCCTCCATTTATGGTGAGGTTTATTTAATGGCTGACAGCCTTCAAGTGCAATTGACCGCGAAAAAATAAAAATAAGAAAATATTTGCGTAGATGACCATCCAGAACAAGACGGCTAGCATCCCGGCAGCTGACGGGTCGTTCCATCCAGTGACGGCCCTGATTGTTAGACCGGTACTTTATGCTGATTCGTTCAATGTTGATGAGTAGCAGATGGGAAGATTTCTGCATTTAAAATCAAAATAGCATGACATTGATTTACAAAAGATTCAGTTCTTATATTTGACAGAATTATTTTTCTATTACATTTTTCGAATTTAGTATTGTGATAGTGATGACGGATGGTACGGTGGACGAAAACCAATGAACCAGTGTTACTTTTCTGGGTTTGGTAGTTATTAAATTAAATTCATTATGTAAGAGAATATACACACATAATCTTTGTCTTGCCATCGACAGGATATGGTAGGTTGGAGGGTATACACTGTACAGTTTAAGTTGTATTGAAAGGGGAAAAGGGTATATGGCGAAAAAAGGACTAAGGTCCAATTTATTTAAAAAAATTAAAATATATATATATACATAATCATGAACTTATTAAGAAAATTGACCTTTTTACAGACGAAATAAAAATAGTGTTTCATACTCAAAAAAAACAATTTTCTAACTACTGTGCAATAATTGAGATCTAGTTTTCATTGGAAGGCATGATTAATTTTTTAATAGAACATTATTTATTCTTCTTTTATTTAGAAGCAAATTTTTATATACTAATATTATATTATTTTTTATATATTTTTATAACTTTTTTACCTTAAAAGATATATTTTATAATTTTTAGCTGATTTTATTAATTAAATATAAATGAACTCTGAAGCATCATTGAAAATGGACAACACAGGAGAAGGATGTGATGATGACGTAAAGAAAACAGAAGAAGGTGCAACAGCATCTTCGTCAATGAATCTGTGTGATTCTGCACACGCTGCGTCAGTAAAAGTAAGAAAATTTTCGTTTGGGTTTTTCATTCAAATACTTTTTTTTTTAAATAAAAATTCAGTTCAAAGGTAGTCAAGTATTATCCTTTCCATATAAAACGCAAAGCCAATTATTGGAACTTAAAGGCAAAGTCAATTACATATATTGTACTTGACATTAGTAAAGAATCTTCTACTTTCCAGGTAGAATCTCCTCGACCAACAGCCTATAAAGTTAAAGTGAAGAAGCCATCAATACTGCAAACCATATTTCGCAACAAATATGTAAAGAATACTCAATATTACTTCACAGTTGGTAACACAAATGGATTCCCGGTCCGAGATGTCTCCAAGGAAGTTACACCATTTCTCCGCCCAACTGATCAACAGTTGCAGGCATTCAAAATGCAGCGGAGACAACTGAAGAGGAGTGAGATGCAAAAGTCCGGTTGTGATAAATCTACGTTCCTCTCTCGTCAAGTTAGTCATATTATTTAAATCTAAAGTCTCGTTCTCACCAACTAATAAAATGTGTACAAACGAAATGTTTCCTTGCAAACCTTTTCAATGAACAAGAACTTTTCATTTGGGCCTAAATAAATAAGGAAATAGATCCGTTAGTTTCATTTTTAATTTAAAAACCTAATTTTTGGAAGTAGGAAATTGTCGACAGGTCTTAATGAAATTGTTCCTCAGGCGGATGTTTAACAATAAAATGCAAGGTGTTAATTTTCTCTCCGTTTTGATTTGACAGTCTCAAGATATTCGAGCGCGGTGCCATGTTCCAGATCAAGGAGTTGGAGAAGTACCAGTCCACACCATTATGGATCTCGATCCGAACTACTACACTATAGTACAGAATCGCCCCATTAAAGGAAAGTTTAGTATTAATCAGTAAGTAAAGATCTACAAATAAATGTAACCATGTACCACAAATGTATTACAAAAATAGAATAATGTATAAAAATATTAAAAATACACGTAATTATGCAACAGATATAAAGACAATCTTCGAGAATGTTTACGAAACCAATTAGAAATTGGATATAACAATGATGAGATTTTAAAAATCGATGAAAACTTATTGCTGGAGCAGCAAAAAATTGTCCAAGTTCGAGGAAAGCTTAAGGTATTTTAAATAAAGCGCAATTTTGTATGACCATTCACTCAGTGTCAATCATAGTTGTTATGAATTGCTTGAGTAACAGACCTAGCTAGCTACTGGCTATTTAGTTTGCTTATAATTAGGTCACTTTATCTTTAATCGTTGTGTACTTCATACGTAATAGCTATACGTCGATTACTTCGAACAATTTCTGGGAGAAAACGATAGTAACGCACGAATCGAACTAAAAACAGCTGAACGACATATCGACGTTACTAATACTTTGATAGCGCAGAAGAGTCGTTTAAATCAAGATTTAGTTAACATCCGGTATGAACTTTACATGCTGGAAGAGATTTGGAACGAACTTAAACAGTACCAGGTATTGCAACTTAAACAATTCATAGATATATCAAAGGTTTCAATCAACTAACTATTTATTACAGGAATTTCTATATCGGGTAGCTCCGTTCGCTTGGAGACTAGAACACGATTGGATTCATAGGGATGCAGATGGCGCTCTGATGCAAGATGAACTGGAAAACAAAGCCAAGAAGGATATCTCGGATAGCTCCATTGAGGAAGTTGATGAAGCTGCCAATTTTGATGCAAGTAGAAAACTTATTTCAATTGAATTTTTGTAGATTTTGTAGATCATTCCTATTTTGTTTTTATTTCCTCTTCTTCTTATTCAACCACCATTATTGTTACCTTCTGTAACTTATCGTTCCCTTATGTGAAAGGAAGGTCATATTAAAGATCAGATAATTGTTGTAATCGTACAATCGAAGATTTATCATAATAAGTTGAACGCACTGTACAGGCTTTACTGGAAAAAGTTCCTGATCCCGAAATGCCTTTTAAAGAACCAGAAGAACTCATAACTACTTTAGATGATCTAGCTGATTCCACTTTACATTCCTTGGCATTTTTGGAACAAGTAGCCGGACCTTTAGCAGTAGCTAAAATAAGCGCAGCCCTTGCAAAGAAACAGGTAAGTTGAAAACATAATTCAACAAAATGATAGTTTCCTTTTACCACTCCAAGTTATGTTAATACACAGCTGGAATTGGAGTTAAACGCTATGAGAACAAAAATTGAAACTTTGCGATCATCAATCGATTGGGAGAATAAGCGTAGCACATCTCTGAAGGAAAGAATTGATCAACTTTTAGAAGGTCCGCTTAGAGATAGTGTTGCAATGGGTCCAGCATTAGCTACTCATGTTTGGGTAGAAGATTGCTATGAGAGTTGCGTTGGCATGAATGATTCTAATATATCAGCTGTTGGAATGGCACATGGCATCGAAACTGAAATGAACAATCTTTGTTTGGAGCTGGACAGTTTGCCATTAAACTGTGTTTTAGCTGCAGAACATCAGGTAACACTTACGCAGTGATGCAGTTATCTTACAATTTTTTGATTGAAAAGAAATTCTGTCATGTACATCATTCACAATTTTTCTCATTTCTATTTTTTATTCCTTCTAAAATTTGCTTATCTCCAAAGTTTTCTTTTGTTGTTTCACCTATTTTCTCGTGCTGCTTTTTATTCCTATCTTTCTTCTCTTTCTCTTTTTCTTCTATAAGGTTTTCTCTACACCTTACTGCTCTAATAGTAATGATAGCTGTAATGTCTGTTCCCCCTTTTTATTATTCTATTGCAAACGATTTTTAATTTCTCTTATATCGAAACAGGTACGTCTCGAACAAGAAAAGGTGATGGCTACTGCAAAATCAGCAAATGCTAAAGTAAAATTAGTTGATTTCTTATTAAAATCGATACAACGTGGCTTGGAGAAACCCCAACCGTATGGGAGGCGTCGTCTCAAGCCTAGAACTGCGCCTCCTCAACCCGCAAAACCAAAGGAAAAACCACCTAGAGTTATCACCGAAGAAGAAAATAATCTTTTATCCTTCTTCACCGACTACTGTCCCAATGATGACATAGATGCTTATCTGGAGAAATGCAAATCTGTCATGTTTAAACGAACAAAAGAAGTTAAGGAGACTTATTTTTAATTCACAGTTATAATTAGAAACATTGTTTATTTTCATTATTTAATGAGATACTTTTTCTTTATATTTAATTATTTGTTGTAACAAATTATGATAATTATCAGTATGTTATATGTAAATTAATAATCGAAGTAATAATAAGTGTATGTAACAACCGCGTATTTTATTAGTTAGAATATTTTCCTTACTTACAACGTTGATAAGATTGATGGTGTCGTGGCCTCATATATATGGGCTTAATCACAATCGTAACCTGTGTATGACTCTATATTACATAGCATATAGTCTATGAAACAATACAAGTGAATCTCAGAGTAGGAGGAAATACAAAATGGTAAAAGGAAAGGAGAAGGTACTACGAAGGAAGAGGAATAGAGTGGAGGAGCTACAAAGCTAAAGAGTATAAGGAAAGGGAAGATACAGAGTATATTAAAGGTAAAGGATAAAGAAGTGTAGCAACAGGAAAGAATGAAGAAGATGGATGAAGGATAATACGAGATACAGACAGTTGTGGATTAGGAGGATGCTGGAGTTCCTAGAAAAATAAACAATGAAGGAAAGGAGAATAATTGCTAGGTTCAGACTAGAGAACGAAGAAAGTATTTGGGAGAAAAGGAGGAGAATAAATTGGAGCACATTAAGAGTAGGTATCGGGAGAAGTTGGAAAGTGGAATATTCCTGGAGAAGGTTTTGCAAGAAAAGAAGGATGACGGAAGTAAGAAAAAAGTTAACAGAGATAAAAGACAAGAGAGACTGACTGATATTAGTGATAAGAAACCAACTAGACTAATAAATAAAATTCAATGTAATTAGTAGAACTAAGGTTGAAGAATGCAACCTAGCGGTAACTCTATATTTCAAGAAAAATAAGATTTCTTTGTAAAAAGCGGAAACTTTATATTTGATTAATTACAAGTTCTGTATATTGCAACGTAAAATTAATTAGTTTATCGTAAGAATCTAATTAAAATGCATTTTATGTGTATTTACTTAGACTAATGGTTTTGCAATTAATTAGACTTATTTCTTACTCAAAACTAAGTTTGAAATAATTAAAAAACTTCACTGAAAATGGCATCGTAAACAAAGGAATTGTATTTATATACATATAACTACTTTCGCAAGACTTAATTACTTTTTGTTTATATAGTTTTTAGACCACGTCACATAAATTTATGTAGAATTTAAGAACTTTGGAAGGACTAAAAGTACATCTAAAGAAATCGATGTTTTTTGGTAGTCATCTAAAATAAAAAATTAAATTTAAAATGCAGCCTATTCCGAGAGGAGAGAAGATGAATACGCGGAAAATAATAACCGTTATATAAGGGTATATCTATGTACTGTAATAATATCTGTTCCTGAATAATCCTAATTTAACTGACACTAAATCACAATAATAGCCTTAATGTTAATCCACAATCCCGTTTTAGTTTCTATTGTAATTCCACTTTCAATGTACGAATGCAACCCAACAAGCTAAGCTAATTTTCTTGGCACATTAGCATCAAGTTTTTTTCTTCTTCTTTCTTTAATGACTGGTGGTAAATAACCTGTTGGCTCGTGCTACGCCGGTTGCCGGTTGTCGCAGTTCTTACTGCTTACCATCTTGTCCCATCACAATGGAAAGGAAATCATTCTCATTCCTTTTTGTACGATTAAAAGATTGTAAGCATTTCAACGAATGCAGTAGTAGTAGTGTGTCTGTGTGTGTGTTGCCGGCTTTTAGCATGTTTTTATTCAAATACAAACGAGGAATTACGCTTGATGTACACATGTGTTTTTAATTAGTTTACTTTTATTGCGTTCACTATCCGGAACTTTTTACTCTCTTCAGCGGGGCACGTGGTTACCTTACTTAGGTGTCCTCGTACTCCGGTAACTACATCGCTTAAAGTTTAATTAATTTAGTAATTACCTTATTCTTAAATTGTAAAATATTCATATTGTTTTTCGTCCACCTAAATGACAAAGATTCGACTCAAATATGATAGCTTAATTCGATTCTAGTACAAGATATGGTACCTAAATAATTACCTAATAATAACGTTTTTGAATATTCTGAAATGTGAGTAATAATTAGAATTTACTAATTACAAATCATAAGCCGATGATAATATAGGTACAATATTATTTATTAAAAAATATAAGAACTGTATACCTTGCAAGGTGTTAGGCACTAGGATATTATACAAAGATTCATTCACTGAAACGGTCTTTCTCTTAAAAATGAAGAAGTTCTTTGCACTCTAATTAAATATTTTGTACTTCACCGGATTTAAAGTTATTTATTCCACAACTGGGCGGAACTAACTACTTAAGTTATATAGAATGACATGTGTGGTATATGGTAATGCATTAATATTCTGCAAATTGTATAATACCGAGTATAATTGTAGTTTGCACTCACATAAATAAATCTTAATGTAGTTTGAAATTGTAGTTAATTGTTATAATAATTAATATTAATTCAAAGAGAGCTATGCAAAGATCTTAAAAAGTTAATAAAGTTACCGTTTTTCACTTGGCTGCAACGTCTTGCTAACCAGATGAAAACAGGTATACCTTCGTTAAATTTATACTTTCATAACGTATCTTACTAAATTATTTATCAAATTAAAGCAAATTTTTCTTTTACACAATGGAAAACTGTTACAGATACATAAGAGCGAGAAAGAGTTAGCGTATCACGCCATCAATCAGACAAGGATGCACTATGTGTGCTGTCCGTCATTTTAAAAGTCGTCTTGGAGTACTGCTTCAACTTCATCTAGCCCTCAGAATCCGACACTCTCTACAACCTAAAATAACACTATTGTCGTTCTAAAGTTAGCAGTTTATACCTTGTCGTAGTTCTAGAATAAATATGAAGTTAATCAACTGAGTCTCAGATGCAATTAGAAAGACAATTATACAGCCAGCAATTACCTATCTGTAAATGTACGAGTATATACATTTGTCAGATAACGCTTAAATTACTAAATTGTCACGGTTGGTCACGGTGATTTCTGTAGAAATCTACAGATTCTTTTCCGCTCAGTATTATTCCCCAGTGGGATCGAGGCCTAAGAATCAACTTAAAGTTGTGACAGTTAAAACAAATACTACCGGAAGAGAACTTTGACCCCATGACGTTTAACAACAGTCAGTGAATCTAAAATACCTATAAATAGAAATTTGAGGTAGGCTAAGTACTTTTTGGAAGCGCTTAACACATATTTCAACCAATTTTTTCTCTAAGTAATAAGGATGTAGGAATCCATTAATATGGTGTTTAATTTTACCCCAAATAGAACCTGTCAGAAACTAACAGATGTTTTCCGATTAAAGATTTGGTACAGCTGCTGCGGATTGTGAAGTAGGACGGAGACGAGGGATGAAGGGTTTGTTTGCATCTCAATGTAGTCCTGCTGTTCGAAGATTTGTATACAAACAAATTTGATAAACACACACTTAAGTGCTTCCGTGTACTTCTGCTACTAGATCACAATTTGTTCCACTGGTATTTGTTTATAATTTCCAATGTTTTATTTACTGATTTTATTTATTTTGTCTGATGATGTTATTACGACATAAATACAAGGTCTTAGAAGTATAGTTTAATTTACGAGAGTTCGGAGGCGACTCATGATTAAAACAGGTTGTGCCGTATACATCTGCGATATAATGGAACAGAACTTTCTCACACATATTTTTATAATGCATATTGTAATCATTTATAACCTCTTTCAGTCATAAGTCAAAGCCGAACTCTCGCAATTTCGACTATACCTATACTCGTTTAATACAAATTTTACAAGGAACAGAAAATTGAAATAAAATAAATATTTATTGTTAATTAAACTAGAGTAAAATTCAAATAATGGATAAAATTAGTAAAGCACTTGCAACCCACGAAACACGCAACATGAATATTACATTAAATTACATAGTAATAATTTCTTAAGCGAATCCTGGTAATATTTAATGCACTAATGATTTAATTTTGCCTTAAGTCAACACTTCAAACGGTCTCTTTCATGATTATCAAATCCTAATGTTTTTTACTGTCTTTATAAGCTACAATCTGCCATAAGTGAAATGAATTTCAGCTTGTGAATAATAATGAAATAAAAATAATTTTCTTAAATATAAAGAGGAAAAGGATAATATTAAACAAAGCTTATTAACGCACGATTTAAAATAACATCTAAAAACTACAAAATCACAAAAAATCCCCATTCCTACTCACTCAGTTTTAATGTTAATTTTAGGTTTTAACCTTAGCTTGTCAAATATAAATAAATAAAACTAATTATGTTAAATTTACAACAGCTCCGCAGTGTAGCAACTGTCAGACGCAAATAACTGTCCATCATCTCCTAGTAACCTGCCCACAAGGACATACTTCAAACAATACAAAAAAAAATCAAAAAGTGCTGGAATTCCTTAATGATATAAATATAATGAACCAAATTTAATTAAAATAAATTAACTTAAAGGCAAATATGACCTTGTTGTTGGAAACGCCTCAAATTCTAAAATAAAAAAATTTAAAAAACTATTAAAATAAGTGTCATTCAATTGTTAACATTGAATGAAGATTGAAACTATTTGTAAGGCTTTGCTTAATTCCTAATAATATGTTTACAATTAACATCATCTCGGTGAATACCCAATTAAAATTGAAATGCTGTTGTAATTTCGGTAAGTACAGAAATAAAAGTAGTGCTTGTAAGATGTACAACACGATATAAATCTTAACTGTTTTAAAATGTTCACGGCATTCCAACACGTGTGTTGACTTAATTTATGGGAGAACATTTGGTTTTGGTTTCACTCCAGCTCCAGGCTCCAGGCTCCGGACCAGAGTTGAAGCTGGTAGGATTTGAACCTTGTTGCTGGAATCTAGGGATAGCTAAGGGGCAGGAATACATTTAATATGTTTTAAAATAGGCGTGGATTTAGGACCATCAACAAGGTCTCAAATCACACTTATTCAAATGTACTTAAAAGCTGAAATCTAGCTGATATAGAAACTGAGAATGTTGTTTATGTTTAGACAGAGTGATATATGGCAGGGCATGCATTGATCTAATAACCGTAAAGGTTGGGTTCGCTTGAGACTATCGAATTTTAAAGGTCCCACACGCACTATAGTATGTTGGGTTGATCAGTTACAAGCTCGGCTTGACAATCACTACCAACACGAACCCAGCTAACATCTTGTATATATATTACAAAACGGCAAAGTTTGTCTAGGGACAGAGACCACATTAAAACATAAGGCCTTCCTCATACTGCAAGCGTATTTTGTAAGCATAAATCGACGGCTTCGTAGAGTGACGCTAACAATTTATCATGAAAGCAAACTTTTACTTTAATTTTTATCGATACAATCTAAGTAGCTATAAAATATAAGTAGCGTCAGTAGCTGATTTCCAAATTTCTTTTTCACAAGTCTTGGCTCTATTAAAGCGCTTATAATTTTTCCAGCAAAACCAAAAAGTATATCTTAGACAAACCACGGCCACTGCTAAACTAATATGTCTACAGGCACGAGAGTGGCTCCACAAACCTGTCGGTCGGAAGATCATGGCGCATACGTTTCGTTTCGAAATAAGTACTCCTCATATGTATGAGATAAATATAATATGATATATAACATATACATACATTTGACATAATGAGGCATCCGCAGACAAATGTACTGGAATCATAGCTTCCATTGTATCTAGTATGATCTTAATATGTAGGTTTTCTTATTTGACTCTACTCCGGGACACCCATGACCATAGACCCTATAAAGAAGGGTTGACAGGACTTCTAGTCTAAATGTAAATAGGGATCCATAAATATACAACCTGTGGTAAATTAACATTGGACATAAGGGTTTCATGTTATAAATTACAAAGTAGTTTACAGAAAAACAAAGAAATAATCTAAATCTAAACTCTAATTTTACGAGCGTTCCTGCGGTAGCAACCTTACACCAGTACTTCCTTTACCGTTTTATTCACTCTTTTCTTGTGTCTGGTACTTTATTTACATCCTCGACATTTTCTCGACAACGCTTACTTTTCACTTTGACGTATGTACACAATTTTAGATGACTGTTTCGTATGTTTTCTAATTTATAATTCATACTGTTATAAGATTTTCCACTTATATTTTTCTTCATTTTCCTTTTAAATGGTTTTTCTAGACTCTTTTCGGTTTTTCTATGTACCTACTGTTCAAACATACAGTCACTGCAGTGTGTATTCATAACTTTAGAAGTTTTTATTTGCCCTGTCGTTTCGAAGAGAAATTGGGCCACAGTGGGTGAGAGTATTGAAATGTGACGCTAAATTGGGTTCGATCCATGGACCAGAGTTATATTTTCTGTTAACAAATTAAATTCAACAAAAAAATTGCAGTGTGGTCCACATAAATGGGACGACGTCTCCATATATTTTTTCTCTTTCTATCACTTGTGTTTGCTGATAATTTTGTCTTCCTCGATCGCATAGACCAGAATGATTTAGTTTAAATTTTGAATAAATATTAAACAAGTTATCTTTTGAATGAGCAGCGAGCATAGATCGGTAGTACTGCAATCGTTTCAATAGAATACGATGTTGTCCGTATATTTTGGTACTGGTACCTCGAATTGAACCCGCGCCTCACACAGTAACAAAACCCTACTGAGTTGACTCCAATCTCTTCACCACTTCCACCTCCAGGAGTAGCAGCAGGAAGGCAGGGCAAGGGTACCTCCACTCTTGTACCACACTCCAACCCGACGCAGGACGCAGGCATACTCGACGGTCGACTGCCGACGGGGAAGTCGGAGTCGGAGTCGGGAGTCGGGATCAATATTCTGTCTTGTACAGTAACGGAAACACCTCGGGCGACCTACGGGTTTCCTGCAAATTAAAAAAAAAAACTAGCAAAAAAGGGATAGATACAAACGGAAGTTTGATTTTTTTTTTCTCGATGTATTAATTAGTCATATGATGTGACATTGCATGTGTCGTGTTTTGTTGATTGCAGATGCTCCAGGGGATGTACTCGATTTGGTGTCGATGTCAGTAATAGGATATGGAGGTTGCACGTAATTAGCGTAAAAAGAGGGGAGTCACGAAGTTGAAGTAACATCTCATGTTACAGCTCTTGGCATTGGCACTATTAACTAATATCATTACTATCATAGCTTTCTCAGTAAATTGCAAGTTAAACTGCATTTGTATATTGAAATTATAGAATATCGGGAACTATAGAATGGTATATAAAAACTGTTTTAAACCTATTCAATTTAAATTGTACGATAATTAAAAGTAATGTAGAAAATAAGCAGAAACAGAAGATCTAAACAAAGATCCCGTCTGAACATAGGCTCCCAGAAACAGTATAGATCCAAGTGGTGCTAAAAAATTAAGACACCATTTTTCGTAGCACACAGATCCCCATCAGTCTTGATAAGCCAAGATTGGTCGTAACTCGAATGCGCAAGCTTATGTAGCTAAACAATGTAAATGTTTTAACAACAACCCTATTATATTATGGAAATATGTATCTACATTTAAAAGCTCTCTTCATAATCAATATCAACTGCGTCACACAATCGAATTCTTTGTACCATCTGTGACTGATAATAATTTAAAAAAAAACCTGTATAAAAATTCATTAAAAAAAGTAGCTGATAAGAATGCAGCTGCATCAAAGACCAGGGAGTTTATATGTACATAAAGCCAGCCAACTTCGGCTTCGTTATCTGTAATGCTGGTACGACCATCGCAAGTTCTTGCTGAGAAACACTCGAATCTAGTTCAATTCTCCTCTGCGTTATTTATGCTTCATAAAACCAGAATATAATTAGCGTGGTTTTTTACGAGAGACAACCCACAAGAATATAAGAAACTAATTAACTAATGTAGGATACATAATCGTCATAAAAAGCAATGCTCGCACGTTAAGACGTACCTCTTATGTATTTCGATTTGTATTTACTCGTACTATTCTTGCGAGCCCCGGCTAGTTACAACATAGCAAATCACTGGTAGTAATTGAGTCCTCGTACTATAATCATCACTCCATTTCCACTCCTTCCCTCTTACTTTCATGGTCATGTATCATATTTTGCGATTAATTGTTTCTACAATTAGAGGGCTTGTCAACCATGGCTTAATTTCTATAAAACTGTATTAAATGTTGATGAAGAGACTATCAAACCTCAAATATTCAATTATTGTTTAATAACACTCTATATTTTAGAGATAGTTGTATTTCACTTTAATTATTAAAGGGATCTAACGTAATAGAAAATTCCAATACATGGTACGTCACCTGAGAGGTCATCTATAATGTGCAGTGATATATTCGTATACTATATCTAATCAATATTATATCGTGCTTCATGTTCTATTTTTATTCAACCACGTCGTTCATTATTGAAAAAAGTAATTAAAGAAACCGAACCAAACAACCCCAACCGACAAGTTCAAACATGTATGACGCAAGTTACAAAAATAGCAAAAAGGAAATTAAAGGATCTAAGGAAAATATATTCTTATATGTTTTCAAATCTCTTTGAAAATAGAAATTCTTTTTCGCTAATTAATAAACCAAACCAACGTTAATGATTTGTTCAAAAAATAAATAGAAAAAGTTATAAATATAATTTGGTTTTAAATGTCATTGTATTATTTTAAGCTGTAATAATTGTTTGTTTATCTTTGAGTTTTAAATCTTTATGATTTATATTTCCATTGGGAATTTAGAAGTGAACGAAATCATTTTGAGTTCAACGCGATTAAAAGCTTTATATTTAATTAATTTTTGCAGATAATGGAATTTTAATTCTCAAAATTAAACTGTAGTATGTTGTATAGATCAGCGCTTCTTAATTAGTGCTTATTCGAAACACAACATTCAACCGACGTTTAATTCTGCATCTCTTTTGCACTTTTCTTGTTTAACAGCGATGATAAAGGTTCGCAAATGGTAGTAGGGAAGATAAAGAAGGAATCACGTCAATCCCCTCTAATTGTTAAAGGCGAAAAAATCAAGTTTTCAGTAGCTATAATAACTTCTATAATATTACTAATTGAATAAAAATAATTGGATATTTGAAGTTTTGGTATTCAACTTTATGCAGTTTTATAGTGCATGTACAACTGTTAACCCAATACTTCACGATAAACAGCTGTCGGTCGCTATCGTTTTGTGCATACACGTTATTGAATAGCCACACCTCGTATATTAACAAAAAAATGTTATAATTAAATCAATACTGAAGAATTTTAGTTTCTAAACAAACAATAAAACTGATAATAAAATATTTGCTTTTTGTTGTTAGTTATAATTTGAACGAGGCAAACATGATGTTTTGCATTCAAGCCACAAATATTTGTTTGTTGTATGTTGACAAGTTCATAGTTATCACGAATGCATATGACACATGACAAAGGCGAAATGAAGTCATTTGGGTCTTAGGATAATAAAGGAAAAAACAAATTTAAATTCAAATGCTGTTGGTCATTTTAAGATTAGGAACATTTTATAATAAACACGCAGTGACGTAGTATCCTCGGGCGCTACTGTGTCGTTAAAAGGAAACTAAGATAGATCAATTCATCTTTACCACTGAAACAATGTTAATTTCCACCCACTATCTAAGTATACGGTGTTTTATTTTCTGCACAAATTCTTCTTCTTATCACAATGTGTACTAGATATACTTTACGCAGCATTTTATATCAGAGGTTATACAACCCAGTAAACAATTTGGTGAAGTGCCCTATTTAGTGACGTTTCTATCACTATTTCACTTCAATTATAATTCGCATCAACTTTATCTTCATTTGTATTCCGACAGGTGGAGTAATTTCGCCATTTGTAGCCGATAAGACATTTTATATGAAAAAATGTGAGAAACTGAACTATAAATGAACTCTTTTATAACAAAAAAATCATGACGCATCTTCAATATGATGTCAAAGTGACTCCAAAATGTTTACTGGGTGTTGTGCTTAAGTTGGGGATTGATAACGATGCTGTACATAGATTCTCTGTAGCATTTGACGACTTTTCTTTAAAGCTCTAGAGAGCTTTAAAGCGCTCAACAAAATAAATTACATAAAAATACATTATTACAATTTTTCACTTTTTCTTCAGCATTCGTTTTTTTATTTTTGATGTACCATTGTGATCTTATTTAAAGAAAATAATTGTCTACGACTCTTCAGAGCAGGATTTCAAAAAAAAAAGTCAAATTATATTTTTTTTAACTTGATACAATCAACATTTATTAGATTTTTAAGAAAGTACTTTAAGAAAGAAATATTTTGTTTCATTCCGTAATATTAATTTCATCCCAGATGAGGGCGCTAGAAGTTGCAAGCGAAATTAAAGTTTTAAGAATAATAATAAAATAATTCGTAATATCACAAATCTATCAATGGCGATTGCATTAAATGTTAAAGGTCAACAAACATCGTATTCAAATCAAAGTAAATTCCAATAATGTTTCGTTGACGTCATTTCCACTCGCTAATTTGTTTATTTCATTTATTCTGAAGCAATATTATTTTCAAATATTGCTTTTGATATAATAAAAAGAACCCACCAGCTTAAATAACATTTCATTTTAAATTAGTATTGTGATAAGAATTTCTATTTATATATTAAGGTCAAATCGATCTAGTAATAAAAAGAATAAATAACAAAAAGTTAAAGGGAACCTTATCTAACCTACAAATCTATAACGAGTGTTTGACACGCTCCGGAGGATCTGTACAATAAGAACGTTTGTACGGGCCGGGCCTAGGAATAAAACGAAGGAAAGGAACCATAATACAATTGCATCGATTTAGGATGAAATAGAAATAGGTTGGTAAAACCATAACCCTAGTTCCCGCACGCCCCCAGTACCAACTGCGGTCCAAACACATGAGCATTCGTTATTTATTGGTTTATTGCCCGCATGGGAACACGTAGAGTAATTTATATTTCAGATTTTCAATAATATTGAATGTTTTATATTAAAGAGAAATAGGGTTATGTTATATTTCATGGTTCCATTCGCACAGAGAGTATCCTCACCCTCTTTCACGAAGAGTGACCATTTATTTGGACTCTACATTAGAAAACATATTATGTGCAATCAAGAATAAGTCAGCAGCAGAAGCTATTTTAGAAAGTATAATATTGGATGATTTATTATTTAAGAAATTGGGTCTGTTTCATTGACATTGTAATCTGATTCTTTCAGGGTTGATTTATTAATTATTAATCGAAATATTGGTTAGTGTTTGTACCGTCAGGAATAATTTGGATTTACTAATTACAAATCATAAACCGAACATAATATTGGTACAATAGTATTTATTAACAAATATACGAACTGTATACAATACAATATCTGCCTCAATCAACGATTATGCAGTGCCTTGGACCAATTATACGAAGATATTTTGACTGGAATCTCTAGAGGATTGCTATATTCAAATCGACTGATGTGTTCCATAATTGAATTTCATAAGACCAGATCGGTATCAAGATGTATTTGTAGAAGAGTAGCTTATTAGAAAAAGTTGTGACTTACGGTTGAGTAGCCAGTATTATTTCCTTAATTCTAGTCCTAATCGTATTCGTTTAGTGAATATATGTTTTTGCTAAGTCAACCGTCTATCCATATATCTAAATATCTACACCTAGCAAGGAAATCACGTCAGATACTCAACCTTACCTAATACCTATGAAGATTCCTAATGAATCCTAATGGATCATCCTAACGAATCTGGACAAAAACCAACACTAGCACCATCTATAGTCCAAAACATTCGTTTTGGTATTTTCTGTTAGAAATTATAGATGTATCTTTTATCTAAAAGTTTTTATAACATAATCTCAGCACCACACATCGCACCACAATCAATTCAATCCTAATCAAATACTTAATCGCAAATTATTTCTTTATCTATCCAACTGCCTACAAACATTCCACATTCCTTTCATTCTTTACAAACCCTTTTCCTTCCTGTTATCAACAAACATCATTGTATCAGTTTGTAACTAGTTTAACTACTTTAATTTTAATTTCTATAATATTGCGTATTGAATAAAAATAGTTGGATATTTGAGGTTGGACTACCAAATTCTCTTCATGACAAGAAAGAAAAAAAGCAGAATATGCTAAAACGGTTTATATAACTACGTGAATTTATAAAAACAAAATTAAAGAATATATTAAATGAAATTTCACAGTTTGCAGTCCAAAAAAGGTGAATAATTGTTGAAGCAGCACGACATGCCACACGAACTAAAATTATTTCAACAATTTTTCGTTTAAAAACGTTCACCTACTCGCATAGCGTTATGGTTACTAGACGTGAAGAATTGATTACAAAATCAACATACGCCTTAAATAATTTACATTTTTACAAAACCAAATTAAACTAAACTCATGCAGTCATTTTGTTATTAAATGATAAATATAGCATTCGTTAGCGTGTTAACAAGTGAATACAATGCTGTACTTAGTTTGTTAGTTATGTAGGATTTAGATTAGACATTAATTCCAAGGTTAATAATGCTAAAATTATCTGAGCTACAAATATATAACTATTTATGTACCTCTCTGTGCTTTAGTTTAAATCAATTCTACATAACTTAGCACCAGTGCCGGTTCGTGAAATTTGGTATAGGTAGGAATGCAACACTATGCTAGTCACCTCATTTTTAGGAGTGTCTGTTTAAGTTTTGAATGAAATATAAGCTAATATTCCACATGAATGATGATTAGTAATTAATTATTTCTAAGTTTTAATATACACCTAATTTTAATTATTCTTCAGCTTAATGAACTTATTTAGTAGGTAATATTTGCAGGAAGAATTATAAAGACATTAAACCGAAGGTAGAAATACAAAGGTTTAATAGGTCAGATTTATTGTGGATTTACTTGGTTAATAATTGTTTAGAATAACGATTATGTGTAATCCGGATTAGTGATTAGTTTTAAGTGGAAAGAATTTTCAATAAAGTAAAGAAGCATTGCGATCATTGAATCGGTATCTTTTCTCTTGTAAGTTTGTCTGTTATATGGAAAATTATAATTTAATAAATTTTCAAGCGTTCAAAATGAAAAGAATATTGTCACAGTTACGAGAAAATTTAGCAACGACTTGAATATTTCGAAATAAAACAACAATTTATAAAGCAATCTTCAAGAAAACAATAACATTGATAGAAAAAATAGAAATAGCAGAATAAAAATAAACCAATAAGAATAAATATGTATTTATTTACAAAAAAAATGATATTGTATTTTATTTTTGTATATATAGTAATACTATAAATAGTCGTAAAACTGCGACAAAAAGATAAAATATTTTGGAAAACAAAACTAATATAGGAAATGGAAACCAAAAATATAGGTTCATAAAAATAGATGTGCTGCATGAATAAAACATAAAACAACTGACGTCAGACTGTAACTGTAAAAGAAAGGTTTGAGTCTGCAATAATATTTTATGTAGAAGTTGGTAAGACAATAACCTAACCTATCTTTTAGTTTATGACATATAGCGTAACATCAGTGTTGTTATACGAAGTGCGTCTTCTTTGCTCGATTTTGAATATTTTACGTATCAACTATAATAAGTTGGACCTTTTTCGTAAAAGTATTGACTTTAATTCATTATTTTTCAGTATTTTTATTCTAATGTATTTTTGCTTTTGAAACTTTCGCCTCCGTTTTTGATCCAAAATGTCTTTGAAAAGAATACTCTATTTTTCTGTTGTCCATAACTCACCCTATATCGCCCAAATGATCGATTCATACACTAGATCGAGTTCTAGAATATCGTATTCGAATTTTATACGCTTCCGATCCAAATTTTTTGTAGGGAACTCCGTCACCATTTAATTCAATCAAAAATTTGCCAACAAAGGTCGTTTAAAATGAGTTCACTAGCTTACAAATAGAATAAAAGTAAACCAATTAAAACTGTGAATATACTTTTTAATTACCAAATCTCATACCAACTCGACTAATAAAAACAAAAATTAAAATAAATAAAACAACAGGATTTATAAAAGAAAACATTTTTAATAACATTATTGTTTTAAAACAAACTCATATCAATATTTGGGGTATTTTAGGTACAATATTTACATTTTTAGGCTTAATACATTAAATAATATACTCAATAACAATATTCGTAACTATATTCTTAAAATTAATAATAAACTTTTAAAAACGTTGTCAAATATCAGGATTTAAAAATATAACGAAATTATACAATTTTACAATATATACTCGTATATTCAATATACAAAAATCATACTCGTAGTATTATATTGTTTATATTCAATTTATTTTATTATGTTTTTTTTTTATTGTTGTAAAATTGCGCTAATTTTTTTATTTTTTAATAATTGTTTATTTATATCATATTGTTTATATGTTTCCACACTTTATTTGTTATACCAATTATTCTACTTCGATATTTTAATTGAGAAATGTAATTTAGTGTTAATTGTTATAGCTGTGTTCATTATTAGAAACAGAACAATAGCACAGGGAATTAATTAAGCAACAATGCGCTACTTAAAAGGTATTTGCAGAAATGCCATACTTCTAATATCATCTCTACTTCAAAATTAAGCTGAAACTCGCCTAGTTCCTCTACTTTTAGATTTAAGTAATTCTTTTCCTTTTTTCAGCGTCTACAATCGTTACCATAAATTACATTTCCAAATTAAGTTTAGTACCTTAGATTATTACGATTCCTATTAAAAGTTTTAAAAATTCAATACGGATGGAATTTGGAGTAGGTTTAATAATATCTAATAATGATTTATACAATATTTTGGTTCATATTATCTTTATATACTCACAAAATAACCTACTTGTTTATACAAAAACAAATTTTCTACTTTTCAAACAGATTCAATACTACTTTCTGTTATTTTCTTTTTCTCTCTTTAATGTCATCCAATATAATAATATATCGAAACTATGTCAAAATAGCAATTAAAAAAAACACAATGACAAACTAGTTCATCTGTTCAATCAACATCAATGGCGAATCTCATGGATTGGAAGAATTACCTTTCAGTCACAGTCACAAGCAAATTATAAAAAAAATAATAATAAAACACAATAATTATGTGGAAATTGTGAACTTATTGCTACAATACATGTGAATTACTATTGTATTTATTAATAACCATAGTTATACGACGGAAGCTAAGCAAGAATATAGTAATCACCATTACTGCGAGTTCGACCTAAATAAAACACGAAGAGTGGTGGTACTCATAGCCGAGTACTTCAACCAGCCTGCCAGCCTGCCTGCCTGCCTGCCTGCTTGCACACAATCACAAATAATAAACAAATTATTATAATATAACATATGAAATGTAATGCTTACATAACACACTAGTGTAAACGAGTTATACACACTTTACTTGTATTGCATTATATTATAAATAATTATAGTTGTAACAGTTTCTACAATAGCAACTCTCAGCTCTCTCTCTTTCTCTCTGCGGAGAATGACTGCCTATTTTCACAGCTTTATATAACATCTTGTCTACCGTTCAATTTGTTATATTACTTCAGTATATCGTTATGAGGAATAATCACATTCGGGATTTTAATTTAACTAAGATATAGTGATGCCCAAATACACATACTGATTAAGGTTTAAATTCGTTCTATATTACTTTAAGGATTTATCATTAAGTAGGTAATATTTCCTAGTAGTGCTTAAAATATTAAAGATTTCAACAAACATTAAACCGTAGATAGAAGTAGAAACACATTTGCGTTAGATCCCAGTAAACAATTTAATGAAGTGTCCTATTTTGTAACGTTTCTATCGCTACTACACTTCAATTATACTTCGCATCAACGTTTTCTTCAATTGCATTCCGACAGGTGGAGTAGTTTCGCCATTTGTTGTCGATAAAATAGATATTTCATATGAATGACTGAGTGAAACTGAACTTTAAATGAACTCTTTCATAACAAATAAATCATATGCATATTTAATATGATGACAAAGTGACTCCAAAATGTTTACTGGGATTTGTGTCTAGATATGTTAAACGTTAAATGTCTAGATATGTGTAACGTTAAAATATAAACAAAATTACAAATAGCTCGGAACTCGTTGCCCGATGTACTGCAATTATGTGAATCAAATATTCCACATTAAAATATAAGAACAGTTATCGATAAATTCGATGTTGAATATCGATGTTTTACAGTTGATGTAACACCACTAATAAAAACTCGAAAGTAAAGGTAGTAATGTAATTATCTATATGAATACAAGCTGAGTTGTATTTATGATATAAGGAAAGGAAACATAGCACGAATTGAGTTGAGTGAACAAACACTATGGCAAGAAATAACTTTTAAATTAACCACATAACACAAAGATAAAAATATGTCCTTAATTAAAAAAAAAACAAAACGGAACCTCAGGAAATACATATAACCTCAGATAGTGGCTAATTATTTAGACGGATGTCTAATGCCCTTCAAACTAAAAGTTTAGTTAATTATTTTTAATTTAGAAAAATTATTTGCTGTGTCATAAAAAAGTCAACTAATATACGATCCCAGCAAACATTTAATTAACTATTATGAAACATTATCAAAAGGTGAGGTCAGAGGTTATAAATTGTGTAAGCAATGGCCTTGGTGACTCACTCGAATCAAATGATTTATTGTATTTCATTTTTATAGTTCACTTCCATGCGTCAAATTCGTTAACAGCGAATTTATTGTTACACCAAGTAAATTTTCAAGGTGACACAACACTGAAAACAGAATTTCAAATATTTTATTATATAGTTACAAAAATCCCAAGTGTGATTAGACCTTTAACAAAATTATGTATAAATATACATAAAATATTCTCATAAGAAGAGTCCTCATAACACAGATTTCTAATTACATGTGTGCATATTTTAAAACATCAACATAATCCACATAACAAGATTCCTGCTCCTCTTTCCGCAACATTCTTCCACATAAACAAACAAAACAGAGAATTAAATAATTAATTACATTGTAGTAGCACATTACAATGTTGTAATTGTTCCAAGTATGATAATTTTTTACTTAATATTTTAATTTGGAAATTTTATAAAATATGTTAAGAATAATATATATCAGGAATGTCCAACACGTTCATCGAGAACCGATGTCTGGTCGATCATAGCCGACAAAACACGATTGCATTGCATTTATTTCATTAAATAAACAGAGAAATTAACCAAATTAAGTTCCACAGCAGATATAAACCAATTTAAATTCTTTTATATTTTTAATTAACTACTATTTTCAATAGTTCCACTTTATAGTTATTTTAAATAGAAACGTAATAGTTAAAGCATTGCAAAAACTGTAAAATGAACTGTCAGTTGAATTCGTGTATTTAGACATAAAACTAAAGTATTTAGGAAACTATAATATTTATACAATACAAGTCTCAAGTTTAACTAATTGCTTTTAAATAATTAATAAGTCTCGGCATAATAAATCATATCATGAATAATTCATTTCTGTTTTAAAACAAGAACAACATGTTGAAACAAAATTTAATTTATAAAATAATGAAAATTTCTAGATTATAAATTATATTTCGTTTAACAAACCTAAAGATTGTAGCGGACGAACCAGTCAGGTTAAATAAATAAATAAACCAGTGACAGAATAAAAACTGGAGCATATCTTACGCACAAAAAATGCATACCGTTAGAAGAGCACACAAAAGGAGGATGTACAAAACAAATAATTTTTAATACTTATGTTTTTGAATCGAACAAAAATGAAAGAATAATTTCGGGTTTGAGTCTCTGATTAAAAGTATTATGAGGATCAAGAATTATTTTATTTGCACATATTTATGTTAGCATGTATTGTGTTCAATTTTATGTAACTGATTTTTTACTTCTCTTTTCTTGTTCGCTTTTTTTACGTAGCCAATTGTAGCAACATTTTTATCTTTATATATCTTATATTTATCTTTTTATGCAGACCTTTGTGTGAAGGACAGACCAGTTCGTATATAACAAACCTAACATGGTGTAATAGCAAATTACCGTCCATTTACTTTCCATCTTAGTTATACATTCGGTGGGATTTTAAAACAATCATAATTATCTCATAAAACATTTTTAAAAAATGTCACAACAATTTATTAAATCTTTTATTACATTTAATGTTACAAAATTTGAATTTAGAATTTTTTTTACTTATTATATGTACTTTTAAAAAAGCGATAATAGATTTATGGACATCTAATGGGTCTTTTACACGATTAGATCAGACCTCCAATAGTTTCAGTTTCAGACTAAAGATTATCGTATGTGTAAGCGCTAAATTCTGAACGTGAACTAAATCAGAGATCTCTTGAAAGTCTGTTTCAAGCTCTAGGTCTCACACACCCGAACAGACTACGTGCGACCACCGACTATTGCTCCCACAATGGAAAATACTTGTCAGAATCGTTTGTTCTTTAGAGTTTTGTTGACACACAACATTGACTTAAACTTCTAGCGATGTTGTGTTCAATTCTAGAATTGTTGTGTACAGTAGTTGACATGAATCGAAACTGATTCTGATTGAAGCACTGATCTGATCGTGTAAAAGGCCCTTAACACTTATTAATATTCCGTAATAAATATAATTTGTACACACATATTCATACAGACATAGTATATTATTTATTCGGTTATAAACCTACGCGCGTCTTTGGATTTATCTACTATACTTTACTTATGTTCATATTGTTCGATGATTTCTACCTCTGCATCGTCTTCCATTGTGTAACAAGCTGTTGAGATACTTTTGCGAACGCTGCGTTATTTTTTGAAGTGTTGTTCGTTCACAAGCTTGTAAGCTCAATAACTCCAAGTAAAAATATGCTGACTACTGAATCCGCATCGTGGTGGTGTTACATAACATGGCTACGATTTTCATTTTCGTTTAAATATTTTATAAAACACTTTACTCTTACATAAAAATGGCGGATTTTTATTTATTTCTATAAAGCTGTATCAAATTGAAACAAGAACGAAATTTTAATATACTACAAGAAAGAAGCACAGGAAATTCCAATTTAACTCAGTCTATTATTTCACATAATTTTAAAAATCTATTCAATTTAATGAACACATTTTTTAGTTTTCGTTTTTAGTTTTTAAAATGTATGCAATTACGTTTTTATTATTAATTTATATTTGACTAAAGAGCACAAGCGACATCTATACAACGAATCCTTTACTGCAGACTCTGGTGAGTCACAGACGCGAATTAATTTAAGGCTGGTCCATGAATAGAAATAAGTTATTTAATTTAGACCACTCCACTATTCTCACATCACCAACACATTAACACTTTATTTTCTGTTTCAGTTTATATTGCCGAAGCTCTTTAGGACTAGATAGTTTTTATATTTGATTATTCATGCAGATCTTTAATCCTCCTAATCTATCTTGTTTTCTTTTTATTGATTTTATTCATTTTTCTTCTTTTTTGTATCATATCATATAAAGCTTCAAGACCTTCGTGTAGACCATCTCCAGTAATTGCACACGCGGGTTGCACGAACCACGGATGACCTTGTCCGTCTTTCCCAAGGTCGCCTAGTCCTAATAATCGTTCCAATTCCCTCGGTTCTTTAGCTCCAGGTAGATCTTGCTTATTGGCCAGCACTAATACTGGTACATTAGCATTATCCGGACACCTGACAGTTCGTAGCAACTCCATTTTAGCTTCTTCCATTCTTTCTAAATCAACGGAATCTAAAACAAACACAATTCCATCTGTGCATCTTGTGTAGCTCCTCCATAAAGGACGGAGCTTCTCTTGTCCCCCGACGTCCCATACCAGGAAGTTGGCTCCTTTCGCTCGACCAAACGTCCCGCGAACTTTTTCGCAGTTGAATCCGATTGTAGGCACTGTATTTAGATATTGATTGAACTTTAATCGGTACAGCGCGGTTGTTTTGCCGGCAGAATCTAGTCCCAACATCACTATGTGCAGCGTTGACTGCGTGTTGGGTAGGGCCTCCAGAAATGAAGAGTTTTTACCCATGTTGGCACCCATTTAGAAAATATATAATAACATTTATATGTCAAACGTTTCCTGAAGTAATCACATTTTGTTTTTAATCAAACGTTCAGCGCACATGTTGTTGTCAGCTGGATGTCTTTGATAATCTTGGAGCACTTTCTCGTTTTCTTGACGTCTTCAGACTGACCGCGTCGATTTTCTAGTTGCAGTTGTGGTCTGAAACAAAACAAAACAAATTATTATCTATATGCAGTTAAGAGGATGTTGTTATCACTTAAACTAGGAAACTCAATGTGTGTGAGAGACGAAAAGTAATAAATAACTGATAAGGTTTGTGTGTTGATAATGACCTAGTGACTTTATTTGCTTTTGATAACATCTATACAGCCAATATACACTTGATCATTATTTTGTTAATATAAAATTAAATAAATATATTTGCATGTCTTTCTATGAATGAAATTATTTATAAAAGAGTAAATATGAAATTAAAATTTTAATCATTTAGTAAAATTTAATCATTAGTAATGTAACTATTTAACAGAATTTGATAAAATTCAAATATGATGTTAATATAACTGTCCCTAATATAATTACAAAATTTTAAATGTTTTGACCTTTTGTGAAGCGAGATAATAATAATTAAAGTGCCCATATTTAATATACAGAACGCCTACAATTTATATAATACGCAATGTTTTCCCACATAACATTAGATATTCGTATATGCTCCATAATATGAAAATAATATCCTGTATGGAGCATTTGCATATAACATGGAGCATTTACACATACATTGTAGTTTTTACATCAAAACAGCATATACGGAGGATATACAATATACAGGAATCTTGAATATAGTATCTATATATATTTCTTTCTGTTCGTACTTCTTTTCTAACTTCCTGTATATATGACAATATGTATGGCGCATGTCATAAGAATACTTAATATTTTTAGGAAACAGATAAAACAAACGAAAAAAATTATTTTGTTTTGTTTCTGAATAAAAAATATATTTTGTATGCGTTTAAAATTGTAGAAAATATATTATCAAATTGTTATTTAATCCATTTTAAAATGCAAGATCCTCAAAATAAACAACAATTAGAAAATAAGAAGAGTTTTCCAACGCGAAAGGTCATCCATATGATAATGTTGGTTGGCTTATTAATTTCCATATTCCAAGCAGTCCGATTAATTTCGAACCAAAAGAATTTGTTGACTTCTTCAGAATATGTCTCTAAATCTTCAATTCCAACTCCAGGATGCCAAATGCCTGTTATTTTGCCGGATTATAATATTGCCAAGTATTTGAACTCTACTCCAGAGCCAATCATTTGTAAGTACCGAAACAGCACGAAACCTTTGGTTCTATCCGACGCTACTTCGTTGTGGGTTGACGAAGATGCGTTGCTGTCTTATGGGATCAACAACAGCCGAAATGTGAAATGTTGCTATTCAGAAATTTACCAGGAAACAATCGAAAGTCTAAATTCGAACACAGGACCTTCTTACCAATACGGTAATACCTGTAATCCATTTTGGAAGAAGATAAATGTGTCGATGGAGTACATAAGAACTAATTGCACGAATAATGGAAAACAATTCTACACCGATTTTCATTTCTTTGTCCTAATCAAAAGGCACGTCGAGAAACGATGTAAGAAATTTAGTAAAATATCACCAAAGAAGATCAACGTATTGGTGTTGGGAGTAGACTCCGTTTCAAGGTTAAACTTTCATAGAAACATGAAGAAAACGGCAAAATATCTTAATGATATTGGTGCCATTGAGATGTATGGTTTTAATAAAATTGGTTTTGGGACTGCACATAATATATTAGCTATAACAACAGGATTATTTTTAAACGAGATTAATGAAATGACCATACCAAGTAACAGTCGTTATTTAGATTCATCCAAATTTATTTGGAAAGATTACCAATATCAAGGATACCGCACAGCATTTTTTGAAGATATAAAATATACACCGATGTTTTATTCTTTAGGGAGAAAGTTCTTCAGTTCTCCAACTGATTACTATTCGCCAGCATTTTATGACGCTGCAGAAGAAATTATTGAATACAAATATTTAGGAAACTTTTGTATGGGGACAAGACTGATATTCGAAACACTGCTAACATACGTTGGAAAATTTGTTGAAGCTATGGAAGACCGTTCGTATTTTGGTTTATTTTGGCAATCCAGTTTGACTCGTAAAGGGCTTGACAAAGCAAAACTTGCAGATGACTCATATTTGTCAGTTATCAAGAATTTAACTTCATACAGATCTTTCAATAATACGATTTTAATATTTTTAAGTGGCCATGGATATGTTAGTTATTATAACAAATATAAAGATACTAAATTTGGAAGATTAGAAGCCAGCACACCATTTCTTTTCTTTATCTTTCCAAAATGGTTTCACAGTAAACATTCAGAAGCTATCTCCAATTTAAAAGAAAATTCAGGAAGGTTAGTTACTTGTTTCGATCTTCATGAGACCTTGGTAGATTTATCGGACTATAATTACTATTTGGATGATGAAAGTGTCCAGAAACGAGCAAGCCAAATCGATAACACAAAAATTCCACGTGCCATTAGTTTATTTTTACCGATTCCTCAAGAAAGAACATGTGACGATGCTGAAATACCGTACAAATATTGCACTTGTGACCAAAATACAACAAAGTATATAAATGCTGCATTTAATAGGTATTTAGCGGATCAAGTAGTTCAGTGGATTAACTTGAAAATAAAAGAACATCCGCAATGTAGTTTGGTTTATTTCAGTAAAGTAGTATATGCCACTCTCGAAAACCCACTGTTTTTCAACAACGTTGATAATTTGGTTAATGATTGGCGTCTTGTAATTAAGACAAATCATGGATCAATGACTTTTGTGGCTTCAGGGACAATTATCAACAAAAAGAAAACCATTGTGAAAACCGTAACATCTATTTCCACGTATCGGCATCGTAGCGAATGTGTTGATATCGATGATATCAAGCCATTCTGTAATTGTAAACCGGAGTGGTAAGGCTGGTAGATTAAATGAACAGTTGTTTGTTAATTGTCTTTAAAAATGATCTTACTTAGTCTTATAAGTGGGAAGTTTATTAAAATGAATTGCTTTTTTTATGCTAGACTTATTATTCTCTAGACGTAGACGTAGATTCTTTTCAGTATCGATGCATCGGTTTTGAACTTAGAGCATAGAACGTAGAATAGTCTACGATTCCTATAGATTAAAAGTGTGTCCAAAATGTTTGCGAGAGAGAAAGGTATATGTTCCTATTTGTTCTGTAACAGTTGTCAAAGTTTTGAATAATAAAATTAATATTGTTCCAAAATTTTGAGATTTTAATTATGACGGAGCCTACTCAGACGAGCGAACTTATTGAAATGATAGATTGAGTTTCGTGGTTAATTTTTAAATTTACAAATCACGGAATTAAATCGAAGAAAACGCAGACGATGGTCAACTGGAAAGAAACGAAAGAATACAACGTTGTGTCGAACATTTCAAGTCATGAGCACAAACATACGCAGGCTAAGAAAACCTGTGCCTTATGTTAAATTAAACTTAAGAAATAAGTAAATACAATAAGGAAATAGTATAAGTATTTAAGAATAATATTTATTCCCCAATTTCAAGATTCTTAAATGATTCGTCGTTTAATTGCTACTAAAAATACAATTAAGTTTTATTCTATTACTTAAAATGATCTTAATTTTAACTTAATGTTTACATAACGCAAGAAATTTATTTATCTTTAGTAAAGTATAGTACTAAAACTAACTGTATTTATACGCAATCTACAGCCGGCGCCTATTTCCAAACACAGAGAACACACAGTTATAGGTTTGCAGACGTTACTTGATTCTTGATAGTCACCATTTTTCTTATCAGGATTTATAATCATTTTTAAATCTGGTAACAAAGTAAATAGAATTCTGTAACTTTATTTCTGAGAATTATTTTTATATTTACACTTTATACATGTTTTTATTATGCATGTTCATGCATGTGTTTTATGGTGGTTGCTATGGACTACTGGCTTTTATTAATTTTATGCTTATTCATATGTAAATATAAATATTGCACGGTGAATAGTGTTTCATATTGAAATTAATTTTATTTTGTATTGAATATCATTTATCATGAATTACAGAGGCGGATTGTATTACAGTGAATAGATTTAAAAGCCCCAAAGAACACTCGTTGTGCACAATGTTGCGCTCGTCCCTGATTCAAGCATGTTCCTGGTTACTAATACACTCTCACATTTTACTTAAAATCATTTTTAAATATAAATAATAAAAGTAACTTTTATATTTGTGCGATAAATATTTGTTATTATTAAACCAGCAAAAATAGGGATTCTTTTTAGCTTTGACGTATTTTTTATCAGCAGAAGAATTTATTTTTTTATTTTCTCCGCTAGTACATTTAAAGTATCATTCCCACTCACTGTTTTGATATTTAATTTACTATTTTTATCTAGATTTCAAGTTTTCAGAATAGGCAGAATAAGGGTAATACTTTTAATTTAGCAAAATCTAAACATAAAAGCTACTAATTAATTTTGTTATAGTGTGAAATCCAATTGCGTGATTACTACGTCTTATCTGTTTTATTTTATCAAATACAATTTGTATAGATAATTATTAATAGAGAAATACGCTTCTGACGCTTGTTCAAATTCAAATTTAATTAAGTAATATTTTTTAAACAATTTCGTTCACTAGTTTTAATTTATTTGAAAAAGTAAATGGAAAGAAGTCTTTGAAATGAATTAAATTTTATCTTCAAAACAAGAAAACCAAAGAGAATAAAATTGTTTAATAAAAATTAATTAATTAAAAGTACTTGCGCCCAAATTTTGATAAACCAGCATACTTAATTAAATATTACCTATCAAATCCCGCAGTCGGATCTTAGAATATTACAAATATATCGCGCAATTTTAAAGTTTATTATTTAAATACTTCTGTCCTTCATACAACTCTGTTAAAACATTTTATACACGTTGCATTTTATGCGTTGATTTTTATGCAACGAGTTACCTGTAGTACCAGTCAAGGTTACTGCAATTCGTTACAAGATATACTTCATTTAAAATTCCCGCCAAAAGATTATTTTTTATTATTTGCAATTATCGCGAAGCATATGAAATGAAATGTCTCTTGCCTTACTTGGATTTGTTTTTTTTTTCTTCTATAATACTCGTTTCAGATAGCATCTTAAATCTCGATCTCTCAAAGCAAAACGAATACCTGTTGGCTTGTATTTTGTAAAGACGCTAACTGGTCAGGTAATTCTTGGCTGGGTTGGAGTATAATACCAGACCACAACAACGTGCTAGTCCAAGAGCTGTCGAACCATATATTCCCCTCCTCCTTTATTTACAATAATATTTAGCCAATATACTAAATTAATTATAGGATTTGACTCAATTATACTTTATATGCAAATACTCTTAAATTTGAAACGAATATGTAAATTAAAATGAAAGATATCACAGCACCTGAGTAGAATTTTACTTTAGCAAGGATCCCCATGAGGCACTTGTCAGGCACGCCTAACTTAATGATAAGGTACAGAAGGTAACGAGGCAGCCTCACAAGTCAGGACAACTCTAGTGTAAAATATATTAATATAATTAAAAATAAAATTTTATCTACATGGAACTGTTCTAACTAAAGCTGAGTCTTTCGCTTCTACATTGAGCTTGGGTTGCGCAAACGAGACTTGCATACCAAGTTATACAAGTTTCAACCTTGCACTTCAAGACAATTTTCTACTTGTGTAGATAAGCACATATATTGCGAGCTCTCCGTCTAGAAAGAAGACAAGTATTCAGGTATTGAGGTACTAAAGCTGGACGCAACGCGCACACTCTCTCCGTAACTACCCATTACACACGGTTGTCCGTTGAGAATGTAAAATAAAACAATAAAATCCATTCAGTGTAATGTTAAATGGTTTTAAAGCAAGGCAGCCAACTGAACCGAAGCAAGTAAAACAGCTTGAGTGCGTCAACAAAACAGTTTTGTACACAAAAAATATTTTATCAACTTCATGATAGTAATACAGCGGCATGCAATGTATATATTGCAATATAATAACTCGTTCTCATCCTAGACGTAATCAAATTCAGAGAAATCTAAAGCAGAGTATCATCGACTACTATTTATATGGAAATAAAGTTTACGTTTTATATAGTAAATCCGGTAAACACACTTACGCGTATTTAAGGTTTATTTAATATTTAAAAAAATATGATTTAAAAAACACAAAACATAGTCAAGTTTAAAAGTCGTTTCAGAGAGAAATGTTATATCAGTGGAAACGGTCCTTAACAATATAAGAACTGCAGATTAAACAATAGAAACGATCCTTATTATTCAAATTTCATACAATTCATTTCATATCTCAAGAAAACATTAGCTGTGTGTGCCCTACATATTATAATTTATTCATTTGATCCTTCTATAGAAATCTTTGTAAGAACTTTGATATACGTAATTTAATTCATAACTATATAAGTGAGTTAGTTAGTTCTAAAACGAAAATTATAATCATTGCAGTTGTTTGTACAAATTACCGCATGTGTGGTAGCGGTGCTGTCATAGGAAAACTTCTCCTTTAGTGCTTTATTTTGTGTAACTTTAATGTAATTTTGAACTTGTGAATTCAAATTACTGTATTTAATATAATTTATTTATTTCTTCAAATTTCAAAAACTGAAACTTACATTTTTCGTTAAAACCTTAAACTAACACTAAAACTCAGTGAGTGGGAATGGGGCTTTATATAATTCAAGTTCTAAATATATTTTTTTTTCTAAAACAGGTTGAAGTAATTCGTTTGAAATGTGAAAGCTTCTGACGTATTAAGTTGCATGTCGCACTAGTGTGGACGTATTGTACAACTTCTTCCAACAAATGTTGGATGTCACATATTTAAGTCGCACCAGTGTGTACGACACATAAGAGATAATGTGACATTGACGGACGCAGTTACGCAGTACAACTAAGTAGAACTTCTCAAAACAAATCATTCAAAGTTAGATATTTACAAGACGAGGAGTCCAACGAGTACGCGTAGGGTGTACGCGGAGGCGAAGGTTTGTCTGTATTTCCGTCTACTACGAATAGACATCGTTGAAATATAGAGTGTATAAATATCCGCTGTTTAAACTGTCTATATTTACAATGTGTAGGTGTTAAAAACATTATAATGGGGTGATAATTAGACTGTATCAAACCGCTTCTTAATACTACAGCATACAATATATAAATGGCTGTATGAATCATATTGACAGAAAGAATTAAATATGTTCAAACATATAAATGTCGGCTAATAACTTTATAGACAAGTCAATAATATAGAACTCTCTAAAAGGAAATGTTGACCAAGCTATTAGGTGTAAGACAAGACGGGTTTCTTACCTACTGAATATATTAAAGTATAAATAATAATGTGTTATACATATTGTAAATATGTAAAGACAGGAAAATTAATTTGATTAAAGGGGATCGTAGGCAATCTGCAATAAAATTCTTTTATGTCTGAACGGAGTGATAGAGGTAAAAGGCAGAAGAGGGAAAATGAAGTCTGAAAGGAATAGTGCAAAGATAATAGACGGTTTGTCGAGAGGGGACAAGGAAAGCATGAGGTGAGAGACGGAGCTACAGGCAAAAAGGAAGGAGAGCAGGAAACGGTCAGGAACGGAAAGCTTTATTACCTTTATTAACTTTCGATTAAAAGTGCTAATATAAACAAAGGGATATACAAGTTTTTTAATTATTTTACTCAATAACACCTCTCTGAGTGTAATGTTGATTTTGAGTTGATCACCAATGAGACGTACCCCTTAATGAAATTCAACAAATTTGTTCTTTAGTTACACTAAAAATGTATTTTCAAAATTAGCAAAGTTATGTCAAATTAATGAATAATCCTTTATAACTAGGTTGATGTAAATTTTGTTTATTACTAAATTAAACAATCATGAGAAGTATGCTGCATTTAATAACAACCGTTACATTCATAATTCAATGGTAAATAAAGTGGAAACATAATGTTTAATTATATTAATTAACATTTGCGTTGTTATGTTATTAAAGCAATTTAGAATTACACACAAAAAAGTTAATTGGCATGGCCATCAAAAATATTCGGCCTTCAGATCTGTCCTACAAGTATAATTTTGTTCTAGTTGTTGCAAGGCTCTGATGAGGATTTTGTCAGGCATGCCTTATAATGTAGCTTAGTTGGGAAATCCTTATGAGCAGGTTACTATGACCCAGTGATTGGATGCGCAAGCTTCATGGAAACCCGATTAAGAATCTATCGAGTAACTCCTGATCAAGTCAATCTTTGAACTATCCGATCGGGCCTTATATGTTACACTAGTTAAACAAGCGTTAGAACCCTGTTGTGCAAACCCTATTAACGCATTCTTTTACAATGTCTGATCGGGACGTCATCTGTGAAGCCCTGATTACATCGATGACGATCTTTCAAACAGAGAATAATAAGATCGTGGACAAGAAACGAAAGTGACCGAAAAAACAAGAGGTTAGATTAAACTACTGGAAAATGTGGGTGGAAAAATTGTAAGGAGATGGTACGACAAACAAAAATTAAAAGAGAAATTTATCAGATAAGTAAAAATCACAGAAATAATAAAAGAGTAGAACATAAGAAATGACAGACAGGAAAATAATATGATTAGACCAGGATTATGATAGGAAAAAATGAAGTAATTTTAAGATTAATTAAAAAGCAGCTCTATCCAGATTGGAACAATTTTTTGCGACTAAATATGTTATGGTTATTGTTCCACACAGTATGAGTATTTTTAATTACTGCAATCAATGTGCAGCTGTGAATTTTGCTTAATATATAACTACAGTACATATTGTTGCAACATCCCCGTTCTCGGCCTTTCCTGCTGCCACAAATATCAATTGTAATTCTCTTTGTGGTAATTTCCCAATGGAATTACCCCAAGCTATGCATATATGAAGCTAATCATTGCAATTGCCATCAATCATTCACATTTCGATAATTGTATTATTTCAAGCCGCACTTCAACAATGAAGTAACGACCGTTCCAATGGACTCCATGCGCAGAATCCTTTGCATCCATAAAGATGACTCACACGTATTGAGTAAATCAAGACGGATATTAATGCAGCATCCCACGACACTCGGTACATGGCACAACAAGGCTTGTTGCTCTTGCTGCAGCTTTATTGTCCTTTGTCTTAAAATTGCATATAAATCCGCTGACTCAATACAAAACATGTAAAAATAAATTACAACATGACTTCTTATGTATAATTCATTATTATTATACACCCAATGCTTGTCAAATTAAAATTTGATTTAAAACTTGTATTGTATAATCAGAATCTAATCACATCAATATGCAGTTGCAAGATCGTCCAGTTCGTTAGTGAGGTATCTTGAGACAATGCACTTTTATTTTCAAATCTTTCGATTTTTGTGTGGGTATACGTATGCAAAGATTTTGAATATTTCACGCTGGAACTATACACACAAGAAGTGAAGACAACAACAAGTGACAATGGCAGCGCACGTTCGGGAAACTCCTTTCTCTAACCAGTCTAAAGTTTACAAATGTCATTTCAAAATTAACGAAGAAAAAATGCTTTCACCCTGCAACGCTTAACTTCAACTGTCTGGCAGTTAACAAGTATCACGTGTTACTAGTTAGGTTGTTCCCATTACTTGAACCCTTTAATGTGAACTTCATTTTGAAAGTTAACTAGACTAATTTATCGTCATAACTCAAGCAATGTCCCACATGCACCGAGTTCAAATACAAACAACTTATTTAATGATATGCATGAATATTTTTATTTATTATGACCTACTATAAAATAAGCACGAAGAAACTCTCATCAATTTAATCAATTACACATGACATTATATTAATAATAATAGTAATAAATCAATTGCCTTCAAATATTCTACAAGTGGCCCAGAATGCAATGTGCGCTTTATATATACGAGTTTAGCCGAGTCATGCGCTAATCAATTTGTTTAATAAACGAACACGTGCTCTACTAAATTACTGTCTTCTTGATGGTACAGTTTTATAAATAAATAAATAAATACCTCTTCGTGTACCTGTAGAGAAATAACTCATATTAGACTTCATGTATGTAGGTCTAATAATATACCTGCCTAGGTGTATGCACGTGTACATATTTTATTATACGAGAATGTGCACAAAATATGATGCATTCAGAATAGCTGTATTGTAGGAAGCTGTATATTTCAAAAGGACGAAGGAAATTTGATCGAAAATTGTATTAATATTCCAGCAAACCGAATTTTGAAAAGATGAATACCCATTAGGCCAGTACGTGTTATAGCTTGCATTTATTTGAGTGCATCTTTCTTCAACAGGAGAAGCTTTCTTGAAGCTATGAAACAAAATGCAGCAGTTTTAATGATAGAGCAGAGTAGAAGATTTCCAGCACTGTTCTAAACAATGGAAAACTCACATGGAGCTATCTAAAGATAGAGTAGTGGTTTATATTGAACGGGATAGTAATTAAATATGTTCAAATTTAAAATAGAAAGTTTTACAGTATCTGTCTGGTTATTTTATATCCACATTTAGTATATTTATTTAAACTTATTTAAATTTCGATTGCAAATAAATGTACAAAGTACCATTTCTTTCAGATAGTTATTCGGTCGTTTGAGGGTCAACCTGAATCGGAATTCTTTCTACAGGCAATTGAACAGGTTGTTCCACCACTGTTGCAAACTTACATGATAATACAATTTCCTCCATCTCTCCGCAGACACGTTCCGCGATAATTCCTCCATTCGGCTGCAGTCGAACCGCTATACCGACGATAGTAGAACATACTATATATCGTAGAACAGGTATTTGAACCTGTCAAGAAAGTAGTATAACGAGTACACAGCTACGTTTAAATTGTCTGCGCGAATAATTTCAAGTGTTTCATGTAGAAAACGACTGGTACCTGTAATTTAATCTCTCGTTTTATCGAACACCGCCTGCAGGAATTTGCTGATATGATAAAAATCCTCACACTAATAAACAAAGCTATGCGATTATATTTTACCGTGTTTTATTTTGTAGATTCGTTTATTTCTAGAAAATCACGTTTTATAATATAAACAGTTTATTTTGAAAGTGGAGCAAGTTCAGTTTTGAAAACAATTAAAGCGCTAAACTCAATAGCTAATTTAAGATTTATTTTTGCTTATAACTTGTTTATTATAAAAGTTATAACAAATTGTAATTATTAAGAGTTGTAAATGATAATATTATCTATAAAAACACATATTACAATAATTATAATATTATTACTATTACTATTAATAATACATCAAAATCTATTGATTGAAGCATACGGTCTGTATCCCAAAAATCTCACGAGACAGAAAAATACATTTATTCTTTACTACCTGCTATATTTTTATAATAATAATAACTTTCTAATTTTAAACTTAATTATAACTCCTAGATTTGGACCACCCAAGATGTGTATACCTAAAGGTTAGGACGATCAATTTTTTTTAGAAATATAAACAATTAAATAGGGTTTTGAATCTTTAATTGAGGTAAGAGGTAGAGATTAACCATAATTTAAAAAATAAGGTAAAAGTATTGTAATGAAAAAAAAATTAATATTACCAATTATTATCGAAAATGAACAGACACTTTCTAAAATTAATATTGCTTATATTATTATTTAAAATCTCAGGTCAATAATTGACGTCATATTTGTTAAATTGATTTAAATCTTATCATTATTGTTACCGATGCGCCTATAGAATGTTTATGTTTATATATCCAAAGACAATCTTACTAAGTCAGACAAGCATATCTTAAAAGAAGAGGCAGAAAAAAAGTAAAGAAGAAGAGTGAAGGTAGGTGAGACAGAAAGAAGCATGTGGATGTGGAAGACGTTAGACAAGGAGAAAAATAAAATGAGAAAAAGAGGAAGAAAATGTCGACTGATAAAAAAATAAGAGGCACACAGTACATGAGAAGAAATTAGTTAAGAAAAAGAATTAGTTTTTAATGTAACTTCAAATAATTTTATTTTATATTAGTCTTAGCTTGTTATTTATATTTAAATATCAGCGCCGTAAATTGTAACGTCGCTACCCGTAAAATTCACTCTGCGATTTCTGTATAGCAGCGCCACTTCCTATTATTATTATGATTACTATCCTAAGACTTTGTTTATATTTTAAACTGATGCAATAACCCATTAATTAGACAAGATTAAGCAATACAAATTAATGATCACTCTTATCTCTTGGCCTATAGATCTTAGAATTAATTACAACGATAAAGATTAAAAACAATGATAAAATAATTTACAAAAACTAATATAATATTTAAATCTAAATTATGGAAAATGTAAAAAGTGACCTATTACTTGTAAGTTACTTATAGCTGACTGTGTGGTAACAAAAACTTTTTATATAATACATAGAATATATATTATATATAATGACGTGCTAATAGTGACGTCACTACACTCTCAATTCCAGAGATGTCATAAATTGATAACTTTTTATAGCATAAGCAATTTGCATGTAAAAAATCAATATTACGAATATGGTATATCCAATCATAAGAAGGTGATTCACAACCCTATTGTGACTTAGCTGTAAAAAAAAACCTATTAAAACGTTTTCTGATAACCCATACGTCTGAAATAAATAAGACCGGATCCTCAGGGTTTAAAAATTATATGAAATTTTCCTTATGAGTATATAAAATGAGAGCACCGATTTAGAATCGTTTCATATAAAACACTTTAATACAACTCTTATAGATATCCAAGGTATTTGTTTCAAATGAGATGATACTAAATCCGCCGTTGTTATTGGGACACCCGTTATTACAAAACATATTTCATAATACTGTTTAGTATATTTATTGCTTTGAATATACCCATAATGCCCTGTTTAATATGCTTAATTGACATTAATAGCAATTTAGATCCACTTTAAAACTATTATTAAATCCATAAAGATAACATGGCACATATTCATGGTTTTTTGCTGATAATCGTTTTGTATTTTCATAATAATTATATAGTTATACCTTCCTTATGTGTTTTTGTTAACTTTTTAATTCACGTATTAAACTGTTACGCTGATAGAATTTGTTAAACCATTACCTAATATCATTTATATAATTATCGCCGATTATAAAAAGTGATCATGTTTTTTTTGTTTTGTTTTTTTTAACAAAACATATGGTATATTAAATTTTTTAACATTTTCTACTTCTATTACTTAATTTTACGATTAACGAAATTAATGTCTCGAAATAAACGCGGTGTAATGCGTACAGCACGATGTTTTTTATTTAATATTAATTATCTGAGTAGAAAGTATTTGTATGGCATTCTAAAAACATCAACTTTAGCAAGATTTAGTTTGTACTTTGATTTAGAAATATTATATTTCGCATTAATTGTAATACAATAATTATGTATTTTGTAGATATAGATAGTATAGTTCAAATCACAAGAGATCAGAGTTAGTTCATGCTTAAAAGAGGTTATAACACTTGAATATATCAACTACAATCATGAATTTTATCTTGTTCATTCCTATATACATTATAAAACAATGTGTGAAACAATGCTTGTATTAAGGACGCGTTACTGCCGAACTTTCCTAATTTAAAGTATACATACATTTGCTAAGTTATGCCATTGCCAGTCAAGGAAAAAATTTATTTCATATGCGGGAATCGAATTCAAACCCAATTATATAGTTAAAATTATGAGAGTGCGCCAGTGACTCTCACTTAAAAGAAGTTATAAGAGCCTTCTGGTAAATCTACGTTACGATGTTCATTTTATCTCATTCGTTCTTATATACATTATTAAAAAATTAGTGGAACAGTTCTTCTCCATTGCATCGTAAATTTATACGACACAACTTTTTTTAAAGATGAGTTACAGTCGATCTCTCGTAATTTGAACTATAGCTAATTATTATTATAAGAGTATTAGAGTATATGTAGGACCTAAATATTACGGCTTCCTAGAGAACTAGAATTATAAATGAAATATTAACTTTTAAGAATCTGAAAAAAGTAAGTAAAGTCAGTAATTGTATTAGGACATGTATTGAAACAAATACCGCTAAACATAAAATGTGATTATTACCATATTTAAGTACTGATAACATTTTACAAAACCTAATAATATTATATGTAAAACGACTGTAGGAAAAAATCACTCACAAATCCAATGACCTTTCGGGATTAAAGATTTAATGTTATTTAATTGCGGTTTTATAAAACATATGACTCATCAAAGATAAAAACTTCCTCTTATTTAGTAAAAATGATACGATGCCTAAAATTTCTAAGAAGTAACTTTAGCACAATCATAGTTTAAATTAATTTGTATCGTGGTCCAAGTGAATTTGAAACCACACACACTGCCTTTCTTAGTATTTCAGACTTTTTAAGCGATGTCCTACAATTTCCTGCATTCTTCATAAGATGAATATCCACCAAAATATGTGGAAATATATTATGCTATTGCTACAAATTCTATGGAGTCACGAAACACGAAGGCGGAGGGCCTTAATCGCCCTTATTTTTCACTATATATGTTTTTGTCCGCTTCCGTTCTCTTCTACGTTTTATTCACTAACTCCAATGTGTTTGAAGAGAGCAGTGCGGGCGCTTACCTTTACAATTCATTCAGTCGATAACATGTCAACATTAAATAAATTACAGCGAAACACAAAACTCAGCTACTTCCTCCTGACATTTCTTACTATCTAATGTAATCCCATAAACCAAACCCTTCTCTTCAAAATGAACATTACTTTTCTAATAATATTCCTGGGTAAAAATAAACCCCTTTCTTTACTAATAACAGGTTAACAGAATCTTAAATGGCTGTAATAACGACATCAACCATTTGACGTCCGGCTCCGACACGATCGCTTCCGATGTTAACCCTTCACTCATCGCTCCACCGTTCAACATTTACTCCATCATAATTCTTCCGGTTTGTTACATAACACTAACACTAACAGTGCCGGCACTCGGTACTCGACACTGACATTACGTTGAGGATAAATGCTTCCTCATCGGATTTACACTTGTACAACACGTGATTATTTCGTTGGCATCTATAAATAAAAGTGTGTGTTACATGGATAAGTCTTAGAGTTAAATACCGTCTGTAACTTCCTTGTTTTGTGGTCAAAGTTTATTCCTTAAGACTAGTGGAATGATCAGTCGAGAGATCATACAGGAAATAAATTAAACGTAAATGAGATTTTATTTAGAACATGAATGTATTTTAAAGAATTTATTAAGTCCAGGAAGTTAGCAGTCGGTTCCAACAGTCTCATAGAATCTAATGGGACAACCACATTAGGGGTTAGTCATAAATTACGTCACACAAATTCCATGGTTTCTTAACTGCATCCCCCCTTTTGCTTTGAAGTTGTTTTTTTTAGAATTCGAGGCAATTAACAAGGTCATATTCGCCTGAAGTTAATTTATTTTTATAAAATAAATTTAGCGAGGACTATACAAACATTTCTATTATTAACTAACAGTAAAAACTTGAACACTGAATGTTAATTATGCCATTAGGAAATATCTTATTCAATTTCCGATGTTATTACTTAATTATTAATTTCAAGTAATCAAAACTCAAATCAACATTCGTTAAATAGAATTTCCGTTTTGATTATATATAAAATCTAACAGTAGTTGATACAGTTAATAACACTATTATTCTATTAATGTAAAATTAAATTAAATAATGCTAACTGCAAACGTATAGTTTTTGAGAAAAAACCAAAAAAATAAACAAGTTTAAAAAAATATAAATTTCTTTTTGTACAAATTTGTGGCGCCGCAACAGGTGGGGGGGAGAATAACGTGTTACAAAACGTAACAATGGGGAGAAGAAGTTTAAAAGGCTCAAAAATTCTAATGACTAATCCTTAATGTGGTTTCTATCTAAATCTATACAGAAATCACCACAAACAGAAGCACTACTGAATTACTTCTGCAAAACCCATATGATGTTGTCGACGTAGCTCTTTGGAAACAGTATGCCATCAGTCGTCAATCGCTTTGAACATCCATTAATATGACAAGATTGGTCGAGATGAATTTATCCGCTAGGTAAGTTTTAGTATGTAGTTAATTCTTTTTCTTTTGGTTTTAATTAACCGTGAGGAAAATTATTACTCAATGCGGTCTAGGCATTACGATCTCGCACCATATGACGTTCATGTCGTTGAAAATAACTACACTCTTTTACAGATATTTTCGAACTAGTGCCTGCGTATAACATGCGGCCGATTTGAATCGTTTGCCTCCGTCAATTTGTTGTTGACAAAAATATATTAAAAAGAATTGTTGAACACACCTGTCGGGATATCCAATAAACTCAATCATTTAATTTATACAATGCATGTAGCAGCAAAGTATTGATGTATAAGTTTTGCAAGTATAATTCAAGTAAGCGTCATTAATCCTGTCGGCATTCATCGGAAGCTACCCGAATGTTTATAAAGAAAGACGAGACATAAACGATTTAATTTACATATTGTCGGTTATTGATTGTATTCAAATTTGTATATTAATTTAAAAGTTGAACACTAGGGGGTTTGAGTTTGTTGTGTTTCATAACAGTACTGTTGTGTATTTGATATTCTTATATTTTACATATTCAGTACTGTGTACCATGATTTAATGATTATGCAACAACAACAGTATTACCAAACTAAGAAAACAAACAGTAAATGCAAATTTACTTGTCAAGTTAGATAATGGCGCTTGTTCGAAGTCTTTGTAAGTGATAGATTATGCTAATGACTTCATTCAAGTGATTAACATTAAAAAAGCAGACTTAATACTAAACTGTTTGATTTGTACACAATTATGTCAACTGGTAACTGCAATTATACGTACTGTAAGCGTTTAAGTGTCCTCTTAATATGTACGTACTGTCAATGCTACTAGCGTCACAGCCAATCAAAGGTAGTTTCATTTTGTTACCGTTATAAATTGACAGAACAGGACCGCATTTTGCAAACCACAATACGTAAACTCAGCTTGATTAACGTCAGAAATTATAAGTTTATGTCAAAACATAATCTTTGTTATGTAATCTTACATTATATTAACATAAAAAGTGGTACGCAAAAGGTTAAAGTTCTTATATTAAAAAAATTAAATACACATTGTAGATGTAAAATGATGAGTTGGTTGCGTAATGTTCCCTCCACATTACAATAAAGTACTGTACGAAAAGGAGTAAGGAGTACATTGAGAAGGCAGAGAGAAGGAGGGAAATGGAAATATATTTTAGTATAATATTACATTTACCAATAAAAAGAACTAGAAGTAAAACTAGTAGTAACAGAAGCTAAATATCTCAGTTTTACTTTTTTACTTTTTGTTGCTTGCCACAGAAATTCTTACCACAAAAATGTTGAAAGTTCCGCAAACCCTACAATTACAATACCTTTTTTGTATGAGAAAATTGTAGCAGAGGAGTAAATGCATATAGAAGCAGCGGACTGCGAAATTAAAGGAATCGTTTCTGTTAGCTTAATGAAAGATTTTCGAAATGTAAAAAGGATAAAAAATAACTTTAGTAATACCTTGAATACTTCGTCTAACTCATTACAAAAGAATATTATTGAAAACTGCTATAATTAGCCTGACACACTTATACATATATATATAATATTGTTATTCCAAATTCATGATTATAAATTTATATTTTAACTTAAATAAAACATAAAAATAAATAGTTAAGGATCCTCAAATTGTTAGCGATATTTGGCCCTATGAATAGTCCCAGGACAACGCTTGGACACGGAGACTTCAAGTTGAGAGTTTAGCACGGGACATTAGACACACAACACATAGAGATTCAGTATTAGAACTTCGACACATACAGATCGGTTAAGAGACCTTAATTATAACTATGAGGAGAATTATAAGATATTAGAACAATTACTGAATATTAATTGAGAGAATGCTAACAAAACTAAAGAGTCTACCTAATTCTAAGTACCTCAAACAGCAATCGAGTAAGAATCTCAAGTAAATAAATGAAGAATAATTTTCACAAAAATATATAGGCTACAATACTGACCTAAATCATTTACTATCTCAAAAAAGAAAGTTTATTCATTTACATATGTAATAAGATCAATAATAACCGAATTTAAAATTCCATTACAGGTTGAACAAAGCTGGACCAGTTTATCAAGATTTAAAACGTACGTATACATACATATTTTATTTGGAAGAAACAGTTTATCTGTGTACGATCCGAGATGTAGAACGCTACAGTCTGTCTGGCTGGTTCTGTATCTATATAAATAAATCATGTTATCACAGGAGGCTTGTCAGGGAGGTAGTGGTGTGGAGGGACGGCTGGAACTAGTAATTTAATCTTTCCATTCAATTCTTCTAACTGAATATATAACCAGTGCAATATGTTTAAATAAGATTACACACTAAACACAACATACAATAGATACCAGTGGTAGCGGATTCAAAGGGCCATAAAGCAATAATAAATGCATTGATTTAAATAGAAATTTCTAATACTACTCTTATAGAAATATACTTATTTCTTATGCTCTCTTGGTTCTCCCTAATCAGTTACTAAATTGCTAAGTAATACAGTTATGATTTTATTTTTGTGTTTTATGTAATTTAGAATATAAACTTAAGCATTAGAGTTAGTTTAAAGTTTTTACCTAAAATGTAAGTTCCAGCTTGTAAAATAGCTTATATATATAAGCTATATATAACTTATGATTTTATAAAAGTGCAAAATAATTTACAGGAAAAGTGTACGACCAGAATATAAGAAAATTCAAGAGGATAAACTTTCATTATAAGTAAATTTAGTGCAGTATATTTTCAATTACTTTATTTATGTACCACTCAATTAAAAAAATTCACAAGCTGTCACTGCATAGTATAAATATTAATTTACATAAATAATACAAAGGCATACTTGTTTTAAATTAAATTAAAATACATAAACAAGAGCCGCATTAGTTGAAGTGATAGAATATTAATTTAAAATAAAATATATAATTTCTCTCTTTAAAGCAGCCTTATCAAACTTATACTCATAGTAATTCAAAAAAGGATTTTTTTATACTACTATATAATTTACAATTCGTTACTGCTTTTACGCAAAAAATATATAAGCACATACTTCAGTTTAAATATTAGCGCTTAAATATTTTCACTTCAGTTCTATCAGTTCAATCACAGACTGTGTCGCTACAATATTCTGACTTATAGTATATAGTATAGTATTCTACGATAGTAGTGATACTTGAGGTCTTATGAAACAAGGGTAAAAAGTGCCAACCAATACTGTTTATGTATCACACGTGTAGCAATAAAATATAGAATTCAAGTCAAATTAAACTTCAATTCTTCAAAAATAAACAAACACAAGTCTTGTCATCTTTACAATAGTCATTTGTAAGTAAATTACATAATAATTAATTCCAATTATTATTTGGAGAGATATGAGCAGACACCATCCGCTGGAGACTAATTATAACAAATGAATAAGACCGTCAATACCATTCCACAAAGTTTTACCACAGTTTTCCCTGTGATGACGTCAACAATTATTCTGGATAAGTTTTGTCGGTTGAAGTTGGTAATATTGGAGAGATACGAGTGATATTATTAGTGACGTAACTCGTGGTGTATGTTTACGTTCGGAAATCACTGATTTTGATTCATCATCGTCATCCATGTACTATTTTTAAAAAAAGATTAACGTCATTTTGATTAATCATGTTTTGTTACTTTATCAAAACACTTGTTCGATTGGATATTAGTGATTGACGTATACGATTAGCTAGTGCGAAAAGTTGGTTATCTGGCCACGTAGTTCGATTTCATATCTAGTGAACATAGTAGGGAATTTTTTACTTATGTTCTTATTATCAGATCTATTATAAAAAGAAAACAATCTATTCATTTTTCGTTTTATTCTATTTTTAAACTGAGAACCATTCTTTTTCTGAGCTGAGGTTGGCAAAAACATGCTAAAACTGTATTTCTTTGATTAAGCCTACCCAAAATGTCTTTGTTATTAAAATATCCATAAAAAATTACACAATAATATAAATAAATATCTGTCGAATTAATATTGTTAATTGTACCCATTATTAATTTAATATTTTACTTGTTAACAGTTTTTTCTTAAAAACTTCTCGTGTTTGAAATATTTCTTTAAATCTGTTCTCTTGGTGAGTTATATACAACCAAGATTTATCTCCAGGTCTAGTCTACCTGCTTCAACACAAAGGTTTAAGATACAAAATCAAGATTCTCATAGCTAAGCTAAGCTTGTGTTATACCTGCCTTTAATAAGATTATGCATTAAGCTTTCCTTTTGTTCTGTGGTAGAACACAACAGATTTATAAAGATGATTACATCATTTCTTTAAAAAAATAAATTACGAGAAAGGTTTTCAGACGTCATAATAACCATTATAATAAAAAGTTGGGAACGCTGATAAAAACACAATACTTTTGTCATTTAGTAAATGTTGAAACAGTCGTAGGAACTTTTGAAGGATTTATGATTCATGCGCTATAAATTTTAGTTGAGAAATATTTGACATTGAAATAACATAACATTAGAGTTAAAATAGATGCTGTTGTAAACTGTGGAATGTTTCAAGATTGTAAAAATAAGACTCCTCGGTTAAGTTTTAACAGTTTGTTTGTAAACAGAAATTTTATATTCATTTTATTTAAATATCTTTCCTTCTTAAGTATCATTCCCACTCACTACTTTAATTTAATTTTGTATTTTGTATTTAATTTAAATTGTTTAGCATATTTTTTTGTAGAACCTTACAAAGTCCAATGTCTTAAATTAAAAATATTAAATTAAGAAAAACTGTATTATATTTTAACCTCCAAAATGTAACAATCTGTCAAAATTCAGTAGGATTTACTTTTAAAAGAAGTTTAACGTCAGTTTTTGAAAAAATTTAGAAGTGAAAACAATTTCTATTACTAATTGTTATTAAAAATAGCAATTTTAATTATTTCACATACATTTGTCGAACGGTACAATTATTTATGAATAAGAAAAAAAAATAACATATAAATAAAAAAAAACAATAAGTAAAGGTTAATAGTATTTACAATATCTCTTTCATAAAATGTCAAGTGAAAAATAAAGAAAGTGCAAGACAATCAAATGAAATTTAGCCATGAGAATGATAGCCTTTAGGACTATAAAGATTAAATATTTATTATTAACTTTTATATATAATATCTTTAGCTATAAACATAAAACTTAATACGTTAATAAAGTCTATATATTTTGAGATAAATATTTAATTAAAAATTAGCAATTGATTTACTAAGGACGGTCGCACACTTTTCTGAAGACAATCTTTTCAAGGTTATTGACTTTTGAGATAACTCCGAGAAGAATATTCGAGATGTATGTATTACAGCGATATTTGTCAAGTTTATCTGCACTATAATCTTGTTTGGTTGCATTTATGAGGTATTTGAGTAATGGACACAACTGTGTAGAATTGTCCGCAGACTATTATTAAAAAAATTTATGACTACAGACATTTTATTATTTGAAATATAGCTACACAAACAAATGTCGCCTTGGTGATTGACTGAAAAAGAGTCTGGACCGTCCAAATCAAAACAGGTACATAATATAAAAAATATACACAGTTACCCAGTAAACATTTTGGAGTAAATTCGACTTAATTTCTATTACGTATCATGAATTTTTTGTCTGGAACGTGTTCGTTTTCTATTCAGTCGTTCAAAGGAAAGGTCCTTTTTATGAGCTACAGACATTGCAACGACGGTTCACTGCTGAATTAAAAGCGGAGTAGGTTTATGATTTATGACCGGATAATAAAAATATACCCATGTGGGAAAGAAACAGAAATACTTAATGAATGATGTTGGAAAAAGAAAGAATATTATTATGAAAAACTAACACAAAATCTGTGACAGGTAGAGAACTTGTAAAGCGTTAGAATAGAATTGTACGAGTGACTCGAACTTCACCAAATAGGACACTTCACCAAATTGTTTACTGGGAGACTAAATATAAATATACTAGTTAGACTAAAATTAGACTAAACTATCTAGACCAGAAAGGTAACCTTTATAACTATGATTTCACGAATAATACAGCAGAGACGACGTTATTTTTACCTAAAATTTTTTTTCTTGGAAATAATTTATATACTAATAATTTATATGAACATTTCTCTCACTTGTAGCTTTTATATGGTTTAAATAGCTCAACCGTGTGTTGCACTGTTGCCATCTATATTTAACTGTAGAACCATGAAGTAATGTTTCACCCTAAGTTACAATTGAATTAATTATTTAAGATAAGTCATCTGAGGATAACTTTACAGGGGATAAAAAACACATTGGACCATGTAAGTTTCTAAAAAAGACACTGAAAATGTAAATTAAATTCTAAAATAAAAATGGTGCATTGGGTAATTTATACAATTTAAATTAAATACAAAATAAAAACAGTGAGTGGGAATGATACTTTAGACCCCTATTGTGCCCTCGCAGGGTATAATATAGCACCCATTTTACATTTTATTAAAGGTCTACAGATAGCTATCGGTAAACTGGAGTTCTTTAATTTCTTTAGAACAAAACGTCCTTAAAAAGTTACAAAAAATAAGTCTCAGACCGAGTTTTGTAACAATGGGATTAGAACAAACATTGTTGATAAAGAGCCGGGCCTTGTGCAACCGGTGACACAGTTCACAAAAAGTGCCAGATGGTTAAATTGCATCTTGACACGCTCGCAACTGAGGAGTATTTTGTTGGACTAGCCATTTAAATAGTACTTTAGGCAACAATTACAACAACTTTTGTACGTACATCAATAAAACAACTATGTCGTTAACATGGAAAATAATGTTTCCTATTTCCTGCGAATTCACGATAAGTAATAATATACCAAATGATATTTCATTGTTCACTATATATAATTAATTTAAAATACAAATAGTATAAGACTTTAGGTACGCATTAAGCATACAAATTATTCTATTCTATTCCGACTAATCCCTAAGACAATGAATTTAGTCCGCTCCGTTACAAATTAAACCACAGCCTAGAAGGAACGTGGCTTCTCAATCAATACCCTCATGAATTATTCATAATATAAACAACGCAAGAACTATAAAGATTTTCAAATGAAATTTAATAACATTTTCATATAATTTTCAAACAAACAGTATCGACGATAGTCGACGGTAAACATTTTCTCACAGGACTGTTTTATGAGGTCCCGGGTTATTTCTACTATTCTGGTTCAGGAGATCGATAGGACGGTTTTCTAGCGCACCATGGCAACTGCTGTTTTTATTAATAGAACGTTTTAATTTAAATAAATAAATAATCATTATTTGTAATACATATTTTTTTAACTAATCTATTGATGCATTTGTATTAATTTAGTAGTGCATCTAATTGTAAAATCAACCTGATTACATTCTGCAGTTTAATTAATTGCTTTGTCAGATAACTGTTGTATACAAACTGGTTTTAGGAATGTTCAGATTTGACACTTAATATACGAACAAATTTTTTATACACGGTTATTGAGGTTAAATGAGTTTTTTTTTATTATGGATGCAGCATTGCAGATACATCTTTTTACCATCATTGGTAAAAAGTATATAAACCAAAATAATATTGTACATGAATATAAATACCTGTTAGTCAAAACGTAAAAGAAATTTAAGTTATTATTGAAAATTAAGTACGTCAAAAGTAAGGTTATACAAGTGTTTATAAAATACATTTTTTATTAAGAACAATACTATATTTACAGAACAGACTTAATTACTAAATAACAATAGATATTATTTAGAATTTTGCAAATACCTAACCATTATGGACTGAACAATTGTCATTTCTGCATTTGTCAATCAAACATTTCAATTATTTTACGATCGCTTTCAATCAATGTCAAAATGCTGACGTTATAATGGATTACATGCTACCTTTATATGTATTTTTAAAATGAAATCTCTAAACCTATAAAGGTTAACCTTTTACATACATAATGAACATAGAATATAAAAAAATAATAGATTATAAAATTCCATAATACACATTTTTAAACCTTTAATTCATCTACAGTGTCAATAACATAATTATAAAATATCTAAAATAACTGGATGTAAAACGAGTATAATACATACCTATAAAGTATTATCCATTATTGTTATTATAATTGTAAATCAATAGTTATAATGAAAACAAATATCACTGCACTTAATAAAAATCAAAACATTATGAAATCACTTTAATTTAATGTTATTTTTCACTAAATTATTAATAATAAAATCATATATGTTAATAAAAACCAAACACATACTAAACGATTATTTTAACTATTTATTTATTGATTCATAATTTTAAATTAATAATATTAATTTCTAAAAATCAAAACACTTTATAAATACTCGAACCAACGAACTATCCACCACAAAAACTGAAACTGTACTGATTACACGTAAACTTACGTAAAGTTAAAACATTCTGTCAGATGTATACACCAGTGGAAAAGAGTAAACTATATAGCTATTAATATTATTAAATATATTTTGTCTCACTCAGCGTAATATAAAAATAGTATTACTTTTACGTGTGAGTGAACGGGACACACTACAATCCCTAGTTCTACGTTACAGCATGTTGAGATATTTAATCCAGTTATCCCCAAACATAGGTCTGCGAGTTGAGTCCGAAAATAATTAAGGGCCTCCGCTTCTTCGTTGTCAGAGAGCCTCCACAGCTCCAAATCCGGCCCTGACTATCCACATACTCAGTAGGGTGTATTTAAGTTGTTTCGCATTAGTACACTTTAGTGTTTATCAATACACCACTGTTGTGAAATAGCCCATAGTTCATATGTACGTGCATATTTTACGGTGCATATGTATGTAGATCAAAGTGTCGCCTTCCCCTTTTACGAGTATTGTGTGTTTCCCACCCGTATAAACGGAAAGCGACACTTTGATCTACATATGTATAAACCATATTATCATTACAGACATATAAAATACATACTTCTACAACACAGTGACGTATTGATAAACATTAAAGTAGACACTTTTCAATTATGAAATTATTACTAAAATTATAGTACTTAGCAATGCAAATTGAAGTATTAGAACGTAACTTCGAAACGATTTGATTTTATGAATGATGCAACTTCGAAAATGACTGTAATCACAGCCCTAGTATAATTATATTCGAAGAAATGGATTTGGATTATCAGTTTGAAATAAAAAGTCTTTTAAAATCTTGAGTTTCGCGATTTCACGTACTATAGTGAAGCACGATGATAATTTGATAATTTATTTAAGATAATTAATAATTAAAATCTTTAAAAACATTCTCAAGTAGTTGGTGACATTTCGCTTCATGTTTTAAAGCATTAGATGAGGTCTCCTAAAGTTTGGGGATCCCTGTTTAATCATATATGCTTCTCTGTTTCATCCATTCAATTACGTGGGCGAAGCATATGTTGTCTTTATCACACTACAAAGTAAAAATAAAGTTTTCTGTATTACCGACAGAACTTTAAATCAAGAAAAAGTTTACTGCATTACCGTATGTTGTGGTGGCACAGCATTATAATAATTTAAAATAAATTAAACACATCATAGAAATGCTCTTGAATTTTATAAAACCTTAAGTAAAATATTCACGAATCCGTTTTAAAAAAATGTCAGCAATTAATCGTATTAAAAAAACTTAATTTACTAAAAGTTCACGCACTTTCACTACTCGCACATTTTTAATTATTCGTTAATGTCTCGTAGTAGTAATTAAGTTGTTTTTTTAATAAACATTTTTTATTTGTGAACTAGAAAGCAGGAGAGAATAACAGTCAATATTTAAACTTAAAGAATTTACGATTTCATTAGAAATACATTTATATCAATTTTATTACAGGTAGTAAATTTAGTAAGTATGAGTATTTTCTATGTGATTCATTTGCTAAAGTCATAAACTAACACTCATAAAATACATTAAGCGGTAGAAGTATATCACTCAAACTTAAGAGAGTAGTGCCATAGGCGTACGATTAGAATTTGACTGCGAAAAATAACCATGTCCAAAATATGTCGAAATATGTCAAGTTAGTACAAATTTCAGGATAGTGCAAGTGCACAGCTCCAGTGGCGTAAGTAGATTGAGACAAAGTAGTAAAAAAAATATAAAGCTTATCTTGTTTTAAAACAGCAAACACGTTTAGAACATGTTACCTACGCAAACAAATTGCTAGTTAAGGTAATTGACTGACTTATATAGTGCAGGCGTAATTGAAATTCCTTTTTCTTAATAAAAATAAAATAATTAACTTAATTATTAGAAATTTAAATGAACATTAATTTAATTTAATAGGATATATAATAAATAATGTTATGTTCAATTTCTAATCTGATATACAAAGTACATTTGTAATATAATACATTATTATTGTATTAAATAGGAATAAATTATGTCGAATATAATATGGTTGCGTGAGCCTAGTGGTATGTCTTCAAACAGATATATGATATTGATGTATATCTAGCCAAGTCATGTATATGAAACACACCGCTGCCTAATAATTGTGTATATAATGGATATTTTCTAATTAAAGAGCACAATGCGACTTAGGCCAGCGCCAAACGATGCTTAGGAACGTCCTTCCAACGTGTGGTCGATGCTGAAACTAAGTGTGACTAATGCCATATGTCCAACGTTCATGTAGGAAGAAGTTCGGGCTGTCGTCGGTCTTTTGACCCGCATCAAAAGCGATTTTTCTACCCCACTAAACACTTGATCCACATGTCATGCACTGCTGCACGAATTGTCCCAGAAAGGAAGATTTTATACTTGAAAGTTTATTTATTTACTTGAAAGTTTTTGTTAAACAGTGTCAGTGTCAATAATATCAACAAATTAATAAAATAAATAAATCAATCGGATCAAACATTCTTTCCACCGTGTAGTAAGAAACTTGCCATGTCGATCTTCCAATATTTGACTCACACGTTGTAAAAGATAAAGACAACGCTATATTTACATACTGAACAGAGAGAGAGAGAGAGAGAGAACGCTAACAATTTTATCTGAGAAAGACTTCTCTCAGATATGCACGTTCCCATAGCCCGTACTAGTAGCGAAACTGTTGTATCCAAGTGTACGGGCGATCTAAAGGGCCTCATTTAATTTCTTTTTAGCTTTTGGTCCCTTCAGTCATTATTTTATCAGAGATAACATTTTCCAAAAGAGTTACACACAGATGCTATATACCCAATAAATAGAAGCCTTGAAAAGCTATACAGTATTCAGCGCAATGTAATATATAAATTGGAACTCCCAAAGGATTTAACCCTACTCCGCAGTCTGCTCATCTTAACATTTCGTCTGGAGTTTTGACATTTAGGGGCCTTTGACTTTAGTCGACATATTATATACAGATACTGCACGCTCGTCAGAATATTCTATTATTGTAACATCAAGCTGCTATAGCAGGAAAGAAATATCTATTCAAATACATAAAGAAAACACGATTTATGAATTTAAATATTTATTCATATTTTAACATAACCTCACAAAAATAAAAACTTGTTTTTGAATGAAATAACGCAAAAACTCATTCCCGTCTGGAAGAAACCAAGCGTAATTGATTCCTTCTTTAAAATATACCTGTTTATCATCTTAAAGTTACGTAAAAACCTTTTAAAATATATAAATAGGTTATATGTATTTATACAATAAGGCTCCACAAGTTATAAAATAACTTAAAATCCATATGCAGGGGTTGAGTTCGTTTCAGTATAACAGTACAAAAGTTTTGCAAGTGTTGTTCTTTTTATATGTACAGTAAGTTAAAAATTAACCTTGTGTAACTTTATTATGATACAAACTATTTGTATTGTTTATTTTTTATCTTGAAACTAAATTACGACTAGACTTTTTAAACTTCACATGAAACTAGTGTTTCGCCCCGTTTTAGAGCGACGTGTCTTGAATTATTAAAAATAGAAAACCACAAATTTTACAGTGGCGGCAAGAAGCAGGGGGCTAATATTTAGTATGTTTACAAAAATAGAAATTCTGTGACGAGGGTGAATGTTTGGAAAATGCTAAAACGTACGTACAAAGTTGAAATTATAGTATGTATGTTTACATTATAGTCATTTCACTTGAAACAGTTAATTATAACAATTGATACTAAAAAGGCTGACGACACAGTGAGCGAGAGTACTTGACGCTGACTTCTCTGTACCCGGGTTTAATTCACGGACCACAGTATTATTTTCAGTATTAATTAATTATGTGCATACATAATTTTATGATATACTTAAACACACGTATATGATAATATACACGTATATATAGACACGTAATATACACGTAGATATAGACACGTATATTTTTTTCCTATGACAACACCCTAATTTCTTTATTCTCTCAATCACATGAATTCTACACTTTATATTTATTTTACTTTTATAATTAAAAAGAAAAATCAAAAACACTTTGATGTAACTTATGTTGCTGTTTACCAGGCGTAAGTACCATGATTGCACAACATCTGAATATTTATATTGTATTCTTTGTTATGTATATAAAGAAACTAACAAGTTAAAAAGAAGAACTGAACTTCAATTTATTGTAGGTATATATATATTACTTTTATTCATTATTCCATTTACATACAAATTTATAAAATATTTGATTATAGCCATTCATATTTATTTAAAAAAAAAACATTTCCTGTTGATTTAAAATCTATAAAATATAATGCTTTATTAAAGATGTGTTAATAATATTCGATTTAATCTTTAGCGAGCCAAATATCAGAAGTACAATCTCCTCCAGGATATCTGAAAAAAATATTAAATTAGCTTTATAGCCATCTATGTGTAAATACAGAAACTAACTAGCAATGTAACAAACCTCATTTCATGTGCAAGAACAGGTCCATTCGGTTCTTTTCCAAAATCAACTAGGAAATTCTTATCAATTTTCATACCGCCTCCTTCTAGGATATCAAGTTTAACCATTGTGGATCCCTTAACAATAGTATCGGGGTAGAAATGTCTATCGTAGGGGTAATAAATGCTTCCAGTGATGTAAAGACGTTTACCATCAAGAGATAGTTGCATCATTTGAGGACCTCCTAGTAAACGACGGTTCTTGATATAAACGGCTTCTGGTTGTTCCTAATAAAAATGATTCTTTTAGATTCAATTGTAATTAAATTTATTGTTTTAATAATAATATTCTTACTTTGAGTTCTTCATCATGAGTTACTTTAACACCTGAGTCTCTAAGAACAGATCCTCCGAGGAAGACTTGTCCAGTTAGACGGGGATTAGCTGGGTCACTGACATCGTACTGTCTGACGTCACCATGCAGGTAGTTATTGAAGTAAAGATATTTGTCATCCAGCGACAGAAGTATGTCAGTAATGAAGCCTATGGAAACAAAAATTTAACGCTGTAACATTAACTGAAGGAAATCTTCATGATCTGAATTCAGTAAACCTTTCTCCTTTTAATATAACATCTACCATATACAGTTGGATAATATTATTTAAAAGTATTGTTTGTTTAGCATTGCGATAAAACTCACCATTTATCTCAGGTGTTTCATAGTTATCAACTTTCTTGGCAGGTACATCAATTACTTTCTGAGTAGCCCAAGTGTTATCTTCTTTGCGATAGAATCTATAACATATATGTGTTATGCAATACTGTTTTATTTGTGTTGAAAGTAGGCACGACCGATTCATGTAAACATTGGCATTGTAAACTATATACTAGTATACTAAAGAACTTTTCCTTCAATTATTACATGGATCAATTACCGTGGAATAAAATAAAGATCAGATATTATTACCGATAGATATTTGCGTTTACAGCACACCCAACAAATCCTTGAGGTTCTTTGGGATTATGTAGAAATCTTACTTCAAGTGGTGTAATACCTTCATTGCCTAGGTCAATACTTTGTTTTAGAATACGTTTTTCCCAAGAATAGAAATTCAAAGATGATCCAAATGGTTTAGGCACATCAGATTTAGCTCCCCATCCTCTGTAACAAAAAAGATATTGGTACCAATGTTTGATACATGAGAAAAAAAACTGTATTACAAAAATAAGACTAACTTTTTAAGCACTCTTGGTGCACCCCATTCCGTAGATACCATTGTATCCCAATAGGGTTGGTACCAGAAATCATATCCAAATTCAGCTTTCTTGTCACCAGCTGTCCAGGTACCTAGAATTACAATTGAGCATGTTATTAACATGGAGTGAACATAAAAGATGTTGATTTTTATTGTGAAATAATTACCATGTATATCAAAAGTGTTGCCATCTAATAAAAGGAAGTCACCCTTTGCATATCCATCTTTATCCCCCATTGTTGAGATCATAACTTGGCCAGATGCTAAACAATGAGCAGTATGAGGGAATGATACGTTCAGTTCACGGAGTTTAGATCCCTCGATTACCTAAAATATATTAATACTTATGTAGTAAGCAAATCTTTTAAAGATTAGTCTATAGAAATTTGACGCATTGTCACAATACAAGTTAACAAGGTCCTATTTATTGTTAAACCATTTTCTGTATGGTTCTAGAGTTTTTGAAAAAGTTTGACAGTGTGTTCATTTCTCTTTAAATTAGGCTTGGCATATGAGGAGATGAAGTGATAATAAGAAAAGAAAATGTTTATGTAGAAGACGGATTAATGCCTTAAATAATTATGTTTTTGTTTTCTCGAGGATTTTCTAATCAAACACTAAATAAACTATTAACAGAGTGACCATAGAGTAAAAAATATTCCTACTATTATTTAAACATTTTTGTGCTGATGATTTACATAAATGCGAACGATTTTTAACATAACTATTCTATTGTTGCATGTGTCTATAATAACAAATCGAAATGCTAATGACTTGGTAGTGCCTGCATAATTTACACATATAATGGTTGGACAAACAGGTATGTATTGGCATGATACATCCTAACGGTTGCTGCTTTAAACAATATACATACATATGTATAACAAGATAAATAATTTAAACAGGAAGTTGTCCTTCACAATAAATTTGCAGAAGTTAAGACTGACGCAAGGTCAAGAGCATGTATGTATGTGGAAAGTTTTATACATATTATTATCTCATACTAAATAAATTTGAGGCAATGACTAATAATCAATTAGCGATAATCTCTTTGATGATTGAATTAGTGTGTTACTTACTTTATGCATCTTTGGAGCACGAGGGTCGGTACCAGTATCCACGATGTAAATGTTATCAGATCCTAAGCATGGTAAAATCAATTTATCTCTCTTGCCATGCATTAATGGACCTGTATGACAACTTGAACAGATGTTCCAGCCACTGTGGTGCATCTCGTCGCCTTCATTGTAGGTAAATGTACGATGGATAACCTGAACAAAATATAAATATGTTTATACCTAATCAACAAAAAGCTGAAATCATCCAAGATAGATAGATTTAGGGCATGCATTTTGGTTTTCACTGCACTGGAATTAAATTTCTATAAATGGGAATTGAAAAGAGTGCGTATGTATTTTTGTAAAAAAATTTGTCATAAATGTATTAATATTTCTTCGATTAAAATGTAAAATCAAACGTTCAAACGACAGACGACAGATCAAATCAACAGACGATGATGAAATGTTCTATGAAGTGCATTAGGAATTCTTGAATATAATAATTATCTGTTTTATAAATAAAGAGCAAAAGCTATCGCATTTATTAATGGAAAAATTTAAAGTTTTGTGTTAGTAACAGTTTTATAAAATAATTAATTAATTAATGATATAATTATAGACAATTCTAAACAAACAACTATTAAAGATTGTGATGGTATCGTTTCATAAACAAATAAGGAGTTAAAGAAAAATAATGGGCTTGTAAATTAATTCTAAATGCGATTTTTTTCAACCTTGTTCCATCTATTATCTTTTTTAGTTGTTTAAATATCTAACAGCTGATGAAGATAAAAGATATTTGTGATTTGTTTTTGTTTATAACAAGAAAAAGTTATTATTAAAAGTCGTAGATAATATTATGATAATTGAAAAGCTGTTATAAAATTTTGTGGTACTTAATAGTTCTCAAGATAAGCAAAGGAACCGATCACACACTTATTTTGAAGATGGCAGCCAAATGGAGACGCTCCAAACCCCGAAAAATTCACATTTCAATCCAGATTGGATATTTTTGACATAAGGAAACAAAAAAGTTGCAGACTGCCTAAATTGCACTGACAAGATTTAATAAATGAAATAAAAAATGTATTTTTTTAAATATGTAATAAAATATAGTTAGTGTTGAGTACAATTCTCCAGAAAAGCTAAAATTAAGATTTGTAATATCCCAAAACATTATAGAATAAAAATAATTGACTCAATTTGATACTTACTTGTTGGTATGTAGGGCTCTGTGGATTGACATCAATGGTTGCAAGGTAATCACCTCCCGGGGCTCCTAATTTGGGTTGTACGCAAACTACATACATCAGCTCCTCCTTGGGTCCCTGCATGGCATCCAAGGGTGTTGCATACCCAACACCACCAGGGCAACATTTTGGGCCTTCTTCTTTTGTATCTGAAAGATAATCAGTAACAATTGACGTAGTTTATTCATACGCAATACTTGCAGGGTTATCATGAAGCAAAAGATTCAGATAATGCCGCGATTAAATGTCAAACTTAGCAACAGCATGACTTAGCAACAAATCTGGACTAGGTATTATGCAAACAATATTATTATTTGTTAGTGATAAAAATTATCTGTCACTATTTCAAGCTTATGTTCACATTGATTTTATCAATTAATCGTTTTCCGTATTAGCAATGGCCTTGTGAAGCATAACATCATTTCTATAAAACTGTATTGTACCTAGTGAACACTAAATGTAAACTCATGAATTATTTAACGTAATATTTTTTACCTAACGTTACGTTTTATTATTTACCGAAGCTTAACAAAATTCTGTTATATTAAATATTTTGTTAAATGTCATTAAAAGGCATCTAAAATCATTTACTAATAAGTATTGGCAATGCTTCAACTTTATCTTCATTTGTATTTCGACAGGTGGAGTGGTTTCGCTATTTGTAGCCAATAAAATAGACATTTCATATGAACGATTGTGAAAGACTGTAATGTAAATGATCTACATCCTGTTATTCACATTTTTGGAATTCAGTAATATAAATAGTTCAATTAGTAACAATAGAAAACATTTAAAATGAAACGTTAAATAATATTTATAGTTTGTTTACTTTACTATACTATGCACGATAACTTAGTACAAACAGTTGGTCCTATTATATAATTCAAATTCATGGACAATTATTTTAACTAGAAGATAAGAACAATATAATAAAGACAATGACTCGCATTTTTTATGTAAAGTGCAATAATTTGGTTGTATAGTTCAAATTACGAGAGTTCGCCGTTGACTCATACCTAAAACAAGTTGTGTCACATTATTCTATGTTAGAATGAACAATCACTATCTCGCTAATTTTTTTATAATGTATAGAGAAACGATTAAGATAAAAGTAACTATCGTATCGTAGATTTATACGGATCTTATAACCTCTTTTGATTACAGTCACCGCCAAACTCTCGTAATTTGAACTATAATCTACTTTTTTGTGTTTGGATTTGCTTTTTTAATTTTTTATATATTCAAAAGTAATTTTTAGGCGTATTTTTGATGTCGCGGAAATGGTATAAAAGTCTGTTGAATATAATTAATAATCGAAGTTATGTATTCTTGCTTACCACCCTTATAAAATCAAAACTTTATGTGTTGTTCGAGTCAGCTGTAAGTAATATCTGACGTTTGTTTATGCAATCTCTTTTACACTCCAAGGTTGAATGTTTCAAACGCAATGAAAAACGCAATATTTCGGTGACACTAAGTTCGGTTGTTGCTTTGTTTATTTAATTATATGCAGTAATAAAAACTGCCAACAATGATGAAGGTCAAAGATCATTAAACAAGTATAGGAATTAGACCAGCGTTAAAAATAATATAAAGATATACAAAATATTAAAATGCAAACTTAATAATATTATTATTTGTGAAACATAAACTTAACTGCTCTGTACCGAATGTTAAGTAAAGGGGCAGAAGGAAGACAATATTTGTTAATAACAATCGCTATTAGATATTAAAAACACTTACCGTTTTGCCCCATATTAGACATTCGTAAATATGAAACCACTTGACGACTCCAGATTCCGAACTGAACTAACAGTTTGTAGGAGAATCACAAACAGCAAGAAAACCAGCACAATCTGAAACCCGGCAACGCAACACTGTACGTGGAAGCAGATAATACGCAGTGTATGATCACTCTGCCGACAAACTTATGATAGTACCTCGTCTGTTCATTTGTATAAATTATTCCTCGAATCAAGAATCACTTACGTTTGTTATTTAGTTCTTAAAAAGTCTTTAAAACGCTGGCAAAAGTATGTCGTTGATTTCTCCAACAGCATGCCTAATCATATCTTATTTCTTTCTTGTTTTGTGCGAAAAGGAAAGATAGAATTTGTCATTACATTCTGTATATTCATTTATGTTTATGTTTCTTAATAGTTTATCGTGTCGAAGTTACAGATATTATTATAATGCGCAATTTAAATTGCAGTGGTACGTTTGATTTTTAGGTTATGTATGGACAGTGACTCCCTCTTCATTAAAATGAATTTCGCGTGTCATGTGATGTGATATTCTGAAGGTCATGGCTTAAGCTATTATAAATATGTATAAAAAATTATTGTCAAAATTGTTTATATAAATAATACATGAGCGGCTCTCTTAAATGTTAATAATTATTCCATTACGTAAACATATATTTAAGTATTGTTCATTTTGGCTTCGGTATTAAAAAAATATTATTTATTCTTTGTAAATTTGGCATCTGTATAAAAATCTGTTTAAATATTTTAGTACTCTAGTTGGACGCTTGTTGGTTTCTATTTAACTGTTACGTTAGTTTCTTTAAAAATAAATAAACTCGTTTTATTCCTTTTAGGACATTTTTATATGTATATTTACTTAACTTCTATCACTACCTACATCGGTTTTCAAAAGCTAAGTTCGTATTTCAAGGTTTTCAATATATCGAAAACCTCACGTTAATATTTCTAATGTTTAATATATGTATAATTTGTTTATTTTATAATTTTCTACCCAGTTAAAGACATATTTTTGCAATAAAACATTATATAATTTCTATTTTTATTTGAACCAGTATTTTCTCGAAATTAAACATCGTTGTGATGCTTAAATAATATTCGACACATTTCGCCTTTTGCATAACCTCTACAAAGTAAAGTTTTTGACCGTTCAGCGGCGCTGCGAGCGTTCCCTTGAATCCTTCTCGCCCTAACCTCAATTGATACAGTACTGTCACCTTTATTTTCATCTAATTTCGGATCGAAACCGTTTAGAATTAACTTCGAATCGTCAATATTATATTTTACATTATCGTAATTAACAGTTCGTTCGCTGTTTATATCGTACTGTTTAAAATTAACCGCGTTTTTGTTTATCTTCTTCTTGTTTTCTACGCTTTCCGTGTCGTTTTCTTCAGTGTCGGTATTCACTGAATCGTACCCTGAATTTTCGAAATCTCTGTCAGACTTTACAATCATTATCCCATTCGGAAATTGGATGTCTGTCCATTTCTTTAAGTCTCCAATTATTTTTCTATCTTCAATATTGTTTAGGTCATAAACCTTTATAACCCTATTTGATAATATTTCGTTCTTTTGATGTATTTTCTCGAACTGTAACTTTATCCCTAGCAATATCAGACAGAGGATTATTACAATAGACAGTGTCAGTGGCAATAAGACCACGTTTCGTTTCAATATCGATATTTGCATCTTGCTAAGATTTATTTAAAGTGCAACCTAACTTTCAAAGATTCTAAACTAGTTCATTGTATCGTATTCTAGGTCATTGGTCTTTCTATCAAGTCGAGATAAATATCAACTGGTGTCAGTCTTTTAATTCGATGTTCTATGACATATAAATTATTTGTTTTGCGAATGCTTGATTTCTCGTATGTTTTTTTGGTATATCATCCTATTTTGGGGTTATCTCTTTTTATCACTTTATAAATATTTGCTCCAGTGCTTATTGTAATCTGAAACAAATATAATTTGGTTATTTCAGTTGAAAGATTATTAATAATACAAGTTACTATAAAGAATATTTAATTAAATAGGGAGGATCAGAAACTCCCTATTTCAAATAATAGATTCTGTTATCCGTGACCGCGAGTCACTGAACTGACTGTTACTGTTGAAAGATTACAACTAGGGCATTGTTCTAGTTAAACCAGGAACGTATCTACATCTACTGAGCCCTCAGAATAAGTAGCGGCCTCACAGGAATAGATATGCGCTGCATTTATTTTGTAATAGGTGTAACAATTGCTTTGTTTATACCAAACCAAAAAAATATAGCGCTGATCCAGTGATTGAACTGAAAGATACAAGTTATTTACAAGCCTAAGAAAGCATATTATTCTACGTAGTAGTTGAAAAGAAATATTCCAAATGGAATTGAAGTTAATGATCCCATTAGCTCAGCAGCGTGCAATCTTGTAAGGAACGCGATGAGAAATCAGCATGGAAGAGGTAACCATATCGAACAGAAACATGTTTTTCAACAGACTCTTAACCTATTAAATAAAAACATCCATCCGGCATGTTCACTTAACCTCAAATAATTGGCGAACGGCACAAATAATTGAACACGCAAGTGTGAATACAACTTTTAAATGGGCTTGAGGTGTGGCCTTTGCAAAAATAGATGTATCTCTAATGTTAACAAGAAATATTTATTTATGAGTATGTAGACCGCACGGTGACTCAGAGTGTTGAGGCGTTGACGCCGCGATCATGCTCTCACAGTTGCACGCTTCTTGGCCAGCGCTAATTATATTTGAACTAGGTTTAAATGAATTGTGTAACTTATTATATGTCAAATTTAAGCTTACATTTATAAGAGCGATGTAGTCCACATGTATGAGACTTTCAACCTCATAAAAACTACTAATATTAGTAAATAATTGTCAAAAATAGAAGTAGTATCCGAAATAATTAAATTTGCAAATAAATATTCTTGTTTTAGCAGTATTGTTTTTTGTTTTTTAAATATGTTTGAACAGTACATTTGTTTTAAATAATATACTGATACTATAGCCATAATTACAATTTATTGGCTTTATAAATACTTTTTTTTATTATTATTATTATAGTAATATACAAGTTCTAGTGTTAAAAGTGTTGCATTTATCCAGGCGTACTACATATATGAATAAATAAAGAAGAATTGTGTAACACCTACCGGTCTCAGATAAATTTTGAAAATGCTATCACAATTATATCTGTATTCTTCTATTCACAAACACAATTAATGTTAACAAACACTTTTAATTTTATAACAAGAACCATTTTTAATTTCCACTTAGTGCTTATCTTGTCGAAATGAGTTATAATCATTTACAATTTGATGCCATCATGCTAAGCGTCACTTTTTATTCACTACGCTAACATTTATGTTTTGATTCACCAAGGACGATACACTTACATCGTTTATTTTAACCGCTTTCTAATTAGTATCGTATTAGAAGCATATAGAAATTCAAAATCGTTTTATATATAATTTGATCGTAATACGTGGGACATGCGCTTTAAGTCTTTATATATATAGGGGTGTAGCACCTTAGGGGTGAATCATGTCGGAAAAATATCATTGATCGTTCGAAAACAAAACCTGTGTACATGGGAGACAACATGTACCGCTATATCTATAAACGCAGGGAAAACTTGCAGATTCTATATTTAATAAATACGTCATTGTGATAACTCAACAAAACTTGCAGGTTAATTCTTTCTCTATACTTTGTATATAGATACAGATGGTTGTTTAGTACAGGCCATGCGATAATAGTAGCAGTAACTCTTGATAACCTTACTAAATTACATTGGCAACCTCTTGAACACCTACCTTATAGCCCAGACCTAAACCTATGTTACCAACACTTGTTTAGTGAACTGAGGAAAGCATTAAGAGGAACAATATTTGAAGACGACGCTGCGAATGAACAGCAAGTATGTAAATCGCTACGAGGACAGCCATTTTCTCTTTTCCTTGAAGACATCAAACAGCTTCTTATTCCATGGACAAAATGTATTTCTGTTAAAGGAAAGTATGTAGAAAAAAAGGAGCTTCGGTGGTAAATCACCAATAAATATATTTATTTAAATATTCCGGTTTGTACTTGAATGACGTAAAATAACATAAGTAATCATTTTTATTGAGATATGGGTGTTTTTGTTTGATTATTACTAATCGCTAGACTTTAAAGTTTACATGCAATCTATTGTGGGTTAAATAAAATAAATATAGCCGTTTAGTCAATTGCACTGATTAGCTCTTGCCAAAATTTATTTGCGTACAATATTAATGCACTAGCGTTCATCCCCGTCGCAAAGCGACGTCTGTCTTTTATATGTGAATTGAATTTCATCTCAAATTTTAATTTCCTTTTTACCGTGACGAGATATTTTTACCGTGACGAGATATTTTTACCGTGACGAGATATTTTTACCATGACGAGATATTTTTACCGTGACGAGATATTTTTACCGCGACGAGATATTTTTTACCGTGACGAGATATTTTTAACGTGACGAGATATTTTTACCGTGACGAGATATTTTTACCGTGACGAGATATTTTTTACCGTGACGAGATATTTTTACCGTGACGAGATATTTTTACCGTGACGAGATATTTTTACCGTGACGAGATATTTTTACCGTGACGAGATATTTTTTCGGTGACGAGATTTTTTTACCGTGACGAGAAAGTTGGCAACGTTACATATTATATTCCATTCTATTCTATATTCTTTGCATAGTCATTTTAATTTCGTATTTGTATTTTAAGAGTAAACCAATAATAGAAATGTTAGAGTTGAAAGGAAAAAGGAAAAGGAAATGCTCTGAATATAAATACCCTTCAAAGGATATCACATCCTGAATATGGTTTGTGAATCTCATATATTCATTTGTATAAGTATTTATTTATATTATACTTTTAGGGTCCTATTTACTTTGTAGATGTCTTTGCAAACCCAAACACATAGTCAACTCATAGTCTGACATCAGGCTGACGTTCTCGGTCACTGTGCCGTCATTTTTAATAGTGATTGCAGTATCTTCTTCTGTTTTTATAAACTTGATACAGTTTATGAAGTGATACCATTTTTGTTTTTATACGTAAATTTGGAAATTTGCTTAGGAATTTGAACTGTAATCAATTGACCTTGAACTATATCATTTTTACTGACAATTAAAAAGATAATAGAACATATAAAATCATTTCTTCACCTTTTTTGTTTAATTATGTGGCAAGCATGGGCAATTATTCAAGGCACACATCGACAAAGGGAAATGAATCTCAAACTAAAATTTGCACTGGATAGAATGAAATATGAATCAACAGAATTAACATTGACCACTTGTCAATTTCAAACGTATCATATATAAACTCATTACAGTTGAAATATTTAGGCACAGACTGCAGCAAATGAATTTCCACCACAAACGGCTTGTGACTAGATACAATTGATTTTGTATGAGAGTTAAAAAAAGGAAATGGTCATTTAAGATAGGTTTTACTTAGAGCTAAAGACTAAATACTAGCATATTGAAATTTAAATCATTTAAATTTAATTTTACCCGACGTCTTATAGAGCTAGAACGACACGGGTCTAATCATGTAGCCACCGGTTACATTTTGCGTCTGTTCAATTACCGTGTATAACCTAAAAGCATTTTTAATCTTTTAATTTGATAGCTTTGAAAACGAACTATATATCTTATGCAGCTGTGATAATTTTCTTAGTTTAATTATTTAGAATATTTGCAAAAATAAACGAAGTAAAACCTTATACAAAACGACTTTTTTATAGCACCTATAAATATTATTACATTTTTACAAATACCTGAGATTTTCACTACACCACTGTTTATGGACTTAGATCAATATCTACCCTAATAAAAGCACCCCAATTTGTTACATAGGGTAGTTACCAATTTTATTACACTCTTCTAACGTTATACTTACTTAAGAAGTCAACATTTAAACTATTCTGACTTATTAGGGACTAAAGTTTATTAAATTAAATCACTGACCACATTATAAGAACTGACAGGAGTTGAGGACAAGCATGGAGTGTCCTTGCATCCCTTGGATGTCTAACTACCCTAACCCCATGTGTTTATTTTGTGGCTGTTAAATTTTAATAACACATTAAGTTGGTTTAGCACATATGTTTTGTTGGTTTATGGTTATTATTCAGATGCAGGAATATTAGAAGGTAATCAGCGAAACCGAAAATAAAGTAGTTTAAAGTGTAGCAGACAATCAGGCGCAACTAAGTTTGTAAACTCGAAATAATATTTTCCCCTAGTTTTCTGGTAGATGCAGAGCCGCAACTAGAAGGACCCTTTAAATATTATATGAATTTATTATTATATTTATATATCATATATTATAATGTCCCAGGTGTACGGTTATATTCTTATGTTTGTTTTCTTATATTCTTATTTTCTTATACACGATTCGTATGGTAGCTCGAAAACGGCTCTGTCAATGTTTCTGATGCAGTTATATCCATTTATGTTTAAGAAGACGAACTGCATTAAAAAATTTAAAATATCTTAAATACTTTAGATTTTATAAGGGATTCTAAAAACTCATGGACTTTATTTTCAAAAAGAAAAATTATTGATTTCTTAATATTTTTTGATGCAATTATATTCATTTATAATTAAGAAGACGAACTGCATTAAAAAATTTAAAATATCTTAACTATTTTGGATTTTATAAGGGATTCTAAAAATTCATGGACTTTTTTTTTCAAAAAGAAAAATTATTGATTTCTTTATATTTTTTGATGCAGTTATATCCATTTATGTTTAAGAAGACGAACTGCATTAAAAAATTTAAAATATCTTAACTATTTTGGATTTTATAAGGGATTCTAAAAATTCATGGACTTTTTTTTTCAAAAAGAAAAATTATTGATTTCTTTATATTTTTTGATGCAGTTATATTCATTTATAATTAACACGACGAACTGCATTAAAAAATTTAAAATATCTTAACTATTTTGGATTTTATAAGGGATTCTAAAAATTCATGGACTCTTTTTTCAAAAAGAAAAATTATTGATTTCTTAATATTTTTTGATGCAGTTATATTCATTTATAATTAAGAAGACGAACTGCATTAAAAAATTTAAAATATCTTAACTATTTTGGATTTTATAAGGGATTCTAAAAATTCATGGACTTTTTTTTTCAAAAAGAAAAATTATTGATTTCTTTATATTTTTTGATGCAGTTATATTCATTTATAATTAACACGACGAACTGCATTAAAAAATTTAAAATATCTTAACTATTTTGGATTTTATAAGGGATTCTAAAAATTCATGGACTCTTTTTTCAAAAAGAAAAATTATTGATTTCTTAATATTTTTTGATGCAGTTATATTCATTTATAATTAAGAAGACGAACTGCATTAAAAAATTTAAAATATCTTAACTATTTTGGATTTTATAAGGGATTCTAAAAACTCATGGACTTTATTTTCAAAAAGAAAAATTATTGATTTCTTAATATTTTTTGATGCAATTATATTCATTTATAATTAAGAAGACGAACTGCATTAAAAAATTTAAAATATCTTAACTATTTTGGATTTTATAAGGGATTCTAAAAATTCATGGACTTTTTTTTTCAAAAAGAAAAATTATTGATTTCTTTATATTTTTTGATGCAGTTATATTCATTTATAATTAACACGACGAACTGCATTAAAAAATTTAAAATATCTTAACTATTTTGGATTTTATAAGGGATTCTAAAAATTCATGGACTCTTTTTTCAAAAAGAAAAATTATTGATTTCTTAATATTTTTTGATGCAGTTATATTCATTTATAATTAAGAAGACGAACTGCATTAAAAAATTTAAAATATCTTAACTATTTTGGATTTTATAAGGGATTCTAAAAATTCATGGACTTTTTTTTTCAAAAAGAAAAATTATTGATTTCTTAATATTTTTTGATGCAGTTATATCCATTTATGTTTAAGAAGACGAACTGCATTAAAAAATTTTAAATATCTTAACTATTTTGGATTTTATAAGGGATTCTAAAAATTCATGGACTTTTTTTTTAAAAAGAAAAATTATTGATTTCTTAATATTTTTTGATGCAGTTATATTCATTTATAATTAAGAAGACGAACTGCATTAAAAAATTAAAAATATTTTAACTATTTTGGATTTTATAAGGGATTCTAAAAATTCATGGACTTTTTTTTCAAAAAGAAAAATTATTGATTTCTTAATATTTTTTGATGCAATTATATTCATTTATAATTAAGAAGACGAACTGCATTAAAAAATTTAAAATATCTTAAATACTTTAGATTTTATAAGGGATTCTAAAAACTCATGGACTTTATTTTCAAAAAGAAAAATTATTGATTTCTTAATATTTTTTGATGCAATTATATTCATTTATAATTAAGAAGACGAACTGCATTAAAAAATTTAAAATATCTTAACTATTTTGGATTTTATAAGGGATTCTAAAAATTCATGGACTTTTTTTTTCAAAAAGAAAAATTATTGATTTCTTTATATTTTTTGATGCAGTTATATTCATTTATAATTAACACGACGAACTGCATTAAAAAATTTAAAATATCTTAACTATTTTGGATTTTATAAGGGATTCTAAAAATTCATGGACTCTTTTTTCAAAAAGAAAAATTATTGATTTCTTAATATTTTTTGATGCAGTTATATTCATTTATAATTAAGAAGACGAACTGCATTAAAAAATTTAAAATATCTTAACTATTTTGGATTTTATAAGGGATTCTAAAAATTCATGGACTTTTTTTTTCAAAAAGAAAAATTATTGATTTCTTAATATTTTTTGATGCAGTTATATCCATTTATGTTTAAGAAGACGAACTGCATTAAAAAATTTTAAATATCTTAACTATTTTGGATTTTATAAGGGATTCTAAAAATTCATGGACTTTTTTTTTAAAAAGAAAAATTATTGATTTCTTAATATTTTTTGATGCAGTTATATTCATTTATAATTAAGAAGACGAACTGCATTAAAAAATTAAAAATATTTTAACTATTTTGGATTTTATAAGGGATTCTAAAAATTCATGGACTTTTTTTTCAAAAAGAAAAATTATTGATTTCTTAATATTTTTTGATGCAGTTATATTCATTTATAATTAAGAAGACGAACTGCATTAAAAAATTTAAAATATTTTAACTATTTTGGATTTTATAAGGGATTCTAAAAATTCATGGACTTTTTTTTCAAAAAGAAAAATTATTGATTTCTTAATATTTTTTGATGCAGTTATATTCATTTATAATTAAGAAGACGAACTGCATTAAAAAATTTAAAATATTTTAACTATTTTGGATTTTATAAGGGATTCTAAAAATTCATGGACTTTTTTTTCAAAAAGAAAAATTATTGATTTCTTAATATTTTTTGATGCAGTTATATTCATTTATAATTAAGAAGACGAACTGCATTAAAAAATTTAAAATATTTTAACTATTTTGGATTTTATAAGGGATTCTAAAAATTCATGGACTTTTTTTTCAAAAAGAAAAATTATTGATTTCTTAATATTTTTTGATGCAGTTATATTCATTTATAATTAAGAAGACGAACTGCATTAAAAAATTTAAAATATCTTAACTATTTTGGATTTTATAAGGGATTCTAAAAATTCATGGACTTTTTTTTCAAAAAGAAAAATTATTGATTTCTTAATATTTTTTGATGCAGTTATATTCATTTATAATTAAGAAGACGAACTGCATTAAAAAATTTAAAATATCTTAACTATTTTGGATTTTATAAGGGATTCTAAAAATTCATGGACTTTTTTTTCAAAAAGAAAAATTATTGATTTCTTAATATTTTTTGATGCAGTTATATTCATTTATAATTAAGAAGACGAACTGCATTAAAAAATTAAAAATATTTTAACTATTTTGGATTTTATAAGGGATTCTAAAAATTCATGGACTTTTTTTTCAAAAAGAAAAATTATTGATTTCTTAATATTTTTTGATGCAATTATATTCATTTATAATTAAGAAGACGAACTGCATTAAAAAATTTAAAATATCTTAAATACTTTAGATTTTATAAGGGATTCTAAAAACTCATGGACTTTATTTTCAAAAAGAAAAATTATTGATTTCTTAATATTTTTTGATGCAATTATATTCATTTATAATTAAGAAGACGAACTGCATTAAAAAATTTAAAATATCTTAACTATTTTGGATTTTATAAGGGATTCTAAAAATTCATGGACTTTTTTTTTCAAAAAGAAAAATTATTGATTTCTTTATATTTTTTGATGCAGTTATATTCATTTATAATTAACACGACGAACTGCATTAAAAAATTTAAAATATCTTAACTATTTTGGATTTTATAAGGGATTCTAAAAATTCATGGACTCTTTTTTCAAAAAGAAAAATTATTGATTTCTTAATATTTTTTGATGCAGTTATATTCATTTATAATTAAGAAGACGAACTGCATTAAAAAATTTAAAATATTTTAACTATTTTGGATTTTATAAGGGATTCTAAAAATTCATGGACTTTTTTTTCAAAAAGAAAAATTATTGATTTCTTAATATTTTTTGATGCAGTTATATTCATTTATAATTAAGAAGACGAACTGCATTAAAAAATTTAAAATATCTTAACTATTTTGGATTTTATAAGGGATTCTAAAAATTCATGGACTTTTTTTTCAAAAAGAAAAATTATTGATTTCTTAATATTTTTTGATGCAGTTATATTCATTTATAATTAAGAAGACGAACTGCATTAAAAAATTTAAAATATCTTAACTATTTTGGATTTTATAAGGGATTCTAAAAATTCATGGACTTTTTTTTCAAAAAGAAAAATTATTGATTTCTTAATATTTTTTGATGCAGTTATATTCATTTATAATTAAGAAGACGAACTGCATTAAAAAATTAAAAATATTTTAACTATTTTGGATTTTATAAGGGATTCTAAAAATTCATGGACTTTTTTTTCAAAAAGAAAAATTATTGATTTCTTAATATTTTTTGATGCAATTATATTCATTTATAATTAAGAAGACGAACTGCATTAAAAAATTTAAAATATCTTAAATACTTTAGATTTTATAAGGGATTCTAAAAACTCATGGACTTTATTTTCAAAAAGAAAAATTATTGATTTCTTAATATTTTTTGATGCAATTATATTCATTTATAATTAAGAAGACGAACTGCATTAAAAAATTTAAAATATCTTAACTATTTTGGATTTTATAAGGGATTCTAAAAATTCATGGACTTTTTTTTTCAAAAAGAAAAATTATTGATTTCTTTATATTTTTTGATGCAGTTATATTCATTTATAATTAACACGACGAACTGCATTAAAAAATTTAAAATATCTTAACTATTTTGGATTTTATAAGGGATTCTAAAAATTCATGGACTCTTTTTTCAAAAAGAAAAATTATTGATTTCTTAATATTTTTTGATGCAGTTATATTCATTTATAATTAAGAAGACGAACTGCATTAAAAAATTTAAAATATCTTAACTATTTTGGATTTTATAAGGGATTCTAAAAATTCATGGACTTTTTTTTTCAAAAAGAAAAATTATTGATTTCTTAATATTTTTTGATGCAGTTATATCCATTTATGTTTAAGAAGACGAACTGCATTAAAAAATTTTAAATATCTTAACTATTTTGGATTTTATAAGGGATTCTAAAAATTCATGGACTTTTTTTTTAAAAAGAAAAATTATTGATTTCTTAATATTTTTTGATGCAGTTATATTCATTTATAATTAAGAAGACGAACTGCATTAAAAAATTAAAAATATTTTAACTATTTTGGATTTTATAAGGGATTCTAAAAATTCATGGACTTTTTTTTCAAAAAGAAAAATTATTGATTTCTTAATATTTTTTGATGCAGTTATATTCATTTATAATTAAGAAGACGAACTGCATTAAAAAATTTAAAATATTTTAACTATTTTGGATTTTATAAGGGATTCTAAAAATTCATGGACTTTTTTTTCAAAAAGAAAAATTATTGATTTCTTAATATTTTTTGATGCAGTTATATTCATTTATAATTAAGAAGACGAACTGCATTAAAAAATTTAAAATATCTTAACTATTTTGGATTTTATAAGGGATTCTAAAAATTCATGGACTTTTTTTTCAAAAAGAAAAATTATTGATTTCTTAATATTTTTTGATGCAGTTATATTCATTTATAATTAAGAAGACGAACTGCATTAAAAAATTTAAAATATCTTAACTATTTTGGATTTTATAAGGGATTCTAAAAATTCATGGACTTTTTTTTCAAAAAGAAAAATTATTGATTTCTTAATATTTTTTGATGCAGTTATATTCATTTATAATTAAGAAGACGAACTGCATTAAAAAATTTAAAATATCTTAACTATTTTGGATTTTATAAGGGATTCTAAAAATTCATGGACTTTTTTTTCAAAAAGAAAAATTATTGATTTCTTAATATTTTTTGATGCAGTTATATTCATTTATAATTAAGAAGACGAACTGCATTAAAAAATTTAAAATATCTTAACTATTTTGGATTTTATAAGGGATTCTAAAAATTCATGGACTTTTTTTTCAAAAAGAAAAATTATTGATTTCTTAATATTTTTTGGTGCAGGTATATTCATTTATAATTAAGAAGACGAACTGCATTAAAAAATTAAAAATATTTTAACTATTTTGGATTTTATAAGGGATTCTAAAAATTCATGGACTTTTTTTTCAAAAAGAAAAATTATTGATTTCTTAATATTTTTTGATGCAGTTATATTCATTTATAATTAAGAAGACGAACTGCATTAAAAAATTTAAAATATTTTAACTATTTTGGATTTTATAAGGGATTCTAAAAATTCATGGACTTTTTTTTCAAAAAGAAAAATTATTGATTTCTTAATATTTTTTGATGCAGTTATATTCATTTATAATTAAGAAGACGAACTGCATTAAAAAATTTAAAATATCTTAACTATTTTGGATTTTATAAGGGATTCTAAAAATTCATGGACTTTTTTTTCAAAAAGAAAAATTATTGATTTCTTAATATTTTTTGATGCAGTTATATTCATTTATAATTAAGAAGACGAACTGCATTAAAAAATTTAAAATATCTTAACTATTTTGGATTTTATAAGGGATTCTAAAAATTCATGGACTTTTTTTTCAAAAAGAAAAATTATTGATTTCTTAATATTTTTTGATGCAGTTATATTCATTTATAATTAAGAAGACGAACTGCATTAAAAAATTAAAAGTATTTTAACTATTTTGGATTTTATAAGGGATTCTAAAAATTCATGGACTTTTTTTTCAAAAAGAAAAATTATTGATTTCCTAATATTTTTTGATGCAGTTATATTCATTTATAATTAAGAAGACGAACTGCATTAAAAAATTTAAAATATTTTAACTATTTTGGATTTTATAAGGGATTCTAAAAATTCATGGACTTTTTTTTCAAAAAGAAAAATTATTGATTTCTTAATATTTTTTGATGCAGTTATATTCATTTATAATTAAGAAGACGAACTGCATTAAAAAATTTAAAATATCTTAACTATTTTGGATTTTATAAGGGATTCTAAAAATTCATGGACTTTTTTTTTCAATTTTTTTTTTATTGATTTCTTAATATTTTTGATGCAGTTATATCCGTTAAGGTTTAAGAAGGCGAACTGTTTTAACAGATTTGAAATATCTACAGTTTTGTGAATTTTAGAACGGTTTTATAAAAAATATTTTTACATTTTAAAAATCTTATAAAATCCACAAAAGTTGAGATATTTTAAATTTATTGACACAGCTCGTCTTCTTAAAGCCTAAAGCAAATAACTGCATCAAAAGATATTAAGAAATCAATAAATTTTTTTTTGAAAAAAAAGTCCATGAATTTTTAAAAACCCTTATAAAATCCACAAATGTTGAGATATTTTAAATGTATTGACACAGTTCGTCTTCTTAAAGCCTAAAGCAAATAACTGCATCAACAGATATTAAGAAATCAATAATTTTTTTTTTGAAAAAAAAGTCCATGAATTTTTAGAACTCCTTATAAAATCCACAAATGTTGAGATATTTTAAATATATTGACACAGTTCGTCTTCTTAAAGCCTAAAGCAAATAACTGCATCAAAAGATATTAAGAAATCAATAATTTCTTTTTTGAAAAAAAAGTCCATGAATTTTTAAAAACCCTTATAAAATCCACAAATGTTGAGATATTTTAAATGTATTGACACAGTTTGTCTTCTTAAAGCCTAAAGCAAATAACTGCATCAACAGATATTAAGAAATCAATAATTTTTTTTTTGAAAAAAAAGTCCATGAATTTTTAGAACTCCTTATAAAATCCACAAATGTTGAGATATTTTAAATTTATTGACACAGTTCGTCTTCTTAAAGCCTAAAGCAAATAACTGCATCAAAAGATATTAAGAAATCAATAATTTCTTTTTTGAAAAAAAAGTCCATGAATTTTTAAAAACCCTTATAAAATCCACAAATGTTGAGATATTTTAAATGTATTGACACAGTTCGTCTTCTTAAAGCCTAAAGCAAATAACTGCATCAACAGATATTAAGAAATCAATAATTTTTTTTTTGAAAAAAAAGTCCATGAATTTTTAGAACTCCTTATAAAATCCACAAATGTTGAGATATTTTAAATTTATTGACACAGTTCGTCTTCTTAAAGCCTAAAGCAAATAACTGCATCAAAAGATATTAAGAAATCAATAATTTCTTTTTTGAAAAAAAAGTCCATGAATTTTTAAAAACCCTTATAAAATCCACAAATGTTGAGATATTTTAAATGTATTGACACAGTTCGTCTTCTTAAAGCCTAAAGCAAATAACTGCATCAACAGATATTAAGAAATCAATAATTTTTTTTTTGAAAAAAAAGTCCATGAATTTTTAGAACTCCTTATAAAATCCACAAATGTTGAGATATTTTAAATTTATTGACACAGTTCGTCTTCTTAAAGCCTAAAGCAAATAACTGCATCAAAAGATATTAAGAAATCAATAATTTCTTTTTTGAAAAAAAAGTCCATGAATTTTTAAAAACCCTTATAAAATCCACAAATGTTGAGATATTTTAAATGTATTGACACAGTTCGTCTTCTTAAAGCCTAAAGCAAATAACTGCATCAACAGATATTAAGAAATCAATAATTTTTTTTTTGAAAAAAAAGTCCATGAATTTTTAGAACTCCTTATAAAATCCACAAATGTTGAGATATTTTAAATTTATTGACACAGTTCGTCTTCTTAAAGCCTAAAGCAAATAACTGCATCAAAAGATATTAAGAAATCAATAATTTCTTTTTTGAAAAAAAAGTCCATGAATTTTTAAAAACCCTTATAAAATCCACAAATGTTGAGATATTTTAAATTTATTGACACAGTTCGTCTTCTTAAAGCCTAAAGCAAATAACTGCATCAAAAGATATTAAGAAATCAATAATTTTTTTTTTGAAAAAAAAGTCCATGAATTTTTAGAACTCCTTATAAAATCCACAAATGTTGAGATATTTTAAATTTATTGACACAGTTCGTCTTCTTAAAGCCTAAAGCAAATAACTGCATCAAAAGATATTAAGAAATCAATAATTTTTATTTTGAAAAAAAAAGTCCATGAATTTTTAGAACTCCTTATCAAATCCACAAATGTTGAGATATTTTAAATTTATTGACACAGTTCGTCTTCTTAAAGCCTAAAGCAAATAACTGCATCAAAAGATATTAAGAAATCAATAATTTTTTTTTTGAAAAAAAAAGTCCATGAATTTTTAGAAACCCTTATAAAATCCACAAATGTTGAGATATTTCAAATTTATTGACACAGTTCGTCTTCTTAAAGCCTAAAGCATATAACTGCATCAAAAGATATTAAGAAATCAATAAAAAAGAAATTTGAAAAAAAAGTCCATGAATTTTTAGAAACCCTTATAAAATCCACAAATGTTGAGATATTTCAAATTTATTGACACAATTCGTCTTCTTAAAGCCTAAAGCAAATAACTGCATCAAAAGATATTAAGAAATCTATAATTTTTTTTTGAAAAAAAAGTCCATGAATTTTTAAAAACCCTTATAAAATCCACAAATGTTGAGATATTTTAAATTTATTGACACAGTTCGTCTTCTTAAAGCCTAAAGCAAATAACTGCATCAAAAGATATTAAGAAATCAATAATTTTTTTTTGAAAAAAAAGTCCATGAATTTTTAAAAACCCTTATAAAATCCACAAATGTTGAGATATTTTAAATGTATTGACACAGTTCGTCTTCTTAAAGCCTAAAGCAAATAACTGCATCAAAAGATATTAAGAAATCAATAATTTTTTTTTTGAAAAAAAAGGTCCATGAATTTTTAGAAACCCTTATAAAAACCACAAATGTTGAGATATTTCAAATTTATTGACACAATTTTGTCTTCTTAAAGCCTAAAGCAAATAACTGCATCAAAAAATATTTAAAAATCAATAATTTTACTTTTTAAAAAAAGTCCATGAATTTTTGGAACCCTTTATAAAATCCAAAATAGTTAAGATATTTCAAATTTTTTAACACAGTTCGTCTTCTTAAAGTTTAGTGGATATAACTGTATTAAAAGTTTTCAAAGATCCTAAATTTTCTCTAGAAAAAAATGTCCATGAATTTAAAAAAGGTCGCATAGAAACCTAAAAAGCATTGATGTTTAAAGTGTAATAAAGCAGTTGCATCAAACCATGAAAAACAAATGAAAAAGCCTATAAATATAGAAAAGATTACAAAAAGCCAGAACATTAGTTTATCAATTGAACGTGTAGCGGATATTTCTCTATTAAAAATTAGACAACTAAGAATTCTATAACAAACGTATAATACACATCCATTGCTAGGCAATGGGGCGAAGAGCTAGTATTATTTAAATTTTGTGTACAATACTGAGCTGAGAGGCTGAGTCCTTTCAGTAGTTATGGAATGGAATCGAGGAATCGATTAAGTTTATAATTATGTATCAAATAAACTTTATAATTATCAAACTCAGAAATAAAGCGCTGGTACAGTGATCGAACCTCGTCAATCATCAATGGTCTTGACCACTGTGCTACTCTATTTGACTTTTAATTTGTAATGTGTAACGAAACATCTTTAATACTTAAAAATACTTTTTATGCTTTGCAGAAATATTCAGAAGCTGTCAATGACATCTATTGTGATTTTAGTGAAACCGATAATCCTGATTACAGGTTAGCTCAGGTATAGGTTTATGCCCAACATAAGGTACAGGACTATTTTTAAATGAAGAATTCTTCATTGTAAATTTTTCCAAGATAGATTGAATTTATGGAATAAATTAATAGAAAGTGGTTTAATATTTTAATTTCGCTTCGGGCCTCTCAAGTAATGAGTACGGCACTGGTAACACCATATCCTTTTCAATCAATAAAAATAAAGGGACGTTCATGTAAACGTACACTCAGAAACGGTTGCTTATATTTATTTTATACTTTATCCAGTAAGTCACTCATTTTTACAGTGCAGTTGTGTTTGACGTTGACACCCTCATAGAAAATAAGTATTTGGTGTTGCGTGGTGCTAGGCGCAAACTCGGTAGAAAATGACAAAAAAAAAGATTTAGCTTTATGATGACATTTTTGCACTAGGCATTTAAGATTGAATAAAAATACTGTAATTTTTTTATATTTCATTTTATTTAATATATTATTTACATTCATTTTATATTATATTTAGTATCCTAATAAATTATTACAGCCTTGTATATCTGGTTGCTTATAAATAATATTAGGGGAATATTGGTAATGTTTTAATAACTTAATAGCTATAAAATATTTATGAATTCAGTTCTTTCTTATAAAAATATACACATTAACATTATACATTAAATATAACATCAGTCATTTGATTTTAAATTATATATCAATAATATAAATAATATCAATTGATCAATATCAATAATATCAATTATATATCATAATTTAGTAAAGTTCAAACCATCACTATTTAATTTACATTTCTACATTTACAGTGAATTACAAAATTAATTTATTATATACATATATAATTAAGGATAATATCCTTTAATAAGAATTCAAAAAATGTATTATTAAAAAATATTAATAAATTTGAACTAAAATAATTAAAAATTTGTGGTTTAATTGCTTAAACTAAATATCACTGCTTTATCAGTACTTTGTGTGTGCTGCTTATATGTACATCTTATATCTAAACAAACAATATATACAATTTCATATTATATACCTAAACTAATAAATATAATGGTGGTTTTGCACGGTGAGATACGATTCAGATTTTGATAGAGTGCGTTATTATGTAATTTTTGTAACTTATATTTTATATAACTATTATGGAACATATATTATGGATTTAGAGCCCGCAAGTTAATTCTTTATTAGGGCCGCCCTGACTCTAATTATGTTTTAAAATTGATATATACCACATACTACCCAGTAAACATTTTGGAGTAAATTCTACTTAATTTCTATTACATATCATGAATTTTTTGTCTGGAACGTGTTCGTTTTCTATTCAGTCGTTCATAGGAAAGGTCCTTTTTATGAGCTACAGACATTGCAACGACGGTTCACTGCTGAATTAAAAGCGGAGTAGGTTTATGATTTATGACCGGATAATAAAAATATACCCATGTGGGAAAGAAACAGAAATACTTAATGAATGATGTTGGAAAAAGAAAGAATATTATTATGAAAAACTAACACAAAATCTGTGACAGGTAGAGAACTTGTAAAGCGTTAGAATAGAATTGTACGAGTGACTCGAACTTCACCAAATAGGACACTTCACCAAATTGTTTACTGGGTAATAACATAAGCATTTTTATCTTATTTTGGAGATCACATTCTTGTGCAGGAAATTTTTCCTATGTAATAATTTAATATGTACATGAAATTAACTATAATACAAGTATCAATCAAAATTGAAAATATTCGAAGAATGATTTAAAATTAAATATCAAATTAAAGTTTTTAGGAGGTATGCAAGTAAAACTAACACTGAAATATTTTGTATTGAGATGGAAGAACTACTATTCATAAATTGTTGATTGAATTGTAAATTTTCAACGTTATCATCACATTGCGCTAATGGTAAGCCATAGGACGTTGGTCTCTCTTCAAAATCATTTAAATTATATCCCTTGTACTTATGGTTTTTAAAACTACTAGGATTCCCCTCGAAATGTACCTCCTTACTTCCCATTGACAGTAAAGTGGTTCCATAAATATCCACCTCTAATTTTAAAATATTTTTTTCAAAATCTTTCAAATCTACACCATAAATTGGACAGTATTGATCCCGAATTAATTTCGGTTTGTTAAGTTTGAATTCCCCCACGTTGCAATAATTTTGAGTTAACATAACTTGCAGCGCCAATTCATCTCGTTTGATAAATTTACTATTTTTAAAATGCAATAATTTATTAAATTGTTCTAAAAGCATAAAATCATGCACTGTAATTTTAGTGCTTTTTATATAGTAATCAACATCAGTGGCGCCCTGCAGCAACTTATTTTTAAAGCTTAAGAAATACTCCCCATTTATCAAAATTGTGTACGTTTCCATGGTGCAAAACGCGTCATCAAAGTAACGAAACTTTGCAAAAAACTTTCTCTTGTATTCGTTGAAATGAAAATTACGTAGTAGGAAACCACCTGTTGGCTGTGACTCACAGCTTGTAGATTGCCAGCTTCCCGTCAAGTACACCGGAAGTAGCGCACGTCTCGATAAATATGGCGGCGACATCATAGAAGCCTTAGCTATACTTTCACAAACCACACAATTTGTGGTTAATTTCGTATAATTCTGTGAGTTGCTCTCCACCTTCTCTCGCATTTGAACTAAAAACTTGGATGATTCGTCTTGTAAGAGATCGGATGAAACTCTAGGTTGAAAACTACCAAGAAATATGCTTCCTGGTAATTTAGTATGGAACTCTATCGGTTTATCGAAACTTGCTTCGCCATCAGTAGTCCTGTCTGTATTGTCAAACGTTTTTATCATCGGAACCTGGTAACCCAGCGCCAATTGAGCCGATTCGGAACTGCCTACTGCTCCGAGGAGAAGCTCCAAGTTTTGTTCGCTTTTTTGCATCTTAATTACAAGCAATTCACTGAAGTCTATAGCCAGGGCATGAGAGCAGTCCGTTTTCTGTGACTTTTTAGACGTGTGAGCTTTAACTTTTTTACCGCCATACAAAAAATACTCGCGGTTTGGTCTCCAGTTGCGTGTTACAGATCCTGAAATAAAAAACAAATGAAATAATGCAATACGTCTATATATTTACTACCTTATAACAGAATAAAACATTTTTAAATTATAAATAATCTTTGTAACAAACCTGGACAAGTATTATTAACTTTTTCTTGTAATTCGCGAGCAATTGCGGTAGAATGAGGAACTACTTTGACGCTGGACACACTGAATGCGCCGCTATCAATGTATCCTTCCGCCGAAATGGAATATAGGGGAGAACTGCACCACTCATCTACATAGTGGTGCAAATTCAAATTGAATGAATAATTTGGGAAAAATTCATAAGATCGAAGAACAAATTTTGCTCCAACTCTTGACTCGCATCTGAAATTAAAAGAAAATATTATTAAATGAAACTATATCCCCAAAAATATGATCAAGAAATAAGGTAACACATAAATTTGAAACACAAATTATTTTTTATAACTTTTAATTCGTTTAATAATAAAGAGCCAGTTGTTAGAAATTTGGACATGGTTCACAAGCCCGTTAAATATCCCTGATCATGTTAAACTATTAAAATAATAATAATCCTTTAAAAAACAATTAATTTTAAATAAACAAAATATAAAAATGTCGTTTTAAAATATCTCGTCATGAATATTAATTTATCAGAGCCAGTAATCTAAACAATAAACAAAACACAGATCCCCTGCATGCCCCACTCCTCTCCTCATCCTCTTCACCAACCCTCAGCCCTCATGTCCAGCAGAACCCCACGTCTGGGCTCCAGCTCCAGCTCCAAGCTGTCACAGCAGGGTCCTCCAACAACATTTTACTATTTTTATTTATCTAACATATATTTTTTGTTTGTTTTCCTTTTTTTTATATTCACGTTTAAATCTTTCTCAAAGTGACAGATCATAAATAATTCAACAAAACGTTTGTTGTCTCTTACTATTCCTATATATTAAAAAGAAACAGATATAGTTTTCTGGAAGAAACTTATTCAGAAACACATAAAAACCACTTGTAAACATTTTGAAATTTCAATTTAAAATTCACCCCCCATAGTGAGTTTCTTTTAGATAGTTAAAAAAACTATATAGAAATTAATGTTTGGGCCGTATAGATTCATATCTTACATGTTTTTATGGGCAAGTCCAGAGATTCTTAAACTGTGATACGTAGCCACAGTTGTTAGGCTGTGTAATTATAATTATATCTAAATTCTAAAAAATTGTACCTTTTTTAGATATGATATATTATAGAGAGTTGTATTTCGGGTTTATCTATCATTACAAGAGTTACCTACGGAAATAATTTTACGTCGTAATAATAAAACTTCTTAAATAGTCTTTTAAGGATTATTTAATCTTAAGAATTAAGGAAACCCTCTTAAGGATTAAAGGTTTTTAAAATAGTTCTAAATAAATCACTTTTTAATTTTCTTGTAATTCAATCAAAAATAAAAATAGTTAATAGTAAAAATTATCGAGGTCATATTTCATATACCAATGCATTAGTAGTACATATAAAGTCTGTGGATTATTTAAAAATCATTTTTTACATAAAAGAAATTAAAACCATTATTATAACCAAGAAAACTTAAACATAAAAGAAAAGGCTAAATCTGTCCAAGAGATATATCAATCCAAACAAACCACCCACCGGAAAACGTCCCGCTGTCAATATTACCTAACTTTGACATAATAGTTTTACAGAAACAAGGGTGTGTGGCCTTTTTAGATCTTTGTATTATCATTTGCCCTTATGAATAGTCGTATACTAAATGAATCTGGACCACCCTAAGTACTATTATATTATATAGCTTTTAAATAACTCTTAAAATTATTTTATACATTTTAGGATTGTTAGGAATAGAGCATAGAAGCTTTTTTTTCGCAGCTGCTTTTAGAAGAGGACTGAACTATCATAGTAGAACAAAGGGTAAGAGGACACTATTATTTTGTTAAATTACAAAAGAGTAATTTTCAGTGTGTGTGGTATATTGATATATGTCGAAGGATTGGAGGATATGTGTCTCCCTAAGGGTTTGTTTTATTGTCATGATTGTCTTTAGATTTGGTGTGCATTTAGTAAAACAATTAGAATACGTTCTACTTATGGCAAATGCCTGCTTTTAAAATCAAAAACATGAACACGGAAACGTACTTTTACACACAGTTTAAGAATCTCTTTTTAAATAATAACTTTTACACTAAATGCTCTTTGAATACTTGAATATTATAACAAGGTAAAAATGGCCCTCGTTTTTTTTTTCTAATCTTTTATGTTGGACGTGCTAGTTATATAAATATTGTTTTTGACTTTTGAATGTTTTTTTAAGATAGGTTTTAAACGACTGATTAATTGAACTTGTGAAATTTTAAAATCAAGAGCACATCGACTTCTTAGTAAAACCAAAAATATTATATTTATTTATCGGTGGAATATATCTTTGCAAAAGTTCAAATATTATTTTTGTTATCTTTTCCTTTTTATTATCTTGTTATCTTTATTACTTTAAAAGCATATTGACGTAAGATCTTAATGATTTTCTAAATAAAACAAAATTCATATCTCGTATTCTTTATGTATATATATATAGAACACTTTATCAAAAATGCAATGAAATGAAGAGAGCACTACGGTGGTCATTAACTTCGAGGCTTGCATTTTGGAAATTTTGGTTTAACAATGATGTTTTTATAATCTACTGTACAAAAGTTGCATGAGTCAAGCACAAAATTTGGTACAACATATCACTAGGTAAAGAAAGATTCAGTTACATGTTCTCTACAATTTTGTCGTTTTATAATTTAAAGACCACAAAGAAGTCTATTAAGTATCATTCCCACTCACTGCTTTAATTTAATTTTGTATTTTGTATTTAATTTAAATTGTTTAGCATATGCCAGTACGCGTAGTCATTCACAGTACCATTTTTAATTTAATTTATTTTTTAAGTTTTCTTAGTTCTTTTTTAGAACCTTACAAGGTCCAATGTTTTAAATTAAAAATATTTAATTAAGAAAAACTATATTATATTATAACCTCTAAAATGTGACTAAAATCTGTCAAAATGCAGTAGGATTTTTATTTAAAAGAAGTTTAATGTCAGTTTGTCAAAAATAAAAACAATTTCTATTACTAATTGTTATTAAAAACGGCAATTTCCATAGTTAATTTTATCCAACTGTCGAATTGTCAAAATTTATATTACTAAAGACGCATGCGCGCCAACTAAATTAACTAAACTCAAATTAAAACACGAATATGACTAGGAATGCCTATTCTGAAAACCTGAAATCTAGATTAAAATATTAGAAAATGAGATTTATGATCTGTTAGGTTGGTAACCTTACACAAGGATTGTGATGTCACATGCACTTGGAATGTGTACAACGTTGAATCCCTTTAATAATTAAAGAGACAAAATGACTTTTTTAATTGTTAATATCTCTTAAATATATCTCTTAAAATAATTAAATTTGATTGTCTAGTAACCCACTTTATCAATATATAGTACACTTTTATAGAAATTAAGGCATAGGACACAAGCCCATTAAATTGCAATTATGAAAATACTTAAGACCGGAATCTCAATAATGATCTTCTTAAGATCATATAATCTTAATGTATACAACAAACTACCAAACATAAACTCACCCTTTGGAGGTCCATTTTCCCGGAAGATTTTCACTAATCGAAACTTTTTCAAATTCCGGTAATATTTCCGTACAAATATCGTTGCCACTGGCTTCAATTGACGACAAAACTAAAACAATTAATCTTAGTTTAGATATTTATTTATAAATATTAATTAACATACGACAAACAAGGTTAATATCGTTAATTACCTTTCAACAACATCAAAACAATAAACATTGATTTTGATAACATTTTGTCACAATAAATTCACTAAACTTATTTCAAAATTCAAATTACACTACGCACATGTTACCCGGTCAACTTGACACAAAACTTTGAAACCAAAATCTGAAATAGGTTGTATATATCACATTCATCCCCACCCCTTAAAATATTATTTATTTTCTTATGATTTCTTCAAGTAACTTAAATATTAAAAAGGTTACAAACCTTTCCAAAACTTTTGTTCAAATAGTGATGAAGAATATGAGACAGGTATATAACTTTGTATAACAATGATATATCTATCCTACTCTATTTGTCATCTTCGCACTTTCAGAAAATATATTACATTCTAACATTTAATTTTGTGTGTGTTTAAGCTGTTAAAATATAAATAAGTAGAATTCAAGCTGAGTTTAAATTTAAAGAGACTTTAGAAATTTTGAAAAGCCACCCGGCTTAAATGTGGTCCTTATTGTGTTACAGGGTATAATAAATATGTCCATTGTCCATTGTATGTATGTTCGTCCGTAAAAATTCTCTTACAGCTGCACAATTATCTTGATATTTCTATTTGAAAAAATATTTTGACATTTCTATTGATGGATCGACGTGAAGCAGAATGAGTGTATCCATGTGAACTGACGTTGTAATTGATTGAATTGCAGTATGCACAATTGAACACCTTCGATTTAACTTTAAATGCATTTATTAAACTAATATGGGGAAGAAGAAATGAACACTAAATTGTTATCTAAGAATGTACCATTTTTTAATGAAAAATATTTTTACTAATGTTTTAGAATAATATCAGTAAAAAATGAAGATTTTATTGATATAACTAAAGGTCAAATATCACTCCTTGTCAGTGGAATAACAGCAACAGTTTGGCACTGGAGGAAACGGGCTCTTATAACTATTTAAATATTCTGAAAGAACAAAAAATATAATAAATTTAATTTTTAATTGAAATAAAGACTAGTATGTATATTGACGTTTTTATTCTTTTAAATATAAGATTTAACGGAATTATAGCTATATCAAATTTTAATTTCAGTTTTCCCACATGTTTTAGTTATGCATAAGACGTCATTGAAGAAATAAGTAATATAATTTGATAAAAATGATAATTTTTCCATTTTCACAACCATCTGAATATAATACTTGATGGGATACACAACTCAGGTGTTAATAGATATGACGTATCACACACACACTCGTATGCGTCTCTGTTGTATAAAAGAGGTGCCAAACAGTCAAATGCGACGTACCATGCATTTGCATTTTCTATAACGTTGGATCCCTTTAATAATTAAAGAGACAATATACTTTTTTTAATGGTTAATATTTCCTAAAATATAAGGAGTTATAAAAAAATAGTTGGATATTTCAGGTTCTGGTAGCCTTCTTAATCAATATGTAGTACAGTTTTATAAAAATTACGTTGTGGACTTACAGTAAGTAAGTAAGTAAGTAAATAAGACATGACTCTTGTGCACTTTCATTTGAATTCACTCATTATTCATACTTCACTATTTGCACGATGAGTAATTTTTGAATAGTTAAATTACAGTTATGATATTTAACTTAAAAATTAGTTTGTCAATATTCGTTTTGTCAAAAACTGACCACAGTTAACTGTCGAAATATGTAACCTTGATATTTTACTGTTATATTCGACCTTAACCAAAATCACAGCTGAGAACGAAGGCATCAACCAAGGTTTATAATTAACAACAGTTAGTTTATTACATATACCCTAAACGCAGTTAATGCATGTCTTAAAAATTAATTTTGAATGCTGTGTAATTGTAAACGCATGCATTTGCTGTTGAATATCATCGAGAGTTTTGAATCATCACTAATTTTTACTGTAGTGCTCTACTTTACACCGTTGCACGACAATATCTCTCGGATATACAAAACAATATTGTACGCACTAATTGTAGAAACTAAGATGATAAATATTTTTATCTTAGGACTCACTGGTAACGAGATATTGAAAAGATATCGTTTTCTTCAAGACAAAACTAGCTTTTTCGTCAATTTGCGCTTATGTGATTAAGAAACACCTTTCTAAAGAGTTCTGTCTATTTAGAGACTATTTTATTTACCTTTTAGCTATTATACAACTACAAGATATAAAAAGGTTTATTAGCTAAAGTGGACTGATTTAACTAGCTGCTGTAAACAAACTGATTGACAGATCTTGCTCATATTTGGCATATTAATTGAGTACAGTGCTACTTAACTTACGGAAAAAAGAAGACTTGTTATATAATTTCGTCACGGACCTTTTACCCGCTACAAATTCTCATTTCTTTTTGAACATTCATCGTATATCCACATAACTAAAAATTTTAATCAAACCATCTTGTAATGGGCTTTTGAACATGCCTCAATATCTATAAAACTGATTAATAATTTCTTCTATCTTAGTAGGTATTAACAAATAAAAAACGCATTTCTTCCTTTAATTATTAAAGTGATCCAACGTTATAGAAAATTTCAATACAGTGTACGTCATATGTAGCAAATATGCCATCTCTTTTATAACAGAGACGCATACGAGTGTGTACGAGAAAAAATAAAAACGCCAATATACATATATTAACATTTATTTCAATCAATTAGAAAAGGTCACAAGCCCATTTTAATCGATTTCGGGGCACCAGACATTTGTGCCACCCATCCACTTGATCCGTCTCTATTCATAATTAAAATTCTTATAAAAAAATGGTGTGTTATTTAATATGGATTATACAGATAAAATATGAAATCTGGAGTGGCTTAAAAAATGGTCCTGGAGCTTGAAATTAGGGAATCATATTACCTGACATAGAATACACACGTGAAATAAGATGCTTAAATTAAAATAAATCTTCCAGAGCCAGAAACCAGGGAACGTTCTAACAAAACAGGTTTCCCATAAATCAATGACAAAATGCAATTTAATCCGATGTTATAATCTAAAGAACTAATCTACAAATACTCTGAACATATTTTTAAAAATCTTTTTGACATTTTTATGTTTACTTATAATTTTTAGAAATCTTCATTTGAAATCTGTTGTTCATATGGTGGCAAAACATTTATTTTACCTGAACTGGATTTTTAACTGCATTACTATTCAAAATGAAATTGAAAAGATTTACAACTCTTTTGGGATGGTCTTTTTTGACATTTTTGAGGCGTTGTAAAAATAAACATTAACTTTAAGCTACCTTATTTAAAGACATTCCTCGTATTTTTTTAACAAGATTAACAATTTCAATAATAAATATTTTTATTACTTAGTAAAAATATTTCTTCGTATTAGATATGCATGTCATAAATTAGGAAATAGAATTTGCTGTCAATCAACTTTCTTCAAACGATAATTTACAATGTCATAAATAAATTTACTTTAACTTGACTTTGTAATTTAAAAGATTAAATTTTAAATTTTAAGATTTTGCAAACCGTATTTCTTTGACTTCAATGTTTCCATTTTTAATGTTTTAATGGTTTTAATATTTCGGGTTAACCTCTAATTTGACTACACCGCACACAGTAGTTTTGATAATATTTTAACGTTTCACACTGGACTGCTAAGTATGGAAGTAAGTTAATAGAAATATAACGTTCTTCTTCCCCTCATATCATCATCATTTTCTTACTCATAGGTTCATAAAATAACCTCTCTTTGGAAGAAATATCTTTTTTGAATTAATCACGAAGACCTTTATAAGAATTAAAGGTTTAGAAAATATCTTTAAACTCTTAGAAGATATCTTTAGATAAAATAAAGCAACTTCAGTCATAAGCCTAAATTTACTAATTAGTAATAAATATTATACTATCAAATCAAATATTGTTACTTTCGTCATGTTCCCAGTAAACAATTTGATGAAGGAACTCGCTATGTCACTTCATCGTTTAGATTATGACAGGTGAAGTGGTTTCGCCATTTATAGCACATAACTCTTTCGTAACAAAAATTCATAGATTTTAATAAATATGATTTTGCGTGTTCATAGGTTCCATCCAGTTATAGATGTGTTGCACCACTCCGTTTTATTAATATCTAATTGTCATTATAAACGATCCATGGAGCAGGACGAATACTCTGGACCCAGTTTAAATTTAATGTTCTAAATTTGATTAGAAACCTAGAGAATATAGCGTTGATCCGAGTGTCGAACCCTAAAAGACAGTAGTCTGGTATTATGCATTATTTCTAACTGTGCGATCTAACCTTTGAAACATCGCTTACTTAATCATTTCTTTCTCGCAATTGACCTGTTCAGTTACACTTCAAAATTTTTAAAGTATTTAAAGATATCCATAAGGATTATCTAAGATGCAAACACAATATTTCTTAATATAGTTTTAGATTTTATTCATGGATGTCGCTAAATAACAATTAATATCATTCTGACATCTAAAAGTTAAACAGGAGTTTAGAAAGGTTATTTCATTTACGAGCATTTATAATTTTTAAAGAATTAAAGAGGACGGAGAAGAAATAATACAAATAAACAAAATGTCACTCTTAAATATTCTACGAATAACTAGCCGACCATGTGTATACGTTAATAACGTAATGTGCTTTAATATAACAATTATTTATTTTCATCAAAATTTATAGGTTATGTAATTTAACAAAATCTGAAATAAATTTTCTTTTCTTTATAGATTAGGTTATTATCCGCAAAAGCACCCGAAATACCGGACAATCCCCTAAAAAATTTACAAAGTGCTTCACAACAACCTGAAAATGGAGCTATCTATGATAAAAAGCCATTTAAAATGACTTTCGAAGAAGGTTTGCTTTGCTATTATTTGCACATTATGTTTATTTTATAATGAAAGAGAGCATGTTATTAAATTGGTTTTATTTTAGGTAAAACGTATTCTTGGTGCCTTTGTGGAAAATCGAAAAGCCAACCTCTTTGCGATGGAACTCATAAAAATGTGCACCTAAGAATTAAGCTAAGGTATCTTCTATTTCTTTCTTTAAGATTAACTTTTGTACTTAGAAAACTATGTATATATTAATAGGATAGACACATTATTGAATGCATATAATTAATAGATGAACAAGTTATAGAGGTTTCAAATTTATATTTTTTTACAGGCCCATTCGTTTTACTGTTAAGAAAACAGGAGAGTATTGGTTGTGTAATTGTAAGCAGACTTTGAAAAGGCCTTTCTGTGATGGAACCCACAAACAACCTCATATCCAGCAGGCAGTTAAATCATAGTTAAATATCACATATGAGATCTATTCGAATATTAATAAACTGAACAGATTATTTGTATAAATATATTAATTAGGTGGTTTGTGTAGCTAGTTTTGAATTCATAGTTTCATAATGGCGACTATATCTTGAAGTATATCATTTCTATTTTGCAGTTGTGCAGTACATCATTTTAATATTATAAGTGTTACAATTTTATAATTTTCTGTACAGTTTTATAATTATAATAATACAATAATGCTTTACAAGAAATTGGATTTTTATATTAGTTATTTTATCTATTATATTTATTTAATAATTGCTTAATTTGTTTTGGGATATTTTTCATAAACTCTATGTATTCTCAAACAAAAAGATAGCACCAGTATATTTTATTGAGTTGAAATTGCTTAATTTGTTTAATAATCTAATCTTATAATGTGTATAGTATATGAAATACTTAGTTATTTCTAAAAATGAATGAAATACTAAATACTATCTAGAGAATTAGATATTTTTCTTAATCTTCATACAACATTAGTTTAAAACTCAGTAATTGCTTAAAGATATTGAAACTGATCAATAATTTCTTAAAACTTATTATATATAAAATAAATGGACATTCTTGTCAATGCTGTATAAGAAACCTAATCGCAATAGTAAAAAAAACTACAATTAAAGATGTATAGTATTGTATATAGCATTTTTCTAAGAAACGTTATATATATAACATTACACATGTTTATATTTTTTAAGTTATTTTGATAATCTACTATAAAATAAATATATATCTAATTGTAATTAATATTTAAAGTACACCAATTTAGCAAGTAGGATGCCCACAAAGTGTAAAAAAGACAGCATATATTGCACATATTATTTCACCAGTTAGTAAAAAAAGATATAAAAGTTTAAAGTTGATATTATTTTAAAGCATCATACCTGTAGTGAGAGCAGGTATCCCAACTTGGGAACGTAATATGTTGTCATGTTTTACGCACGTTAGTAGGTGAAGTACATACCTTTCTTTACTACAATGGTTGCGTTGCATTGGATAGCGTTGCCATATTTCTTAACAAGGTGATTGTAGTTAGTTATATATATACAGATGCTTACATGTACTGAATACGGTCTGCAATTATAACACGATACTATATGGAATCCGTAATGTTTGCACTTAATAACTGATTAATCTTTTACTTACGATGGTCACTAGTGAAATTACGTTAATTTAGGTTAATAATTCACATTAGTTGATTATTTTCGTTTTGTACTATTTTAAAATAGTTATAGAATAATGTGACCGATTAGCAAGAATATAAAGCGGTAAATTAGCATTGGTGACCTTCAGTTATTATTTCTACAATTGCAGTATGTGGTGAGAATGTTTGTTATCATCACCATTAAAATTCAAAATACAAAGTTTCTGACAAACTGTCGAGTAAGCTGATTTAATTGCTGTAAATGATAATGTTGTCATTTATGTTAGATAACAAGGTTTATAATTTTAAATGCAAAGTTTATTTTTATGATAACACTAACTAGTATGAAACAAAGCCAAGTGCATATCAACCACATCAAATGGTATTATTGCAAAACCTTGCAAGTAATTAGAAGGCTCGGCTAAGTAGGATAATGTAACCGTATTTGCCAAAAATACAATCCGCAAAAGAGTCAGCCTACGCCTGAATTGCTGCTATCCCTGATTACTATAATTTCAATGCTAAAATACACAAATAATCTGTCCCAACTAAAACACGACTGATCAGAGGCTGTTCTTATTTTTATTCTAGTCCATAGCTGTAGTTTAAACAAGCAAAATACCTGGGTTACATTATTTGTTAGTTATGTTGTTTCTTAGATAAACATATTTTTTAGGTGAATATCATAACTGTAGTTTAACTGACTATTAAAAAATCGACTAGCTACTCGCAACAATGTGTTCCTAAGTAAGAAAAAAACAGACTGTTCATTTTTAATTAAGCATCTATTTTATTTTTTATATGAACGCTGCATAAAATTATTTTGTATTAGTTAAAGCATCAACTGCTCCTGAATTGCCTGCAACCTAACTTGCACCACCTTAAATTAAAACTGCAAGATTTGATTGATTTTCTGATTAGTGAAGTAGAAGTCACAACAAATGTACAGACAAAATGTATAGAGCAAAGGGGAGGCTATTAACTAATCTATCTTTACATTTATTATAAATGTGACGTCAGATATAGCGGTCTAAAATTGAGAGAAAATACAGATTTCAAATTGTAAAAAACTTAGTCAATTTTTGAATTTACAAAAAACATTTAAAATTCAGTAGACAAATATTTAAATAAAAATTCAAAATTTTCAATTAGAGAAAATATAAAGTGAATAGACTAAAAGCACTAAAGGTCCTATAAATGAATATCACTAGTAAAGAATGTTTATGGAAATGCCAAGTCCAGCAAGGAAGCACATTAACGAAATAAGTTAGATACTAATATGTAAAACTATTTTCTAACTATTCATTAACATTTTATTAGCAAGGTTAAGTAGAGATAAGCAAACGTTATATTTCTGTATAAAAGCACATAATCCGTTGGTTGTACTTAATCATTAACTGTTTGTACATTGACACTGTGAAATACATAATCATGAAAGCATCTCTGGCTATTTCGTTACTCGTGGTGCTTTGTGGGGTGGCGCTCCTTCCGGGTAAGTTAGCTTATATGTCCCCATTATAAACGTTGTGTAAGAAACTCATTTTTTAAATGTTTATTGAAATATATCCCAATATATGCATATTGGTTTTAATTTTTTTAAATATCCAAAAGTTAACGGAGATATAGCTATTTAAAAATTTTATTTCCGCTGTAAAGCTTAATATAAGCTGAATAATTGAACTAAATAGTTGAATAGTTGAATTCTATCACTTTTTTTTATAAGTGTATTATAAAATAGATTATAAAAATATTTATGAGTAAAAAGTAGAAAATAAAATATAGCTTAACAATGTAATAATAAAAGCGAGAGGTGTTGTCGGTAATGATATACAAAATTGCATGCTCCACGCTTTTATTATTAAACTACAGGAAAGATTGTTTTTCTTTAAAGCTTATAAAAGTTTCTGTTATAAAAAATTGTTTTTATGATATAAATAAGTTTGTATTATTTATTATTTTAGCTGAAGCCACCAATCATCACGCTAAAAGGGCGCAAAATAATGAACATCACGCTAAGAAGTCACAAAATAATGAACCTGCTAGTGAGACAAGACTCTTAGAACTTGCTGACCCTGTACTTAAGCAAGCGAGAGCTCTATCAAACGAGTTGACACCATCTCTGAGATCTTATGAACCCAAGGCTAAAGCTCTTCTCAACGATGTTGCTGACTTGGCTTTTAACAAGGAAAAACGCACATTCTCTAACGTCAGATCCGTTGCAAATAATGCAGTTTCATTGGCAAATGAGATGTACCAGAAATTGTACGTACCCAACCAAGAAAGGATATCCCGACTTCTAAGAAGCGCAGTTTCTGTGGCTAAAAGTCCAGCAACTAGAGCACTAGTTAAATCTTCTGCAAAACGTATGCTTGAGTCATACCTGCGCCGTTAGACAACGTATGCGATTTAAATAATGCTTCACGGAATGAAATACTGTAATTCACTTCCTCTTATTTTTTGTAAAATGTATTTTGTAAATGTGTTAAGGTGTAGATTTATTCTGAAGTTTTATTCTTATTTTAAATATCATATTAATATAATTTTTTGTGTACATATCTATCTGCAATGAATCAATAAAATTATTGATTAAGAAGTTGTACGATTTTTTACTTGTAGTTTACACGCAATCATATTTATTAAAATCTATGTAATGAAAGAGTTCGTTCGCAGTCGTTCATATAAAATGTCATTGTTATGGAATGCAAATAGCAAAACCATTTAACCCGTTAGAATCCAAGAGACGAAAAAGTTGGTGCGCACTACAATAGATGTGCGTGAGTAGAAAGGGTGACGTTTCACCAAATTATTTTCTTCTATAAATATCCTCCACTTAATTTTTATGCGCTTCTTTATCACATTGTCTTAAAAATATTCTTATACTTTAATACTTTATTAAGGATCCGTGTACTTCAGTTGCGCTACAAGCTGCCTGGAAGTTTTAGACAGGAGGTCATTGGATTCTATTCTATACAGAGTAAATTTGAAAAAGATACAATTTTTGATACAAGAAATTAAAGAAGATAGAATGCGCAATGTGCCTTCAGGTTCAATATCCCGATCAGAGTTATACTTTCTGGGTTCTGTTGTTATTAAATTGAATTGGTTATGTAGAAACATATTTATAAGTTTGTGAAGCAGCGATAATTCATATATGTGAGTTCTCCGGAGATAGAATTTAGCATCATAAATAAAACAGAAAATGATATTCAATTCATACTTACAATGTGTGTAATAGTAACCTTGTTACACTTTGAACATATCAAAGTAACAGGAGCTAGGTTACACTAGATAAAGGTAGATAATTCTCCTATTAATGTTTTAGATACATAAATTAGTGCGTGAAGTTCTAAACGAATAAATGTTGCGTGGAAAAATTATTTTCTTTAAATCATCGTAAATCCATTGAGTGAACATGAAATCTGCGAGTTTTGGACCCGTAATATTAATAATGTGTGCTCTGTGCTTAGTCAAAGGTAATTATTTGTTATTTATATACATTATGATCAATTAAAAATCATTTAGTGTACCTTATGCCCTAAAAACTGTTTTATAATCACAAATTCATTTTATAATATTTCTCAAGTAAACAATTTGGTGAAATGACACTGTTATGTCACTTTTGCACTTCATGTGTAGTTCGCTTTCTCTTATTTTGAATATATTCTTAATCAGCAATATTCTGCATCAGCCCCTATATTGGGATTGATTAGTATAGTTACTCATTGTGGCTTTAGGTGTACTGTTGTTTAATTAATCACAGTTTTAAATTAAATATTAGAGAAAGAAAAACATTTCTTTTCAGTTTTTCAGTTTCAACATATTTATTAATAAATAAATTCTATGGATTTCTATAGAAAGAATCATAATTTAAGTTTTGTTAAAGGTGTTATTTAGGTTGCACTCTACTTAGGCGTAATGACATTCATTTGCTTTGGATGTATCATTTTATTATTATAAGTTACTAAATTTGGCAGAGTTATACTGAGGATATACTGGTTACAGGTATGGCAAAACATAAGCACCTTCCAAAGAGCAGAGCACACATTAACCAACCGTATATCAGTCTACAAAAAACAATTTATGGACTATTTCAACAAATCCAAAAAAAGGTATCATCTTTGCAAAATACAGTGATTCAATCTGTCAGTCAAATTCAACCTGCAATTAATAAATTTGCAAATGGGGTTCGTGAGTATGCAATTGGTGAATCCAAGTTGTCAGATCTTCCTACTGCAGCGAAACTAAGAGATAGAGTGCTACGTATGTTGCCAACTAGCCAGTGGTTATTTGCAGAGCCAAGGAAAGCTGCGGAAGAAGCTAAATCAATAGCTAAGAAAGAAACAAAATCTGCGTACAGAGATACTATGAGCATCTTAAGATCAGCTTTATTTAAATGAGTGAATCGATGATGGGCAAGTTAAAATTTGTGTTTATAAATCTTTAAAATTATCTGTTTATTGTTAATAAGTTAAATTATAAACTGTAGCACGTTTGACAATTATGAAAATAAACAATATCTCTTCACTCATAATAGCCTTTAATTTTATCACACATGATCTACATCATGATCTCATTTTTGTCTCAGTAAACCATAGAAGTTAGGCACACACCTTCCCCATCGATTTTGAAATGCCTGTAAGAAAACATATTTGTACGTTGTCAACAGCTTAGTAAATTCTTTATCAAACAAAATATCTATTAATTAGTTAACATATATTGTTAATCATTGTTCTTAAAGTAATTGATTAGCAATAATTTATTTCTAATAGGCCATCTATTAAATAGTAGATGTAACAGATAAAGTTATTCATATGTTTACAGATAGTACTACTAGTTTATAAATTATAACGCCTGATCAGTATGCAACTATATATACTTTAACTTATTTTATATGATTCCTTGTTGATTAGGCATTGGAAATAAAAAAATTCGCATTATTTGAGATTAAAGAAGGATAGTCTTGTTAAAAATGATGATGATTCTCCTGTTAAAATTATAAACATCAGCGTTTACATTATACTAGCGAACATTACGAATTGTAACCAGGTTATCAACGCCTTATCTCATAAGAACTTGTATAATGAGCTTATTATAAGCAAAAAAACAGTACATGTCCGCATTCTTCATATTTAAATATGAATAGACAATTAGTAACTGTCACATAGCTGTTTTCCTTAACGGAGCACTTTAATTAGTTTTGTTGTTTTAGTTTGCAATTAGTTTTCACAGCTAAACGAATAATGAACAGTTTAGCAACAATAATCACTTTGGTGTATTTAAGTGTTATTTTCGGTGCATATGGTAAGAACTTCATCATACTTATAATACTGTTATCAAATTATTGAAACGCATTGACTGTATTGTGAAAAAGGTTTTTGTTTCAGCAAGAAATGTAAAGTCAGAACAACAATCTAAGGAATTAATGGTCAGAAAATCACTTTTCCCAAATCCATTAGCTTTTGGAAAAGATGCCTTACACTTCATAACAGGAGACTCTCAATCTGTTAAATCAGAATTGATACCAAGAGATGCCGGTACAATGGCCAAAACATTTTGCAAAATCGTTTCCGTAGCAATCCCGGATACTATGGTGGTACTTTGTGATCTAGTTGCTGAGATAGTTTCAGATCCTGAATGTATGAGGCTGATTAAGAAATTAGGTGTGATGATACTTAAGAAGCAGACCAAGCCGCAGTAGATTTACTAGTAACTAGAAAACCGACAGATTTCATTACTGTTAAAATGATAAAATAACTTTTTTCGAATTAATAAAGTATTTTAAATTTATAAAACAGAATCGTTTTAGACAAAATTAAACCATTAAATTTATAATTATAAAGCTAAAAATCAGATAAAATTTTTGAAAAATGAGTTGAAATTACATTAAGATTTAAGTGTTTAAATATTTGTACATTTATAATTATTTTTCATTTTTTTATTTATGATTTCTCAGGCTTCTTTTTCTTCTTTCTTTCTCTAGTTTAGCGATGATTTTAATACTCATAACTTGATTTATATTCGCTTAGATCTTGCCTAAATGTGCCTGTTTGTATTTTGAACAGATCATGTATCATTTGTTGTTGTTTTTATACTTTGCAAGATATCTGTAGCTGTTGTACTTGATTGATTGTATTGTAGTCTAATGAAATGAATATTTATTAAACGTATAATTAATGATATTGACAACAAACAAATTCAGAAAATATAGCGCTGAAAAAGCCCAACTTATTAATTTCCTCAGAATTGTATCAGGTAAGTACAAGTGCTGACAAAAGCATAATTATAGACATCGAAATAAATATACAATATTTGATAGCGTGTAAATTGTCATAGGTAATTACAAAAAGCAAGGTTGAGATTAGATAGTGAATACTGTCAATTATTGCAGTTCTATTTCTAAGTTAACTCAAACGAGTTTAGTTTTAAAACTTCAGCAGAAATGAGGGGTGCATCAACTACCATAATAAGTTTGCTGCTAATTGGTTTTCTCGCTTTAATACAAGGTAATATTTGAAAACTTTTCTTGTAAATCAAATACATCTATGAATTACTATATTTTTAATAAGAAATTTATTTACTCATCTTTATAACTAATTAATGTTTTACAACCTTCAATACTATTTTCATTTTTCAAATTTCTTTTGATTTCAAACCACATTTGAAATAACATCCTACAACCGTCATTTTGGTGACATTTGGCAGATATTGTCTTCCATTACTAACCTCAGAGTTTATACTTTGAACTAAATTAAAAATATTACCACTTTCAAAAACAACAATTTGTCTTTTTCTGTTAATTTAAAATAACAGTTTTTATTGAAAGACCCTATAGATTATCAAATTAAATTACTGATTTAGCAAACCAACGGCATGCCGCAAGGTCAGCTTTAAACCCAATCAACGATGATGCGCCGCAGCAGAAGAATTTACCCAAGTCGCTGAACAGTCTTCAAGGTCGACGCGCGTCGGATGCCTCCATGCGAAGCACAGGAAATGAAATGATGCTCGCTTATTGCGAGCAGATGGTGCCGCAGATTGTAAAACCGTACTGTCCAATTATCGTAACTGCAGTTAATGCCTTACTTTCTGGGATTGCAAATAGCAATAACACCTAAACTTGTATCTTAATAAAAATGATCTTTTTATTATATTATACTCCTATTTAAATTCTTTGTATTTACTTATGCAATCTTTACTTGTATTTTCTTGAAAATATCTATTAAAAAGTTAATTATTACTTCTTTGGTTATGGACTTATACACTCGCTTAACACAGTTGTAAAAACTTTACATGTTATATAACATTCTTTTAGGTTAATATAATGTAAGATTACTTAACAAAAACTTTTTTCGTCATACATTTACATTTTCTGATGTTAATAATGCTTTTTATGTAAGATTATATGTATTTTCTTAAAATGGGCATGAGCACTTATTTTTTTAGGGTCGCTTTTTTCATTTTTATTTGAAATAAAGGTTATTTACTATATGCATATTGACGTTTTTATTTTATGAAATCCAGTTGACGAGGTTACATATATATCAAATTTGAATTACAGTTTTGTCGCATGTTTTAGTTCTGCATAAGATATCACAGAAATAAGTAAACGAGATTCATAACAATCGTAATATAAAACTTGATGGGACACACAACCAGTTGTTAGTATACTAACTATTTACTATAGTAAATGCTGTGTAACACATACACTCGTTTACTTCTCGTTGTATAAAAGGAATGGAAAATCAGCGGTTGTGACGTAAAGCTTTAGAGTTTTCTATAACGTTGGATCCCTTTATTAATTAAAGAGACCAAATGACTTTTTTAAAGGTTAATATCTCTTAAAATACATATAAAGAGTTATTAAACAATAATTGAATATTTAAAATGATATTATCATTAACAAACTTTCTATGAGACACAAAATTAATAAATTAAATATAAATACAATACATAGGATAAACGATCTATGCAATTAAAATATCCTTAAACTAATTGGAAAAAAATTTAGTACAATTTTATAGAATTTAGGACATGGTTCTCAAACACATTGTTTTGTCTTCCGGTTTTACAATCACCTTTACATTCTATTTAATCCTATTTAAAATAAACTTAATCTAATTATTAAACTTTATTTAATTTTACATAAAAAGTTTAAGTTACGGTAGAAAACGTAAAGTTATATCAAAGAATAATTTTATTACGTAATGTTATATTATATATGCATAAAAATGTTATGTAACCGGTAAACTTTTATATGTTAAATAAACCTGAAATTTATGTAACTGTAGTTAACGAGTAGTGATACAAAAAAATAACTAGTTCCTTATGCAATTATTAGAATGGCTATAAGTTTCAAAAACTCATTATTATATAGTAACCAAGCGTTGCAGAGTTCTGTAACAGTCAGTTTACCCAGTATAACGTATTTATAGTTACAGATACTTAAGAAGTACGAGAAGATAAGAGAAGTAGAAGTAAGAGAAAAAGCTACATGTGGCAACACTGACTAAATCGATGCATTTATACCATTTGGTAATAATTTCATTTGGTCAATGGTGCAACACAAGCAACCTGCCTCAGCTCCAACACGACAGAGCTTTGACTTTTTTTATCAGCTCTGCGTGCACTGAATAAATATGATCACCTTGAATTAGCATACGTAAAGTTTACTAATTTATATAATAACATGAATGACTAAATACTATTTGCAGTTCTAATAATTGACATACCTTCCAAGAAACAATTATGGAATTCCCATTATCAACAAACAACGCTCTAATCGCTGAAGGAAAAAGCTGATAACAACACCATTCACACGGTTACTCGTACGTTGCTTTACATCCACAGTGAACGTAACGAACAGTTTTGTAAAGGTGGCCAGTTACATCAACCATGAAAGGGTCTACCATCGTTACTGTAACCGCTTTATGCATTCTGGGTCTTATCTTCTCAGCTCAAGGTATGAAATATCATTATAAGAAATTGTTCATGCCAATGGTGAACAGTGTTCGGTTCACTTGCATATACTTCATTCCCCTTCCTGAAGAACTCACTTCAGTGATCATATTAGTGTGGGATGTTTATTCCCCTGCAACTTCGACAAACTTCGCGAGTTTGGAGTCTATAATAGACTGGCATCGCACACCACTAGGAGTGGAGGAAAAATCTATTAAGATTTACTCTCTTATCTTATCTTACTCTTACTCTTTACAACTTCAACTTTTAGATATTTAAAAAAAGTAAACGGATATTATTCCCTATTTAAACCAAAACTTTAAATTAGTACTTCTAAAATATGATTTCGCAAGACACTTGCTATTTATTGATCTATTATTTATTTATTAGCTATTAGGTTAGTTATTAGCAGTGGCGTAGCTAGGTATGGGCCAGTCGGTTCTGGGCACCGGGGCCCTCAAGCTCAGGGGGCCCTCCGACCCTGACCAGTGAACCTCGTATTGTACTAGCTAAAAATTCTCCCACTTTTGGAATGTAAATAAAATAGGTTGCAACACGATTTTAAGGTAGTACTGTCGGTCAGAGATCAATGACCGATAAGTCATATCAATTTCTATTAATTATTTGCAATGTTTATTTTTAGAGAAAAATTATTGTAATGTGTTAAAGCAGTGCTTAGTTTCATTTAAGTTTTTTATATGTAAAAGAAAGAGACAGCAATATTATTTCTAAAATATTTATAGAGTAAATAATTTATGTAACTATGGCAACGCATCAGTCAACGCATCAAGTTATAATAATTATTTTGTAATGTTTCATTTTAAAGAAATATTTTTATAATGTGTTAGAGCAGTGCATAGTTTTATATAATATTTTTATATGTAAAAAAAGAGACAGCAATATTATTTCTAAAATATTTATAAAGTAAATAATTTATGTAACTATGGCAACGCATCAGTGTTTTGTTTATAGTTAAACACGTGCAGCATCAAGTTATTAATTATTTTGCAAATGTTTCATTTTAAAGAAATATTTTTATAATGTGTTAGAGCAGTGCATAGTTTTATATAATATTTTTATATGTAAAAAAAGAGACAGCAATATTATTTTAAAAATATTTATAAATAAAGTAAACAATAAAGTATTTAATGTTAGGGTTATGTCGGTGGTTGTCTTACAGATAAAGACGAGTCTGAGACATATTCGACTGAATAATGATTGTCAGTTGAAGAAAAGAGATGAATATAGTTTCCAGATCAATCTAATAGAATAACTAGGAACTACGTACTTATTTGAATTTTAAAAAATATTTGATTCGTTTGCAAGTCGAAACTTGAACGACAAACCATTGTCGAGTGGGTGCTGATAGTGTGGAAAGAGAGGTGTAAGGGGCAGGTGCAGTTTCATTATTTTAACTCTTGTGTTACCGTTTAATATTTTCTAAAATGTGGCATATTAGTAGATTATAATAAGATAATGATCTCGTTAAATTTTAGAAAAACTGCAGAGAACCAGTAAAAATATATTGAACTTTGAATTTTTTAATATAACATTGAGGCTTAAGAGAAATCACAGTTTTTATTTCATTTTATAAAAAGAACACTTTAGATTTAGATTTATCGAACATAGACCATTGTTATGAGGTATGCAGTAATAACTGGGACCCTATTCCTGAGTCTTGCGAACAATGATCGTGATCGAACAGATCTGATTTACATGAGTAAAACATTTTATGAATTACTCTTATATGTATACGACTTGATAAAACCTAAACAGTTTAGTTAGGGCCCCAGTTTCTTTTTGTTATTAGCTTAGCTATTTATTTATTGATTAACATTCCAGCAAGGAACCTAAAATCCAAGACAAACCGGAAAGACATCGAAGCCGAACGTATTGAACATGACTTCAAGAAACTTGTAGAAGAATTGAAGACATTAATTGCGACACCAGATTTGCAAACAGCTAGGAACGCTAGAAGTTTAATGTCTAAAGTCACGAACATACTCACATCGGTTATAAAACTACTTCTAGATAAAATATCACCAGAACTCGTGCATGATTTGGAATTATGGGAGAAAGATCCCACTATAGCAAACGCTGGAAATATACTCTTGACTAATCTGGCTCTATCTGGAATTTTCCACTAAAGATGTATTCTTATTTATTTATGTTATTGTTTATTTTGTTTGAATAGGTTCTTTTAAAGTGTGGTTTAGTCCTAGCACTTCAATTTCAACCTTTGAACTTTGTAAAATAACTCGCTTTGTATATTTAAACTTAAGCAACTAATTCTAAATTCAACATTAAACTTTTGTCATTCTAAATGTCTTTCTATGTTTAAACTCTGTATTCGAATTATCAACATCAATGCTTAATTTTATTTTTGTTATTCTAAATTTATATTACTAAATTTTATATTCTAATTCTAAGGTTATATTCTAAATTAAATAAAACACTAAACTGTATTTCTTTGATTAGGGAGAATTCATAAACCATGTGTTTCCATTTTGGATTCTTTAAAACTCCTCCCTCCTTTCATGTAGCCTGACGTAGGCTTTACCATACTTGAATGGAACGTTGTTTTTTGCTGTTAAGTCAAGTCAAGTTCTTAGTAAGTAAAGAAGACATTTTGTGCTTACAGTAAACAAAATTATTTAAAAATTATTGGGTAGAAAATAACCAAGTATGAAATGTGGATCAAGTGTATGGTGGGGGTAGAAAAATATCTTTGAGGCAGGTCAAAAGATCGACAACAGCCCGAACTTCTTCCAACATGAATGGGTCGTGGTCATCGACCATACGATGCATCAAACCATCAAGTGTCGAACGTTGGAAGGTGTTCGTAGTATCGTTAGGCGCTTGTTTAATCAGAGTGACCTTAATGTAAATTACAAGTATTTTTACAAAAAAATGTAAAATTAGTATGCGTTATGTAAATGAGTCAATTACCTGATAGAAGACAAAGAATAATCGTACATTGTTAAGAGTTGATAGCCAACATATTTATGCTATTTCTTAAACATCGTGTTGACATACTTTGTTCACAAATGTAGAAATATTCTCATTAGTAAGCAGTTACATCAGCCATGAAAGGGTCTACCATCATTACTGGTTTTTTCATGCTGAGTCTTTTATTCTCAGCTCAAGGTATGAAATAACACATCAGCAGTCTCGAGCAACACATAAAGTTTAGATATTATAAACGTAGTAAATAAGGACAAATAATATCGTTTACTTATTTTCGTTTATAGTTTTCCTAATTTCCTGAAGCAATTGAAACCACTTTCCTAATCTTTACTCTATGTTTTCTAATTGCAGCAAAAATAGTAAAACCTTTTCTAGTTAAGAATGAAACATGCAGCAATCGTTTAAACGGCAAGGATGTAAACATCACCGCCGAAAGTATCCAGCAGGATGTAAGGAAATTTATGCAAGAATCGAGGGCATTCATGAAGAAACCGGAGCAGCGAACGTTAGAGAAGGAACGCTCCTTAAAATCTCAACTCACCAACTTTGTGTTAACAGTTGCGCAGCGATTAAGATGCCTATCTCCGTCACTGTATGATTTCGTGACTTGCTTTCTAGTAACTAGAATTGAAAAAACACCGTTGGTCTACATTTTAAAAAAGATATATCGATTTTTTAAGTTTATAAAAGAAACCCTGTCTAAGATTTCTAAATTTGTGGATAAGTACAATTCAGTTACATAAAATTTCTTCATTTTTCTATTCTGCAATGTATATAACAAGATAAACAAAACAATCAGGTTGTTGACTAATACATTTTTATTTATATTTTGTTAAATTTAATACTAAATAATAAAAATAATTTAAACAAGAAAATATTATTTGTAATTAAAAAAGTTGAAAAAGGAAGATTTGTATTAATATTATTAATTAATAAAATATACAAAAGAATAATGTAATTTTTAAATTTAAAGTACTAAATTAGTGTCTTTTAAAATTGGTAAAATTTTAGAAATTAGAAACTTGGCAGATTAGCTTGTAGCAAACTAGGAAATGTAAACGTTGCAGTGTAAGACAATTTTTATGTGAGAAGTAGAAAATAAATTATGGGATAGGCTTGTGACATTTTAGCGCTTGTGAACATTGTACTACATGATAATTTTCTGCCTTGGCATTCAATATGAATACGTAATATCATTAAGAATTAAAATAAATAACTGCTTATTATAGTAATAATCAAAAATTGTTTTCTTAACAAATAATACATCAAAGTTGGTTAATACAGATGTAATTGATTTTGAGAAAAAATAATATCGACAAACGTACCGTTGTCATTATAGGTTAATAATTGTATTATGGCGTTTTTATTTTATTTAACACATAAAAGTTGAGCCAGATATAGCTATTTAAAATTTCAATTTCGCTTTACCACTTAATTGATACTTTTGACGTCACTAGATCGTATTAAAGTCCGTAGAATGTAACAAGTAATGGAATTTATTTATCGTTATGAGAATTTTCTTGGTTGCTGAGACAGCTGTAAGTAGAAGTAAAGTTTGATTACGCATCTCTTTTACACTCTATTATTTAACAGCGATGCCAATTTATAGAAGGAAAGACTTGAATTATTAAAGGGTCAAAAATGACTACTTCAAACGTTAATAACGTTTATAATATTGTAAAGAAAATACAAATAATTGGATATTGTGGTTCACAACCCAATTGAATTTAACTAGGAATTAAAAATGAGATAAGACACAATTCTAGAAATTTCAACCATGGAAACCGTCCCGTCACACGGCTGTATCCTATGAACTTGATTGTGGTATTTACTGATTGAGTTTAATTACTAAATGTTATCTACAGTTTTAACAAATACTTTGCGTTATGTAAAGCAGCCAATTACTTATTCAAATCCAAGGAATTATATCATACATTGTTGAGAACTGATAGCCAAGCCATTCATGTTATTATCAAAATAACGTTTATAACATTCTTTTGATGCAGGACATAAATCAGAGTATATTCTCATTAGTAACCAAAATACTACTGCTTGGTCTGTTAAACCAGCTGTCATTAAATAAAGTAATAATTTTTGTTTAAAAAGTATCTAACTCCATCATGAATGTATCTACCGTCATCACTATTTTGTTCGTTGTGGGTTTTATCTTCTTAGCTCAAGGTATGAGATTACATTGTCCGTTTATTACCAGATTCTCTTTGAGAAGGCCCTTTTAGCCTTTCAAGGTCTATTTGTCATTCATTGCCAACACATAAAATAAACGAACAGTCCACTAGAATCTGAAACAAATTGAAAATCTGAACTGATTGTGTAAAAGGTCAATTACGTAGTTGTTTTCATTTAGAACGCTTTTATTGGTGAAATTATTTATTTATTTCCCAGGATTAATTTTCAATAATCTTCATTTTGCAAATACACCTCAGGATCAGTGTCGGATTAAGCCTGCAGTGGGCCCTAGACAGAATATAATAAATATAGAAATCGAACAACATCTACCAGTGCATTTTTTGAAAAGTGCTTTATAAATATAAATTGTTTAGGTCCAATGCGAAATCAATGAAGTTGTGAACTCATTTTTGGGAGATCGTATAAATCACGAAATCTATTTAGAATTTCAGTTTTGCCGCTCGTGGTAGCCTTACGTATGACGTCAGAGAAGAAGCAAGTAATCGAGATTTTTTTTTTCACAACATTTATATTATAAAAAACTTGATGGGATGCACGACACAGGTAGTAATTGCAAATGAAAAAAATGGCAAATCATCAGATGTGATTAAAGTGCGTCAAAATGACTATTTGGTACTATCTCCTATAACATTGCGACTTATTAACAAATAATTGGAATTACACCAGTAAACAATTTGGTGAAGTGCCCTATTTAGTGACGTTTCTATCACTATTTCACTTCAATTATAGTTCGCATCAACTTTATCTTCATTTGTATTCCGACAGGTGGAGTAATTTCGCCATTTGTAGCCGATAAAGTAGACATTTTATATGAAAAAATGTGAGAAACTGAACTATAAATGAACTCTTTCATGACAAAAAAATCATGACGCATCTTCAATATGATGTCAAAGTGACTCCAAAATGTTTACTGGGACAGTTTTATAGCAAATAAGTTATGGCTCACAATCCTATTGTATCTAGTAGAACCGTTACTTTTTTTGTCACAAACTTTATTGTCTTTTATTATCAGGCAAGTGCCTGCTAATGATAGTATTCCATAATCATAATATACAACTTTATAATTACAGCAAAGGAAACAGAACACACTCCAACAAAGAAAATAAAAGCCGTTCCAGCAAAGAGAGAAACATGCAGCAATCCAGAGAACAACAACTTCGAGTGTTTTCAACAGAATGTCAGGACATTTATACACGAAGCGAGGGCATTAAACGGCACACTTAATCTGCAATCCTTAGAACAGTCCTTAAAGCCAGTACTCACCTATATCCTGACAACTTTTTCAAATGTAGTCTTAAGAAGAGTATCTCCTACAGTTTATGACTTGATTACATGTTTCTTTAAAGCAGGAGTTCCGCAGAGTATTTTTAAATCTATTTATCATTTTATGTATAATATTGTTCTTTATATATGGAAAGCTATCTCGAATTTAAATGTACCAAATATACAATAACTTTATCAAAGATGCATATTTATGAAGAATTTAAAAAGGCTTTATCTTACACTTAACCTTCATCCTAAACCATTAACCAAATAAATCTAATAATTATGTCTATACATTACTCTGCCCTTTTCAATGTTTGTTGAAATGTTTTAAGTACTACCTGTAAATATTACCTACTAAATAATAAAACCTTAAACTTAAGTTTGCGTTTTTCTCTTCATTTAAAATGACCGCTCTTGTTGAAAAACCATACACATATGAACAATTGTACACTGTGTTTAAAGATATCACATTACATATTTTCAAGGACAGTAAGAGCACATCTATTTGTAATCAATGAAGAAATGTTTCAACTATCATTTACTTTACATTTGAATCTAAATATGCATTTTGTTTTAAACGCAAGGCACAACCTAGTTATTAGTAAGTTTGTAGCTAGAAAAGTAGAGTCTAAAGTTGGATAAGTCTCATACGGTTTGATTTAATTATGTACTAAGTCTAGCACTGGATTAACCCTCATGGCACTGGCGTAGCTAGGTATGGGCCAGTCGGTGCTGGGCACCGGGGTCCTCAAGCTCAGGGGGTCCTCGAACCAAGACCAGCAAACCTCATATTGTACTAGCTAAAAATTCTCCAACCTTTGGAATGTAAATAAAATAGGTTGCAACACGAATTTAAGGTAGTACTGTCGGTCAGAGGTCAATGACCGGTAAGTCATATCAATTTCTATTAATTATTTTGAAATGTTTATTTTTAGAGAAAAATTATTGTAATGTGTTAAAGCAGTGCTTAGTTTCATTTAAGTTTTTTATATGTAAAAGAAAGAGACAGCAATATTATTTCAAAAAATTTATAAAGTAAATAATTTTTGTAACTATGGCAACGCATCAGTGTTTTGTTTATAGTTGAAAACGTGCACCATCAAGTTATATTCATTATTTTGCAAATGTTTCATTTTAAAGAAATATTTTTATAATGTGTTAGAGCAGTGCATAGTTTTATATAATATTTTTATATGTAAAAAAAGAGACAGCAATATTATTTTAAAAATATTTATAAAGTAAATAATTTATGTAACTATGGCAACGCATCAGTGTTTTGTTTATAATTCAACAGGTGCACCATCAAGTTCTATTAATTATTTTGGAATGTTTCATTTTAGAGAAATATTTTTATAATGTGTTAGAGCAGTGCATAGTTTTATATAATATTTTTATATGTAAAAAAAGAGACAGCAATATTATTTTAAAAATATTTATAAAGTAAACAATTGTATTTAATGTTAGGGGTATGTCGGTGGTTGTCTTACAGATAAAGACGAGTCTGAGACAAGTTCGACTGAATAATGATTGTCAGTTAAAGAAAAGAGATGAATATAGTTTCCAGATCAATCTAATAGACTAACTAGGAACTACGTACTTATTTGAATTTAAAAAAATATTTGATTTGTTTGCAAGTCGAAACTTGAACGACAAACCATTGTCAAGTGGGTGCTGATAGTGTGGAAAGAGAGGTGTAAGGGGCAGGTGCAGCTTCATTATTTTAATTCTTGTGTCAAATTCTTATATAGAGATATACGCGCCAAATTCAAAATTTACTATAATATATATATATATATATATATATATATATATATATATATATATATATATATATATATATATATATATATATATATATATATATATATATATATATATATATATATATATATATATATATATATATATATATATATATATATATATATATATATATATATATATATATATATATATATATATATATATATATTACTTGATAAAACCTAAACAGTTGAGTTAAGGCCCCAGTGTTTTTTTTTTGCATCGGGGCCTTTGGTTACCTAGCTACGTCACTGCCTCATGGTAAAAATATTTGGCCTATCCGTCCTCAAAAAAGGTAATGGGTTGAATAGATTTATTTGATATCGCGTGAGAGCTAAGGAAAAATAAACTTATCAAGAAAAAGTGCTGAAATTCTAATTTCTTACACCAAATTTAACCAAAACAAAACAATTTCACGCGAGCATGACCTTGATGTTGAAATGGCCTAAGTCTCTAAATATAAGAAAAAGATAAACTTCAAGTAAATTTTGACTAGCTATAAATGATTTAAGAAAAGCTAATTTAAAGTAACTACGTTTGTAAGTAATTACGAAAATATTATTTATACATTTTTCTTACAACTTTCAAATTTCTTTTCTTTATACAACTCTTACCTATGGTTATCTTTAGAAATTTTAGCGAACTATTTAGTAATTAGAAATACTTTGTAAACTGCCCACGTGGTTAAAGGCCACGTGCTCATTTAAAAGCAAACAGTAAATTCCGAACAAATGTTTGCATATCACAGTGCTGAACCATTGAGCCAATTAAATACAATTATGAAGTTAAAGTAAGGTAAAAGCAAAGATAAATATGTTAAAAGCTGATAAGAAAAATAATTAATGTCATTATTGAAAACTACATAAAAAAAAACTGGTATTCAGAAATCACAATATTTCTCATAAGTAACAGCAATCATGAGAGGCTCTACTATCATCAAAATTTTACTCTTTCTGGGTCTCATCTTCATGGTCCAAGGTAAGTACTATTAATCTGTTTTTATTCCTGTCCTTGTTCCACATGTGTCATAGTTTTAATTGGATATTTTAAAATTTTATAAAAGTTTTAGTTTTTTATAAATATGAGTCATAATCGAAATTTTCGTATTTATAATTTTACAGTTATTTATTTGTTAGAATTACATTATGTAAAAATGATATATAATATAATATATACTTTATTTTATATTTATAATATAACAAAAGCTCACAAGTGACGTGGTGTTTGTCCGTTTGATATTTTTGTACTTTTACTTGTTAATACAACGTCGCCCGATTTACTGTTACTTCTCTAAATTAACTCATCCGATAATTATGAGCTCAGCATCCGGCTATAAGTATGCACCATAATTAATTATTTTTTTATTTAATATATTACTGCAATTTCAACGACTAAGTTATATCTCGCATTAACTGTAACATGTAGTTTTGTTTGTTTATATAGTAGTAGTATATTTGTATAATCTTTATTTGTTTATTTGATGAGTTTATTTTTCTGTCAGTCACGGAATAAATTTCTTAGAGTCTTAGGTCGTCTGCACACGGATCGACTGATTGCAAACCATCCGCGCAACGAAGTTTCTAACGAAAACGAAAAACGAGCCATGTCGAGACGTGTTTCTGACTCGACATGGCTCTAGTATTTAAATACTTTTGAATAGTGTTTTTGCACATCTCACCATCAATAGCATGCAACGTAATTGCCCTGCGACCAAGAAACACAGTCGCTCAAAACCAATTTCAAATCAGTTTTGTTTCGTTCGTGCCGTGTGCGTTCGTTCACTCGTATACACAGGAGTTCTCTCACTAACAACACAGCTGCATTCTCATTCGGTTCGGGCAGATTCAGGGCCCGCGTTTGCAATCAGTCGACCCATGTGTGGACGGCCATAGAGTGTATGACCCAACCAGTGGACAAATAGTTATTATCTAATGAGCCGAACTGTTATAATTTGAACTATATCTACAATGCAATGCGAAATATATTTTTAAAAGATAATTTGTAATTTAAAAGTTCCTAACGTGTATTTAATTTTGAATAATTTCTTTTTTTGATAAGTATACTTAAATATTTCAGCTTATAACCATAGAAGGACAAATACACACTCAAATGAATTAGAACGAAGCAGCAGACTAGTGCAACATAATATTCCTAGATTGGTGCAAGACTTGGACAACTTAATCGAAACTCCTGAGCTGCGGACGTCAAAAAACGCTAGATCGATAGCTTCATCAACGGCTAACATCTTAATATCTTCAGTTACGACTCTGATAGAACCTTTCTTAGGCTCACTGTCGCCAGTCCTCCTTCAACTTTTGCAACAAATTGCAAATAATCCAAAAGTACAGCAATTTCTGCAATCCTTAATTAATCAAATTATCTCTTCAGTTTTAGGCATTTAATCCAATTCAGAATTGAGCAGAATATTGTGAATAATCTGGTAATGGGTAGATTCTTTAAACTACAAATCTATAGTATTTATTGTATATACCTGCTTAATAAAAATCTTTTAATACTTCCTTAAATACTGTTACTATTTTATAAATACGAAACATATTTATTATATTATTTAATGAAATATTTTATTGTGAATTTTACGTATATTTGTATATTTATTTTAGTGAATGCCGCTAGACTTTACATTCTTCCATACAATCATTAATTACGTTTCATGAATTCTAATTAAACTTAAAACTAATTATATCTCTTCTTTTTCTCCTTGTGCCACTTTCTTTGTCCTCTACTTCTCTACTTCACCATTCTAAACTTCATGTTTCTCCCCCTTTCTTCTTCTCTCACTCTCTTCTTTCTTCTTATCTCTATCTCAACCATCCCCCTTCTTTCTTCCCTTCATCCTCTATCCTATTTTCCTTGACAAACTAAATATTCTCCATATTTGCTCTGCCATCCATCCCTTCATTCTCTCTCAGTCTCTTCTCAGCAGTTATTTTTCTTACATACTTAATTTCTTTTCTGCTCCCTCCCACTGCAACTATCCCTTTTCCTCTACTTTCTTCTTCTCCCTACTTCTGCCATCCATCTTTTCCCTTCGTTGCATCATCTCATTAACTCCCTAATCGTCTTCATTTTGCACTAAAATTTAACTAAATTATATGTTTTATCATTGCGTTTCGGTCATTCAAATATAAACTGGAATATTTTAAAATAGATTAATAACAGGCTTTATTAATCAACAGGTGTTGATTGTATTTATAATTTATTAAACCATAACTAAAACATAAATATTCAATTAAATTTGCCATTAAAAAATTTATAGGTTATATTTACAATTTAAATTTTTTTAAATGAATTAAATATTGTCATAAAGATATTATTATATAAATTATTTGATCTAAAATGGATGGCCTTCAAGTAAGAAGATAATTGTATCTACCAGTGGATTATTTTCCGAATAAATTAAAAAAGGTTATGATAGCAATTTGCATTTTAGCCGTATATAAATGGCAGACTAAAAATTAACCTCACTTTTGCTGGAAATAGTGTAAAGCATATAAAATGAAATTCTTAATATTTCTAACTATTCTAATTTGTCTGAATGTGTTTTATTCACCAGGTAAATACTTTTATTAACTAGTTAAGTACTAAATTTGTTATTTTTTGAAAATTTAAGTTGTATTCTAAGCTGTATTCCAAATATTTCTAAACGTAGCTACCTTTAAACAGTCTTCTGGTTCGAACCCTGAACCATCGTTATATTTTCTAGGTTTGGTTATTATTAAGTTAAATTGATTATGTAAATAAACTTATTAAGCCAACATAATAGGATATTGTCGGTTATAGGACTTAGCATCGGAAATAGGCCAACGTTGAATTAGGTTTAAAAAAAAGTTAAGTTAAAATTGTTTACTGGATCCTCTCCATGTAGAAAACCAACCTGAGTAAGTTTGAACTTTGCACTGCAAGATAATTTCTATATGGGAAGTAGAAAGGAATTAGCTTGCGGTACACACCAATTGTTTTTAGTGATATCTATGTGGTTAGTATAAATGTATTACTGTGGACATTTTAATCAAGGTTACTTTGAAGAGTAACTCGATCCCAGATAGATGCGAGCATGATCATTTAAGCTTAAGATTTATGAACACTTCACCACTGCATCTACTGGTATTGGAAGCTGAAGATAAAAAAGGAAATAATAACGAAAGATAGTTTTTAAAATTGAAATTTTCTATAAATATATAGAAAATTTATGTGACCTTGAATGGATATGACTTTTAGAAGATAAATATAAATAAGCACTACCAAAATTGTTCAACATAGGACCTCCTTGAAGAAGAAACCACCTATATTAACATTCAAATGCCGAACAACAAGAAACCTCGTCAACCAAATGAAGCTACCTTCTGGTGGAAAGGATATCATGAATCCGTAAGATAATCTCTTCCATTTTTCAACGTAATCAAGTTTGCAATTACTGCAACAATACAGACTCCAGTTAGTTATACATGAAGATAACGCAGTACTTCAACAAGCTATGCTTGTTTCTGGATTGAATAGTAATATTTCTATAACGTTGCGCTATAAGCAGAAGAGTTTCATTTTGTACATCAACGAGTCAAATTTATCAAGAACATATTAACTATCTTGCTGAAATTACTGCTTAAACTTTCTTCATTTTGGAGATGTGGTGTAATCATAGTGTACTATTATTCCTTATAACAAATAAAGCAATATACTATGACACTATTTATTACGTAGATTTAAGATAAGCAATTAAAAATAAAACCTGGTCAAAAAATCCAATGCTCATCTCAAATAAATTGTGATCAAACATCCAATTATGAAACAAATCTGTAATATTTGATAATAACAGATAATTTTAAACTTTTACAGTAACTGCAAATCTCGAACATCATGGCCGAGTTATTAGAAACTCCAATAATGAAATAAGTCAAGACAGAGAAAAAAGGGCAATTGAAGCATCATTCCAGCAAGAAATCAAGAATGCTATTGCTCCAATTCTTCCGATTATTAAAGAGTATCTAATTAACCTTGAGGAAGGATTGAAAAGACGGAAACGTTCTATTGAGCAAGAAAGATCCGTCGCCAGGGAAGGAAGAGCTTTACCTGGATTTTTAACTTTCCTTTTACCGATAGTAATAAAGTCATTACAAGCAATTATAGGCATGATAATTTAAAGAAACATCGTCCTAGAGCAATTTCTAAATGTTATGTGATACTATAAGAAATATATCGGTATCCACTGTACAACCAAATGTTAATGTAATTACACGCATAAGTTCCAAATAAATATATAGAATCTGGTATTTACTCTTAATCTATTTGTTTTACTCTTAATCAAAACTTGGAATTTCACATAATTTTCAATATGTTTATGTTGGTACTACCTTCGAACATAAAGAGTAAGTTTGTTAGAAGGGTTTGAAGATAAACTGACAAATCCGCGAGGTATTTTATTCGCAGTGTGTGTTAGCTTATATTTAGTAAATATACATACAGTCCACTTCAAATTCAACCTTTTGAAGTTCAAATTCAATTTATTAAAACTAGAATTGAAAACTAGAATTGAATTATCTCAAACAAACTATTCGACCAAAGTTTTGTGTACAATGCTAATTTGCAAAGAATTTAGCAGATACTGGTGATTCAACTGTCATGCGACAATTTGGGCACATTGAATGAAATGAAAGACACTGGCAATTATGTTTTAAGATAAAATTTTCGTAAGTGTGGGTTCAATCTAATAGTACATTTCATTCTTTTACAGGACTTGCATACCAGGAACATGGAAAATATGTTCCTAGAAACATTGAAGAAATAGATGAAATAGCAACGCGTAAATCACTTATCGAAAATCTGAAGCAATCACTTATTGAAATTTTACCACAATTCATAGCATATTTAAAGAGAATCAACAAAATATTGCAGAACAATCAATATCATTCTATGAATGGAAGAACTTTTGCCAGGGAAAGGAGAGGGTTGTTTTCTAGTATTTACCAAGGCATAAAGTCGATTGTATTACAACTAATTAAAGCATTTACACAGATAATAACTAGCTTCAGACAGACACCTTCAGTGACAGAGGCAAGGGAGGTGACGGAGCCTACTGTAGTTCAAAAATTTGTAAGTGCGTTAACATAAAAATGTGCTATAAACGGACTTGGACTATCTGAGAGACCGGCCCCTGGTAACTGATATTATGAAGCTCCCTCTTATTCAAAAACATGCTAAATTCAATTGTATCTAGTTCAAGGTGGAAATTATTCCGTTCTAAATAGATTTCCTTTTTTTGAAAATCCATTTTAAAAGAAAAGTTTTTCTTGTACTTTTTTCAAAAGAATTTTTTTTAAATGTAAAGATTTTTGAATAATTTTCTCCCAAAACTTTATTAAAATAACACAGTAATTAAAATCTAACTATATTATATCGTATCTCAATTTACTGTTCAAACCAATTAAATAAAGACACATAACCAAAAACCGCATTATTTTTGCATTTTGTATTTAATTTCAGTTTTGCAGCATGTTTTATCTATGCATGAGACGTCACAGAAACAACAAGTAATCGAGATTATTTTTTCATTTTCACACTGTCACAATATAATACTTAATGGTATACACTAATCAGTTGTTAGTAGTATCACACACATACACTCGTATGCGTATCTGTTCCATGAAAGAGATGTCAAATCTGCGGACGTGTCGTACCATGCATTGATATTTTCAAAAGACAAAATGTCTTTTTTAATTGTTAATAAAATATAGGAAGTTATTAAAAAATAAGTGGACATTTGAGGTTCTGATAGCGAACTTTATAAATATATATAGCTTTATAGAAATGAATGGTTCACAATCCCATTACATTGGACGACACAGCATTGTGGTTTACGCTAGACTTCAACGTCTGCGGGTTCGATACCCGGACCAGAGTTATATTTTCTGGATTTGGTTGTTATCCAGTTATATAAATTATGTACTAACATAATGGTACGCTTAACATTAAAGTGGAAGCTTCATATCATGATAAACTGTACTAATGCGAAAGAACTCGAATACACCTCTACTAAAAAGTAGACGTCACAAATAGTGAGTTGCAGTGTGAGAGGCCTTAAGAAGAAATAAAAGCATAAACACATTAGCTCAAATCTTCATACCATTTTCTTTTCGCAAGCGTTTCAAAATATGAGATTCAACTCCGTGATTTAAACTTTTCTCGTAAAAATATGCTGTCATCTATGAATTAAATTCAACACTTATAAACAGATACCTGTGTTTACCTTCTGTTTACGACTTATGACACTTGGCAGAAAACGCCATGTTTTATGTTTGTGTTGACATTGGTTGACATTTTTTTTCATAATTATATAAATATTATTTGATTATCTACGTGTCGATTTAAAGATTATGTTTTTATAGTTATAATAATGTTGGGCAGGTTTTCGGAAGTATTACAAAATGCAGCGGACGTTGTAAGTATTTTAATGAATACATAACCTTCTTTTTCATATAAATATAGATGACCTCCAACGTCTATATATATAAATAATAAATTTATGTCCAATATAAGATTCTTTAGTGTTAATTTTTATGTTAATAGCTAGCACCGCCTGCAACACCATTACAAGATTTTATGTACCACTGGAAATATGTGAAAAACATTTACGTAAACGAAAATAATTTACCAAAGATGCATATCAGTGAAACTAATATTCAATCACATCTTAATCAAATGTTAGAAATATTGGTTACTGAAGAATCAGAAACATCAGTCTCTAGAGAAAGTGGCACTCTGGGACCTTGCCTAGAATATTTTCTTTGTAATCGTTTACTTGACGTACTTGTTGAACTAGGAGCATCAGACTCACCTCCTGGTGCACGAGTCTTTATATTGTCTTGGTTCCGCAAAATGCTTTCCTGTTTAGATCAATCTCCTCTTGATCATACTAGTGTATTTCAGCCATTAAAGGTAAAAATATTTTCATTTAAGCGTGACATTTAAAATTTATGAAACTCATTTACATTATTTATTTTAGAAACTGCTACTGCAGTGTAATGGATATAAAGCCACACCGACAGAAACTGAAGAAATTAATTTAATTTTATCAGTCTGTGGGCTTGTTCGTAAATATCCAAATACAGCCCCATTATTTATTGCTTTCGAAGAACCTCTCGAAGAAGAAGGTAATCCAAAAACCCCATCTAAAAATAAATTGTTTGAGTTTGATGTATCACCAAGTTTAAGGCGAGTTTCGCTTGTTATGCAATCTGGTGTTCATTCTATAGAAACTACAGAAGCTAATTCTAGTAATCTTGACAATGTAACAAATAAACAAGATGTAGCAGATGAACAGAAAATCAACAACGACTGTTATATGTTGCTCGAAAATCTGATGTCATTTTTAAACAGTGCTGTGAGTCTTCTATTTATTATATAAAAACAAAACTTAGGATTCAATATAAATTTTTTGTTAGTTTAGTTTCAATATTTCTAGGATAGCCATATAGTCCTACGAGCTTGTGAAGGAGCTTTAGTTCTAAGTTCTTTACCAGCATGTAACAGTTGGGTTTTGGGAAGTAGTGCAACATCTCTGTGTAACATTTTAACAGAACGTATGGTCGTCTTATTTGAAGCTCTTCCAGCAACATTAGACCCGACAGATGTTGATGATCTTTCAGTTTCTTGGGGGTACATTGTAATATAAATATATTTACTTATAATTTTCGATGTTTTTTTAAATCTTATTTAAAATTCAGATTAACAACGACTGAATGCTCTGACGATTTTCCTGGTTCCCGACAATTATCTTCTTTGCTTTGTTGGCTGGATTACTGTGACAGTATATGTCGAGAGTCCGTATCAGTTGGCCCCCAATTGGCTTCCGTTCTACGTGAATCGTTTTTTGAGGCTATCATTGAACCTGCATTATCACAACAACATGCAGTACTCGTTACAGCTGTCTTGAGCAAATGTGTAAAACAAGTATCGTCAGATTGCTTAAATAATGGTAATAACCGATAATATAAATATTGGTATTTTTTCTGATGTTAATAAAATGTATATTTTAATTTAGAAATATCTGAATGGCTTGTTGGACCTAACCGACAACCTGCAGATCCTCCACATATTCAAGGAACTTCAACATGCACTCGACCAGTATGGCCTTTTTTAGAGCATTTAATCAATAATTGTCAACATACTCGAAATGATTTAAGTTTAGAAACGTTAAGGTTGTTTGAGGTGATTATGATTATTAATTAACTAGTTCACAATGTTTTTGTAATTTTTTTAATCTCTATTTTAAATATCGTCCTTCAGGTGCTTATTGAAAAACCACATGATCATATTCTCCAATGTCTGTTGTTTGCATATATAAATAATAGAGGTTACTATGATACTTCTTCTGTTGCAAATATGAGTTGGTCTGACGAAGAAGATGAAAGAGATCGACGTCGAGGATCTGCACAGGGAGCTCCAAAATCGAAAACATTAGCTCCTGCCAATATCCTGAAAGTTGTTAACAGGTATACATATAATTAGTCATGCCATACGATAGTACGGCATATATTATTCGTACTGTATAAAATTGATTTTAACGCTTTTACAGTTTTCTTCTTCTGATTCCTAAACAAATGTTAAGTGATAGCGGAGGTGTTGGATATGAAGATTATATGCACGATGCTAATAGACATTACCAGGTAATAAGTTGCTACGTTATATTCAATATCATTTCTATTTTATAATTTTCTTTTAAAGCCATGTAATAAAAATGATGTACTAACAATGTTATTTAGTTGTGGATTGAGAAAACTGAACATTTTTGTTGGCCTGTTGAAGCTGTGTGGCCTGACAAAGAAGATTCGGCAAGTTGTGATTCACGTCCAGAATCTGATCACCATTTACATAGCCCTGTAATTAAAGTCGACAAGAAATCCGTTTCTAATAATTTGGAAGAAATTGTAGAACATATTGGTAATATTTGAGAAAATAAATGCAGAATTTTTAGTAATCGTACCTCAACCACTAATATTTTTTCAGGTGATAGTTCTAATGTAGACTCAGAATTAATTTTGGAACAGTGCTCACAGAGGACATCTGTCAATTCTGATGTATGCCATGATAATAAATTATTAGAACAATTTTATGAGGGTCCATTTCTTCGAATGCTTTTTTCGAAACTAAAACAATTAGGAACTCAACCATATGAATTAAGTTTACAAGTTACAGCAATTTTATCTAAATTAGCCTTACTACCACACCCTTATTTGCATGAAATACTTCTTGGACCTGGAATTCCAACTGCTCAAGGAGTCAATACTTTATGGACCACTTTGCAAGCATTGTCTAAACAAATTTTATCCGATATACCTAGAATAGAAGGATTTAAAGAAACTATTATTGAAACACGGCAGAGGCTGCTTGGTGATTCTGATAGTGAAAGGTAATATTATTTAATCAGATTAATAAGTATATATATGGTTGAAGTTACGAGAGTTCGGCGGTGACTCATATTTAAGACAAGTTGTGGGGTATAAACTGCTGATATAACTAAAAAGCACTGACTCATTTATTTTTCTATAATGTATATAGAAACGAATAAGACAAAATTCATTATCGTATTATAAATATATACCGCTCTTATAACCTCTTTTAAGTATAAGTCACCGCCGATCTATCGTGATTTTGATTATATATGTGTTATATTTATTACAAAATATTCGTTTTATTTTAGTTCCGAAAATAATCCACTATTTGAAAGCCTTATAGTGTTGGAAGAATTTTGTAAAGAATTGGCTGCGATAGCATTCGTTAAATATCATCACGCTACGGAATAAAAAAAAATGTAAATTGCACATAGTTTATTTAAATAATTTTTTTAATAGTTTTATATTTGTAAATATTTGCGTTGATTAGTTATTAGTTTGTACGTTTTTGTGATATATTTTCAACAATAGTGATATACTGCTTAAGTTGTTATTTTTTTTAATTATTCATTTTAAAGTTTTATTAAATAACTTTATTATTTTAAATAGTTTGTAATGTCCAATATCAGTTTACCAATGTACCAGCACATAATTAGTTACGAACTCTTTAAATAAGCACAGTGCAATATTTAATATATTCTAAATTACGAAGGTGATTGACTATAAGTCAAAAACATTAACTTATAAAAATTGTTGTTCATTGAAATATCAATAGGCAACATTTTAAAAATAGATTTATAAAAATAATTAATATCTGAAGCTTCATATAAATCAGTCTTACTTTTAAACATTTTACAATAATGATGTATTTTACATTGTAAAAAATATTTCTTTTAATATATATCATTAGAATATAACTTTCTCTTTCCTTAATTTCCCTACAATTATTATATCATTTACATTACTCAGTAAACATAAATGTAGCAGATTCATTTAGTGCATAAATTCTATATAAATTTGGTTATTGGGTTAATTTTAGTTAATTAAAATCAGTATCCAAGACAGGAAAATCAAAATTAGTTTGAATTTTTAAAAATTTTCCAATGATTTCATTAATTTTTTCACCATTTACTCCTTTAGGTTCACTAACTTTGACACATATATCATCCTCTGTAATTTTGTGCCCAATAGCTAGATTTCTTTTGTAAACTATAGATTTGCCTAATTTATCGAAGCAAGGCATTTCACATAATAATCGTTTCTTAACGGAAGATCCCAAGGCCAATAATAAATCAGATTTTGTTTCTTCTCTATCATTTTCACCATACTCTTCGAAATTGGTTGTAATATAATTTATTAAATCCAGATCATTTGGTTTTGACATCTTTTTTTGAAAATTATTCTTTTCCATGAGGCGAATATTTGTTATCAACGATTTTAGCTCTTTAGGCGTTAAGGAACATATGTGGTCAGATCCTTTTAGTGTTTTATCTAACGTAAAATGTCGCTCTATAATCTTCAATAAAATGAAAGTTTAAATATTGAATAATTTGTAAAAAAAAAATATGATTAATAAAGAAATATTTTACCTTAGCCCCCATGGCTACTGCTCCGATGCTTATCATTGTTCCAAGCTCATGGCCGGAATACCCAATTACTATATCTGGATATCTTTCTTTATATGTTTGTAATACCTTCAAATTTACATCTACTGGTCTTGTAGGATATGATGATACACAATGTAAAAGACTGAACTTTTTATGATATTTACTAACAATGTTATATATTTCATCTACAGAGCTCAATTCCTGCATCCCCGTAGATATGATAAGGGGTATACCTAAAGAAGCTGCTTTGGCAATCATACCATAATTATTAGCATCACCAGATCCAATTTTTATAAACGGTACTTTTAAACTGTAGAGGTCCAATAATGATACCTAAAATTTAAATATACATACAGGTAATAGATTGATATATCACTAGCAAACATATTAGTATGCTTACATGGTCCATGGCAGATGCTGTGAATAATATTCCTATTTTATCTGCATGGCATTGTAAGTCTTTATAATCTTCCATGGAAAATTCTAAGTATCGTTTGTGTTCCCCATAAGTATTACCCCAAGAATTTTTGCCAGAATAATTTCTTTCCAATGCACATTTAGTAAATTTTTCTTCTAAACAAGATTTTTGAAATTTTACGCAATCTGCACCGCAATCCTATTATCAATATATTTATTAAAAATATTTCCAAGATTTAATTTCTCAATATAAAAAATGTAAACAACCTTAGCTATATCTATCAATCTTTTTGCAATATCGAGATTTCCTTGATGATTTTGACCAATTTCTGCAATTATGAAGCATGGTTGTCCATCACCAATTAATCTATTTGATATATCAATATGAGCCATTTCTACAAAATTGTTATATGTTCCAAAGATAATATATATAATGATATATTCTGATATATTCCTATTAATTAATACAATTAATTAATTGTTAAAACAGATTTGATGTATTGTGGTGGTAATGTTGGACATTCTGGAGCAACGAGTAGCTGTCAAAAATAAAGCCATCTTCATATTACATTTAAATTTCTTAATGCGTACAACGGATAAATTCAGTCAACGGTTTGCATAACCCAGCATCCCAGCATTAATAACCATTTTTGATGTTCGTACCGATAGAAGTGTTTTAATTGTGAAAAAAGTTAAGTTTATATTGTTAAAATTGGTTATATATAAATATTAAAAAAAATATAACTTTATAATGAATAAGTCGGATGAGAATTTAAGGTCAACGCCATTAAAGGTCAAAAGTCCTTCAAAAAATAAAACTCCAGAACGAGTTGTTTTACGGGATATAAGTGGAGGTAGAAATGTGGTAAGTTATTTATAATGCAAAAACCATTTTACTCCTTATTTTACATTATTTACCTAAACAACAAATGCCTAAAAACATTAAGATTCCTTTGTTCATATATCTTTGTAAATTTATTTTTAGCTTAATATTTTTCTGTTTATAATGAAAGAATAATATTTATAGTTATAGGAATAAACGATCTTAGTAACGGTCTTATCTAATATATCCCTGAATTTATTTATTTTATTAAAATTATATTGAAAATAACCGCGCAGAGTTTATTTACACTGACTGTACTATGCATATAAAGGTATTCAACATGGCTGACAATGCAATCAAGCCACATTGAGAAGTGTTTGTTATTTATTTGATTAACTCTAGGGTTATTATTCCAGTACTTCCTTTTATACAAAAAGTTATGGTTTATCAGATTTTTAATATGTCAAAAGTTCAGTGTTTATAATTGATGCAATTGTACTTCATGTAATGCGGCTACTTGTTTGGAAATTGCGTGAGTAATAAATATGTACATATTACATTGAATAATCGATTTGTTTCTATTTTAAGCAATGTTAAACATTTCGCGAAAATGTAAGGAAAGTTGAGTTTTGTCTTTGATGAATTTTTATAATTTCTTTAACGTACTATGACCCCTAAGCAAACGTGGCCTGACGTTTTGTATTTTTTTTTGTTGACTGCAAATCCCAAGTTCTTTGAACTATGCATATGTATATCTGCTTTATACATAAAATGGTTTGGTGTTATAGAAAACATAAGTTTAAAAATATCTTCGTATATTCTAATGAATGTATTAATATACATTATATTACATACATGTTGCTGTATGAGTCTGCAACTACATGTCTGACACTGTCATACAGACAGCGCATGCTAGATAATAACCACAAATTAATTGCATTTTACCGCAGCACTATACGTATTATATTTTTATTTTTGTCTAGCAAAATTTTACTGTAATATAATTTATTTAACTCTGTAGTTGATAATACTGTAGCTCCTTTAGTAATATGCTGAATCTTTGTAATTCAACTTGAACTTTACTGTCTACATTACCTCTTAACAAATCAATCCAGATTTCGTTTGAAAATGCTCTCTGATTGTTCTAATACCATTATTGCAATAGAAACAATTTCCAAAATTAAGTCATTTTTCTTTTTTATTGAAGTCTGCATATTTCTGATGTTGAATCCTATCATCGCTCATATCCTGCAAATAAAACTGTCAGAAAAATTGAATTATACTAATGTCTAGTAATCTATTAAAATATTACTATCAAGAGTAATATTAGACTCGCATACCTTTTTTGTAAATTATCCAAATAAGTCGATTTTATTGTTAATACTTTCGTCTAAGAATATATGCAATTTAAATTCAATTATTTTTTCAGTAACACTTATGGTGTTGAAAATTATTTGAGTTTATAGTTTATTGCCAAAGTTTCATTGCTATCTAATATGAAACTATTAAAACTATAAATCTGCTTCAAACAATTCTTGTGTTGTAATTTTACCAATGTTTAAATAATCTATCTCTATATAACAGTAAACAAAATTGTGATACTATTCATTTCGCGTACCTTTTTTTATTCTATTATCTTGGACAATTACTTATATTTCGCTTTACTCTATTTAAGAATTTAAACTTAACATCTCAAAAAATGACATTTAAATTTTATATAATTTATACCAGATATAAAGCCTACCCGGACAGGCTTATACCTGCTATAAATTTTATAACAGGTTTATTTGTAAGGCCATTGATTTTATAATATTCACTCTATTAATTGAAGTCGGTACATATACTTTTGATATGTCCCACCAATGAACAATAATATATTTATTTCATTACTACGTTTTATAATTTAAATCAAATACATGATGACTGGCAGTTACTTGTACAAAACAAATTTTTAAAAATAACTCTTATATTTTATCTTTTTTTGTGTTCATTTCTATTTGTAGTACTTTTCCGCGTATATATTTTCAAAGTATTCAAGTGTCTTGTTATAGAATACGTGTGTTACCTACTTTTACATCCCTATAGTTTAAATGCTTAAAAAAGTCCTCAATGCTTATATATATTTTTAATAAGTACTTCACAAGTTAGAATTAGGAACTTGACTTGTATGTTAGTCACAACCGGGTCGTATACGCGTCATGATCCAATTTGTTATTATTTATACATGTACACATAATGGTTAACATTATTAAATTAGCACTGTGGTATTATTAAATTATTTATATAATATTTGTGAAGTGAATAATAAATGTATAGTTATGAATAAACTATGTTATTTGTTATAGTTTCGATATCTAATTAAGGATAGCCTTACAATTCACCGACAGCGAATCTATGACCAGTGTCTTAATATACTCAATAGTTTATTGCGATTTGATATAATTAATTTAGTTTGAGACACACAAAATTTAGAATTTATAACATCCATACATAAAAAGAGTATGACATTCCTATTATAGATAATAAACTTGAGAATTATATACAATCAAAGTCATAAAGAAATATTTTTCGGTATTTTTCTTAAAGCTTTTGTAGTTTTGCTGTGTTTTTTTAAACCAATGTTCTGGCAATGTTGCAATTTCAAGTAGTCACTGTATAATAGGGATTAAAATTGTAATTAGTATTGTATATACGTTTGACAAGAAAATACCCTTTGAATTATTCGATCAAAAGTTTTTTCTCTATTTATTTAAATTATTCGAATATCTATACTCGATTTATTTTGATTTATCTACATTTTCGTTTAATTTAAAAAAAATCCATATTTAATAATTTTTTCTCGAAACCTATTATACAGATGTGTTACTGAAGAAATAATCAGTCAATAACACTGCTTTAAAAATAGAGTATGATGCCTTTACCTCTCGGCAGGTGTATATAAATTTTAATTTTTATTAATTTTGTAATTAATATTATTTAAATTTTTTTTAAATGCCATATGAAAATTATGACATGTCAATTTTCGAGAAATCTAAAAATAGTTTTTTACTTGAACTTGCAACGCCAGGGTTTGAGTAAGGTACTAGTTTGCCTAAAAACAACATTGGTTTTGCTCGCGAATAATTTTTTTTCTGTATCTATATTATACATAGATTTTTAACGTTTTAAAACCTCAGACTGGGTTAATTTTTATAATATCATTATAATATTTTATTTTAGAGATATTATAATCTTTGGAAAATGCAGAAAAAGAATTTTGACTAAAGTCCGATTTGATAGTGATATCAGATAGAAAAATATAAACCCTTTAATTTACAAAAATACTAATTTCTGAAATAAATACAAGATTAAAAAAATATTCATCTATTTACAAAACAAAATTGAACACAGATTGTAATCAACAAATTGGTCAATGGTTTACGCCCTCGATAAGTGAATTATTTAATATTTCTTTCAATAGGCATGCAACACGTCATATCTTAAATAAAAGAAATACACATTACATATGATTATAATTAAATGTAGTGAACTACCTACCATATGTACATTGTACAGCTTCAATTTAGTGGCATATGCGCGCGCATCAGTGCACTGCGAATTCTCCGTACTCCCGCGCATGTTGATTTTGTGTTCTGCTGTTGTGATCCGGATAAAACACTACCCCTGTTGTCTTTTTTGACAGTGTTCCAGTTTTTACACTTGTATGATTTGTAAATATTTGTCAGTGCGTTGTAAATATATTACTTTGGACAGTTTAGTGTTAATATGTTTCGATAAAACAGTGACAGGTTTTGTTACATAGTTTTTTTTGGATCTTAAGTTATGCTACAATGGGGAATGCATCCCGAAAGGTGAACTTATTATTTATACATATATAAATTGTTATTATATATAATTTAAATATTTATATTTATATGTAAACAAATACTATTATTTTTTGAAAGCTTTTAATATATTTATTTCACTTATTACTAATTTTTTTTAATATTGTTGCTTGAAGGATATATTCTTTTATTAACACATATTTAAAATATCTATTTCTCAACTTAAATAACTCGAAAATCGTCATTTTAAATATTTAAAAACTGATAATGCCTGAAAAATTCTGCATACATTTTGTGTTATCAATAACTAATTCTAATTTAAAAATTAATATTATGTAAATATATATTTTAATTAACATCGACCTATTTAGACAGCTTCCTACTATGTGAACAGTATATATTTTATACGCCTATTTAGTTTGTAATTAATTAAACAAATCAAAAAATTAAAAACACAACAGCTTGCGTTAACAAACTGATAAATAAATATATCCTTTGCTATGCATTTTCATTTTTATTCATTTTTTTATTTTTATATTTATTTATTATATTTATTTATTTATTTGCCTTGACTTTTATTCGTCAAACATTTTTTATACATATTTTACAATTTATGATTCAATTTTACAAATTGCTAAATATTTAAATGATTCACTAATTCATTTTGAATTACTTAATAAAAATTTAGTTTTCTCCATTTAAAGAACAAGTTTTTACTTGAAATTTACGTAAAATATTAGTAGTAGAATTTGTAGGGTGAAGTTTGATCTATATTTTAAGTAATATTTACGTTTAACAAAAAATAAACATAAATTGTATATATTTTAAAAAAAATTATAGGCGATGTTTTAAATATCTTTAATTCATTTATGCGTTCAGAAATTGTCACATTCTTGTATGCAAATTTAAAATAAATATTTTGCTGATATCCGTTACTCATTATGACTGATGTATCATAATACAGTTATTTTTGTTTGTTATTAAAGTCTATTGCGTTCCGAATACTAATAATCAGTATGTCTGAATATGGAAAGTTCACTTAGTTTATCGAACTATTTATGAAATTTGTTATTAAGAAAAAACCTTCTGTTAAATCTTTAATTGTATATACAATACATTACATTCATTAATCATACATTATATGTATGTATGAATAAATAAATAACAAATACATATTTTGTCCATGTAAGGGTATGGAATGTGTGTGTTTAAGATGATATATGCTGTAACACTGAATTTATGCAACGTAGGTCTTTCAGGTCTAAAATCATAAGTCTATCGGGAACCCGGAATCGAAATTCTGTTTAGTTCAGATTTTTTCAGTAGGCAATAGAGTTCCTGTTTTCGTGTTTTATAATGTAAAATTAATTTAAAATGATTTTCTTGTCCAAATGGTATTTGTAGCATTTTTTCTTATAAAAATCAATCTTCTAAAATCAACAATTATAAATTACTAGACTTTACCCCCGTCGCAGCAACGTCTTTTTAGTGTGTATGATTTGAATTCAACAAAATAATTGGTATTTTCATTTCAAATGTTAATTCTATTTTCAAAGTAATAAATTTATGTTACAGTATGTAGTAAAAATAGTTATTCTTCAAACGCTGTCGCAAAATACCATTTCCAAATAAACAATTAATTTTTTTGATTTTGACCTAAAGTTTTATTGAAATTTTTCTACTAAAATTCATGAAATTGTTTCGACCTGCTATCCTGGAACATAATCTGCGAATTCAAGCTGCCAATGATGAAAGCAGGCGTTTGCAATAAATAATACGTTTTGCTCTTACTTACGTCTTGTAAATTAGACTCTCTGTTTGCGCAGATCGCATGACTTATGACAGGCGGTACTCTTTTAAAAACGAAGTTACAAACGTGTAAATATGTATACACCAAGCTTAAGAAAATTAGCATATAAAATCTATTTTGTAGGTTAATCACAAAATTTCACAAAATTCTTGCGTTTCAACCACTTACAAGAACTTACGTTGATGTAAAAAACTATTAAACAAAGCGAGCAAATAATATAAAAGCTTAGTTTTATTTCCCGTCTTCTTTGCTCCTCTATTTAATATCTATGAGGTAGTGCAGCTTTTTGATCCAGTGTTGCGAGGATTTCCAGTCAGTTCATTGAACTAATATGTATAAATAACATTTTTATTATATAGAGATAGACAATAATAAATTAGACTTAGAAAAACTCCAATTTTCTATATTGATACTTTTCCGGTGTTAATTTCCTGTTCTTCGTACCATTAAGCTGGTTATTTATATTTTTATTTCATCTTTAACAATAGTGTTTTAACGTTTTTTTTAATCCTAACAAATGAGTATTTTAGTTTTAATGTGTTTAACATCTGTATGCCCTAAAGCTGGGTATTCACCAAGAGCGGTGGTCTATGAATGAAACGCAATCGAATATTCTTAATATGCATTTTAATTAATATTTGAATCACTCAGAGAGTTATGCGATTAAGTCAACTTTTATTAAAATTAGCATGTTAAAATTCTGATTCAAAGAAATTGGTAATAGTAAAATAATTATAAAAGCATTAAATAGATATTTAAAAGTCCAGACAGCCTGCGAACCGAGAATTTAACATCTCCAGTCATCTGCCGTTTATTTCTGGAACGTAGTTCGTATGACTGGCGTTTCCTTAAACTAAAAACATTGAAATTAAAGGCGCATTGAAAGTGTATATCTTCATTATCTATCTTTGTTGTGGATAATTATAGCAATAGGTTATTGCGCCCTTATGTCCTGCCTCATAGTAGAAGATATGTATAAAGAAGTAGAAACCCCATTCAATGCTTAAACCCCTGCTTTTTAAAAATTAAATTCGAGTATGGTAAAGACATTTAAATTTAAAAGTAACTTAAAAATAGATTTATTTCGTTTTATCTTAATCTTTAAAACAGTTTATTTTTGTTGATACTTTTTTAAGAAGAAGGGGAAGGCTAAGAAAAATATCTTTTCCATTTGTTATTTAAATGAGTGAAATACATTTATTTTTTAAATTATTTATTGTAGTCTACTGCGCTGTTTGTTTATATTTCAATTTTAATGGTTTTACAACGAACGATGTGTTAACATTTCAAAAATTTATTTATTTAAATGTTATTCTTTACTAACGAACTATTTGCGAGATATATAATAATATGTGCTAACTATTTTATTTGTTAAGTATATTTGCAGTTTATTATAAGATAATGAAAATTTATTATCAATCGGTTATGCAAATTCCATGTGATAAAGATAGTTGCATTGCATTCTATCCACATTTTGGATTGTCACATTTTGGAGGTTATAAAATAATATAGTTTTTCTTAATTTAATATTTTTAATTTAAAACATGCTAAACAATTTAAATTAAATACAAAATATAAAGTTAAATTAAGTCTTTTGCTCCCTTTCTTGTTTCCTCCATCTCTTTCCTTCGTTATGATAATGATTAATCGAAGGTCGATTACAGATTTGATCATTTCTTATGTCCCAATGTGCTGTGGTATATTAAGAGATTTAAAAACACCATGGTATTATTTTTATTACTACTTCTGAAATATATTCGTTATGCCCAACATGATATTGTTCAATTAATTTTTTGATTGAGCATTAAAAAAACCCACATCAAATTATATAGTATGTAACAGAATTTTTCATATTAGATTATTATAGTTATTTCTGTCTCTCACATTTTTAAAACGAATAAAAAATGAAATAGATATATTTCTAAAGTAGGGCATGATAAATAATGTAAATTGCCCAATTTATGTATCTCTTGCGAAATGGATAGAATTGGCATGAAATTTTTTATTAAATGCACAGTTAATGCATTACTATAAACTGTTGGACAGAACACAGAAATACGCATTTAGAAAAATTCTGATATTTATTGGATTGGACATTGTAACTTTTATTGGCAAAGGATCAAATCATTTATCTCACTAGCGACATCTATGAATATGTCGTGCAAGCAGATACTTATTTAGTGCTATACTTGTATTTATAAAAATCAATTTTACCTTATTTTAAATTTTATTTTTAAATCAATTTACCCTTACTATAGTCTTACAATGTCACGACCTGTGTTTTAACGTTATCGATCGCAAGAACCCAGACCTAGGGTATAAAGAAACCTGTAACCTGTAATGTGGAAATGACTACGTAAAATAATATCATAATATTATTTTTACGAATGCAGTAAACTACAATATTATCAAATTCAATTTGATTTTATCGTCTTCAATTTATTTTCCCCTATTTTATATTATTTTTAATAATTCTCAATTTCCCCTATGTAATAGACTTCTGAAGTTACGTAATTAATTTTAAATGACCTGAGGGTCAAGCTATCATAACTTATATTAGAAAATTGAAAGGATATTTATAAACCCTGTATTAAACATTTTTTTAATGGTCTCCTTTTTAAAGAAAAAACTATTTTGTTTTTAAGATTTATTGTAAAGAAAAAATATTTTTATTGTACTCTGTCTGAAAATACGCGAGACGACTATCATAATTCTTAAGTCTTCGTGGATTGGACCTTACTGGAAAGAATAAGCCTATTTTTAAAACGGTCTTGCACATCTTAGTTTCTGGATGAAAATCCTTCTTATTTTATAAAATATGATTAAATATATAATCTCATCAGGAATTCAGTATTAAATATTAAAGTTAACTTCAGTTCTATTATTTCAGTGTTTACATCACAAGCTTTATGTTCAATAAACAAAACTAGTTGCTGCCAGAATTCACACATGCATAATATGTTCCAATAAACATCAATAGCTAAGCGTTAGTTGCTTGTTCTTGATTTCAGCTTCTGTTTTAGTATTCCATTAAACAGAAATAGATTCAAATATAATTTATAGCATCCTAATTTCGTTGTAGTAGTTAAATAACATCTCTAAAATTCTTCTATATGTTGTACAAGTTGTGCTTAAATTTATTGTTAGCTTGCAGATGCAACTATTAACATAAATGTGTTATAACTGGAGGTTTGTGTTGCGCTTTACTGCACTGCACTTGAATTCTATAACACAAAAACAACCTTTCACTGCTAATTTTAATAGTGTGGTTCATACTCATTTTTTATTATTCGATGTTATTTTATAAATTATCAATTTTTATCAAGACTGTTTTATATTACTGTATCATATTGGATTAGAAAATAATTTAGAGAGAAAATGGAATTAAGTAAAAAAGATCTTTGTTATATCTATACTAAACAAAAACGCTACATGCCAAAATATAGCTTTCAATTTAACATAATTAAAAAATATATATTTCAGTAGTTTGTACTTATCATGAATAGAATTAGTTAATCATTGATATGTTTATATGCTTTAATTAGGCCATTAATTATAGTTATATGTATTTCATAATCATTTAACATAAAAAAAAAAAATTAAAAAAAAGAAATGTTTTAACAATATACAATTTTTAAAGTAATATACATATTTGGTGCTTACCGAGTTATAAATTTAATGTATTATTTGCAATTTATACATACCTTATTATACTTTTTCTGAGAAATGCGGTAAAATGAGATGAACCATTTAACTAATTTATATTATAATTTAGAAATGGGTAAATTCAATCATCTCACTTTTATTTTTGGAGTAAGAGAAATATATTTTGTACTTTTCTTAATTAAATTGAACTTCACATTGTCGATATAGTATTAACACCATTTTTAAACATATTTATATTTAAATAAAATACCTTGCATAAGTTTCTTATTTTAATAACTATCACACTAGTGCAAAATTCTTTGTTAGTAAATATGTATAACAAAACTATAGCATAAAAAATATACAGATATAATTGTTCTTGTCCAGTTTCCTTTCATGTTTCAATGTACTACCTACTATTTTATTTTATATTATATTTTATATTAAATCTAGTGTGAATATACATATATCATATTCAGACGCGTTTGGTGACCGCGTTAAGATAAATCTTTTTAAACCAGTGATTTTATTTTTGTCTCTACCTCTAGAGATGTGTTAGTAGAGAACATTTCGCATTAAGAAACCTGCTGGGTCATTCAACATACTAAAGTTATTCAGTTATGTTGTGATTTTAAAAATATATAATGTTATTGTGTTAAAAGTTAATATTATTGTTTATACTGATATTTTGGATAAATAGTTCATAATTTAATTATGGATTTTCTATCGAAGTTATTACGTAAAACCCCATCTCATGAAAATGTATCAACCAATAATTCTGAACCGTCCACACAGGTATTGAAAAATTGCTTATAAATATATATGATAAAATGTGTTGTTCCAAAGAGTTAAATTAAATTTTCTTAAAGACATGCTCTAAGTAAATTATGATTTTTACTTGTTGAACATCATTCTCGTAAAGAACCAATGAAAGAATGACGTTGCTGATATATTAAAATGAAATAGTCTTCATCCGTTTAAACTGTACTTTTAATTGATAAGAATTTTTTTATGAAATTGTCGTTGCACGTTATATAGTTGGAAAACATCACCGACGAGATGTGTAAGGACGATTTAATTTAATAAACAATTTTAGTAACTTACTAAACTTTGGTTAATTTGGTTTTACTACAAATCTTCATATTTTTAATAAGGATTTAGTAATCTCAGTCTGGTTATTATTAGTTAGTAAAGTATGTAGTAAAAAAGAAAATAACATTTACTGTTAAACTTTCCTGTTATGTAAATGCTACTGTTGCTTAGTGTTTAGTTTGAAAAAGAAGAAAGGATTCTCTTTGATTTTTTTATATTTGTATAAAACAAGTGTTTCTATTATTTCATGTTGTGAATATTTTTCATTATCTTTATGTATATGTTTTTATGATATAATTTTAATCTTATCAGCATTTTTAAAAATCTGTATAACTAAATATTCTAATTAATCCATTTTGGTCATTATTATACGTAAATATACAAAACACGTTAATAGTTTTCTCATGAAAATTAAAATTGATATATTATTAGTCTTTATTTTAGAATGTTGTTAATTTTAATAGTTAATTTGATATCTAAATATTTATTTACCAACAATATCAAGGTTATTCATATAAAACTAGTTGCTTAATATATTATTTTTGCTATAAGTGCTTGAAATGGTGTATTAATTCTCATCAGTTTTATTGTTGTTGCTGTTGAACTGGATTGTATTAACAATTTTAGTTGTTTATGTTGTTTAATAGAGTACCTACATTATACAATATTTTGTAAGGTGCATTCTTTTACTTAAATTAAAACAGTCTTTATCTTTTAAATGATATGTTCTTTTTTGAATAAGAAACATTTACTTAAAATTCAAAGAAAGCACGTAAACAATGTGAACTTAAAACTTACATAAACATAAAACATACATACTACGTTCATGTTTGGTGGCTATTGTAATGTTATTTATACAAATATATTTTGATTATTTTTTAAAAAGTTTATATATATATGTTTTCCATTTCAATATCAAAGTCTATTGTATGTTGCGCATTTTGATGTTGGCATCTGCTCTAAAACGTATCGTCCTAGTACACAGAACTTTTGCTTCAAAGTCGAACGATCTGTTGGCAGTTTTCCAGAAAACAGTACTTCGAAAGCTAGCATTTTCCGCATAGGATTAGGTTTACTTATGAAAAAGCAATTACAAATTGGGTCACTGGTACATGGCAGTCATTAGCGTTTTTTAAGCATTTATCATTCTTATTGAACTATAACAAATAATGACTCTATTTTTCTTCCATTTTAGACACCAAAGCAAGATACGCCACCAAAGAAAAGTAAATCTGAACAGGTGACTAACCTGCAATTCACGAGAGAATTTGTGGAGGATCTGGTGAATGACAATACTCCTAAACCTGATAAGCCATTTAATCTACCAGTACTAATAGTGGACAGAGAGGAAAGTGATATATCAAGCAGTTCGCTGGAATCCAGTTCAGTGCCACAATCATTATACTCGTTAGACTCCAGGAGATCTGCCGCAAGTAGTACATACTTTTCAATAGGATCTAGTTCGCCCGATCTACCAGATGTTGTAAAACCAGTATCTCTAAAACAAAAAACAGAAAATTCAGATGGTAAATAAAGTTTTAAATATTTCTAAGTATAATCATCTAGTAGTTACAATTATTTTATGTATTTATATTAATATCGTCTTTTATTTTTTTTATAAAATATTAAGTTTATTATACTTTGATATGAACTATACATTTTATAAGTTAAAAAATAATGAATCTTATAATTAATAAACTCAAGTTCTTTATTAGTATGTTTTCAGATATGAAATTTAACTTTTGGACGTTTTTTGATGAACGTAATAATTCTTTTTTTGATCTTATTATATATGTATATGCATCTAATTATGCTGTTGCATTTCAGGTTCTGACTACGATACCGCCCCGGAGGATAACGTTTTCGAAGATAATTTAAATGCAGTGATATCCGTTTTTGAGAACTTCAATATAAATACGCCGCAAGGTATGGCTTAATGTGCAATAAGTGCATAAATTGTTAATTTTTGCATATAGACTCTTTAAATAATATTATTTGGCCAATTTAATATGTACTACACAGCTTTTCAATGCCTTTAAAGTCAGCACATTTGTCCTTTATTGTTGCATGTTTGTAGTATTGTTAGTAACTCATCAAAACACCTACAAGGCAATCTATTAACAAAATACGGAATCTAATACAAACGTTTCTACTAAAAACAACCATAATTACTAACAAAATGAATACAAATTATATGAAAATACAAAAGATATTTATTATTCTCCAGGAAAGAAATTGAAACATCAATTAAGAAAATCTTTAGTTTACAAGGAGAAAGATTTAAACGGAAGCATCCAATTAGCGCGGGAATTAAATGCTTCAACTCTCTTCGAGAAAACATTAACATCGTATTCTAGTGAAAATCTAGAAGTTACTAGTGTCCTTGAATCGACATTGGCAGAGGATAATATCTCAGATACACAAAACACAAATGAAAAATTGTCAGATTTCAATAAAATAGAAGAGCGCCTAGTATCTCCAGTAGAAGCTAATAATGTTCTGAAAAGTGATATTTGTGAGCCAGTTTTAGATATTTCAACAAGGCCTGCTGAAGTCTTCGGGTTTGTTCAACAAACATTCAATGAAGTTGCTACAAAATTAGCTTCTGAAAAACTCGAATACGCATCTACTGCAGAGGATACTGAAAATGTATCAAATTTGACTACTTCAAATGATTTAGCCGATCTCACTTTGGAAGAAAAAATAGAATTACAACAAAGTGTTCCAATCGTAGCTGCTAATTCGCAGGTTTATGATATTTGTGAAAATAATGAAACAAAACTTAATGATTTAGAAGTGCTACAAGAACCTTTATTTATAAATAGTCTTACGCAAGTTTTGGATGAAACTATTACGAAGTTAAATACCGTTTTGCAGGAAGAAACAACTATAGTGGAAGAAGAAGCTATTACTGAATGTTTATCTCAAGAACTCTTAGATAATACGAAAATTATAAGTACTCAAGAATGTGTTCCAATCGTACCTGTTGATTCGCAGGTTTATGAGGTTTGTGAAAATAATGAAACGAATGCTAATGATTTGAAACTGTTAAAGGAGACCTTACCTATAAATTGTGTTACGAAATCTCTGGAAGAAACTGTAGCACAAGAAAAGTCACTGTTGCAGGAAAAAAATACTATAATAGAAGGAGAAATTACTGAATGCTTATCTCAAGCACTCGTAGATGATGCCAAAATTGAATCACAAGAAGCTGTGCTGGAAAAGATATCATTAAATGATAAAGAAATTGAACCTAAAATATCGATCCCGGAGGAAGAAAATATATTGTTAGAAGGAATAATTTCTGAGGAAAAACATTTATTGCAAAAGGATGTCGTGAGTGATAAAACAGTTGCATTACAAGAGGATCCACTAGAACAAAAAATTGCACTCCTAGAACAGTCATTAACTGAGGAAATAATATTAGAAAAGAGAACCATAGCAGAAGAAAACGCACCAGAAATACTTAGCTTAAGTGATAAGGAAGTTAAACCAGAAAATGAAATTTTAAGCGGAGAAAATATAGTACCACAGAATATTTTAGAAAGCTTTGTTAATGAGAAAGAAATTGTATCACAGGAAAGGCCTTTAATTGAAAAGTTTATTTTACCTGAAATTGAAATTCCAGCAGCCCAAATCATTGTACCACAAGAAGAAAGAGTAATTCAGAAAGAAATTTTGTCGCAAAAAGTATCGGTTACTGAAAAGAAGTCAGTAGAAAACGAAAGCGTGCCACAAGATTATATTGAAAATAATTTGAATTTAATAGAAGCTAACTTGGATTTAATATCCGGTCCGGTTGTTGAAAATCCTTCAAATACAGAAATTCTACCAGATATAAGTTCAATATTAAATAACTTAGTTGATCAGGCTAGTTTAGAAAAAGTTTCTACTAGCTTTAGTAGTAATGTTCAAGAGCAATTAAGCGTAATTGATGGAGCGGAAAAGAATACTACAATTGATATTCAACCCCCTATTGATCGTCTTAAACAAGATCTAACCATTTTTAATACATCTTCAAAATCAAATTCCTTTTGTTCCGAGAGAGATATTAGTTTTAATACAGATAGTTTATCTTCAAAACTTTCAGACACTGTTGTCCATTCTATTCCAGTATTCAATGATAAGAAACAAGAAAAGAAATTACATGAAGAAGAAGAAAATATCTCGAATGAATCTTTAGATATTTCTAAATCTGTTAATGAGGAAACAGATAATCCCTCCAATTTGAATGTTACTTTTGAATCAGTTGGGTCTGATAAATTATCAAGTATTACAATCAACGTCACTGAAAAGGTCATTGAGTTAGCTAATAATAAGGCATTCGTAAGCACAATAACAGAAGACATATGTCCTATTGGTAAATCGGATGAAGGTGTTGACACTGATAAAGAAATCGTTGAAGTTAGTAATGAGAAGCTACTTGAAGATGGCCAAAGAATTATTGATACAATAATTTCAAAAGGTTCGTATTTAGAAGAGATTGGAACTTCAATATCAGATAAATCTGAGAACGAACTTTTAAAAGGGGCAGAAGACAATTTAAATACAATTGATGCCGGCTTATCCTTTGTAAGTTTTTCAAAATCTCCACAGAATAAATCGTTAACTAATTTTAATAGCAGTAAGCTGAATAAATCGTCCAGTAAGGCACATTCAAAATCTAGTGATTCTAGTAAAAATAATAAAAGTTTCGAGGATTTGCTTGAATTAGAGGCATCTCGTGTTAGCGAAGATATATTTAATGCATCAAAAGGAATTGATGACAAAGATTTAAATACAATGGAAGAAGACATCGATTATCCAAACAACGATTTTGACAGTATAGATCCTTTTAAATCAAAAATTAAGCTGGGATCTTCACCACCACTTAATTCAAATATAAATACCAAAGAAAACATGAATACAAAAGATAATACTTTTGATTTCGGCCACATAAATCCATTTCAGTCAAATGCCAAAGTAGGCATGTCCCCACCGAGTAGCAATTCGACAAATAATTATAATTGCATATTTTCACCTATTCCATCATCATCAAATACTAAAGATATTGGAAAAATGAGTAGTCCATCTGTAGATTCCAAACTACATGTTAATAAATCGCCAAACTCCTCGCAGGAATTTGGTAACTTAAGTCATATAATTGGTCACGACCAAAGTAATGACAGTGTTACTAATAAAGTAGCACCTATGAAATTTGAAAGTGACAAGGATTTTGAAAACATGCGTATTAAATCTTCAATGGAAGCTAAAAAAAGTGTAGAAAAAAATTTTATGCCAAAAAACGTTGACAATACGTTCAGGAGATCTGGAGCTTTCGGAGTACAATCTTTCGAACCATCAGATGATTTCTTACAGGACAATTGTAAGTAATTTTGTATGTTACTTTTGTTTATATAAGTCGCCTTGCATGTTTGTAATTGCTTTAGAGCTTAGATGATCAATATAACAATTCTATTATTCAAATAATGGTATATATTTTATATTAATTTTGCTTATAAATATTGTATAGTCTCTGCAATGCAGATCCTGTTTTCAGGATCTACTTGCTATATTTTTGCAGTGTGAGAGAGGTGTAAGACATGTTAAGGGCAATAGCAACAGTTAGAAAAAGGTTGTTTTTATTCAAAATATAAAACTAATTTATTCAAGCAAATACGTCTTGAAAACTGAATGTTTTTGTCCCGGCTTTATTGTTTAGGATACAGTGTCTTAGTCTTGTTATGATTGTTGCATATGTTACAGGCGCAAATAGACCAAAGCATTTATTTTATAATGGTTACAAACTTAATCCTAAGAAAGTACTGCAATACCCTATAATTTATTTTATTATTATTCTGTCAATATTCTAATCTATATCACTTTTCATTGGTAATCTGCTCGTATCAATTAAGTGTATTTTTTTAAATTTTCAGTTAAACTTAATTTATAGTGTAACCGAAGTTTAAGTTAAGAAATAGTTCTTTTAATTCTACTTTTGTCCGATACTAGACGATGATAGGCTGACCGCGGTTAAAGAAAAATGTAACCGAGATATTTTGTTTGGTAAAATTACAATTATGTTGGCATGAACAAAATGACAGCTGAGAAAGAAAATTAACAACCAAGGTTTATAATAACACTCAGTTAACTAAGAACTGCAAAATCGGTTCTAAGTTGTTTGTAAATATACTATTTATTACGTAACATTATCCAAAAGTAATGCAGAACAATTGACTGTATTTTGACTGTAATTGATGTATTGTTTTTAGAACAAACTGAATTGTACCTTAATTGAAAAATTTTGTTAATGTGTTAATTATATCTTTATTCTTAATCAGTTCATGCATATAGAATAAATTATAACGGTATATTTGTTATCTTTAACATCTTATAAATTTGTTATAACTAAATATTGAATTTTATTTCGATTCGCTTTAGTGATATTTGCAAAGCTTTAAATAAATTACATAAAAATGCAATATTTAATAAACTATTGCAAATTTAAAAACTTTCCAATTCCATTTAACATTGTTTCAACATTTTATGTAGTTATAAACTTCATTTTTTGTTAAGTTATGGGTTGAACTAATTTTCGATAAACTTTTTATCATTACAAAAGGATTACTACATATAAAATAGCCGTGGCAGGTAGAGCATGTCTAATGATTAGTTATGGTAACTGTTTTTTGCCCTTCCTTTTTCATTCATCACCTGTCGCTTTGACAAGTGATTGGTATTTATACATAATCGATTCATGATTATTAAGTAAATGCTGTTTTATTAGGAGTTTTATTATTTCACAATTAACTGAGATAATTTTATAACAAAATTGTGCGGTTTAGTCTGACACGAAAATTTATACTACCTAAAAGAAAATGTATAGAATAATGTAATAAATAGATTTGTTTAAAAAATAGGTTACGAAAAACTATATTTTTTATGTAAAACTCTATTAAATTTAAGCCTACGTGTTTCTGCATTTAGCGTATTTTTTCTTTCTGTAGAAATGTTTCAAAAAGTTTGCCGCTTGACAATAATATTTGTAAACACCTTGTTCTCTAGTTATTATTTAGAGTAATACTAAATGTTGTTTAACTTTTAAAATAATTATTGATTGCCTTATATAGGCAGACATTATTACATGCAGTTCAAAAATTCATAATAGCATCAATCAAATGGTATTTTCCAGACAACGTTTTCTAAATGACAAAATAGTTCTAAACATCCTACTGACGACATGGTCGTTGCAGATCGTTTAAGCATGCTCCTGTGTTCTACTTCTAAAACAGTGTTATAATTTATTTGCATAAGCTGTTTCGAGAAATATGCGTGTAAAAGTTTTAAAACCCCTTGTTAGTCGCCACAATTTTTACATTTGTTTAGTTAATTTTTTTAATATTGAAACATAGAATACAATTTACGTCAATGTCACAGGTTATTTAAGGCCTGAAGTAGATTTTTTTAAAAATAAAATTTAATGATAGTTCTACTTAATTTATCATATTGCTTTTAATGCCATTTTTATTATTTCTTATCAATGTTATACGGTATATATAAAATTTCGAAAAACATTTTATTACTATTAATTTGGTTCAATTTTTATTTTCAATAGCCATCGATAAACGCTATAAGATATAAAAAGTAAAAGATGACTGTTTTTTTTTTACCAAATTTTTTTAAATCTATTGTAAGTTCTTCTATTGAAATAGCTCGCTATAAGAAAAATTGCCGTGCTACATTTCTCTTATATATTTGGTCCATTGCTAGATTTCAAATAAGATATATTAGGATGTTTTAGGTAGCACAAAAAATCAGTTGTTTCTAGTCAAATCGTTACCTGTTCTTAGTATTCTACAACTTACGGATTTCACGTGAAATTAATTGTATGTAGTTTTGAGCGTTGGCGTACAAAATTGTGCCGGGCATTAGATGTGTGTCTTAATTGTCTCTTGTTTAATGAGGACCTGTGTGTGACATAGAAATTACTCTTATGCGAGACAGTCTCACGCATTCACGATTGCGTGGAATAGTAATATGTATCTAGAAATTTAGTAATTTTAATTATCTTCATAAAAATTGTAACAATTTCGTTGAAATAATATTTTTTGTCATCTAAATTCAATTCCGAAAAATTTAGAAAAAATCACGTTGCTGATTCTTGAATTCAAAATATGTGTATAGTAAAATTTAAAAAACCGAAAATAAATAGTTATATAAGAAGCTTCATCACTGTAAGTTATTATTCTTTCTTTATAATAATAATTGTCTTTTAGTGAATGTGGAGATTTTACCGCGCAACTATTTAGTCTACGAGTTCTAGATTTGCGACTACATTGTCGCGCGCCAGACCTAATATGAAAAGAGATTAAATTCCATTGTCTACATAATTAACTTTGTTTTTAAATCATGCTCTTTTGATTTCTCAAATTTTGTCGTTCACCTTGACCGGCCCACTCTAGCTAAGACTTTATTAATAAATACCGTTCTCCGTAATACATATATACTCAAAAATTTACTTCTACATTAGCAATTTCATACGTATTAATTAATTACTCATAAAAAATGATGTTCTAACATTTATAGGTTTATAATCAAGTAGTAAAGACTCTGTACGTCTATGAAATATGTTAGATAAAAATGTTTTTAAAGGAGATTCTTTAAAAATATAAATTTGTTTAAATTATGCAAAGGAGGTATCATTATTTACATGTTTTTAACATCAACAGTTTACATAATGCCAAACATCCGGGTTATACCTATTTTTGAATCTACTTTTTTTGTGTTAAAGAATAAAGATCAACTTTCTTTCGTGTATGAGAGTTCATAATGCAAACATCTATGTTTTACCCAAAGTTGAAACCGAAATTCTACTTTATGTCAATTGAAATAAAAATTATCTTAGATATGAACTTACTATGCGATTTTTTCAAACTTTCATCTCGTTTCCATATTTGAAATTTTGACATTCGTCCTTTTAGCCAAGCCAATTCATTTACTGGACTAAAAATATCAATTTCGGTATTTTAATTGATTCCAATATTTAAAATTGACTCGATATAAATTATTATTACAAAATAAATTAATCTTTTTTCGATAATAGATAATTTTTTCAAAACGTTTTCAGAAAAAGAAGAAACTCTTTTTTGACCGGCTTTTAATTAATAATTTCGGTTCATGATATAAATTAGATATATCCGTTACAAAATATGATAAATAAATAGTAACTTTTTTACTTTGATTAGAACACTAATAAAAGCCTCGAGCACACAATCCACTTGTCTGTGTGTGTGTGTGTGTGGTACTGTATAGAGTGACTCACCCGCTGCCTCATACAAATATCAGCTCACAGCTTATAGAACGATCGTGTTGGTTTTATATGTTTTAACAGTAAATTCTGTATTTCTCAGTTAACACACACATTCATATTAATCAAGAAAGGCCAAATACAAGTTGTCATTATTAAACCAGTAACGAGGAATACTTTTAAACGACTGCACGTAATTTTTTGATCGGGTATGAAGAATAAAGTTGAAAAGTCAAGTACTGGACGCGATATATTATCATACATTTTACAATATGATAATAACATTTAAAAACCTTTGATAAAATTAATTCTCGATAGTGTTTTCTGTATCTATTGTCAGTGTATCTATAGGGTGTTGTCTGACAAGCTGATGTTGCAATAACTCCATATAACAAGCATGTGGGTTCTTATATGTGGGTCATAATTTAGTGACGTATAGTGCTGCAGTGAAAATAATAGTTTTAGTTTTATTGACGTGCTTTATCTTTAATAAAAAGTGCAGTTTTATCGAAATCGAATTATGTGAGTAAAAGCTATCGGTTACATCGAATGACAAGTTTTTCTTTTTCAATTAATACTAATTATATGTTTCACACAAAGAAAGCAAATGTTAATTTTTGTTAAATTGCATTTAACGTTTGACTATTTCCGATATAGTTCTGTTACTGACGACATCCTACGATACTTGTGCTTTTGCCGCAGTTTATTAAACGAAACAACCCAAAAAATATAGCGCTGGTTCGGAAATAGGATAATATCCGCTAATACAATTACGTATACGTAAGTTTTATTTAATATAAAAAAGTTTACCTTTTGTATATTTTTTTTAAAGTTAATATTACATAATAAAAGTTATATTTCGGACATCATTTTCTGACGTCATTATAGCTTTTTATGCAAACTTATATATTGCTATACATTAAATTACCAAAATTGTAAAATACGTTTATTATCTTTTACATTTATTTATAGACAATGTAACAGAACGTAACGTTATGTAAAAATAAATAACATTATATAATACATAAGTTTACTTTTTATGATTACCAGGTATCATTATTGAGATGGAGGCGTAGAACGCATTAGGGGCTATGACACCATACCAGAATATGCATATTATCGAGTTACCGCAGTTATGTAAACGTTTTTGTAAAACCTGTCAATTCATTTTATTTAGTTTTTATTAAAGATTGTCTTATACAATAATAATCGTTTGACTTATTAAAAATATTAAAAATAGAATTGAGAAGGTCTATTGGGCTACAGAGCCCATAAATCTATCGCGCCACAAAATTGATTTGTTTTACAACTTTATATATGTAACAATCAACGCTAAATATTATTTGTAAATGCAAAACAAATACAAATACATAAATTACATATGTAAATCAGGAACTAATTTTAACTTTCATTATACCTTCATTTTCTTGAAACCATTATTTATTGCAAGCACGATTAGTTGACTTCTTAGTACAAAATAAAATCTCTTTTAAGTGATACTTAAGAATGTCTCATAATGTATTAATATGAGTTAGTTAAAATTTGTGCAATATATCTAAAATTAGTGTCGAAACAGGTATGACCTCATTCTTAAAAATATTTAGTGTTTTCTAACTCACGTGCTTCATTAACTTCAATTCCGTACACCACATTGGTATAAATATATGTTTCATTTTTATTAATTAAATTTTATTATGAAACAACATTCATTAAGTCGTTATTTGTGTAAAATATATATATTTTCTAATCTTCAATAATTCAATAATATACTTATTAGGCAGTGGTTGTATAAGGCTCACTACACCTGCTTGTTTTTTAAATACAGTGGTTTGCAAACTACTATCTGCTGGCAGAATATTTCCGCATGATATTTCATTTGGTTCTCGAAGGTTATGTATAATTTCAAGTTTATCACTTTAAATGTGATCTGTTTGTCACAAAAATTGGGGATCCCAGCTTTAATATATCCTATAGATAAATAATATATCTTAAGCTAACATAATAGATATGTAAATCGATTTCGAAAGAAAAACTGCACTCTGAAAAATTAAATGATTTTTTTTTTGTTTAATTTAATTTATTTAACTTCAGATTATTTCCGATGCTGAGTCTTATTACCGAAGAACTCTTACTGCGGTGATTATTTTCTTTTTTTCGGTGTCGAGATGTCTAGAAAATTGGTTATTGCTAACGAACTAGAATTCTCAGTCGCCTGAACTCAAATAATTCGTTCTATGAACATAAGTCTTAATAGTCTGTAATAATAATATTTTCCACATTTGTGACCATATATGTTTTGAGGAAGTTGTCTGGTTAGCATATTAAATATACTATGAAAAATTATTCTAATTCCTAACCAAATATGTTGCAAATGAAACGTTTTTATGTAGATGTTTCTAGTTAGATCGCTGTATTTATTACTCATATGGTATAATAACGCACAATAAGTCAGACAGGTCAACTGCATGTTTGTATTAGTACGAATATGTGGAAATATCAAATAGTGTAAAATATACAAATAATTTTCTTCTTTATATTTAAATAACATCAATTTTTTTGGGTCTTCATGTGCGAAGTAAAAAATAACTAACTACTTTATATTTTAAACTAGCTTTTACCCCCGTCGCAAGCGACGTCTGTCTTTTGTGTGTGCCTTGAACTTCATATAAAAATTTAAATTCCACTTGAGTTTACCACCGTCGCAAAGCGATGACTGTTTGACGTGTATGATTTGAATTCAATAAAATAATTCGTAATAACATTTCATATTTAACTCTATTTTTAAATTGAAATAAATAATAAACTCGCTCAATAATAAATTGACTAAAAAAAATATTTATCAAAATAAAAAATATTTTCAATTTATGCGTTATTTGACCAATTTTTTTTCAAAATTTGGTATTTTTTTTTTGATTCGTAAATAAGTTACCAAGGTTAGCCTATATACAAAATTTCAACTGTCTAGCACAATTTTTACTCTCGGCAAACACTGCCCCCCGTGCCCCCAAATAAAATTTCGAAGTTTTGAATTTTTTTTTATTAATAATATACTTAATTATTCTAGAATCCAGAATATGAACTTTCTACAAAGTTCTATACCGGGCCCCCGAATTTCTTCAACCCCTCCTTTTTCAATTTTTGAATTTCTAATTCTTGAGAAATGTCAGCATTGAATACCTTAATACACATGCAAAATTTGAACTTTCTATCTCTTACGAATTAAAAGTTATTTAGCAAAATGTAAAATTTTTTTTTTTAGTTTTTCTAAAATTACGGATTTCCAGGAAATTCAGGGACGCCAAAAGTCTTAGAACTTTTTTCTCTACGAAATAGCAAATTTTCAAAACATTGACGGAGCCGTTCTCATTCTACCATACGAATTTCAGCAACAAACAAACATATAAATATACACCTGGGACATTATAATATATGATAAGAATATAAGAATAGATTCAAACAGTTGGAACATTATAATATAGGATATTTTTTAAACTATAGCCCTATCTCTATATATTTCATATTTCTGGTCTTTGGCCCCCAGCGCCCGCCGCCTCTGGAAAGTTGCAATTTTCTATAGTGTGTCTTTAATGACACTCTATATAGGGCCCACGTTCCAAATATCAACGTTCTAGCTCTGTTGCGACATTGCCCCAAAAAATCACGCCGCTACTGAATTAAAATTTTGGTAATCCAATTATTGACAAACATGCGCAATTAATGTCTTAATACATACCCTAAGTTATAATACTACATTTTCAATATTTTTGGCTTTTACTGTCTTAACTCCCGCCGCCACTGGAAATTTGGGGCTGTTTATTTTTTTTCATTAATTACTGTCTACTGCGAGCCTACATATTAAACTTGAACGTCCTAACTCTATTCTAACATTGCCCCCAAAAATTCGCGCCGCTACTGAACTCAAATTTCAAATTTCCAACTATTGGAAAATGTGCACAATTATAATCTCAATACACATACCAAATTTCAGTTTCCTATCTTTTCTAGTTCGTCAGATATTTGCAAAAGTATTTTTTCGAATTTTCCAGTTTTTCCAAAATTACGGGTTTCCAGGAAATTCAGGGAAAAATCCGGGGACGCCAAAAGTCTTAGAATTTTTTTCTCTACGAAATAGAAATTTTTTAAAAAGATCGCCGGAGCCGTTTTCGCGCTGCCATACAAAATTCAGTACCAAACATATAAGAATATAAGAATATAAACAAACACCTGGGACATTATAATATATGATTTTTAATAGAATCTAGAATTTTTTTGAAGCTGTGTAATAGATTAATTACCGTTTGTTTGAATCTTTGCTATATCCATATAATTAGTTTACTTATTAATTATATTTGATGAATAACGTATTTAATAATACAATCTTTATCAAGATGTATGTATTGAGATTATATTGCATTTGGAGCGCTCATTTTTACTGCTACAAAAATATCTGTTATTTGAACCTACACACTTTATATTATTTTAAATTGATGAAATTTATGAAAAACTATTACGAGATTTATCTTATCCTAAAATTTTGCATCTGTTCACTGTTTTAAATGCCTATAAAAATACATTATTTATGTTTAAAATTCAATGTCAATAAGTTTGCAACATAATATATTAGAAAGAGTATATGTTAGAAACAATTCAGCAAAAATAAGATTGATTTTTTGACATTCTTATTTAACTTTGTAAATTTCCAATTACTTTTTAATAACTCTCTATATTTTAGGAGATATTAACAATTAAATAATGCATTTTGTCTTTTTAATTATTAAAGGGATCCAACGTTATTGAAAATTCCAATGCATCGTTACGTTTGCGGATTTGCCATTTCTTTTATACAACAGAGCATACGAGTGTTCATTTCAACAATAACACATTTTTCGATTTTATCTAAACTTTGCAGTTTTCATAATTTAAACAATAACACAGACTTAAGATATGAAAAATAGTTTCGTATAATTTTGCATCTAATTCTAGATATATTATAATTAATATAACTATACTTTCTTTTACAGATTTTAAAAGTTCAGAATTTGATTTTCTAATGAATGTAGGAAATTCATCTGAAAATTCTAATCTGGCAAGGGATTCCCTATTTGTCAAGTTTGACCCATTAGTGGGGTATCAACCATTACCAACAGGGCCCAGGACGACGTCTACTACAATATCTGCAAATTTACCAAAAGAAAATTCACTGACTCATTCACTTGACTCATCGACACTAGATAATTCTCGTAATACTTCCACGCAGAGTAGAACAAATTCGTCCTATAGAAGTGCATTGAATATGACAGATTTGCAGAATAAATCTGGTTCACATATTATAACACCTATTACTCCTCCAAAAAATCCAGCATTAGAGGCAATTGACAGGCTAATATCTTTGACACCATCACCAAAAGAAGCACCTTTGCCTGACCCCATACCAGAACCAGAACCAATTAAAGAAGAGGTATTTATATTATCAACTAATTAATATTGAGTGTTTGTAGCATAGTTATACCTTAAATTACTTACCATATCTATATTCTGCAATTACTTATGCTTTTGCACATGTGTGCAAATGTAACCTAATGCGAATATATGCCATTTTGTACTGTAGGAATTATAAAGGAAAAATAGATCTTGATAATTGAGTTTTGGGAATAAAATGATAATTGTTCAGATTGTAGAGCAGCGATTCTATCGTTGTTAAAATTAAGTTAAGAGCACGTTATAATTTTGACCTTTTCATTTACTTATAGTCATTTAAAGAAGATACAGAAAAAATGCAATATATAGAAGAGTTGAAAGTTCTTCGGGAACTTATGACAAAACAAGAAGAAGAGTTTAACCGGCAAATTCAAGAATTAAGACATCAAGTAGAAGTAGCTGAAAATAAAGAACAGACACTTATAAAGCGTGTTGCTGATAAAACAAAACTCGAACAACAAATGAAGTAATTAGTATTATTTTTATGACGTTCTAAACTAATTTTTGAGTTTAATTAGTGTTGTATATTTTAAATCTAATCCTTAATAACATATTTTGCTGTGACATAAATTTATGTAAAAACATTTTGTTTACAGTGTGGTTATGCAAGAATACGAGAGAAATATTGCACAATTAATTGCAGACGGTGAACACGATAAACAGTTGCATGAAGCTAATTGTGCAGAGATAATTTCACAAAGAGATGAAACGTTACAGCATCTAGCTTCAGTTGAAAATGCATTCTCAGATGTTCATAAGTAAGTAATTCGTATCAATTAAAAGTCAAATATCAACAATATAATACATATGATACTAAATTACAATTTTAGGAAATATGAGCGTTGTAAAACAGTAATAGAAGAATTCAAGACTAATGAAGATTCCTTAAAGAAAAGTATCTTACAATTCGAAGAAACAGTCCAAGCTCAAGAAAAAAGATATGAAGCTTTAAAATCACATGCTTTAGTACAACTAGAAAAGTAAGTATGATTGAAGTTACGAGAGTTCGGCGGTGACTCATATTTAAAACAAGTTGTGGGGTATAAACTGCTGATATAACTTAAAAGCACTGACTCATTTATTTTTTTATAATGTATATAGAAACGAATAAGACAAAATTCATTATCGTATTATAAATTTATACCGCTCTTATAACCTCTTTTAAGTATAAGTCACCACCGATCTATCGTGATTTTGACTATATACATCTTTTATATAATAATTAATTATATAATTTATATGATTTTAGTTATTGAATTTATGGAAATATTTTAAATGCCCCCTTTTATTTTTAGAGCGAATATCGATTTAGATGCTACAAAACGTCAACATCATTCGGAACAAACCAAATTAACAGCGATGCTTAAAAAAGCAGAATTAAAAATAAAATCATTGCAAGAATCATTAGCACAGAAAAGCACAGAGAGTGAAGAACTGGCTGCAATTTGTGATGAGTTAATTAATAAAGTGGGTGATAAGTAATTATAATAATTTTTAAATTAAGTTTTATGTAGTTTTATATGTCAGTTAAAAAATATAACAAATATTTAAAAAAAGATTATTTTCAGTATATTAAATAATAATAAACTAAAAAATAAAAGCTGATCTTATAATCAATTAAATATATAAACAATTTTCCTTAACTTAACTTCTTTTTAAAAAATATGTAATGATATATCGTCAGAGTTACATCTTATATATCAATTTTATTTTTGTTTTATAAATTGAAATTATTTGTAAAAAGCAACAAGAATTTTATGTTTATCTCTCCCATGTAATTTATTATATTAACTAGATTTAATGTTTTTTTATAACTATATGTTTAATGAAATGATTTCATGAAATAAATTATTTAACTTAAGATAAAGAAAAATATATTTAATTTAAAATGGCCATTTGTCTCACTATATAAATAAACTACTTACATGCATTAAGTGATCCTAAAATACATAACCAGTGCTTAATATATATTTTATAAAAAAGAATTATCTCCTATAATCCCGCTAAACACAAAATGTGAATATTACCATAAATACTTTATATGTAACACTTCATTTAAACAAAACTTAATAACCTTATTTAAAATGATTCTAATTTTGATTCAAGTGGTTTAATTTTATGATTCTAAAGACACGACAGAATGAAAATGATATTTTTCTAAGAAAGGCCTAGGATAGTATTGATTCAAAAAAAGTACGTTTTATGATCGTATTAATCCCAAATAGGTAATTTTATGAGTCTTAATAGCAATAAAATAGGTCACAGAATTATATTTAGATAACTTTTTTTATGTTAAACCTTGTAAACATGTAACTGTGTTTAATAGGAACAGTATTGTCAAAATGTTATTTGAATTATAAAAGAAATATAAAATATTTGACAGTAAAAATTATTTGTTTCACTTAATAAATGTAGAACCCAAATCCTACAATTTCAACAAGAGTGTAACCTTTTATTTCAAGAAATAATTAGCAGGATAATTAATTTTTATTAAAATTAAAATTTTTTAAAAAGTATTTGCATCTTTCATCTCTTAATACAGAAAAATCATACTAAACTTACACAAAAGTATATTTAGTTGCTTGCTAATCAGGCGTTTAATTATTAACTAATAGGCCATCTATGATGCAAATGATTAACTTTATCTGTAATATCTATTGTTTACTAGATGGCGTACTTTATTTTTAAATTACTTTCGAATATTCTTATAAAATTAATAATATCTGTTGTCTACTTAATAAAGATTTTATATGATTAATAATTTACTACGATATTGACACAGTACAAATATCAATTTATACAAGCGTTTAAAAAAGTATGATCCTTCTTCCATCTGAAGAAAGCCAGAAAATCTTATTTATCTTAATTTTCTTACAACATTTCATCATTTTTATCAAGAATATATTGGCTTATTTTTACTGAAACTAAAAGTAGAACTTATTTATTCAGTGCTGCATTAAGCCTGTGTGGCGCGGGCCTTCTAGCAACAATATTATTAATATTGCACATTACTGTAACAATTTATAAAATTGCAGTTTGTACTTATAAAATTACTCAAGATAGCCCGTGATATTTTGATAATGTAGACTTATTTCATTACTTAACGAAAAATAATACAGTTTTTATTATGGTTTAAACTTTTATTTAATTAAACCAAAAGTTAAAAATTTAAGATACATAAAAAAACATTCAAATATATAAAAGATCAATTTTAGAGAAAAAGTTATAATTTCAAACCGCCTGATCCTCACGCTAATACTATAACACAACGAGTTACTTCTTTCCATTTTATTTCTTATATTCTCTGGCTTATGACTTCATGGACATTTTTTCTAAAAAGATATTCACCGTTCTTTGGTATTTTTTGATGTAGTTATGTTCGTTAGGCTTTAAATTAAAGAACTGCTTCATTACATTTTAATTATCTCCGCGATTCTGGCTTTTATGCGACCTTTTTTAAATTCATGGACTTTTTTTTCTAAAATTTTTTTTGGATTTCTTGAAATTTTTTGATGCAGTTATGTTCGTTAGGCTTTAAATTAAAGAACTGCTTCATTACATTTTAATTATCTCCGCGATTCTGGCTTTTATGCGACCTATTTTAAATTCATGGACTTTTTTTTCTAAAATTTTTTTTTTGATTTCTTAAATTTTTTTGATGCAGCTATGTTCGTTAGGCTTTAAATTAAAGAACTGCTTCATTACATTTTAAATATCCACGCGATTCTGGCTTTTATGCGACCTTTTTTAAATTCATGGACTTTTTTTTCTAAAATTTTTTTTGGATTTCTTGAAATTTTTTGATGCAGTTATGTTCGCTAGGCTTTAAATTAAAGAACTGCTTCATTACATTTTAATTATCTCCGTGATTCTGGCTTTTATGCGACCTTTTTTAAATTCATGGACTTTTTTTTTCTAAAATTTTTTTTGGATTTCTTGAAATTTTTTGATGCAGTTATGTTCGTTAGGCTTTAAATTAAAGAACTGCTTCATTACATTTTAATTATCTCCGCGATTCTGGCTTTTATGCGACTTATTTTAAATTCATGGACTTTTTTTTCTAAAATTTTTTTTTTGATTTCTTAAATTTTTTTGATGCAGCTATGTTCGTTAGGCTTTAAATTAAAGAACTGCTTTATTACATTTTAAATATCCACGCGATTCTGGCTTTTATGCGACCTTTTTTAAATTCATGGACACTTTTTTTCTAAATTTTTTTTTTGATTTCTTGATTTTTTTTGATGCAGTTATGTTCGTTAGGCTTTAAATTAAAGACCTGCTTCATTACATTTTAATTATCTTTGCGATTCTGACTTTTATGCGACTTTTTTTAAATTCATGGACATTTTTTTAAATTTTTTTTTTTTTAATTTCTTAAATTTTTTTGATGCAGTTATGTTCGTTATGCTCTAAAATAAAAAACTGCATCATTAGATTTTAAATATCTGCGTAGATACTCAAAAAATTGCATTGCTCTTAAAATCATAAAAGTGAACCTTTTCATCATTTTTAACAAGATTATAGTCTTCTTTCATTGAGATTTAATATATCGATATATCATAAACTAAAATACATATTTAAAAATGAATTATAAATTTGAAATCAGCATTCAAAATTAAGTTAAAATCCGTTATAAAAATAAGATATTTTTTTCTTCAATTTTTATGAAAAGTAAGAAGAGTATAGTCTTCTTACTTTTCATAAAAATTGTTCGACATTTTATGCCGATATCTCCTAAACCAAAAGAGTTATCTAAAAATTAATTACAAATTTGAAATCAGCATTCAAAATTAAGTTAAAATCCGTTATAAAAATAAGATATTTTTTTCTTCAATTTTTATGAAAAGTAAGAAGAGTATAGTCTTCTTACTTTTCATAAAAATTGTTTGACTTTTTATGTCGATATCTCGTAATCCAAAAGACTTATCTAAAAATTAATTACAAATTTGAAATGAGCATTCAAAATTATATAAAAAACCGTTATAAAAATAACATATTTTCTTCTTCAGTTTTTTAATGAAAGAAGACTATAATCTTGTTAAAAATGATGAAAAGGTTCACTTTTATGATTTTAAGAGCAATGCAATTTTTTGAGTATCTGCGTAGATATTTAAAATCTAATGATGCAGTTTTTTAACTTAAAGCCTAGCGAACATAACTGCATCAAAAAATTTCAGGAAATCAAAAAAAAAATTTTTAGAAAAAAAAGTCCATGAATTTAAAAAAGGTCGCATAAAAGCCAGAATCGTGTAGATATTTAAAATGTAATGAAGCAGTTCTTCAATTTAAAGCCTAGCGAACATAACTGCATCAAAAAATTTCAAGAAATCCAAAAAAAAATTTTAGAAAAAAAAGTCCATGAATTTAAAAAAGGTCGCATAAAAGCCAGAAACGCGTGGATATTTAAAATGTAATGAAGCAGTTCTTTAATTTAAAGCCTAGCGAACATAACTGCATCAAAAAATTTCAGGAAATCCAAAAATAATTTTTAGAAAGAAAAGTCCATGAATTTAAAAAAGGTCGCATAAAAGGCAGAATCGCGTGGATATTTAAAATGTAATGAAGCAGTTCTTTAACTTAAAGCCTGGCGAACATAACTGCATCAAAAAATTTCAGGAAATCCAAAAAAAAGTTTTAGAAAAAAAAGTCCATGAATTTAATAAAGGTCGAATAAAAGCCAGAAACGCGTGGATATTTAAAATCTAATGAAGCAGTTCTTTAATTTAAAGCTTAGCGAACATAACTGCATCAAAAAATTTCAGGAAATCCAAAAAAAATTTTTAGAAAAAAAAGTCCATGAATTTAAAAAAGGTCGCATAAAAGGCAGAATCGCGTGGATATTTAAAATGTAATGAAGCAGTTCTTTAACTTAAAGCCTGGCGAACATAACTGCATCAAAAAATTTCAGGAAATCCAAAAAAAAGTTTTAGAAAAAAAAGTCCATGAATTTAAAAAAGGTCGAATAAAAGCCAGAAACGCGTGGATATTTAAAATCTAATGAAGCAGTTCTTTAATTTAAAGCCTGGAGAACATAACTGCATCAAAAAATTTCAAGAAATCCAAAAAAAAATTTTTAGAAAAAAAAGTCCATGAATTTAAAAAACGTCGAATAAAAGCCAGAAACGCGTGGATATTTAAAATGTAATGAAGCAGTTCTTTAATTTAAAGCCTGGCGAACATAACTGCATCAAAAAAATTCAAGAAATCCAAAAAAAAGTTATAGAAAAAAAAAAGTCCATGAATTTAATAAAGGTCGCATAAAAGCCAAAATCGCGTAGTTATTTAAAATGTAATGAAGCAGTTTTTTATTTTAATGCATAACAAACAGAACTGCATTAAATTATTCCAAAGAATCAAAAAAAAAAAATTAGAATAAATATGTCCATGAAAATAAAAAAGGTCACTTAAAAGCCAGAACCGCATGGATATTTAAAAAGTAATGAAGCAGTTTTTTATTTTAGAGCATAACGAACATAACTGCATCAAATTATTCCAAAGAATCAAAAAAAAATTTAGAAAAAAAATGTCCATGAAAATAAAAAAGGTCGCTTAAAAGCCAGAACCGCATGGATATTTAAAAAGTAATGAAGCAGTTTTTTATTTTAGAGCATAACGAACATAACTACATCAAAAAATACAAAAGAACTGTGAATATCTTTTTAGAAAAAATGTCCATGAAGTCATAAGCCAGAGAATATAAGAAATAAAATAGAAAGAAGCAACTCGTTATGTGTTATAGTATTAGCATGAGGATCAGGCGCTTTGAAATTGATTTTCTTTCTCCAAAACTGATCTTTTATATATTTGAATGTTTTTTTATGTATCTTAAATTTTTAACTTTTGGTTTAATTAAATAAAAGTTTAAACCAATCGCGTAGCCAAAATCCAAAAGCCGCGTAGCCAAAATAAAAGCCAAAATCGCGTAGATATATAAAATTTAATAAATCAGTTCTTTATTGTAGAGGTTGTAGAGCATAGCGAACATAACTGCATCAAAACTTTTATAATAATCTAAAAAAAAATCTTTTTGCAAAATTGTCCATGAATTTAAAAAAGGACGCATAAAAAACAGATACGCTTAGTTATTTAAAATTATACATATATCAATTTTTAACAAATTAAGTTTATTAGATTATATTTAACAATTATACAATTTAACAAGATTATATTTATTAATATTATATAACATTAATTTTACCTTTCTTTCATCTCAATAAATACAGTAATTTTACTTTCACTAAAATTAAAAATAAATATTTTCATTATTTTTAAACATCTTCTATCTCTAATAATGGAGAAAAATCTTATTTTCAACGCGTGATCATATGTATGCATCTATATTTACATTTAAGTTTATATGGTTGCATAATGATCAGGCGTTGTATTTTTACAAACGTATAGTGCCATCTATGAAATAAATAATTAACTTCTTCTGTTATATCTACTGTTTAATAGATGGCGCAAATTAATTATATCTATATTACCTAATTAAAAATTTTAATTGTTAAATTATTATTAACGATGCTATTTAATAAAGTATTACATTATTGTTACAAGCATTTATAAAATCTCTGTTCTTCTTCTAACTCTTATCTCAAGAAAAGCAGAAAATCTTACCTTCGCTAAAATTAAAAATATAATTCAAATTGCGAGAGTTCGGCAGCGTTTCATACTTAAGACAAGTTGTGGGGTATAAACTGCCGGTATAACTAAAAAGCACTGACTCATTTATTTTTCTATAAAGTATATAGAAACGAATAAGATAAAATTCATTATCATATTATAGATTTATACCGCTCTTACAACCTCTTTTAAGTATATCCGCCGAACTCTCGTGTTTTGGACTTACACAACATATTTATTGTTATACACATAATATCTAGTCCGAGTTAGTTAGATAAATCTAAGAAGGCTCACTCCCCATAACATCCAGTGATCTACAGCCAGAGTAACATCTTAAGCAAATTAGACCCTTGAACTACATTTATATCAATATCGGCATATTTAAACTTTTGAAATAAGATTAAAAATACAATTAGCAAATATAATCAGTAATACAATTAATCATTAGGAAAAGTGCTATTACATGTACTGATTTTGTTTTGAATAATTAAACAATTCAAAACAAATGAATTTCTAAAATCGTTCATTAGAAAAATAAATATACTTCCTGAGTAAATCAAAGTAAAATCAATGCTTAAAAAAATATTGTAAGAATAGTAAGCACAAAGTGTAGAAGTGGCTGCAATTTGTGAGTTAATTAATAAAATGGGAGATAAGTAATTGTTGATAAGTTTTTTGTGGCTTCACACGTCAATTATAAAATAACGTAAATTTTCAGTATATTATATAGTTTATATTAAAAGCTTTTTTTAACGTTGAACTTTTCAAAACTTCTTATAAATAAATATGCAACGTTAAAGTCCTAGATACAGCTTATTTACTAATTCTTAATTTTATTTTATGAATTCAAATTATGTGTGTAAAAATAGCTAAAAGTTTATGTTTTACCTCAACAAATTACTATATTACCCAGATTTAATGTTTCTTTTATAACTACTCTTTTAAATGTTTTCACGAAATAAGTTACTTGAATTAAAATAAAGAAAAATATATTCAAATTATAATTATATTTCAAATGGTCACATTATTTTTATTAAGTAGATATTAAAAAAATATAAAATAAAATGTGATTAAAATTATAACATATTTAACTAAATATTATTTTAATTAACCCAATATTTCTTCCGAATAACGAACCGTTTTATAATGTAACAAATCAAATACATTTCTAACTTTCAATAAGTTCATAATTATTCTTTCACTAAAATAGCCTTATCTTCATCAAGTTTTACACTCTTGATTTTATTTAACTTTTTATTAAATTTTGCAATAATCTCCTCTGAGCAATCTTCAATTTCGTTAAAAGATTTATACTGTGTTAAAACCTTTTTCTTTAATTTTTTAATACTTAATTCATTATTTTTAGATTCTAAAACATCTATGATCACTTTAGACCAATCAAATTTTTTCTTTGAACCTTTATCTCCACTTCCATTTATTTCAGTGGAAACCTCTTCGTTACTCGCCTCTTCTGAGGAAGTACCTTTCTTCTCGTTATTAGACTTAATGTTTTCAATATCTTCATTATTCTCGCCTTCAGATTGAATCTTCCTCTTCTTTTTACTAGGTTTATCCTCATTGTCATTCTCAATTAAATCAGGTGCATTCACTGGTGCACTATTCTTTACTTCTTTCAAAATGTTTTCACTATTCTCGCCTTCAGATTGAATCTTTCGCTTCTTTTTACTGGGTTTATCCTCATTGTCATTCTCAATTAAATCAGGTGCACTATTCTTTACTTCTTTCAATTCTGTTTCATATTTTTCACGCCTTCGTTTTTCTTTACGTTCCTTTTTAGAAAGTGTTGCATCACTGTTATTTGCTTCAGGTGTAGTGTGATTTCCGTTTTGTTCAGATTGTTTATTTTCCTTCACAGATTTATCTACAGTGACTTCCTCAGCTTCACTCTTCTGATTACCATTTTGAGCAGGTTTTTCATTCTTTTTTACAGAGTTATCAGAAGCAGTTTTAAGATCCTGTGCTCTCTGTTCATTTAGAACGGCTTCCAAGATATTCCAAACACTTTCTATTGTATCCGCGTCTTTCTGGCCATGATATGAGTTATCCATGAAATTCATAAATTTCGTTTTCTTTCTTGGAACGTTTGTGATTTGTTTTAAATGGTTCAATACGAACCGCTGTTTAGGATTAATGTTTTTATTATTTTCAATAACGGACCTAACCATATCACACCATGCTAATTGTTTCTTTTCGCCTCTATTTTGCCCTGGTTTCGGTGTATAATCTTTTCCTGAGTACCGCTGAGCTTCAGATATACATTTAATATGTTCAACATATTCTTGCCCCCTAAAATATTAAAAATATCAATTACTGTCTAAACCTAAAACATTAATTTATGAATATTCCAAAACTTACCTAAAATCTTTAAAGCAATCCATACATGATACACTGATAGGGTTCCTTCTACAAGTTGTCAGGTAATGTTTCTCAACTTTTGGTTTTTGCAAAGAGTCACCGCAATTATTGCATGTAAAAACAACCATTGTTGATAGCTAAAAGAAAATATTTTATATGAGATTTGAGGTTATAGTAGTATAAATTACAATGCTAACGCACGTGTTATTGTCATTTGCAATATTCTTACTTGAAGCTTTACTGATTATAAATTACTCAGATATAATATGTAAAAACTGACACTCTTAAATATAAAAAGAACAATTATTTTACTATGTATTTTTAATTAAATTCAGCAACATTTAAAGTTATTGCAGTGCAAACTGTAGCAAAGTCAACTAATAATTTTAACATGTGGTATTTGCTTTTGATGAGAATCACATCAAAGACAACAGACTGGTTTATATTGTGTCTGGTATGTTGTCACATTTATTATCTCTGGTCACATTTGCTCAGTAAATAGAAATGAATTTAGCAGTAGTTCAGTTTGGTTTAAGATGTCAATGACAATATATTTTGCTAGTATTTAATATCTATTAAATTAAAGCGTTCCAATATAGGTTAGTTTTATCGAAAATATAAAATTACATAAAAGTAATAATAACTGTAAGTTTCATACTTTTTTCTATTTATTTCCAGGTGCTAAGAAAATTAAAAATGGTAGGACGAATTATTCGTAGTATTCAACCTGCTAATGTTATAAGCGATGCTGATGGATACAGACCATTGTTTTACACTGAGATCAACAGTATAATGAGGGGGCTAGGTGACAGTCCAAAACCACTTCATGAATCTGTAATTTTAATGGAAAAAATATTGAAACAACAACTAGAAGGTATTTTAAATGAAGCAGGTAAAGCGGCCCAACGACGTTCTGAGAACGAGCATACTGTATCTGTACATTCTAGAGATATATTGTATATTATGCGTAGAAATCGTATTAAAGCAATGCGCTTGATAAAGTTTTTTAAAGAGTATAGTGCCGGCAAGAACTTGGAGCGAGAAACTTCTGCTAATTGTGAAGCAGAGTTTGATGTTGAAGAACGTCTACCACCAAATTTCCTAGCTGATGTAAGCCACTTAGTTCGTGTTTGGAAAAGAGATTTAAAACATGACGAAGAGAAAATTCGTCGCGCGGAACGTGCTGATTTTATTTCACGTCGTTTAAGTGGACCGGCATATTTAGAATATGCAAAGGCTCGTCGAGTTTCATTTTGTTCAAAAAATGCAACAGAACTTAGAACAAAATTACGAAACTGGTTACTGCCACGTTTAAGTATGCAAATTTCTGAAACCGCAATGCTTGCTATCGGTTTTCTAGTTCACGAAACAATAGCTCGAATTGTGGATATGGCATTCCTAGTTCGGATAGATTCCTCAAGGAAACTTAGTGATCGAATTGACAAATTCCCATGCAGGTCTCATCTTAGGTATTTTAAACCACAAACTACAGATATGGTAATGAGAAAAGTTGGTGAAAAGGCTTTAACAGTAGCCGAAATATCTGAAGCAGTTCGTAGATACAATCAACCAGGAAGACTTTTATTGAGTTCTAGTCCTTTACCAAGACCTCGACTGATAGCTATTTCTTGAAGATGCTGATGACCTGTCGTCGTACATTGATTACATTTTTTGAATCCATAATTCATGAGCTATGATTTAAATTAGTTTATTAAGGTTCTATCTAATTGTAGATATAGCTAACTGTACCATAATTATTTAATTTAATAGAAGTATCCAACTGTTAGTATAGACATAGCTTTAAAGAATGTTTTTAATTTGAAATTGTATGAATTTTTATAATGTAAATTACCTGATATTTCTAAATTACAATGCCAATAGACTTATTAGATTATTTTTACGCATAGCTTTTAAAAGTTTTAAAAACTTATTTGTTTCTAAGTATGTATCAATGGAATAACTATAAATAAAATAATTTTAACGTAATAAGCTTTAACGTTTTGTTTTTACTAATACGAAAATGTACTTTTCATGTAAACCTATGTAATAAAATATCTTTTTATACCAACTGACTTGTACAAATTATTAATTTATTTTTAAGTATAAGTCAACGCAAAGGGTTGTATCTGATTTATAAAACCCGCCTTATTTTATCTTACGCTCCTTACATAAATGCATGTTCGTCTATTCTCTGTTATATCTTGATGTGAATTATACTGCTACTAAAGCGAAATGTTTGTGTTTGTGTATTGATACTTGATTCTTTGCCCTGTGAGCATGAACTATGTGTGCAATCATGGGTTTTCACACTTGAAATATTGAACATTCGTACTTGAACACGCAGGGTTTCTAAATTTATATGTTAATAGATGCTGCTACCAAGGATTCAGACTTTACATCTGATAATTTAGCAAGGGTTGGATCCTAGATAAATAAAAACTCAATAAACAGAAGTCCACTTCCTGGCACACGTACTCATTGTTAAATGTAGTAAAAAATTAAAATTTATAGTAAGCTATTAGATACTTATAATTTAAAACAATTATAATTAATCAAAGATTTGAACTTTCATCTATTAAAGAGTGGATTAAAAACTATACGGTTCACAATTTACTTCACAGATGGCGTATTTATTATGCAGCAACTTCGTTAGCAAATTGTGAATACTTATTGTAAAACTCCCTTTCGATTATTTACATTATTTAAGGAGACCTTTTTGAAGATTTAAAAATTATAAAGATCATTAAAGTAAGTAAGACTTACTAAGATCAGTTGTTCCAAACCATCAGTATATAAGATAGTTAGACAGATAGAAAGATCATAAAATAAAATGGTTTTAAAGACAATTTATACTTTCCCAGTAAACAATTTGGTGAAGTGTCCTGTTTTGTGACGTTTCTATCACTATTGCACTTCAATTATAGTTCGCATCAACTTTATCTTCATTTGTATTCTGACAGGTGGAGTGGTTGTAGCCGATAAAATAGACATTTCATATGAACCACTGTGAGAAACTGAACTGTAAATGAACTCTTTCATGACAAAAAATCATACGCATTTTCAATATGATGGCAAAGTGACACCAAAATGTTTCCTTAATTTTCAGACTAAAAGTTTCTAGGTTTCCTTAAATTTATAAATATATAATGGTAATTTTAAGGTAGATCCACATGTTTTTTTTCTTTAACGGGATAGAATATGTTATATTTTTTATGGTGCACATTTAAGTTTAACTAATTCAGTGGATGGAAATGTATCATCAGTGACGTGGTAAGTAACTTGTTGGGTGCATCCCCTTCCCTACCTAACCACTCCCTATCCATCACTTTCCTGTTCTGTTAACATTTATACCAGGTCTGGAGGGTGGTGAAGGGGAACAGGGATAGGGATCGGTGATGCACACAAATGAGTGTACATGGAAACGCTCTTCTGGATCGCTGGAGAATCCGATCGTCTGATGGACGAGTGACGTGACGGGAGACGTGACGCGTGACGTGTGACGACAGAAGACTCCACTCTGCGGAAGCAGCAGATAGAGAAACTCTACTTTTTACTTGGAAACAGGAAGCACTTCATGTAAGTGCACTAAAAGTAATCATTTAGATGCTCAAATTCTTCCAAATAAACTTCTAGCGTACTTCTAGAATAATATTGCGTGGGTCTAAGTAAAGAATTGGAAAATCTTATTTATATCATCATGGCATTTATTAGACTGGTTCTAGGAAAGATGTTATTAACATTTAAACTTCGTTCACCATAAAAACTGCCAATATTAAAAGTGGTTGCGTGGGAAATTGCAAATACTACAGAATCATACAACGTTTCGACTACCAACAGCTACAAAACATTACCACAGCACTGACCTACTCAACAAATAACTGACTTTAAAATGCATTTCACGTCATACAAATATGGCCGACCATTTCTAGCGCTAAAAGTACAATTCAAATTTTTAATTGCTATATCTCCGTCAATATTTAGATATTTAATAAAATAGACACGCCAATACACATTTATTAACATCAATTTTAATCAACAATTGAAGAATTGACCACTACAAAATGAGGACACAAGGCCATTTGTGGTCACCGCCGAACTCTCGTAATTTGAACTATGTATGTATTTTACATTATGGTAAATTATTTGTCTTTTTTATTGCATGATTTTTTTTACTTTTAAAATAAATAAAAGTTTTAAATTTAAAGTTTACAGCAGAACTATTGCCTTTGTTAAATGTTTTTATTACGAGTTCCTAGCCGTTGAGTTGAGGTGCTAGTTGTTACCGTCGGTGTTGGTAATGATATAACGGCGTATAACGGCGTAACAGCGTAACAGCGTAACAGCGTAACGACTTAATGTGCAACTTCAGTTTTCACAACTCAACTCAACTACGCCATTAATGTAACATGAATTTTATATTTGTAGTAAAATGGTTTAAAGTTTTTGTTACTTGGTGCGTTGCTTTTGATGGGTGAAGTTGATGTGCCAGTGCTTGTGTTGTTCTGTTCTTCTTTGGAGGTCTGGAGATGGTGTTAGTACTTCAATGTCTCTGCGCTCTGCAGAGTTTTAAACCTTGTTGGAATGTCACATGGTTGTCAACTTGTAAATTATAGTCTTCCCTTTTATAATATAATATTCCACTTTAAGTTAAGACTTATACAGTGAAACAAGTCAAGACTAAATGACGTATGTGATAAGATGAAGTTTGTTTGCGATGATACTACCCCTCCCCTTCGTCTATCTCTTTCTCTACTCATTTGAACGCAGCTGAGTTCCGCGAACCATTAGGAAGGATAACTTTATTATTTTCAAAACTATTAAATATAAAATTATTTCGGAGAATTTGCTACATCATGAAAATTAAATTCATCAAATATTAATAAAGCGTTTGCGAGAATTTCTGCTAGTGACACGTGGAACGAACTGTGATTTGTAATTTTATCAGAGTACTAATTAGTTTTAATGATTAAAACTAACTGGTGTTTGCTCAGTAATAATTTTCAGTTCTTTTTTAATTTTTTAATTATAATCTTTTTTTAATTTTCTAAAAGTTAAATTTTTATATTTCTTTAAGGAATTTCGTCCACTGCATGTTTAATTGAAAGGTGCTTAATTAAATTTATAATATCTACGCTGTTCTAAACTTTGTGCAACTTTTTTGAAGTTAATGGTAATAAAATTTTGTATTTTTAGTTGTTTTTAATGTAGTTAAGTCCGGTACACTTTTAATTAATATCTTGCAACATTTATCCAAAAAGTAATTAAGGTAGTTGGTCCGAGATAGTCATGCTCAAAAGTATAACTCAGCAACCTAAAATTATAATGTAGAAGAAACGTTAGTGTCAAATAGTCTCGTTAAAAACTTTTGTGAAAGTACAGTCTCACTGTTCTCACTACATGTAAATAGTATCTACACATACATACACGTATATACATTCACGTATTCTCACTGTTCTCACACATGTAAATAGTATCTACACGTATATTCACATACATACACGTATATACACGTATTTTCAATGTTTACAAAATTTTATTTCTGTAATGGCGTGGACAATAATTTCCATTTTTTTTTATGTGATTAATAACTACTGTTTCTATAATATATTAAATTTTTATTGAATTCCTTTGAATCGTTTTTATTTTATTCGATAAAAATAACATTGAAATTACTATTTCCCATAAGAGCCTGTGTTAAAATAACAAAATTTTAATATCGTTTTTCTCAATAATGGAGTGGTAAATTTTAATCGACCTGAGGTCAATATGTCTTATAATTAATTAAAGAGCAATTAAATGAAGTTTTATTAAAATCCTTTGAAAAGTCATTCCACGATACAACTACCTTAAGTGAAAATAATATTTTTACCGCTGTGCGCAGTAAAATGTGCTTAAAAAGATTATCAATTTTTGATAGTTAATTTGTTTTATCAGTGATCTCATTCTGCAATCTAATTGCAGTCTACCGCACCCGAATATCTTTTCAGTCTGAACGAGAGGATTTTATACGTTCCATATAACACTATTTCCTGCAATACGTAACGACCTAACCAGTATCTTCATGGTATAACGAAATGGAAATTTCAAATCCAAATTAAAAGAATAATATTTAACAAGATCAACAAGATGTTATAACTTTTGTTTATATAATAAAAGTTTTAAACTTGTTATACCAAGAATAATGTACAAAGGAATAGCGGCTTAATATTCTTAAGGGCTTGGAAATGTAGTTATGTAAGATTACATGTTTTATATCATAATTATAATCCCTATTTTGTGTAGCACGCTTAAATGATAATTAAGATCAAAATGATAAGGGCGTCCTATAATCGTAAAACAGACATTATCGTTAAACGAATCATGAACGGTACTCGTACTTGTTTACAAAAATATAATAGCAGGTAATAACAATTGATACAGTTTGTTTGTTGGCAACACGGAGCCGAACATGGAATTACGTCAATAAAGAATGTAATTTAGATAATGTAGTACTAGTTTACTTTATTATAAACCTCGCTTTTGATATTTGTACTTTGCTATGGTCAAAACTTTGCAGTCGACTTTTAAACTATTTTCTATTTAGCTATCCCAGTAAACATTTTGGAGTAAATTCTACTTAATCTCTATTACATATCATGAATTTTTTGTCTGGAACGTGTTCGTTTTCTATTCAGTCGTTCAAAGGAAAGGTCTTTTTTATGAGCTACAGACATTGCAACGACGGTTCACTGCTGAATTAAAAGCGGAGTAGGTTTATGATTTATGACCGGATAATAAAAATATACCCATGTGGGAAAGAAACAGAAATACTTATTGAATGATGTTGGAAAAAGAAAGAATATTATTATGAAAAACTAACACAAAATCTGTGACAGGTAGAGAACTTGTAAAGCGTTAGAATAGAATTGTACGAGTGACTCGAACTTCACCAAATAGGACACTTCACCAAATTGTTTACTGGGTTGAAGCAAATTTCACACATGATCTTGATGTTAATGGTGTCACAAACGAACAGTTCGTCTGAACCTGAAGCTGATCGTGTAAAAGGCCTCTTAAATGAATATTTCCAAATGGTTTTGGTCATGACTACCCTGCTACCCTGATACTACATGAGAAATGCTATGATACTCTAATACTAAACACGTGGTTTATTTTGTCATTCCCACCCCCGCATTCCGGCAAATTGTTTTTGACAGATACTGATCTTCTTCAGCCACTTGTCTTACGTATCTCGTAGGACTTTCAGACGTGATATGGACGTGGGCTTACACAAACAAACAGTTCTAAGATTTTAAGGATATTACTTCAGTTGCCAAGTGTCTGTTAGTCAACGTTAACGTCAGTTGAAGATCTGGTAACCACAAATATGACTAGATGGAATTTGGATATTTTGAACAAAAGACCATCGATTTGTTATATAGAGTATTCTCACCCTTTGGACTACAGGATGTAAAACAATAATTACTATTAAGAAGATATGGAAATACATGGTTTTTTAATTTGTAGTTTTTATTTGTAATATTATTGTTTAGTGCTATGGGCCATCTATTAATTACGTCACACGCAAGGGGGAGGTTCCAAAGTGTCATAAGATGTAACATAGAGGGGAGAAGTCGTACGCTTCGTGGCATTAAATCTAAAACAAAAAAGCGATTTAAAAAAACAAAATAACATTAAAAAATAAAAAAAAGTGTAACGTCACAACAACGGGGAGAGCCTGCGAAATGACTGACAATGGGGTTTTTGGCCAATAAAGAAGCATGACATTATTTTGAAAAATCTAGTGATTATTTTAAAATAAAAGGGTTCTATTAAATTAGCTATTTCTTAAAAGGGACTAAAGATTTTAAAATCTTTAAAAAGGTGGTTTTGGGTAAAGTGTTTGATAAACTGACACCATCCCAGTAAACAATTTGGTGAAGTGCCCTATTTAGTGACTTATAATTCGTATCAACTTTATCTTTATTTGTATTCCGACAGGTGGAGTAATTTCGCCATTTGTAGCCGATAAAGTAGATATTTTATATGAAAAAATGTGAGAAACTGAACTATAAATGAACTCTTTCATGACAAAAAAATCATGACGCATCTTCAATATGATGTCAAAGTGACTCCAAAATGTTTACTGGGATGTACATTTAAGTACATCGAAGAACATTCAAATACTGGTCTACTACAGTAGAAGCTGTTTAATTTGATGACGCGTGAAAATAATCAGTTAAGACAACGTTAAGATATTCCAACTACGTACATGGCGTCTGCACAAGAAAGAACTAATACATATTTGCATTGAAAAATATAATATTTTCATTTTATCGCTTAGCGCCATAAAACAAATCCTTTCGAAAAACAATAAAAAGGATGTTAAGGGGTACATAAAAATATACTCGTCGTAAATGTTAAAGTTCATTTTATTAAAGAAATAAAATATCAAAATGTAAAGCAAGTGTTAAACTTAAACCCACATGAAAATATGAGAATGAGGAAAAGAAAGGGAAGGGCTGAGATAAAATGCATATGTTTGCTAAAATCATGTAAAATACATTGAATATTAAACGACTACTTGGTTGGGTTTGTGTGTTCGTATCACGGGTTGAAAACCTTTCAAAAACGGTTGCCACATTATCTTGCACAGATATTGACTTGAACGTCTTAACACAGTAATAAAAAAGTATTGTCTCATTAAGAACATCCAAATGTACATCTACTTTTTTAAAATGATATTGTTGTCTTTAGCTTAAATATGCGAAACAATGTCCCTTAAATACTTAATTAGCTTTAATCCTAAGCTAAACAGCCCCGGTTCTTGCCCTTGTCGTTACCCTGCCTGCAGCTTGCTTGCATTAGTCTGCAAAGCGTCTCCTCGAACAACTAGAACAGAAATTTGTTTAATTAACTTCGTGGCATAGGGACATTTGAAGAATACAATTAGTTATTGTGGAGTATGGACATGGTGTGTACTAATGACAATGTATACATTAAGTGTAATTGCCAAGCTGCTGTTGCTGCTGCGTGGCGTGTGTTCAGTCTTGAGGCTTCAGGGTTACAAATAAGGGATGAGAGTGAAGGAAATAACCCTGTGACTCACCTTATAACCACCCAGACGTCACGGGTAGAAAAATAAAGGCCCAAGGGACTAACTGTATATTTTCATTTGATAAATGACCTGAACACAGTCAAATATAATTAAAAGAACATGTTTTTCAACCCCAAGGACTCACCCCTAGTATAGATTAGTTTGATATTTGCTTTGTTGTGGGGGATTATTGATTATTTATTAATGTAAATACACAAACAAACCCTTGTTGTTATCTTTAAAAAATGATCTTTACAAAAGTTTAATTTCCGATAGATCTGTTAACACAACTTGCAATATATCAACCCTTAACAGTTGTTTGACTTTTGAAGAAGTTTGAAATCATTACTAGACCTGTACAACTCAGTTCCGATAATGGTAGTGCCTGACGTAAGAGTGCTATGTTTTCGGGTTCAGTTGCTGAACCAACCCAGTAAACAATTTGGTGAAGTGTCCTATTTGGTGAAGTTCGAGTCACTCGTACAATTCTATTCTAACGCTTTACAAGTTCTCTACCTGTCACAGATTTTGTGTTAGTTTTTCATAATAATATTCTTTCCTTTTCCAACATCATTCATTAAGTATTTCTGTTTCTTTCCCACATGGGTATATTTTTATTATCCGGTCATAAATCATAAACCTACTCCGCTTTTAATTCAGCAGTGAACCGTCGTTGCAATGTCTGTAGCTCATAAAAAGGACCTTTCCTTTGAACGACTGAATAGAAAACGAACACGTTCCAGACAAAAAATTCATGATACGTAATAGAAATTAAGTAGAATTTACTCCAAAATGTTTACTGGGAACTGATATAAATTAATAACATTTTCTGGTGTTGGTTGTTACATTTCTTTCATTACAGTTCTTTTCAACATCCTCTTTAAGATGGACATCGATATACCAAATACCCTGTATATACATAACTTAATTCAAACTTTATTTTCTGTGTGAGGAGCATTTTCCTTCACTTTATTATTTAATATACTCAGAGCAGAACCCAGAACCCAGAACATCTCGGGAACGTAATAAATGAACAAATCTAGTTACATGGACGTAAAACTAATTAAGGTAGTCGAGCTTCATGGAGCCGGATGTCTCCATGTTCCTTACCCGCTTGTCTCTTCATCCCCTTGCCATCCTAACCCAGTTTGTTGCCATTGCTTACTCATATTGCCATTGCACTGCAAATGCTTCCAGTTCTCGTTTAACCATAAACAGTAAAATTGCATGGTCATGTCATGGATATGCACTTTTTCTTGTAAATGTTATGTTAAATAGAGATATTTAATTGGGGATCTGAGTATTAATAGGAAAAAAGGATATCACATGTACATTGTTATGAAACTTGTTATAATTCAGGCATTTTGAATAGCCTTAAGTCCGGTCCACACCAATGCGAATTTCATTGCTCATTTTAATTTTTTTTAAATTATTTGTTGGGCTTTTTAGGGCCTTAAGATGACGTTTTTTACATAAAGATGCACTACATTTGTTGAACTTTGATCGTCTATACTAATGCGACATTTCTATAAATATATGTTATTCTTTCAAATTCGCATTAAGACTGCGTGTAAATCATTTGATTTGAAATTAGAACGACTGTAGTATTTCCATTTACATTATTGTATTTGAAACAGGAATGTAAAGAAATCAGTTGATTTTTATTACTTAAATTATTACTCTTTCCTTTTAAATATACAAAACTGGTTGAATGAATTCGTATAAACCATAATGGGCTCCGATGTATTAAGTTACATGTTACACCTTCTGTATTCTATAACTACTTGCACCAAATATTAGATATCGCATGCTAGGGGCCATTCATTAATTACGTTGCACACAAGCCGTTGCACAAGGGGTCCTCAAAGTCTGACAAGTTGTGACATAGGGGGAGGAGCATCTAATCTGATGAATCTAAGTTTATATTCTAAATTCACAATTCCAAAATTGTATTCTAAATTAAATGAAACACAAAAGTAAATACATATCAAATTTGCCTCTGTGATTCAGAAGAACCTAAGGCTACTTAAATGGTGATAAACTCTGCTGTATCATTGACATATAATCTGATAAAACTCCATTGGATAAATGAGCATGAATACAGTTATGCAACGAAAAGAGATGTTAGCTATTAGAAAAACACGATAGTTAAACAAAACTGCGTAATCTGGAGAGCAGATGGGTTATTAAAAGTCGCCTTGTTAAAATTTTATGCAAATAATAACATTTTTATTGCAATGAAGATATTAAAAATTTTAACTATCAATATAAATTTGTATGTTAACTATTAAATAACGGAAATACTCTCCAAGTGTCACAATGTATTTTCTGCTGTAATACATTTTGTCTTTCATAGTATCTTTGTAGCAGGAACAGAAGCGGATTTAACAATATTCTAATCGTACTCTTTTATCTCACTAATTCGAATATACTCGTATTGTCAAGATTGAAACAAGATTGTTAAACTATTTTAAGAAGAAGTGTTACTATATACTCTTTAATTAATAAAATAACACGTCACTTTTGAAATTCGACACTGTATAGTTGTTCTTTTATATAGCATTTTCCCGCCATTTATTTTTTATATCTTCATTTTGTTTTTGACGGCCGTGTTGGTTTATGATCTATTTTAATTATATTACCATTATTACGACTACCTGCGCTTTTTTTTGTTTAATGGTTGATGGAGTCATTTAATAATGTTTCTTTAAAAATATAAAAACGAAAGTCATTTAAAGGATAATCCTTGTAATAACTAAGTAAATCATTCATTATGTGGATTTAACTAACAAGAAATAACTGTAATCTTTTAATTTAATTAATAATAATAAATTATATAATTAATAATAAAATTATATTTTTTTGAATCATATCGAAATTCAAACCAAAAAAGTAGCAATATTTGTCCTGATTATATCTCGTACAATATACTCCCTAATATAATGATTTAAATTTTGATGGAGAGAGATGGATTTTTATGTCTGTAAAAGAGTGACAGAGGTAAAAGGCGGGAGAAGTGAAAATGACAGGGAAGGATGAAAACAACAAAATAAAGAGGAAGTAAGTTTAATGGAAAAGTAAGTCAATAGGAAGAGAAGAGTAGATGGAAGGTGGAGAAGGACGAAGAAAACAGTAAAACAAAGAGGCAAATTAGGTTAAGTTTGGTTTTAATGACATTAAATGGAATGTAAAGAGATTTTATAATCAGATTTTATAAGCAGAAGAAACATATAATTATGCGAAATACCTATAAGAATACCCAACAAAAGTAAACTTTGATAAATGCTTTATTTTATCTTTTACCGTTCGTTTACCACAATATAAACAGCATGCCTAATTGTCAGTTACTAATTAATAAGACCGGGAAACAATGTAATCGTACAAGAAGCAAGTTGTTTGTTTGGTTCAATTAGTTTAGCAAAACTCCGTCACCTCCAGGTTTACCAGTACTAAGTTCGATGACCTAAATGAAATAAACAACAACTCAAATTATCGCGTATTAAATTAATTACAAGATTACGCGCGGGGAAAACAGAAGGAAATATAAAGTCAAATGTTTGGTAGGAATTAACCGAATAACTGCAACCCCTCCCACGCGATCTAATTAACCCTAATTAATTACAATCAGAATATCAAACGGGATATTGTACTAGAATTAATTATAAAGTTAATAAATTATCAAATTATACAAACAGTGAATTTATGATAAATTGACAATACCCAATATGAAATTATAGGGTTAGTATTGGGGTTGTATCAACCCTTAGGGCTACTGGTTAACGCGACGCAGTAAGGGTAGTGTGTTCTTGACATCCCTAAACTGTTAGGGGATCGCGATGTGTCCCGGATTGCTTGTTAATGTGAAGCAATTAGAAGAAAGCTTCAAAGATTTTGTGTGAAGCTATAGAAGCTTCAAAGATTGAAGAGGAACCGCGAGTAAAATACTCGTATGTAGAACATTCATTAAAAATTGAACAAGCGCCAACTTCAATGGGCGGGAAATTTAAATTTCAAGTGTGATACAGCGACATAGAGTTCCTGATTAATAGCGGGATTTATATAAATTCGAGCTCGAACTTTTCTTGTCCGGCCGGCTCTGCCTTTGACTACATACAAATATAAGAACAACTACATAGCATCGGTTCTTAAATAAATAGTGTTAAATGTACTTCGTTCTATTCGAATGATTTGATTTGGTGTGGACACTCCATTGCACAGGAAACCCATGTAGCACGAATCGTACGATGCTGGTTCTTCCCACACCGCACCGCACCGTACCGCACGTAGCAGAAAACGTAAAAGACACAATAACGAGTGTCTAGAGATGTTGAAACCTCTCCACAACCATCGGGGGTTTTTCTATACTCTGCATTGAGCTGCTCGTGAAAGGACCGTGTCTAAATAAAGATGATTGCATTCTAAACAAGAATTGACAGACAGAAAGAAATCCTTCATACAATTATTTACTTAAATAGTATTAGTTTGTTGAATAATTTTCTCTACCAGGGGTATTTTGGAAATTTACGCGGATTTTGTTCGCTGATCCGCTTTCTTAATGTTAGTGTTTAAATTCTTTCTACTGAGTCATCTAATAAGCACCAGCAGCAGCATCATTATATTATTCTACTTGCATTACATTTCAATGCACACAGTTCATCTGTTTATCTTCTGTGTCACTGGTTCCTCTACAACGCTTGCTTACCATAAATACGACTGCACAGCACATCTATCTTTCAACTATTTAACCCAGATTAGAATCGCGTTGAACTACGACTAGCAGACTTTCCAGTTAAATAGTTAACAGACTGTTTACAAGTTTACAATCAGACTTTAATTTAACCACTTCAAAGGTTTCACATAATGCATTTTGGAATTCGCATTTTGCATACTACTTCACTATATTGCTGCACATTTTGTAACAGTGAAGGATTGTAATATATTTTCTAACTTCAACTGGAATGTGAACTGTAACCTCAGCAAAGGACATACTCGTACGGTACTAAATAAAGTGAACGAGGAATGTTTTAAATATCACAGTAAACTTTCATTTACATTTATAATAATATATCCTATTTTTGTTTTCATTTGTTTTTACAAAATTACATATGGGTTTAATATTCGACGGATGAGTTTCTAATAATAATAATAATAAGGCACCCGAGCCAAATGTGTCTCTTAGCGGCCATTTTTAATTAACTGCCGCTTAACCAAGCCGCCGATTTACGTTCGTATTCGCTGTCGCTTAAATACGCTTGCAGTGTGCGACAGGCCTTAGGATGGAAGCACATTGAAACCATAAACATGGGAATGCTTGATGCAGTTCAGTTATCAGAATCGTATTTAAAATTCATTAACATAACCTAATACATGGTAGGTTCTTGCCTACCTTAAGTAACCCATTATTCCATCTAATCATAGGCCCAGTTCGCCCCTGTTTTGCATAACTATTTATTTATGAGAGAACAAATAGAAAGTTATTATCTCTTCAGTGCGGTACAACAAACAAATTCACTTGCATTCTCTGATGTGGAACAGTAATTCCATCTATTGGCAACGAAGTAATCTACAATAACAAGAGTGTCCTTTGACTACAACATAAGTTTGTGTTTCACAATAAGACAAAGACATGAACCTTTTATTTGTGAAAAACATTGAAAATACAAGCAAATAGCATACGTATACAATTTTGATATTATGTTGTTCATTATATTTATTATTAATTAATTTTCTCTTTTACAGTATCTTAATTGTGGACAGAATAACGTATCGATTCCTGTTAAAGAAAAATGAATGGTTTATTAACCATGTCTTAACTATATATGGATAAACTTGGCTATCAGGACCTCAAATGTCCAATTATTTTTTAATAACTCGTTATATTTTAGGAGATATTAAGAAAGTAATTTTTTCACTTTAATTATTAAAGAGATCAAACGTTATTGAAAATTCCAATGTATGTTACATCACATGTAGTAAATATGCCATCCCTTTTATACAACAGGCAACAGATACAAGTGTTTGTGTGTGCTACTTCATTTACTATTAACAGCTGTGTTGTGTATCCAATGAAATATTATATAATGAAGAAAAAGTCAACAAGAAAAAATAATTTTGATTACTTAATACTACTTATTTCTTGTAAAACAAGCGGCAAAACTAAAATTCAATTTTGAGATAGCTACAACTTCGTAAACAATTGGATAATTTAAAAAAATAAGAACGCCAATATACATATATTAACACTTATTTCAATATAAAAAAGCCACTGGTCGTATGCACCCTTCTAAATAAGAAAGCTTTTATATTTCCAAACAACAATACACTTACACAAGAACCTTCCTGTAAAAAGGACAGGAAGCATTTATTTATCTGATTTAAATGTAGGGACTAAAAAACATAAAATTGAACTTCAATCAAAGTAAATTGCACGTATGAAAAACAAATGGCAATATTTAGGCGTAAATTACGTAGATTTATGTGAAATAAAAATTGTATAGACCTATTGAAAACACGTCAAGTGATGTAATAAAGTGACACGACCTCAATAAAACACGTGTCGGCAGCGTGTTCCATGTGGGATGGTGTTTGAAAGGTGCGTGGAATGGGAGGGGGGAGACTTTGTGACCAGTGAACGTGTCCTGGAGACCTGGAGACCCAGAGTCCTGTACTTCACCATACCCCAGCACGGATGACAAGTTGATGGCTTTGTGATCACGTGGTCTTTGCTTCGTATTTATTTAATATGTTCAAATAAACGCAAAATGTTTATATTCGAAGGTCTATAAAGAGCGACTTTTAGCTTTGAGGCAAATGTATCTTTGGTTTGATTCCCGAAAAAGCTGGATTTGGATCTTGTTTCGTTGGTGATAGCACTCATTTCAAACAATTTAACAACACAATGCGTTTTATAACACGAGTTCCTACAATGCGAATTATTTTATGCAAGAAAGTCATAATACAGGAATACCTTCCATGGTGGTGGTAGAGTGTATCCAGTCTAGATAGGGAGAGCACGTTCAGTTATTTAAATTTATATCTGTTGCACTATAAAAATGCTATCTATCATAACTTAAATATGTAATGACCTCAAGACTAAGAATGAATCACACTGGAGCTCCGAAACATCTAGCAAGAAACAAAATCATTCCAAACTCTAAATGCGAATGTGGTGAAGAAGAGGCAGACCCTGACCACATTCTGTGGCAATGTAAAAATACAGCAATGGCAAGAAATGGACTCCAACGGACGGTGCTACTGACTTCGCAGACGCTTCCTGTTAACACCGCCTTTTTGATTGAGAAACCGAAATTTATAACAGCAGTAGCCATGAATAGATCATTCTTGTTGTCGGGATACAAAGTATAAGAAGAAGCAGAATATATTAGGGGCGATAAAAGGCTACGTGCCTAGGAAGCCCGAGAAACTATATATAAAAAAAAAAACTTAAGTATGTCACCCGCAATTATCAATAAATACATTTTTTTATGCATCAAACACATATGCTTTCGGCAACTGTGCCGTTAAATTTATACGTTTAAAGGTCTAAACGCAGTGAGATGGACCTTCAGCGCACTGCGTCTTCATTTTAGCATATGTTACTAATTCCTGTCTCTCGAAATATTATGGTACTTCACAGTAGTTCTGTGTTAGTTGGATTATTAACACCCAGAAGTAAAAGTACCATAGAACACTAGGATCTGCAAACAGTATGTTCAATTCCCCGCAAATATAAATTGGATCAACAAAAAGTGTACAACCGGAACTAATGCCACAGCATTAAGTGTAGTAATGCGGGAAGTTAGCGTACTTTTATATTATTAACCTATTTCCGGTCTGGATGGTCTAACACTACTTCAGAAAATAATACGGAAAATCACTTTGCACTAATGCCATTGAATCTTATCCTTAAAGTCCTTTGCTAAGTTTCTGCAGAAGTTATAAGTTAGTCGCATCCTTTTGCTGAACCCCTGCCCCTGCTCCAGTCACCAGGAGGCTGTAGCCCACGGTCCGGTGTTGTCAAGGCGTTAACGATGAACGAATACGAGAAAGTCAAAAACAATGTCATTTAGATGTTTTCAAAGTCACATTATGGTGATCGTAAGATGAAATGGACCATTAAGAGCCATCTATCGATTTGTTGCGAGTAGGGTTAGTGGTCCGGTAAAGCAATTAGATTTTCAAACTTTTCTTTTTTGTACAAATTAACTTACAAACATTGAGTCGATAGATGAAAAGAGATATTTTTCTTTTGACTTCAATTAAAAATGGGTAGGCTTTAGCTTTGCAAGGATCATTAAGCAACAACAAGGGATGTTGATAATTAAAAATTAAAAAGTATTGAATCTTACTTGGTTGGTCCAGAGAAGACAGAAATAAAACAAGGTTAGTAACTAGGTGGTGGTGTGTTGTCCAAATTTCTTGTTTTCAGAAATGAGAGATTTGAAATTCAACTAACTATGAAATTTTTAGAAATGTTTAAGTTATGTATCTTCTGATTGAAGAATCTTACAACCCCACAACATTTTCCATGGTTCCGTCTAGCATAATTACCCAAGGACTTGCAGGACCCATATCTTTCAACATTTTCCATACTCCAAATAAATATTATGGGTTATGAGTTAATTTATATTAAAATAATGTGTTCTGTAAAAAGTTCTATTCAAAAATAAATTAATAATAAATTGAGTGCTTATTTGATTCTAACGTATATTACTTTCATATTGTTACTTCTATTACAATGTAATAACTTCACTAGTCATGTGTCATTAGCCAAAAGTACAACAACACTAATCAGAAAAACCAACCATTGTCCAACTCATTATAAAAGTCACATTTCAGTTTTAAATTCCACTGAACGCGGTTTGTAATTTGCATAATCTCATTATGCATATTTGTGGTTTACTTCACCCACATGACATACACACATACACACAACATGCAAACACATCATTGCATTCCATTGTAGCGTCGTGGTGCGTCGCTTGAACTAGGTTGGATTGTTAGTTTCGAGTAGCAACAGATCGAACAGGGCTACGACGCTCCGTTTGGTCAGCGTCAGATGAACCTACTCCAAGTGAATTTAATAAACGCGGTGACATACTCCAATGATAATCAGATGCTGTGATACGCAGCGTGATGGATGTATGATCAATATAGGTATATGTGTGTGTGTGACCAGATGAGCATTGAGTTAGTGTATTACATATGCGAGTACCATCCTGTACTGTATTTTGTTGTGGACTAAAATACACAGTGACGTAGAACTTTTATAGAAATTAAGACATAGTTCACAATCCCATTGTATCTTGTCAAATCGTTTCCTTTTTGTGGTGTGTCTTATGTATAGCTTGCCGTCGTACTTGGTGGACGATATTTGTTGCCGCATGCAGTGGGCTTTAACTCTTATTTACTACGCCAATGTGTAAATGTGCGATGTTGTGTTACTAACCGATCGGTTCAATGCGTTGGTAACGTATAATATTAGTATATGCAAATAAGCCAAATCGTTACTGGTGCGTTAGTACAGAGGCCGTTGCACAAATGTAATAATACCTTGAATTAGCATAGACGTAAACATAGGCATCGACATACGACACACGGCATAAAGCAGTACGGCATATAGCTATGCGCCAAAACGTGGAATGGGGAGATTTCACTAGTGTAAACAGTTGGCTCTGTCTCTATGGTGTTTAGAGGATATTATATTGATCTTGTGGATTGAATATCTATTACAGTGGGATTATTATTTTCTAAATTAAATAAACGTATCACAATTATTTAATATAGCGCTTTCAAAAATTATATTATTGTGAAATGCACAAGATAGGGCGGTGTATCAGATTGAATTACTTCCCCTTTTTGTCCAAAGCCATTAATTTTTAACAAATGACGTCAGCGTTGTGTTGTAATTTGTCACATTGACTAATTAATAAGCCACAAAGCAAATAAAAGTTTATCTTAATTCACTCCTGTCCTACTGTGATGCATCTGCCCTTATCCTTGCAAGTCAACACATACCCCAACAAGATAAGAACATAGTAAGCCCATTAATTATATTGTACGAGTATCTAAAAAATGGTTGCTTTTATCCCTTTATAATATGTTATTAAATTACTTAAACTGAAATTATTCCATACAGTACAGTAACTCCCTCTTTTTAATCCAATTACTTTGTTTAGAGCTACCCCTATTACACTACCCCTTCTATTACAATTATTTCATGAAGATCTGCCCTTGAATCAGGGCACTATTCGGTTTCATTAACCCCTAGCTCTTCCTTTTGGTAGATGCAGGATAGATCGTAAAGTTATTCGAACAGTGTCCGCTAAGGATTAAACTACTAAGAAAACGATGTTTGTGAAACTTGAGTAGACATTTCTAAAATTATACTTTTGTTCTGAAAATTGTGTCACACCCGATTAATTTATCCATTATTTATTCTTACTTAACAATAACCAAAGATACAGTTAGAACTATATATTCAAAATTTACAGTTTCTATTCTTCTCTTCGTGTATCTCTCTTTCTGTCCTATATTCCTTTCTTTTTGGCTTCCGCTTCTTATGGACTTCCGCATCTACCTCATTCTTGCTTGCTTTCTGACAGCAATTCCTCTGTCTCCAATTCAGTGTATACCTTCTTTTCGCATTCCCTTTTTATATATTCCTTGCAAACTCTTCACTCCTCTTCTTTCCAATATCTATTTCCTACCTCTTCTTTACCCATTGCGAACCTCACTCTATTTTTGTTCATTCCTTTATGTATGTACGCATATCCTTTTTTTAAAATTATCTTGTATCTTTTGCTTGCTTCTAAAGTTTTCCGCCATAACATTTCTTTCATAGTTAGACTTGTAGTTAACCCCATTGTCTAACCATTGCCATCATCCATAATTTTTATTGGAAATTTGTAAGCGAAATATCTTGATCAGACAAAAGATTTCTTTTCATGCTCATCCCACAATTTAAATCACACACATATTTAAATATGCCGGCATAGTAATTATTTAGCAATCATCTCTAATTGTGTTATTACTCCATTCCTTCGGCTCGCCACTCGCGCTCGAGAAATTCGTTCGGTTTAAAATAGATTACAAAGTCTCCCTCTGGATACCAATACCAATATAGCCCAATCCAGACTACTTCCATCTCATTTGAGTAATACAGCTAGCTAGTACTTGTAATACCCGCCAGAAGGCAAATACCCTGGCTAGGACTAAGCCCTTGGCCTTATCAAACAACCCTACGAACTCTACTCTACCCCCTTTCGAAATCACCCTTGGAAAACCCACTCAGCTGAGATTTATTCATTTGTTTTTGAATTTAGAAGGGATGGGCACTGGTGATAGCAAAAAAGTTATCTATTACGATTACATTCGAAGGGAAGGACCTACTGCTGCTTCCGTTCGCGTAGCGTCCGCTTCCCATCGACAGGGATTAAAATCAAATTATAAAAGTTTTGAAATTAAGAAATATAGATTTAGTACCCATCCGCATTTACGTCTGCCAGTTTACTAGTCTACCAGCAGCAGCACCAGATTTCCGTATTCCAGCGTTTCACTGTTCGTCCATTATTTTTATTATCTCTGATTTTAAAACAGTATATATTTCAAAATACGTAATTAAAATGGATTAAACTTCTTAATTACTTTTGAACATTTATTTGGCTTAATTTGAGTCAACTACTTTGTTTCAACATCAAAGAGAATATAGTCGTATCTTTTCAATTTGTTTGGTGTTAAGTCTTAAGTACTCTGATAAATTGCTGACAATATTATCGAAGTATTAGTATTCTATGACTGTGAAGTAGTAGGCGGCATATAATTTTGAGTTTTCCCAATACTTCATAGAAATTAAATTTAACATTTGTTATGTTGAAACCATTTGGACGTTTGGTCAATTGGAAAAAACTTAGGGGGGTGAGACCTTAAAAAAGACGAGGAAGGAAAATAAGAAATAACAATTTTTATAAAGTTTTGAGAAATAAGCAACCTCTATGATCGTGTTAAGTAAAAGCATATAAAAATTAAACGGAAATTCTAATCAGAAGTTGATTTTTGTACAATTATCAGATTTTGAGTTTCCTTGTTATAGTATTCAGTTACTATTTAGACTTTGACTAATCTTTCCATGGATCCATTAACTTAGAAAAGTTATTTATGCGTGAATAAACTTGCTGTGATATGAATTTAATCAGAAACTCACACATCTAACATCTTGACGAACTCCTGGAGTATGAGCAACACACGCAACACAACTGCCAGTGCCATTCCATTTCATTCCGTTCCGTTTCACCCCTTTAATGGGGTACATTTATGAAGTGATATACAGGGTTAATTAACTTCAAGTATCAATTGATTTTAGGGCTTTGGATTTCCGATAATTAATTTAGTTTATTATACTAATTGGTTGTTACAATCCAAATGAAAATCATTAGGACAACGCAACGCATTGATTTTATAATTAATTTGCTTACAGCGAGTGTAATAATTGTAAATATGTATTCATTGATTCATCAATGTTGAAATATTGGCACTATTCAATAGAATGCATTGATGGAGCGAAACTACTAAAGGTCTTACTTACCACATCGTTTTTATGATTTCTTGTTGTAATCATAGGAAAAAGTATATCCTGATATTAAATATAAAGCGTTATGTAAATTATTTTGGAACGTTATTGTTTAAAAAAGTGACATGTTAATTGACCAGGACATATTTTTAACTAAACCTTGTGGTTAATTAGGGCCACCGCCAGCGGTTGTGAGAGTTGTACACTACACAACAGCGCCATGACAGACGGCGCCTGTGCTTAGCAGTATAATATTTTTGTAACTTTTAATTATATTTATTATAATTTTGTTTTATCTTTTAATCAATATTCTGTTTTCATAAAAGAAAGTATTATTAAGGTTTATGTAAATGAAAGTTATTAGAAAATAATTTAATTAGAGCCTGTTCATTATTTGTTCGTTCATATATCGAAGAATTTAATCCAAGATTATTTTAATTAACGAGTATTCAAAGAAAATTCTTCTTTCTGATAAAAATATATTAAAAAGTTCATGGTTCGTGGAGAAAAAATAAATTTCTTTTTAATTACAATTGTCTGTTATTATCGTTGTTTCTTTTGTTTTGTATACGTGAGGAAAAATACGCGATGCGATATAAGAATTACAAATTACTGTAACTTTTTCATCGTATAAGAAAAAGGACTTAGAAAATTAAATTATTCAAAAAATGCGTAATTATTCAAAGTTTTGAAATATGGGATTATAATTGAATAATATTTTTTATACTTTTGTTAATTAAATTTTCTAGATTTTTATAAAGTTTTTATTGTTATATTTTTTCACAGAAAATAAAGATTTGACCATCAAACGCTTAAAAAGGTCTAGTAAATATTCTAAAGTTTTTAACATAAGCAAAAACGTAGATTAATTTTTCAAAAAGCAGTAAAATAGGTAAATTACTGTCAATTTATCACTAAGTTAGCTTGGCGGGATTGTTAGACAACCCAGAGAGCGAGAGCATTGATTCTTGACTCTGGATTCAATCCCCGGGACAGAGTTATGTTTTCTGACTTTGGATGCAATCAAATTTAATTGGTATAATATGATCACAAAGAAGAATTCAAAGAAAAAGAAGAATAAAACATAAACAGAAGCTTTAGAAAGGAGATGAAGTGGTTGAACGAATGGAAGTTGTGCACTGGAAGGATTAATTAGCAAATGGAAGGAATATGAATTTCAAAGGGACAAGGAATGCAACGAAAGACATCATATTGGAGGTGATTCCTGTATCAGATTGTAATGCGATTGTCGTTAAAGTGGAAATGAATGAACCCATAAAAATACAAGGAAGTACATACGTGGGCAGTTGTTAAGGAAGCAACGATGGAAGTGTTTGAAATAGAATGGGAAAAACCGAGATATAAGAAAATTATATATTGTAAAAATTATGTAATATGAAATGTTTGAAAATGTATATAAAAGTTGATGCACTCAAAATAAATATAAAGAAATGATTTGTGTTTGTCATGGTCATTATCTTAGATTTTACTACTATAGTATTAAACTTTTAAAAAAGAGCATTCCCATTACTAACATTAATTTTTTTAATATACTGGAATGGATGAAATATTGTTACTACAAAAGTTATCATTGACTTATTTCCATAATACAGAAAAAGGTAAGTAATTTTCTAATACAAAATATGCTAATATAATATAATCATAAATTTCATTTTGGTTAACTCCGTAAAACCTCATCAGTTAATTTTTTTTATTAAAGTTCATAGGTATGGTAAGTGCTTAAGTTGTTTTCAAGTAAAACTTATTTAAGAAACTTTACAGACACTACATCAGTCGACTGCGACATCTTGTCAATCTGATTTTATGATAACTAAGCGTCTGACGTGTTATGAGTATTAAAAAAAAAATTATGAATTCGCAAAATTAATTTTGGACTGGAATTGCCTGGTTGGGAATTGATTGGGCGTTACATCTCTATTGAGATTCCAATGGGATAACCCGATTAGGTCCCAATTTCTAGTCGGGCTTCTTAAAAAAATATTTTTAATCAAGGGCCATTCCCTTCTGTTTCGGATATTACTACCTACTTAGAATAACCATTACCTCTACATTAAAACCTTATAAAATAAATATGACCATTAATATTTACATATCCAAAGCGTTTCGGATATCAAAATCAACAAATGTACTGTATACGAGTATATCAATCTAAATTTAAACTCGGAAGCACCAGCCAATTAATTGGTATAGGTGTAGAGTTTGTGCGGTTAAGGGCGAGAGATTTTGTGAGAGGAAGAAAGGAGAGAGGGGGCAGTTCAGTGCGTCTCATTATTAATTACTCATGTAGGTTTTGTTGTGTATTCATTTCCGTTTAATTTTACCCTAGTGACATATCATAGGCATAAACACATAAGGGGTGTGGGGTGCGGGTGCGGGTTGGTTTCCTGACTTTCAAAAACAGTATACATTATAAGACATACTGTCGAATCGTTAAGGGAGTGGTCTGGCCTGTTTATTCATTTAGGGGTTGTTGTACAAACAATAATGTACTAAACAAATACTATTATAATTAGCAATATAAATATCAACGTTGACTCATAGTTTTAATATACTTCCCTTGACGGGTGGATGACGCATTGTCGCATCACGCGGAAGACTAGTTTCAAGGAAGGAAGATTCATTCAAATTGTACGGGGAATCTAAATCTACAATCGTATTATAAATGTGAATAGATTCTAGTTTCTAATTTGTCACATCAAAATTCAGTCCAGATTATTAGTAGTCATATAATTGCTGAAATTTTTCTTCCAGCTTCTATTTTAATATTTATTTTTCGTTCTTTCCTTCTCTCAAAATAGGTGCCCTTCCAGAAAGATTTTGTGAAATGGCACTTAGTAGTTCGCAGTATAATTATTTCCAGAAGTGTATTGTGTGTTTTATTTACGATTTATTAACTTATAGGTGAATATGAAACACAAGTATGCGATATGATTATTTATTAAAATAAATTATAAATAAAATTGAACAGGAAAAGGAAAGCATGATTATAAATAACTTAGTGATGGTAAAGAGGAGCAGAGTAGGCTAATGGAGAGATAACCTTTTGTACAGGGGCGGCATAAGCCAATGGAGAGATAACCTTCTGTACGGGAGCAGCATAGGCTAGTGGAGCAACAACTTTCTTGACATGGGCAACTTTAACTCCGAGTGGTTCACGGTGTACGACAGCGTTGAATCCGTGGACGGGATCAGCGGTGTACTCTACAGTGCGCTTGAAGCCATCAGCATCAATGAGAGAATAGGATCCTTGGACAACATCACCGTTGCGGGATTCTTGTTGGCTCTTGGAGTCTCCAGTCAAATGGTCCTGGATGTCGTATCCGTAGCTGTATTGAGGGTTGGGGTCGTAGTCAGCATCAACGGCAACTTTGGCAACCAGGGGTGCTGCTACTTTGTAGTGGGGTGCGGCGTAAGCTAGAGGAGCTGGTCCGTAAGCAACTGGTGCTCCGATAAGACCAGCGTGAGCTGCAGCGACTACAGCGGCGAGGAGGATGAACTAAAAATAGTTAACCCCAAATAGTTAGTTGAATTCAGTTAGATGAAATAAAGATCACTAATAAATTTTGTAAACTCTTAGTGCCGATTCTTCAATTCTCAGTTAACTGAGAGTTATTATAAACTTTGGTTGTCAATTTTGTTTCTCAGCTGTAATTGAAATTAGCTTGAGACAAACAGAATTGTAGCTTAACGAAGCAAAATACCTTGGTTACATTATTATGAAGTTAGAAATATTCATGTTGGTTAAATAAAGATCTACTTTATCTATCGTAATCTTATCATAAGCACTAATATTGCAGTAATATCAAATTAGATTTATATAAGACCTGCATTAAGATATTATTCAACATACCAAAAATAAATAAACAAAAAGAAGGTCGAAATGTTCTTTTCTCCATATATAAAAGTTACTGAACAAAAAAATAAAGAATATTTTTTTAATTAACTATTATAATTTACACGATATCAACCTAGTGATAAAATAAAGAAATTATTAAAATTTATTAGAATTATAGAAAATAAATACCTTAGCAGCCATTGTGTATTGATGTTGGTACTTCGGTGAATTGAAGACAAATGATACTGCTACAGCATTTCCAAAACCTTTTATACAGTCCACTGATGACATTGTAAATGTGAATTGGATCACGCATTCAGACCTAATTGTCCCGATTATGTCAAAACGCAGACGACACACCGCGAGACAAAAGCATGAAGGACCAAGAAACCCAAGGAACCAGTCAGGTGCGTTCACTGCCAGCATCTTGCGTAACAATCTACATCATTAAAACTGAAACTGTAACAAACTCTATATGATAATTATAAAAACACCTTTCGCTGAACTGTCGATGTATGCTATAATCCAGTTTTTGACCGTGGTGCTCGTTTGGGCGATGTCGATGGCCGGCGGCGGAGGAGTATGATCTTATAAGAGCACGATGTCATTCTGCTACTTTCAAAAAAAAATATCGCATCGCTGTTAATGATAAAGGTGTAACTCGAAATACAGGTAACTCCAGAAACGTGCATTGTAATTAATGGGCTGGAGTTATTTGTGCCAAATAAAATCGAATTAAATTTTATGTGCGCGAATATGAAATTTTTATGCAAACAAGTTATTACACAATTCTACATTGCAGGTATTACTTAATCTTGTTGTTTAATTAATATTTCCCGTGAAACATAGAATAGTAAGACTCCAATATGTGACATCCAATGTATTCTCATGTCTACCGACTCTGGCGCAGTAGAAAGCAAAATCATTTGTAAACTAGAACGAAAATATATTCGTCTGCATTATGGTATATAGGACTGACGATTGAAAAAAAAATAAAGAAAATGTAGAGTCCTTTTTGTGGACCCAAACCAACACCACCTAGATACAAAGCCTAACAACGAATTTAAGACGTCACGCATTGCAGTCTGTATATACAACCAAAACGTAAAGACGTTTGATTATGCATCTCTTTTACACTCTGATGTGTAATGGAGATGACAATTTGTAAAAAGAAAACGGTATAAAAGGTCATGACCTCAAAAAAATCCTTTATTATTAAATGTTCAAAGATAACAACGATATTAACTTATATAATATCGTGACTTAACGAGCATAATTAGACATTTCAGTTCCTGATAGCCTTCATCAATCTATAGTACAGTTACAGAAATTCATCTGTGGGTCACAAGGCCATTAAGATTACGAAATCTACAGAGATGGATCTTATTTAGATAATTAAATTAGTAAATGTAAAAGCATTTCCTTGTCATATCATCCATTAATTTGTAGGTATGTCACACTGACCTGCATTACAATAATTAATTGCTAATAATAATTACTCAATTGTTGTAACTATTGAGTATGGTGAAACATTACGTGGTATACTATGTATTTATATTAATAGCGTTGTTATGCTCTCTTTCTCTCTCTCTCTCTCTCTCTCTATATATATATATATATATAGAAATAAAAAGAACTCAAATTATATTCAGTAGCTATAAAAAACGTGCCCTTAATTCATGCCAGAGAAACTAATAAGAGAGAACGATCCTAGAAATATTTATATATCACATTGGTAATTTTTAATTAAATATAATTACTGCTATCTTAAACAGTTATCGCTAACCAAAAGTATCCTAGACATTAGTCTGACCAGAATTAATCTTAGATATTTTTACTAACTCTCTAATCCTGTTTTAATCTTTGCTTCTAACTATTAGCTGCTTATGATAAATCCTTAAAATAAACATTGACATTTAAACAAATTAGAATACCCCACAGAATAATTATAATACATTAGAACGTATAACAACTTAATACTAATCATCATTCGACAAATTGAATAAGAATTTATATAATAATAACTAATTGTAAGTCTATATTATATTTGGTAATGTTGACTAACTTATCTTGCATTACAAAATTTGATATCTATTGTTAGATCAGTATGCATGAATTCGACCACTCCCTTCAATTGTTCAAATTGAAATTGTATCTGTCAGTAGCTAGATTTTCAATGCTGAGTTTTGTAACACTTAACCTAATTTTAATAGTGATTACAAAACGATTTTTAAAATCAGATCAGTACTCATTTCAAAATACTCGTATGTCACATGGAGTTAGGTGGAGTAACAAGCAGTAATTACAATACAATCATTAAACGCAGGACCGACGATTTTCCTTTTTTTATATTCTTTATATACGAGTGTATAAATATAGGTATACATAATAATCATAGTTGTTTTATCATAACCATGTATTATTTTATATTGGGCCATCTATAAATTAAATCACACACACTTCTTGCTTTTTACACCGCCATCCCTATCGACACGTCTTGGCATACTTTAAAAATTTTGTTTTCTTAGTTAAGTTTTTTTTGATGACTCGATAAGTTGACGATTTTCGTACATGAGTGTACTAAATATGTTAAGCTTTTATCGTCTAAGACGACACAGTTCGCGAGAGTATTGATGCTTGACGCTGACTGCTGTGTCTTAAAATTCGATCCCCGGACCAGGGATATATTTTCTGAATTTGGTTGTTATCAAGTTAAATTGATTATTTACATAAATAATCATAAACTAATAAGGCAGCGATGTAATCTACATAAATGAGACGCTAAACAATTGCCAACATAGTAGCAGGCCGGGTTATATATTCTATTGTACACTATTTGCATTTACTTTATCGGATGTGATACTCATTTGTATACCAAAGACAAATGTTAAAGAATTCATCTTACTGTTTTACTTAATTTATTATTTTCATTTGCAAAAATAAAATTCTGAGTGAATTCGTAGTATCGATAAAGGATGCATTAATGCGGTTTGTGCTTGAATGTTGGATTCCGTATTGACCTGCTTTGTATAACACATAAGACTAGACTAAAATTGTCATTGATTTAAAAGAGTCTAATTTCTCTCAGTACTGATGGGGGGGGGGGTCTACTATATTTTAATACGACTCTTATATCAGTATTTAGCGATAGATGTTTGAATTATATAAATATACTTAGTGACAAGTAAGTACCACAATGACATTTATTTTATTAAAGACATAGTTTATAATCGGTTTTTCTTTCGGTGGTATCTTTTTACTACATATACAAAGACATTCAAATAACCCAATTTAAATTCTTATTGAAATCCTCTTCAAAGAAATATTCGTCATCCTACGAACTTATTGAGTGATAATGATTGAGTTGGATATAAAATACTTGTGTAATAATAATTTAACTAATATTAGGTAATCTTCTGTGTATATATAATAAAGATGTTTGTTAATAACATATTTTATATGACAACTGCATGGACCGTCATTATCTCAGTAGCCAGCAATTAACATATTCTGCAGCGAGCACAACGCTCTCGGCACTGCGTTCAAAACCAACACACCTGTCCCTGTCCACTGTGTACTCTACAGGAAGGTGTGAGTGAGAGAGGGCGACTACCACGCCCGACACTTAAGTCTGATTGAAATATGTAATATTCATCTACTTTAGTGTTGGTATTAAACTGAGGATTATTGCGTTCCATGCGTAGTAGCTTCAGTTTGCCGTTGCGTTGGTTCAGTTGACGAACATTCATTGAATTAATATTTCATAATTTGTAATTGCATGAGATAACTTTCATGATTAATAATTACAATGCTTTGTTGTTTATTTTAAAATAAACTTTTTTAATTTGACAATTGCTTTGTGTATTTATAATAATTAAAATTTTATAATTTCTGCTACAGTTCTTTCTTATTCGAATATTAAATGAACTTCTTAAGGGAGAGGGTAGGTTTCAACTTTTTTTTCTTTTCATTTTTTTAAAAGTTATTTATATTATTGTACAATATATTAAGTTTATTGTGTAAAAATTTGAAGTCGATTGGAGTAAAACTGTTGGAGATATAGAGTTTTTAGTGGTCTTCCCTCTAGTCTGCTTTCGTGTTACTTTGAAATTTTTAAATGCTTTTGAAATTTTGCTCACTCTTTCTTTACATAAATGCCGAGGTAACGCTGTCGAGTTTCTTTTTATATTCTAGTTATCTATAGTTTCTGATTTTTTTAATGAAAAATCGGTATTTTGACTTTTAAGTGCAGTAAAATATTGAAACTCGACAGCATTACCTGCAGAAATTTATCAACTAATGAAATCATTTTGGTTTTTCGATTTCAGAAATTCAATGATGAATTATGATGCCTGGGGAGATTCGCTGTCAATGCCTCATTTCTAAATATTTATTTATGAAATTTTCACAAAGTATTCTTCAAATGCCACTTTACCATGTAGTAATTATAGAAGTAATTATCTATTAACTGTGCCGTCAAGAAACATTATCGAAAATATGCTTCTTTTTTATCATTTTGACCTAGATGGATCAAAATGATCCATGATCAGATGGTCATGATTCTAATAGCACTAAACAAAGTGAAATCCGGTACATACTAGTGCGACTACAACATGCAACATACAAATATTGAAAATTTGAAGATGTAAAGTCGTATATTATTATTTTATTACAGTGCTATTAAAATCCAAGTTAAGCTTAAAAAAGCTTAAAGTGAAATAATAAGTTAACAACACTTTAAACACTTTGCAAGAAAATGTTCCCCTTTTACGAAGAGCTGAACGAAATTATCACGGGACAACTCTCATTCAATTAACACGTGATCCCTTTCCGTTCAACACGAGAACCATTTAATAGTAAAGTGGTAGTGCAAGGTACAAAGAGAAAAGAATGAAGAGCGGTGTAGGGCTTGGTGAGGCTTTACTACAGCGGTAATTGCTGGAGGCCAGTGCAGCGCGGAATACACCGTGCAAAAACACAGAGTTTTTTTCTGTGTTTCTGTAATGGTCTCAAAGAGTAACTAGGGTTCGAATCAAAGGATAGTGTTGTAATTCTTTTTTCTAGCTACATCAATCGTCTGGATTTTAGAAGCCAGGTACCAAATGATTCATTGTTACATTCCTTGAAAATATAAAAGGGTACAGTTTAATTGAATTCATATGAAATATAATTTTAAAACATTGCTTTAAAAATCATTGTGCGTGGATGTGTACTATTTGTTTCATTGATGATACACTCCTGAAAGATACTTAAGTGTTATGTTAAAATACCACTTTTTCTACATTTTTAGAAGTACAGTATATGGTCTTTCAACAGGAGCGTCATTTTTAAGACCATGCAACAAGAGGTGACATTTTAAACAAACAGAAAAGCGCAATATTTTCGTGAACAATGGTGATATTTTTATTTTAATTCAAATCACATTGTATTACATATATCAGTTTTGGGAGTTTTGTGAACGTGTTGTTTTAACAAACTCGCAAGAAATCGGTTGCAGTGTCAGAGAACCCTTACATAACGTGTTTGTACTAGTTTACCATATACGTCAGACGGTGTGGTAGTATCTATTCCATTGCCTTTATTATCTTCACGATTTCATCCATAAATTTACAATATGATATTAATATTGTAACTATGCAAATGCAGAACATTAATTAGTGCAGGAGCAAGTTATTGTTCATAACAGCTTACGGATTAGCGTTGCAGCTGAATAAGTTCACAAGAGGAAGTCAGCAGAATACTCGGACCCGATCTGGTGTCCTTCCCATCTCTGTAATCCATAGACTAACCTATAAATGACCGCAGGCGAGTATATCATTAAACAACTTGTATACAGACCAATTATCTTCTCCAGTTAGTTATAGAGGAAATGCGGCAGATGTAGCTACATGCTTAAACACAATAACAGGTAAAATCAACCATCTAAAATTATTAATCTTTTTAAACTCATTTTACTGATTCTTCAGCTGCGAACTATTTTAACACAAAACTTGTAATATTTGTTTAATTCCTAAACGTAGTCTTTATTCCAGATACCGGTTCATAACTCACAAGGGTTCTTCTTCTTCCATGATATCTACCTTCTCCTTCTTCCTTCATACCAATAACACAAGTATCTAATTTCAACACCAGGGTTACTAGTACCTAATTTCAAATGACCAGTATTTTTTCAACAACCTCGTTCTTGACTGAAAATTAGATCTGCAATAACACAACTACTATTGAAATACAGATTAGTTTGAACTATTTATTCATTCATTTCATTGAAGTCCTTTTCCTGCGTTTGCTGTATTTCTGCATTGCCACAGAATGTGGTCAGGATAGTTGCAAGTTATTAATTTTGCAGTTGTTTAACTTTGACGGTAAGCAACAATATTATATTGGAAAAAACAATTGTTTTTATACTTATAAACAAATTCAGCGTAGAATGATTCTCAGAAAGTTAGACTGGGGGAGCAAAACTTTAGATCACATTGTATCTAGTGTGAATTTGTTATAGATTACATTCTGTCAACTGTAAAATGTTAATTTTCTATCTGTGGATGTTCAAGTCTGTCACAATTTGTAATTTATAAACATAATATTTAAGCCCAATAGTTAGCATACTAAATAAGCTTCTTGTACTTTTTTTCTTGGATCTTATCTGTCAGTAACACTGTTAAGTTTAATTGAAATGACTCAATATTGTTATTATAATACATGGCACAGAAATTCGAGCTTATGAGAGAGAAAATCAGAAAAGTTTTTTTAATGAAGAACAACAGAGTAAAAACACAAAATCTGTTTTGATCTGAACAAAAGCTTAGTTAATACTTGAATTAACTTGCGTTAGTTTGAAAGAATGTATTACAAGTTGAAAATGAACCTTGAAATCAGCTTGTGACAAGCTAGTCGGTGCGAATCTGTCACTGCAATACAATTTTCTACTTAGACACGGACAGAATAAATTAAGACTTACTTATCTTAGCAACCTATTTCCTCCTAAACATCTTCCTATTGGCTATCACAAATCCAATATATCTTATAACTCCCCCCATCGCCTAAGGAGTGAAATAAACGTGAACTACGCGGCACGCTTGAACATTGTAAAGTTTGCTGGTGTTGTACCCGTCTTGTGTAGACCACAACTTGAGATTTCCCTGTGGATAACAGATATAAATCTGAAGATCCCATATGTGTTGCGGTCAGAATTGCCACCGATACCGATACGATATACAAGATATGCAACGAAAACATATCGACGAAGTTCGTGCGTTCGTTCGAAGTCCCAATCATTACTTATGGGCGAAACCGTGGCGGATGTACAAAGGAGATGATAAATTGACCGCGTCGACTTGTGAATTCATAAATGCATATGAAATATCTGGAATACACAGACATAGGTAGTACAAGTCACGATGGGTTTAGTAGAATTGTACCAAGTTGTGTTTCTCAATCTTTTAATCTGTAAACGTAATACTTCTCTCACATTTAAATCGACTATGTGCAACCAGTGAGTATCGTTGACTTGGTTGTTGGGCTAGAACTCTCACAATGGAGTACTATTCTTCCCTAATGCGGGCTTATTTCTGATATTGGCTAACAATTAATGTGACCAAAACTCTTCTTTTTTAAAACAGTGTGGTCAAATATTTGAAGAGAACTACTTGCAATATTTACTTTTAAGCAGATAACGCATTCTGTTTAATAAACGAAACGTGTCATCTTCAACGTCTTCTCAGCCATCTTGGTAACGCTTAATCAACTTCATTTAATAGATTTAATTCACTTATAGTACCGGTTTCATATGAATTTTCACAACAATTCGTTGCCCTATTTTTTTTTGTCTTTTCTTTCGGCAAAACAAAAAAAAATTCGGCACTGCCAGGTTAATATGTCTAGAGATACTCAAGGAACGTCAATCGATAGATAACAGTTCTCGCTACGCAACTGTCGGTCGTACGAATTTGACGCATGCGTAGGTTGTCTGTAGAAGTGTAGAAGTCTTATTATTTTATAGCTAGACCTTTTCTATTCAGGATGTGACCTTGACAAATATCGTGCTGAACTTTCTTGCGTATGTGCAACCATTTTTTAAATATAGATCATAGTAAAAAAAAACAAAAATTATAAAGCAATATTTAAAGTTAAATCATTTCTATTGAAATGTATAATTATTTGTCAACATATTTAAACGACACCGACGCGATGCCATCTTGGCTGCTAGTAATTTCTTATAAATAACTTTTAAATCCTTGCATTAAGCTGAAAGGTTTTCCTCCAGCATATTATCTAAACATTCAATTCCAGTGTAATCGATTTGAATGTAAATGAATATTTGATGGTATGTGTTCCAGTGTCGCGAGGATAGCTAGGAGATTAGGGGGGGGGGGGGGGGAACCGGGCAGGCTGAGACTTAACAGGTGTAGGAGTGGGTGGGAATCAAACCGGAAACTGTATAGCCTGTAACAGATAGAGAGTAAAGTGTTAAGAACAGACGGGGCCTCGTTAAGCTCTGTTCACGGCACGGCAAGGCGTTAAGAGGTCGGGGGTCGTAGGTCGTAGGTCGTAGGTCATAGGTTGCAGGCTGCAGATACTACTCCTACCATGGTTTTAAGATTAACACATTGTTTATTCTCGTGCAGTATATTTTCTTCGAGGAATCTTGTATATTTTACAATGTGGTTTAACAATGAAGATACACTGTAAGAAAATGTGTACAATGTTAATATCTTCCAAAGTGAATAAACTCGAGATAAAAGTATTTTTATGGCTTTGTGCTAAATTTATCATCTTAAGTGTACTGACTATGTAGTATACTCGGTTCTCAACATTTCTGTTATGTCTACGGTTGGACGCATCGTGTGGTCGATGCTGGAACTAAGTGTGTCCAATGTCATGTACCCAACGTTCACGTTGGAAGAATTTCGGACTGTTGTCGGTCTTTCATTTCAAATGGAAAAATGGAATCTTAATCTAGATAATAGTGTTTAATAAAGTAACCATTTAGAATCTCTTCAATTTTAAATTCAACTCAAATTTTAAATTAATTCTTTATACTCGTATAGATTACCCCATAAACACAAAATATGAATGTTACCTCACATTTAAATAGTATTTTAGCTATACAAAACCTAGTAACATTTAATCTAAAAGAATCTTACTATTTTAAAGCCTATAATTATTGATAAGGTGTTCCTAATATTTTACAAACTTCTTAAAAAGGCTTATGATTAGCAGATGGTTGTGGTAGTAGTAAATACCTTAGAGTTTAAATGATTTATAATAAAACAAATTCACGACACAGCGTCTTCTGGTCCACACCAGATCCATATTTTCTAGGTTTTTGTTTTTATCACGTTAAATTGACTATATACATAATTAAATAATCATAAATTAAATAGGTAGCAGTGTAGTTCACATATATAAGTGCGCGATACACTAAAACTGCCAATATAGTAGTAGGTCATCCGTGATAGGAGTCAGCATAGGAAATAAGTCGATAAATAAATTAAATAAATAATATAAATAAAGAATTGAAATAATCTTCTATCTTATTTTATTATAAAGGGAACCTAATATTTATTTATCTTTCATAAGGTTTTTAATAAGGTTTCATTTCCTATCGTATTAAAATAACCCTTGTTAAACGGTTTTCAAAATAAGAAATTTATTCTGAATTAAATTTAAGATTGTCTAATATTTCTAGATATAATGAAATTTATAAATCGTATGACAGGTATACGTATGGTTCATTTTACAATGCGGCAAGTACGTCAATATGGTTATGGTCTAATTAACGTGCTTCGGTTTATGTGTTCACATAGCTTCCTAGATGGTTAATCAATCCACAATGGTATCAACGTGTGGTGACACTATATATATAGTAATCTACCAAACAATGCCATATTTCAGATTTAGAATCTTTGTAAAGTTCGAGTCAGTTCGGATCGGCTTTTCCATTCGGTCCATGCACAAAGCTCTTAAACCTTTTCCTCATTTACATGCATTAGGTTGATTTAGCGGTTTTCGTGGACAGCCATGACCATGCCCGGTCGCTGGTGGTCGTTGCGGGTGGCTGTGGTAACCACCGTTAGTGACTGGTCCAAAAAGTGGTGAGATTCAACCAGGTGTGACGAATCCCGGACTCATGCATGCCTGTCGCCTGTCGTCTGTCACCCGCGTTCGGCGCTGAGGACGCTTCAGAGAATGAGTAAGGTGACCCTTTGAGTAGTTAGACAGACAGAAAACAAAATGCAAAACTTGAATACCCGGATTTAGAGGTTAAAAGGGACAATGTCAACATTCCTGCTGAGAATTGACATGATAATGGTACTCAAAGGATTTTAACTAAAGTAGAAAGTAAGCCACTATGACGTGTACTTCATTTCATGTGGAAATATTATTTTCATGTATAGAAGTGAAAATAACAATTGTTGAAGTCAGTAAACTACAATACTAACTCTATTTTGTAACAAACTTCGAGCTAGAAATGTCTTTTATGGAATAGTATACATCAAAATTAAACTACTGAAGTTTGTGGAAATCAATCGAACTTATTTTTTAATCATTTTGTACCCTGTGTTTCTGTGGAATAAAAATAAAAAAAGGTTATTTTCAAAGAACCATTTTCTTTCCACCTTTCTCGTGCTGACGCACTGTCACTCCCTTTAAATAAATCTAAGTATAACGTTAAAAAATGTTACAAAATGTATGAAATCTATTTATCTTAATTATAACTGCTCGGGTCTTTACAATTCTGAAAAATATCAAAAAAGATTGTTAACCTACTCGTTTGATAATCGGATTTCACCACTAATACAACTATAAATCTGTAAAACAGATATGGTTCATAGCAAATAAGATACATAATACATTTCTATGAACAAAAACAAAGAGTTGAAAATAGCAAAAGCAATAAATTAAGGAGAATATATATGACGAGGAAAGTAAATATATACAATAGGCTTACGAAGGAACACAGATTTATGCCGCTGTATATTACCGCTATATATCTCTTTCACATTTGTCATTGTCTTTAAATAAATTTTTATATGATACAGTGACATTCTATTGATTTAAAATGTATTATATTTTAATATAATTTGTTATTAATTAAATTCATTTTATTTTAAATATAGTATCTAATTTAATCAGAGCCGGAGTTGAATTTGCATTAGATTTTAATTTCTTCAGTCTATCAATTTAAACGAACACAAAACCGTTCCGTGATTGTTCTTATGTCGTTAAACATTAAATTTACGGTTTTTCATTCAGCTTCACGTGTCAAAGATAACGAAGCTGTTCGTAGCTTTAACTGCTTGATTTTATGTACCATGTTCATATCCTTAAAGAAAACATGCATTAAAAATAGTAAAACGATCAACTGGAAGAATTATTTCCATAAAAAAGTGTCATTAAATATTTATCAAATTTAAATATTCCAAGAAATCTGCGGTTAAGTTTAATTTCTCTGCACTTGTTTCATGACGCAGCTCTGCTCTGTTCTGCATTTTATGAGTCTTATATTTATGACACACCACCACCTGCAACGACCTCGTCTTCATCTCCCCGTACCCCTTATCATATATTTTAAGTTATAAAACATATTGATGGTGAAGTAGCAAGGAGTAAACATCCATGAAACCAGGTTTTATGAAGTTAAAACCCATCAAGTTGTCCAAATCTCGCATAAGCTTTAAAAGCACAAACTCCGGAAGTAGTACGAGTGTATATGTATGTGTTACGATGGTTCATTTAACCATCAGCACTTAAACCAACATTGAAGACAGATTGCTGGTGCTGGTACTGGTGCTCCTGTACACTTCACCCAAGGACCTTAGTGCACGAGCACCAAACGAGATGAAATGGAATCATTTACTTTAAGTTTAGAGGATGTTGACTTTTTATCATCTCAAATTGATTTTAGTTTATTTTATCACAAGTATTTACGTTTTCTTTTTCTTTATTTATGTCAGTATCTTACATAAGAGCCTTACATACAAATCTATCTTTGATGTAAACAGTTGTGACTTTAGGAAAAATTAATAAACTTATTTTTGTTGTTTTATTAAATTAAAAAAAAATTACATATAATTATATTTATATACTTTTATGATAACAAAATTCTCCAAACTCCATACGATACAGGTCTTGATCAAATCATAAGAAAAAACTTCATGGTATTTGGGGATTGGCAGAACCAAAAAGAACTTTAATCGAATGGAATAGGAATAGGATTTGAATCAACACGGCTCACAGGAGGGAGCTGTTACTTACTGAACAATTCTAGCATGCGACGCAGTTGCTTATTAAACTTATCTGGACTTATGTTTCCTACCAGATTATTTTCGATAAAGAACTATTTATGTTTGCCTGAGCTTTCCGTGTTTTTACGTATACTTTGATAAATTGATAAAAATATATTTCTTTCTAGTGTTAATAGTTTAAGGCAATGTAGGAGTAATTCTATTTTCATTTTTTACTTTAATATATTATATTAGCGTGATTTTAAGCCCTAAACTGAAGAATTTATTAATAAACCTTTAAGTTAAATAAAAATTGTAACCCTAAATGTTATATTTGCTATTATATATTATAATTAAGCTTAAAAATATATAATCGAGTAAATCTCTCATGTAGCGCCGCTTTACGTCTAACGTGTGTTTATTTAATTAATTTGACAAAGCTGATTAAACGTCCCCTGCTTTTTATAAAGGAGTTGAATAGGTTTATATCAAATTACATAAATTAAAAATGAGTAATGTTAAGCCACATTTCCACTTACTTCTTTAGTTTTAATTTTTATGTGCGTTAGTATTATATTTTATATAATTATTATTTTATTGTAATTTTCCATTAGGCACTACATTCCCCCGCCTTAAATCCTTTTATTATATATCATTGTGATTAATTACATATTATCTACCCATTTTCACTCCTTCCAAAAGAAACAAAACAAGAATATTAACAAAATAAATAAATTTACACCCCTACTGCTTCTCTCTTCATGCTACTTTCCCGCCTGTGTCTACTCTGCCACCTTTTCTCTATCTCATCCACCGCTTCTCTTCACTGCCTCCCTTTAATAACTGCACAATCCAGCACACTCTGCATATCATTTCTTTCTTCGTTTCTCAATCTAAATCTTACGATTTTTCTTATGTTCTTTGTCTCTTTTTCTCGTATGTATTTCGGTCTCTTTCTCCTAATCCTCTTGTATCTTTCATTATATTTTCTATTATCAATTTTTTCCATACTTTTCTGCTACTGTATCTCTCTCCATAACTCCTGTTCCACACTTGTCTCTTATATTATATATTTTATATAATTTCTTTTTGTATTTCATTTATTTAATATTCCTATTTCCGATGCTGAATCCTATCACCGACGACCTCATACGATACAACCAGTTTTTGTGGTGTCATGGCTCAAGTATGTAGACTACACAATTGTCTAATATAAGTTTATGATTATGTATGAACATAATTAATTTAACGAAATTTAAAGTAATAATAACGTGATAAGGCGTTCGATTCAGAAGACGCAGCACTTATCGTCATTCTGTTATTAAATATCTCTTATTTTGACTTTCGTAACAAAGTTCCACTAATTCCGTAACATTATAATTTCCTATTTTTGAAATATGAGATATTTGGAACAACTCTTTACTAATAATAATATATTAAAAGAGATGTTTTTAATAAATTACCACAATATTCAGATTTATCGCTTTCCTAGTTTATTGGGATGGTCATTTAACGTTTTGGCACAGTTTTGGTTATTGCACGTGCCCGTATTCGTATATGTACACGGAACGCCGTTTGTGGTCAAAGATCAGTCAACTGTTAAATCCTAAATCAAAGCAACTGTCAAATGCATATTGCTTTTTCCCTTCTTTCAGCAATTTTCAAAGTTCATAAAATTATTTAAAAGTATAATATATTAGTATGCGTGCGATATGTTTCACTGGGTAAATAAATATTTTTTGTTTATTGAATTAAAAAATTAAAAAACAAGTAAAAAGCAAAATATAATTTGTTAAAAATCTGTTTTTAACTGTTATTAATTGGAACATTTGCGTACGTCTTCCACAACGCTAACCACGTATAAATACAATTAATTTCCAGTTTAACTTTTCCCTTATTGGAAAACCCTATATTATATCGATATGGCTCGATGTTTTCTATTCGATGTTTATCACTATCACTCGTTTATTATACAGATGCTGTAAAATCGAGTTATCCAATTCCACTGTACTGGAAAAGCACTCGTTCCCGAACGCCGACAAAAGCTTCCTGATAGAGCTTTTAAATATTCACAAGTTTCTGTTTGCTTTAACGTCGTTGCTGTTCAATTAAAATGCACTGTTGTTACATCATTTCACTTTGATCTACTTACAGATTATCTGCACGTTTTATTCTTTTGTTCTTCTTCTATTTATTCATGATTTCCTTTGTTTCGGCAATGTTAAAGTTATTTGCCACTCATTATTCATCATTCGCTAATAAAAACAAATGGAATAACAATACAAAAACTAAATGAAATAATTAAATAAATATGTATATATTTTAATTATATTTAAATAGCCTTAATTGTTGTTAGCTTAACGTGTCTATCGTTGATAAATAAGGAGATGGATTAAATAAAAATTGAGGAATGGACAAATATTGACATAGAATTAATTTGAGTTATTTGCACCTGTTACAGTCAGTTTTTAATTTTTTTTTACTAATTATCAAGTCTAATTAACAGATTTTAGAAAGGATGTACAATCTGATTAAAAAAAATTATTTTTTCTTGTTTTACAGCGATTTCTACGACTTAGGTCATACTCGGCGATCATTTCTATCTTTATTATAAAATATGTTGCAATAAGGAATTCCCACAAACTTGAAATTTTAAATGGAGCTTCTGCCATGACGTCCTGTAATTGTCCTTTCATTGTGTCCCACCCAAGATACAATTATAATCAGGCATATTTGCTTTTTCTTGATCGAAGGGACTACTACAAATATATCCGGTAGGTACGACCAGTTGGACATATTGCAGTTCTTTCCGATTAGCATACTTTATCATGAGAGTAAGCTAAACTTTATGTTTATTAATACAATTTTTTTTTTCAAATAAAATATTTCCTTTAAAATATTATATACCGCGAGTATCATACCATAAATATTTCTATTTTCGATATTTCTGTATGTAGATATTGCATTTGGTGTACTGCCTGTACGGTAAATGTACCCCATCAACGAAGCATAAAATAGCTTATAATAGGAGAGAAAGATTGACATAAGTTAAAAAGACGGTACAAAACGTACAGCGTTACTTTTATCTACATATGTATAAACTACTTATACGTGATAAATTGATAAAATTGATATAAAGAAAAGTAGAAATTTGTTTTATGCATAACAACTCCAATACACCCTACTGAGACTTAACAGACTAGTTGAAGTCGCATCAAGCGTTTTTACGAAATACCGATTAGGATTTTGAGATGCACTAAACGAGCAATATATTTTAAAATAACTCCCATTATAAATACATGAAATAATTTTCATATTTTTAATAGATAGAAACGCATTCATACAAACCACCATCAGCTTATATATTTTTAATGAAAACCGCTTATGTGAAAACATGTATAAAAACCAGGAAAAATAAATGATAGCTTAAATGATGACACAACTATAAAACATAAAAATATACCATCATGAAAAACGGCACTATTACTCATAAAAATAATTGCGCATGGACGTAATAAAAGTAGTAATTAACATTTAAAATAATAATTCATTAAATTACCGTGTGCAATGCATTGTGGGAGTGTTAGTAACAGTTGTAGTAGAGATGGTAGTGTTGCCAGAGCTGTTTACTGTATTGATTTATGAATGGTGTGGTATGCTCGTTCATTATTATAAATTAGTTTTATTTTTGTTTTACGACAACAGATATAATTCAAAATGACAACTTTTTTTGTTGTGCCAGTCGGTGTTTAACAAGGTGTAACTTTCACAAAGTTCAATAATTGTTAACGGTGAATTAACGTGCTGCTTTCTAGACTGGAACAATACTCGTATATTTGATAAATATATTTACTCAGGTATTGAAGTTAATTAATTGTAATATGATGAATTTTTATATTATAAATGCTAAAATTATTCGCACTCTTCTAGACATGGTCGTCAAACTGGTCCGGTTTACCGCATCGGATGTATCGTTCAAATATGGAAGAGAAGAGAAGCGGAATGGAAGACGTACACACAATCACTACAGATTTTAGTAGTATCTAAGATCTGTGATATGTCTGCAGACACGTAGTCACACTTGAATATTTACTTAAATGTTCGGATTAGCTATGTAATTTAAAGTTCGATTTAATACCGAATTAATTTTGATTGACCCCACCATTCCGAATCGACTGCGTACTTCACCGACGTTAAAAAAATCACTTCTTATTTTAAATGTACAAATATTACGCTGGAAATATTTAACAAACACTTTTAGACGTCTTCATAGACTCAATACTTAATTAATACATTTCGATCAAATTTATAAAAGTCTTTACGTCTGATTTCCCTAATGAAGGAATCAATTCTGTTTTGCCACTTCATTGCCTTTTAAATTGGGTCGATCTTGCTACTCGGTAATGGTCTCGACGGGCTAATTAGCATCTGAAAATCATGAACGTGTGAAGGGCACGTAAATGTAAGTATACACATGACTCGAATTTGTTTTATCGCAGATGGAAGAGAAGGAAGCGGGTAGAAACACATAGAGCGAACACTACGAAGTTGCTTCAAAGATTGATCTTAATCTCTGATTGGATAACTCTCAGTTATAGATCTCACTTATTGTTTCACGCAATTGAGTCGTTCATACATTCCTCGCGCTTTCTTTCCATGCGTTTAAAACGTACAACACTACATACCGCAATTAATCCTAATTGAAGCCAGAACTCGCATAGTGGCTCTACTTATATTACATATTGACTTTTTTTTATATTTTTATTAATACTTCACGGGCTTCTTACGACCACGGTCCTTTACATAGTGACTTACTTGATATTTTTTCAATAAGTGTAGGTTAGTTTGAAATAGATATGTAGAACTACTACCAACTTACTAAAACAAAATAACTCATCATATTTAAGAAATTAATTCTGGTACGTAATTTACCAGTGGCGGCTAAGTTCACGTTGATAACATTTGTAATTAAATTGCAGCTCCGGTAATTAAACAGTTACTGTCTAATGTTTATGTCGATACCGTATTGTTAGTTTGTATTTGAGTATGTCACACTAAGTAGAGCTAAATACATTAAGCAAATGTGTACATAATACAAATTGCATATGACTATTACCATGTATGACGATGTGTTGCGTCGCCATCGGGTACTCGTACTTCTCATCTAAATCCCGAGTTACACAACACAACTATAGAACAGCAGCTGAAGTAGAAACGACATCATCTCTTCGGAAATCTTACAGCGTCACCTGAATATTCTCTTTGTTTGAACACGTGGCAGGCTTATTTGCAAATAATGAGTATCGCAATTAACATGAAATGTAAATATCCAAATATTTAATGAAGAGAATTGGATATTTGTAGATTGTGTGTTCAATATAAGAAGAGTACCTATATTATCTAAGCGAAGTGTTATATATTAATAGGTGTATGTTTCTCAATTTATGGTGAGAGCATTTCATTTCTCTTGTTTCTATGTCGTACTATTTATTCTTAAATTTTATAATTATTTAAGGTATCTCGTCATGATGGATCATGTGCATTATAGCAAAATGTTCTTCCATGAACAGCTACGCTCTTTGGCTCTCAGTAGCGTTGGATTGATCACCACCCAACTAGCCACATATTCTCTTTGTGGAGTACACAGCTCAATTAATTAATATTCCCAAGCAATATTCCCAAAAATAAAAAAAGCTACTAACTTTTTCCATGGTCTAAAAATATAGGGTTGCATAAATTCTCACAGCTGGAATTAGAACAGCACTGAAGCTCTTACTGCCTCGATGCTCTCAGGTGATCTAATAGGCCAAGGGGGTCCACTTCATCGTCTTATCGTACTTGCAGTTTGTTTGAACGTAGTGACCGACGTAACAGGTGCCAACGGGGGTAAATTAAAGCGATTCTGAAAGGCGCGCTGGGTTGCGATCATAGAACATCCGCTCGAAAAGTAGGCCTCAACGTCAAACACACGCTCCTCACATTTGCAACATATGATGACGACTGAACTGTATCAGGACAAAACTTTATTATCCCGCCTCTCTAACGAGATCATTAGCGCTCCGCTACTACATCAACCGATTGAATGGCGCGCTTTTTAAAAAAGTTAGTTATGCTGCCGCACCCTGTATAAAGATAAATCTAACTAATAATATTACAATTTATAAGTAGCTTAAATGCAAAGCTCACATTGAAGATAATAATATAATAAAACAATTCGGTGTAACACAAAAGTATAGTATATACTTTAGTGCCTTCTGGACAGAGAGGTTTTGCTCGCTTTCTACAATTTCTGGCAAGTGATTCCTATGGACATTGTCCCTATGTTTTTGTTACTACGATTATATCTTGTAAGTGGGGCTTTACACATCACTACGTTATTTCTTTCTGGTCCGCTAGGCGCTGATCTACATCGACGTTCAATGTATTTCCTCTGTGTTTTACAGCAATATGGCAAAACACTAATACAGCCATAAGCTTTTGATTTATGTCTGATGCCCATTTATATATTTTCCATTTATTTTCTTTTTGGTTTCCTACTACGTGCATTGAAAAATATTTATTACATTTAGAAGATTGAATTTATTGAAAATCTGTTATTGTAATATTCGAAATTCTAAAACAGAATGACTACTACAGAATGAATTCTACTACAGAATGCCGCACTAGTAAATTGAAAGTAAAGGGAACTGGGTTGCGTCATCAGGGTGTTCATGAGAAAGGTCTCATTAAGAGTTAAATAAATAATTATGTTATTACAATATATTTGTAAATCATTCCTGAGATAATAATAACAAAATACAATAATTAAGAGATCGGAAAAATCAAATTAGGCGTAAGCAAAAGTGTGTATACGTCCGAATTATATGCTTTAAAAGAAAGTTTACAAGATATCTCAACAAAAGACATATATTAATTTTATTTGACTCACTGAGTGTCCTATTGGTCATAAGAACAATATATACCAACCATCCACCGTCCAATTCACAACCTCCACAATAAGCATTAGCTCCCAGAGCAGAAAAAAGGCACTTACCTGACATGAGTGCCGGTAGTTCTAATTTTTGGATTTGTTTTAAAGTTAGGGCTGTTAATGAAAACCCAAAGGTATCCAACACCGGCGACGTCGAAATTTTCATTGAAGTGCCCTACTTTGCAGTAATGTAGCTCCGTCCCTGTAAAACATACAAAAAAATATTGTATACAAAACTTGTTAGAAATTGAGTCCTCTATAAGTTTGATAATAATTCTTTTTATCGTAAGACGCACTGTTAACGAGATATTGCTAAAAAAGATGCTTTTTCCAAGATGGCGGCGCGACAGAAGCAACTATAACATGTTTAGATTTGACCAGTAAAATCAAAAATGTAATAAATTGTTCATGGCAAGAAGAATGAAACGAAGAAACTGATAACAAACTAAGGGAAGTGAATCCATCAATTTGTAAACAAGAGTTACCGGTCGGACTAAATAGAAGGCTTGAAAGTAGTAATATATAGAGACTCATGATAGGTCATACAAATTTTACTCATACCTACTTAGTTAAAAGAAAACCACAACCAATCTATGAACAATGTAACAGCCTACTAACAGTAAAGCATAGTATTATTCAATGCTCCAAGTACTTATTATACAGACAAATCTATATTATGTCTGAAGATTATAAGCAGATATTGTAATGACTTTATTAATGAATCTAATTTAATCTCAATATTTTAATTCTCCATGCATTATATATTGTTTTAAGTGCTAATAACTATTGAAAGTTGATACACTCAACTAAATATTTAAAAATACGTTTAATACATAATATTTTATAATCTTCTATAAAATTCAGGACAAAATACATTACCTATGCAAATACCAAATGTTAAATGTTTATGCAATGCAGACCAACCGCACAATTGCGGTTCTTTATTTGATCGAACCATGGTCGAACCATTTCACGTCCCAGGAGATGCGAGTACCCAAACAGTCGTATAACCATACAGGTGGATCACTTATGAATGATGATGAGGTGGTGTTGAAGTTTTGATTGAATCGGAGCAAGAGAAAGGAGATTATTTGAAGTGGTAAAGGCATAAGATGGATCAGCCAATCAGTGGTTTGGTTGATGTGGACATGGACAACCGCAAGGATCATTGAGATTATACATACTCGCAAAAGTAAGCCTGGGCGGATGGTTTAAATATTTACAGAATAATAAATCTTACTTTAATATAAATAAGTCATGATAAAACATTTGTTATTGTTATATATATTTGTTATTTATGTAACATAAAAAAAATGTAGAAATTGCAGTTTACATAATTAGCTTGAAGAAATAAAGTCTTTAAAGAAATAAAATTAATTATATTAAACATAATGTCATCATTTTTACATTATCGAATGCGGCGAATAGAGGATGTATATTCTCGTATGTATTTAAACTCAAAGCTATTGTTACAAAAAGATGATATTTCCTTCAAAAGAGAATACCAAACTGGAGCAGTTAATTAAAAAGGACGATACTTAACTACACAAAAAAGTCACTATTTCCACAAAACTTTTCCCTTTGTTGACAGTTCACGGGGTTAACCGTGTCCGAGAGAATGAAAAACAGATTATTGATTATATGATATCCAAGTTAAAATTTTCCATGTTTATTTTTTGAATTTAATAAAAAAAATATAAAATGTTGAGGATGGGGAAAGTAATTAACTTTGATGACGTGTTGACAGAGAAGTTGGTCGTCCATTTTGTAGCAGCTTTTAATCGATTTTATGAAATCTGTCACGTGTGGAAAAATATTGTAGTTCTCAGGTTATCGTTATATAGAAAGAACTATTACGTAACTGTCAGATCGCGTTATACCGGACGGTCTTCGCTTCACTTAATTTATAATTTACTGCCGCCATTAAGACTGTTATTAATTTTTAAACAATCCATGAATTAACAATATTATTAATTACTGTAAGTTAAAACTCCAAAATGAGATATCCATCGTAAAATTCTTTGTAAATTATGATAAGGGTGTAGTAAACAACCCCCGAATTATGAATGTTTAATCTGAGTTATTCTCTGTTAACCCCTACGCGACCCCTGTCGCACCCGCTGTGCTACTTCAGGCGTAAACACAAAGATAACGTCATGCTGAATTGTCGCCTATCAGGAGATAAAGAAAATGTTTACTTTTCAAAAGTTTCAATTAAAAAGGGCGGTTTTATGTTCATTAAAAGATTTGCCTTTGTTTACGCACTGGATTTGTGACGTCATCAATGTAATATTTTAAAACGGTTAACTGACTCGAAGTATACTTGTTTCTAGTGGCTAGCAAGTAACAGTCATGGGTCATAGTCAATAAACAATTGTAGGCTTATCTTTTCATCAAAAGTATTTTAAGTAATTATTCGTAACACACACTTATAACATATTTTTTTAAGCTTCTGTATTGTATTCTATCCAATTTTAATAATCTTGATTTGGAAGCCGTACTAATTTAATTTCATAGTAGACTTATTATAAATTTCTTTTGAACCGACACTGTCTTGACAGAGTACGAGTTATAAAATACACTGTGTGCAGTAAATCATGATTTGATTTCCCTGTATACTCCTATAGTTTTACGATGCCAGCCTATAATGACCATAAACCAGCGAAATATTGTGCAGAAATTGCATCTGTATGTGTACACTGAAGACGTATGTAGCATCGGAAGATACAGAAAACATGTATGGTGGTCAACCGAACACTGTTCATCGATGGCACAAGGAGTGCAATGTCCACGGGTTTACCCTCATTCGCATACCACCGCAGCCACAATCTGAACGGGTTGACATAAGTTGTCTGACTGTCTTGATGGCACTATGGCCGTGAGCAATAATACTTGATGTCAGACAGCGCTGTATCAGCTCCCATTCCCTTTGATATTTGATACGATAAACTCAGTACGCTTACCTTAGACTATACCTTCCATACTCAGCCATCATATTAATCATACTTAATACATTACGAACTAATATGTACAACACATAAATTGTTTTGTGTATCAACAAAACTTAAATCAATCTTATGAAACCAACAACAAAGAATAAACTTTTTTAAAAACAACTTAATTATTTTCTTTCTCAAATTAATTATTTTGGCGGTAAAGTTTAGCTCTTTATATGACCTTTAATTTGTGATAGGTACATTGGTGATATAAACATTTTATGTAAAAAAATAATTCATTTGATTTAATATCTAAACATTTAAAATGAATTTATCAACATTATTTACCGTTCGATAAATATAAAACACATTTATTATTATTCTTGTACGCGTTATTGGTTTGTATATTTCAAAAATCTCGTGGCTTTAAAATATTGCTGTATGTTGTGATGGTTGCGGGTTGCAGTAATGACGGCGTTAAATCATTAACATAATGTCAAAGACTAACGGAATATCATAGTTGCAAAGTATTAAATTGTGTACTGTCAAATAAAATATTAAAATGTTATGTAAATAATTACAAGTGCAAGGGTACTGGTTGAAATTTGACCAGTACGACTTCAACATGCGACATTTAACTCACACGTTGGAAACATTTGATTCAAACGTTCACCGTCTGGACCCGGTTTAAAGCATACGCATTATGCACGTACATGGTTCCAATGTGATTTCAAGATACCATTTCAGTCATTCATATCCATATACAAAGAGTGTTGCTGGCTATCAAATAACTTAAACAAGCGTTAACATAGATAAACATATAACCCGAGAGATTAGGGTACTAACTTACGGGTAACTAAATTAGTTAACTAACTGTTAATTCTTTTTCAAATTACACTTTCAATACTTGCGAGTATTTATCTCTTACGCACATGAATGAACAAATTATAATTAGAAAAACAATTCCATTTATAAAGAGATGGTAATCTTGTCTTTTCCAACAAAATGTAAAACATTAATAAAGAGAAAGAGCGGAAATGTTAAACGAAGAAACGTGGAAAACTCGTGGAAAAGTTACAACAGGAACAAAATGTAATCATGTTCAAATGAACATATTTCCGTGGAATTCTTTTGTACATAGAAACAACTTGTATTTCATTATATTCAACATACTATACTTAAGTTATTTAGGCTGCAGATGATTTTGAACACGTCTAACGCAGTGCATCATGGGTAACGATATTAAAACAAAGAAAATAGTGGTGTATTCAACGTGTTAATATTAAAAAAAGAGTTTACTACTGTTGACATTGTTTTCCCGATAACAGATTTAAATGCCAATCTATTTGTGAGTGTGTATTGTGTGCTTCATCGAAAAGAGGGAAGAAATGTGGATGGAGGAGTTGATGAAAAAGAATGAGGAGATACAACAACAAGAAAGGATGACTATGAAATACTATGAAAGATACAAGAGAATTTGGGAGAGGGGAGAACAGGATTATAAAGGAAAAAGGCACAACGCTTCAAGAGAATGGTAATAGGTACTGATAATAAATGGTGGGGAGGAGATGGGGCATCTAAAGGGGGAATGCAGGTTCAGTATTGTTAGTGAAATGAAGAAAGAGAAGAAGAATTGTTGATAGGAGACTGAAATGAAGGAGGTGAATGATGGAAGTAGTGGCAAATTTACTAGAAGGCTGAGTAGGCTGGAACCCAAAGTGGCAGATTTTAGGAGCGGCAAATTTGGGGGCCAAATTTCTTTTTTGTCTTACAGAGATTAAAGCATAAACCACTGGACGGAGGTATAGGGAAGAAGCAAGGAGAAAGAGGAGAGGGAGAGAAATATGTAGCAGATATAGTGAGAAAATGGAAAGCAGATTGAGTCTAGAAAAACTGTTGCTATAGAAGAGAGAAAGAAGAACGAGAATGGCGGAAGTAAATAGGAAGAGAAGAGAAAAGAAGAAGAAGAGTGGCGAGTAAAAGTGAAACGGCAAGAAGGAATATAATTTAAAGAATGGTTAATTCTGGTGCATTAAAAAATATATACATAAATATGGTACAGATGTGTATTTAGATCTGGTCTTATTCTGGCTCGTTTCTGTGGAAGACTACGCCACTGCTAGAACGATATAAGCATCCGAGAATATTAAACAGTCTCTAGGTCCGGACGAACACTCCTCGCGACTCACGACTCACAATGGTGCAGGAAGCCAGGATAATTGTAATTTACATAATCACCAGCGGGTTTTTATATATTCACGTTAAACAATATTAATGGGAAACTATACATCTACATGTAAATAAAAATGAAAAATAAAGAATAAGGCACACGTGTGCGAAGTTTTGCAGTGTGGAGCGAGTGGATTTTAAATTCGGAGTAAATAATATTACTTTCAAGATCAAAGATATTTTCATAAAACTGAACAAATGTGAAACGAGTAAGCGACACCTTATTGAAAACCTATTGACTTTGGAAATAACAAAAGTATACAATTCACACAATTATGAAAAGTTTATATATGAAAATTATATTTGTTCAAATATAATCCTGAGCCAACAAATCATAAAATCCTTCTAAAACCCATTGCACATAAAACTTATAAGTTAACAACGCTAAAGAACGTGTTTAAACAAAAATAAAATTAAAATAAACACGTCAGTACGGTGGTCACAAATTTTCACAGCCACCCACCAAAGCGCGACCACACGGTACACGGTAGACGGTATACCGCACTAAAGTGCACTTCCACGCCACCACCACACTACAGTATCCGGTGCAACTAGACACAGACACAGCGGTGGGGGAAGCACGTGCAGATTCACGGGTCTCAACACACGAAATACAGAGCCAACACATAGAGCACGATTTTTTTTGTTTTTTGTTTTTCTACTATTTTTCCCAGGGGACGTATTGTACTATGGCATTTCTATGTGTGGTCTCACATTAATTGGGATAGGTCAGGTATGCAAAATGGCTGTAATTACCAGTCATTATAATTACCCCATGCTGGTTCTAGCTGTCGTTGTGCGGTAGCGTGGCAATGGGGTTGAAGTGGTGGTTTGAGAGACAGACTGAACAGTGGTTGAGTGGTTCGAGAGGTTAAAATGAGAACTGTCCGTTGAGGGATCATGGTTTTATACGTTAGGAGTTTAGTAGATGTCGTTTTGCATAAACAAAACTCATTTTGAAAGGTAATAGGGTCAACTATATAGTGAATATGTTTTCTGAGCCCTTTCTATTTATTTTAAATTGTTTTTATATAAACTAATGGTTAAAAGACCCTTTGGTTTTCTATGCGGTGGATTTTATGCACTACTTTATTATAACTGATAGTGTTACTGTAGTTAATATAAAACGGTAACGTTCACAGAATAACATTGGACTCTATAAAGGATAAAACCGTACAATTATTGTAAAACTTATAGAGGGTTTGATGTTTATGCAGTAAAATCTCAAAACTTGAAAAATAAAGTTGTAAAGAGTGAAGTTCAGGTCAATCCAAGTGACGTCATGATTAATTAACTGTTTCATTATGCTACAATAATAAACCTAAAAATAAAAGTACCTACATAATATAGCATATTTATTACAAATTCTTGTTAGGAACAGTTCTCGCCTAATTCCGAAGAGTGACTTTTAAACTGTTGTATTATCTCTTCTAAAACCTCAACTCTTCAATTTAATTCATTCGATATTTGTTATGAAATGATAATGCTGATGGTCATAAAGTAAGGAGTATAAAAGCATATTTCTTTACTTCTTAAGTCTTAGGCCGGCCGCACATGTAAACGCATTGTAAACGCGAGCGATGCAACTGTTTTGTTAGTGAGAGAACGCACGTGTATACTAGTGAGAGAAAACACACTGCACGAATGAAACTAAACTACCTTGAAATTGGTTTTGGGCACGTTTTGAGCGACTTTGTTTCTTGGTCGAAGGGCAATTACGTTGTATGTTTTTCATGGTGACATCATGAGCAGAGATGTGCACAAATACTATTAAAGTAGTCGACCCATGTGCAGACGGCCTTACACAATTAAAATATAATACAAAATGATTACATTAGACATAGATGCTTGTAATCTTGTAGTAAGACGTAAATGCTACTATGGAGGCGCTGATCTTGTTCACGACGTCGTTATAAATAGCTGTAGTTAAGCTTACTGAACGACTATAGCGATAGTTCATTTATTTGTTAAGGTAGTTAAGTTGTTAATTGCATGACTATTAGTATGTGACGAGTTGTTGCCTCTGCGGTCTCTGTAACTGACTTCTTAATTTGAGCTGTGATCTCTACGAAGACCAAATTATAACTGTCGTAAAAAGGCGACCATTCCAAAAGAAACCTACATGATAGAGTTACAGAGTGCTATTATTTCAGATGGAAGAATTAGCTACACAGCACGTGACTCGTTGGGAACACTGTTCATTTCACCACGAGACTTTTTACAAGCAATATCTGTTTAATAAAATATAATCAGAACTACACCCAGGTAGAAAATTATCTTGTACTTGCAAGCTTGACACAAGTTAATTCTCATGTTCATTTACTATTTCTCACATATACATATATTATAACTAACTGAGCAAGCTTCAACTTGATCGAGTACGAAACATTTACGCATTTATTTTTATTGTTGCTCACAGTGTGTGTGTGTGTGTGCGATTAATAACGCACCTGTCACATTGACATATATCGTATTAACCTTTCGTGGTGTCAATATCTGAATTGAACATCTCCAACAATAATCACGATACGGCATGGTGTATTAATCATAAAAATATGACACATTCATCAAGGTACTTCAACAAACATGAAGGTTCATTTGGCAATCACGAAGATTTATTTAACTCATATGATTTAATATGACGGTACGTGCTCGAATTGTTTTTTAATAGATGGTCGGGGCGAGAATTTCCGGGAAATCACATTCATGTTTAGTTCTTGTCTTTCTTATGTATTATAAGGCCCTCCGCACACGACGTGACTGGTTGAACACCTTAGCCCTAACCTTAGTGTCAAAAGCACAACGACCTTCATTAAGTGTTCAATTGCCAAGACCGGCAGCCAGTAATTTGCAATAGACGCATTAGCATCAAAAAGAGTACTTAATAGCCTGAAGCATCTTGATAAAAAGAAACATCTAAAATAAACACGTCAACGTTATAGTAGCTGCTGTTTCTAATTTTAGTTATAATAAGATAAAATAATAAACAAATTTAATTAAAAAAGCAGTGTTTCAAATCAACTTGAAAAGCAGTTTGAAATAAATAAGCAAGCTGATTGAAAATCCCCACACGACATTTTCCATCCAAGTGTAATTATCCAAAGACTCTTCCAACAGTTTCCCACGTCCGACAAACATTATATTGCGGTTATAATTCTCTTTACAAAGTTAATTCAATCTTTCAGTTAGTGTATAGGTAACAAGACTAAAAATAATTAGTTCATTACATCAAAACAGATAACCAGAAGATAAGTATTTCAGAATTGAACAATTGTTGCCAGCAATGTTTGAACTGTACTGTAAGCAAATGCTAGAAAGCAATTCTGTAAGAGGAAACGGAAGACAAGAATATACGTACTTTAACCGTTCGCTTCGTCTGATGTTCTAGTGGTGGTAGTCAACTAGTCGTTGTAGAAGGTAAGCCATATTCCTTCCATAGATCTACAAGACCTAGACCACATAAGTCAGAGCGTCCGTGGCCTTATCTATAAAGTCTGAAATGTCTACAATGCTAGGTAAATAACGCTGAGTTCACACCGGATGCTTCTGACCACGGATACCTGACCCTTGCCTAGTGCCTGACCTCTGACCCCCAGCTTGGATGACCGCCTTGAGTAAATTGCATGGAAACTTTAAGGAGATCGCTGGAATTATCTATGGTCTCAACAATAACTTTGTGTAAAATGAAATTATTTGTGGTATAGGGATATTTAGCTGGAATAGACGAGGAGTAAATCAGTAGCATGTGTAGTATTAGTATGGTAGTAGTAGTAAGCAAGATGCATGTGTTTGTAACAACCACATGTAATATATGCAAAATGAAAGCTACTTGCTGTACTCGTGTGGTTCAATGTAGTAAGAACAGTAATTGTTTACAAAGGCAGTACCTTGCTTCAAACAGCGATGGGAATAAAGGGTCGGTCTATTGGATGGTATATTTTCGAGGAGCGGAAAATATTTTGCTAATTTATATTTTCATGGTTAGTATTTGAATAATAAATATTTATTGTATTTTTTGTTTATACATAAAACAATTTATTTGTTTAAAAATAAACAAAGAAATGAAATTGAATTTCAGTTATTGTAATTGCACTACACAGTACAAGTACAAGGGCTTGTTGGTACGCTGGTACAGTTTACAAATATTGTAGAGCTATTCTCCCTTTGTGGGTTGTTGACTCGTACCGCTTTTCTTACGTCAATATTTATTGTTGGGTGATATTTAAATAAAATAACTGTGAGTACGTAACCCGTATACTCTATCCTTCAGGGGTTTGTGTGTGGAGCGTATAGGGGTAGGGAGTAGGTGGTAGAAGATCAAGTGACTATATAGTTGTTATTTTTCATCCACCTACTCGTACTTCCGGCTATACACTTCCACCCGTTCCAGTATTCTTTTCATGATATTTTGAGTGCTATTTAAAAAAAAAGTTTTTTCTATAAATTGTCAATAAATACCAGAGCGTCATGGTATTTGTCTGGAGTTATCATGCTTAAAGAAAACTATAAGGAAAAACACGATCCGGGAACATAAGACAAGAACAGGACGTAGAGGACTCTCCAATTTATTAATCAACTAAGAAGACTTTGTTTTTATTCTATTCTATTTTAATTAAATTCCTTAGCGTTGGATATTTATGTTTTCTTTGTTTCTCAACGAGCGTCATATTGCCTTCTATTAACTTAGGAGAAAAAAGAATACTGTACTTAATTTGAAGTAGTTCGCTATGCGAGTAGTTTAAATGATGACAATGTTAAGCATTTCGTTGTTAGGCATGTCGCTAAGTATACAATACATTGCATGCATTACTAGCTATTATTTTTACAAAAATTAATGAGAAGCTACAAAAAAGGGATTATTTTTAGGAATTATATCAGTGACATATACTTATGGACTCCATAAATAACATTGTAAGAAATAACGACCAACACATTTGATATTTGGAGCTGACAGAACTCACGGTGCATAATGTTAAATTATTATAAAATTAGATAAAAAGCAATTGACAATTTAAATAATAAACTTTAAATGTTGTTTCTTTGATTTCAGGCAGGATAGTATGATTTAAGTTAAACAGTGTAATTTTTATAATATGTATGTAAATTACTAAAACAAAAGTCTTTGATTTCAGAAACAACACTTTAGTTTGATTAAAAATTTACATTTCCTAAAATGTTTTGTATTTTACTCTAGCGCAAGTATGTATTACGCTCACAAGACGAGCATAACTCAGAAAAAAATTTAATGTTTAGTTATTCGTTTTGTGTTGTATTGTATTTAATACTAATGGCAACCTTGCTTTTAGTTTACAAAACGAAAATGTATACCAAACTATAATATCGCTATCTACAAGTTCCATCCATGTATTTCAAGACAATTTTTTACCTGTGACTATTGCAATAGACGTTAATAATGTTAAATGTTGTTTCAATGTAGACGCTCCTTAATATTTACAAAAAAATAAAATCTTACATGTTAAAATTAAACAATAAAAGTTTATGATAAAACCTAAGTCACCTGACAGCCGTAAACGTAGAAATAAGTTTACTACAGAAATTATGTTATCAAAAATATTCCGTCAAGATTTGAGTCGTGAACTTAACATTGTTATATACACCGTTATATACTACATAACACAGTATATAGAGTACAGACATAGTACATACTGTGCCAGCTACCAGCACAATACACAATGAAGTTTACGGGCGTCTAATCTGAGTCAAGATAATAATGTGAAACTCAGGGCAACAGCGACGCTGCTTATAAAATTAACATTTCTCGTTAAAATATTATATTATGTAATATTGTATTATATAATAAACATAAAATTACTGTCTATTTCATAACACTCCCATAAGCGTTTAATGGCGGCTTATGATTTTAATCAGCCGTTGTTTAGCACAGGAAACGTCAAATAAAGTTCACTTTTATCCAACAAACAAACATAGTTAAGTTTTGTAACTTGTTTTACAAATTTGCATCAAGTATTATCAGATAAATATATTAAATAAAAGAGTTATAACTCTCGTATTAAAATATCACAGAAGCTATGAAGTGAATCTAAAAGTTTTAGCTAATAATTTCTCTGACTATTTATCCGCTACACACAGTTATGTATATTTAAGGTACATTTAACATAAAAAGGTTATTTAATGTTTTTAGGTTTATGTAAAAGAAAGTTTCATAACCGAAGCGATAGTTCAAATTACGAGAGTTCGGCGGAAAGGAGCTGATTAAAATAGCTTAAAACAATCTACGATACGATGATGAATTTTATCTTGATATATCGAATATCGATATATAGCTGAATATCGTGATATACTTATTCCTACTATTATTAGTATGCTGTGAAATATTAAAATATAAACAAAACTGCACATAGCTCGGAGCACGACGTAGTGAGTTTACACCTTTAAATAGGTAAATCTGATTATGCCTACGTATAAAGGTAATCAAACGCATTGGATTTATCGTATCAAACGTGGAAGAAAGATTAGCGGCAGAAAAGTCTTCCATATAATCTAGAAAAAACATCATTTAATAATGTGCTACCACTGCAACATTGCAAATCTAAATTGACAGTGGACTTTTTAAAATGTATTAGAATAGGATAATTTCAGCATTGTTTTTCTTTAAATATATTATTTAACTTCTGCCTATTTTCGATGCTGAGTCCTATCACCGATGACCTCTTGATATTGTTAGCAGTTTTTATGTGAACTATTTATATGCCTAATAATATTTGTGAGCACTCACATCACATCATATTTGATATAACCAAACTCAGAAAATATAGCTCTGATCCGGGGATAGATGCAGTTGTCTGGCATCAAGCATCAACGCTCTTGCGGTTTACTGTGTCGTGTATCTCTTCAGAAGTATTTATAAAGTAAAATTTCTATTTTTCAACACTTGTAATAAATGAGAAAGAGGAGTAATAATTGTTTCAATGCAGTAAGTATTTTACATAACGCATCATATTATTGTATGCAATAAGTTTCCGTTTCTAATATTTCGTGATATATAGTTTCAGGTATGGATATGAATAAATATTTACCACATTTAATCAAGATAAAACTAACCTCACTTTTGAAACGGTTAACCGCAATATAAACCGGAAAAGGTTGTGAAATTCTGATTTATACATAGCTCAGAATTATGACTGTAAGCAACGAGAAAAATGTTTTGTACCTCAATAAAGTATTCTTTTTATTATTGCAGGCTGCTATAACTTCCCCGTGTACGAGCATAAACGTATGCGAGTTCCTCCCACAAACATAAGTATGGTGCGGTGTTGTATAATACAATGTAAGTTGAAACCGTTCTAAAGGGGCTTTTACACGATCAGATCAGATACAGATTAAGAGCAAAAGTAAACACTACAGTGTGAATGAAGATGAAGTCGGAATAGTATGGTTAGAATATTCTGTAATTTGGTGTCCACATATGCGCGTCCGAGTCCGATTATTCGGCTTTTGTGTATGCCCACGCATGTGTGCACTTAAAGTTCGTGCTTATTCGGAACACGACGCTCTGAACTAAACATTGAAAACAAACTGGTTATATTTAAACCAGTACTAAAGCCAATGTGGACGTATGGAGTGCAACTCTGGGGTTGCACCAAGAAATCGAACGTTAAAGAAAGTCAAACGTTCCAAAATAAAGTTCTGCGAGGAATAGTTAATACACGGTGGTATATCTGCAATAATGACATACATAGAGACCTGAAGATTAACATAGTCGGAGAAGAAATCAAAACTATAGCAGCGAAGCAACCGTGACGCAAATGTTGCTTGATGGTAATGATGTTCGAAGACTACGCAAGACTAAACCCTCGGACTTAGTAACCTAATCATGTACAATTATTCATTGGAGCAATAAGACAAATTTAACATCTTTTTAAGATCCAAACGACGTAAAATGTTTACCACTTCCAACATAACACCTGAATTCAAGAAATTAATTAGATTTTAAATGACGTCATTCACTAGTCGCTTAGAGAAGCGAATTTGAAGAATCTTTTCACAGCGTCAACAGAAAAGAGAAACATATGACTGGCCTATTCTATATCTATTGAATCTCGATTATATGTTGCTGGCTTCAGCCTTAATAAACTTTTTAAGTATTGTAAACAATAATTTGTTAATTAGTATTATAGAAATAAAGTGTTTATAAAAAACAGCACGATTAATCGAACACGCAAATGATGGCGAGTTTAACGGTGAAATCGAATAAGAATCTAATCTAATCGTGCAAAAGGCCTTTTATCGATAATGTTAAATATTAAAAATAAATGTAGCATGAATAATCTTCTGGCAATAATATATACCTAGATATTTGTAATATAATGGATATTATTTTATATTCAATATTTATAAGCCCTTTGTATTTACGTCCATTGTTTTGTAGGTTTGTTCTATTTTTCTATACAATATTTTATTATAACGATATATTTGTGTGTATGTATGTATGTGAGTATATCAGGGGCGTAGAGACGTAAATGAAAGCGTTTCTTTGCCCTTCTTAGACAAGCACTACTGCTATGGACCGCCTCTAACATATACGTGACAATTGTTGTTCAAAGCTTACAAGGTATTTAATAGTATACTGCATAGTATATAAATGAACAGGTCCTTGTAGTGTGCTATCATACGAGTACCTTGGAAGTAGACAAAGCAGCTTGTCGTGCATTTGATCCTGTTGTCGTACTGTCCAGCTTTAAGCAGTGAATGGATCTTAAAGAGCTTTATGTGTAAAGACGTTGTAAGCACCCACATTGAAGCACGTAAATAATTATAATCTTGTATTTGTGTATCGCGAGACGTTGTGTCTTACACAAGACACTTTACAGGCCGGTTGAGAAGTACAGAGATGAAAGGTTTCGATTTTGACTTAATATCATTAAATATATCATCGCTGTGTACATATTTCCAGTGTAATCAATGAAAATGTTAATCTAATATACAGTGTTAAAACTTCAACTTCAAATTCAACTATTTGCAAGTCAAATTTAACTTTTCTTTAACAATTCATAATTTTATTTACTGCAATGATGAATAGTATAAGCTGTAGAAAGTAATAGTAATATGTTCAAAAATAAAAATAAAAATAAAAATGAAAGACGTATATATAGTGGGTTCCAAGTGTAAGTGTTAATTCTGTACCCATCTTTAGATTAAATAATTTTGGGTGTTTAATTTGGTGTGTTCTTAATTTTTTTCGTGTACCTTTTCTCCAAATATAATATATTTCTTTCTTCTCCTTTACTCTTTTCTATCCTTCTCTTTATCTTCTCTTCTAGCTCTTATTACTATTATTATTATGTTTTATTTTGATGTTTTTACTATTAGGCACTACATTCTTCCTACTACATATCATTGTATTTAATTACATTTTATTTTTGACCCTTATTCTATCTACTCAGTCCTTCCAAAAACGGGTACATTTAAACTCTCCTCTTTCTGTTCCTTCTCTTTCCTCGTTTCTTCTCTCTATCTCCGCCATCCAGCTCTTCCCTTTACTGCCTTCCTTTAACGATTGCACAATCTTCTTTTCACGTTTTATTCTTTTCCTTTGCAAATCCTTTCCTCTCTATCATCTCATTTCTTGCTTCTAAATTTCTTCTCCTTTTTTTTACGTTTTTGTCATATATCTTATTCATTGGTTTTCCTTTATACCAGAATTTTGTTTAAATTTCAATATAATGTGAACATGGATTTGTTTTGTAAGTACAGCGCAGTTTTACAGATATTTTAAAAATATGGGTTATTTACGCCGTCTTTTTGTACTCGTATGTTGTAGAGGATTGTTGTGGTTTTTCTCAGATGGCTGTATATATTTTGCATGATGTTAGTTGATGTTGCACTGTTATTTGACAGTGACATAGTAGGGTAATGAATTCAACGTATAATTAATTAAATGGACAATAACGAAATCAAGCGCATCCGGGAATCAAACCCAAACAAACTGTTCTGACCCAATCAGACAGATCTGATATCAACCATCAGCCATCAACGCTCTCGGCCAGTACTGTCAATCTACATATTTCATTTATTCCGAAATTCTCGTGAACTGCATGAATTACATTTTAGTTTGTCATATGTAGAGCTCTCTCTTTCTCTCTCACTCTCTGTATGCTAGATTTTCGATGAAAATTTCTTCAGAGATTTAATAATAAAATATAAAGAGTAGCTTCAAGGTACTGGTTAATATTAAAAGGACAAAATATCCTGAAACTCGTAAAGAAGAGAATTTAAGTATGTAAACTTTGACTCATTTTAAACGTAAGCAGTTTCTTTTTAACAACCTGGATGTTTTATGCTGCTTCTTGGCTCCATCCAGATAAAGCAATTTCCTGCAGCATGTCGTCGTTATTGAAATATATTATGATCTGCGGAATGTTTCATTACCCTGCATCAGCATCGTTAACGTTGACTTTAGGACATATGCTAAAGGCGCTGTAATAACGTTTTTTAAGAAAAAAAATAAAATTAGATGCTTGTGTTGCCTGTACTGACGACATGGTGCATACCAGTAGTATAAATATCCATAGAAATAATTATAACATCCATATAACACGGCAAATTCGATTATTGCGGTATTGATATATGCACGTATGCCTCTATCCACGCGCTATTGTTATTTAATTAGTTTGATAGGATACTTGTAATGACTTCCACGCTGATTTGTGGACGCGTACCTTTAAAACGTTCCTTATCTGACATACAATCAGTTAATAAATAATATTTCATTTCAAATTGTCCAAGAACTATTAGAGATAGTTTCCTAACAAGGCTTACCCTTGTCTTCCACACATGCCATGGCAGACTAAGTAATGAAGCACTAATTTCTAACAAGAATTGTAAATGTGAAACAACTAAATGTTCTAATGTGTTTCTTATGTAAAGCGCACATTATGTAGTCTGTAATGTAGAGGAAAACGTTAGACTTCTTCGAACCCGCAAAGTTTCTCATCCCAATTAGCCACACGCATTAATAATACCGAAACTGTATTCAAACAATTAACAAAATGCGTCATCAGTAAAATTGAAACCAACAGCACAGTACGATCTGTATGGAACGCTTGCCATACGAAGTTCCAACGTTTCCCAACTCTCGTATCAGTTGGATAAATTTCTCATCCCCGAGACGTTTAGATATTCAGTAACGCATCCTGCCGAAGCACTCGACAATTGCTCGTTTGTTGTATTCAATCGCTGCCACTCCACAGGGCCCTCCAAACCATCTCTCCATGTTCTCTCCACGATGCCTACTATCTACCTACTGCCTCCTACTTTCCCCTACATGCCTGGAATTCATAATATATTACAAATATTGTGGATGGTGAACATGAAGTCGACTCGGGATATTTGTTTTGTTTATAATAAATCGACGGGATAGCAGTGTCGGAACAAACAACTCCAGTTGTTCAGCAGCACAGGAAATTCGACGAATCATATAGATTGGATCAACGAAAGAAATATTTTGTTTTATAACGAAATCATATATTATTCGTCAGCAACTGGTAAAGAGTGTATTTCGAAGTTATATATAGTATAAATATATATATGTACTGTACATATATTATAGATACGATATGTCGATTGAATATTAGTATACAAGTAGTTATAAGTTTTAATGTTTTTAATTAGTAGACTTAGTAATCCTTAAAATCATGTTTAAGAGGTTTTATTTGTACGCTAATGCTCAAAAGGTATAGGCTTATTTTTTGAGAAACAATATAATATGTCACAAAACGGTGAATATTAGGTAAAACCTTTTATGTAACAGGTAACTTTTGTTATATTACGTAAATTTGAAATATACGTAACTGTGTCTGACGGATTCGCATTTCTATTATCTCGAACGAAGGTGCAACATATTTCTGGAGAATAAAATCTCATGAAATATCTCATGAGTTTTGATTCATAGTGAGTTTTATCAACTCTATTAAACGTACATGTTTACCTAAATATTTATTGAACGTGCAAAAATGTAAAGCACCTACTAAATGTCCTCCAATACTTTAATGTCATGTTTGCTTGTGCAGTATTCGTGCAAACATTCACAGTACAGAACAAGATAATTAAGGCATTAAAAAGTTTCATGTTACTTTTGAGCATACGAGTGGCATGCTTCTATTGAAGTACAGTAGGATTGTGTTGTTCATTTAGTACTGTTAACAGAATTTCTACGTTTCTGGATACCTATCCTACATTAAGCTGATACGGGGAGCACGAGGACTTCGAGGTGAGAGTCCAACATAGGACATTGGACACACAACACTACGATATTAAAGTCGGTACCAAACGATGACGAACACCTTCGCTACGGACGCATCGTGTGCTCGATGCTGGCACTAAGTGTGTCTAATGTCATGTGCCCAACGTTCACGTTGGAAGAAGGACTTTTGACACGCGTCAAAAGGGATTTTTCTACCCACACCACACACTTGATCCGCATGTCATTCACTGCTGCACGAATCATCCAACAAAGAAAGGTTTTATACTTGAAAGTTTCTTTATTTACTTGAAAGTTTTTGTTAAACAGTGTCAGTGTCAATAATATCAACAAATTAATAAAATAAATAAATCATTCGGATCAAATATTGGTTCCACCGTGTAGTAGAAAACTTGCCAATCCTTTTCTAATTCGTTAAACTAAACAAAATACAAGTACTATGAGTTCACAAGGTAAACAAACTCACGTTTTAAACTCAGCTGAATTTCTTGGTTTATTTCCTTCGGGGTACATACTGCTCTGTTCCGGTATTCCAGATGGTTCAAGGCTTCACATAATTCCTAATTTACTTTTAATATATTCCTTTTACAATAGCACAAAGCAATGCTGCGGTTTCTATCGCTGTACGGAGTACGGAGTACGGATAAACAGCAGCAGCGCCTCTGCAGTTATGAAACATGCACTAGAGTCGGGCAGACACAATAGCTGAGGGTTGGTTGTCTTCAAAATATTCAAGCTACTTTGTTGAAATAAGCTACTAAATTTCATTATTTTATTGCGGTCTTTTGTGCAACAAACCACATTTTTAAAGTTTCTTTACCAACCATAATTTAATTAGTGTTTTAAATGTACCTCAATAGAAGCTTTACCGGGTTCAGTCGGATTGATGTACGCTATGCAATTTTTCTTGCTCACCTCGTATTAGAAATATTATAATTTTCTTTTTATGGTTTTAATTCCAATGGAAAGAAGAAAGAAATGTTAGCTTCACACATTGAAATGTTCCTCATAAAGGAAGGGCTTTTGTTCTTTGGAATAAAGCTCATTTGTATAATTGTATACGCCTTTCCTTTCTGCTTTCTATTGCGCAAATAAAATTATATATCATTATGTAAAAAAGGGCATTTTATATATAAAATCACCTTTACAAATATCCATCTTGACAACCTCAACAAGCCAGCAACCTGGATTCCGTTTCCGGGACATGGGACGAGGGACAAGCGAGACTCGTTTCGTTTCATCCACATGTTATGTTTACCCTGATGCTGTTAGTTCTGACTACTGACCTCGTTATCGCATTCCAGGCACATGCCCCTTAGCATCACCATCATCATACCGATCACCAAGCCATTGCTTTGCCACTGCTTCCTCTGCGATCCGTGAATCGTGAATCGTGAATCCTCTTCTGTCCTCCCCCCCTTTTGACCCCCTCTTGGACTATGAATACCACACCACGTGCACGTATTGACTGACTGCGATGTTACCACATCCTCTTCCTCTACTCCACTCCCTTTTGCAGTTGATTTGATGGGGGTGAGCCACATTTACGCGTGCCATCGAATTCAACGAATAATGTCGCTAAACGAATGCACGAGTTATGTTGAACGCTACATGCATGCATGGCTGTTTCAAATTTCCGGTAATTAACACTTTTCGTTGTCTTCTTTTTATATTTGGTTTTCCGTTGATTTTCGTTATTAGACTTGTCAGCAGAAACGCCAATGAATACTCCGTGTGATTTATGGTCAGGGTTGAAATCCGTCACAGCGACGCAGCTTGACTAGTAATTTGGATGCAGCTAGTCAACTAACACGTATGGGATGTTCTATTTAGAAGCAATGGTAATATACATATTGTACATATATATATATATATATGAAAATGATTCAAAGTTTTATTGAGAGAAAGAGTAAGGTTTGGCAATTATGAATGAAAAATGATGATTTCAATAAATTATTTACCTTATTATTATATTGGGACCGTGGTCTTATAAGGTGTTTTAAAACATTTATCGTTGTAAAACATTATCTCTGCCAAATGAACTATTCACCTTCACTATTGGTTAGATTTCCATTATAAAGCCACCGGATTTACGGACTATTCAGCTCGGGGACATAGTTTAAATACTCTGAACCTGGAACCTTTATCGCCAATATAGATGTACAGCTGAAGACACTCGTACAAGACTTTAGGTTGCACAGTAGCATCTATTCACACTATAGACTCATACTCGCTCGAGTCACACACCAGTGCTTCTCAAACTATATTCTATTAAATAATTAAATTTCTTTAAACTTAACCGATTTAAAAATTTAAAAAAAAATCGATTGAAAAACGAAGATTATTACAATCGTACAGAGATCGACGTGGTTCGTATCCATTCATGTATAACACCATCGATCAACCACCGTATTCACCAGATCTGACCGTGTATGACTTCTTTATGTTCCCAAAACTAATATTTACCCGTTTTGACTCGTTTTGATCAACTTATTTAATCAGCTGCTGTGAACAAACAGGTTTACCGATCTTGATTAAGTTTGGAATAGTAATTGAGTACAGTGCTATCAATTTACAAAGAAAAATATTTTTATAAAATAATTAACGCGGGCTTTTTAAATTACAAATTACCGTTACGATTCCAAAGGGACAAAGCAAACGAAATAAATTTTGATGATGAAATTTACAAAAATGTTCTTCTAAAGCTATTTTAATGATAATATCGTCAATTGAGTTTTGATATAAAGTCAAAATATTCGAATTATATGCATTCCACAAATTTTCCTGCAATATATTTTGTTTGGTTGTATTTATGAGTTACCTGAATATTGAATCAGATGGAGAATACAATTTAACATATCATTATGTAATCAACTCAAATTTAGATTGTCGGAGTAGTCTTACTAATGAACTATACCGTGGATATCTAGAAAGGCGGTATTTATCTTTTTGTATATGTTACTAAAATTGGTAAAACGACCCCATTCCGAATATATCACCTTCTACGGTATTGTTCAGCATCCTTGGTATACTGACAAGGCAAACAAGACATAGAATGTAGAGTGCATCTGTTTCAACGTTAGAATCTATATTATATAGAGCACCCCATAAACGAAATGGTGACTATCGCCGTGGCGGAGCCCCCTGAGCCTCATGGCCCCATGTCGCCGTTCAATGGCGTTAATATGTATCAAGTAACGTTTGCTTTATCCTTTTGCTTGCCTTCTGACATTACGTAATCGGAATTGCATAATGTAGATACGATCCAACTAATTAATCCATTGGAATTGACTGAGCCAGTTCATTGGGCATTTAGAATTGACGTTTAAAAGTGGTGGAAGTGCAGTATTCAATATTATTGAATACATTGAGGTAAATAATATTATCTTAAACCAATATGGACTACAACTATGGGGTAGCTTACCAAGATTCCAATGTAAAACATTACGCACGATTTTAAACGCATCTTCTCATACCTACCAAAAGTGAATTCCAAGGTTACGCGACTCTAAACCCTTTAAATTTGATGACCACATCGATTTGGCCAATTTAGGGTAGTCAAGGGCTCATAAAGGATAATAGGGTAATGGTCTTATATGTACGATGCATATATTAGTAGCACAAATACTTGCCTTATCTTACACGAAAGGGTTTTTCTAAAAGGTAACGACACGAACCATTAGATTTCAATGAATATTCAAACAAAAAGATGTCATAAATCTGTTGAAGTGTCGGCTTGTACATGTTATCAACCTCTGCTCCTCTGGTTACAGCTAAAACAACACATTCTGTCCTTCAACACTTGCCTGAGACTATTATATTAAACGTTGCGTTAGCCATACCTCACGTTTCTTATCAATATGGGAATTTATAGACGAACCCAGCAATGGCTTAGGTTTAAGAAGGATATATTACCATCCGGGAGATCCAGGTAACCTGCCAACTACCAGCAGCTAGATGATTATTCCGGAACCCTTTTGACGGGAAGGTGAAGCATAACATAAGGTTTGCGAACGACTTTCAAAGGCGAAACTTCAATTGCGGAGAGTTTATGTTTACTTATGTAAGATCATCAACAGCGCGGATACAAAAGAGACTGTATGGAATATATTGTTGCTGTAAAGGGAATATGTAATACGTATTACCCAGGACCTGTACTACAGCGCCACCATTATAAACGGTGAATACATAAAACAGAAAACTTAGAGGAGTACTTAGATTTTAACAGTTTAATTAGAAGGTAAATTAAATGATGTCCTTAAATAGTTTATATATAAATTAAATTTCATAAACTAAAATGTATAAGGATGTCGCTTCTAATCACCATACTAAGTACAGATTACCACTTCAGTTTTAGCACTTCAAATTCAACCTTTTGTATCTCAAATTCAAACTTTAACAGCATAACACCTTTTTATATTAGGTGTAGAAAATGAACATTGGAATTAGTTTGTAACAATAAAATGTAAAATAAAATATTCTATAGACGTATTATTACTTTTCTATCAATCATCATTTATATATTGGTTGAGAAATAAGTAAGTAAAATTTAGACAGTAGAATATAATTTACAGCCAGTCAAAACAGATCCTCTGCTCTTATACTACAACGAAATGACGGTATTGCAATGTTGTGTTTTATGATATATTTCATTTTAAAATATAAAGAAGTGTTTGACCTACTTTCAGCTCTTGTAATTTTATAAGGAATAGCATTAGTGATAGATAATATAATTTTATATGAGAATAAGATACTTCTCATAAGCCTTAGGCATTATTGCATATAAAAAATTGATGTTTACCTATATAAATGTTAATTTTTGTAGCGCAGAAGTTCAGCAACGTTGAAGAAAATATACGTACTGTAGCTGCGCGTAGTGCTTTAACTCAAAGACCCACTTTAAAATTTTATATGCTATTCTCAATTGAGATATTTTTATGATGAAATGAAATAATGGATCAATGTAGCTTCTAAAAGTTTACAGGATTTTTGTGGTTCTTGAATCGTAGCAAAATAATTTGTTCTACTTTAACTTTAGTATAACTTTTATTTATTTGTGGTTTTTTAATTGATGAGCTCATATTGGTATATTATTTTAATGTATGCTTGTCTAATTATATACTATATATATTATACTAATTTATATTATAATTGTTTAATTACAGGACGCCGATAGTGACCCTAGGCGCAGAAGAAATTTAACCACCCTCCCCACTCACTAAAAAAATTTCAGGGAAAATAGAAATACTGTGAAATCATTTATTTCTAATCTAAATTGCTTCCTGCGAAATCAATTGTATAAAACTGTGCAATATATTGATAAACTTGGCTACCGGAAACTCAAATGTCCAATTATTAAAATTTTAGGAGATGTTAACAATTAAAATAGTCATTTTTTCACTTTAATTATTAAAGTGATCCAACGTTATATAGGATTTCAATAAATTGCACGTCATATGTAGCAAATATGCCATCTCTTTTATACAACAGAGACGCATACGAGTGTGTGTGTAATACGTCGTTTAATACTAAAAGCTGCGTTGTGTAACCCATGAAAATGTATACAACGAAGGTTGCTAACAAGGAAAAATAATCTCCAATTATTATTTATTATTATTATTACTAATTACAACATAATTTTTTTAAAACAGGCGGCAAAACTAATAAAATTCCAATTTGATATAGCTATAACTCCGTAAACATTTGGATATTTAAAAAAATAAAAACGCTGATATACTCGTACATGTATTAACATTTAGTACAATTAAAAATTAAACAACCCCATTGCCTTCCGAGGTCGTGTCCCTTGAACGCCGCGAACTCAGACGCGCTGTTAATTTGATCTAGCTACAAAATTAACTTTTATACCGACATACACAGCGTACGTCTGATTAGTGAGTTAGTTGAATCAAAAACATCAATCAATAATAACCTTATTGTGTTTATTAATTAACCTTATCGAGAGATCTATCTGATATGTGTTCATGTCTATAATTAGGGTCTAATTAACGACAGTAATTAACATTAAATATAGAGGAGGAAAGCTTTTGTCAACTAACGTATAATTTTACAATTACAATGTTATTGTGGGAAATATAATTTTCTAAGTAATTCTGTGTTAGGTTTAACAAGAAATTATACAATTCCTGGATAAAACTAAAGAAATTTATTGCTCGGTTACAGCCAAATTGAGGGTATGCGAAAAGCATGGAACATGGAAATTTCCAGAATTCGTTTGTTGTAGGCCGTTATATATACCTACCCCGCATATTTACACCAAGGGCTCTATTCCTGAGTCTTGCGAACAATGATCGTGATCGAATAGATCTGTTTATATGAGTGTAACATTTTACGAATCACTTTTAAAACAGTATTTCTGAACTATAATAATAATTAACAATAAAATTTCTTTCTTTTTTCTTTTCAGTTAGTACAGATGTTGAAATATAGCTCCGTCTAGAATTGATCACTAAGCTGTTTTACCCCACAATCTAATTCATCGCTCTTTTAAATTATTTATGATTTTTAAAGGGTTTTGTGTGCTATTAACAGTCAATTTGTCAAACACCACATTATTTGTGATGGAAAGAGACATAAATATCCCCAGCAGTGTTTCCGGACATTTGATGGGGGCACATGCCGGCACGTAGAAACAACATGGAGACTACTGGGACTCATATACAACAAGCCCTCGTAATATACCTGTGATAACACTGATAATAGCTTCGTGCTTGAATGAAACAGTGGCATAATCCCCTAAAACGGCGTTCGTAGTATACTACGTATAGACTAGAATAGACTATAGACTACTGGCTGCATAGTACACAAATACCTAAACCATACATAATTAAAATCGTATTAGCTCTCGTACTTTTATGATTTACCGTTATACTTATTATGCAATGGACAGGACAGAGACAGTAGACAGTTCACAGTCACCTTTATATATGTGTGTTTGTGTGGGATTAATTGGGACACATCCATACGAATTGCCTATTCGAATTTGAAATTTGTATATTTCTTACGTTAAGTTGCGTTCTCACAGAGCGATTTTAGTTGAACATTTTGGAGTCACTTTGACATCATATTGGAGATGCGTATGACTTTTTTGTCATGAAAGAGTTCATTTATAGTTCAGTTTCTCACAATAGTTCATATGAAATGTCTGTTTTATCAGCTACAGATGACAGAACCACTCCACCTGCCGGAATACAAATGAAGATAAAGTTGTTGCGAACTATAATTGAAGTGAAATAGTGATAGAAACGTTACAAAATTGGGCACTTCACCAAATGTTTACTGGGTTGGTTCAGGGATAAGAAGAATAAAAATAATTGAACGAGTTGAAGTTAAATAATTTCCGATAAAGACAATTGCATGTATGTAAGGTTTATATAAAATAACAAAAATTATCTATTACGTAAAAGAGAACGTTTTGTCATCTACTTCAGCCCTTTAAAAACTAAGCTACCACTTTGCGCGTTTTATATTAAATATTAAAAGCTTATAAAGTATATTTATTTCGACCTTTTTTATTGCATATTACTTAAGTTTTATTTAAGAAAGAGATATTTTCTGTTAGACATAGATTTCAGACATATATTTGCTCATATTTAAATAAATATTTGAAAATGACTTCACAATCCCTTTGAATCGAAAATTGTAAATGTAGTAGGAACTGTAGTAATATTCCACAAACTACTAATTACCTTCCAAGTAGTTTCCTTTACAACTGACGGCTGACTTATGGGACATCTCCTGTTGACCTACATAGATAAAATCTCGTGTCTCCAGATTGTCCATTGGTTGTGTACGCACAGCAGGACCGCAAAACTTGAAACTAGGGTTTGTAAAAAATCTGATCATTTTTTATATAAAATCCGCGGAGATTTGGAAAGATTTTTTTCCTGGAATCCAATCCTACGTTGTTGTTTAGGAGCTACTTAAGAATTTAGAAAAGTATTTTCTTAACCTACAAAAAAGCTTTTTCATCTTTACCCTCATATTTGTGTGTTGTTGAAATATATTTTCATGGTTCGTTTAGAGATTTTTTGACATTCTTTGTTAACCTAGCTTTGTCATCTTACATATTTAATAAATAATATTGTCATTGTTTTGAATTCTATCATTTTCTACTAGATTATTAACTTGATAGTAAAATAATTCACTAGTGCAGAGATGCCACTAAAATGAAAAGGCTCACTGACTGCAACTTACTGAAGAGTTGGTCATTAACCCTTTATCTAACGTAACATTTAATTTTCAAATTTCATATTTCGCACCAAATTCGCAGATATTGTATTTTTTACTAATCTCAGAGTTTGTACTTTGGATTAAAATCAAAATATCCCTACTTTTCATGACAATATGGTGTATTTTTGTTGATTTAAAATGATACCTCTTGTTGAAAGAATATTAAAATGACACCGCTTTTTGAATACTACTTCAGTGTACGAGGAGTGGCTATTAAATAACAGGACTGACGCTGTCAATTCTTACGGTTCCAGCAATCGCACAAATAGACGATCGTTGCGGTCAATTCTCAAAAAAGTTATCAGTTTTTGACGTGCAAGGGCGTCTCAGGCGTTCGTCATCTTCAACGTCTTCTCAGTCATCTTGAAAACGCTTACATAACTCAAAAACGTGCGCGTGATAAACATCCATTCTTAGATACTTCTTTTATAGTAACGCAAAATAGTATAGGAATCGCTTCTTGTATAGGGATATGGAAAAATATTTTATGACAATTCACTCTTTAATGTTACACTTAACATTTTTCCGGCGAAACAAAAAAACACCTTCAATGCGAATGAAGGCTACGCCTATACTGATTTGTTTACAGAAGTGAGAGGCTCTATGCATTCGAAAGAGAAGGCTTCATGATAAACAGCTGTCGCTGACGTTTGGCGTGTACCCAATTCTTCTGTAGTAGCGTCAGTTTCTTTATTTAATAGCCGAATCTCGTATGTTGCGGTTGTTATATTTACGGATAGGTTATTAGTCATATTGATATATTTATAATTAGTAGTAACATATAGACTATTTAAAATGCATTTATGTACTTTAAAAGTAATATTCCTAGTAGGTAATATAATAACGCAGTTCCGCCAATTAAAAACATGTAAAATGCTTTTCACGAGTTATTACACGAGTAATCAATACCACCATACCAGTGTTACCAACACATAGAAATAAACGAAACTACTTAATACATTCTATGGAATGCAATAATCGCAAGCTCGCATGCAAAGGTTGTATAGCGTGGTGTAGAGGGATGTGGTGAAGGGAGAAGGGATGAAGCCATTCATAGAACCATTTAATTGAAAATGATAACCATTTTCTATACATAGATGTGTAGTTTTCCTATTCAGATTTTATAAATGAATACGCTTAAGCCGCAAAATGTTGACGGGCTCCCGTTTATAAATTGCGAGTTCTACAACATATAAATACCCATATTGCTGTTGAATATGGAAGGCGAGGCAGAGGCGGATTCACAACTGCAGTTCAACTAAAAATTATAGCTATTTTACTTTTTATTTAATTTTTTAAATGTTAACCTATTTACGATACTGAGTCATATCATTGATGACCTCTTACTGTGTTGGCAGTGTTTATGGTGTCTTATATGCTAACTACTACTTAATAAGTTTTTATGATTATATGAGCACATTAACGCTGTTGGCCAACCTGTGCCGTTAAATAAACTGTTAAGGTAAGCTTCGATTAGTTAACCTCACCTTATTGTATTTATCCAATAAAGAAGGAAGACAAAGAAGCGAGAGAGAAATCGCATGATCATGTATTTTAAAATACATACGGTTAATCTCATGTTAAAGTTTACTAGTGCGAAACATCCCGCAGCGTGAGACCAACCTAAATGTTGCGAAACACGAGTTCGTATGTATTTAGCTATAGAATTCAGAAGCAAATTACAATAAATGTAATATACCTTTAAACAAACACCTGATTAAATAATTATGTTTACATACATATCACAAATACATTTACATAGCAAACTTTTATAATTGATAAAATTTTACTCCAAAATTTTGTATTTATTTAATATTTTGATTTAATAATGTAAACAGGGAAAAGTAAACTTCATATTTCGCCCTCATAACCTTCTCATTTGCTATGTGTGTTCAAAAGGTAGGTATATAATAATTTCGTTTTCTATATATCGTTCTCTATGCGTAGCAGCAGTTGGTTGGTTATCTGTTGTCTACAAGCCCCATCTGTTTTATTCGGTAAGGTTCGGTCATTTCCGTTACTAGCTTTAGAGCTGTTGTTCAGGGTTTGTAATAAATTTTCATATAATATAATTACTCTTTATGCAATAACTATTACTAATACTTTTGCTAGGTTAGTGGGTTAAAAAATTAAGTATGAAAATTATTATTCTTTTTCAATATACAATTGCCAGCAAACTATTTAATTTCTGATAGGGGTATAAGAACTGCTAAAGCCGTTCAACCTAATAAACAGGGCATGCTTTGTGGAATAAACTAGCGCCAACGTGTGGACATTTGGTACTACTGTTATTTTCATGAAGTGGAAATGGAAATAACGATAAAATATCAAAGGTAAAGACTTGTGAGTCCAAGGGCAAACGCTCGCAGAAGGCTGTGGTCAAGTGATCTCCAGTTCTTAGTCTTGTCGCACTTGCAGTTTATCTGATTTCCGGTCCGAGACAGGGGCCCACTGGGGTAAATTAAAGCGATTCCGAAATGCGTGCTGGGTTGCGATCACAGAACATCCGCTCGAAAAGTAGGTCTCAACGGCAAATACACGCTCCTCACGGTTGGCGATTGAACTGTGTCGAGACAAAACTTTATTGTCTCGCCTCTCGAATGAGCCCACTGGCGCTTCGCTACGGCATCAACCAACTGAATGGCGCGCTTTTTAAAAAAAGAAGTAATGCTGCCGCACTCTGTATAAGTGATTGCTATTACACCAATCAGAACAAGACTGACTGCTGTGTCTTCGGCTTCAATCCTCGAATGAGAATAGTAGTTTGGTAGCTATTAAGTTAAATTGACTATTTATACGCATAATCATGAATTACAAAAACATAGTAGGAGGTCGTCGATGATAAGAGTCATCATTGGGTCGATATGTCGGATTTGTCGACGTTAAATAAATTAAATGAAAATATATATATTTCAAGCAGTCTTTTCGTTATATACTAAGGAAATGTATATCATTATACAGAAAGGGAATGTTGTAGTTTGATTTGGTATCAAAACTTTTTCGCTTGACCGCAACCGAATAATTTTATAAGCAAACTATAGCTTTTGATCACGAAAAATGTCCATTGAACTTCCTTCTAACTCCTTAGGGAATTCAAATAAAAAATATGTCGCTATACTAACACAGTACACTTTCAAGTCGTGTTGTCAGCGGTACGGCGCGGTGCGGTGGTCAGTGGTTGGAGAATACGGTTAACTATGAATCCCTTTCCATATCCTGGACTGTAGAGCCTTCCTAGAATTTCTAAAAGTCGTTTCCATATCCTTTACTTTATCTTCGTCTATTACACTTATGTATAACGACATCTCTTTTGCAAAACTCTTCACTGTTCTTTATGTGGAAAGAATATAAAATACAAGGCAGTCTTAAAGATCAAAGCGTTGAAAAGAGACAAATTTGCTAAAACCTAAATCAGATACCACTCACACACATACAATGTATACGTTTACTGAGAAAACACCAATGAAGCTCTAATACGGAACGTTATTGGAAATTTAATATCACATTTTCTTTACTGATATTTCTTAGCTTGAATACAATGCTTATTTAAAGATTATTTTCCTTTGTATATACTTTGTATTCTTTAAATAATGATTTATTTTCTTTTAACGCTTCTCTTTGATAATAAGGCAACATCTGTGATCTATCATTTGCGATATTTGCGAAAATAATATATTAAAGAATTATAAAAAACACTCTAAGGATATGTAATAATATTATGAGAACACTAATATCAACTCGTACTTTGTTGTTTGCACTCTAATTATTTCTAGAAATGATAAGAGTTGCTTTATGTACTTTCACTTTTCTTGCAATATAATACAGAGTGCGGCGACCTTTAAATGAAGTTCACAACAATATATTTTATGGTCTAGTTTGCTAATAAATTTATTAAAAACGAATAACATTAAAAGGAAACTATCTTACAAAGTAAAGCGTAGTATAACTCAGGAAAGTAGCTTACAACTTACTCATGAAAATTTCATTACTTTCTAAAATGACTGTGAGTAAATATAAAGTTGTTTAGCTGTTGAATTACATAAGCATCAGTAGATACAGTTCGCGTTTTGCCCCAGTGCACCAGAAATGTTTATGCACACTTTATCTGTATTGACTGATGTGGATTTCTTATTCACTCCCAGACTGCTCAGCGTCAGATCCATGCCCATCCAGACTAGTTCACTTTTATTGCCAATTAGTATTCACGAAGCTTCAACTCTGTATCTAAGCATACCTTCGTAGCTGCTGTTATATTAACCCCCGTCCCACCCTTCCCTCTACCTATCCACGACAGTGTCAAGATATAATTAGGTTCATTTCTTTTGTGTCTCTGTTGCATATATCTAATCAACGGGAAAATTGCAATTTTCGAATTCATGTCAAGTCTATATAGAGAACTAAAGATAAGCGTCCACTAGTCCGCACCGTTCGCATCAATTCATTACTTTTATTGAAAAGAACGTGAACGAAAGGAGAAGCGAATGCCTCAAACTTTATGCCAATACTCAGCCGTTGGGACAAGTAAAATATTTATAAATGTATATTGTTAGCAATACTGTAAGTCTAAGTACATCCCTGATGCTACTCTGATACTGCTTTAATCTTATCTTAACATAAACAAGCCTGGAATGTAGAAGGACCTGTGGACGCTTACTTCAAGACAATCTATTGAACTTTTATTTTAACTTCTTACGTGACTGTAACTCTTTCATATTTATACTTTCTGCTTATGTTTAACGTGTATATGTCATTTTCTTTATTTGAAATGAATTGAATTTAACATTAACATAAAATGTGCTGTCAAAGTGACAGCAAACACAATGCAACGTGGCAGTCCTTGCTGTGGGATTACATAATGACAACTTCATGTTCTGTACAACACAATAACGAGCTGTCTGCTGTTATAGTTGTTGCGGCTAACGGATAACGTAGGGGCTATGCATATCAGTTATTTGTTAGCCTGTTTTGATATGCTTTGATTTTAAATTGTTGTTGCGACTTTTATTTCATTTTGATATTTTCTATTATTAATTCAAATACCAATTGAAATAATGGTTTAACTTTATTTATTGACTAGATGAATAAATACTACATGCCATCCCCTTCCAAAACACCCCTGCTTTCTACTCTAAACATACGGTACAGTATTCTTTATCAACGACTTTATAACCTGCAATCTGTCAAAGTAAAATTCCTTCTCGGCATATGAAAAATAAAGAAACAAAAATAATATATGTTAAATAAAGATAATAATAATTAATACTAAATAAAGTGATGCACCACGCATGCGCACTAAGATCCATTAATTACGTCACAGGCAAAGGGAAAGCAGTCTACGTAGTTTGACAAGACGTGACAAGAGAAGAGGAGTCTTAAGTCACGTGACATCATATCTAATGCAAAATACGACTTCCAAAAAGAAAAGAAAATAAGGTCAAATAAAAGTCAAAGTAAAAAGAATTAATTTTTTAAAATAAGCGATGCCAAAACAAGGAAGGGAGTGTCGTAATTTATGGATGACTCCTAAATATATTCAAAATAACTAAAATTAAAACTGTAGATGAGAATGGTCCTTACTTCAACGTAAAAGAAGACTAATCCAACTCATTATACGCGACAGGACAAATATTGATTAATACAAAATATAAAAACCTTTATATAAAATTGTTAATAAATTTCAAGAGAACTTTTTCAAACTGTACTCGAAACGCTTTAAACATTTTTCTGTATTTTTGTTTATAATATAAACGTTTTTGTTGGAACTTCAAGCTTTTTCAAAAAATAACTTTCGAAAATAAAAGCATAAATATTTATGTGCCTGAGGATGATTTTTTTCCATGGAAACTAGTCTGTTATTTCATAAAACACCTACAATTTTATTACTATTCAAATATGATTAGAAAAACAATTTTGTAATACCTTTTGTTTTTAAAATAAATAAGTTATTCTTTTCTCATTGGTATTTTTTAATACATATATTTATATTTATATATATATACACATATATATGTATATCATAAAAATATGGTGTAACATATTTACTCATCATAATTTCATTTAGAATACAATTAGGTAATTGTGAAATACGAGTAATGTTTGCTTTTTGTTTTTTATTTGTACTTAATAAAATATTTAAATTATTTTTACGTGTTAATAATATGAATCATTACATTTCTTTTTGCTCCCGCGGCTTGTGAACCATGTTTTAATTTCTAGAAAACTTTACTATAGAGTTAACTTTAAATAAAATAGATTACTTCATTAGATTTGTCCTACAATCTTCCCCGAGAATACAATCCTTAAACACACATCTTATAGAACTATTAACAAAATATTACCGCTTTGCAGACTGAAATTACCCAATAAACCGAAACATAGAAATGACAACATTGTATCATATATAATTCTAGTTACGGGGCGCCACTGGGGAACGTTTCTGTGTTGTGAAATGTTCCCCATTAAACTCATAGAACCTCAAATTGTTCATGTCTCGGGATTTCGTAGAATGGTGGTGAGTTTGAAATAATTAATCGCCATGATACTCCAGGAGTCCGTACTGAAATAATTGCAACCCGATCACGACGTCAGAGAATCATGATATATTGATGAGTGATCCCTAATTTATCCCTGACTAAATTAATTATGTTTCGGAAGGAAATTTGTAAACTAAATTGGTACACTAGGTTCAGATTATGCTATCGAATTTACTGAGGTATTATTAATAATTGCGATTCTCTGGGTGAATTCTTGGAACTCATTAAATGGTATATACTTAATAAATGACATGTGCTTAAATTGGCTTTAGAGACATGTGTGGCGAAAGGTAAAATAAGTGGAGGTGCCACCTCTAAAGTCTACGTCGCTAAAGTTCCAGCGAAAAGTTCGAAAGTAAAACTGTCAAAGGTGCAAATCACTTTAAACTTATTGAATTAATTATTTATAAGTGCCTTAGGCTAATATTAAAAAAAAAATAAGTTACAGTTTGCGAGTTAAAATTAAAAAGAAACAATATATAGTAATCCATTATTATAACATAAAAACAAGTATTCTTCTTTTTGGAAAGCAGATTCAATTACAGACTGGTATAAAAATGGTATGAGGCAAATTCAAAACCAGTGCTAGACACAAATAAGTACCAACAAATTGACATTGATTAAGAAAAATACAAAAAAGTAGGAAACTTCTTATCAGAGTAACAGACAATTTGAAAAAGACATCTTCAGACTACGAACAGGACATACGAGGTTGACGCATTAACACTTAATTTGTAAAACAACAGCTCCGCAGTGCAACAACTGTTAGACGCAAATAACAGTCCATGCTCTACTAGTAACCTGCCCACAATATCAAACTCAACGAACAAAACACAGCATCAGTGGTGAACTAAAGGACATGCTTTCAGACAATTTAGAAGAAATTCAAAAAGTACTCGAATTCCTAACTGACATAAACCTAATAAATTAAATTTAACTACAATGAAATAACTTCAGACGACCATGACCTCCCTAAATCGCCTCAAATAAAAAAAAAAGAATTTGAAATACAGAACGTGTGCAGCTATGTGTGTCTATAAACAAATACGTCATACTCTACTAATATTTAAATGCATATTTTCAACGTTATGTTTATATGTATTTAACTCAATTGATTTTGACGACTTGTTATGAACTAGTTGTGTGTGGTTGTGAAGATATTGCGGTTGCTAAGACACTTCACGTCTGCACGTGAATCCGAGAGGATTACGGTTGTCTCGTTCGCTGAGCTGATACTTACAGGATGTCATACCCAATGTCTAAAAGGGTTTTGATTTCTTTTATTGCAAATAACATGTTATTTGAAATAAACATATGAACATAACATATTCAAGATCCATATGGGCTTATGTGAACTATATCTTCCTTTGGTTTGTTCTGTTTTTTTTCTTTCACCCCTTCATTCTTGATTAAGCCTATGTTTTCCGAATCATTCACCCATGTCCCCCTGCCACATATTTTCCTGTATCCTATCTTTATCTCTCTTCTTCTATTTTCCCTATTTTGTTTTCCCGTGTCCTCAGCTGAACTTGAACTTCCCTTTCTTTCATTGTTAAGTCCTGCTCTATGATAAAATACTCCTTCACACTTCTCATTTAACTTTATTTTCACTCACAGTAGTCCTCTCTGTTGCTCCCATGTCCCTATCTTACTATCAATACTTCTTCCTCTTTTTCTGCCTTCGTTACCTTCTTTATCTTAAGTCCTTCCTTCATCTCTTCTCTTATCCAATCTTCCACCTATCTTTCTATTAGTTCCGCTCCCTTATTTACCTTAATCTTCCGTTCCACTTTTGTTCGTATTCATTTCTCGTCATCTCTATCTGGTCTTTTCCTCTCCAACTACTACTTAATCTCGTCTCTTACTTTCCTTTCTTTTTTGTCTTTCACCTTGCACCCTTTCTCCAACTTTTCCATTTTAATTATTCACTATTAAGCCCCCCACCCAAATCGAGTCTAACTCAGAAAATCACCCAATGTTAACTGCTTTAAGAAGTGGTCTTTGGCATAGAAGTTTCGGCCTGAGTTAGCACGTTTAAGAAACTCTACACGCAGTTTTCCCACTTCACTAAGTGTGGGTAAATCTCTTCCACTACCTACCTCACTTACAATTTCTCTATAGTTACAACATACCATACATAATATAGAAATGTTAATGGGATTTCAAACTTTAAATTGATATTTTTCAATTCCTTCCGGCCGGTCATCCATTTTGTTATCAAATATGTATATATCAATTTTAAAATAAGTTTATTATTTCAACAAAGTTTCAAGATGTGTTTCTTATACGTCAGCTATTTGGGGTTCAGTCATGCATGTAAGCCGAAGACCCACCCACCCAACAAACAACCCATCAACTTAGTACGGGTTGACATTTACCAAAAAACTTTTCATATTATTTAGTACAGTCAACGTAAAAAATCTGAAGGAAATCAGGTAAGAGCTTTTGTATATGTGACATAAACTACTGTAGCGGAAGTACCAGAAGCATGCGGAAGTAATGGTATTAGTAGGATAGTTTGTTTGACATTTTAAATTTTGTTATGGAATCACAAAGGAACGGGAAATTAGATTAATTTTGTAATACAAGTATATTATATTTAGAATGCACTTAAGAACACGGAGTGCATTATGGGTAATCTTATTCAAATTTATTATTTTTGAAAATTAGTTATCCAAATTTATCTATGGTAACTATATATTATATTACCAACTAACTACATTATGTTGTGACCACATTCTGGTTTATTGAAAGTTTTAATACCTTTAAATCTGGTTAAATAGATTTAAATATTATTTCTATGAATAGTCTTCATAAGTAAATAGCGATTAGTTTTGCATCTTTTAAAAATTATACAACATAAAGTCTACACATAAATAAGAAAAATATTTATAGATTTACTTTTCATGTTTTCAGAAAAGCCTATGTTAAATACTAAAAAATATTTACATTTCTCTTAAAAATATCCCTAATTAAAACTCTGTACGAATTAATATATGTTTCATCCAAATTTAGGTAAGAAAAGATAGTTCAGAAATGCGTCTCGCAAATTATATCAACCATAATCAGAATCAAAAGTAATCATTATAAAACCCCAGCTCACCTGTACAAAATTAATATTAAATCTGATGACAGATGCCATGTGACGAATAAGCAACTTTAGATTATATTATATTTGAACGCATAAATTATAATATACAAAGATCAAAAATCAATAGTCAAATATTAGATGTGATTCAAAATTAATAATAATAATGTAAAATAGAATTATAACTTTCATGTAAAAGTATATATAAAAATAGATGTTGGTGGCTGTGATGTATAAATGTCAAGGCTAAATAAATTAAATAAAATATAAAACTCTGTTCAAGCAGAGTCAGGCCAAAGTATAATAGTTTAGAAACCTACAGACATGCAGTACCTGCAGCACAAGTCCTACAGAATGTAAATATATAAGACCTTGTATACAATTAAAAATAAAGTTTCTCCTAATTCCATTTATTGGGTCCATTCTATATTGATAATCATACACACATGCAGAATAATAATACACACTTACCCTTGAGTTCATGTCACTTTGCACCTGGTGAACCTCCTCAGATGTTGCATTCAATGTAGTCGTACACACTGAAGAGAAGAACGTATTTCAAACACGCCAAACTAAGCAGTAAAACAAACACAAACACTACACACTTGTCCAACACATATTACACATTGCATATTCAAAAGTAATATCAAGTCTGGAATATGAAATTAAAGTTTGGAAAATAATATTTAAACGCACTGTCTACGACACTAGTAGACAATTAGGTTAGGTTAGGTTAGATAAATGGTTAGAATGTTTGTATTTTAATGCACTAACTAAGCACCCGCAATGTTTATAATATAATAATCTAATTATTAATTAATTTGATATAGTTTTATTATTAGTTCGAACCAATTCCACATTTTTCAAATGAAGATGTCACTTACACGTATTGGAATCTTTACTTAGCAAAGATTCCAATAAAATAAGGACTCCTCACTAGGCGTTATCTGTCATCTTTATATATAAAATTACAAAAAACTATATTATATTATTAAATATGAAAGTTAATTAACAAATTACATTTAATTATATTATTTATAGACACGTACACACTTTATCAAACGGTTTATGATGTTCTACTTCTTCTTCTTCTTTCTGAATTGATGCAAACATAAAAAAAGTAAGACTTGCGGAAGTATCATCAGGCGATTGTAGCTACCAAACAAATATTGTATTGCTAAACTATTATTATTAATTAATATAATAATTAAATTGATAATGTGTATAATAATCTTTTAATTAATTATTGTTAGTAAGTATATTTGAGTATAAGTGTGCGGTTTGACAACATAAATTTAAAAAAAATGTACAATTACAGGAGATGTTTTATTTATTATTTGTTATAAAATATATAGAATAAATTAGGTGAAAATATTTTGTATTATTGTAAAATAATTAAATAAAGGAAATTAATATAAATACCTACTTTTGACTACAGCTCAGTGCAACAAAAGAAGTGTGACCAACGCCTAAAATAGTTGCAGCCGTTGCAGTGAATATTTTTTGCGGACGCTTTGATTACGTTTTCGGTTTGTATTAAATGTTTTAATACCTTTTATATTAATTAAGTAATATATTTGATTGTATACTAGTGTTTCTTAATTTAATTTTGAAATCTCAGGTGAAAATATCGGTCTAAAATATTAATTGTTTTAATTGTTCTCAAAAAACACTATACTACAAGTGTATGTGAGGTTAGGTTACTTATTACGCAGTAAAACTAATTAATTGCCTAATTTGTGTAACAAGGGTATTGTCTATTCATTCAATATGTTTTAAATAATTAACTAAACATACAATTAGCATGGAAATAAACTTATCAAAGACTTGTACCGAATAATTTCTTTTCTTGTTGAAGTTGAGTCTTGGCTATAGGAGTCCAATCTTATGTTGCCTGAACATGTTATTAAAATAACATGTTCAGGCTTCCAAAAATTTGTTTTAACTTATTTCTGTCATTAAATTAGCTAAATAATCAAATACATCAAACTTTAAATGCTTAGTTTCATTTGAATATTAATAATTTGTAAATTATTACTACCTTAGATCTTGCTATATAGTTGTCATGGAACTAAATACTTTCAAATCTTTTAATAAAATATGTTCAACACTCTGTAATAGTCCCTCCATGTGTATTATACTCTTATAAAATATTTACTACATGATTCTATGTAATAGTTTTATTGAATATACAAAATTAAAATAGATTCTAATTATCATAACTGATCAGTCTCACAAAATCCAATATTTTTACATGAATTACTCATATATTTAAATATCTGTTTGGAATATTAGGATTTAATAAGTATTACATATTTCCATTTGGTAGAGGTAAAACATTTTTAATTAAAAGTAAAAGTGCTATCTTTGAAGCCATGAATAATAAGACTTTAGTTTTAATAAGAAGTGATACTCTTAAAGTGTTGTGTATTGAACATTTTGTGTGCAAATGAAAATGCATCTACATCCTGAGAAAACAAAAGGAAATGGATTCTGGTAAGTGCAACAAGTTTATTGGCATGTCCTTGCATGTTAAAACATATAGTTGATGACAAACATCCATTGAATAATATTTTTATAAAGGCAAACAGGGATTTTTTAAGCGTTCTTTTATTAAATTTAAATACTCCTACGTGAAACTAATCAAATTGAAATTGATTCAAATAATAATTGTCCCTGCATTAAATAAATGTAGTAACTTGTATTGAAACATATTTTGTGTTCAGTTTTTATTATTTTTACTTGTATTAGTTGCTCCTGGTGCAATATATTCAAAGATTAAGCTTAGTAGATTTAAAGAAAATACTTTATAATTATTAATTTTTAGGATTATTTACTGCATTGTTACTTATTATTTTTTAATTATTATTTACTGTTTTTTTTCATTGTAATTTATTATTTTCACTGATAAGACCATATTCGTCGAACAGCATTAGTTTTATATCAAGGATGTAGAAGTAGAAATTCTTTCAGTATTGCAATCTTGTCGTGCTGCGGTTATTAAAAGATGTGTTTTTTCTCAAATATTTATATGTTTTTGCTAGATTTATTAGGTGTTATATATGTATTGTAACAGAGGTTTCTTTTTTGAGAAATAGTGCTACATTTTCTTAGTGATTCCTACTTCATGCATCAATTACTTATTCTGCTATTTGAGTTTATTGGTTGTAATAGTCGTTTTTATATTTTATTTTATGCTTTTAAGAATTGCTCTTAAATTCTAATTTAAATCAAGAGTTACCTTCTACAATAATGTTAAAACAAATTTGAGAGTGTTTTATATGTTTTGATTTTGGTGTGGAGTGGCAGGAGTTGCTAATGTACAAAGTTCTTTGAATGGCAATCAAGTTTAATTGACTAGAGTAAACAGCTTGTCCAGGTAGAGGAGCAGGATGAACAGATCGTCGTTTAGCATTCACTAAATGTAGCATGAAGAGTCAACTATTGATGGATCATGACTTGTGAAGAACAAGTTATTTTCAATAAATCTATTAAACTGTACTATATATTGATGAAGTTGGTTACCTGGACCTCAACTGTTTTTCAAGTTAATTTTATCTCTTTATCATTGAAGGGATCAACACTAATAAGAAATAGGTCGACACCTGTTCTCTTGTTCGTGTTACGTCCCTGTTTTCTTCTAAATAATTGCGATCTCTGTTACAGAACTCTGTTACAGAGTGTAAAATGTGACACCTAAAGCAATTTTATAATTAAATATATATTCGTGATTTTCAGTACGTAATACATTTATTTTTACAAGTTTACTTCAAAATGAATTACTTATTAAAAATTGGTGGATATCAATTTTAATGTAAAAATAATAAATTCACTATTTAAAATGTTTTTAAACTTAATACATATTTAATAGACATTCATATAGTAAAATTGACATAAAATATTTACCTTTTACATAACATCTTTTGGATTTATGTTTTCTGTTAATATATATTAAATTAATATATTTGTAAACGATTTTGAACGTATATTGTATTTATTTAATGACAATATAACAAGATTATATTAAACTTTGGTAAATAATAAAATGTAACATTAGGTAAAAAATGTTATGTTAAATACACATTAGTTTGTGTTTTGTGTTTAGTAAGTATACTTTCCAAGGCTATATTTTCGTACTTTGGTTGTTCCAAAAGTTAAATTGATTACATGCTATGAGTACTGTAATCATAATACTTATTAAGCAGCGGTGTAGTTCTTATATATGATGCTTTATTTTAAATTTTTTTATAATGTATATTATAATCGATTTTACAAATATCTGTCATTTAGAGCATAGAATAGAAGATATCTACAAAAAATCAATTTTGTGACCTAGTTTATGAAATTTTTGAGATAACTTATAAAATGTCAAAACAAAAATTTATACAAGTTTTTAGCTGATTACATTTCATTCCGCGTTAATCCTTATATAACTGGGTTATTGTTATATTGTAATTCTGTCTTTCATACGCAACATGTTATGTACTTTGAAATTGCCCCCCTGCAATCACTATTACCGCCCTATAATTCATAAGTACAGTAATTTCGTATAAGTATTGAGCTTTTCATGAAAGTTCATGTTCATGTCAGCATGTAAGTAAAATCCTATATTATGCTCGTGTATTCACCATTATTTTATTTTTATAGTAAAATAGCATGCTGGCTCTAGCAATTTTTCCATTTTCATTTAAATTTCTTTAAAGGATATGTGATCCCATCCCATCTACTTTGTTGTCATTGTTTCATCTAATAATAAGAACACACCATTTATACCTTTACAAACGATCTGGAGTTCATAGGAGGAAGACTGAGAAGATTATTTCCAGATGGAATGATATGAATTGCTCTGTTTAAGACTGATTTACATTATTCAAGTTACTTGCACGTATTTATATTGTCAAGTAGAATAAAATATTCGTTTAAAAAAGTGTATACACTCGTTGAATTTTGCACGAATTATTTGTTTTAACACGAGAATAATTTTGCTATATAAACTTAAAAAATATATATTTCAAATTTTTACGATTATAGTTAGATACAGGTTATATATAATTTATTACGCCTAGTAATGAGGATTAAATCGTGTTTCTTTCGGGGATATTTGTTTAGGATTAGGTTTCATTTGTTGTTTGAAATTGTTATTAATATTATGTATGCGGAAATTTCCAAAATCGTATGTAAAGCGGATGTTGTTGTGGAATGGATAATAAATGTGCGCGGCTATAAACTCGTTAAAAAAACTTTTTATTTCTAATTGAAATTATGATTTTTTATGTTTTGTACGTACTTATGGACTAAAATGTGTTCTTAAATATAAAAATATGTATTACAATATTTAAACATGTTTTTCATATTTATTGACATATTATGGGTTTTCATTATTTTTTCTTTTGCACGGTTTTAGAACACAGTTCTTTCTTTAAACTTATACAGTTTTTCTTATAGGTATTTTTTATAGGTGAACATTTCCAATATTCCGGCCATTGCTTTACGAGTTACAGTGGCTTTATTAACGCTACTTTTATAATTTTCAAAATAATAGAAAAATCTGAATTTTGTGTGTTGATTATGTTGTGTGTTTTAATGGGAAAAATACGTCACGCAAATTAATTAAGTCTTTTGGTATAAATTAAAATACATTGAAATAATATAAATTAGAATAATTTTAAAAGGTTATGTATATTTTAAATAAACAAATAATTTCCATAATGCAAACATACAAAACATATCACAATTGTAAAACTGTTTTAATATTAATTTAACGGAAACAGAGTAGTTTTAGTTTTTTAGTTTAGTAGTAGTTTTATTCTGATTAAAAGTTAGTATCGCCCAAAGGTATTTAAGGTAAAGGTCAAAATATATAATTCAGACTAAAATAAATGTCTTTTTTGATATTTATGTTTTATTATTATAATTTGATGGACTTTTTATGCCCACGACTTTTTTTTAGCTGTGTAAATTACAATAACATTAATTTTTTTTGTATTACTCATGCGGGGAAAGTAGTATCTTGACGCTCGCTGTTGCGGTTGAAAAAGAGCCGTTTGTCCATTTAAAAATTACGCGTGAGTTTTTTCATAAATAAAACTGTTATTTGAGTGTGACAAGTTTACTTGTCGCACGTAAATTATTCTTGGCACACGCAAATTTATATAAAATTGCTAAAATAAAATAAAATACTAACAAAAAAAAA